>CM068367.1:751054505-752415018 GCA_034769895.1 Magicicada septendecula | reverse complement strand
ACTTTGCATTTAATGTAAGGTTTAATGTCTCTGGATGTGTTTTAATTTAGTCTTTGTTAGTAACAACTGTGTTATTCAATCTTACTTGCTAATTATTTGCTAATCATTTCCAATATAAAATATAACATCTAGGCCTATGGTCTGTATAACTCTTACAGCCATATCCAATTCATAAACAATAGTTAATACAATTCATTATTTCTTATTTGTTGTTCTGGTGCTAAACAATCTCACCTCTATTGAACTTTTTTATCATTAAACTCGTATAACATGGGTATTTAATTAATGTTAATACAAACTTATTTTCTAATGCTTTTTTCTCTCCCTTCCATGTTAACACCATCTAATTACTTTTCTTTGTGAAACACACCTTTAAACTTTTACAATACATTTTTACGTTATAACAATACTACTTCCTAGTCATCACAGTGAATATCACTACTTAGTGTTCATTATTTACTGAATAAATGTCCTATCCTAAATACTATTCCTTGTAACTTGTTAAATGTTATTGTTCACTCTTAAAACTAAAACATAAGTAATTTTACTAAGTCTTTACCTTAGCCTACTCTCCTCTTACTATTTATACGATAGACAATATTTGTATTTATTTTTCACTAGCACTTTCTTAAATTATTTAGTGTTCATTATAATTTATTTAGTGTTTCTTTAGTATTATATCACTCTAGTATAAATCACTTTCACTAATTCAACTTCCATTTATTTCTCATCATTTTATTCTCTTTCTCTACACCCTATCTATATAAAATTATTAATATTGTGTCTTTCTTAGTTAACAAATTACATATATCCCTAACTCTTTTGGGTAGTGTACTTTTATACATTGTTTCATATTACTGACGGTTCATAATTGTCATTTTGTCAATACTAACATTCATTAATAGTTTTGGTTCTTAACCGAATTTCATTGTCTTTATTACTTTGGGTTACATTATTTCTCAATAAATAATGTAACCCAAAGTAATAAAGACAATGAAATTCGGTTAAGAACCAAAACTATTAATGAATGTTAGTATTGACAAAATGACAATTATGAACCGTCAGTAATATGAAACAATGTATAAAAGTACACTACCCAAAAGAGTTAGGGATATATGTAATTTGTTAACTAAGAAAGACACAATATTAATAATTTTATATAGATAGGGTGTAGAGAAAGAGAATAAAATGATGAGAAATAAATGGAAGTTGAATTAGTGAAAGTGATTTATACTAGAGTGATATAATACTAAAGAAACACTAAATAAATTATAATGAACACTAAATAATTTAAGAAAGTGCTAGTGAAAAATAAATACAAATATTGTCTATCGTATAAATAGTAAGAGGAGAGTAGGCTAAGGTAAAGACTTAGTAAAATTACTTATGTTTTAGTTTTAAGAGTGAACAATAACATTTAACAAGTTACAAGGAATAGTATTTAGGATAGGACATTTATTCAGTAAATAATGAACACTAAGTAGTGATATTCACTGTGATGACTAGGAAGTAGTATTGTTATAACGTAAAAATGTATTGTAAAAGTTTAAAGGTGTGTTTCACAAAGAAAAGTAATTAGATGGTGTTAACATGGAAGGGAGAGAAAAAAGCATTAGAAAATAAGTTTGTATTAACATTAATTAAATACCCATGTTATACGAGTTTAATGATAAAAAAGTTCAATAGAGGTGAGATTGTTTAGCACCAGAACAACAAATAAGAAATAATGAATTGTATTAACTATTGTTTATGAATTGGATATGGCTGTAAGAGTTATACAGACCATAGGCCTAGATGTTATATTTTATATTGGAAATGATTAGCAAATAATTAGCAAGTAAGATTGAATAACACAGTTGTTACTAACAAAGACTAAATTAAAACACATCCAGAGACATTAAACCTTACATTAAATGCAAAGTAACAATTTGGGACTAAATGAAATGTATTGTGTATGAAGCCACAAAAATCCAGTAATGGCTACTTAAATGTGAAACAGGCATAACGGTCAAACATAAACAATTACTGATTGTACAAAAATCACCATGTAATGGATAAATCCAAGGTGACTAATTCATCAAGGATGAATAGTAGTTATTATTAAAAACCAAATATTAAATTAAGGAATTATATAAACAAAGAAATGTAATTAGTAAGTATAAAATTAATTGTAAACTTAGAAAACTTGATAAAACCCAATATTGTGGGGTACCAAAATAATCTTTGTGAGAAAATATAAATGACAGTGCATTTAGATAATAACCCCGAAGGAAGATAAGATGAGGAAGAAAGTCCGAAGATTTGAAAGAAATTCGAAAATTGATAACAATGTACTGATGTTCAGCTCACCCAATGAGAGCAAATACGTAACCATAGAAACGACCGTTTAACGAGGTAATTACCGTTAAATACAATTACTTGGAAAGTGACGCTATCGCAAGCCAGATGCGAATTTTCTGTACAACACATTTTAATAGTTAAAACATCTTAGAAGTAGAACCAAGTATAGAAATCGATAGTACCGAAGTCTGATGGATGCAGAATACCATTTCCAGAGGGAGAAGACGTTTAACTCAATATGAAATATCTAAATAAGTCCAAACCACTTTGAAAAAGATGTCGAAGCTTGAATAAAGAACACGGGAACAATATTGATGCCATAATCCTTCCTTCTTGACATCCTGAGTAATTCCGTACTGCAATGCTGTTAAGTATCAGTTAAATTGTTTCAACTTCCAAAAAATTAACGCACTTTGAACATTTCTCAATGTATGTTGAACACCACTGAATCATTTTTATTCTCTTACAAGGATTGATCCATAAAATTATATCACTGAAAATTTGTTAACTATAGAACTAACCTCATATTTATGTACGACTTATAAACATCTTGTATGACACTTAAACAAAACAATTACCACTACACATTATCATACATAAGGAAAAAACATTGTAAGGTTGTGTATTTTTAATGTTGTAACTGCATCTGAACCTTTTAACGTGATCCAAACAACTCACAACCATCGATCAAAATATTTGTTGATTGGCGTCAGAGAAAGCCATGCTGTTTATATGTATTCGAAATCGATTGGTTAACCCTTGAGTAGAGTCTTATAAAGAATTATCCGGTGCAGAATTATATATGAGCAAATTAATTACAACTTGTGTCTATAAAATATTAACTTCCAATTAATAATAAATTTGTATTGTGTGTGTTAAATCGTATCTTATTTCCATTAGCAAAGTGTATGTGTAAAAATATAATGTATAGTGAAGGTTTCCAATGCGACGTCTAGCGCTCAAGTAGCGAATCCTGCAACCGCTATCTCGATTGACACGAAATTGAGAAAAGGCGGGACGGATTGAATTCGTCGCCTCGTTCAAATAGAACATTGATAAGTAAACCACTTTAATTGTTTTATATAAACAATTTGGCGCCACCCGGAGATAATCCACTACGTTTGAACCTCAAATCGGGAACCACGATACCTGGTCCCCAGTACGTTCGCTACGGGCCCAAACATCGTGAAGTACATCGCCGTGCGAGGACGCAGTGGTAAGAAACACAGACACACTTTCACACTCAGACACACTGTTATATTATACAGAGGTATACGAACCGAAATATTATAAATTGGCGACCAACCGGTGGAGCTTGAAAAAAGGAAGGTACGAAGTTCTAGCGGCGGTCACGAAAGGAGATCAGGATGCACACAAGAGGTTTATGGAAAAAGTTGGCGAAGGAGAAGGAGATGGAAGAAAACAGAGGGGAAGAAGAGGAAGGAACACCGATTGAAGAAGTGGAGACAGCAATAACCACAACAGAACCAACCCAAGACGAAGAAATGGAATTACAGGCGGGCGACAAGGGAGAAGTTAGAGGAGACCCGAACATACTGAAATTAATGGAAATGATGAATACTATGATGAAAGAAACCAATCAAAATTTTAAGAAACAGGAGGAGAAATTCGACAAGAGTGAAGAGAGTCTGAAACAGATGAAGAAAGAAACCAATGACAATTTGAAACAGATCAATGAAAAGATAGTGAGTACAAATGAAAGTACTAAGGAAGAATTGAGAAAAACAGTTAGCCAAAATAATGAAACATTACAACAAAGATTGATGGAGGAAATTCAGAAAAGAAACGAAGAATTGAAGGAAGAATTGAGGGAACAGCTGAAGGAGGACCACGAGAAAAATAAAGAAGAAATGAAGCAGCAAATAAGACTAATTTTCAAAGGATGTCGTGAAGAAAGCGATCAGACAAAAATGGAGATGAATAAGAAATGGGAAGAGACAAGATACCCAGCAGATCAACTTAACGAAACAGTAGATAGTGGTTTCACACAATTGAATGAAACACTAGACAACACTTCTGACGGTATCATTGAAGAAATAAAGAATAAAGAAGACAAAGGTGTATTGTTTTCTGGGAATAAAGATAACAAAAACAATGAGAAAATTAAGCACATAAAAACCAACCGGAGAAGAGTAAAGAAGAATCGAATAATTAAGAAGATTAAGAAAACAAAGGAAATAGGAAAAATATATAAAAAGAAACTACTAAAAACAAGAGAAGAAGTGGAGATGATGAAGAACGGACTAATTGATGTGTTCAATTTACCCCTTACCGACCAAAGCAAATTAATGAGATATAAAGATTGTAGGAGGACATTGAAAGAAATTATAGAGGGAATTCACAACCAACCAGCAGAGGAAAACTTCAGCAAATCAATAAGAAAATGGAAATTACACAAAATTGACAGGACTCACAACAAGATTGGGTGTCACAAATCAAGAAGGTATCTAACACACTTGAGTATACCAGAAATAGAAATGCTGAATAAAGAACCACATAATAAAATGATGGAAGCAGTCACGGATACCACTGAACATATGATATTAGAAGAATCATGGTACAAAACAGAAGAAACCTATATCACTAGGAAGAAAGTAGTTATATACACCAAGGTTATCCGAACCACAAATGCAGAGGAAATGATGGACTATGGGCAAACAAAGTGAAGATAAACGCCAAGAAAAAGGGGACTGATTTCATGATAACCTACCTAAGTAATTTAAAATGAAAAGAAAGAATAACAATACAAGCAGATGAAGTTTGCTGATAAATAATAATGAAAAAATATATATAAAAATGAATTTCAAAATTCAAAAGGTTTTGTAAGGACAGCTTACACAGATAATTCGAGAATATTTTAGACCAATCATAAAAAATGGAGAAATAAAATTACCAAGAATCCACATAAAGTAAGAAACAATAACTTACTATAATCTTTGAATAAAAATTAATAATAATGGAGTGAAGTTACAAAACATTCCTAACAAAATAAGATTAAGTTACAATAATCTTTAGCCAAAATGTAAGGCACAAAAAAGCAAAACATACTATAAAGGAATGAGATAAAAACATTCCTAACTAGTAAGAAACACTAACTTACTATGATATTTAAAAAGTTATGAAAAAAAAAAATATCAATCAAAATGACTAACTTCCACTACTATTTAGAAAGAAATGGGAAGTAAGATTAAGAAAACCAATGATCAAAAAACGAAATAAATAAAATAAACATTTTAAGAGCAAATACGTAACCATAGAAACGACCGTTTAACGAGGCAATTACCGTTAAATACAATTACTTGGAAAGTGACGCTATCGCAAGCCAGATGCGAATTTTCTGTACAACACATTTTAATAGTTAAAACATCTTAGAAGTAGAACCAAGTATAGAAATCGATAGTACCGAAGTCTGATGGATGCAGAATACCATTTCCAGAGGGAGAAGACGTTTAACTCAATATGAAATATCTAAATAAGTCCAAACCACTTTGAAAAAGATGTCGAAGCTTGAATAAAGAACACGGGAACAATATTGATGCCATAATCCTTCCTTCTTGACATCCCGAGTAATTCCGTACTGCAATGCTGTTAAGTATCAGTTAAATTATTTCAACTTCCAAAAAATAAACGCACTTTGAACATTTCTCAATGTATGTTGAACACCACTGAATCATTTTTATTCTCTTACAAGGATTGATCCATAAAATTATATCACTGAAAATTTGTTAACTATAGAACTAACCTCATATTTATGTACGACTTATAAACATCTTGTATGACACTTAAACAAAACAATTACCACTACACATTATCATACATAAGGAAAAAACATTGTAAGGTTGTGTATTTTTAATGTTGTAACTGCATCTGAACCTTTTAACGTGATCCAAACAACTCACAACCATCGATCGAAATATTTGTTGATTGGCGTCAGAGAAAGCCATGCTGTTTATATGTATTCGAAATAGATTGGTTAACCCTTGAGTAGAGTCTTATAAAGAATTATCCGGTGCAGAATTATATATGAGCAAATTAATTACAACTTGTGTCTATAAAATATTAACTTCCAATTAATAATAAATTTGTATTGTGTGTGTTAAATCGTATCTTATTTCCATTAGCAAAGTGTATGTGTAAAAATATAATGTATAGTGAAGGTTTCCAATGCGACGTCTAGCGCTCAAGTAGCGAATCCTGCAACCGCTATCTCGATTGACACGAAATTGAGAAAAGGCGGGACGGATTGAATTCGTCGCCTCGTTCAAATAGAACATTGATAAGTAAACCACTTTAATTGTTTTATATAAACAATTTGGCGCCACCCGGAGATAATCCACTACGTTTGAACCTCAAATCGGGAACCACGATACCTGGTCCCCAGTACGTTCGCTACGGGCCCAAACATCGTGAAGTACATCGCCGTGCGAGGACGCAGTGGTAAGAAACACAGACACACTTTCACACTCAGACACACTGTTATATTATACAGAGGTATACGAACCAAAATATTATAAATTGGCGACCAACCGGTGGAGCTTGAAAAAAGGAAGGTACGAAGTTCTAGCGGCGGTCACGAAAGGAGATCAGGATGCACACAAGAGGTTTATGGAAAAAGTTGGCGAAGGAGAAGGAGATGGAAGAAAACAGAGGGGAAGAAGAGGAAGGAACACCGATTGAAGAAGTGGAGACAGCAATAACCACAACAGAACCAACCCAAGACGAAGAAATGGAATTACAGGCGGGCGACAAGGGAGAAGTTAGAGGAGACCCGAACATACTGAAATTAATGGAAATGATGAATACTATGATGAAAGAAACCAATCAAAATTTTAAGAAACAGGAGGAGAAATTCGACAAGAGTGAAGAGAGTCTGAAACAGATGAAGAAAGAAACCAATGACAATTTGAAACAGATCAATGAAAAGATAGTGAGTACAAATGAAAGTACTAAGGAAGAATTGAGAAAAACAGTTAGCCAAAATAATGAAACATTACAACAAAGATTGATGGAGGAAATTCAGAAAAGAAACGAAGAATTGAAGGAAGAATTGAGGGAACAGCTGAAGGAGGACCACGAGAAAAATAAAGAAGAAATGAAGCAGCAAATAAGACTAATTTTCAAAGGATGTCGTGAAGAAAGCGACCAGACAAAAATGGAGATGAATAAGAAATGGGAAGAGACAAGATACCCAGCAGATCAACTTAACGAAACAGTAGATAGTGGTTTCACACAATTGAATGAAACACTAGACAACACTTCTGACGGTATCTTTGAAGAAATAAAGAATAAAGAAGACAAAGGTGTATTGTTTTCTGGGAATAAAGATAACAAAAACAATGAGAAAATTAAGCACATAAAAACCAACCGGAGAAGAGTAAAGAAGAATCGAATAATTAAGAAGATTAAGAAAACAAAGGAAATAGGAAAAATATATAAAAAGAAACTACTAAAAACAAGAGAAGAAGTGGAGATGATGAAGAACGGACTAATTGATGTGTTCAATTTACCCCTTACCGACCAAAGCAAATTAATGAGATATAAAGATTGTAGGAGGACATTGAAAGAAATTATAGAGGGAATTCACAACCAACCAGCAGAGGAAAACTTCAGCAAATCAATAAGAAAATGGAAATTACACAAAATTGACAGGACTCACAACAAGATAGGGTGTCACAAATCAAGAAGGTATCTAACACACTTGAGTATACCAGCAATAGAAATGCTGAATAAAGAACCACATAATAAAATGATGGAAGCAGTCACGGATACCACTGAACGTATGATATTAGAAGAATCATGGTACAAAACAGAAGAAACCTATATCACTAGGAAGAAAGTAGTTATATACACCAAGGTTATCCGAACCACAAATGCAGAGGAAATGATGGACTATGGGCAAACAAAGTGAAGATAAACGCCGAGAAAAAGGGGACTGATTTCATGATAACCTACCTAAGTAATTTAAAATAAAAAGAAAGAATAACAATACAAGCAGATGAAGTTTGCTGATAAATAATAATGAAAAAATATATATAAAAATGAATTTCAAAATTCAAAAGGTTTTGTAAGGACAGCTTACACAGATAATTCGAGAATATTTTAGACCAATCATAAAAAATGGAGAATAAAAATTACCAAGAATCCACATAAAGTAAGAAACAATAACTTACTATAATCTTTGAATAAAAATTAATAATAATGGAGTGAAGTTACAAAACATTCCTAACAAAATAAGATTAAGTTACAATAATCTTTAGCCAAAATGTAAGGCACAAAAAAGCAAAACATACTATAAAGGAATGAGATAAAAACATTCCTAACTAGTAAGAAACATTAACTTACTATGATATTTAAAAAGTTATGAAAAAAAAAAATCAATCAAAATGACTAACTTCCACTACTATTTAGAAAGAAATGGGAAGTAAGATTAAGAAAACCAATGATCAAAAAACGAAATAAATAAAATAAACATTCTAAGAGTTGTAATATGAATTGAGATGAAACAAAACTTATTAAAAATGTGAAGTGTATCAATAAAAAGCAATGCTTCAAGTATTACCAAGCAGTATCTATGAAGAAAGTTGAAAAAATATATAACTCGAACTGAGCAATAATGAAATATAAAGGTAAAAGATTCCCAACAAATGTTATGATTATTATTATTATGTTGAGTCACGAGATGACTATATTTAAGATTCATTAATTGAGATTGACTGTTGAATAAGTCCAGCAATCATTTTACTGAGCAGGGATGATGTTCCCCTGATCTCAGAATAAGAGTAGTTTTGAACGACGGAGTTAGGTAAGCCAATAGAGCTCATCCGAATCGATTGCAACTACAAAGTAAAGTTAGTTAGGGAAAATAAGATTTATAGGGAATAATTTATAATAAAAAATCAATAAGCCAGTTCGTAATAAGAAAAAATGACGAAAAAAAGAATCAGGAGAAAGGAAATAAAAGATACAGAATTAAGCATAAAAAATCGAGTGAGAAGCAGGAGAGTTTAAGAAGAAAATGATACAATACAATTGATAATTTCATCAAACTTAGAATCACGTTTTATAAAATGATCAATTTTGGTGGGAGAGCATTATATAACATCACCAAATTCAGGTAAATTTTGATAACAATAAGTATGTATAAAAAATGCTAAATGATATTATATTTGAATAAATAAATTATGTGGATAGTAAAAAATAAATAAAAGGTAATTAACAGGGAAGGAGAAGGTGTAATAAACCGAAAGTGATTAACAAAGAAACTGAAACGATAGACTGACAGACAAACGACATTGACCCAACCCCAGAGATTGGCCAGTTAAGAAATCAAAATAAAGAAAACAAGACGAATGAAGGTGAAGAAGAATGAAAACCAAGAGAGAACAAACCCATGAGGAAGAAAACCAGATGAAACGCATCAAGAAAACTAGACAAGTAATGAAAAATAGAGAAGGGAGAAATAATGTAACCCAAAGTAATAAAGACAATGAAATTCGGTTAAGAACCAAAACTATTAATGAATGTTAGTATTGACAAAATGACAATTATGAACCGTCAGTAATATGAAACAATGTATAAAAGTACACTACCCAAAAGAGTTAGGGATATATGTAATTTGTTAACTAAGAAAGACACAATATTAATAATTTTATATAGATAGGGTGTAGAGAAAGAGAATAAAATGATGAGAAATAAATGGAAGTTGAATTAGTGAAAGTGATTTATACTAGAGTGATATAATACTAAAGAAACACTAAATAAATTATAATGAACACTAAATAATTTAAGAAAGTGCTAGTGAAAAATAAATACAAATATTGTCTATCGTATAAATAGTAAGAGGAGAGTAGGCTAAGGTAAAGACTTAGTAAAATTACTTATGTTTTAGTTTTAAGAGTGAACAATAACATTTAACAAGTTACAAGGAATAGTATTTAGGATAGGACATTTATTCAGTAAATAATGAACACTAAGTAGTGATATTCACTGTGATGACTAGGAAGTAGTATTGTTATAACGTAAAAATGTATTGTAAAAGTTTAAAGGTGTGTTTCACAAAGAAAAGTAATTAGATGGTGTTAACATGGAAGGGAGAGAAAAAAGCATTAGAAAATAAGTTTGTATTAACATTAATTAAATACCCATGTTATAGGAGTTTAATGATAAAAAAGTTCAATAGAGGTGAGATTGTTTAGCACCAGAACAACAAATAAGAAATAATGAATTGTATTAACTATTGTTTATGAATTGGATATGGCTGTAAGAGTTATACAGACCATAGGCCTAGATGTTATATTTTATATTGGAAATGAATAGCAAATAATTAGCAAGTAAGATTGAATAACACAGTTGTTACTAACAAAGACTAAATTAAAACACATCCAGAGACATTAAACCTAATTATAAATGCAAAGTAACAATTTGGGACTAAATGAAATGTATTGTGTATGAAGCCACAAAAATCCAGTAATGGCTACTTAAATGCGAAACAGGCATAACGGTCAAACATAAACAATTACTGATTGTACAAAAATCACCATGTAATGGACAAATCCAAGGTGACTAATTCATCAAGGATGAATAGTAGTTATTATTAAAAACCAAATATTAAATTAAGGAATTATATAAACAAAGAAATATAATTAGTAAGTATAAAATTAATTGTAAACTTAGAAAACTTGATAAAACCCAATATTGTGGGGTACCAAAATAATCTTTGTGAGAAAATATAAATGACAGTGCATTTAGATAATAACCCCGAAGGAAGATAAGATGAGGAAGAAAGTCCGAAGATTTGAAAGAAATTCGAAAATTGATAACAATGTACTGATGTTCAGCTCACCCAATGAGAGCAAATACGTAACCATAGAAACGACCGTTTAACGAGGCAATTACCGTTAAATACAATTACTTGGAAAGTGACGCTATCGCAAGCCAGATGCGAATTTTCTGTACAACACATTTTAATAGTTAAAACATCTTAGAAGTAGAACCAAGTATAGAAATCGATAGTACCGAAGTCTGATGGATGCAGAATACCATTTCCAGAGGGAGAAGACGTTTAACTCAATATGAAATATCTAAATAAGTCCAAACCACTTTGAAAAAGATGTCGAAGCTTGAATAAAGAACACGGGAACAATATTGATGCCATAATCCTTCCTTCTTGACATCCCGAGTAATTCCGTACTGCAATGCTGTTAAGTATCAGTTAAATTATTTCAACTTCCAAAAAATAAACGCACTTTGAACATTTCTCAATGTATGTTGAACACCACTGAATCATTTTTATTCTCTTACAAGGATTGATCCATAAAATTATATCACTGAAAATTTGTTAACTATAGAACTAACCTCATATTTATGTACGACTTATAAACATCTTGTATGACACTTAAACAAAACAATTACCACTACACATTATCATACATAAGGAAAAAACATTGTAAGGTTGTGTATTTTTAATGTTGTAACTGCATCTGAACCTTTTAACGTGATTCAAACAACTCACAACCATCGATCGAAATATTTGTTGATTGGCGTCAGAGAAAGCCATGCTGTTTATATGTATTCGAAATAGATTGGTTAACCCTTGAGTAGAGTCTTATAAAGAATTATCCGGTGCAGAATTATATATGAGCAAATTAATTACAACTTGTGTCTATAAAATATTAACTTCCAATTAATAATAAATTTGTATTGTGTGTGTTAAATCGTATCTTATTTCCATTAGCAAAGTGTATGTGTAAAAATATAATGTATAGTGAAGGTTTCCAATGCGACGTCTAGCGCTCAAGTAGCGAATCCTGCAACCGCTATCTCGATTGACACGAAATTGAGAAAAGGCGGGACGGATTGAATTCGTCACCTCGTTCAAATAGAACATTGATAAGTAAACCACTTTAATTGTTTTATATAAACAATTTGGCGCCACCCGGAGATAATCCACTACGTTTGAACCTCAAATCGGGAACCACGATACCTGGTCCCCAGTACGTTCGCTACGGGCCCAAACATCGTGAAGTACATCGCCGTGCGAGGACGCAGTGGTAAGAAACACAGACACACTTTCACACTCAGACACACTGTTATATTATACAGAGGTATACGAACCGAAATATTATAAATTGGCGACCAACCGGTGGAGCTTGAAAAAAGGAAGGTACGAAGTTCTAGCGGCGGTCACGAAAGGAGATCAGGATGCACACAAGAGGTTTATGGAAAAAGTTGGCGAAGGAGAAGGAGATGGAAGAAAACAGAGCTAATTAATGAGATAATTCTTTATAAGACTCTACTCAAGGGTTAACCAATCTATTTCGAATACATATAAACAGCATGGCTTTCTCTGACGCCAATCAACAAATATTTCGATCGATGGTTGTGAGTTGTTTGAATCACGTTAAAAGGTTCAGATGCAGTTACAACATTAAAAATACACAACCTTACAATGTTTTTTCCTTATGTATGATAATGTGTAGTGGTAATTGTTTTGTTTAAGTGTCATACAAGATGTTTATAAGTCGTACATAAATATGAGGTTAGTTCTATAGTTAACAAATTTTCAGTGATATAATTTTATGGATCAATCCTTGTAAGAGAATAAAAATGATTCAGTGGTGTTCAACATACATTGAGAAATGTTCAAAGTGCGTTTATTTTTTGGAAGTTGAAATAATTTAACTGATACTTAACAGCATTGCAGTACGGAATTACTCGGGATGTCAAGAAGGAAGGATTATGGCATCAATATTGTTCCCGTGTTCTTTATTCAAGCTTCGACATCTTTTTCAAAGTGGTTTGGACTTATTTAGATATTTCATATTGAGTTAAACGTCTTCTCCCTCTGGAAATGGTATTCTGCATCCATCAGACTTCGGTACTATCGATTTCTATACTTGGTTCTACTTCTAAGATGTTTTAACTATTAAAATGTGTTGTACAGAAAATTCGCATCTGGCTTGCGATAGCGTCACTTTCCAAGTAATTGTATTTAACGGTAATTGCCTCGTTAAACGGTCGTTTCTATGGTTACGTATTTGCTCTCATTGGGTGAGCTGAACATCAGTACATTGTTATCAATTTTCGAATTTCTTTCAAATCTTCGGACTTTCTTCCTCATCTTATCTTCCTTCGGGGTTATTATCTAAATGCACTGTCATTTATATTTTCTCACAAAGATTATTTTGGTACCCCACAATATTGGGTTTTATCAAGTTTTCTAAGTTTACAATTAATTTTATACTTACTAATTATATTTCTTTGTTTATATAATTCCTTAATTTAATATTTGGTTTTTAATAATAACTACTATTCATCCTTGATGAATTAGTCACCTTGGATTTGTCCATTACATGGTGATTTTTGTACAATCAGTAATTGTTTATGTTTGACCGTTATGCCTGTTTCGCATTTAAGTAGCCATTACTGGATTTTTGTGGCTTCATACACAATACATTTCATTTAGTCCCAAATTGTTACTTTGCATTTATAATTAGGTTTAATGTCTCTGGATGTGTTTTAATTTAGTCTTTGTTAGTAACAACTGTGTTATTCAATCTTACTTGCTAATTATTTGCTATTCATTTCCAATATAAAATATAACATCTAGGCCTATGGTCTGTATAACTCTTACAGCCATATCCAATTCATAAACAATAGTTAATACAATTCATTATTTCTTATTTGTTGTTCTGGTGCTAAACAATCTCACCTCTATTGAACTTTTTTATCATTAAACTCCTATAACATGGGTATTTAATTAATGTTAATACAAACTTATTTTCTAATGCTTTTTTCTCTCCCTTCCATGTTAACACCATCTAATTACTTTTCTTTGTGAAACACACCTTTAAACTTTTACAATACATTTTTACGTTATAACAATACTACTTCCTAGTCATCACAGTGAATATCACTACTTAGTGTTCATTATTTACTGAATAAATGTCCTATCCTAAATACTATTCCTTGTAACTTGTTAAATGTTATTGTTCACTCTTAAAACTAAAACATAAGTAATTTTACTAAGTCTTTACCTTAGCCTACTCTCCTCTTACTATTTATACGATAGACAATATTTGTATTTATTTTTCACTAGCACTTTCTTAAATTATTTAGTGTTCATTATAATTTATTTAGTGTTTCTTTAGTATTATATCACTCTAGTATAAATCACTTTCACTAATTCAACTTCCATTTATTTCTCATCATTTTATTCTCTTTCTCTACACCCTATCTATATAAAATTATTAATATTGTGTCTTTCTTAGTTAACAAATTACATATATCCCTAACTCTTTTGGGTAGTGTACTTTTATACATTGTTTCATATTACTGACGGTTCATAATTGTCATTTTGTCAATACTAACATTCATTAATAGTTTTGGTTCTTAACCGAATTTCATTGTCTTTATTACTTTGGGTTACATTATTTCTCCCTTCTCTATTTTTCATTACTTGTCTAGTTTTCTTGATGCGTTTCATCTGGTTTTCTTCCTCATGGGTTTGTTCTCTCTTGGTTTTCATTCTTCTTCACCTTCATTCGTCTTGTTTTCTTTATTTTGATTTCTTAACTGGCCAATCTCTGGGGTTGGGTCAATGTCGTTTGTCTGTCAGTCTATCGTTTCAGTTTCTTTGTTAATCACTTTCGGTTTATTACACCTTCTCCTTCCCTGTTAATTACCTTTTATTTATTTTTTACTATCCACATAATTTATTTATTCAAATATAATATCATTTAGCATTTTTTATACATACTTATTGTTATCAAAATTTACCTGAATTTGGTGATGTTATATAATGCTCTCCCACCAAAATTGATCATTTTATAAAACGTGATTCTAAGTTTGATGAAATTATCAATTGTATTGTATCATTTTCTTCTTAAACTCTCCTGCTTCTCACTCGATTTTTTATGCTTAATTCTGTATCTTTTATTTCCTTTCTCCTGATTCTTTTTTTCGTCATTTTTTCTTATTACGAACTGGCTTATTGATTTTTTATTATAAATTATTCCCTATAAATCTTATTTTCCCTAACTAACTTTACTTTGTAGTTGCAATCGATTCGGATGAGCTCTATTGGCTTACCTAACTCCGTCGTTCAAAACTACTCTTATTCTGAGATCAGGGGAACATCATCCCTGCTCAGTAAAATGATTGCTGGACTTATTCAACAGTCAATCTCAATTAATGAATCTTAAATATAGTCATCTCGTGACTCAACATAATAATAATAATCATAACATTTGTTGGGAATCTTTTACCTTTATATTTCATTATTGCTCAGTTCGAGTTATATATTTTTTCAACTTTCTTCATAGATACTGCTTGGTAATACTTGAAGCATTGCTTTTTATTGATACACTTCACATTTTTAATAAGTTTTGTTTCATCTCAATTCATATTACAACTCTTAGAATGTTTATTTTATTTATTTCGTTTTTTGATCATTGGTTTTCTTAATCTTACTTCCCATTTCTTTCTAAATAGTAGTGGAAGTTAGTCATTTTGATTGATTTTTTTTTTTCATAACTTTTTAAATATCATAGTAAGTTAATGTTTCTTACTAGTTAGGAATGTTTTTATCTCATTCCTTTATAGTATGTTTTGCTTTTTTGTGCCTTACATTTTGGCTAAAGATTATTGTAACTTAATCTTATTTTGTTAGGAATGTTTTGTAACTTCACTCCATTATTATTAATTTTTATTCAAAGATTATAGTAAGTTATTGTTTCTTACTTTATGTGGATTCTTGGTAATTTTATTTCTCCATTTTTTATGATTGGTCTAAAATATTCTCGAATTATCTGTGTAAGCTGTCCTTACAAAACCTTTTGAATTTTGAAATTCATTTTTATATATATTTTTTCATTATTATTTATCAGCAAACTTCATCTGCTTGTATTGTTATTCTTTCTTTTTATTTTAAATTACTTAGGTAGGTTATCATGAAATCAGTCCCCTTTTTCTCGGCGTTTATCTTCACTTTGTTTGCCCATAGTCCATCATTTCCTCTGCATTTGTGGTTCGGATAACCTTGGTGTATATAACTACTTTCTTCCTAGTGATATAGGTTTCTTCTGTTTTGTACCATGATTCTTCTAATATCATACGTTCAGTGGTATCCGTGACTGCTTCCATCATTTTATTATGTGGTTCTTTATTCAGCATTTCTATTGCTGGTATACTCAAGTGTGTTAGATACCTTCTTGATTTGTGACACCCTATCTTGTTGTGAGTCCTGTCAATTTTGTGTAATTTCCATTTTCTTATTGATTTGCTGAAGTTTTCCTCTGCTGGTTGGTTGTGAATTCCCTCTATAATTTCTTTCAATGTCCTCCTACAATCTTTATATCTCATTAATTTGCTTTGGTCGGTAAGGGGTAAATTGAACACATCAATTAGTCCGTTCTTCATCATCTCCACTTCTTCTCTTGTTTTTAGTAGTTTCTTTTTATATATTTTTCCTATTTCCTTTGTTTTCTTAATCTTCTTAATTATTCGATTCTTCTTTACTCTGCTCCGGTTGGTTTTTATGTGCTTAATTTTCTCATTGTTTTTGTTATCTTTATTCCCAGAAAACAATACACCTTTGTCTTCTTTATTCTTTATTTCTTCAAAGATACCGTCAGAAGTGTTGTCTAGTGTTTCATTCAATTGTGTGAAACCACTATCTACTGTTTCGTTAAGTTGATCTGCTGGGTATCTTGTCTCTTCCCATTTCTTATTCATCTCCATTTTTGTCTGGTCGCTTTCTTCACGACATCCTTTGAAAATTAGTCTTATTTGCTGCTTCATTTCTTCTTTATTTTTCTCGTGGTCCTCCTTCAGCTGTTCCCTCAATTCTTCCTTCAATTCTTCGTTTCTTTTCTGAATTTCCTCCATCAATCTTTGTTGTAATGTTTCATTATTTTGGCTAACTGTTTTTCTCAATTCTTCCTTAGTACTTTCATTTGTACTCACTATCTTTTCATTGATCTGTTTCAAATTGTCATTGGTTTCTTTCTTCATCTGTTTCAGACTCTCTTCACTCTTGTCGAATTTCTCCTCCTGTTTCTTAAAATTTTGATTGGTTTCTTTCATCATAGTATTCATCATTTCCATTAATTTCAGTATGTTCGGGTCTCCTCTAACTTCTCCCTTGTCGCCCGCCTGTAATTCCATTTCTTCGTCTTGGGTTGGTTCTGTTGTGGTTATTGCTGTCTCCACTTCTTCAATCGGTGTTCCTTCCTCTTCTTCCCCTCTGTTTTCTTCCATCTCCTTCTCCTTCGCCAACTTTTTCCATAAACCTCTTGTGTGCATCCTGATCTCCTTTCGTGACCGCCGCTAGAACTTCGTACCTTCCTTTTTTCAAGCTCCACCGGTTGGTCGCCAATTTATAATATTTCGGTTCGTATACCTCTGTATAATATAACAGTGTGTCTGAGTGTGAAAGTGTGTCTGTGTTTCTTACCACTGCGTCCTCGCACGGCGATGTACTTCACGATGTTTGGGCCCGTAGCGAACGTACTGGGGACCAGGTATCGTGGTTCCCGATTTGAGGTTCAAACGTAGTGGATTATCTCCGGGTGGCGCCAAATTGTTTATATAAAACAATTAAAGTGGTTTACTTATCAATGTTCTATTTGAACGAGGCGACGAATTCAATCCGTCCCGCCTTTTCTCAATTTCGTGTCAATCGAGATAGCGGTTGCAGGATTCGCTACTTGAGCGCTAGACGTCGCATTGGAAACCTTCACTATACATTATATTTTTACACATACACTTTGCTAATGGAAATAAGATACGATTTAACACACACAATACAAATTTATTATTAATTGGAAGTTAATATTTTATAGACACAAGTTGTAATTAATTTGCTCATATATAATTCTGCACCGGATAATTCTTTATAAGACTCTACTCAAGGGTTAACCAATCTATTTCGAATACATATAAACAGCATGGCTTTCTCTGACGCCAATCAACAAATATTTCGATCGATGGTTGTGAGTTGTTTGGATCACGTTAAAAGGTTCAGATGCAGTTACAACATTAAAAATACACAACCTTACAATGTTTTTTCCTTATGTATGATAATGTGTAGTGGTAATTGTTTTGTTTAAGTGTCATACAAGATGTTTATAAGTCGTACATAAATATGAGGTTAGTTCTATAGTTAACAAATTTTCAGTGATATAATTTTATGGATCAATCCTTGTAAGAGAATAAAAATGATTCAGTGGTGTTCAACATACATTGAGAAATGTTCAAAGTGCGTTTATTTTTTGGAAGTTGAAATAATTTAACTGATACTTAACAGCATTGCAGTACGGAATTACTCGGGATGTCAAGAAGGAAGGATTATGGCATCAATATTGTTCCCGTGTTCTTTATTCAAGCTTCGACATCTTTTTCAAAGTGGTTTGGACTTATTTAGATATTTCATATTGAGTTAAACGTCTTCTCCCTCTGGAAATGGTATTCTGCATCCATCAGACTTCGGTACTATCGATTTCTATACTTGGTTCTACTTCTAAGATGTTTTAACTATTAAAATGTGTTGTACAGAAAATTCGCATCTGGCTTGCGATAGCGTCACTTTCCAAGTAATTGTATTTAACGGTAATTGCCTCGTTAAACGGTCGTTTCTATGGTTACGTATTTGCTCTCATTGGGTGAGCTGAACATCAGTACATTGTTATCAATTTTCGAATTTCTTTCAAATCTTCGGACTTTCTTCCTCATCTTATCTTCCTTCGGGGTTATTATCTAAATGCACTGTCATTTATATTTTCTCACAAAGATTATTTTGGTACCCCACAATATTGGGTTTTATCAAGTTTTCTAAGTTTACAATTAATTTTATACTTACTAATTATATTTCTTTGTTTATATAATTCCTTAATTTAATATTTGGTTTTTAATAATAACTACTATTCATCCTTGATGAATTAATCACCTTGGATTTGTCCATTACATGGTGATTTTTGTACAATCAGTAATTGTTTATGTTTGACCGTTATGCCTGTTTCGCATTTAAGTAGCCATTACTGGATTTTTGTGGCTTCATACACAATACATTTCATTTAGTCCCAAATTGTTACTTTGCATTTATAATTAGGTTTAATGTCTCTGGATGTGTTTTAATTTAGTCTTTGTTAGTAACAACTGTGTTATTCAATCTTACTTGCTAATTATTTGCTATTCATTTCCAATATAAAATGTAACATCTAGGCCTATGGTCTGTATAACTCTTACAGCCATATCCAATTCATAAACAATAGTTAATACAATTCATTATTTCTTATTTGTTGTTCTGGTGCTAAACAATCTCACCTCTATTGAACTTTTTTATCATTAAACTCCTATAACATGGGTATTTAATTAATGTTAATACAAACTTATTTTCTAATGCTTTTTTCTCTCCCTTCCATGTTAACACCATCTAATTACTTTTCTTTGTGAAACACACCTTTAAACTTTTACAATACATTTTTACGTTATAACAATACTACTTCCTAGTCATCACAGTGAATATCACTACTTAGTGTTCATTATTTACTGAATAAATGTCCTATCCTAAATACTATTCCTTGTAACTTGTTAAATGTTATTGTTCACTCTTAAAACTAAAACATAAGTAATTTTACTAAGTCTTTACCTTAGCCTACTCTCCTCTTACTATTTATACGATAGACAATATTTGTATTTATTTTTCACTAGCACTTTCTTAAATTATTTAGTGTTCATTATAATTTATTTAGTGTTTCTTTAGTATTATATCACTCTAGTATAAATCACTTTCACTAATTCAACTTCCATTTATTTCTCATCATTTTATTCTCTTTCTCTACACCCTATCTATATAAAATTATTAATATTGTGTCTTTCTTAGTTAACAAATTACATATATCCCTAACTCTTTTGGGTAGTGTACTTTTATACATTGTTTCATATTACTGACGGTTCATAATTGTCATTTTGTCAATACTAACATTCATTAATAGTTTTGGTTCTTAACCGAATTTCATTGTCTTTATTACTTTGGGTTACATTATTTCTCCCTTCTCTATTTTTCATTACTTGTCTAGTTTTCTTGATGCGTTTCATCTGGTTTTCTTCCTCATGGGTTTGTTCTCTCTTGGTTTTCATTCTTCTTCACCTTCATTCGTCTTGTTTTCTTTATTTTGATTTCTTAACTGGCCAATCTCTGGGGTTGGGTCAATGTCGTTTGTCTGTCAGTCTATCGTTTCAGTTTCTTTGTTAATCACTTTCGGTTTATTACACCTTCTCCTTCCCTGTTAATTACCTTTTATTTATTTTTTACTATCCACATAATTTATTTATTCAAATATAATATCATTTAGCATTTTTTATACATACTTATTGTTATCAAAATTTACCTGAATTTGGTGATGTTATATAATGCTCTCCCACCAAAATTGATCATTTTATAAAACGTGATTCTAAGTTTGATGAAATTATCAATTGTATTGTATCATTTTCTTCTTAAACTCTCCTGCTTCTCACTCGATTTTTTATGCTTAATTCTGTATCTTTTATTTCCTTTCTCCTGATTCTTTTTTTCGTCATTTTTTCTTATTACGAACTGGCTTATTGATTTTTTATTATAAATTATTCCCTATAAATCTTATTTTCCCTAACTAACTTTACTTTGTAGTTGCAATCGATTCGGATGAGCTCTATTGGCTTACCTAACTCCGTCGTTCAAAACTACTCTTATTCTGAGATCAGGGGAACATCATCCCTGCTCAGTAAAATGATTGCTGGACTTATTCAACAGTCAATCTCAATTAATGAATCTTAAATATAGTCATCTCGTGACTCAACATAATAATAATAATCATAACATTTGTTGGGAATCTTTTACCTTTATATTTCATTATTGCTCAGTTCGAGTTATATATTTTTTCAACTTTCTTCATAGATACTGCTTGGTAATACTTGAAGCATTGCTTTTTATTGATACACTTCACATTTTTAATAAGTTTTGTTTCATCTCAATTCATATTACAACTCTTAGAATGTTTATTTTATTTATTTCGTTTTTTGATCATTGGTTTTCTTAATCTTACTTCCCATTTCTTTCTAAATAGTAGTGGAAGTTAGTCATTTTGATTGATTTTTTTTTTTCATAACTTTTTAAATATCATAGTAAGTTAATGTTTCTTACTAGTTAGGAATGTTTTTATCTCATTCCTTTATAGTATGTTTTGCTTTTTTGTGCCTTACATTTTGGCTAAAGATTATTGTAACTTAATCTTATTTTGTTAGGAATGTTTTGTAACTTCACTCCATTATTATTAATTTTTATTCAAAGATTATAGTAAGTTATTGTTTCTTACTTTATGTGGATTCTTGGTAATTTTATTTCTCCATTTTTTATGATTGGTCTAAAATATTCTCGAATTATCTGTGTAAGCTGTCCTTACAAAACCTTTTGAATTTTGAAATTCATTTTTATATATATTTTTTCATTATTATTTATCAGCAAACTTCATCTGCTTGTATTGTTATTCTTTCTTTTTATTTTAAATTACTTAGGTAGGTTATCATGAAATCAGTCCCCTTTTTCTCGGCGTTTATCTTCACTTTGTTTGCCCATAGTCCATCATTTCCTCTGCATTTGTGGTTCGGATAACCTTGGTGTATATAACTACTTTCTTCCTAGTGATATAGGTTTCTTCTGTTTTGTACCATGATTCTTCTAATATCATACGTTCAGTGGTATCCGTGACTGCTTCCATCATTTTATTATGTGGTTCTTTATTCAGCATTTCTATTGCTGGTATACTCAAGTGTGTTAGATACCTTCTTGATTTGTGACACCCTATCTTGTTGTGAGTCCTGTCAATTTTGTGTAATTTCCATTTTCTTATTGATTTGCTGAAGTTTTCCTCTGCTGGTTGGTTGTGAATTCCCTCTATAATTTCTTTCAATGTCCTCCTACAATCTTTATATCTCATTAATTTGCTTTGGTCGGTAAGGGGTAAATTGAACACATCAATTAGTCCGTTCTTCATCATCTCCACTTCTTCTCTTGTTTTTAGTAGTTTCTTTTTATATATTTTTCCTATTTCCTTTGTTTTCTTAATCTTCTTAATTATTCGATTCTTCTTTACTCTTCTCCGGTTGGTTTTTATGTGCTTAATTTTCTCATTGTTTTTGTTATCTTTATTCCCAGAAAACAATACACCTTTGTCTTCTTTATTCTTTATTTCTTCAAAGATACCGTCAGAAGTGTTGTCTAGTGTTTCATTCAATTGTGTGAAACCACTATCTACTGTTTCGTTAAGTTGATCTGCTGGGTATCTTGTCTCTTCCCATTTCTTATTCATCTCCATTTTTGTCTGGTCGCTTTCTTCACGACATCCTTTGAAAATTAGTCTTATTTGCTGCTTCATTTCTTCTTTATTTTTCTCGTGGTCCTCCTTCAGCTGTTCCCTCAATTCTTCCTTCAATTCTTCGTTTCTTTTCTGAATTTCCTCCATCAATCTTTGTTGTAATGTTTCATTATTTTGGCTAACTGTTTTTCTCAATTCTTCCTTAGTACTTTCATTTGTACTCACTATCTTTTCATTGATCTGTTTCAAATTGTCATTGGTTTCTTTCTTCATCTGTTTCAGACTCTCTTCACTCTTGTCGAATTTCTCCTCCTGTTTCTTAAAATTTTGATTGGTTTCTTTCATCATAGTATTCATCATTTCCATTAATTTCAGTATGTTCGGGTCTCCTCTAACTTCTCCCTTGTCGCCCGCCTGTAATTCCATTTCTTCGTCTTGGGTTGGTTCTGTTGTGGTTATTGCTGTCTCCACTTCTTCAATCGGTGTTCCTTCCTCTTCTTCCCCTCTGTTTTCTTCCATCTCCTTCTCCTTCGCCAACTTTTTCCATAAACCTCTTGTGTGCATCCTGATCTCCTTTCGTGACCGCCGCTAGAACTTCGTACCTTCCTTTTTTCAAGCTCCACCGGTTGGTCGCCAATTTATAATATTTCGGTTCGTATACCTCTGTATAATATAACAGTGTGTCTGAGTGTGAAAGTGTGTCTGTGTTTCTTACCACTGCGTCCTCGCACGGCGATGTACTTCACGATGTTTGGGCCCGTAGCGAACGTACTGGGGACCAGGTATCGTGGTTCCCGATTTGAGGTTCAAACGTAGTGGATTATCTCCGGGTGGCGCCAAATTGTTTATATAAAACAATTAAAGTGGTTTACTTATCAATGTTCTATTTGAACGAGGCGACGAATTCAATCCGTCCCGCCTTTTCTCAATTTCGTGTCAATCGAGATAGCGGTTGCAGGATTCGCTACTTGAGCGCTAGACGTCGCATTGGAAACCTTCACTATACATTATTTTTTTACACATACACTTTGCTAATGGAAATAAGATACGATTTAACACACACAATACAAATTTATTATTAATTGGAAGTTAATATTTTATAGACACAAGTTGTAATTAATTTGCTCATATATAATTCTGCACCGGATAATTCTTTATAAGACTCTACTCAAGGGTTAACCAATCTATTTCGAATACATATAAACAGCATGGCTTTCTCTGACGCCAATCAACAAATATTTCGATCGATGGTTGTGAGTTGTTTGGATCACGTTAAAAGGTTCAGATGCAGTTACAACATTAAAAATACACAACCTTACAATGTTTTTTCCTTATGTATGATAATGTGTAGTGGTAATTGTTTTGTTTAAGTGTCATACAAGATGTTTATAAGTCGTACATAAATATGAGGTTAGTTCTATAGTTAACAAATTTTCAGTGATATAATTTTATGGATCAATCCTTGTAAGAGAATAAAAATGATTCAGTGGTGTTCAACATACATTGAGAAATGTTCAAAGTGCGTTTATTTTTTGGAAGTTGAAATAATTTAACTGATACTTAACAGCATTGCAGTACGGAATTACTCGGGATGTCAAGAAGGAAGGATTATGGCATCAATATTGTTCCCGTGTTCTTTATTCAAGCTTCGACATCTTTTTCAAAGTGGTTTGGACTTATTTAGATATTTCATATTGAGTTAAACGTCTTCTCCCTCTGGAAATGGTATTCTGCATCCATCAGACTTCGGTACTATCGATTTCTATACTTGGTTCTACTTCTAAGATGTTTTAACTATTAAAATGTGTTGTACAGAAAATTCGCATCTGGCTTGCGATAGCGTCACTTTCCAAGTAATTGTATTTAACGGTAATTGCCTCGTTAAACGGTCGTTTCTATGGTTACGTATTTGCTCTCATTGGGTGAGCTGAACATCAGTACATTGTTATCAATTTTCGAATTTCTTTCAAATCTTCGGACTTTCTTCCTCATCTTATCTTCCTTCGGGGTTATTATCTAAATGCACTGTCATTTATATTTTCTCACAAAGATTATTTTGGTACCCCACAATATTGGGTTTTATCAAGTTTTCTAAGTTTACAATTAATTTTATACTTACTAATTACATTTCTTTGTTTATATAATTCCTTAATTTAATATTTGGTTTTTAATAATAACTACTATTCATCCTTGATGAATTAGTCACCTTGGATTTGTCCATTACATGGTGATTTTTGTACAATCAGTAATTGTTTATGTTTGACCGTTATGCCTGTTTCACATTTAAGTAGCCATTACTGGATTTTTGTGGCTTCATACACAATACATTTCATTTAGTCCCAAATTGTTATTTTGCATTTATAATTAGGTTTAATGTCTCTGGATGTGTTTTAATTTAGTCTTTGTTAGTAACAACTGTGTTATTCAATCTTACTTGCTAATTATTTGCTATTCATTTCCAATATAAAATATAACATCTAGGCCTATGGTCTGTATAACTCTTACAGCCATATCCAATTCATAAACAATAGTTAATACAATTCATTATTTCTTATTTGTTGTTCTGGTGCTAAACAATCTCACCTCTATTGAACTTTTTTATCATTAAACTCCTATAACATGGGTATTTAATTAATGTTAATACAAACTTATTTTCTAATGCTTTTTTCTCTCCCTTCCATGTTAACACCATCTAATTACTTTTCTTTGTGAAACACACCTTTAAACTTTTACAATACATTTTTACGTTATAACAATACTACTTCCTAGTCATCACAGTGAATATCACTACTTAGTGTTCATTATTTACTGAATAAATGTCCTATCCTAAATACTATTCCTTGTAACTTGTTAAATGTTATTGTTCACTCTTAAAACTAAAACATAAGTAATTTTACTAAGTCTTTACCTTAGCCTACTCTCCTCTTACTATTTATACGATAGACAATATTTGTATTTATTTTTCACTAGCACTTTCTTAAATTATTTAGTGTTCATTATAATTTATTTAGTGTTTCTTTAGTATTATATCACTCTAGTATAAATCACTTTCACTAATTCAACTTCCATTTATTTCTCATCATTTTATTCTCTTTCTCTACACCCTATCTATATAAAATTATTAATATTGTGTCTTTCTTAGTTAACAAATTACATATATCCCTAACTCTTTTGGGTAGTGTACTTTTATACATTGTTTCATATTACTGACGGTTCATAATTGTCATTTTGTCAATACTAACATTCATTAATAGTTTTGGTTCTTAACCGAATTTCATTGTCTTTATTACTTTGGGTTACATTATTTCTCCCTTCTCTATTTTTCATTACTTGTCTAGTTTTCTTGATGCGTTTCATCTGGTTTTCTTCCTCATGGGTTTGTTCTCTCTTGGTTTTCATTCTTCTTCACCTTCATTCGTCTTGTTTTCTTTATTTTGATTTCTTAACTGGCCAATCTCTGGGGTTGGGTCAATGTCGTTTGTCTGTCAGTCTATCGTTTCAGTTTCTTTGTTAATCACTTTCGGTTTATTACACCTTCTCCTTCCCTGTTAATTACCTTTTATTTATTTTTTACTATCCACATAATTTATTTATTCAAATATAATATCATTTAGCATTTTTTATACATACTTATTGTTATCAAAATTTACCTGAATTTGGTGATGTTATATAATGCTCTCCCACCAAAATTGATCATTTTATAAAACGTGATTCTAAGTTTGATGAAATTATCAATTGTATTGTATCATTTTCTTCTTAAACTCTCCTGCTTCTCACTCGATTTTTTATGCTTAATTCTGTATCTTTTATTTCCTTTCTCCTGATTCTTTTTTTCGTCATTTTTTCTTATTACGAACTGGCTTATTGATTTTTTATTATAAATTATTCCCTATAAATCTTATTTTCCCTAACTAACTTTACTTTGTAGTTGCAATCGATTCGGATGAGCTCTATTGGCTTACCTAACTCCGTCGTTCAAAACTACTCTTATTCTGAGATCAGGGGAACATCATCCCTGCTCAGTAAAATGATTGCTGGACTTATTCAACAGTCAATCTCAATTAATGAATCTTAAATATAGTCATCTCGTGACTCAACATAATAATAATAATCATAACATTTGTTGGGAATCTTTTACCTTTATATTTCATTATTGCTCAGTTCGAGTTATATATTTTTTCAACTTTCTTCATAGATACTGCTTGGTAATACTTGAAGCATTGCTTTTTATTGATACACTTCACATTTTTAATAAGTTTTGTTTCATCTCAATTCATATTACAACTCTTAGAATGTTTATTTTATTTATTTCGTTTTTTGATCATTGGTTTTCTTAATCTTACTTCCCATTTCTTTCTAAATAGTAGTGGAAGTTAGTCATTTTGATTGATTTTTTTTTTTTCATAACTTTTTAAATATCATAGTAAGTTAATGTTTCTTACTAGTTAGGAATGTTTTTATCTCATTCCTTTATAGTATGTTTTGCTTTTTTGTGCCTTACATTTTGGCTAAAGATTATTGTAACTTAATCTTATTTTGTTAGGAATGTTTTGTAACTTCACTCCATTATTATTAATTTTTATTCAAAGATTATAGTAAGTTATTGTTTCTTACTTTATGTGGATTCTTGGTAATTTTATTTCTCCATTTTTTATGATTGGTCTAAAATATTCTCGAATTATCTGTGTAAGCTGTCCTTACAAAACCTTTTGAATTTTGAAATTCATTTTTATATATATTTTTTCATTATTATTTATCAGCAAACTTCATCTGCTTGTATTGTTATTCTTTCTTTTTATTTTAAATTACTTAGGTAGGTTATCATGAAATCAGTCCCCTTTTTCTCGGCGTTTATCTTCACTTTGTTTGCCCATAGTCCATCATTTCCTCTGCATTTGTGGTTCGGATAACCTTGGTGTATATAACTACTTTCTTCCTAGTGATATAGGTTTCTTCTGTTTTGTACCATGATTCTTCTAATATCATACGTTCAGTGGTATCCGTGACTGCTTCCATCATTTTATTATGTGGTTCTTTATTCAGCATTTCTATTGCTGGTATACTCAAGTGTGTTAGATACCTTCTTGATTTGTGACACCCTATCTTGTTGTGAGTCCTGTCAATTTTGTGTAATTTCCATTTTCTTATTGATTTGCTGAAGTTTTCCTCTGCTGGTTGGTTGTGAATTCCCTCTATAATTTCTTTCAATGTCCTCCTACAATCTTTATATCTCATTAATTTGCTTTGGTCGGTAAGGGGTAAATTGAACACATCAATTAGTCCGTTCTTCATCATCTCCACTTCTTCTCTTGTTTTTAGTAGTTTCTTTTTATATATTTTTCCTATTTCCTTTGTTTTCTTAATCTTCTTAATTATTCGATTCTTCTTTACTCTTCTCCGGTTGGTTTTTATGTGCTTAATTTTCTCATTGTTTTTGTTATCTTTATTCCCAGAAAACAATACACCTTTGTCTTCTTTATTCTTTATTTCTTCAATGATACCGTCAGAAGTGTTGTCTAGTGTTTCATTCAATTGTGTGAAACCACTATCTACTGTTTCGTTAAGTTGATCTGCTGGGTATCTTGTCTCTTCCCATTTCTTATTCATCTCCATTTTTGTCTGGTCGCTTTCTTCACGACATCCTTTGAAAATTAGTCTTATTTGCTGCTTAATTTCTTCTTTATTTTTCTCGTGGTCCTCCTTCAGCTGTTCCCTCAATTCTTCCTTCAATTCTTCGTTTCTTTTCTGAATTTCCTCCATCAATCTTTGTTGTAATGTTTCATTATTTTGGCTAACTGTTTTTCTCAATTCTTCCTTAGTACTTTCATTTGTACTCACTATCTTTTCATTGATCTGTTTCAAATTGTCATTGGTTTCTTTCTTCATCTGTTTCAGACTCTCTTCACTCTTGTCGAATTTCTCCTCCTGTTTCTTAAAATTTTGATTGGTTTCTTTCATCATAGTATTCATCATTTCCATTAATTTCAGTATGTTCGGGTCTCCTCTAACTTCTCCCTTGTCGCCCGCCTGTAATTCCATTTCTTCGTCTTGGGTTGGTTCTGTTGTGGTTATTGCTGTCTCCACTTCTTCAATCGGTGTTCCTTCCTCTTCTTCCCCTCTGTTTTCTTCCATCTCCTTCTCCTTCGCCAACTTTTTCCATAAACCTCTTGTGTGCATCCTGATCTCCTTTCGTGACCGCCGCTAGAACTTCGTACCTTCCTTTTTTCAAGCTCCACCGGTTGGTCGCCAATTTATAATATTTCGGTTCGTATACCTCTGTATAATATAACAGTGTGTCTGAGTGTGAAAGTGTGTCTGTGTTTCTTACCACTGCGTCCTCGCACGGCGATGTACTTTACGATGTTTGGGCCCGTAGCGAACGTACTGGGGACCAGGTATCGTGGTTCCCGATTTGAGGTTCAAACGTAGTGGATTATCTCCGGGTGGCGCCAAATTGTTTATATAAAACAATTAAAGTGGTTTACTTATCAATGTTCTATTTGAACGAGGCGACGAATTCAATCCGTCCCGCCTTTTCTCAATTTCGTGTCAATCGAGATAGCGGTTGCAGGATTCGCTACTTGAGCGCTAGACGTCGCATTGGAAACCTTCACTATACATTATATTTTTACACATACACTTTGCTAATGGAAATAAGATACGATTTAACACACACAATACAAATTTATTATTAATTGGAAGTTAATATTTTATAGACACAAGTTGTAATTAATTTGCTCATATATAATTCTGCACCGGATAATTCTTTATAAGACTCTACTCAAGGGTTAACCAATCTATTTCGAATACATATAAACAGCATGGCTTTCTCTGACGCCAATCAACAAATATTTCGATCGATGGTTGTGAGTTGTTTGGATCACGTTAAAAGGTTCAGATGCAGTTACAACATTAAAAATACACAACCTTACAATGTTTTTTCCTTATGTATGATAATGTGTAGTGGTAATTGTTTTGTTTAAGTGTCATACAAGATGTTTATAAGTCGTACATAAATATGAGGTTAGTTCTATAGTTAACAAATTTTCAGTGATATAATTTTATGGATCAATCCTTGTAAGAGAATAAAAATGATTCAGTGGTGTTCAACATACATTGAGAAATGTTCAAAGTGCGTTTATTTTTTGGAAGTTGAAATAATTTAACTGATACTTAACAGCATTGCAGTACGGAATTACTCGGGATGTCAAGAAGGAAGGATTATGGCATCAATATTGTTCCCGTGTTCTTTATTCAAGCTTCGACATCTTTTTCAAAGTGGTTTGGACTTATTTAGATATTTCATATTGAGTTAAACGTCTTCTCCCTCTGGAAATGGTATTCTGCATCCATCAGACTTCGGTACTATCGATTTCTATACTTGGTTCTACTTCTAAGATGTTTTAACTATTAAAATGTGTTGTACAGAAAATTCGCATCTGGCTTGCGATAGCGTCACTTTCCAAGTAATTGTATTTAACGGTAATTGCCTCGTTAAACGGTCGTTTCTATGGTTACGTATTTGCTCTCATTGGGTGAGCTGAACATCAGTACATTGTTATCAATTTTCGAATTTCTTTCAAATCTTCGGACTTTCTTCCTCATCTTATCTTCCTTCGGGGTTATTATCTAAATGCACTGTCATTTATATTTTCTCACAAAGATTATTTTGGTACCCCACAATATTGGGTTTTATCAAGTTTTCTAAGTTTACAATTAATTTTATACTTACTAATTACATTTCTTTGTTTATATAATTCCTTAATTTAATATTTGGTTTTTAATAATAACTACTATTCATCCTTGATGAATTAGTCACCTTGGATTTGTCCATTACATGGTGATTTTTGTACAATCAGTAATTGTTTATGTTTGACCGTTATGCCTGTTTCACATTTAAGTAGCCATTACTGGATTTTTGTGGCTTCATACACAATACAGTTCATTTAGTCCCAAATTGTTATTTTGCATTTATAATTAGGTTTAATGTCTCTGGATGTGTTTTAATTTAGTCTTTGTTAGTAACAACTGTGTTATTCAATCTTACTTGCTAATTATTTGCTATTTATTTCCAATATAAAATATAACATCTAGGCCTATGGTCTGTATAACTCTTACAGCCATATCCAATTCATAAACAATAGTTAATACAATTCATTATTTCTTATTTGTTGTTCTGGTGCTAAACAATCTCACCTCTATTGAACTTTTTTATCATTAAACTCCTATAACATGGGTATTTAATTAATGTTAATACAAACTTATTTTCTAATGCTTTTTTCTCTCCCTTCCATGTTAACACCATCTAATTACTTTTCTTTGTGAAACACACCTTTAAACTTTTACAATACATTTTTACGTTATAACAATACTACTTCCTAGTCATCACAGTGAATATCACTACTTAGTGTTCATTATTTACTGAATAAATGTCCTATCCTAAATACTATTCCTTGTAACTTGTTAAATGTTATTGTTCACTCTTAAAACTAAAACATAAGTAATTTTACTAAGTCTTTACCTTAGCCTACTCTCCTCTTACTATTTATACGATAGACAATATTTGTATTTATTTTTCACTAGCACTTTCTTAAATTATTTAGTGTTCATTATAATTTATTTAGTGTTTCTTTAGTATTATATCACTCTAGTATAAATCACTTTCACTAATTCAACTTCCATTTATTTCTCATCATTTTATTCTCTTTCTCTACACCCTATCTATATAAAATTATTAATATTGTGTCTTTCTTAGTTAACAAATTACATATATCCCTAACTCTTTTGGGTAGTGTACTTTTATACATTGTTTCATATTACTGACGGTTCATAATTGTCATTTTGTCAATACTAACATTCATTAATAGTTTTGGTTCTTAACCGAATTTCATTGTCTTTATTACTTTGGGTTACAATATTTCTCCCTTCTCTATTTTTCATTACTTGTCTAGTTTTCTTGATGCGTTTCATCTGGTTTTCTTCCTCATGGGTTTGTTCTCTCTTGGTTTTCATTCTTCTTCACCTTCATTCGTCTTGTTTTCTTTATTTTGATTTCTTAACTGGCCAATCTCTGGGGTTGGGTCAATGTCGTTTGTCTGTCAGTCTATCGTTTCAGTTTCTTTGTTAATCACTTTCGGTTTATTACACCTTCTCCTTCCCTGTTAATTACCTTTTATTTATTTTTTACTATCCACATAATTTATTTATTCAAATATAATATCATTTAGCATTTTTTATACATACTTATTGTTATCAAAATTTACCTGAATTTGGTGAATGCTCTCCCACCAAAATTGATCATTTTATAAAACGTGATTCTAAGTTTGATGAAATTATCAATTGTATTGTATCATTTTCTTCTTAAACTCTCCTGCTTCTCACTCGATTTTTTATGCTTAATTCTGTATCTTTTATTTCCTTTCTCCTGATTCTTTTTTTCATCATTTTTTCTTATTACGAACTGGCTTATTGATTTTTTATTATAAATTATTCCCTATAAATCTTATTTTCCCTAACTAACTTTACTTTGTAGTTGCAATCGATTCGGATGAGCTCTATTGGCTTACCTAACTCCGTCGTTCAAAACTACTCTTATTCTGAGATCAGGGGAACATCATCCCTGCTCAGTAAAATGATTGCTGGACTTATTCAACAGTCAATCTCAATTAATGAATCTTAAATATAGTCATCTCGTGACTCAACATAATAATAATAATCATAACATTTGTTGGGAATCTTTTACCTTTATATTTCATTATTGCTCAGTTCGAGTTATATATTTTTTCAACTTTCTTCATAGATACTGCTTGGTAATACTTGAAGCATTGCTTTTTATTGATACACTTCACATTTTTAATAAGTTTTGTTTCATCTCAATTCATATTACAACTCTTAGAATGTTTATTTTATTTATTTCGTTTTTTGATCATTGGTTTTCTTAATCTTACTTCCCATTTCTTTCTAAATAGTAGTGGAAGTTAGTCATTTTGATTGATTTTTTTTTTTTCATAACTTTTTAAATATCATAGTAAGTTAATGTTTCTTACTAGTTAGGAATGTTTTTATCTCATTCCTTTATAGTATGTTTTGCTTTTTTGTGCCTTACATTTTGGCTAAAGATTATTGTAACTTAATCTTATTTTGTTAGGAATGTTTTGTAACTTCACTCCATTATTATTAATTTTTATTCAAAGATTATAGTAAGTTATTGTTTCTTACTTTATGTGGATTCTTGGTAATTTTATTTCTCCATTTTTTATGATTGGTCTAAAATATTCTCGAATTATCTGTGTAAGCTGTCCTTACAAAACCTTTTGAATTTTGAAATTCATTTTTATATATATTTTTTCATTATTATTTATCAGCAAACTTCATCTGCTTGTATTGTTATTCTTTCTTTTTATTTTAAATTACTTAGGTAGGTTATCATGAAATCAGTCCCCTTTTTCTCGGCGTTTATCTTCACTTTGTTTGCCCATAGTCCATCATTTCCTCTGCATTTGTGGTTCGGATAACCTTGGTGTATATTACTACTTTCTTCCTAGTGATATAGGTTTCTTCTGTTTTGTACCATGATTCTTCTAATATCATACGTTCAGTGGTATCCGTGACTGCTTCCATCATTTTATTATGTGGTTCTTTATTCAGCATTTCTATTGCTGGTATACTCAAGTGTGTTAGATACCTTCTTGATTTGTGACACCCTATCTTGTTGTGAGTCCTGTCAATTTTGTGTAATTTCCATTTTCTTATTGATTTGCTGAAGTTTTCCTCTGCTGGTTGGTTGTGAATTCCCTCTATAATTTCTTTCAATGTCCTCCTACAATCTTTATATCTCATTAATTTGCTTTGGTCGGTAAGGGGTAAATTGAACACATCAATTAGTCCGTTCTTCATCATCTCCACTTCTTCTCTTGTTTTTAGTAGTTTCTTTTTATATATTTTTCCTATTTCCTTTGTTTTCTTAATCTTCTTAATTATTCGATTCTTCTTTACTCTTCTCCGGTTGGTTTTTATGTGCTTAATTTTCTCATTGTTTTTGTTATCTTTATTCCCAGAAAACAATACACCTTTGTCTTCTTTATTCTTTATTTCTTCAATGATACCGTCAGAAGTGTTGTCTAGTGTTTCATTCAATTGTGTGAAACCACTATCTACTGTTTCGTTAAGTTGATCTGCTGGGTATCTTGTCTCTTCCCATTTCTTATTCATCTCCATTTTTGTCTGGTCGCTTTCTTCACGACATCCTTTGAAAATTAGTCTTATTTGCTGCTTCATTTCTTCTTTATTTTTCTCGTGGTCCTCCTTCAGCTGTTCCCTCAATTCTTCCTTCAATTCTTCGTTTCTTTTCTGAATTTCCTCCATCAATCTTTGTTGTAATGTTTCATTATTTTGGCTAACTGTTTTTCTCAATTCTTCCTTAGTACTTTCATTTGTACTCACTATCTTTTCATTGATCTGTTTCAAATTGTCATTGGTTTCTTTCTTCATCTGTTTCAGACTCTCTTCACTCTTGTCGAATTTCTCCTCCTGTTTCTTAAAATTTTGATTGGTTTCTTTCATCATAGTATTCATCATTTCCATTAATTTCAGTATGTTCGGGTCTCCTCTAACTTCTCCCTTGTCGCCCGCCTGTAATTCCATTTCTTCGTCTTGGGTTGGTTCTGTTGTGGTTATTGCTGTCTCCACTTCTTCAATCGGTGTTCCTTCCTCTTCTTCCCCTCTGTTTTCTTCCATCTCCTTCTCCTTCGCCAACTTTTTCCATAAACCTCTTGTGTGCATCCTGATCTCCTTTCGTGACCGCCGCTAGAACTTCGTACCTTCCTTTTTTCAAGCTCCACCGGTTGGTCGCCAATTTATAATATTTCGGTTCGTATACCTCTGTATAATATAACAGTGTGTCTGAGTGTGAAAGTGTGTCTGTGTTTCTTACCACTGCGTCCTCGCACGGCGATGTACTTCACGATGTTTGGGCCCGTAGCGAACGTACTGGGGACCAGGTATCGTGGTTCCCGATTTGAGGTTCAAACGTAGTGGATTATCTCCGGGTGGCGCCAAATTGTTTATATAAAACAATTAAAGTGGTTTACTTATCAATGTTCTATTTGAACGAGGCGACGAATTCAATCCGTCCCGCCTTTTCTCAATTTCGTGTCAATCGAGATAGCGGTTGCAGGATTCGCTACTTGAGCGCTAGACGTCGCATTGGAAACCTTCACTATACATTATATTTTTACACATACACTTTGCTAATGGAAATAAGATACGATTTAACACACACAATACAAATTTATTATTAATTGGAAGTTAATATTTTATAGACACAAGTTGTAATTAATTTGCTCATATATAATTCTGCACCGGATAATTCTTTATAAGACTCTACTCAAGGGTTAACCAATCTATTTCGAATACATATAAACAGCATGGCTTTCTCTGACGCCAATCAACAAATATTTCGATCGATGGTTGTGAGTTGTTTGGATCACGTTAAAAGGTTCAGATGCAGTTACAACATTAAAAATACACAACCTTACAATGTTTTTTCCTTATGTATGATAATGTGTAGTGGTAATTGTTTTGTTTAAGTGTCATACAAGATGTTTATAAGTCGTACATAAATATGAGGTTAGTTCTATAGTTAACAAATTTTCAGTGATATAATTTTATGGATCAATCCTTGTAAGAGAATAAAAATGATTCAGTGGTGTTCAACATACATTGAGAAATGTTCAAAGTGCGTTTATTTTTTGGAAGTTGAAATAATTTAACTGATACTTAACAGCATTGCAGTACGGAATTACTCGGGATGTCAAGAAGGAAGGATTATGGCATCAATATTGTTCCCGTGTTCTTTATTCAAGCTTCGACATCTTTTTCAAAGTGGTTTGGACTTATTTAGATATTTCATATTGAGTTAAACGTCTTCTCCCTCTGGAAATGGTATTCTGCATCCATCAGACTTCGGTACTATCGATTTCTATACTTGGTTCTACTTCTAAGATGTTTTAACTATTAAAATGTGTTGTACAGAAAATTTGCATCTGGCTTGCGATAGCGTCACTTTCCAAGTAATTGTATTTAACGGTAATTGCCTCGTTAAACGGTCGTTTCTATGGTTACGTATTTGCTCTCATTGGGTGAGCTGAACATCAGTACATTGTTATCAATTTTCGAATTTCTTTCAAATCTTCGGACTTTCTTCCTCATCTTATCTTCCTTCGGGGTTATTATCTAAATGCACTGTCATTTATATTTTCTCACAAAGATTATTTTGGTACCCCACAATATTGGGTTTTATCAAGTTTTCTAAGTTTACAATTAATTTTATACTTACTAATTATATTTCTTTGTTTATATAATTCCTTAATTTAATATTTGGTTTTTAATAATAACTACTATTCATCCTTGATGAATTAGTCACCTTGGATTTGTCCATTACATGGTGATTTTTGTACAATCAGTAATTGTTTATGTTTGACCGTTATGCCTGTTTCGCATTTAAGTAGCCATTACTGGATTTTTGTGGCTTCATACACAATACATTTCATTTAGTCCCAAATTGTTACTTTGCATTTATAATTAGGTTTAATGTCTCTGGATGTGTTTTAATTTAGTCTTTGTTAGTAACAACTGTGTTATTCAATCTTACTTGCTAATTATTTGCTATTCATTTCCAATATAAAATATAACATCTAGGCCTATGGTCTGTATAACTCTTACAGCCATATCCAATTCATAAACAATAGTTAATACAATTCATTATTTCTTATTTGTTATTCTGGTGCTAAACAATCTCACCTCTATTGAACTTTTTTATCATTAAACTCCTATAACATGGGTATTTAATTAATGTTAATACAAACTTATTTTCTAATGCTTTTTTCTCTCCCTTCCATGTTAACACCATCTAATTACTTTTCTTTGTGAAACACACCTTTAAACTTTTACAATACATTTTTACGTTATAACAATACTACTTCCTAGTCATCACAGTGAATATCACTACTTAGTGTTCATTATTTACTGAATAAATGTCCTATCCTAAATACTATTCCTTGTAACTTGTTAAATGTTATTGTTCACTCTTAAAACTAAAACATAAGTAATTTTACTAAGTCTTTACCTTAGCCTACTCTCCTCTTACTATTTATACGATAGACAATATTTGTATTTATTTTTCACTAGCACTTTCTTAAATTATTTAGTGTTCATTATAATTTATTTAGTGTTTCTTTAGTATTATATCACTCTAGTATAAATCACTTTCACTAATTCAACTTCCATTTATTTCTCATCATTTTATTCTCTTTCTCTACACCCTATCTATATAAAATTATTAATATTGTGTCTTTCTTAGTTAACAAATTACATATATCCCTAACTCTTTTGGGTAGTGTACTTTTATACATTGTTTCATATTACTGACGGTTCATAATTGTCATTTTGTCAATACTAACATTCATTAATAGTTTTGGTTCTTAACCGAATTTCATTGTCTTTATTACTTTGGGTTACATTATTTCTCCCTTCTCTATTTTTCATTACTTGTCTAGTTTTCTTGATGCGTTTCATCTGGTTTTCTTCCTCATGGGTTTGTTCTCTCTTGGTTTTCATTCTTCTTCACCTTCATTCGTCTTGTTTTCTTTATTTTGATTTCTTAACTGGCCAATCTCTGGGGTTGGGTCAATGTCGTTTGTCTGTCAGTCTATCGTTTCAGTTTCTTTGTTAATCACTTTCGGTTTATTACACCTTCTCCTTCCCTGTTAATTACCTTTTATTTATTTTTTACTATCCACATAATTTATTTATTCAAATATAATATCATTTAGCATTTTTTATACATACTTATTGTTATCAAAATTTACCTGAATTTGGTGATGTTATATAATGCTCTCCCACCAAAATTGATCATTTTATAAAACGTGATTCTAAGTTTGATGAAATTATCAATTGTATTGTATCATTTTCTTCTTAAACTCTCCTGCTTCTCACTCGATTTTTTATGCTTAATTCTGTATCTTTTATTTCCTTTCTCCTGATTCTTTTTTTCGTCATTTTTTCTTATTACGAACTGGCTTATTGATTTTTTATTATAAATTATTCCCTATAAATCTTATTTTCCCTAACTAACTTTACTTTGTAGTTGCAATCGATTCGGATGAGCTCTATTGGCTTACCTAACTCCGTCGTTCAAAACTACTCTTATTCTGAGATCAGGGGAACATCATCCCTGCTCAGTAAAATGATTGCTGGACTTATTCAACAGTCAATCTCAATTAATGAATCTTAAATATAGTCATCTCGTGACTCAACATAATAATAATAATCATAACATTTGTTGGGAATCTTTAACTTTATATTTCATTATTGCTCAGTTCGAGTTATATATTTTTTCAACTTTCTTCATAGATACTGCTTGGTAATACTTGAAGCATTGCTTTTTATTGATACACTTCACATTTTTATTCATTTTTAATAAGTTTTGTTTTATCTTAATTCATATTACAACTCTTAGAATGTTTATTTTATTTATTTCGTTTTTTGATCATTGGTTTTCTTAATCTTACTTCCCATTTCTTTCTAAATAGTAGTGGAAGTTAGTCATTTTGATTGATATTTTTTTTTTTTTCATAACTTTTTAAATATCATAGTAAGTTAGTGTTTCTTACTAGTTAGGAATGTTTTTATCTCATTCCTTTATAGTATGTTTTGCTTTTTTGTGCCTTACATTTTGGCTAAAGATTATTGTAACTTAATCTTATTTTGTTAGGAATGTTTTGTAACTTCACTCCATTATTATTAATTTTTATTCAAAGATTATAGTAAGTTATTGTTTCTTACTTTATGTGGATTCTTGGTAATTTTATTTCTCCATTTTTTATGATTGGTCAAAAATATTCTCGAATTATCTGTGTAAGCTCTCCTTACAAAACCTTTTGAATTTTGAAATTCATTTTTTATATATATTTTTTCATTATTATTTATCAGCAAACTTCATCTGCTTGTATTGTTATTCTTTCTTTTTATTTTAAATTACTTAGGTAGGTTATCATGAAATCAGTCCCCTTTTTCTCGGCGTTTATCTTCACTTTGTTTGCCCATAGTCCATCATTTCCTCTGCATTTGTGGTTCGGATAACCTTGGTGTATATAACTACTTTCTTCCTAGTGATATAGGTTTCTTCTGTTTTGTACCATGATTCTTCTAATATCATATGTTCAGTGGTATCCGTGACTGCTTCCATCATTTTATTATGTGGTTCTTTATTCAGCATTTCTATTTCTGGTATACTCAAGTGTGTTAGATACCTTCTTGATTTGTGACACCCTATCTTGTTGTGAGTCCTGTCAATTTTGTGTAATTTCCATTTTCTTATTGATTTGCTGAAGTTTTCCTCTGCTGGTTGGTTGTGAATTCCCTCTATAATTTCTTTCAATGTCCTCCTACAATCTTTATATCTCATTAATTTGCTTTGGTCGGTAAGGGGTAAATTGAACACATCAATTAGTCCGTTCTTCATCATCTCCACTTCTTCTCTTGTTTTTAGTTAGTAGTTTCTTTTTATATATTTTTCCTATTTCCTTTGTTTTCTTAATCTTCTTAATTATTCGATTCTTCTTTACTCTTCTCCGGTTGGTTTTTATGTGCTTAATTTTCTCATTGTTTTTGTTATCTTTATTCCCAGAAAACAATACACCTTTGTCTTCTTTATTCTTTATTTCTTCAATGATACCGTCAGAAGTGTTGTCTAGTGTTTCATTCAATTGTGTGAAACCACTATCTACTGTTTCGTTAAGTTGATCTGCTGGGTATCTTGTCTCTTCCCGTTTCTTATTCATCTCTATTTTTGTCTGGTCGCTTTCTTCACGACATCCTTTGAAAATTAGTCTTATTTGCTGCTTAATTTCTTCTTTATTTTTCTCGTGGTCCTCCTTCAGCTGTTCCCTCAATTCTTCCTTCAATTCTTCGTTTCTTTTCTGAATTTCCTCCATCAATCTTTGTTGTAATGTTTCATTATTTTGGCTAACTGTTTTTCTCAATTCTTCCTTAGTACTTTCATTTGTACTCACTATCTTTTCATTGATCTGTTTCAAATTGTCATTGGTTTCTTTCTTCATCTGTTTCAGACTCTCTTCACTCTTGTCGAATTTCTCCTCCTGTTTCTTAAAATTTTGATTGGTTTCTTTCATCATAGTATTCATCATTTCCATTAATTTCAGTATGTTCGGGTCTCCTCTAACTTCTCCCTTGTCGCCCGCCTGTAATTCCATTTCTTCGTCTTGGGTTGGTTCTGTTGTGGTTATTGCTGTCTCCACTTCTTCAATCGGTGTTCCTTCCTCTTCTTCCCCTCTGTTTTCTTCCATCTCCTTCTCCTTCGCCAACTTTTTCCATAAACCTCTTGTGTGCATCCTGATCTCCTTTCGTGACCGCCGCTAGAACTTCGTTCCTTCCTTTTTTCAAGCTCCACCGGTTGGTCGCCAATTTATAATATTTCGGTTCGTATACCTCTGTATAATATAACAGTGTGTCTGAGTGTGAAAGTGTGTCTGTGTTTCTTACCACTGCGTCCTCGCACGGCGATGTACTTCACGATGTTTGGGCCCGTAGCGAACGTACTGGGGACCAGGTATCGTGGTTCCCGATTTGAGGTTCAAACGTAGTGGATTATCTCCGGGTGGCGCCAAATTGTTTATATAAAACAATTAAAGTGGTTTACTTATCAATGTTCTATTTGAACGAGGCGACGAATTCAATCCGTCCCGCCTTTTCTCAATTTCGTGTCAATCGAGATAGCGGTTGCAGGATTCGCTACTTGAGCGCTAGACGTCGCATTGGAAACCTTCACTATACATTATATTTTTACACATACACTTTGCTAATGGAAATAAGATACGATTTAACACACACAATACAAATTTATTATTAATTGGAAGTTAATATTTTATAGACACAAGTTGTAATTAATTTGCTCATATATAATTCTGCACCGGATAATTCTTTATAAGACTCTACTCAAGGGTTAACCAATCGATTTCGAATACATATAAACAGCATGGCTTTCTCTGACGCCAATCAACAAATATTTCGATCGATGGTTGTGAGTTGTTTGGATCACGTTAAAAGGTTCAGATGCAGTTACAACATTAAAAATACACAACCTTACAATGTTTTTTCCTTATGTATGATAATGTGTAGTGGTAATTGTTTTGTTTAAGTGTCATACAAGATGTTTATAAGTCGTACATAAATATGAGGTTAGTTCTATAGTTAACAAATTTTCAGTGATATAATTTTATGGATCAATCCTTGTAAGAGAATAAAAATGATTCAGTGGTGTTCAACATACATTGAGAAATGTTCAAAGTGCGTTTATTTTTTGGAAGTTGAAATAATTTAACTGATACTTAACAGCATTGCAGTACGGAATTACTCGGGATGTCAAGAAGGAAGGATTATGGCATCAATATTGTTCCCGTGTTCTTTATTCAAGCTTCGACATCTTTTTCAAAGTGGTTTGGACTTATTTAGATATTTCATATTGAGTTAAACGTCTTCTCCCTCTGGAAATGGTATTCTGCATCCATCAGACTTCGGTACTATCGATTTCTATACTTGGTTCTACTTCTAAGATGTTTTAACTATTAAAATGTGTTGTACAGAAAATTCGCATCTGGCTTGCGATAGCGTCACTTTCCAAGTAATTGTATTTAACGGTAATTGCCTCGTTAAACGGTCGTTTCTATGGTTACGTATTTGCTCTCATTGGGTGAGCTGAACATCAGTACATTGTTATCAATTTTCGAATTTATTTCAAATCTTCGGACTTTCTTCCTCATCTTATCTTCCTTCGGGGTTATTATCTAAATGCACTGTCATTTATATTTTCTCACAAAGATTATTTTGGTACCCCACAATATTGGGTTTTATCAAGTTTTCTAAGTTTACAATTAATTTTATACTTACTAATTATATTTCTTTGTTTATATAATTCCTTAATTTAATATTTGGTTTTTAATAATAACTACTATTCATCCTTGATGAATTAGTCACCTTGGATTTGTCCATTACATGGTGATTTTTGTACAATCAGTAATTGTTTATGTTTGACCGTTATGCCTGTTTCGCATTTAAGTAGCCATTACTGGATTTTTGTGGCTTCATACACAATACATTTCATTTAGTCCCAAATTGTTACTTTGCATTTATAATTAGGTTTAATGTCTCTGGATGTGTTTTAATTTAGTCTTTGTTAGTAACAACTGTGTTATTCAATCTTACTTGCTAATTATTTGCTATTCATTTCCAATATAAAATATAACATCTAGGCCTATGGTCTGTATAACTCTTACAGCCATATCCAATTCATAAACAATAGTTAATACAATTCATTATTTCTTATTTGTTGTTCTGGTGCTAAACAATCTCACCTCTATTGAACTTTTTTATCATTAAACTCCTATAACATGGGTATTTAATTAATGTTAATACAAACTTATTTTCTAATGCTTTTTTCTCTCCCTTCCATGTTAACACCATCTAATTACTTTTCTTTGTGAAACACACCTTTAAACTTTTACAATACATTTTTACGTTATAACAATACTACTTCCTAGTCATCACAGTGAATATCACTACTTAGTGTTCATTATTTACTGAATAAATGTCCTATCCTAAATACTATTCCTTGTAACTTGTTAAATGTTATTGTTCACTCTTAAAACTAAAACATAAGTAATTTTACTAAGTCTTTACCTTAGCCTACTCTCCTCTTACTATTTATACGATAGACAATATTTGTATTTATTTTTCACTAGCACTTTCTTAAATTATTTAGTGTTCATTATAATTTATTTAGTGTTTCTTTAGTATTATATCACTCTAGTATAAATCACTTTCACTAATTCAACTTCCATTTATTTCTCATCATTTTATTCTCTTTCTCTACACCCTATCTATATAAAATTATTAATATTGTGTCTTTCTTAGTTAACAAATTACATATATCCCTAACTCTTTTGGGTAGTGTACTTTTATACATTGTTTCATATTACTGACGGTTCATAATTGTCATTTTGTCAATACTAACATTCATTAATAGTTTTGGTTCTTAACCGAATTTCATTGTCTTTATTACTTTGGGTTACATTATTTCTCCCTTCTCTATTTTTCATTACTTGTCTAGTTTTCTTGATGCGTTTCATCTGGTTTTCTTCCTCATGGGTTTGTTCTCTCTTGGTTTTCATTCTTCTTCACCTTCATTCGTCTTGTTTTCTTTATTTTGATTTCTTAACTGGCCAATCTCTGGGGTTGGGTCAATGTCGTTTGTCTGTCAGTCTATCGTTTCAGTTTCTTTGTTAATCACTTTCGGTTTATTACACCTTCTCCTTCCCTGTTAATTACCTTTTATTTATTTTTTACTATCCACATAATTTATTTATTCAAATATAATATCATTTAGCATTTTTTATACATACTTATTGTTATCAAAATTTACCTGAATTTGGTGATGTTATATAATGCTCTCCCACCAAAATTGATCATTTTATAAAACGTGATTCTAAGTTTGATGAAATTATCAATTGTATTGTATCATTTTCTTCTTAAACTCTCCTGCTTCTCACTCGATTTTTTATGCTTAATTCTGTATCTTTTATTTCCTTTCTCCTGATTCTTTTTTTCGTCATTTTTTCTTATTACGAACTGGCTTATTGATTTTTTATTATAAATTATTCCCTATAAATCTTATTTTCCCTAACTAACTTTACTTTGTAGTTGCAATCGATTCGGATGAGCTCTATTGGCTTACCTAACTCCGTCGTTCAAAACTACTCTTATTCTGAGATCAGGGGAACATCATCCCTGCTCAGTAAAATGATTGCTGGACTTATTCAACAGTCAATCTCAATTAATGAATCTTAAATATAGTCATCTCGTGACTCAACATAATAATAATAATCATAACATTTGTTGGGAATCTTTAACTTTATATTTCATTATTGCTCAGTTCGAGTTATATATTTTTTCAACTTTCTTCATAGATACTGCTTGGTAATACTTGAAGCATTGCTTTTTATTGATACACTTCACATTTTTATTCATTTTTAATAAGTTTTGTTTTATCTCAATTCATATTACAACTCTTAGAATGTTTATTTTATTTATTTCGTTTTTTGATCATTGGTTTTCTTAATCTTACTTCCCATTTCTTTCTAAATAGTAGTGGAAGTTAGTCATTTTGATTGATATTTTTTTTTTTTTCATAACTTTTTAAATATCATAGTAAGTTAGTGTTTCTTACTAGTTAGGAATGTTTTTATCTCATTCCTTTATAGTATGTTTTGCTTTTTTGTGCCTTACATTTTGGCTAAAGATTATTGTAACTTAATCTTATTTTGTTAGGAATGTTTTGTAACTTCACTCCATTATTATTAATTTTTATTCAAAGATTATAGTAAGTTATTGTTTCTTACTTTATGTGGATTCTTGGTAATTTTATTTCTCCATTTTTTATGATTGGTCTAAAATATTCTCGAATTATCTGTGTAAGCTGTCCTTACAAAACCTTTTGAATTTTGAAATTCATTTTTTATATATATTTTTTCATTATTATTTATCAGCAAACTTCATCTGCTTGTATTGTTATTCTTTCTTTTTATTTTAAATTACTTAGGTAGGTTATCATGAAATCAGTCCCCTTTTTCTTGGCGTTTATCTTCACTTTGTTTGCCCATAGTCCATCATTTCCTCTGCATTTGTGGTTCGGATAACCTTGGTGTATATAACTACTTTCTTCCTAGTGATATAGGTTTCTTCTGTTTTGTACCATGATTCTTCTAATATCATATGTTCAGTGGTATCCGTGACTGCTTCCATCATTTTATTATGTGGTTCTTTATTCAGCATTTCTATTTCTGGTATACTCAAGTGTGTTAGATACCTTCTTGATTTGTGACACCCTATCTTGTTGTGAGTCCTGTCAATTTTGTGTAATTTCCATTTTCTTATTGATTTGCTGAAGTTTTCCTCTGCTGGTTGGTTGTGAATTCCCTCTATAATTTCTTTCAATGTCCTCCTACAATCTTTATATCTCATTAATTTGCTTTGGTCGGTAAGGGGTAAATTGAACACATCAATTAGTCCGTTCTTCATCATCTCCACTTCTTCTCTTGTTTTTAGTAGTTTCTTTTTATATATTTTTCCTATTTCCTTTGTTTTCTTAATCTTCTTAATTATTCGATTCTTCTTTACTCTTCTCCGGTTGGTTTTTATGTGCTTAATTTTCTCATTGTTTTTGTTATCTTTATTCCCAGAAAACAATACACCTTTGTCTTCTTTATTCTTTATTTCTTCAATGATACCGTCAGAAGTGTTGTCTAGTGTTTCATTCAATTGTGTGAAACCACTATCTACTGTTTCGTTAAGTTGATCTGCTGGGTATCTTGTCTCTTCCCGTTTCTTATTCATCTCTATTTTTGTCTGGTCGCTTTCTTCACGACATCCTTTGAAAATTAGTCTTATTTGCTGCTTAATTTCTTCTTTATTTTTCTCGTGGTCCTCCTTCAGCTGTTCCCTCAATTCTTCCTTCAATTCTTCGTTTCTTTTCTGAATTTCCTCCATCAATCTTTGTTGTAATGTTTCATTATTTTGGCTAACTGTTTTTCTCAATTCTTCCTTAGTACTTTCATTTGTACTCACTATCTTTTCATTGATCTGTTTCAAATTGTCATTGGTTTCTTTCTTCATCTGTTTCAGACTCTCTTCACTCTTGTCGAATTTCTCCTCCTGTTTCTTAAAATTTTGATTGGTTTCTTTCATCATAGTATTCATCATTTCCATTAATTTCAGTATGTTCGGGTCTCCTCTAACTTCTCCCTTGTCGCCAGCCTGTAATTCCATTTCTTCGTCTTGGGTTGGTTCTGTTGTGGTTATTGCTGTCTCCACTTCTTCAATCGGTGTTCCTTCCTCTTCTTCCCCTCTGTTTTCTTCCATCTCCTTCTCCTTCGCCAACTTTTTCCATAAACCTCTTGTGTGCATCCTGATCTCCTTTCGTGACCGCCGCTAGAACTTCGTTCCTTCCTTTTTTCAAGCTCCACCAGTTGGTCGCCAATTTATAATATTTCGGTTCGTATACCTCTGTATAATATAACAGTGTGTCGAGTGTGAAAGTGTGTCTGTGTTTCTTACCACTGCGTCCTCGCACGGCGATGTACTTCATGATGTTTGGGCCCGTAGCGAACGTACTGGGGACCAGGTATCGTGGTTCCCGATTTGAGGTTCAAACGTAGTGGATTATCTCCGGGTGGCGCCAAATTGTTTATATAAAACAATTAAAGTGGTTTACTTATCAATGTTCTATTTGAACGAGGCGACGAATTCAATCCGTCCCGCCTTTTCTCAATTTCGTGTCAATCGAGATAGCGGTTGCAGGATTCGCTACTTGAGCGCTAGACGTCACATTGGAAACCTTCACTATACATTATATTTTTACACATACACTTTGCTAATGGAAATAAGATACGATTTAACACACACAATACAAATTTATTATTAATTGGAAGTTAATATTTTATAGACACAAGTTGTAATTAATTTGCTCATATATAATTCTGCACCGGATAATTCTTTATAAGACTCTACTCAAGGGTTAACCAATCTATTTCGAATACATATAAACAGCATGGCTTTCTCTGACGCCAATCAACAAATATTTCGATCGATGGTTGTGAGTTGTTTGGATCACGTTAAAAGGTTCAGATGCAGTTACAACATTAAAAATACACAACCTTACAATGTTTTTTTTTATGTATGATAATGTGTAGTGGTAATTGTTTTGTTTAAGTGTCATACAAGATGTTTATAAGTCGTACATAAATATGAGGTTAGTTCTATAGTTAACAAATTTTCAGTGATATAATTTTATGGATCAATCCTTGTAAGAGAATAAAAATGATTCAGTGGTGTTCAAGATACATTGAGAAATGTTCAAAGTGCGTTTATTTTTTGGAAGTTGAAATAATTTAACTGATACTTAACAGCATTGCAGTACGGAATTACTCGGGATGTCAAGAAGGAAGGATTATGGCATCAATATTGTTCCCGTGTTCTTTATTCAAGCTTCGACATCTTTTTCAAAGTGGTTTGGACTTATTTAGATATTTCATATTGAGTTAAACGTCTTCTCCCTCTGGAAATGGTATTCTGCATCCATCAGACTTCGGTACTATCGATTTCTATACTTGGTTCTACTTCTAAGATGTTTTAACTATTAAAATGTGTTGTACAGAAAATTCGCATCTGGCTTGCGATAGCGTCACTTTCCAAGTAATTGTATTTAACGGTAATTGCCTCGTTAAACGGTCGTTTCTATGGTTACGTATTTGCTCTCATTGGGTGAGCTGAACATCAGTACATTGTTATCAATTTTCGAATTTCTTTCAAATCTTCGGACTTTCTTCCTCATCTTGTCTTCCTTCGGGGTTATTATCTAAATGCACTGTCATTTATATTTTCTCACAAAGATTATTTTGGTACCCCACAATATTGGGTTTTATCAAGTTTTCTAAGTTTACAATTAATTTTATACTTACTAATTATATTTCTTTGTTTATATAATTCCTTAATTTAATATTTGGTTTTTAATAATAACTACTATTCATCCTTGATGAATTAGTCACCTTGGATTTGTCCATTACATGGTGATTTTTGTACAATCAGTAATTGTTTATGTTTGACCGTTATGCCTGTTTCGCATTTAAGTAGCCATTACTGGATTTTTGTGGCTTCATACACAATACATTTCATTTAGTCCCAAATTGTTACTTTGCATTTATAATTAGGTTTAATGTCTCTGGATGTGTTTTAATTTAGTCTTTGTTAGTAACAACTGTGTTATTCAATCTTACTTGCTAATTATTTGCTATTCATTTCCAATATAAAATATAACATCTAGGCCTATGGTCTGTATAACTCTTACAGCCATATCCAATTCATAAACAATAGTTAATACAATTCATTATTTCTTATTTGTTGTTCTGGTGCTAAACAATCTCACCTCTATTGAACTTTTTTATCATTAAACTCCTATAACATGGGTATTTAATTAATGTTAATACAAACTTATTTTCTAATGCTTTTTTCTCTCCCTTCCATGTTAACACCATCTAATTACTTTTCTTTGTGAAACACACCTTTAAACTTTTACAATACATTTTTACGTTATAACAATACTACTTCCTAGTCATCACAGTGAATATCACTACTTAGTGTTCATTATTTACTGAATAAATGTCCTATCCTAAATACTATTCCTTGTAACTTGTTAAATGTTATTGTTCACTCTTAAAACTAAAACATAAGTAATTTTACTAAGTCTTTACCTTAGCCTACTCTCCTCTTACTATTTATACGATAGACAATATTTGTATTTATTTTTCACTAGCACTTTCTTAAATTATTTAGTGTTCATTATAATTTATTTAGTGTTTCTTTAGTATTATATCACTCTAGTATAAATCACTTTCACTAATTCAACTTCCATTTATTTCTCATCATTTTATTCTCTTTCTCTACACCCTATCTATATAAAATTATTAATATTGTGTCTTTCTTAGTTAACAAATTACATATATCCCTAACTCTTTTGGGTAGTGTACTTTTATACATTGTTTCATATTACTGACGGTTCATAATTGTCATTTTGTCAATACTAACATTCATTAATAGTTTTGGTTCTTAACCGAATTTCATTGTCTTTATTACTTTGGGTTACATTATTTCTCCCTTCTCTATTTTTCATTACTTGTCTAGTTTTCTTGATGCGTTTCATCTGGTTTTCTTCCTCATGGGTTTGTTCTCTCTTGGTTTTCATTCTTCTTCACCTTCATTCGTCTTGTTTTCTTTATTTTGATTTCTTAACTGGCCAATCTCTGGGGTTGGGTCAATGTCGTTTGTCTGTCAGTCTATCGTTTCAGTTTCTTTGTTAATCACTTTCGGTTTATTACACCTTCTCCTTCCCTGTTAATTACCTTTTATTTATTTTTTACTATCCACATAATTTATTTATTCAAATATAATATCATTTAGCATTTTTTATACATACTTATTGTTATCAAAATTTACCTGAATTTGGTGATGTTATATAATGCTCTCCCACCAAAATTGATCATTTTATAAAACGTGATTCTAAGTTTGATGAAATTATCAATTGTATTGTATCATTTTCTTCTTAAACTCTCCTGCTTCTCACTCGATGTTTTATGCTTAATTCTGTATCTTTTATTTCCTTTCTCCTGATTCTTTTTTTCGTCATTTTTTCTTATTACGAACTGGCTTATTGATTTTTTATTATAAATTATTCCCTATAAATCTTATTTTCCCTAACTAACTTTACTTTGTAGTTGCAATCGATTCGGATGAGCTCTATTGGCTTACCTAACTCCGTCGTTCAAAACTACTCTTATTCTGAGATCAGGGGAACATCATCCCTGCTCAGTAAAATGATTGCTGGACTTATTCAACAGTCAATCTCAATTAATGAATCTTAAATATAGTCATCTCGTGACTCAACATAATAATAATAATCATAACATTTGTTGGGAATCTTTAACTTTATATTTCATTATTGCTCAGTTCGAGTTATATATTTTTTCAACTTTCTTCATAGATACTGCTTGGTAATACTTGAAGCATTGCTTTTTATTGATACACTTCACATTTTTATTCATTTTTAATAAGTTTTGTTTTATCTCAATTCATATTACAACTCTTAGAATGTTTATTTTATTTATTTCGTTTTTTGATCATTGGTTTTCTTAATCTTACTTCCCATTTCTTTCTAAATAGTAGTGGAAGTTAGTCATTTTGATTGATATTTTTTTTTTTCATAACTTTTTAAATATCATAGTAAGTTAGTGTTTCTTACTAGTTAGGAATGTTTTTATCTCATTCCTTTATAGTATGTTTTGCTTTTTTGTGCCTTACATTTTGGCTAAAGATTATTGTAACTTAATCTTATTTTGTTAGGAATGTTTTGTAACTTCACTCCATTATTATTAATTTTTATTCAAAGATTATAGTAAGTTATTGTTTCTTACTTTATGTGGATTCTTGGTAATTTTATTTCTCCATTTTTTATGATTGGTCTAAAATATTCTCGAATTATCTGTGTAAGCTGTCCTTACAAAACCTTTTGAATTTTGAAATTCATTTTTTATATATATTTTTTCATTATTATTTATCAGCAAACTTCATCTGCTTGTATTGTTATTCTTTCTTTTTATTTTAAATTACTTAGGTAGGTTATCATGAAATCAGTCCCCTTTTTCTTGGCGTTTATCTTCACTTTGTTTGCCCATAGTCCATCATTTCCTCTGCATTTGTGGTTCGGATAACCTTGGTGTATATAACTACTTTCTTCCTAGTGATATAGGTTTCTTCTGTTTTGTACCATGATTCTTCTAATATCATATGTTCAGTGGTATCCGTGACTGCTTCCATCATTTTATTATGTGGTTCTTTATTCAGCATTTCTATTTCTGGTATACTCAAGTGTGTTAGATACCTTCTTGATTTGTGACACCCTATCTTGTTGTGAGTCCTGTCAATTTTGTGTAATTTCCATTTTCTTATTGATTTGCTGAAGTTTTCCTCTGCTGGTTGGTTGTGAATTCCCTCTATAATTTCTTTCAATGTCCTCCTACAATCTTTATATCTCATTAATTTGCTTTGGTCGGTAAGGGGTAAATTGAACACATCAATTAGTCCGTTCTTCATCATCTCCACTTCTTCTCTTGTTTTTAGTAGTTTCTTTTTATATATTTTTCCTATTTCCTTTGTTTTCTTAATCTTCTTAATTATTCGATTCTTCTTTACTCTTCTCCGGTTGGTTTTTATGTGCTTAATTTTCTCATTGTTTTTGTTATCTTTATTCCCAGAAAACAATACACCTTTGTCTTCTTTATTCTTTATTTCTTCAATGATACCGTCAGAAGTGTTGTCTAGTGTTTCATTCAATTGTGTGAAACCACTATCTACTGTTTCGTTAAGTTGATCTGCTGGGTATCTTGTCTCTTCCCGTTTCTTATTCATCTCTATTTTTGTCTGGTCGCTTTCTTCACGACATCCTTTGAAAATTAGTCTTATTTGCTGCTTAATTTCTTCTTTATTTTTCTCGTGGTCCTCCTTCAGCTGTTCCCTCAATTCTTCCTTCAATTCTTCGTTTCTTTTCTGAATTTCCTCCATCAATCTTTGTTGTAATGTTTCATTATTTTGGCTAACTGTTTTTCTCAATTCTTCCTTAGTACTTTCATTTGTACTCACTATCTTTTCATTGATCTGTTTCAAATTGTCATTGGTTTCTTTCTTCATCTGTTTCAGACTCTCTTCACTCTTGTCGAATTTCTCCTCCTGTTTCTTAAAATTTTGATTGGTTTCTTTCATCATAGTATTCATCATTTCCATTAATTTCAGTATGTTCGGGTCTCCTCTAACTTCTCCCTTGTCGCCCGCCTGTAATTCCATTTCTTCGTCTTGGGTTGGTTCTGTTGTGGTTATTGCTGTCTCCACTTCTTCAATCGGTGTTCCTTCCTCTTCTTCCCCTCTGTTTTCTTCCATCTCCTTCTCCTTCGCCAACTTTTTCCATAAACCTCTTGTGTGCATCCTGATCTCCTTTCGTGACCGCCGCTAGAACTTCGTTCCTTCCTTTTTTCAAGCTCCACCAGTTGGTCGCCAATTTATAATATTTCGGTTCGTATACCTCTGTATAATATAACAGTGTGTCGAGTGTGAAAGTGTGTCTGTGTTTCTTACCACTGCGTCCTCGCACGGCGATGTACTTCATGATGTTTGGGCCCGTAGCGAACGTACTGGGGACCAGGTATCGTGGTTCCCGATTTGAGGTTCAAACGTAGTGGATTATCTCCGGGTGGCGCCAAATTGTTTATATAAAACAATTAAAGTGGTTTACTTATCAATGTTCTATTTGAACGAGGCGACGAATTCAATCCGTCCCGCCTTTTCTCAATTTCGTGTCAATCGAGATAGCGGTTGCAGGATTCGCTACTTGAGCGCTAGACGTCACATTGGAAACCTTCACTATACATTATATTTTTACACATACACTTTGCTAATGGAAATAAGATACGATTTAACACACACAATACAAATTTATTATTAATTGGAAGTTAATATTTTATAGACACAAGTTGTAATTAATTTGCTCATATATAATTCTGCACCGGATAATTCTTTATAAGACTCTACTCAAGGGTTAACCAATCTATTTCGAATACATATAAACAGCATGGCTTTCTCTGACGCCAATCAACAAATATTTCGATCGATGGTTGTGAGTTGTTTGGATCACGTTAAAAGGTTCAGATGCAGTTACAACATTAAAAATACACAACCTTACAATGTTTTTTTTTATGTATGATAATGTGTAGTGGTAATTGTTTTGTTTAAGTGTCATACAAGATGTTTATAAGTCGTACATAAATATGAGGTTAGTTCTATAGTTAACAAATTTTCAGTGATATAATTTTATGGATCAATCCTTGTAAGAGAATAAAAATGATTCAGTGGTGTTCAACATACATTGAGAAATGTTCAAAGTGCGTTTATTTTTTGGAAGTTGAAATAATTTAACTGATACTTAACAGCATTGCAGTACGGAATTACTCGGGATGTCAAGAAGGAAGGATTATGGCATCAATATTGTTCCCGTGTTCTTTATTCAAGCTTCGACATCTTTTTCAAAGTGGTTTGGACTTATTTAGATATTTCATATTGAGTTAAACGTCTTCTCCCTCTGGAAATGGTATTCTGCATCCATCAGACTTCGGTACTATCGATTTCTATACTTGGTTCTACTTCTAAGATGTTTTAACTATTAAAATGTGTTGTACAGAAAATTCGCATCTGGCTTGCGATAGCGTCACTTTCCAAGTAATTGTATTTAACGGTAATTGCCTCGTTAAACGGTCGTTTCTATGGTTACGTATTTGCTCTCATTGGGTGAGCTGAACATCAGTACATTGTTATCAATTTTCGAATTTCTTTCAAATCTTCGGACTTTCTTCCTCATCTTATCTTCCTTCGGGGTTATTATCTAAATGCACTGTCATTTATATTTTCTCACAAAGATTATTTTGGTACCCCACAATATTGGGTTTTATCAAGTTTTCTAAGTTTACAATTAATTTTATACTTACTAATTATATTTCTTTGTTTATATAATTCCTTAATTTAATATTTGGTTTTTAATAATAACTACTATTCATCCTTGATGAATTAGTCACCTTGGATTTGTCCATTACATGGTGATTTTTGTACAATCAGTAATTGTTTATGTTTGACCGTTATGCCTGTTTCGCATTTAAGTAGCCATTACTGGATTTTTGTGGCTTCATACACAATACATTTCATTTAGTCCCAAATTGTTACTTTGCATTTATAATTAGGTTTAATGTCTCTGGATGTGTTTTAATTTAGTCTTTGTTAGTAACAACTGTGTTATTCAATCTTACTTGCTAATTATTTGCTATTCATTTCCAATATAAAATATAACATCTAGGCCTATGGTCTGTATAACTCTTACAGCCATATCCAATTCATAAACAATAGTTAATACAATTCATTATTTCTTATTTGTTGTTCTGGTGCTAAACAATCTCACCTCTATTGAACTTTTTTATCATTAAACTCCTATAACATGGGTATTTAATTAATGTTAATACAAACTTATTTTCTAATGCTTTTTTCTCTCCCTTCCATGTTAACACCATCTAATTACTTTTCTTTGTGAAACACACCTTTAAACTTTTACAATACATTTTTACGTTATAACAATACTACTTCCTAGTCATCACAGTGAATATCACTACTTAGTGTTCATTATTTACTGAATAAATGTCCTATCCTAAATACTATTCCTTGTAACTTGTTAAATGTTATTGTTCACTCTTAAAACTAAAACATAAGTAATTTTACTAAGTCTTTACCTTAGCCTACTCTCCTCTTACTATTTATACGATAGACAATATTTGTATTTATTTTTCACTAGCACTTTCTTAAATTATTTAGTGTTCATTATAATTTATTTAGTGTTTCTTTAGTATTATATCACTCTAGTATAAATCACTTTCACTAATTCAACTTCCATTTATTTCTCATCATTTTATTCTCTTTCTCTACACCCTATCTATATAAAATTATTAATATTGTGTCTTTCTTAGTTAACAAATTACATATATCCCTAACTCTTTTGGGTAGTGTACTTTTATACATTGTTTCATATTACTGACGGTTCATAATTGTCATTTTGTCAATACTAACATTCATTAATAGTTTTGGTTCTTAACCGAATTTCATTGTCTTTATTACTTTGGGTTACATTATTTCTCCCTTCTCTATTTTTCATTACTTGTCTAGTTTTCTTGATGCGTTTCATCTGGTTTTCTTCCTCATGGGTTTGTTCTCTCTTGGTTTTCATTCTTCTTCACCTTCATTCGTCTTGTTTTCTTTATTTTGATTTCTTAACTGGCCAATCTCTGGGGTTGGGTCAATGTCGTTTGTCTGTCAGTCTATCGTTTCAGTTTCTTTGTTAATCACTTTCGGTTTATTACACCTTCTCCTTCCCTGTTAATTACCTTTTATTTATTTTTTACTATCCACATAATTTATTTATTCAAATATAATATCATTTAGCATTTTTTATACATACTTATTGTTATCAAAATTTACCTGAATTTGGTGATGTTATATAATGCTCTCCCACCAAAATTGATCATTTTATAAAACGTGATTCTAAGTTTGATGAAATTATCAATTGTATTGTATCATTTTCTTCCTAAACTCTCCTGCTTCTCACTCGATTTTTTATGCTTAATTCTGTATCTTTTATTTCCTTTCTCCTGATTCTTTTCTTCGTCATTTTTTCTTATTACGAACTGGCTTATTGATTTTTTATTATAAATTATTCCCTATAAATCTTATTTTCCCTAACTAACTTTACTTTGTAGTTGCAATCGATTCGGATGAGCTCTATTGGCTTACCTAACTCCGTCGTTCAAAACTACTCTTATTCTGAGATCAGGGGAACATCATCCCTGCTCAGTAAAATGATTGCTGGACTTATTCAACAGTCAATCTCAATTAATGAATCTTAAATATAGTCATCTCGTGACTCAATATAATAATAATAATCATAACATTTGTTGGGAATCTTTTACCTTTATATTTCATTATTGCTCAGTTCGAGTTATATATTTTTTCAACTTTCTTCATAGATACTGCTTGGTAATACTTGAAGCATTGCTTTTTATTGATACACTTCACATTTTTATTCATTTTTAATAAGTTTTGTTTTATCTCAATTCATATTACAACTCTTAGAATGTTTATTTTATTTATTTCGTTTTTTGATCATTGGTTTTCTTAATCTTACTTCCCATTTCTTTCTAAATAGTAGTGGAAGTTAGTCATTTTGATTGATATTTTTTTTTTTCATAACTTTTTAAATATCATAGTAAGTTAGTGTTTCTTACTAGTTAGCAATGTTTTTATCTCATTCCTTTATAGTATGTTTTGCTTTTTTGTGCCTTACATTTTGGCTAAAGATTATTGTAACTTAATCTTATTTTGTTAGGAATGTTTTGTAACTTCACTCCATTATTATTAATTTTTATTCAAAGATTATAGTAAGTTATTGTTTCTTACTTTATGTGGATTCTTGGTAATTTTATTTCTCCATTTTTTATGATTGGTCTAAAATATTCTCGAATTATCTGTGTAAGCTGTCCTTACAAAACCTTTTGAATTTTGAAATTCATTTTTTATATATATTTTTTCATTATTATTTATCAGCAAACTTCATCTGCTTGTATTGTTATTCTTTCTTTTTATTTTAAATTACTTAGGTAGGTTATCATGAAATCAGTCCCCTTTTTCTCGGCGTTTATCTTCACTTTGTTTGCCCATAGTCCATCATTTCCTCTGCATTTGTGGTTCGGATAACCTTGGTGTATATAACTACTTTCTTCCTAGTGATATAGGTTTCTTCTGTTTTGTACCATGATTCTTCTAATATCATATGTTCAGTGGTATCCGTGACTGCTTCCATCATTTTATTATGTGGTTCTTTATTCAGCATTTCTATTTCTGGTATACTCAAGTGTGTTAGATACCTTCTTGATTTGTGACACCCTATCTTGTTGTGAGTCCTGTCAATTTTGTGTAATTTCATTTTCTTATTGATTTGCTGAATTTTTCCTCTGCTGGTTGGTTGTGAATTCCCTCTATAATTTCTTTCAATGTCCTCCTACAATCTTTATATCTCATTAATTTGCTTTGGTCGGTAAGGGGTAAATTGAACACATCAATTAGTCCGTTCTTCATCATCTCCACTTCTTCTCTTGTTTTTAGTAGTTTCTTTTTATATATTTTTCCTATTTCCTTTGTTTTCTTAATCTTCTTAATTATTCGATTCTTCTTTACTCTTCTCCGGTTGGTTTTTATGTGCTTAATTTTCTCATTGTTTTTGTTATCTTTATTCCCAGAAAACAATACACCTTTGTCTTCTTTATTCTTTATTTCTTCAATGATACCATCAGAAGTGTTGTCTAGTGTTTCATTCAATTGTGTGAAACCACTATCTACTGTTTCGTTAAGTTGATCTGCTGGGTATCTTGTCTCTTCCCATTTCTTATTCATCTCCATTTTTGTCTGGTCGCTTTCTTCACGACATCCTTTGAAAATTAGTCTTATTTGCTGCTTCATTTCTTCTTTATTTTTCTCGTGGTCCTCCTTCAGCTGTTCCCTCAATTCTTCCTTCAATTCTTCGTTTCTTTTCTGAATTTCCTCCATCAATCTTTGTTGTAATGTTTCATTATTTTGGCTAACTGTTTTTCTCAATTCTTCCTTAGTACTTTCATTTGTACTCACTATCTTTTCATTGATCTGTTTCAAATTGTCATTGGTTTCTTTCTTCATCTGTTTCAGACTCTCTTCACTCTTGTCGAATTTCTCCTCCTGTTTCTTAAAATTTTGATTGGTTTCTTTCATCATAGTATTCATCATTTGCATTAATTTCAGTATGTTCGGGTCTCCTCTAACTTCTCCCTTGTCGCCCGCCTGTAATTCCATTTCTTCGTCTTGGGTTGGTTCTGTTGTGGTTATTGCTGTCTCCACTTCTTCAATCGGTGTTCCTTCCTCTTCTTCCCCTCTGTTTTCTTCCATCTCCTTCTCCTTCGCCAACTTTTTCCATAAACCTCTTGTGTGCATCCTGATCTCCTTTCGTGACCGCCGCTAGAACTTCGTTCCTTCCTTTTTTCAAGCTCCACCGGTTGGTCGCCAATTTATAATATTTCGTTTCGTATACCTCTGTATAATATAACAGTGTGTCTGAGTGTGAAAGTGTGTCTGTGTTTCTTACCACTGCGTCCTCGCACGGCGATGTACTTCACGATGTTTGGGCCCGTAGCGAACGTACTGGGGACCAGGTATCGTGGTTCCCGATTTGAGGTTCAAACGTAGTGGATTATCTCCGGGTGGCGCCAAATTGTTTATATAAAACAATTAAAGTGGTTTACTTATCAATGTTCTATTTGAACGAGGCGACGAATTCAATCCGTCCCGCCTTTTCTCAATTTCGTGTCAATCGAGATAGCGGTTGCAGGATTCGCTACTTGAGCGCTAGACGTCGCATTGGAAACCTTCACTATACATTATATTTTTACACATACACTTTGCTAATGGAAATAAGATACGATTTAACACACACAATACAAATTTATTATTAATTGGAAGTTAATATTTTATAGACACAAGTTGTAATTAATTTGCTCATATATAATTCTGCACCGGATAATTCTTTATAAGACTCTACTCAAGGGTTAACCAATCTATTTCCAATACATATAAACAGCATGGCTTTCTCTGACGCCAATCAACAAATATTTCGATCGATGGTTGTGAGTTGTTTGGATCACGTTAAAAGGTTCAGATGCAGTTACAACATTAAAAATACACAACCTTACAATGTTTTTTCCTTATGTATGATAATGTGTAGTGGTAATTGTTTTGTTTAAGTGTCATACAAGATGTTTATAAGTCGTACATAAATATGAGGTTAGTTCTATAGTTAACAAATTTTCAGTGATATAATTTTATGGATCAATCCTTGTAAGAGAATAAAAATGATTCAGTGGTGTTCAACATACATTGAGAAATGTTCAAAGTGCGTTTATTTTTTGGAAGTTGAAATAATTTAACTGATACTTAACAGCATTGCAGTACGGAATTACTCGGGATGTCAAGAAGGAAGGATTATGGCATCAATATTGTTCCCGTGTTCTTTATTCAAGCTTCGACATCTTTTTCAAAGTGGTTTGGACTTATTTAGATATTTCATATTGAGTTAAACGTCTTCTCCCTCTGGAAATGGTATTCTGCATCCATCAGACTTCGGTACTATCGATTTCTATACTTGGTTCTACTTCTAAGATGTTTTAACTATTAAAATGTGTTGTACAGAAAATTCGCATCTGGCTTGCGATAGCGTCACTTTCCAAGTAATTGTATTTAACGGTAATTACCTCGTTAAACGGTCGTTTCTGTGGTTACGTATTTGCTCTCATTGGGTGAGCTGAACATCAGTACATTGTTATCAATTTTCGAATTTCTTTCAAATCTTCGGACTTTCTTCCTCATCTTATCTTCCTTCGGGGTTATTATCTAAATGCACTGTCATTTATATTTTCTCACAAAGATTATGTTGGTACCCCACAATATTGGGTTTTATCAAGTTTTCTAAGTTTACAATTAATTTTATACTTACTAATTACATTTCTTTGTTTATATAATTCCTTAATTTAATATTTGGTTTTTAATAATAACTACTATTCATCCTTGATTAATTAGTCACCTTGGATTTGTCCATTACATGGTGATTTTTGTACAATCAGTAATTGTTTATGTTTGACCGTTATGCCTGTTTCACATTTAAGTAGCCATTACTGGATTTTTGTGGCTTCATACACAATACATTTCATTTAGTCCCAAATTGTTATTTTGCATTTATAATTAGGTTTAATGTCTCTGGATGTGTTTTAATTTAGTCTTTGTTAGTAACAACTGTGTTATTCAATCTTACTTGCTAATTATTTGCTATTCATTTCCAATATAAAATATAACATCTAGGCCTATGGTCTGTATAACTATTACAGCCATATCCAATTCATAAACAATAGTTAATACAATTCATTATTTCTTATTTGTTGTTCTGGTGCTAAACAATCTCACCTCTATTGAACTTTTTTATCATTAAACTCCTATAACATGGGTATTTAATTAATGTTAATACAAACTTATTTTCTAATGCTTTTTTCTCTCCCTTCCATGTTAACACCATCTAATTACTTTTCTTTGTGAAACACACCTTTAAACTTTTACAATACATTTTTACGTTATAACAATACTACTTCCTAGTCATCACAGTGAATATCACTACTTAGTGTTCATTATTTACTGAATAAATGTCCTATCATAAATACTATTCCTTGTAACTTGTTAAATGTTATTGTTCACTCTTAAAACTAAAACATAAGTAATTTTACTAAGTCTTTACCTTAGCCTACTCTCCTCTTACTATTTATACGATAGACAATATTTGTATTTATTTTTCACTAGCACTTTCTTAAATTATTTAGTGTTCATTATAATTTATTTAGTGTTTCTTTAGTATTATATCACTCTAGTATAAATCACTTTCACTAATTCAACTTCCATTTATTTCTCATCATTTTATTCTCTTTCTCTACACCCTATCTATATAAAATTATTAATATTGTGTCTTTCTTAGTTAACAAATTACATATATCCCTAACTGTTTTGGTTAGTGTACTTTTATACATTGTTTCATATTACTGACGGTTCATAATTGTCATTTTGTCAATACTAACATTCATTAATAGTTTTGGTTCTTAACCGAATTTCATTGTCTTTATTACTTTGGGTTACATTATTTCTCCCTTCTCTATTTTTCATTACTTGTCTAGTTTTCTTGATGCGTTTCATCTGGTTTTCTTCCTCATGGGTTTGTTCTCTCTTGGTTTTCATTCTTCTTCACCTTCATTCGTCTTGTTTTCTTTATTTTGATTTCTTAACTGGCCAATCTCTGGGGTTGGGTCAATGTCGTTTGTCTGTCAGTCTATCGTTTCAGTTTCTTTGTTAATCACTTTCGGTTTATTACACCTTCTCCTTCCCTGTTAATTACCTCTTATTTATTTTTTACTATCCACATAATTTATTTATTCAAACATAATATCATTTAGCATTTTTTATACATACTTATTGTTATCAAAATTTACCTGAATTTGGTGATGTTATATAATGCTCTCCCACCAAAATTGATCATTTTATAAAACGTGATTCTAAGTTTGATGAAATTATTAATTGTATTGTATCATTTTCTTCTTAAACTCTCCTGCTTCTCACTCGATTTTTTATGCTTAATTCTGTATCTTTTATTTCCTTTCTCCTGATTCTTTTCTTCGTCATTTTTTCTTATTACGAACTGGCTTATTGATTTTTTATTATAAATTATTCCCTATAAATCTTATTTTCCCTAACTAACTTTACTTTGTAGTTGCAATCGATTCGGATGAGCTCTATTGGCTTACCTAACTCCGTCGTTCAAAACTACTCTTATTCTGAGATCAGGGGAACATCATCCCTGCTCAGTAAAATGATTGCTGGACTTATTCAACAGTCAATCTCAATTAATGAATCTTAAATATAGTCATCTCGTGACTCAACATAATAATAATAATAATAACATTTGTTGGGAATCTTTTACCTTTATATTTCATTATTGCTCAGTTCGAGTTATATATTTTACTTCCATATTCCTTAAGGAATGGAAGTATGGTGATGGCAAAAAAAATCGTGTTCGAGATTATTGCAGATTCTGATTCTACTACACTCAAAACATGAAAAAAAGTCGTTTTCCGAAAAGTGTCTGTGTGTCTGTCTGTCTGTGTGTCTGTCTGTCTGTCTGTCTGTAGATTTTTTTTCTATGGCAAACGATAACTGCCGCAAATTCAAACAGAATCAAATAATTTTTTGCATGCAGCCCGGTTTTGCAGAGTTCTCGCGACCTATTGTTTTTGGTGAAGATCGGTTGAGGGAAAGGGGTAGTTTACCTGCAACGGTTTTTTTTTAGCAAGGGTAATTTTGTTTGTTTGGCAAACGATAACAGCCGCAAATTCAAACAGAATCAAATAATGTTTCGCATACAGCCCTGAATTGTAGAGTTCTCAAGACCTATTGTTTTTGGTGAAGATCGGTTAAGGGAAAGGGGTAGTTTACCTGTAACGTTTTATGTTTTAACAAGGGTATTTCCTATGGCAAACGATAACAGCCGCAAATTCAAACAGAATGAAAAGATTATTTGCATACAGCCCTAAATTGTAGAGTTCTCAAGACCTTTTGTTTTTGGTGAAGATCGGTTAAGGGAAAGGGGTAGTTTACCTACAACGTTTTTTTAACAAGGGTATTTTCTATGGCAAACGATAACAGCCGCAAATTCAAACAGAATCAAATAATTTTCTGCATACAGCCCTGATTTGTAGAGTACTCAAGACCTATTGTTTTTGGTGAAGATCGGTTGAGGGGAAGGGGTAGTTTACCAGCAACGTTTTTTATCATGCGTATTTTCTATGGCAAACGACAACTGCCGCAAATTCAAACAGAATCAAATAATTTTTTGCATACAGCCCTGATTTGTAGAGTACTCGCGACCTATTGTTTTTGGTGAAGATCGGTTGAGGGGAAGGGGTAGTTTACCTGCAACGGTTTTTTTTATCAAGGGAAATTTTTTTTTTTTGGCAAACGATAACAGCCGCAAATTCAAACAGAATCAAATAATGTTTCGCATACAGCCCTGAATTGTAGATTTCTCAAGACCTATTGTTTTTGGTGAAGATCGGTTGAGGGAAAGGGGTAGTTTACCTGCAACGTTTTTTTAACAAGGGTATTTTCTATGGCAAACGATAACAGCCGCAAATTCAAACAGAATCAAATAATGTTTTGCATACAGCCCTGATTTGTAGAGTACTCAAGACCTATTGTTTTTGGTGAATATCGGTTAAGGGGAAGGGGTAGTTTACCTGCAACGTTTTTTTATCAAGCGTATTTTCTATGGCAAACGATAACAGCCGCAAATTCAAACAGAATGAAATAATTTTTTGCATACGTCCCTGAATTGTAGAGGTCTCAATGACTTTCGATTTTGGTGAAGATCGGTTAAGGGGAAGGGGTAGTTTACCTGCAACCTTTTACGTTTTAACAAGAGTAAAGTACTTGAAAATTTATTTAAACTTTTTGAAACAATGGTAATTGTTAAAAATAAAATAATTTTGTTGCCAGGCAATAAAATTATAATTTTTTCATTTTAATGTAATATAATATTTTTCATTTAATACAGCAATAAAAAGGCAGGTAAGACACAGCCTGGTTGTTTGGCTGAAAATGATTTTAAATATAAATCTTAGAATATGGAAGTCATGTATGGTTCTCCATACCGATATTTTTCAACTTTCTTCATAGATACTGCTTGGTAATACTTGAAGCAGGGGCGTATATAAGGGGGGGCCCAGGGGGCCCGGGCCCTCCCCGAAATAATGAATATAAAGAAAAAATAAGTAACGTAATCTGAATTATTATAATGAATCATGCGCGAGGGCATCGCCGCGGCAGACAGTGATAATTGCCCGTATCGGTGAGGGGAGTGGGGTGGTAGTAGTGTGAAGTTCGTGCCAGTTCGGGTTGATTCGGTCCGACTCGGGCTCCCACCCGGCCATCTGCGCGTGCGGACAACTGAACAGTTCAGTGGCAGCCATTGTTTGTTGTTTACATTTGTTCGACATCTGTTGTACTGAATTATGGTGGTGTTTTAAGTGTTAATGTTTATGTACTTTATCAGTATATTGAAGTTGGCCGTAAGTGAACCACAATTGTAATGAAGAGGCAAGCTTCTATTCAAAACTTTTTCGCCAAAAAACCAATTGTCAATAAGCCTGTTGGTGACAGTCCTGAAGTCGGTAGTGTTACGAAAGGACAAAGTGCAAATAGGCCTGACGGTGACAATGCTGATTTCGGCTGCATTGGTAGAATTGCTTCTTGTGATGTCGCTACTTCGAGCTCAATTAATGTAGTACCGGTTATGGAGGATAGTAGGCCTAATCAAGTAAGGAAAAATATCTATGATATTGGAAACTATTGTCAAAACAATTCCGTTCAGTCTTTCACAAACGAAAAACAAATTTTTTTATTAGAAAATGTTTTGAAACCTCAGCCTGGATACAAATTTCCCTCCATTACTAGTTCAAACCATACTAGATCTTTTCAAATGAAGTGGCTAGAAGAATTTACGTGGTTAGCTTATTCAGAGGAAAAATCTGGATCTTTTTGCAAGTACTGAGTGTTATTTTCCCATACCGAAAATGTAGGGAAAGGAGATCACCAAGTAGCAGGGGCGTTGGTTACTCAGGCTTTTACCAATTTAAAAAAAGCCAGGGAAATATTTAGCAAACATGAAAACTTATCCTATCATAATAAATATGTTTTGATCGCTGAAAACACAAAAGCTATAGTTAAGAAAAAGGCTGAAAGTGTTATCAATCAAGTAAATGCCCAAAGAAGACTGGATATTGAGAATAATAGAAAACGGCTAATCCCTATAATACAAACAATACGATTTTGCGGGAGGCAGCAAATAGCTCTAAGGGGTCATCGTGACTCTGGACGAATAAGCCCTGAAGAACCGGACCAAAATGATGGGAATTTTCGATCGTTGTTGAGATACCGAGCCAACAGTGGAGATAATATTCTTAAAGACCAATTAACGACCAGTGGTGGGAAGACGATGTACACAAGTTCTTTCATTCAAAACGAACTTATTAACATATTCGGTCACTTAATACAATCAAAAATTGTAGAACATGTCAGAAAGTCTGTTTTTTATTCCATTTTAGCAGATGAAACCACTGACATCAGCCAAATCGAACAGTTTTCTCTCTGTGTACGTTACGTAGAGTACCAAACTTTCAAAATCAGAGAAGATTTTCTGACATTCGTCCCCGTTTATGACGTCACTGGAGCAGGTTTGGCTAACACAATATTGGAGACCTTGTCAACATTAGGGCCTGATCTAAACAAAATGAGAGGTCAAGGGTACGATGGCGCTGCCACGATGAGTGGGCAATTCAGAGGAGTACAAGCTTCCATCAGAGAAAAGCTACCATTGGCCCTGTATACACATTGTTCTTCACACACTCTAAATTTGTGTTTGTCAGATGCGAGCAGAATACCTTCTATAAGAAACTGTATGGGTGTCATAAAAGAAGTCTGTGGATTCTTTCATATGTAAGCCAAAAGAACAGAAATATTGAAATCAATGATTTCTGAATGTTGTCCAGAACAAAAGAAAAAGAAACTTATTTCACTGTGCGAAACCCGATGGGTAGAAAGGCACGACTCAGTAATTTTATTTAAAGACATTTTGGAACCTATCTTTCGCTCCCTTTGCAAAATAGAAGAAGAGGAATTAAGTGACTCAGCTTCTAAGGCTCACACTCTAAGTAGTGCTATTAGTCAATTTGCATTTCTTATTAATCTTTTTGTTTTGAGCCAGATGCTATCAACCACACATAACTTATCTGAGCAGCTTCAAAACAAAAATATAGATCTTCCACAGGCCTTGACTAACGTTACGAGTGTCTTACACCTTCTGTCGAAGGAGAGGGCAAATGCTGATGACTCATTTAAAACCTTGTATAATCAAGTAAAGTCATTCGCTGCCAAACTTGACATTAAGGAAGAGATTCCAAGAATTTGCCGCCTTCAAACAGCACGTAGCAACGTCCCTTACCCCACAGAAGAAGAATACTATCGACGAGCTGTTTATGTGCCATACCTGGACGATTTTTGTAACTCACTGAAAGAACGCTTTGAATCTCACAAGGAAACAGTTGCAGCCTTACAAAACATCCTTCCACAATTGTGTATCATAACAGATTTCGGTTCATTGGAGGCTGCTTTTGGTTTCTACGAAGAAGATTTGTCACATAAGGAGATTGTGCAAAGTGAGTTTATGTTGTGGAAAGAAAAGTGGAGTCAGGAAAATCCTTCAAATATTCCAAAAACGGTTATAAGTTCTCTAGAAAAATGTGACAAGACTTTCTTCCCCAACATTTATACCCTTCTGAAATTACTCGCAGTACTTCCTGTTTCTGTCGCAACCGTAGAGAGAACTTTCTCCAGCCTGAAAAGACTGAAGACTTACCTAAGGAACAGCACATCTGAAAGTAGGCTTAACGGGCTTGCTTTACTTTCTATCCACAGAGACATTATAGTTAGTGACGATGAAGTTCTTGATAAGTTTGCAAGTGTACCAAGAAACCTGGATTTTGTTTCGTAACCATTGGTCTATATAAAAAGTGGAGTTCCTTTTTATGTATTCTTTTATGTATTCTTTTTATTGTCAGTTGGATAAACGATTAATAAAACAAATTTTGTTGCATTGTCAAACAGTCACTTTATTAAACCTTCTTTTAAGGTCTCTCCAAAACAATACTCAAAACAGTCTTTTGAATGATAGTTGATAAAACACACATATGCGTGTATACACAAAAAGAAAAAATAGGGGTCTTGGCAATTTATACATACATGACAGAACAAAACAATATTTATAGCTAGAACCCCTCCAAACACGATAATCACAATCGCGTATTTCACTCTTTTAGTTCGGATAAGTGTTTACAGATGAGACATTGTTAAAATCTTGACCAATGTTTGAAATATAGTAACAGATCTTTTCATCATTTGGTTTGTTTAAAAATAGATATATTTTTTATGATTTAATGTCAACAATAAAGAAGCGTGATCTCGGTAAAGTAAAAGGGGCATTCAGCGCAAATTACCCTCTGAATATGAGCAGCAAAACTGATATAAAGTATCATGGGGTGTCTACTTAAAATTACTTAACCTAACCTTACATTAATCTTGGCCCCCCCCCAAAAATATATTCTATATTCGCCACTAACTTGAAGCATTGCTTTTTATTGATACACTTCACATTTTTATTCATTTTTAATAAGTTTTGTTTCATCTCAATTCATATTACAACTCTTAGAATGTTTATTTTATTTATTTCGTTTTTTGATCATTGGTTTTCTTAATCTTACTTCCCATTTCTTTCTAAATAGTAGTGGAAGTTAGTCATTTTGATTGATATTTTTTTTTTCATAACTTTTTAAATATCATAGTAAGTTAGTGTTTCTTACTAGTTAGGAATGTTTTTATCTCATTCCTTTATAGTATGTTTTGCTTTTTTGTGCCTTACATTTTGGCTAAAGATTATTGTAACTTAATCTTATTTTGTTAGGAATGTTTTGTAACTTCACTCCATTATTATTAATTTTTATTCAAAGTTTATAGTAAGTTATTGTTTCTTACTTTATGTGGATTCTTGGTAATTTTATTTCTCCATTTTTTATGATTGGTCTAAAATATTCTCGAATTATCTGTGTAAGCTGTCCTTACAAAACCTTTTGAATTTTGAAATTTATTTTTTATATATATTTTTTCATTATTATTTATCAGCAAACTTCATCTGCTTGTATTGTTATTCTTTCTTTTTATTTTAAATTACTTAGGTAGGTTATCATGAAATCAGTCCCCTTTTTCTCGGCGTTTATCTTCACTTTGTTTGCCCATAGTCCATCATTTCCTCTGCATTTGTGGTTCGGATAACCTTGGTGTATATAACTACTTTCTTCCTAGTGATATAGGTTTCTTCTGTTTTGTACCATGATTCTTCTAATATCATATGTTCAGTGGTATCCGTGACTGCTTCCATCATTTTATTATGTGGTTCTTTATTCAGCATTTCTATTGCTGGTATACTCAAGTGTGTTAGATACCTTCTTGATTTGTGACACCCTATCTTGTTGTGAGTCCTGTCAATTTTGTGTAATTTCCATTTTCTTATTGATTTGCTGAAGTTTTCCTCTGCTGGTTGGTTGTGAATTCCCTCTATAATTTCTTTCAATGTCCTCCTACAATCTTTATATCTCATTAATTTGCTTTGGTCGGTAAGGGGTAAATTGAACACATCAATTAGTCCGTTCTTCATCATCTCCACTTCTTCTCTTGTTTTTAGTAGTTTCTTTTTATATATTTTTCCTATTTCCTTTGTTTTCTTAATCTTCTTAATTATTCGATTCTTCTTTACTCTCCTCCGGTTGGTTTTTATGTGCTTAATTTTCTCATTGTTTTTGTTATCTTTATTCCCAGAAAACAATACACCTTTGTCTTCTTTATTCTTTATTTCTTCAATGATACCGTCAGAAGTGTTGTCTAGTGTTTCATTCAATTGTGTGAAACCACTATCTACTGTTTCGTTAAGTTGATCTGCTGGGTATCTTGTCTCTTCCCATTTCTTATTCATCTCCGTTTTTGTCTGGTCGCTTTCTTCACGACATCCTTTGAAAATTAGTCTTATTTGCTGCTTCATTTCTTCTTTATTTTTCTCGTGGTCCTCCTTCAGCTGTTCCCTCAATTCTTCCTTCAATTCTTCGTTTCTTTTCTGAATTTCCTCCATCAATCTTTGTTGTAATGTTTCATTATTTTGGCTAACTGTTTTTCTCAATTCTTCCTTAGTACTTTCATTTGTACTCACTATCTTTTCATTGATCTGTTTCAAATTGTCATTGGTTTCTTTCTTCATCTGTTTCAGACTCTCTTCACTCTTGTCGAATTTCTCCTCCTGTTTCTTAAAATTTTGATTGGTTTCTTTCATCATATTATTCATCATTTCCATTAATTTCAGTATGTTCGGGTCTCCTCTAACTTCTCCCTTGTCGCCCGCCTGTAATTCCATTTCTTCGTCTTGGGTTGGTTCTGTTGTGGTTATTGCTGTCTCCACTTCTTCAATCGGTGTTCCTTCCTCTTCTTCCCCTCTGTTTTCTTCCATCTCCTTCTCCTTCGCCAACTTTTTCCATAAACCTCTTGTGTGCATCCTGATCTCCTTTCGTGACTGCCGCTAGAACTTCGTACCTTCCTTTTTTCAAGCTCCACCGGTTGGTCGCCAATTTATAATGTTTCGGTTCGTATACCTCTGTATAATATAACAGTGTGTCTGAGTGTGAAAGTGTGTCTGTGTGTCTTACCACTGCGTCCTCGCACGGCGATGTACTTCACGATGTTTGGGCCCGTAGCGAACGTACTGGGGACCAGGTATCGTGGTTCCCGATTTGAGGTTCAAACGTAGTGGATTATCTCCGGGTGGCGCCAAATTGTGGTTACGTATTTGCTCTCATTGGGTGAGCTGAACATCAGTACATTGTTATCAATTTTCGAATTTCTTTCAAATCTTCGGACTTTCTTCCTCATCTTATCTTCCTTCGGGGTTATTATCTAAATGCACTGTCATTTATATTTTCTCACAAAGATTATTTTGGTACCCCACAATATTGGGTTTTATCAAGTTTTCTAAGTTTACAATTAATTTTATACTTACTAATTACATTTCTTTGTTTATATAATTCCTTAATTTAATATTTGGTTTTTAATAATAACTACTATTCATCCTTGATGAATTAGTCACCTTGGATTTGTCCATTACATGGGGATTTTTGTACAATCAGTAATTGTTTATGTTTGACCGTTATGCCTGTTTCACATTTAAGTAGCCATTACTGGATTTTTGTGGCTTCATACACAATACATTTCATTTAGTCCCAAATTGTTATTTTGCATTTATAATTAGGTTTAATGTCTCTGGATGTGTTTTAATTTAGTCTTTGTTAGTAACAACTGTGTTATTCAATCTTACTTGCTAATTATTTGCTATTCATTTCCAATATAAAATATAACATCTAGGCCTATGGTCTGTATAACTCTTACAGCCATATCCAATTCATAAACAATAGTTAATACAATTCATTATTTCTTATTTGTTGTTCTGGTGCTAAACAATCTCACCTCTATTGAACTTTTTTATCATTAAACTCCTATAACATGGGTATTTAATTAATGTTAATACAAACTTATTTTCTAATGCTTTTTTCTCTCCCTTCCATGTTAACACCATCTAATTACTTTTCTTTGTGAAACACACCTTTAAACTTTTACAATACATTTTTACGTTATAACAATACTACTTCCTAGTCATCACAGTGAATATCACTACTTAGTGTTCATTATTTACTGAATAAATGTCCTATCATAAATACTATTCCTTGTAACTTGTTAAATGTTATTGTTCACTCTTAAAACTAAAACATAAGTAATTTTACTAAGTCTTTACCTTAGCCTACTCTCCTCTTACTATTTATACGATAGACAATATTTGTATTTATTTTTCACTAGCACTTTCTTAAATATTTAGTGTTCATTATAATTTATTTAGTGTTTCTTTAGTATTATATCACTCTAGTATAAATCTCTTTCACTAATTCAACTTCCATTTATTTCTCATCATTTTATTCTCTTTCTCTACACCCTATCTATATAAAATTATTAATATTGTGTCTTTCTTAGTTAACAAATTACATATATCCCTAACTCTTTTGGGTAGTGTACTTTTATACATTGTTTCATATTACTGACGGTTCATAATTGTCATTTTGTCAATACTAACATTCATTAATAGTTTTGGTTCTTAACCGAATTTCATTGTCTTTATTACTTTGGGTTACATTATTTCTCCCTTCTCTATTTTTCATTACTTGTCTAGTTTTCTTGATGCGTTTCATCTGGTTTTCTTCCTCATGGGTTTGTTCTCTCTTGGTTTTCATTCTTCTTCACCTTCATTCGTCTTGTTTTCTTTATTTTGATTTCTTAACTGGCCAATCTCTGGGGTTGGGTCAATGTCGTTTGTCTGTCAGTCTATCGTTTCAGTTTCTTTGTTAATCACTTTCGGTTTATTACACCTTCTCCTTCCCTGTTAATTACCTTTTATTTATTTTTTACTATCCACATAATTTATTTATTCAAATATAATATCATTTAGCATTTTTTATACATACTTATTGTTATCAAAATTTACCTGAATTTGGTGATGTTATATAATGCTCTCCCACCAAAATTGATCATTTTATAAAACGTGATTCTAAGTTTGATGAAATTATCAATTGTATTGTATCATTTTCTTCTTAAATTCTCCTGCTTCTCACTCGATTTTTTATGCTTAATTCTGTATCTTTTATTTCCTTTCTCCTGATTCTTTTCTTCGTCATTTTTTCTTATTACGAACTGGCTTATTGATTTTTTATTATAAATTATTCCCTATAAATCTTGTTTTCCCTACCTAACTTTACTTTGTAGTTGCAATCGATTCGGATGAGCTCTATTGGCTTACCTAACTCCGTCGTTCAAAACTACTCTTATTCTGAGATCAGGGGAACATCATCCCTGCTCAGTAAAATGATTGCTGGACTTATTCAACAGTCAATCTCAATTAATGAATCTTAAATATAGTCATCTCGTGACTCAACATAATAATAATAATCATAACATTTGTTGGGAATCTTTTACCTTTATATTTCATTATTGCTCAGTTCGAGTTATATATTTTTTCAACTTTCTTCATAGATACTGCTTGGTAATACTTGAAGCATTGCTTTTTATTGATACACTTCACATTTTTATTCATTTTTAATAAGTTTTGTTTCATCTCAATTCATATTACAACTCTTAGAATGTTTATTTTATTTATTTCGTTTTTTGATCATTGGTTTTCTTAATCTTACTTCCCATTTCTTTCTAAATAGTAGTGGAAGTTAGTCATTTTGATTGATTTTTTTTTTTTCATAACTTTTTAAATATCATAGTAAGTTAGTGTTTCTTACTAGTTAGGAATGTTTTTATCTCATTCCTTTATAGTATGTTTTGCTTTTTTGTGCCTTACATTTTGGCTAAAGATTATTGTAACTTAATCTAATTTTGTTAGGAATGTTTTGTAACTTCACTCCATTATTATTAATTTTTATTCAAAGATTACAGTAAGTTATTGTTTCTTACTTTATGTGGATTCTTGGTAATTTTATTTCTCCATTTTTTATGATTGGTCTAAAATATTCTCGAATTATCTGTGTAAGCTGTCCTTACATAACCTTTTGAATTTTGAAATTCATTTTTTATATATATTTTTTCATTATTATTTATCAGCAAACTTCATCTGCTTGTATTGTTATTCTTTCTTTTTATTTTAAATTACTTAGGTAGGTTATCATGAAATCAGTCCCCTTTTTCTCGGCGTTTATCTTCACTTTGTTTGCCCATAGTCCATCATTTCCTCTGCATTTGTGGTTCGGATAACCTTGGTGTATATAACTACTTTCTTCCTAGTGATATAGGTTTCTTCTGTTTTGTACCATGATTCTTCTAATATCATATGTTCAGTGGTATCCGTGACTGCTTCCATCATTTTATTATGTGGTTCTTTATTCAGCATTTCTATTGCTGGTATACTCAAGTGTGTTAGATACCTTCTTGATTTGTGACACCCTATCTTGTTGTGAGTCCTGTCAATTTTGTGTAATTTCCATTTTCTTATTGATTTGCTGAAGTTTTCCTCTGCTGGTTGGTTGTGAATTCCCTCTATAATTTCTTTCAATGTCCTCCTACAATCTTTATATCTCATTAATTTGCTTTGGTCGGTAAGGGGTAAATTGAACACATCAATTAGTCCGTTCTTCATCATCTCCACTTCTTCTCTTGTTTTTAGTAGTTTCTTTTTATATATTTTTCCTATTTCCTTTGTTTTCTTAATCTTCTTAATTATTCGATTCTTCTTTACTCTTCTCCGGTTGGTTTTTATGTGCTTAATTTTCTCATTGTTTTTGTTATCTTTATTCCCAGAAAACAATACACCTTTGTCTTCTTTATTCTTTATTTCTTCAATGATACCGTCAGAAGTGTTGTCTAGTGTTTCATTCAATTGTGTGAAACCACTATCTACTGTTTCGTTAAGTTGATCTGCTGGGTATCTTGTCTCTTCCCATTTCTTATTCATCTCCGTTTTTGTCTGGTCGCTTTCTTCACGACATCCTTTGAAAATTAGAGTCTTATTTGCTGCTTCATTTCTTCTTTATTTTTCTCATGGTCCTCCTTCAGCTGTTCCCTCAATTCTTCCTTCAATTCTTCGTTTCTTTTCTGAATTTCCTCCATCAATCTTTGTTGTAATGTTTCATTATTTTGGCTAACTGTTTTTCTCAATTCTTCCTTAGTACTTTCATTTGTACTCACTATCTTTTCATTGATCTGTTTCAAATTGTCATTGGTTTCTTTCTTCATCTGTTTCAGACTCTCTTCACTCTTGTCGAATTTCTCCTCCTGTTTCTTAAAATTTTGATTGGTTTCTTTCATCATATTATTCATCATTTCCATTAATTTCAGTATGTTCGGGTCTCCTCTAACTTCTCCCTTGTCGCCCGCCTGTAATTCCATTTCTTCGTCTTGGGTTGGTTCTGTTGTGGTTATTGCTGTCTCCACTTCTTCAATCGGTGTTCCTTCCTCTTCTTCCCCTCTGTTTTCTTCCATCTCCTTCTCCTTCGCCAACTTTTTCCATAAACCTCTTGTGTGCATCCTGATCTCCTTTCGTGACTGCCGCTAGAACTTCGTACCTTCCTTTTTTCAAGCTCCACCGGTTGGTCGCCAATTTATAATGTTTCGGTTCGTATACCTCTGTATAATATAACAGTGTGTCTGAGTGTGAAAGTGTGTCTGTGTTTCTTACCACTGCGTCCTCGCACGGCGATGTACTTTACGATGTTTGGGCCCGTAGCGAACGTACTGGGGACCAGGTATCGTGGTTCCCGATTTGAGGTTCAAACGTAGTGGATTATCTCCGGGTGGCGCCAAATTGTGGTTACGTATTTGCTCTCATTGGGTGAGCTGAACATCAGTACATTGTTATCAATTTTCGAATTTCTTTCAAATCTTCGGACTTTCTTCCTCATCTTATCTTCCTTCGGGGTTATTATCTAAATGCACTGTCATTTATATTTTCTCACAAAGATTATTTTGGTACCCCACAATATTGGGTTTTATCAAGTTTTCTAAGTTTACAATTAATTTTATACTTACTAATTACATTTCTTTGTTTATATAATTCCTTAATTTAATATTTGGTTTTTAATAATAACTACTATTCATCCTTGATGAATTAGTCACCTTGGATTTGTCCATTACATGGTGATTTTTGTACAATCAGTAATTGTTTATGTTTGACCGTTATGCCTGTTTCACATTTAAGTAGCCATTACTGGATTTTTGTGGCTTCATACACAATACATTTCATTTAGTCCCAAATTGTTATTTTGCATTTATAATTAGGTTTAATGTCTCTGGATGTGTTTTAATTTAGTCTTTGTTAGTAACAACTGTGTTATTCAATCTTACTTGCTAATTATTTGCTATTCATTTCCAATATAAAATATAACATCTAGGCCTATGGTCTGTATAACTCTTACAGCCATATCCAATTCATAAACAATAGTTAATACAATTCATTATTTCTTATTTGTTGTTCTGGTGCTAAACAATCTCACCTCTATTGAACTTTTTTATCATTAAACTCCTATAACATGGGTATTTAATTAATGTTAATACAAACTTATTTTCTAATGCTTTTTTCTCTCCCTTCCATGTTAACACCATCTAATTACTTTTCTTTGTGAAACACACCTTTAAACTTTTACAATACATTTTTACGTTATAACAATACTACTTCCTAGTCATCACAGTGAATATCACTACTTAGTGTTCATTATTTACTGAATAAATGTCCTATCCTAAATACTATTCCTTGTAACTTGTTAAATGTTATTGTTCACTCTTAAAACTAAAACATAAGTAATTTTACTAAGTCTTTACCTTAGCCTACTCTCCTCTTACTATTTATACGATAGACAATATTTGTATTTATTTTTCACTAGCACTTTCTTAAATATTTAGTGTTCATTATAATTTATTTAGTGTTTCTTTAGTATTATATCACTCTAGTATAAATCTCTTTCACTAATTCAACTTCCATTTATTTCTCATCATTTTATTCTCTTTCTCTACACCCTATCTATATAAAATTATTAATATTGTGTCTTTCTTAGTTAACAAATTACATATATCCCTAACTCTTTTGGGTAGTGTACTTTTATACATTGTTTCATATTACTGACGGTTCATAATTGTCATTTTGTCAATACTAACATTCATTAATAGTTTTGGTTCTTAACCGAATTTCATTGTCTTTATTACTTTGGGTTACATTATTTCTCCCTTCTCTATTTTTCATTACTTGTCTAGTTTTCTTGATGCGTTTCATCTGGTTTTCTTCCTCATGGGTTTGTTCTCTCTTGGTTTTCATTCTTCTTCACCTTCATTCGTCTTGTTTTCTTTATTTTGATTTCTTAACTGGCCAATCTCTGGGGTTGGGTCAATGTCGTTTGTCTGTCAGTCTATCGTTTCAGTTTCTTTGTTAATCACTTTCGGTTTATTACACCTTCTCCTTCCCTGTTAATTACCTTTTATTTATTTTTTACTATCCACATAATTTATTTATTCAAATATAATATCATTTAGCATTTTTTATACATACTTATTGTTATCAAAATTTACCTGAATTTGGTGATGTTATATAATGCTCTCCCACCAAAATTGATCATTTTATAAAACGTGATTCTAAGTTTGATGAAATTATCAATTGTATTGTATCATTTTCTTCTTAAACTCTCCTGCTTCTCACTCGATTTTTTATGCTTAATTCTGTATCTTTTATTTCCTTTCTCCTGATTCTTTTCTTCGTCATTTTTTCTTATTACGAACTGGCTTATTGATTTTTTATTATAAATTATTCCCTATAAATCTTGTTTTCCCTAACTAACTTTACTTTGTAGTTGCAATCGATTCGGATGAGCTCTATTGGCTTACCTAACTCCGTCGTTCAAAACTACTCTTATTCTGAGATCAGGGGAACATCATCCCTGCTCAGTAAAATGATTGCTGGACTTATTCAACAGTCAATCTCAATTAATGAATCTTAAATATAGTCATCTCGTGACTCAACATAATAATAATAATCATAACATTTGTTGGGAATCTTTTACCTTTATATTTCATTATTGCTCAGTTCGAGTTATATATTTTTTCAACTTTCTTCATAGATACTGCTTGGTAATACTTGAAGCATTGCTTTTTATTGATACACTTCACATTTTTATTCATTTTTAATAAGTTTTGTTTCATCTCAATTCATATTACAACTCTTAGAATGTTTATTTTATTTATTTCGTTTTTTGATCATTGGTTTTCTTAATCTTACTTCCCATTTCTTTCTAAATAGTAGTGGAAGTTAGTCATTTTGATTGATATTTTTTTTTTTCATAACTTTTTAAATATCATAGTAAGTTAGTGTTTCTTACTAGTTAGGAATGTTTTTATCTCATTCCTTTATAGTATGTTTTGCTTTTTTGTGCCTTACATTTTGGCTAAAGATTATTGTAACTTAATCTAATTTTGTTAGGAATGTTTTGTAACTTCACTCCATTATTATTAATTTTTATTCAAAGATTACAGTAAGTTATTGTTTCTTACTTTATGTGGATTCTTGGTAATTTTATTTCTCCATTTTTTATGATTGGTCTAAAATATTCTCGAATTATCTGTGTAAGCTGTCCTTACATAACCTTTTGAATTTTGAAATTCATTTTTTATATATATTTTTTCATTATTATTTATCAGCAAACTTCATCTGCTTGTATTGTTATTCTTTCTTTTTATTTTAAATTACTTAGGTAGGTTATCATGAAATCAGTCCCCTTTTTCTCGGCGTTTATCTTCACTTTGTTTGCCCATAGTCCATCATTTCCTCTGCATTTGTGGTTCGGATAACCTTGGTGTATATAACTACTTTCTTCCTAGTGATATAGGTTTCTTCTGTTTTGTACCATGATTCTTCTAATATCATATGTTCAGTGGTATCCGTGACTGCTTCCATCATTTTATTATGTGGTTCTTTATTCAGCATTTCTATTGCTGGTATACTCAAGTGTGTTAGATACCTTCTTGATTTGTGACACCCTATCTTGTTGTGAGTCCTGTCAATTTTGTGTAATTTCCATTTTCTTATTGATTTGCTGAAGTTTTCCTCTGCTGGTTGGTTGTGAATTCCCTCTATAATTTCTTTCAATGTCCTCCTACAATCTTTATATCTCATTAATTTGCTTTGGTCGGTAAGGGGTAAATTGAACACATCAATTAGTCCGTTCTTCATCATCTCCACTTCTTCTCTTGTTTTTAGTAGTTTCTTTTTATATATTTTTCCTATTTCCTTTGTTTTCTTAATCTTCTTAATTATTCGATTCTTCTTTACTCTCCTCCGGTTGGTTTTTATGTGCTTAATTTTCTCATTGTTTTTGTTATCTTTATTCCCAGAAAACAATACACCTTTGTCTTCTTTATTCTTTATTTCTTCAATGATACCGTCAGAAGTGTTGTCTAGTGTTTCATTCAATTGTGTGAAACCACTATCTACTGTTTCGTTAAGTTGATCTGCTGGGTATCTTGTCTCTTCCCATTTCTTATTCATCTCCGTTTTTGTCTGGTCGCTTTCTTCACGACATCCTTTGAAAATTAGTCTTATTTGCTGCTTCATTTCTTCTTTATTTTTCTCGTGGTCCTCCTTCAGCTGTTCCCTCAATTCTTCCTTCAATTCTTCGTTTCTTTTCTGAATTTCCTCCATCAATCTTTGTTGTAATGTTTCATTATTTTGGCTAACTGTTTTTCTCAATTCTTCCTTAGTACTTTCATTTGTACTCACTATCTTTTCATTGATCTGTTTCAAATTGTCATTGGTTTCTTTCTTCATCTGTTTCAGACTCTCTTCACTCTTGTCGAATTTCTCCTCCTGTTTCTTAAAATTTTGATTGGTTTCTTTCATCATATTATTCATCATTTCCATTAATTTCAGTATGTTCGGGTCTCCTCTAACTTCTCCCTTGTCGCCCGCCTGTAATTCCATTTCTTCGTCTTGGGTTGGTTCTGTTGTGGTTATTGCTGTCTCCACTTCTTCAATCGGTGTTCCTTCCTCTTCTTCCCCTCTGTTTTCTTCCATCTCCTTCTCCTTCGCCAACTTTTTCCATAAACCTCTTGTGTGCATCCTGATCTCCTTTCGTGACTGCCGCTAGAACTTCGTACCTTCCTTTTTTCAAGCTCCACCGGTTGGTCGCCAATTTATAATGTTTCGGTTCGTATACCTCTGTATAATATAACAGTGTGTCTGAGTGTGAAAGTGTGTCTGTGTGTCTTACCACTGCGTCCTCGCACGGCGATGTACTTCACGATGTTTGGGCCCGTAGCGAACGTACTGGGGACCAGGTATCGTGGTTCCCGATTTGAGGTTCAAACGTAGTGGATTATCTCCGGGTGGCGCCAAATTGTGGTTACGTATTTGCTCTCATTGGGTGAGCTGAACATCAGTACATTGTTATCAATTTTCGAATTTCTTTCAAATCTTCGGACTTTCTTCCTCATCTTATCTTCCTTCGGGGTTATTATCTAAATGCACTGTCATTTATATTTTCTCACAAAGATTATTTTGGTACCCCACAATATTGGGTTTTATCAAGTTTTCTAAGTTTACAATTAATTTTATACTTACTAATTACATTTCTTTGTTTATATAATTCCTTAATTTAATATTTGGTTTTTAATAATAACTACTATTCATCCTTGATGAATTAGTCACCTTGGATTTGTCCATTACATGGTGATTTTTGTACAATCAGTAATTGTTTATGTTTGACCGTTATGCCTGTTTCACATTTAAGTAGCCATTACTGGATTTTTGTGGCTTCATACACAATACATTTCATTTAGTCCCAAATTGTTATTTTGCATTTATAATTAGGTTTAATGTCTCTGGATGTGTTTTAATTTAGTCTTTGTTAGTAACAACTGTGTTATTCAATCTTACTTGCTAATTATTTGCTATTCATTTCCAATATAAAATATAACATCTAGGCCTATGGTCTGTATAACTCTTACAGCCATATCCAATTCATAAACAATAGTTAATACAATTCATTATTTCTTATTTGTTGTTCTGGTGCTAAACAATCTCACCTCTATTGAACTTTTTTATCATTAAACTCCTATAACATGGGTATTTAATTAATGTTAATACAAACTTATTTTCTAATGCTTTTTTCTCTCCCTTCCATGTTAACACCATCTAATTACTTTTCTTTGTGAAACACACCTTTAAACTTTTACAATACATTTTTACGTTATAACAATACTACTTCCTAGTCATCACAGTGAATATCACTACTTAGTGTTCATTATTTACTGAATAAATGTCCTATCATAAATACTATTCCTTGTAACTTGTTAAATGTTATTGTTCACTCTTAAAACTAAAACATAAGTAATTTTACTAAGTCTTTACCTTAGCCTACTCTCCTCTTACTATTTATACGATAGACAATATTTGTATTTATTTTTCACTAGCACTTTCTTAAATATTTAGTGTTCATTATAATTTATTTAGTGTTTCTTTAGTATTATATCACTCTAGTATAAATCTCTTTCACTAATTCAACTTCCATTTATTTCTCATCATTTTATTCTCTTTCTCTACACCCTATCTATATAAAATTATTAATATTGTGTCTTTCTTAGTTAACAAATTACATATATCCCTAACTCTTTTGGGTAGTGTACTTTTATACATTGTTTCATATTACTGACGGTTCATAATTGTCATTTTGTCAATACTAACATTCATTAATAGTTTTGGTTCTTAACCGAATTTCATTGTCTTTATTACTTTGGGTTACATTATTTCTCCCTTCTCTATTTTTCATTACTTGTCTAGTTTTCTTGATGCGTTTCATCTGGTTTTCTTCCTCATGGGTTTGTTCTCTCTTGGTTTTCATTCTTCTTCACCTTCATTCGTCTTGTTTTCTTTATTTTGATTTCTTAACTGGCCAATCTCTGGGGTTGGGTCAATGTCGTTTGTCTGTCAGTCTATCGTTTCAGTTTCTTTGTTAATCACTTTCGGTTTATTACACCTTCTCCTTCCCTGTTAATTACCTTTTATTTATTTTTTACTATCCACATAATTTATTTATTCAAATATAATATCATTTAGCATTTTTTATACATACTTATTGTTATCAAAATTTACCTGAATTTGGTGATGTTATATAATGCTCTCCCACCAAAATTGATCATTTTATAAAACGTGATTCTAAGTTTGATGAAATTATCAATTGTATTGTATCATTTTCTTCTTAAACTCTCCTGCTTCTCACTCGATTTTTTATGCTTAATTCTGTATCTTTTATTTCCTTTCTCCTGATTCTTTTCTTCGTCATTTTTTCTTATTACGAACTGGCTTATTGATTTTTTATTATAAATTATTCCCTATAAATCTTGTTTTCCCTAACTAACTTTACTTTGTAGTTGCAATCGATTCGGATGAGCTCTATTGGCTTACCTAACTCCGTCGTTCAAAACTACTCTTATTCTGAGATCAGGGGAACATCATCCCTGCTCAGTAAAATGATTGCTGGACTTATTCAACAGTCAATCTCAATTAATGAATCTTAAATATAGTCATCTCGTGACTCAACATAATAATAATAATCATAACATTTGTTGGGAATCTTTTACCTTTATATTTCATTATTGCTCAGTTCGAGTTATATATTTTTTCAACTTTCTTCATAGATACTGCTTGGTAATACTTGAAGCATTGCTTTTTATTGATACACTTCACATTTTTATTCATTTTTAATAAGTTTTGTTTCATCTCAATTCATATTACAACTCTTAGAATGTTTATTTTATTTATTTCGTTTTTTGATCATTGGTTTTCTTAATCTTACTTCCCATTTCTTTCTAAATAGTAGTGGAAGTTAGTCATTTTGATTGATATTTTTTTTTTTCATAACTTTTTAAATATCATAGTAAGTTAGTGTTTCTTACTAGTTAGGAATGTTTTTATCTCATTCCTTTATAGTATGTTTTGCTTTTTTGTGCCTTACATTTTGGCTAAAGATTATTGTAACTTAATCTAATTTTGTTAGGAATGTTTTGTAACTTCACTCCATTATTATTAATTTTTATTCAAAGATTACAGTAAGTTATTGTTTCTTACTTTATGTGGATTCTTGGTAATTTTATTTCTCCATTTTTTATGATTGGTCTAAAATATTCTCGAATTATCTGTGTAAGCTGTCCTTACATAACCTTTTGAATTTTGAAATTCATTTTTTATATATATTTTTTCATTATTATTTATCAGCAAACTTCATCTGCTTGTATTGTTATTCTTTCTTTTTATTTTAAATTACTTAGGTAGGTTATCATGAAATCAGTCCCCTTTTTCTCGGCGTTTATCTTCACTTTGTTTGCCCATAGTCCATCATTTCCTCTGCATTTGTGGTTCGGATAACCTTGGTGTATATAACTACTTTCTTCCTAGTGATATAGGTTTCTTCTGTTTTGTACCATGATTCTTCTAATATCATATGTTCAGTGGTATCCGTGACTGCTTCCATCATTTTATTATGTGGTTCTTTATTCAGCATTTCTATTGCTGGTATACTCAAGTGTGTTAGATACCTTCTTGATTTGTGACACCCTATCTTGTTGTGAGTCCTGTCAATTTTGTGTAATTTCCATTTTCTTATTGATTTGCTGAAGTTTTCCTCTGCTGGTTGGTTGTGAATTCCCTCTATAATTTCTTTCAATGTCCTCCTACAATCTTTATATCTCATTAATTTGCTTTGGTCGGTAAGGGGTAAATTGAACACATCAATTAGTCCGTTCTTCATCATCTCCACTTCTTCTCTTGTTTTTAGTAGTTTCTTTTTATATATTTTTCCTATTTCCTTTGTTTTCTTAATCTTCTTAATTATTCGATTCTTCTTTACTCTTCTCCGGTTGGTTTTTATGTGCTTAATTTTCTCATTGTTTTTGTTATCTTTATTCCCAGAAAACAATACACCTTTGTCTTCTTTATTCTTTATTTCTTCAATGATACCGTCAGAAGTGTTGTCTAGTGTTTCATTCAATTGTGTGAAACCACTATCTACTGTTTCGTTAAGTTGATCTGCTGGGTATCTTGTCTCTTCCCATTTCTTATTCATCTCCGTTTTTGTCTGGTCGCTTTCTTCACGACATCCTTTGAAAATTAGTCTTATTTGCTGCTTCATTTCTTCTTTATTTTTCTCATGGTCCTCCTTCAGCTGTTCCCTCAATTCTTCCTTCAATTCTTCGTTTCTTTTCTGAATTTCCTCCATCAATCTTTGTTGTAATGTTTCATTATTTTGGCTAACTGTTTTTCTCAATTCTTCCTTAGTACTTTCATTTGTACTCACTATCTTTTCATTGATCTGTTTCAAATTGTCATTGGTTTCTTTCTTCATCTGTTTCAGACTCTCTTCACTCTTGTCGAATTTCTCCTCCTGTTTCTTAAAATTTTGATTGGTTTCTTTCATCATATTATTCATCATTTCCATTAATTTCAGTATGTTCGGGTCTCCTCTAACTTCTCCCTTGTCGCCCGCCTGTAATTCCATTTCTTCGTCTTGGGTTGGTTCTGTTGTGGTTATTGCTGTCTCCACTTCTTCAATCGGTGTTCCTTCCTCTTCTTCCCCTCTGTTTTCTTCCATCTCCTTCTCCTTCGCCAACTTTTTCCATAAACCTCTTGTGTGCATCCTGATCTCCTTTCGTGACTGCCGCTAGAACTTCGTACCTTCCTTTTTTCAAGCTCCACCGGTTGGTCGCCAATTTATAATGTTTCGGTTCGTATACCTCTGTATAATATAACAGTGTGTCTGAGTGTGAAAGTGTGTCTGTGTTTGTTACCACTGCGTCCTCGCACGGCGATGTACTTCACGATGTTTGGGCCCGTAGCGAACGTACTGGGGACCAGGTATCGTGGTTCCCGATTTGAGGTTCAAACGTAGTGGATTATCTCCGGGTGGCGCCAAATTGTGGTTACGTATTTGCTCTCATTGGGTGAGCTGAACATCAGTACATTATCAATTTTCGAATTTCTTTCAAATCTTCGGACTTTCTTCCTCATCTTGTCTTCCTTCGGGGTTATTATCTAAATGCACTGTCATTTATATTTTCTCACAAAGATTATTTTGGTACCCCACAATATTGGGTTTTATCAAGTTTTCTAAGTTTACAATTAATTTTATACTTACTAATTACATTTCTTTGTTTATATAATTCCTTAATTTAATATTTGGTTTTTAATAATAACTACTATTCATCCTTGATGAATTAGTCACCTTGGATTTGTCCATTACATGGTGATTTTTGTACAATCAGTAATTGTTTATGTTTGACCGTTATGCCTGTTTCACATTTAAGTAGCCATTACTGGATTTTTGTGGCTTCATACACAATACATTTCATTTAGTCCCAAATTGTTATTTTGCATTTATAATTAGGTTTAATGTCTCTGGATGTGTTTTAATTTAGTCTTTGTTAGTAACAACTGTGTTATTCAATCTTACTTGCTAATTATTTGCTATTCATTTCCAATATAAAATATAACATCTAGGCCTATGGTCTGTATAACTCTTACAGCCATATCCAATTCATAAACAATAGTTAATACAATTCATTATTTCTTATTTGTTGTTCTGGTGCTAAACAATCTCACCTCTATTGAACTTTTTTATCATTAAACTCCTATAACATGGGTATTTAATTAATGTTAATACAAACTTATTTTCTAATGCTTTTTTCTCTCCCTTCCATGTTAACACCATCTAATTACTTTTCTTTGTGAAACACACCTTTAAACTTTTACAATACATTTTTACGTTATAACAATACTACTTCCTAGTCATCACAGTGAATATCACTACTTAGTGTTCATTATTTACTGAATAAATGTCCTATCCTAAATACTATTCCTTGTAACTTGTTAAATGTTATTGTTCACTCTTAAAACTAAAACATAAGTAATTTTACTAAGTCTTTACCTTAGCCTACTCTCCTCTTACTATTTATACGATAGACAATATTTGTATTTATTTTTCACTAGCACTTTCTTAAATATTTAGTGTTCATTATAATTTATTTAGTGTTTCTTTAGTATTATATCACTCTAGTATAAATCTCTTTCACTAATTCAACTTCCATTTATTTCTCATCATTTTATTCTCTTTCTCTACACCCTATCTATATAAAATTATTAATATTGTGTCTTTCTTAGTTAACAAATTACATATATCCCTAACTCTTTTGGGTAGTGTACTTTTATACATTGTTTCATATTACTGACGGTTCATAATTGTCATTTTGTCAATACTAACATTCATTAATAGTTTTGGTTCTTAACCGAATTTCATTGTCTTTATTACTTTGGGTTACATTATTTCTCCCTTCTCTATTTTTCATTACTTGTCTAGTTTTCTTGATGCGTTTCATCTGGTTTTCTTCCTCATGGGTTTGTTCTCTCTTGGTTTTCATTCTTCTTCACCTTCATTCGTCTTGTTTTCTTTATTTTGATTTCTTAACTGGCCAATCTCTGGGGTTGGGTCAATGTCGTTTGTCTGTCAGTCTATCGTTTCAGTTTCTTTGTTAATCACTTTCGGTTTATTACACCTTCTCCTTCCCTGTTAATTACCTTTTATTTATTTTTTACTATCCACATAATTTATTTATTCAAATATAATATCATTTAGCATTTTTTATTCATACTTATTGTTATCAAAATTTACCTGAATTTGGTGATGTTATATAATGCTCTCCCACCAAAATTGATCATTTTATAAAACGTGATTCTAAGTTTGATGAAATTATCAATTGTATTGTATCATTTTCTTCTTAAACTCTCCTGCTTCTCACTCGATTTTTTATGCTTAATTCTGTATCTTCTATTTCCTTTCTCCTGATTCTTTTCTTCGTCATTTTTTCTTATTACGAACTGGCTTATTGATTTTTTATTATAAATTATTCCCTATAAATCTTGTTTTCCCTAACTAACTTTACTTTGTAGTTGCAATCGATTCGGATGAGCTCTATTGGCTTACCTAACTCCGTCGTTCAAAACTACTCTTATTCTGAGATCAGGGGAACATCATCCCTGCTCAGTAAAATGATTGCTGGACTTATTCAACAGTCAATCTCAATTAATGAATCTTAAATATAGTCATCTCGTGACTCAACATAATAATAATAATCATAACATTTGTTGGGAATCTTTTACCTTTATATTTCATTATTGCTCAGTTCGAGTTATATATTTTTTCAACTTTCTTCATAGATACTGCTTGGTAATACTTGAAGCATTGCTTTTTATTGATACACTTCACATTTTTATTCATTTTTAATAAGTTTTGTTTCATCTCAATTCATATTACAACTCTTAGAATGTTTATTTTATTTATTTCGTTTTTTGATCATTGGTTTTCTTAATCTTACTTCCCATTTCTTTCTAAATAGTAGTGGAAGTTAGTCATTTTGATTGATATTTTTTTTTTTCATAACTTTTTAAATATCATAGTAAGTTAGTGTTTCTTACTAGTTAGGAATGTTTTTATCTCATTCCTTTATAGTATGTTTTGCTTTTTTGTGCCTTACATTTTGGCTAAAGATTATTGTAACTTAATCTAATTTTGTTAGGAATGTTTTGTAACTTCACTCCATTATTATTAATTTTTATTCAAAGATTACAGTAAGTTATTGTTTCTTACTTTATGTGGATTCTTGGTAATTTTATTTCTCCATTTTTTATGATTGGTCTAAAATATTCTCGAATTATCTGTGTAAGCTGTCCTTACATAACCTTTTGAATTTTGAAATTCATTTTTTATATATATTTTTTCATTATTATTTATCAGCAAACTTCATCTGCTTGTATTGTTATTCTTTCTTTTTATTTTAAATTACTTAGGTAGGTTATCATGAAATCAGTCCCCTTTTTCTCGGCGTTTATCTTCACTTTGTTTGCCCATAGTCCATCATTTCCTCTGCATTTGTGGTTCGGATAACCTTGGTGTATATAACTACTTTCTTCCTAGTGATATAGGTTTCTTCTGTTTTGTACCATGATTCTTCTAATATCATATGTTCAGTGGTATCCGTGACTGCTTCCATCATTTTATTATGTGGTTCTTTATTCAGCATTTCTATTGCTGGTATACTCAAGTGTGTTAGATACCTTCTTGATTTGTGACACCCTATCTTGTTGTGAGTCCTGTCAATTTTGTGTAATTTCCATTTTCTTATTGATTTGCTGAAGTTTTCCTCTGCTGGTTGGTTGTGAATTCCCTCTATAATTTCTTTCAATGTCCTCCTACAATCTTTATATCTCATTAATTTGCTTTGGTCGGTAAGGGGTAAATTGAACACATCAATTAGTCCGTTCTTCATCATCTCCACTTCTTCTCTTGTTTTTAGTAGTTTCTTTTTATATATTTTTCCTATTTCCTTTGTTTTCTTAATCTTCTTAATTATTCGATTCTTCTTTACTCTTCTCCGGTTGGTTTTTATGTGCTTAATTTTCTCATTGTTTTTGTTATCTTTATTCCCAGAAAACAATACACCTTTGTCTTCTTTATTCTTTATTTCTTCAATGATACCGTCAGAAGTGTTGTCTAGTGTTTCATTCAATTGTGTGAAACCACTATCTACTGTTTCGTTAAGTTGATCTGCTGGGTATCTTGTCTCTTCCCATTTCTTATTCATCTCCGTTTTTGTCTGGTCGCTTTCTTCACGACATCCTTTGAAAATTAGTCTTATTTGCTGCTTCATTTCTTCTTTATTTTTCTCATGGTCCTCCTTCAGCTGTTCCCTCAATTCTTCCTTCAATTCTTCGTTTCTTTTCTGAATTTCCTCCATCAATCTTTGTTGTAATGTTTCATTATTTTGGCTAACTGTTTTTCTCAATTCTTCCTTAGTACTTTCATTTGTACTCACTATCTTTTCATTGATCTGTTTCAAATTGTCATTGGTTTCTTTCTTCATCTGTTTCAGACTCTCTTCACTCTTGTCGAATTTCTCCTCCTGTTTCTTAAAATTTTGATTGGTTTCTTTCATCATATTATTCATCATTTCCATTAATTTCAGTATGTTCGGGTCTCCTCTAACTTCTCCCTTGTCGCCCGCCTGTAATTCCATTTCTTCGTCTTGGGTTGGTTCTGTTGTGGTTATTGCTGTCTCCACTTCTTCAATCGGTGTTCCTTCCTCTTCTTCCCCTCTGTTTTCTTCCATCTCCTCCTTCGCCAACTTTTTCCATAAACCTCTTGTGTGCATCCTGATCTCCTTTCGTGACTGCCGCTAGAACTTCGTACCTTCCTTTTTTCAAGCTCCACCGGTTGGTCGCCAATTTATAATGTTTCGGTTCGTATACCTCTGTATAATATAACAGTGTGTCTGAGTGTGAAAGTGTGTCTGTGTTTCTTACCACTGCGTCCTCGCACGGCGATGTACTTCACGATGTTTGGGCCCGTAGCGAACGTACTGGGGACCAGGTATCGTGGTTCCCGATTTGAGGTTCAAACGTAGTGGATTATCTCCGGGTGGCGCCAAATTGTGGTTACGTATTTGCTCTCATTGGGTGAGCTGAACATCAGTACATTGTTATCAATTTTCGAATTTCTTTCAAATCTTCGGACTTTCTTCCTCATCTTATCTTCCTTCGGGGTTATTATCTAAATGCACTGTCATTTATATTTTCTCACAAAGATTATTTTGGTACCCCACAATATTGGGTTTTATCAAGTTTTCTAAGTTTACAATTAATTTTATACTTACTAATTACATTTCTTTGTTTATATAATTCCTTAATTTAATATTTGGTTTTTAATAATAACTACTATTCATCCTTGATGAATTAGTCACCTTGGATTTGTCCATTACATGGTGATTTTTGTACAATCAATAATTGTTTATGTTTGACCGTTATGCCTGTTTCACATTTAAGTAGCCATTACTGGATTTTTGTGGCTTCATACACAATACATTTCATTTAGTCCCAAATTGTTATTTTGCATTTATAATTAGGTTTAATGTCTCTGGATGTGTTTTAATTTAGTCTTTGTTAGTAACAACTGTGTTATTCAATCTTACTTGCTAATTATTTGCTATTCATTTCCAATATAAAATATAACATCTAGGCCTATGGTCTGTATAACTCTTACAGCCATATCCAATTCATAAACAATAGTTAATACAATTCATTATTTCTTATTTGTTGTTCTGGTGCTAAACAATCTCACCTCTATTGAACTTTTTTATCATTAAACTCCTATAACATGGGTATTTAATTAATGTTAATACAAACTTATTTTCTAATGCTTTTTTCTCTCCCTTCCATGTTAACACCATCTAATTACTTTTCTTTGTGAAACACACCTTTAAACTTTTACAATACATTTTTACGTTATAACAATACTACTTCCTAGTCATCACAGTGAATATCACTACTTAGTGTTCATTATTTACTGAATAAATGTCCTATCCTAAATACTATTCCTTGTAACTTGTTAAATGTTATTGTTCACTCTTAAAACTAAAACATAAGTAATTTTACTAAGTCTTTACCTTAGCCTACTCTCCTCTTACTATTTATACGATAGACAATATTTGTATTTATTTTTCACTAGCACTTTCTTAAATATTTAGTGTTCATTATAATTTATTTAGTGTTTCTTTAGTATTATATCACTCTAGTATAAATCTCTTTCACTAATTCAACTTCCATTTATTTCTCATCATTTTATTCTCTTTCTCTACACCCTATCTATATAAAATTATTAATATTGTGTCTTTCTTAGTTAACAAATTACATATATCCCTAACTCTTTTGGGTAGTGTACTTTTATACATTGTTTCATATTACTGACGGTTCATAATTGTCATTTTGTCAATACTAACATTCATTAATAGTTTTGGTTCTTAACCGAATTTCATTGTCTTTATTACTTTGGGTTACATTATTTCTCCCTTCTCTATTTTTCATTACTTGTCTAGTTTTCTTGATGCGTTTCATCTGGTTTTCTTCCTCATGGGTTTGTTCTCTCTTGGTTTTCATTCTTCTTCACCTTCATTCGTCTTGTTTTCTTTATTTTGATTTCTTAACTGGCCAATCTCTGGGGTTGGGTCAATGTCGTTTGTCTGTCAGTCTATCGTTTCAGTTTCTTTGTTAATCACTTTCGGTTTATTACACCTTCTCCTTCCCTGTTAATTACCTTTTATTTATTTTTTACTATCCACATAATTTATTTATTCAAATATAATATCATTTAGCATTTTTTATACATACTTATTGTTATCAAAATTTACCTGAATTTGGTGATGTTATATAATGCTCTCCCACCAAAATTGATCATTTTATAAAACGTGATTCTAAGTTTGATGAAATTATCAATTGTATTGTATCATTTTCTTCTTAAACTCTCCTGCTTCTCACTCGATTTTTTATGCTTAATTCTGTATCTTCTATTTCCTTTCTCCTGATTCTTTTCTTCGTCATTTTTTCTTATTACGAACTGGCTTATTGATTTTTTATTATAAATTATTCCCTATAAATCTTGTTTTCCCTAACTAACTTTACTTTGTAGTTGCAATCGATTCGGATGAGCTCTATTGGCTTACCTAACTCCGTCGTTCAAAACTACTCTTATTCTGAGATCAGGGGAACATCATCCCTGCTCAGTAAAATGATTGCTGGACTTATTCAACAGTCAATCTCAATTAATGAATCTTAAATATAGTCATCTCGTGACTCAACATAATAATAATAATCATAACATTTGTTGGGAATCTTTTACCTTTATATTTCATTATTGCTCAGTTCGAGTTATATATTTTTTCAACTTTCTTCATAGATACTGCTTGGTAATACTTGAAGCATTGCTTTTTATTGATACACTTCACATTTTTATTCATTTTTAATAAGTTTTGTTTCATCTCAATTCATATTACAACTCTTAGAATGTTTATTTTATTTATTTCGTTTTTTGATCATTGGTTTTCTTAATCTTACTTCCCATTTCTTTCTAAATAGTAGTGGAAGTTAGTCATTTTGATTGATATTTTTTTTTTTCATAACTTTTTAAATATCATAGTAAGTTAGTGTTTCTTACTAGTTAGGAATGTTTTTATCTCATTCCTTTATAGTATGTTTTGCTTTTTTGTGCCTTACATTTTGGCTAAAGATTATTGTAACTTAATCTAATTTTGTTAGGAATGTTTTGTAACTTCACTCCATTATTATTAATTTTTATTCAAAGATTACAGTAAGTTATTGTTTCTTACTTTATGTGGATTCTTGGTAATTTTATTTCTCCATTTTTTATGATTGGTCTAAAATATTCTCGAATTATCTGTGTAAGCTGTCCTTACATAACCTTTTGAATTTTGAAATTCATTTTTTATATATATTTTTTCATTATTATTTATCAGCAAACTTCATCTGCTTGTATTGTTATTCTTTCTTTTTATTTTAAATTACTTAGGTAGGTTATCATGAAATCAGTCCCCTTTTTCTCGGCGTTTATCTTCACTTTGTTTGCCCATAGTCCATCATTTCCTCTGCATTTGTGGTTCGGATAACCTTGGTGTATATAACTACTTTCTTCCTAGTGATATAGGTTTCTTCTGTTTTGTACCATGATTCTTCTAATATCATATGTTCAGTGGTATCCGTGACTGCTTCCATCATTTTATTATGTGGTTCTTTATTCAGCATTTCTATTGCTGGTATACTCAAGTGTGTTAGATACCTTCTTGATTTGTGACACCCTATCTTGTTGTGAGTCCTGTCAATTTTGTGTAATTTCCATTTTCTTATTGATTTGCTGAAGTTTTCCTCTGCTGGTTGGTTGTGAATTCCCTCTATAATTTCTTTCAATGTCCTCCTACAATCTTTATATCTCATTAATTTGCTTTGGTCGGTAAGGGGTAAATTGAACACATCAATTAGTCCGTTCTTCATCATCTCCACTTCTTCTCTTGTTTTTAGTAGTTTCTTTTTATATATTTTTCCTATTTCCTTTGTTTTCTTAATCTTCTTAATTATTCGATTCTTCTTTACTCTTCTCCGGTTGGTTTTTATGTGCTTAATTTTCTCATTGTTTTTGTTATCTTTATTCCCAGAAAACAATACACCTTTGTCTTCTTTATTCTTTATTTCTTCAATGATACCGTCAGAAGTGTTGTCTAGTGTTTCATTCAATTGTGTGAAACCACTATCTACTGTTTCGTTAAGTTGATCTGCTGGGTATCTTGTCTCTTCCCATTTCTTATTCATCTCCGTTTTTGTCTGGTCGCTTTCTTCACGACATCCTTTGAAAATTAGAGTCTTATTTGCTGCTTCATTTCTTCTTTATTTTTCTCATGGTCCTCCTTCAGCTGTTCCCTCAATTCTTCCTTCAATTCTTCGTTTCTTTTCTGAATTTCCTCCATCAATCTTTGTTGTAATGTTTCATTATTTTGGCTAACTGTTTTTCTCAATTCTTCCTTAGTACTTTCATTTGTACTCACTATCTTTTCATTGATCTGTTTCAAATTGTCATTGGTTTCTTTCTTCATCTGTTTCAGACTCTCTTCACTCTTGTCGAATTTCTCCTCCTGTTTCTTAAAATTTTGATTGGTTTCTTTCATCATATTATTCATCATTTCCATTAATTTCAGTATGTTCGGGTCTCCTCTAACTTCTCCCTTGTCGCCCGCCTGTAATTCCATTTCTTCGTCTTGGGTTGGTTCTGTTGTGGTTATTGCTGTCTCCACTTCTTCAATCGGTGTTCCTTCCTCTTCTTCCCCTCTGTTTTCTTCCATCTCCTCCTTCGCCAACTTTTTCCATAAACCTCTTGTGTGCATCCTGATCTCCTTTCGTGACTGCTGCTAGAACTTCGTACCTTCCTTTTTTCAAGCTCCACCGGTTGGTCGCCAATTTATAATGTTTCGGTTCGTATACCTCTGTATAATATAACAGTGTGTCTGAGTGTGAAAGTGTGTCTGTGTTTCTTACCACTGCGTCCTCGCACGGCGATGTACTTCACGATGTTTGGGCCCGTAGCGAACGTACTGGGGACCAGGTATCGTGGTTCCCGATTTGAGGTTCAAACGTAGTGGATTATCTCCGGGTGGCGCCAAATTGTGGTTACGTATTTGCTCTCATTGGGTGAGCTGAACATCAGTACATTGTTATCAATTTTCGAATTTCTTTCAAATCTTCGGACTTTCTTCCTCATCTTATCTTCCTTCGGGGTTATTATCTAAATGCACTGTCATTTATATTTTCTCACAAAGATTATTTTGGTACCCCACAATATTGGGTTTTATCAAGTTTTCTAAGTTTACAATTAATTTTATACTTACTAATTACATTTCTTTGTTTATATAATTCCTTAATTTAATATTTGGTTTTTAATAATAACTACTATTCATCCTTGATGAATTAGTCACCTTGGATTTGTCCATTACATGGTGATTTTTGTACAATCAGTAATTGTTTATGTTTGACCGTTATGCCTGTTTCACATTTAAGTAGCCATTACTGGATTTTTGTGGCTTCATACACAATACATTTCATTTAGTCCCAAATTGTTATTTTGCATTTATAATTAGGTTTAATGTCTCTGGATGTGTTTTAATTTAGTCTTTGTTAGTAACAACTGTGTTATTCAATCTTACTTGCTAATTATTTGCTATTCATTTCCAATATAAAATATAACATCTAGGCCTATGGTCTGTATAACTCTTACAGCCATATCCAATTCATAAACAATAGTTAATACAATTCATTATTTCTTATTTGTTGTTCTGGTGCTAAACAATCTCACCTCTATTGAACTTTTTTATCATTAAACTCCTATAACATGGGTATTTAATTAATGTTAATACAAACTTATTTTCTAATGCTTTTTTCTCTCCCTTCCATGTTAACACCATCTAATTACTTTTCTTTGTGAAACACACCTTTAAACTTTTACAATACATTTTTACGTTATAACAATACTACTTCCTAGTCATCACAGTGAATATCACTACTTAGTGTTCATTATTTACTGAATAAATGTCCTATCCTAAATACTATTCCTTGTAACTTGTTAAATGTTATTGTTCACTCTTAAAACTAAAACATAAGTAATTTTACTAAGTCTTTACCTTAGCCTACTCTCCTCTTACTATTTATACGATAGACAATATTTGTATTTATTTTTCACTAGCACTTTCTTAAATATTTAGTGTTCATTATAATTTATTTAGTGTTTCTTTAGTATTATATCACTCTAGTATAAATCTCTTTCACTAATTCAACTTCCATTTATTTCTCATCATTTTATTCTCTTTCTCTACACCCTATCTATATAAAATTATTAATATTGTGTCTTTCTTAGTTAACAAATTACATATATCCCTAACTCTTTTGGGTAGTGTACTTTTATACATTGTTTCATATTACTGACGGTTCATAATTGTCATTTTGTCAATACTAACATTCATTAATAGTTTTGGTTCTTAACCGAATTTCATTGTCTTTATTACTTTGGGTTACATTATTTCTCCCTTCTCTATTTTTCATTACTTGTCTAGTTTTCTTGATGCGTTTCATCTGGTTTTCTTCCTCATGGGTTTGTTCTCTCTTGGTTTTCATTCTTCTTCACCTTCATTCGTCTTGTTTTCTTTATTTTGATTTCTTAACTGGCCAATCTCTGGGGTTGGGTCAATGTCGTTTGTCTGTCAGTCTATCGTTTCAGTTTCTTTGTTAATCACTTTCGGTTTATTACACCTTCTCCTTCCCTGTTAATTACCTTTTATTTATTTTTTACTATCCACATAATTTATTTATTCAAATATAATATCATTTAGCATTTTTTATACATACTTATTGTTATCAAAATTTACCTGAATTTGGTGATGTTATATAATGCTCTCCCACCAAAATTGATCATTTTATAAAACGTGATTCTAAGTTTGATGAAATTATCAATTGTATTGTATCATTTTCTTCTTAAACTCTCCTGCTTCTCACTCGATTTTTTATGCTTAATTCTGTATCTTCTATTTCCTTTCTCCTGATTCTTTTCTTCGTCATTTTTTCTTATTACGAACTGGCTTATTGATTTTTTATTATAAATTATTCCCTATAAATCTTGTTTTCCCTAACTAACTTTACTTTGTAGTTGCAATCGATTCGGATGAGCTCTATTGGCTTACCTAACTCCGTCGTTCAAAACTACTCTTATTCTGAGATCAGGGGAACATCATCCCTGCTCAGTAAAATGATTGCTGGACTTATTCAACAGTCAATCTCAATTAATGAATCTTAAATATAGTCATCTCGTGACTCAACATAATAATAATAATCATAACATTTGTTGGGAATCTTTTACCTTTATATTTCATTATTGCTCAGTTCGAGTTATATATTTTTTCAACTTTCTTCATAGATACTGCTTGGTAATACTTGAAGCATTGCTTTTTATTGATACACTTCACATTTTTATTCATTTTTAATAAGTTTTGTTTCATCTCAATTCATATTACAACTCTTAGAATGTTTATTTTATTTATTTCGTTTTTTGATCATTGGTTTTCTTAATCTTACTTCCCATTTCTTTCTAAATAGTAGTGGAAGTTAGTCATTTTGATTGATATTTTTTTTTTTCATAACTTTTTAAATATCATAGTAAGTTAGTGTTTCTTACTAGTTAGGAATGTTTTTATCTCATTCCTTTATAGTATGTTTTGCTTTTTTGTGCCTTACATTTTGGCTAAAGATTATTGTAACTTAATCTAATTTTGTTAGGAATGTTTTGTAACTTCACTCCATTATTATTAATTTTTATTCAAAGATTACAGTAAGTTATTGTTTCTTACTTTATGTGGATTCTTGGTAATTTTATTTCTCCATTTTTTATGATTGGTCTAAAATATTCTCGAATTATCTGTGTAAGCTGTCCTTACATAACCTTTTGAATTTTGAAATTCATTTTTTATATATATTTTTTCATTATTATTTATCAGCAAACTTCATCTGCTTGTATTGTTATTCTTTCTTTTTATTTTAAATTACTTAGGTAGGTTATCATGAAATCAGTCCCCTTTTTCTCGGCGTTTATCTTCACTTTGTTTGCCCATAGTCCATCATTTCCTCTGCATTTGTGGTTCGGATAACCTTGGTGTATATAACTACTTTCTTCCTAGTGATATAGGTTTCTTCTGTTTTGTACCATGATTCTTCTAATATCATATGTTCAGTGGTATCCGTGACTGCTTCCATCATTTTATTATGTGGTTCTTTATTCAGCATTTCTATTGCTGGTATACTCAAGTGTGTTAGATACCTTCTTGATTTGTGACACCCTATCTTGTTGTGAGTCCTGTCAATTTTGTGTAATTTCCATTTTCTTATTGATTTGCTGAAGTTTTCCTCTGCTGGTTGGTTGTGAATTCCCTCTATAATTTCTTTCAATGTCCTCCTACAATCTTTATATCTCATTAATTTGCTTTGGTCGGTAAGGGGTAAATTGAACACATCAATTAGTCCGTTCTTCATCATCTCCACTTCTTCTCTTGTTTTTAGTAGTTTCTTTTTATATATTTTTCCTATTTCCTTTGTTTTCTTAATCTTCTTAATTATTCGATTCTTCTTTACTCTTCTCCGGTTGGTTTTTATGTGCTTAATTTTCTCATTGTTTTTGTTATCTTTATTCCCAGAAAACAATACACCTTTGTCTTCTTTATTCTTTATTTCTTCAATGATACCGTCAGAAGTGTTGTCTAGTGTTTCATTCAATTGTGTGAAACCACTATCTACTGTTTCGTTAAGTTGATCTGCTGGGTATCTTGTCTCTTCCCATTTCTTATTCATCTCCGTTTTTGTCTGGTCGCTTTCTTCACGACATCCTTTGAAAATTAGTCTTATTTGCTGCTTCATTTCTTCTTTATTTTTCTCGTGGTCCTCCTTCAGCTGTTCCCTCAATTCTTCCTTCAATTCTTCGTTTCTTTTCTGAATTTCCTCCATCAATCTTTGTTGTAATGTTTCATTATTTTGGCTAACTGTTTTTCTCAATTATTCCTTAGTACTTTCATTCGTACTCACTATCTTTTCATTGATCTGTTTCAAATTGTCATTGGTTTCTTTCTTCATCTGTTTCAGACTCTCTTCACTCTTGTCGAATTTCTCCTCCTGTTTCTTAAAATTTTGATTGGTTTCTTTCATCATATTATTCATCATTTCCATTAATTTCAGTATGTTCGGGTCTCCTCTAACTTCTCCCTTGTCGCCCGCCTGCAATTCCATTTCTTCGTCTTGGGTTGGTTCTGTTGTGGTTATTGCTGTCTCCACTTCTTCAATCGGTGTTCCTTCCTCTTCTTCCCCTCTGTTTTCTTCCATCTCCTTCTCCTTCGCCAACTTTTTCCATAAACCTCTTGTGTGCATCCTGATCTCCTTTCGTGACTGCCGCTAGAACTTCGTACCTTCCTTTTTTCAAGCTCCACCGGTTGGTCGCCAATTTATAATGTTTCGGTTCGTATACCTCTGTATAATATAACAGTGTGTCTGAGTGTGAAAGTGTGTCTGTGTTTCTTACCACTGCGTCCTCGCACGGCGATGTACTTCACGATGTTTGGGCCCGTAGCGAACGTACTGGGGACCAGGTATCGTGGTTCCCGATTTGAGGTTCAAACGTAGTGGATTATCTCCGGGTGGCGCCAAATTGTGGTTACGTATTTGCTCTCATTGGGTGAGCTGAACATCAGTACATTGTTATCAATTTTCGAATTTCTTTCAAATCTTCGGACTTTCTTCCTCATCTTATCTTCCTTCGGGGTTATTATCTAAATGCACTGTCATTTATATTTTCTCACAAAGATTATTTTGGTACCCCACAATATTGGGTTTTATCAAGTTTTCTAAGTTTACAATTAATTTTATACTTACTAATTACATTTCTTTGTTTATATAATTCCTTAATTTAATATTTGGTTTTTAATAATAACTACTATTCATCCTTGATGAATTAGTCACCTTGGATTTGTCCATTACATGGTGATTTTTGTACAATCAGTAATTGTTTATGTTTGACCGTTATGCCTGTTTCACATTTAAGTAGCCATTACTGGATTTGTGTGGCTTCATACACAATACATTTCATTTAGTCCCAAATTGTTATTTTGCATTTATAATTAGGTTTAATGTCTCTGGATGTGTTTTAATTTAGTCTTTGTTAGTAACAACTGTGTTATTCAATCTTACTTGCTAATTATTTGCTATTCATTTCCAATATAAAATATAACATCTAGGCCTATGGTCTGTATAACTCTTACAGCCATATCCAATTCATAAACAATAGTTAATACAATTCATTATTTCTTATTTGTTGTTCTGGTGCTAAACAATCTCACCTCTATTGAACTTTTTTATCATTAAACTCCTATAACATGGGTATTTAATTAATGTTAATACAAACTTATTTTCTAATGCTTTTTTCTCTCCCTTCCATGTTAACACCATCTAATTACTTTTCTTTGTGAAACACACCTTTAAACTTTTACAATACATTTTTACGTTATAACAATACTACTTCCTAGTCATCACAGTGAATATCACTACTTAGTGTTCATTATTTACTGAATAAATGTCCTATCCTAAATACTATTCCTTGTAACTTGTTAAATGTTATTGTTCACTCTTAAAACTAAAACATAAGTAATTTTACTAAGTCTTTACCTTAGCCTACTCTCCTCTTACTATTTATACGATAGACAATATTTGTATTTATTTTTCACTAGCACTTTCTTAAATATTTAGTGTTCATTATAATTTATTTAGTGTTTCTTTAGTATTATATCACTCTAGTATAAATCTCTTTCACTAATTCAACTTCCATTTATTTCTCATCATTTTATTCTCTTTCTCTACACCCTATCTATATAAAATTATTAATATTGTGTCTTTCTTAGTTAACAAATTACATATATCCCTAACTCTTTTGGGTAGTGTACTTTTATACATTGTTTCATATTACTGACGGTTCATAATTGTCATTTTGTCAATACTAACATTCATTAATAGTTTTGGTTCTTAACCGAATTTCATTGTCTTTATTACTTTGGGTTACATTATTTCTCCCTTCTATATTTTTCATTACTTGTCTAGTTTTCTTGATGCGTTTCATCTGGTTTTCTTCCTCATGGGTTTGTTCTCTCTTGGTTTTCATTCTTCTTCACCTTCATTCGTCTTGTTTTCTTTATTTTGATTTCTTAACTGGCCAATCTCTGGGGTTGGGTCAATGTCGTTTGTCTGTCAGTCTATCGTTTCAGTTTCTTTGTTAATCACTTTCGGTTTATTACACCTTCTCCTTCCCTGTTAATTACCTTTTATTTATTTTTTACTATCCACATAATTTATTTATTCAAATATAATATCATTTAGCATTTTTTATACATACTTATTGTTATCAAAATTTACCTGAATTTGGTGATGTTATATAATGCTCTCCCACCAAAATTGATCATTTTATAAAACGTGATTCTAAGTTTGATGAAATTATCAATTGTATTGTATCATTTTCTTCTTAAACTCTCCTGCTTCTCACTCGATTTTTTATGCTTAATTCTGTATCTTTTATTTCCTTTCTCCTGATTCTTTTCTTCGTCATTTTTTCTTATTACGAACTGGCTTATTGATTTTTTATTATAAATTATTCCCTATAAATCTTGTTTTCCCTAACTAACTTTACTTTGTAGTTGCAATCGATTCGGATGAGCTCTATTGGCTTACCTAACTCCGTCGTTCAAAACTACTCTTATTCTGAGATCAGGGGAACATCATCCCTGCTCAGTAAAATGATTGCTGGACTTATTCAACAGTCAATCTCAATTAATGAATCTTAAATATAGTCATCTCGTGACTCAACATAATAATAATAATCATAACATTTGTTGGGAATCTTTTACCTTTATATTTCATTATTGCTCAGTTCGAGTTATATATTTTTTCAACTTTCTTCATAGATACTGCTTGGTAATACTTGAAGCATTGCTTTTTATTGATACACTTCACATTTTTATTCATTTTTAATAAGTTTTGTTTCATCTCAATTCATATTACAACTCTTAGAATGTTTATTTTATTTATTTCGTTTTTTGATCATTGGTTTTCTTAATCTTACTTCCCATTTCTTTCTAAATAGTAGTGGAAGTTAGTCATTTTGATTGATATTTTTTTTTTTCATAACTTTTTAAATATCATAGTACGTTAGTGTTTCTTACTAGTTAGCAATGTTTTTATCTCATTCCTTTATAGTATGTTTTGCTTTTTTGTGCCTTACATTTTGGCTAAAGATTATTGTAACTTAATCTTATTTTGTTAGGAATGTTTTGTAACTTCACTCCATTATTATTAATTTTTATTCAAAGATTATAGTAAGTTATTGTTTCTTACTTTATGTGGATTCTTGGTAATTTTATTTCTCCATTTTTTATGATTGGTCTAAAATATTCTCGAATTATCTGTGTAAGCTGTCCTTACATAACCTTTTGAATTTTGAAATTCATTTTTTATATATATTTTTTCATTATTATTTATCAGCAAACTTCATCTGCTTGTATTGTTATTCTTTCTTTTTATTTTAAATTACTTAGGTAGGTTATCATGAAATCAGTCCCCTTTTTCTCGGCGTTTATCTTCACTTTGTTTGCCCATAGTCCATCATTTCCTCTGCATTTGTGGTTCGGATAACCTTGGTGTATATAACTACTTTCTTCCTAGTGATATAGGTTTCTTCTGTTTTGTACCATGATTCTTCTAATATCATATGTTCAGTGGTATCCGTGACTGCTTCCATCATTTTATTATGTGGTTCTTTATTCAGCATTTCTATTGCTGGTATACTCAAGTGTGTTAGATACCTTCTTGATTTGTGACACCCTATCTTGTTGTGAGTCCTGTCAATTTTGTGTAATTTCCATTTTCTTATTGATTTGCTGAAGTTTTCCTCTGCTGGTTGGTTGTCAATTCCCTCTATAATTTCTTTCAATGTCCTCCTACAATCTTTATATCTCATTAATTTGCTTTGGTCGGTAAGGGGTAAATTGAACACATCAATTAGTCCGTTCTTCATCATCTCCACTTCTTCTCTTGTTTTTAGTAGTTTCTTTTTATATATTTTTCCTATTTCCTTTGTTTTCTTAATCTTCTTAATTATTCGATTCTTCTTTACTCTTCTCCGGTTGGTTTTTATGTGCTTAATTTTCTCATTGTTTTTGTTATCTATATTCCCAGAAAACAATACACCTTTGTCTTCTTTATTCTTTATTTCTTCAATGATACCGTCAGAAGTGTTGTCTAGTGTTTCATTCAATTGTGTGAAACCACTATCTACTGTTTCGTTAAGTTGATCTGCTGGGTATCTTGTCTCTTCCCATTTCTTATTCATCTCCGTTTTTGTCTGGTCGCTTTCTTCACGACATCCTTTGAAAATTAGTCTTATTTGCTGCTTCATTTCTTCTTTATTTTTCTCGTGGTCCTCCTTCAGCTGTTCCCTCAATTCTTCCTTCAATTCTTCGTTTCTTTTCTGAATTTCCTCCATCAATCTTTGTTGTAATGTTTCATTATTTTGGCTAACTGTTTTTCTCAATTATTCCTTAGTACTTTCATTCGTACTCACTATCTTTTCATTGATCTGTTTCAAATTGTCATTGGTTTCTTTCTTCATCTGTTTCAGACTCTCTTCACTCTTGTCGAATTTCTCCTCCTGTTTCTTAAAATTTTGATTGGTTTCTTTCATCATATTATTCATCATTTCCATTAATTTCAGTATGTTCGGGTCTCCTCTAACTTCTCCCTTGTCGCCCGCCTGCAATTCCATTTCTTCGTCTTGGGTTGGTTCTGTTGTGGTTATTGCTGTCTCCACTTCTTCAATCGGTGTTCCTTCCTCTTCTTCCCCTCTGTTTTCTTCCATCTCCTTCTCCTTCGCCAACTTTTTCCATAAACCTCTTGTGTGCATCCTGATCTCCTTTCGTGACTGCCGCTAGAACTTCGTACCTTCCTTTTTTCAAGCTCCACCGGTTGGTCGCCAATTTATAATGTTTCGGTTCGTATACCTCTGTATAATATAACAGTGTGTCTGAGTGTGAAAGTGTGTCTGTGTTTCTTACCACTGCGTCCTCGCACGGCGATGTACTTCACGATGTTTGGGCCCGTAGCGAACGTACTGGGGACCAGGTATCGTGGTTCCCGATTTGAGGTTCAAACGTAGTGGATTATCTCCGGGTGGCGCCAAATTGTGGTTACGTATTTGCTCTCATTGGGTGAGCTGAACATCAGTACATTGTTATCAATTTTCGAATTTCTTTCAAATCTTCGGACTTTCTTCCTCATCTTATCTTCCTTCGGGGTTATTATCTAAATGCACTGTCATTTATATTTTCTCACAAAGATTATTTTGGTACCCCACAATATTGGGTTTTATCAAGTTTTCTAAGTTTACAATTAATTTTATACTTACTAATTACATTTCTTTGTTTATATAATTCCTTAATTTAATATTTGGTTTTTAATAATAACTACTATTCATCCTTGATGAATTAGTCACCTTGGATTTGTCCATTACATGGTGATTTTTGTACAATCAGTAATTGTTTATGTTTGACCGTTATGCCTGTTTCACATTTAAGTAGCCATTACTGGATTTGTGTGGCTTCATACACAATACATTTCATTTAGTCCCAAATTGTTATTTTGCATTTATAATTAGGTTTAATGTCTCTGGATGTGTTTTAATTTAGTCTTTGTTAGTAACAACTGTGTTATTCAATCTTACTTGCTAATTATTTGCTATTCATTTCCAATATAAAATATAACATCTAGGCCTATGGTCTGTATAACTCTTACAGCCATATCCAATTCATAAACAATAGTTAATACAATTCATTATTTCTTATTTGTTGTTCTGGTGCTAAACAATCTCACCTCTATTGAACTTTTTTATCATTAAACTCCTATAACATGGGTATTTAATTAATGTTAATACAAACTTATTTTCTAATGCTTTTTTCTCTCCCTTCCATGTTAACACCATCTAATTACTTTTCTTTGTGAAACACACCTTTAAACTTTTACAATACATTTTTACGTTATAACAATACTACTTCCTAGTCATCACAGTGAATATCACTACTTAGTGTTCATTATTTACTGAATAAATGTCCTATCCTAAATACTATTCCTTGTAACTTGTTAAATGTTATTGTTCACTCTTAAAACTAAAACATAAGTAATTTTACTAAGTCTTTACCTTAGCCTACTCTCCTCTTACTATTTATACGATAGACAATATTTGTATTTATTTTTCACTAGCACTTTCTTAAATATTTAGTGTTCATTATAATTTATTTAGTGTTTCTTTAGTATTATATCACTCTAGTATAAATCTCTTTCACTAATTCAACTTCCATTTATTTCTCATCATTTTATTCTCTTTCTCTACACCCTATCTATATAAAATTATTAATATTGTGTCTTTCTTAGTTAACAAATTACATATATCCCTAACTCTTTTGGGTAGTGTACTTTTATACATTGTTTCATATTACTGACGGTTCATAATTGTCATTTTGTCAATACTAACATTCATTAATAGTTTTGGTTCTTAACCGAATTTCATTGTCTTTATTACTTTGGGTTACATTATTTCTCCCTTCTATATTTTTCATTACTTGTCTAGTTTTCTTGATGCGTTTCATCTGGTTTTCTTCCTCATGGGTTTGTTCTCTCTTGGTTTTCATTCTTCTTCACCTTCATTCGTCTTGTTTTCTTTATTTTGATTTCTTAACTGGCCAATCTCTGGGGTTGGGTCAATGTCGTTTGTCTGTCAGTCTATCGTTTCAGTTTCTTTGTTAATCACTTTCGGTTTATTACACCTTCTCCTTCCCTGTTAATTACCTTTTATTTATTTTTTACTATCCACATAATTTATTTATTCAAATATAATATCATTTAGCATTTTTTATACATACTTATTGTTATCAAAATTTACCTGAATTTGGTGATGTTATATAATGCTCTCCCACCAAAATTGATCATTTTATAAAACGTGATTCTAAGTTTGATGAAATTATCAATTGTATTGTATCATTTTCTTCTTAAACTCTCCTGCTTCTCACTCGATTTTTTATGCTTAATTCTGTATCTTTTATTTCCTTTCTCCTGATTCTTTTCTTCGTCATTTTTTCTTATTACGAACTGGCTTATTGATTTTTTATTATAAATTATTCCCTATAAATCTTGTTTTCCCTAACTAACTTTACTTTGTAGTTGCAATCGATTCGGATGAGCTCTATTGGCTTACCTAACTCCGTCGTTCAAAACTACTCTTATTCTGAGATCAGGGGAACATCATCCCTGCTCAGTAAAATGATTGGTGGACTTATTCAACAGTCAATCTGAATTAATGAATCTTAAATATAGTCATCTCGTGACTCAACATAATAATAATAATCATAACATTTGTTGGGAATCTTTTACCTTTATATTTCATTATTGCTCAGTTCGAGTTATATATTTTTTCAACTTTCTTCATAGATACTGCTTGGTAATACTTGAAGCATTGCTTTTTATTGATACACTTCACATTTTTATTCATTTTTAATAAGTTTTGTTTCATCTCAATTCATATTACAACTCTTAGAATGTTTATTTTATTTATTTCGTTTTTTGATCATTGGTTTTCTTAATCTTACTTCCCATTTCTTTCTAAATAGTAGTGGAAGTTAGTCATTTTGATTGATATTTTTTTTTTTCATAACTTTTTAAATATCATAGTACGTTAGTGTTTCTTACTAGTTAGCAATGTTTTTATCTCATTCCTTTATAGTATGTTTTGCTTTTTTGTGCCTTACATTTTGGCTAAAGATTATTGTAACTTAATCTTATTTTGTTAGGAATGTTTTGTAACTTCACTCCATTATTATTAATTTTTATTCAAAGATTATAGTAAGTTATTGTTTCTTACTTTATGTGGATTCTTGGTAATTTTATTTCTCCATTTTTTATGATTGGTCTAAAATATTCTCGAATTATCTGTGTAAGCTGTCCTTACATAACCTTTTGAATTTTGAAATTCATTTTTTATATATATTTTTTCATTATTATTTATCAGCAAACTTCATCTGCTTGTATTGTTATTCTTTCTTTTTATTTTAAATTACTTAGGTAGGTTATCATGAAATCAGTCCCCTTTTTCTCGGCGTTTATCTTCACTTTGTTTGCCCATAGTCCATCATTTCCTCTGCATTTGTGGTTCGGATAACCTTGGTGTATATAACTACTTTCTTCCTAGTGATATAGGTTTCTTCTGTTTTGTACCATGATTCTTCTAATATCATATGTTCAGTGGTATCCGTGACTGCTTCCATCATTTTATTATGTGGTTCTTTATTCAGCATTTCTATTGCTGGTATACTCAAGTGTGTTAGATACCTTCTTGATTTGTGACACCCTATCTTGTTGTGAGTCCTGTCAATTTTGTGTAATTTCCATTTTCTTATTGATTTGCTGAAGTTTTCCTCTGCTGGTTGGTTGTCAATTCCCTCTATAATTTCTTTCAATGTCCTCCTACAATCTTTATATCTCATTAATTTGCTTTGGTCGGTAAGGGGTAAATTGAACACATCAATTAGTCCGTTCTTCATCATCTCCACTTCTTCTCTTGTTTTTAGTAGTTTCTTTTTATATATTTTTCCTATTTCCTTTGTTTTCTTAATCTTCTTAATTATTCGATTCTTCTTTACTCTTCTCCGGTTGGTTTTTATGTGCTTAATTTTCTCATTGTTTTTGTTATCTATATTCCCAGAAAACAATACACCTTTGTCTTCTTTATTCTTTATTTCTTCAATGATACCGTCAGAAGTGTTGTCTAGTGTTTCATTCAATTGTGTGAAACCACTATCTACTGTTTCGTTAAGTTGATCTGCTGGGTATCTTGTCTCTTCCCATTTCTTATTCATCTCCGTTTTTGTCTGGTCGCTTTCTTCACGACATCCTTTGAAAATTAGTCTTATTTGCTGCTTCATTTCTTCTTTATTTTTCTCGTGGTCCTCCTTCAGCTGTTCCCTCAATTCTTCCTTCAATTCTTCGTTTCTTTTCTGAATTTCCTCCATCAATCTTTGTTGTAATGTTTCATTATTTGGCTAACTGTTTTTCTCAATTCTTCCTTAGTACTTTCATTTGTACTCACTATCTTTTCATTGATCTGTTTCAAATTGTCATTGGTTTCTTTCTTCATCTGTTTCAGACTCTCTTCACTCTTGTCGAATTTCTCCTCCTGTTTCTTAAAATTTTGATTGGTTTCTTTCATCATATTATTCATCATTTCCATTAATTTCAGTATGTTCGGGTCTCCTCTAACTTCTCCCTTGTCGCCCGCCTGTAATTCCATTTCTTCGTCTTGGGTTGGTTCTGTTGTGGTTATTGCTGTCTCCACTTCTTCAATCGGTGTTCCTTCCTCTTCTTCCCCTCTGTTTTCTTCCATCTCCTTCTCCTTCGCTAACTTTTTCCATAAACCTCTTGTGTGCATCCTGATCTCCTTTCGTGACTGCCGCTAGAACTTCGTACCTTCCTTTTTTCAAGCTCCACCGGTTGGTCGCCAATTTATAATGTTTCGGTTCTATACCTCTGTATAATATAACAGTGTGTCTGAGTGTGAAAGTGTGTCTGTGTTTCTTACCACTGCGTCCTCGCACGGCGATGTACTTCACGATGTTAGGGCCCGTAGCGAACGTACTGGGGACCAGGTATCGTGGTTCCCGATTTGAGGTTCAAACGTAGTGGATTATCTCCGGGTGGCGCCAAATTGTGGTTACGTATTTGCTCTCATTGGGTGAGCTGAACATCAGTACATTGTTATCAATTTTCGAATTTCTTTCAAATCTTCGGACTTTCTTCCTCATCTTATCTTCCTTCGGGGTTATTATCTAAATGCACTGTCATTTATATTTTCTCACAAAGATTATTTTGGTACCCCACAATATTGGGTTTTATCAAGTTTTCTAATTTTACAATTAATTTTATACTTACTAATTACATTTCTTTGTTTATATAATTCCTTAATTTAATATTTGGTTTTTAATAATAACTACTATTCATCCTTGATGAATTAGTCACCTTGGATTTGTCCATTACATGGTGATTTTTGTACAATCAGTAATTGTTTATGTTTGACCGTTATGCCTGTTTCACATTTAAGTAGCCATTACTGGATTTGTGTGGCTTCATACACAATACATTTCATTTAGTCCCAAATTGTTATTTTGCATTTATAATTAGGTTTAATGTCTCTGGATGTGTTTTAATTTAGTCTTTGTTAGTAACAACTGTGTTATTCAATCTTACTTGCTAATTATTTGCTATTCATTTCCAATATAAAATATAACATCTAGGCCTATGGTCTGTATAACTCTTACAGCCATATCCAATTCATAAACAATAGTTAATACAATTCATTATTTCTTATTTGTTGTTCTGGTGCTAAACAATCTCACCTCTATTGAACTTTTTTATCATTAAACTCCTATAACATGGGTATTTAATTAATGTTAATACAAACTTATTTTCTAATGCTTTTTTCTCTCCCTTCCATGTTAACACCATCTAATTACTTTTCTTTGTGAAACACACCTTTAAACTTTTACAATACATTTTTACGTTATAAAAATACTACTTCCTAGTCATCACAGTGAATATCACTACTTAGTGTTCATTATTTACTGAATAAATGTCCTATCCTAAATACTATTCCTTGTAACTTGCTAAATGTTATTGTTCACTCTTAAAACTAAAACATAAGTAATTTTACTAAGTCTTTACCTTAGCCTACTCTCCTCTTACTATTTATACGATAGACAATATTTGTATTTATTTTTCACTAGCACTTTCTTAAATATTTAGTGTTCATTATAATTTATTTAGTGTTTCTTTAGTATTATATCACTCTAGTATAAATCTCTTTCACTAATTCAACTTCCATTTATTTCTCATCATTTTATTCTCTTTCTCTACACCCTATCTATATAAAATTATTAATATTGTGTCTTTCTTAGTTAACAAATTACATATATCCCTAACTCTTTTGGGTAGTGTACTTTTATACATTGTTTCATATTACTGACGGTTCATAATTGTCATTTTGTCAATACTAACATTCATTAATAGTTTTGGTTCTTAACCGAATTTCATTGTCTTTATTACTTTGGGTTACATTATTTCTCCCTTCTCTATTTTTCATTACTTGTCTAGTTTTCTTGATGCGTTTCATCTGGTTTTCTTCCTCATGGGTTTGTTCTCTCTTGGTTTTCATTCTTCTTCACCTTCATTCGTCTTGTTTTCTTTATTTTGATTTCTTAACTGGCCAATCTCTGGGGTTGGGTCAATGTCGTTTGTCTGTCAGTCTATCGTTTCAGTTTCTTTGTTAATCACTTTCGGTTTATTACACCTTCTCCTTCCCTGTTAATTACCTTTTATTTATTTTTTACTATCCACATAATTTATTTATTCAAATATAATATCATTTAGCATTTTTTATACATACTTATTGTTATCAAAATTTACCTGAATTTGGTGATGTTATATAATGCTCTCCCACCAAAATTGATCATTTTATAAAACGTGATTCTAAGTTTGATGAAATTATCAATTGTATTGTATCATTTTCTTCTTAAACTCTCCTGCTTCTCACTCGATTTTTTATGCTTAATTCTGTATCTTTTATTTCCTTTCTCCTGATTCTTTTCTTCGTCATTTTTTCTTATTACGAACTGGCTTATTGATTTTTTATTATAAATTATTCCCTATAAATCTTGTTTTCCCTAACTAACTTTACTTTGTAGTTGCAATCGATTCGGATGAGCTCTATTGGCTTACCTAACTCCGTCGTTCAAAACTACTCTTATTCTGAGATCAGGGGAACATCATCCCTGCTCAGTAAAATGATTGGTGGACTTATTCAACAGTCAATCTCAATTAATGAATCTTAAATATAGTCATCTCGTGACTCAACATAATAATAATAATCATAACATTTGTTGGGAATCTTTTACCTTTATATTTCATTATTGCTCAGTTCGAGTTATATATTTTTTCAACTTTCTTCATAGATACTGCTTGGTAATACTTGAAGCATTGCTTTTTATTGATACACTTCACATTTTTATTCATTTTTAATAAGTTTTGTTTCATCTCAATTCATATTACAACTCTTAGAATGTTTATTTTATTTATTTCGTTTTTTGATCATTGGTTTTCTTAATCTTACTTCCCATTTCTTTCTAAATAGTAGTGGAAGTTAGTCATTTTGATTGATATTTTTTTTTTTCATAACTTTTTAAATATCATAGTACGTTAGTGTTTCTTACTAGTTAGCAATGTTTTTATCTCATTCCTTTATAGTATGTTTTGCTTTTTTGTGCCTTACATTTTGGCTAAAGATTATTGTAACTTAATCTTATTTTGTTAGGAATGTTTTGTAACTTCACTCCATTATTATTAATTTTTATTCAAAGATTATAGTAAGTTATTGTTTCTTACTTTATGTGGATTCTTGGTAATTTTATTTCTCCATTTTTTATGATTGGTCTAAAATATTCTCGAATTATCTGTGTAAGCTGTCCTTACATAACCTTTTGAATTTTGAAATTCATTTTTTATATATATTTTTTCATTATTATTTATCAGCAAACTTCATCTGCTTGTATTGTTATTCTTTCTTTTTATTTTAAATTACTTAGGTAGGTTATCATGAAATCAGTCCCCTTTTTCTCGGCGTTTATCTTCACTTTGTTTGCCCATAGTCCATCATTTCCTCTGCATTTGTGGTTCGGATAACCTTGGTGTATATAACTACTTTCTTCCTAGTGATATAGGTTTCTTCTGTTTTGTACCATGATTCTTCTAATATCATATGTTCAGTGGTATCCGTGACTGCTTCCATCATTTTATTATGTGGTTCTTTATTCAGCATTTCTATTGCTGGTATACTCAAGTGTGTTAGATACCTTCTTGATTTGTGACACCCTATCTTGTTGTGAGTCCTGTCAATTTTGTGTAATTTCCATTTTCTTATTGATTTGCTGAAGTTTTCCTCTGCTGGTTGGTTGTGAATTCCCTCTATAATTTCTTTCAATGTCCTCCTACAATCTTTATATCTCATTAATTTGCTTTGGTCGGTAAGGGGTAAATTGAACACATCAATTAGTCCGTTCTTCATCATCTCCACTTCTTCTCTTGTTTTTAGTAGTTTCTTTTTATATATTTTTCCTATTTCCTTTGTTTTCTTAATCTTCTTAATTATTCGATTCTTCTTTACTCTTCTCCGGTTGGTTTTTATGTGCTTAATTTTCTCATTGTTTTTGTTATCTTTATTCCCAGAAAACAATACACCTTTGTCTTCTTTATTCTTTATTTCTTCAATGATACCGTCAGAAGTGTTGTCTAGTGTTTCATTCAATTGTGTGAAACCACTATCTACTGTTTCGTTAAGTTGATCTGCTGGGTATCTTGTCTCTTCCCATTTCTTATTCATCTCCGTTTTTGTCTGGTCGCTTTCTTCACGACATCCTTTGAAAATTAGTCTTATTTGCTGCTTCATTTCTTCTTTATTTTTCTCGTGGTCCTCCTTCAGCTGTTCCCTCAATTCTTCCTTCAATTCTTCGTTTCTTTTCTGAATTTCCTCCATCAATCTTTGTTGTAATGTTTCATTATTTGGCTAACTGTTTTTCTCAATTCTTCCTTAGTACTTTCATTTGTACTCACTATCTTTTCATTGATCTGTTTCAAATTGTCATTGGTTTCTTTCTTCATCTGTTTCAGACTCTCTTCACTCTTGTCGAATTTCTCCTCCTGTTTCTTAAAATTTTGATTGGTTTCTTTCATCATATTATTCATCATTTCCATTAATTTCAGTATGTTCGGGTCTCCTCTAACTTCTCCCTTGTCGCCCGCCTGTAATTCCATTTCTTCGTCTTGGGTTGGTTCTGTTGTGGTTATTGCTGTCTCCACTTCTTCAATCGGTGTTCCTTCCTCTTCTTCCCCTCTGTTTTCTTCCATCTCCTTCTCCTTCGCTAACTTTTTCCATAAACCTCTTGTGTGCATCCTGATCTCCTTTCGTGACTGCCGCTAGAACTTCGTACCTTCCTTTTTTCAAGCTCCACCGGTTGGTCGCCAATTTATAATGTTTCGGTTCTATACCTCTGTATAATATAACAGTGTGTCTGAGTGTGAAAGTGTGTCTGTGTTTCTTACCACTGCGTCCTCGCACGGCGATGTACTTCACGATGTTAGGGCCCGTAGCGAACGTACTGGGGACCAGGTATCGTGGTTCCCGATTTGAGGTTCAAACGTAGTGGATTATCTCCGGGTGGCGCCAAATTGTGGTTACGTATTTGCTCTCATTGGGTGAGCTGAACATCAGTACATTGTTATCAATTTTCGAATTTCTTTCAAATCTTCGGACTTTCTTCCTCATCTTATCTTCCTTCGGGGTTATTATCTAAATGCACTGTCATTTATATTTTCTCACAAAGATTATTTTGGTACCCCACAATATTGGGTTTTATCAAGTTTTCTAATTTTACAATTAATTTTATACTTACTAATTACATTTCTTTGTTTATATAATTCCTTAATTTAATATTTGGTTTTTAATAATAACTACTATTCATCCTTGATGAATTAGTCACCTTGGATTTGTCCATTACATGGTGATTTTTGTACAATCAGTAATTGTTTATGTTTGACCGTTATGCCTGTTTCACATTTAAGTAGCCATTACTGGATTTGTGTGGCTTCATACACAATACATTTCATTTAGTCCCAAATTGTTATTTTGCATTTATAATTAGGTTTAATGTCTCTGGATGTGTTTTAATTTAGTCTTTGTTAGTAACAACTGTGTTATTCAATCTTACTTGCTAATTATTTGCTATTCATTTCCAATATAAAATATAACATCTAGGCCTATGGTCTGTATAACTCTTACAGCCATATCCAATTCATAAACAATAGTTAATACAATTCATTATTTCTTATTTGTTGTTCTGGTGCTAAACAATCTCACCTCTATTGAACTTTTTTATCATTAAACTCCTATAACATGGGTATTTAATTAATGTTAATACAAACTTATTTTCTAATGCTTTTTTCTCTCCCTTCCATGTTAACACCATCTAATTACTTTTCTTTGTGAAACACACCTTTAAACTTTTACAATACATTTTTACGTTATAACAATACTACTTCCTAGTCATCACAGTGAATATCACTACTTAGTGTTCATTATTTACTGAATAAATGTCCTATCCTAAATACTATTCCTTGTAACTTGTTAAATGTTATTGTTCACTCTTAAAACTAAAACATAAGTAATTTTACTAAGTCTTTACCTTAGCCTACTCTCCTCTTACTATTTATACGATAGACAATATTTGTATTTATTTTTCACTAGCACTTTCTTAAATATTTAGTGTTCATTATAATTTATTTAGTGTTTCTTTAGTATTATATCACTCTAGTATAAATCTCTTTCACTAATTCAACTTCCATTTATTTCTCATCATTTTATTCTCTTTCTCTACACCCTATCTATATAAAATTATTAATATTGTGTCTTTCTTAGTTAACAAATTACATATATCCCTAACTCTTTTGGGTAGTGTACTTTTATACATTGTTTCATATTACTGACGGTTCATAATTGTCATTTTGTCAATACTAACATTCATTAATAGTTTTGGTTCTTAACCGAATTTCATTGTCTTTATTACTTTGGGTTACATTATTTCTCCCTTCTCTATTTTTCATTACTTGTCTAGTTTTCTTGATGCGTTTCATCTGGTTTTCTTCCTCATGGGTTTGTTCTCTCTTGGTTTTCATTCTTCTTCACCTTCATTCGTCTTGTTTTCTTTATTTTGATTTCTTAACTGGCCAATCTCTGGGGTTGGGTCAATGTCGTTTGTCTGTCAGTCTATCGTTTCAGTTTCTTTGTTAATCACTTTCGGTTTATTACACCTTCTCCTTCCCTGTTAATTACCTTTTATTTATTTTTTACTATCCACATAATTTATTTATTCAAATATAATATCATTTAGCATTTTTTATACATACTTATTGTTATCAAAATTTACCTGAATTTGGTGATGTTATATAATGCTCTCCCACCAAAATTGATCATTTTATAAAACGTGATTCTAAGTTTGATGAAATTATCAATTGTATTGTATCATTTTCTTCTTAAACTCTCCTGCTTCTCACTCGATTTTTTATGCTTAATTCTGTATCTTTTATTTCCTTTCTCCTGATTCTTTTCTTCGTCATTTTTTCTTATTACGAACTGGCTTATTGATTTTTTATTATAAATTATTCCCTATAAATCTTGTTTTCCCTAACTAACTTTACTTTGTAGTTGCAATCGATTCGGATGAGCTCTATTGGCTTACCTAACTCCGTCGTTCAAAACTACTCTTATTCTGAGATCAGGGGAACATCATCCCTGCTCAGTAAAATGATTGGTGGACTTATTCAACAGTCAATCTGAATTAATGAATCTTAAATATAGTCATCTCGTGACTCAACATAATAATAATAATAATCATAACATTTGTTGGGAATCTTTTACCTTTATATTTCATTATTGCTCAGTTCGAGTTATATATTTTTTCAACTTTCTTCATAGATACTGCTTGGTAATACTTGAAGCATTGCTTTTTATTGATACACTTCACATTTTTATTCATTTTTAATAAGTTTTGTTTCATCTCAATTCATATTACAACTCTTAGAATGTTTATTTTATTTATTTCGTTTTTTGATCATTGGTTTTCTTAATCTTACTTCCCATTTCTTTCTAAATAGTAGTGGAAGTTAGTCATTTTGATTGATATTTTTTTTTTTCATAACTTTTTAAATATCATAGTACGTTAGTGTTTCTTACTAGTTAGCAATGTTTTTATCTCATTCCTTTATAGTATGTTTTGCTTTTTTGTGCCTTACATTTTGGCTAAAGATTATTGTAACTTAATCTTATTTTGTTAGGAATGTTTTGTAACTTCACTCCATTATTATTAATTTTTATTCAAAGATTATAGTAAGTTATTGTTTCTTACTTTATGTGGATTCTTGGTAATTTTATTTCTCCATTTTTTATGATTGGTCTAAAATATTCTCGAATTATCTGTGTAAGCTGTCCTTACATAACCTTTTGAATTTTGAAATTCATTTTTTATATATATTTTTTCATTATTATTTATCAGCAAACTTCATCTGCTTGTATTGTTATTCTTTCTTTTTATTTTAAATTACTTAGGTAGGTTATCATGAAATCAGTCCCCTTTTTCTCGGCGTTTATCTTCACTTTGTTTGCCCATAGTCCATCATTTCCTCTGCATTTGTGGTTCGGATAACCTTGGTGTATATAACTACTTTCTTCCTAGTGATATAGGTTTCTTCTGTTTTGTACCATGATTCTTCTAATATCATATGTTCAGTGGTATCCGTGACTGCTTCCATCATTTTATTATGTGGTTCTTTATTCAGCATTTCTATTGCTGGTATACTCAAGTGTGTTAGATACCTTCTTGATTTGTGACACCCTATCTTGTTGTGAGTCCTGTCAATTTTGTGTAATTTCCATTTTCTTATTGATTTGCTGAAGTTTTCCTCTGCTGGTTGGTTGTCAATTCCCTCTATAATTTCTTTCAATGTCCTCCTACAATCTTTATATCTCATTAATTTGCTTTGGTCGGTAAGGGGTAAATTGAACACATCAATTAGTCCGTTCTTCATCATCTCCACTTCTTCTCTTGTTTTTAGTAGTTTCTTTTTATATATTTTTCCTATTTCCTTTGTTTTCTTAATCTTCTTAATTATTCGATTCTTCTTTACTCTTCTCCGGTTGGTTTTTATGTGCTTAATTTTCTCATTGTTTTTGTTATCTATATTCCCAGAAAACAATACACCTTTGTCTTCTTTATTCTTTATTTCTTCAATGATACCGTCAGAAGTGTTGTCTAGTGTTTCATTCAATTGTGTGAAACCACTATCTACTGTTTCGTTAAGTTGATCTGCTGGGTATCTTGTCTCTTCCCATTTCTTATTCATCTCCGTTTTTGTCTGGTCGCTTTCTTCACGACATCCTTTGAAAATTAGTCTTATTTGCTGCTTCATTTCTTCTTTATTTTTCTCGTGGTCCTCCTTCAGCTGTTCCCTCAATTCTTCCTTCAATTCTTCGTTTCTTTTCTGAATTTCCTCCATCAATCTTTGTTGTAATGTTTCATTATTTGGCTAACTGTTTTTCTCAATTCTTCCTTAGTACTTTCATTTGTACTCACTATCTTTTCATTGATCTGTTTCAAATTGTCATTGGTTTCTTTCTTCATCTGTTTCAGACTCTCTTCACTCTTGTCGAATTTCTCCTCCTGTTTCTTAAAATTTTGATTGGTTTCTTTCATCATATTATTCATCATTTCCATTAATTTCAGTATGTTCGGGTCTCCTCTAACTTCTCCCTTGTCGCCCGCCTGTAATTCCATTTCTTCGTCTTGGGTTGGTTCTGTTGTGGTTATTGCTGTCTCCACTTCTTCAATCGGTGTTCCTTCCTCTTCTTCCCCTCTGTTTTCTTCCATCTCCTTCTCCTTCGCTAACTTTTTCCATAAACCTCTTGTGTGCATCCTGATCTCCTTTCGTGACTGCCGCTAGAACTTCGTACCTTCCTTTTTTCAAGCTCCACCGGTTGGTCGCCAATTTATAATGTTTCGGTTCTATACCTCTGTATAATATAACAGTGTGTCTGAGTGTGAAAGTGTGTCTGTGTTTCTTACCACTGCGTCCTCGCACGGCGATGTACTTCACGATGTTAGGGCCCGTAGCGAACGTACTGGGGACCAGGTATCGTGGTTCCCGATTTGAGGTTCAAACGTAGTGGATTATCTCCGGGTGGCGCCAAATTGTGGTTACGTATTTGCTCTCATTGGGTGAGCTGAACATCAGTACATTGTTATCAATTTTCGAATTTCTTTCAAATCTTCGGACTTTCTTCCTCATCTTATCTTCCTTCGGGGTTATTATCTAAATGCACTGTCATTTATATTTTCTCACAAAGATTATTTTGGTACCCCACAATATTGGGTTTTATCAAGTTTTCTAATTTTACAATTAATTTTATACTTACTAATTACATTTCTTTGTTTATATAATTCCTTAATTTAATATTTGGTTTTTAATAATAACTACTATTCATCCTTGATGAATTAGTCACCTTGGATTTGTCCATTACATGGTGATTTTTGTACAATCAGTAATTGTTTATGTTTGACCGTTATGCCTGTTTCACATTTAAGTAGCCATTACTGGATTTGTGTGGCTTCATACACAATACATTTCATTTAGTCCCAAATTGTTATTTTGCATTTATAATTAGGTTTAATGTCTCTGGATGTGTTTTAATTTAGTCTTTGTTAGTAACAACTGTGTTATTCAATCTTACTTGCTAATTATTTGCTATTCATTTCCAATATAAAATATAACATCTAGGCCTATGGTCTGTATAACTCTTACAGCCATATCCAATTCATAAACAATAGTTAATACAATTCATTATTTCTTATTTGTTGTTCTGGTGCTAAACAATCTCACCTCTATTGAACTTTTTTATCATTAAACTCCTATAACATGGGTATTTAATTAATGTTAATACAAACTTATTTTCTAATGCTTTTTTCTCTCCCTTCCATGTTAACACCATCTAATTACTTTTCTTTGTGAAACACACCTTTAAACTTTTACAATACATTTTTACGTTATAACAATACTACTTCCTAGTCATCACAGTGAATATCACTACTTAGTGTTCATTATTTACTGAATAAATGTCCTATCCTAAATACTATTCCTTGTAACTTGTTAAATGTTATTGTTCACTCTTAAAACTAAAACATAAGTAATTTTACTAAGTCTTTACCTTAGCCTACTCTCCTCTTACTATTTATACGATAGACAATATTTGTATTTATTTTTCACTAGCACTTTCTTAAATATTTAGTGTTCATTATAATTTATTTAGTGTTTCTTTAGTATTATATCACTCTAGTATAAATCTCTTTCACTAATTCAACTTCCATTTATTTCTCATCATTTTATTCTCTTTCTCTACACCCTATCTATATAAAATTATTAATATTGTGTCTTTCTTAGTTAACAAATTACATATATCCCTAACTCTTTTGGGTAGTGTACTTTTATACATTGTTTCATATTACTGACGGTTCATAATTGTCATTTTGTCAATACTAACATTCATTAATAGTTTTGGTTCTTAACCGAATTTCATTGTCTTTATTACTTTGGGTTACATTATTTCTCCCTTCTCTATTTTTCATTACTTGTCTAGTTTTCTTGATGCGTTTCATCTGGTTTTCTTCCTCATGGGTTTGTTCTCTCTTGGTTTTCATTCTTCTTCACCTTCATTCGTCTTGTTTTCTTTATTTTGATTTCTTAACTGGCCAATCTCTGGGGTTGGGTCAATGTCGTTTGTCTGTCAGTCTATCGTTTCAGTTTCTTTGTTAATCACTTTCGGTTTATTACACCTTCTCCTTCCCTGTTAATTACCTTTTATTTATTTTTTACTATCCACATAATTTATTTATTCAAATATAATATCATTTAGCATTTTTTATACATACTTATTGTTATCAAAATTTACCTGAATTTGGTGATGTTATATAATGCTCTCCCACCAAAATTGATCATTTTATAAAACGTGATTCTAAGTTTGATGAAATTATCAATTGTATTGTATCATTTTCTTCTTAAACTCTCCTGCTTCTCACTCGATTTTTTATGCTTAATTCTGTATCTTTTATTTCCTTTCTCCTGATTCTTTTCTTCGTCATTTTTTCTTATTACGAACTGGCTTATTGATTTTTTATTATAAATTATTCCCTATAAATCTTGTTTTCCCTAACTAACTTTACTTTGTAGTTGCAATCGATTCGGATGAGCTCTATTGGCTTACCTAACTCCGTCGTTCAAAACTACTCTTATTCTGAGATCAGGGGAACATCATCCCTGCTCAGTAAAATGATTGGTGGACTTATTCAACAGTCAATCTCAATTAATGAATCTTAAATATAGTCATCTCGTGACTCAACATAATAATAATAATCATAACATTTGTTGGGAATCTTTTACCTTTATATTTCATTATTGCTCAGTTCGAGTTATATATTTTTTCAACTTTCTTCATAGATACTGCTTGGTAATACTTGAAGCATTGCTTTTTATTGATACACTTCACATTTTTATTCATTTTTAATAAGTTTTGTTTCATCTCAATTCATATTACAACTCTTAGAATGTTTATTTTATTTATTTCGTTTTTTGATCATTGGTTTTCTTAATCTTACTTCCCATTTCTTTCTAAATAGTAGTGGAAGTTAGTCATTTTGATTGATATTTTTTTTTTTCATAACTTTTTAAATATCATAGTACGTTAGTGTTTCTTACTAGTTAGCAATGTTTTTATCTCATTCCTTTATAGTATGTTTTGCTTTTTTGTGCCTTACATTTTGGCTAAAGATTATTGTAACTTAATCTTATTTTGTTAGGAATGTTTTGTAACTTCACTCCATTATTATTAATTTTTATTCAAAGATTATAGTAAGTTATTGTTTCTTACTTTATGTGGATTCTTGGTAATTTTATTTCTCCATTTTTTATGATTGGTCTAAAATATTCTCGAATTATCTGTGTAAGCTGTCCTTACATAACCTTTTGAATTTTGAAATTCATTTTTTATATATATTTTTTCATTATTATTTATCAGCAAACTTCATCTGCTTGTATTGTTATTCTTTCTTTTTATTTTAAATTACTTAGGTAGGTTATCATGAAATCAGTCCCCTTTTTCTCGGCGTTTATCTTCACTTTGTTTGCCCATAGTCCATCATTTCCTCTGCATTTGTGGTTCGGATAACCTTGGTGTATATAACTACTTTCTTCCTAGTGATATAGGTTTCTTCTGTTTTGTACCATGATTCTTCTAATATCATATGTTCAGTGGTATCCGTGACTGCTTCCATCATTTTATTATGTGGTTCTTTATTCAGCATTTCTATTGCTGGTATACTCAAGTGTGTTAGATACCTTCTTGATTTGTGACACCCTATCTTGTTGTGAGTCCTGTCAATTTTGTGTAATTTCCATTTTCTTATTGATTTGCTGAAGTTTTCCTCTGCTGGTTGGTTGTGAATTCCCTCTATAATTTCTTTCAATGTCCTCCTACAATCTTTATATCTCATTAATTTGCTTTGGTCGGTAAGGGGTAAATTGAACACATCAATTAGTCCGTTCTTCATCATCTCCACTTCTTCTCTTGTTTTTAGTAGTTTCTTTTTATATATTTTTCCTATTTCCTTTGTTTTCTTAATCTTCTTAATTATTCGATTCTTCTTTACTCTTCTCCGGTTGGTTTTTATGTGCTTAATTTTCTCATTGTTTTTGTTATCTTTATTCCCAGAAAACAATACACCTTTGTCTTCTTTATTCTTTATTTCTTCAATGATACCGTCAGAAGTGTTGCCTAGTGTTTCATTCAATTGTGTGAAACCACTATCTACTGTTTCGTTAAGTTGATCTGCTGGGTATCTTGTCTCTTCCCATTTCTTATTCATCTCCGTTTTTGTCTGGTCGCTTTCTTCACGACATCCTTTGAAAATTAGTCTTATTTGCTGCTTCATTTCTTCTTTATTTTTCTCGTGGTCCTCCTTCAGCTGTTCCCTCAATTCTTCCTTCAATTCTTCGTTTCTTTTCTGAATTTCCTCCATCAATCTTTGTTGTTTGATGAATGTTTCATTATTTTGGCTAACTGTTTTTCTCAATTCTTCCTTAGTACTTTCATTTGTACTCACTATCTTTTCATTGATCTGTTTCAAATTGTCATTGGTTTCTTTCTTCATCTGTTTCAGACTCTCTTCACTCTTGTCGAATTTCTCCTCCTGTTTCTTAAAATTTTGATTGGTTTCTTTCATCATATTATTCATCATTTCCATTAATTTCAGTATGTTCGGGTCTCCTCTAACTTCTCCCTTGTCGCCCGCCTGTAATTCCATTTCTTCGTCTTGGGTTGGTTCTGTTGTGGTTATTGCTGTCTCCACTTCTTCAATCGGTGTTCCTTCCTCTTCTTCCCCTCTGTTTTCTTCCATCTCCTTCTCCTTCGCTAACTTTTTCCATAAACCTCTTGTGTGCATCCTGATCTCCTTTCGTGACTGCCGCTAGAACTTCGTACCTTCCTTTTTTCAAGCTCCACCGGTTGGTCGCCAATTTATAATGTTTCGGTTCGTATACCTCTGTATAATATAACAGTGTGTCTGAGTGTGAAAGTGTGTCTGTGTTTCTTACCACTGCGTCCTCGCACGGCGATGTACTTCATGATGTTTGGGCCCGTAGCGAACGTACTGGGGACCAGGTATCGTGGTTCCCGATTTGAGGTTCAAACGTAGTGGATTATCTCCGGGTGGCGCCAAATTGTGGTTACGTATTTGCTCTCATTGGGTGAGCTGAACATCAGTACATTGTTATCAATTTTCGAATTTCTTTCAAATCTTCGGACTTTCTTCCTCATCTTATCTTCCTTCGGGGTTATTATCTAAATGCACTGTCATTTATATTTTCTCACAAAGATTATTTTGGTACCCCACAATATTGGGTTTTATCAAGTTTACAATTAATTTTATACTTACTAATTACATTTCTTTGTTTATATAATTCCTTAATTTAATATTTGGTTTTTAATAATAACTACTATTCATCCTTGATGAATTAGTCACCTTGGATTTGTCCATTACATGGTGATTTTTGTACAATCAGTAATTGTTTATGTTTGACCGTTATGCCTGTTTCACATTTAAGTAGCCATTACTGGATTTTTGTGGCTTCATACACAATACATTTCATTTAGTCCCAAATTGTTATTTTGCATTTATAATTAGGTTTAATGTCTCTGGATGTGTTTTAATTTAGTCTTTGTTAGTAACAACTGTGTTATTCAATCTTACTTGCTAATTATTTGCTATTCATTTCCAATATAAAATATAACATCTAGGCCTATGGTCTGTATAACTCTTACAGCCATATCCAATTCATAAACAATAGTTAATACAATTCATTATTTCTTATTTGTTGTTCTGATGCTAAACAATCTCACCTCTATTGAACGTTTTTATCATTAAACTCCTATAACATGGGTATTTAATTAATGTTAATACAAACTTATTTTCTAATGCTTTTTTCTCTCCCTTCCATGTTAACACCATCTAATTACTTTTCTTTGTGAAACACACCTTTAAACTTTTACAATACATTTTTACGTTATAACAATACTACTTCCTAGTCATCACAGTGAATATCACTACTTAGTGTTCATTATTTACTGAATAAATGTCCTATCCTAAATACTATTCCTTGTAACTTGTTAAATGTTATTGTTCACTCTTAAAACTAAAACATAAGTAATTTTACTAAGTCTTTACCTTAGCCTACTCTCCTCTTACTATTTATACGATAGACAATATTTGTATTTATTTTTCACTAGCACTTTCTTAAATATTTAGCGTTCATTATAATTTATTTAGTGTTTCTTTAGTATTATATCACTCTAGTATAAATCTCTTTCACTAATTCAACTTCCATTTATTTCTCATCATTTTATTCTCTTTCTCTACACCCTATCTATATAAAATTATTAATATTGTGTCTTTCTTAGTTAACAAATTACATATATCCCTAACTCTTTTGGGTAGTGTACTTTTATACATTGTTTCATATTACTGACGGTTCATAATTGTCATTTTGTCAATACTAACATTCATTAATAGTTTTGGTTCTTAACCGAATTTCATTGTCTTTATTACTTTGGGTTACATTATTTCTCCCTTCTCTATTTTTCATTACTTGTCTAGTTTTCTTGATGCGTTTCATCTGGTTTTCTTCCTCATGGGTTTGTTCTCTCTTGGTTTTCATTCTTCTTCACCTTCATTCGTCTTGTTTTCTTTATTTTGATTTCTTAACTGGCCAATCTCTGGGGTTGGGTCAATGTCGTTTGTCTGTCCGTCTATCGTTTCAGTTTCTTTGTTAATCACTTTCGGTTTATTACACCTTCTCCTTCCCTGTTAATTACCTTTTATTTATTTTTTACTATCCACATAATTTATTTATTCAAATATAATATCATTTAGCATTTTTTATACATACTTATTGTTATCAAAATTTACCTGAATTTGGTGATGTTATATAATGCTCTCCCACCAAAATTGATCATTTTATAATACGTGATTCTAAGTTTGATGAAATTATCAATTGTATTGTATCATTTTCTTCTTAAATTCTCCTGCTTCTCACTCGATTTTTTATGTTTAATTCTGTATCTTTTATTTCCTTTCTCCTGATTCTTTTCTTCGTCATTTTTTCTTATTACGAACTGGCTTATTGATTTTTTATTATAAATTATTCCCTATAAATCTTGTTTTCCCTAACTAACTTTACTTTGTAGTTGCAATCGATTCGGATGAGCTCTATTGGCTTACCTAACTCCGTCGTTCAAAACTACTCTTATTCTGAGATCAGGGGAACATCATCCCTGCTCAGTAAAATGATTGCTGGACTTATTCAACAGTCAATCTCAATTAATGAATCTTAAATATAGTCATCTCGTGACTCAACATAATAATAATAATCATAACATTTGTTGGGAATCTTTTACCTTTATATTTCATTATTGCTCAGTTCGAGTTATATATTTTTTCAACTTTCTTCATAGATACTGCTTGGTAATACTTGAAGCATTGCTTTTTATTGATACACTTCACATTTTTATTCATTTTTAATAAGTTTTGTTTCATCTCAATTCATATTACAACTCTTAGAATGTTTATTTTATTTATTTCGTTTTTTGATCATTGGTTTTCTTAATCTTACTTCCCATTTCTTTCTAAATAGTAGTGGAAGTTAGTCATTTTTATTGATATTTTTTGTTCCATAACTTTTTAAATATCATAGTAAGTTAGTGTTTCTTACTAGTTAGGAATGTTTTTATCTCATTCCTTTATAGTATGTTTTGCTTTTTTGTGCCTTACATTTTGGCTAAAGATTATTGTAACTTAATCTTATTTTGTTAGGAATGTTTTGTAACTTCACTCCATTATTATTAATTTTTATTCAAAGATTATAGTAAGTTATTGTTTCTTACTTTATGTGGATTCTTGGTAATTTTATTTCTCCATTTTTTATGATTGGTCTAAAATATTCTCGAATTATCTGTGTAAGCTGTCCTTACATAACCTTTTGAATTTTGAAATTCATTTTTTATATATATTTTTTCATTATTATTTATCAGCAAACTTCATCTGCTTGTATTGTTATTCTTTCTTTTTATTTCAAATTACTTAGGTAGGTTATCATGAAATCAGTCCCCTTTTTCTCGGCGTTTATCTTCACTTTGTTTGCCCATAGTCCATCATTTCCTCTGCATTTGTGGTTCGGATAACCTTGGTGTATATAACTACTTTCTTCCTAGTGATATAGGTTTCTTCTGTTTTGTACCATGATTCTTCTAATATCATATGTTCAGTGGTATCCGTGACTGCTTCCATCATTTTATTATGTGGTTCTTTATTCAGCATTTCTATTGCTGGTATACTCAAGTGTGATAGATACCTTCTTGATTTGTGACACCCTATCTTGTTGTGAGTCCTGTCAATTTTGTGTAATTTCCATTTTCTTATTGATTTGCTGAAGTTTTCCTCTGCTGGTTGGTTGTGAATTCCCTCTATAATTTCTTTCAATGTCCTCCTACAATCTTTATATCTCATTAATTTGCTTTGGTCGGTAAGGGGTAAACTGAACACATCAATTACTCCGTTCTTCATCATCTCCACTCCTTCTCTTGTTTTTAGTAGTTTCTTTTTATATATTTTTCCTATTTCCTTTGTTTTCTTAATCTTCTTAATTATTCGATTCTTCTTTACTCTTCTCCGGTTGGTTTTTATGTGCTTAATTTTCTCATTGTTTTTGTTATCTTTATTCCCAGAAAACAGTACACCTTTGTCTTCTTTATTCTTTATTTCTTCAATGATACCGTCAGAAGTGTTGTCTAGTGTTTCATTCAATTGTGTGAAACCACTATCTACTGTTTCGTTAAGTTGATCTGCTGGGTATCTTGTCTCTTCCCATTTCTTATTCATCTCCATTTTTGTCTGGTCGCTTTCTTCACGACATCCTTTGAAAATTAGTCTTATTTGCTGCTTCATTTCTTCTTTATTTTTCTCATGGTCCTCCTTCAGCTGTTCCCTCAATTCTTCCTTCAATTCTTCGTTTCTTTTCTGAATTTCCTCCATCAATCTTTGTTGTAATGTTTCATTATTTTGGCTAACTGTTTTTCTCAATTCTTCCTTAGTACTTTCATTTGTACTCACTATCTTTTCATTGATCTGTTTCAAATTGTCATTGGTTTCTTTCTTCATCTGTTTCAGACTCTCTTCACTCTTGTCGAATTTCTCCTCCTGTTTCTTAAAATTTTGATTGGTTTCTTTCATCATATTATTCATCATTTCCATTAATTTCAGTATGTTCGGGTCTCCTCTAACTTCTCCCTTGTCGCCCGCCTGTAATTCCATTTCTTCGTCTTGGGTTGGTTCTGTTGTGGTTATTGCTGTCTCCACTTCTTCAATCGGTGTTCCTTCCTCTTCTTCCCCTCTGTTTTCTTCCATCTCCTTCTCCTTCGCCAACTTTTTCCATAAACCTCTTGTGTGCATCCTGATCTCCTTTCGTGACTGCCGCTAGAACTTCGTACCTTCCTTTTTTCAAGCTCCACCGGTTGGTCGCCAATTTATAATGTTTCGGTTCGTATACCTCTGTATAATATAACAGTGTGTCTGAGTGTGAAAGTGTGTCTGTGTTTCTTACCACTGCGTCCTCGCACGGCGATGTACTTCACGATGTTTGGGCCCGTAGCGAACGTACTGGGGACCAGGTATCGTGGTTCCCGATTTGAGGTTCAAACGTAGTGGATTATCTCCGGGTGGCGCCAAACTGTGGTTACGTATTTGCTCTCATTGGGTGAGCTGAACATCAGTACATTGTTATCAATTTTCGAATTTCTTTCAAATCTTCGGACTTTCTTCCTCATCTTGTCTTCCTTCGGGGTTATTATCTAAATGCACTGTCATTTATATTTTCTCACAAAGATTATTTTGGTACCCCACAATATTGGGTTTTATCAAGTTTACAATTAATTTTATACTTACTAATTACATTTCTTTGTTTATATAATTCCTTAATTTAATATTTGGTTTTTAATAATAACTACTATTCATCCTTGATGAATTAGTCACCTTGGATTTGTCCATTACATGGTGATTTTTGTACAATCAGTAATTGTTTATGTTTGACCGTTATGCCTGTTTCACATTTAAGTAGCCATTACTGGATTTTTGTGGCTTCATACACAATACATTTCATTTAGTCCCAAATTGTTATTTTGCATTTATAATTAGGTTTAATGTCTCTGGATGTGTTTTAATTTAGTCTTTGTTAGTAACAACTGTGTTATTCAATCTTACTTGCTAATTATTTGCTATTCATTTCCAATATAAAATATAACATCTAGGCCTATGGTCTGTATAACTCTTACAGCCATATCCAATTCATAAACAATAGTTAATACAATTCATTATTTCTTATTTGTTGTTCTGGTGCTAAACAATCTCACCTCTATTGAACTTTTTTATCATTAAACTCCTATAACATGGGTATTTAATTAATGTTAATACAAACTTATTTTCTAATGCTTTTTTCTCTCCCTTCCATGTTAACACCATCTAATTACTTTTCTTTGTGAAACACACCTTTAAACTTTTACAATACATTTTTATGTTATAACAATACTACTTCCTAGTCATCACAGTGAATATCACTACTTAGTGTTCATTATTTACTGAATAAATGTCCTATCCTAAATACTATTCCTTGTAACTTGTTAAATGTTATTGTTCACTCTTAAAACTAAAACATAAGTAATTTTACTAAGTCTTTACCTTAGCCTACTCTCCTCTTACTATTTATACGATAGACAATATTTGTATTTATTTTTCACTAGCACTTTCTTAAATATTTAGTGTTCATTATAATTTATTTAGTGTTTCTTTAGTATTATATCACTCTAGTATAAATCACTTTCACTAATTCAACTTCCATTTATTTCTCATCATTTTATTCTCTTTCTCTACACCCTATCTATATAAAATTATTAATATTGTGTCTTTCTTAGTTAACAAATTACATATATCCCTAACTCTTTTGGGTAGTGTACTTTTATACATTGTTTCATATTACTGACGGTTCATAATTGTCATTTTGTCAATACTAACATTCATTAATAGCTTTGGTTCTTAACCGAATTTCATTGTCTTTATTACTTTGGGTTACATTATTTCTCCCTTCTCTATTTTTCATTACTTGTCTAGTTTTCTTGATGCGTTTCATCTGGTTTTCTTCCTCATGGGTTTGTTCTCTCTTGGTTTTCATTCTTCTTCACCTTCATTCGTCTTGTTTTCTTTATTTTGATTTCTTAACTGGCCAGTCTCTGGGGTTGGGTCAATGTCGTTTGTCTGTCAGTCTATTGTTTCAGTTTCTTTGTTAATCACTTTCGGTTTATTACACCTTCTCCTTCCCTGTTAATTACCTTTTATTTATTTTTTACTATCCACATAATTTATTTATTCAAATATAATATCATTTAGCATTTTTTATACATACTTATTGTTATCAAAATTTACCTGAATTTGGTGATGTTATATAATGCTCTCCCACCAAAATTGATCATTTTATAAAACGTGATTCTAAGTTTGATGAAATTATCAATTGTATTGTATCATTTTCTTCTTAAACTCTCCTGCTTCTCACTCGATTTTTTATGCTTAATTCTGTATCTTTTATTTCCTTTCTCCTGATTCTTTTCTTCATCATTTTTTCTTATTACGAACTGGCTTATTGATTTTTTATTATAAATTATTCCCTATAAATCTTGTTTTCCCTAACTAACTTTACTTTGTAGTTGCAATCGATTCGGATGAGCTCTATTGGCTTACCTAACTCCGTCGTTCAAAACTACTCTTATTCTGAGATCAGGGGAACATCATCCCTGCTCAGTAAAATGATTGGTGGACTTATTCAACAGTCAATCTCAATTAATGAATCTTAAATATAGTCATCTCGTGACTCAACATAATAATAATAATCATAACATTTGTTGGGAATCTTTTACCTTTATATTTCATTATTGCTCAGTTCGAGTTATATATTTTTTCAACTTTCTTCATAGATACTGCTTGGTAATACTTGAAGCATTGCTTTTTATTGATACACTTCACATTTTTATTCATTTTTAATAAGTTTTGTTTCATCTCAATTCATATTACAACTCTTAGAATGTTTATTTTATTTATTTCGTTTTTTGATCATTGGTTTTCTTAATCTTACTTCCCATTTCTTTCTAAATAGTAGTGGAAGTTAGTCATTTTGATTGATATTTTTTTTTTCATAACTTTTTAAATATCATAGTACGTTAGTGTTTCTTACTAGTTAGCAATGTTTTTATCTCATTCCTTTATAGTATGTTTTGCTTTTTTGTGCCTTACATTTTGGCTAAAGATTATTGTAACTTAATCTTATTTTGTTAGGAATGTTTTGTAACTTCACTCCATTATTATTAATTTTTATTCAAAGATTATAGTAAGTTATTGTTTCTTACTTTATGTGGATTCTTGGTAATTTTATTTCTCCATTTTTTATGATTGGTCTAAAATATTCTCGAATTATCTGTGTAAGCTGTCCTTACATAACCTTTTGAATTTTGAAATTCATTTTTTATATATATTTTTTCATTATTATTTATCAGCAAACTTCATCTGCTTGTATTGTTATTCTTTCTTTTTATTTTAAATTACTTAGGTAGGTTATCATGAAATCAGTCCCCTTTTTCTCGGCGTTTATCTTCACTTTGTTTGCCCATAGTCCATCATTTCCTCTGCATTTGTGGTTCGGATAACCTTGGTGTATATAACTACTTTCTTCCTAGTGATATAGGTTTCTTCTGTTTTGTACCATGATTCTTCTAATATCATATGTTCAGTGGTATCCGTGACTGCTTCCATCATTTTATTATGTGGTTCTTTATTCAGCATTTCTATTGCTGGTATACTCAAGTGTGTTAGATACCTTCTTGATTTGTGACACCCTATCTTGTTGTGAGTCCTGTCAATTTTGTGTAATTTCCATTTTCTTATTGATTTGCTGAAGTTTTCCTCTGCTGGTTGGTTGTGAATTCCCTCTATAATTTCTTTCAATGTCCTCCTACAATCTTTATATCTCATTAATTTGCTTTGGTCGGTAAGGGGTAAATTGAACACATCAATTAGTCCGTTCTTCATCATCTCCACTTCTTCTCTTGTTTTTAGTAGTTTCTTTTTATATATTTTTCCTATTTCCTTTGTTTTCTTAATCTTCTTAATTATTCGATTCTTCTTTACTCTTCTCCGGTTGGTTTTTATGTGCTTAATTTTCTCATTGTTTTTGTTATCTTTATTCCCAGAAAACAATACACCTTTGTCTTCTTTATTCTTTATTTCTTCAATGATACCGTCAGAAGTGTTGCCTAGTGTTTCATTCAATTGTGTGAAACCACTATCTACTGTTTCGTTAAGTTGATCTGCTGGGTATCTTGTCTCTTCCCATTTCTTATTCATCTCCGTTTTTGTCTGGTCGCTTTCTTCACGACATCCTTTGAAAATTAGTCTTATTTGCTGCTTCATTTCTTCTTTATTTTTCTCGTGGTCCTCCTTCAGCTGTTCCCTCAATTCTTCCTTCAATTCTTCGTTTCTTTTCTGAATTTCCTCCATCAATCTTTGTTGTTTGATGAATGTTTCATTATTTTGGCTAACTGTTTTTCTCAATTCTTCCTTAGTACTTTCATTTGTACTCACTATCTTTTCATTGATCTGTTTCAAATTGTCATTGGTTTCTTTCTTCATCTGTTTCAGACTCTCTTCACTCTTGTCGAATTTCTCCTCCTGTTTCTTAAAATTTTGATTGGTTTCTTTCATCATATTATTCATCATTTCCATTAATTTCAGTATGTTCGGGTCTCCTCTAACTTCTCCCTTGTCGCCCGCCTGTAATTCCATTTCTTCGTCTTGGGTTGGTTCTGTTGTGGTTATTGCTGTCTCCACTTCTTCAATCGGTGTTCCTTCCTCTTCTTCCCCTCTGTTTTCTTCCATCTCCTTCTCCTTCGCTAACTTTTTCCATAAACCTCTTGTGTGCATCCTGATCTCCTTTCGTGACTGCCGCTAGAACTTCGTACCTTCCTTTTTTCAAGCTCCACCGGTTGGTCGCCAATTTATAATGTTTCGGTTCGTATACCTCTGTATAATATAACAGTGTGTCTGAGTGTGAAAGTGTGTCTGTGTTTCTTACCACTGCGTCCTCGCACGGCGATGTACTTCACGATGTTTGGGCCCGTAGCGAACGTACTGGGGACCAGGTATCGTGGTTCCCGATTTGAGGTTCAAACGTAGTGGATTATCTCCGGGTGGCGCCAAATTGTGGTTACGTATTTGCTCTCATTGGGTGAGCTGAACATCAGTACATTGTTATCAATTTTCGAATTTCTTTCAAATCTTCGGACTTTCTTCCTCATCTTGTCTTCCTTCGGGGTTATTATCTAAATGCACTGTCATTTATATTTTCTCACAAAGATTATTTTGGTACCCCACAATATTGGGTTTTATCAAGTTTACAATTAATTTTATACTTACTAATTACATTTCTTTGTTTATATAATTCCTTAATTTAATATTTGGTTTTTAATAATAACTACTATTCATCCTTGATGAATTAGTCACCTTGGATTTGTCCATTACATGGTGATTTTTGTACAATCAGTAATTGTTTATGTTTGACCGTTATGCCTGTTTCACATTTAAGTAGCCATTACTGGATTTTTGTGGCTTCATACACAATACATTTCATTTAGTCCCAAATTGTTATTTTGCATTTATAATTAGGTTTAATGTCTCTGGATGTGTTTTAATTTAGTCTTTGTTAGTAACAACTGTGTTATTCAATCTTACTTGCTAATTATTTGCTATTCATTTCCAATATAAAATATAACATCTAGGCCTATGGTCTGTATAACTCTTACAGCCATATCCAATTCATAAACAATAGTTAATACAATTCATTATTTCTTATTTGTTGTTCTGATGCTAAACAATCTCACCTCTATTGAACGTTTTTATCATTAAACTCCTATAACATGGGTATTTAATTAATGTTAATACAAACTTATTTTCTAATGCTTTTTTCTCTCCCTTCCATGTTAACACCATCTAATTACTTTTCTTTGTGAAACACACCTTTAAACTTTTACAATACATTTTTACGTTATAACAATACTACTTCCTAGTCATCACAGTGAATATCACTACTTAGTGTTCATTATTTACTGAATAAATGTCCTATCCTAAATACTATTCCTTGTAACTTGTTAAATGTTATTGTTCACTCTTAAAACTAAAACATAAGTAATTTTACTAAGTCTTTACCTTAGCCTACTCTCCTCTTACTATTTATACGATAGACAATATTTGTATTTATTTTTCACTAGCACTTTCTTAAATATTTAGCGTTCATTATAATTTATTTAGTGTTTCTTTAGTATTATATCACTCTAGTATAAATCTCTTTCACTAATTCAACTTCCATTTATTTCTCATCATTTTATTCTCTTTCTCTACACCCTATCTATATAAAATTATTAATATTGTGTCTTTCTTAGTTAACAAATTACATATATCCCTAACTCTTTTGGGTAGTGTACTTTTATACATTGTTTCATATTACTGACGGTTCATAATTGTCATTTTGTCAATACTAACATTCATTAATAGTTTTGGTTCTTAACCGAATTTCATTGTCTTTATTACTTTGGGTTACATTATTTCTCCCTTCTCTATTTTTCATTACTTGTCTAGTTTTCTTGATGCGTTTCATCTGGTTTTCTTCCTCATGGGTTTGTTCTCTCTTGGTTTTCATTCTTCTTCACCTTCATTCGTCTTGTTTTCTTTATTTTGATTTCTTAACTGGCCAATCTCTGGGGTTGGGTCAATGTCGTTTGTCTGTCCGTCTATCGTTTCAGTTTCTTTGTTAATCACTTTCGGTTTATTACACCTTCTCCTTCCCTGTTAATTACCTTTTATTTATTTTTTACTATCCACATAATTTATTTATTCAAATATAATATCATTTAGCATTTTTTATACATACTTATTGTTATCAAAATTTACCTGAATTTGGTGATGTTATATAATGCTCTCCCACCAAAATTGATCATTTTATAATACGTGATTCTAAGTTTGATGAAATTATCAATTGTATTGTATCATTTTCTTCTTAAATTCTCCTGCTTCTCACTCGATTTTTTTGTTTAATTCTGTATCTTTTATTTCCTTTCTCCTGATTCTTTTCTTCGTCATTTTTTCTTATTACGAACTGGCTTATTGATTTTTTATTATAAATTATTCCCTATAAATCTTGTTTTCCCTAACTAACTTTACTTTGTAGTTGCAATCGATTCGGATGAGCTCTATTGGCTTACCTAACTCCGTCGTTCAAAACTACTCTTATTCTGAAATCAGGGGAACATCATCCCTGCTCAGTAAAATGATTGCTGGACTTATTCAACAGTCAATCTCAATTAATGAATCTTAAATATAGTCATCTCGTGACTCAACATAATAATAATAATCATAACATTTGTTGGGAATCTTTTACCTTTATATTTCATTATTGCTCAGTTCGAGTTATATATTTTTTCAACTTTCTTCATAGATACTGCTTGGTAATACTTGAAGCATTGCTTTTTATTGATACACTTCACATTTTTATTCATTTTTAATAAGTTTTGTTTCATCTCAATTCATATTACAACTCTTAGAATGTTTATTTTATTTATTTCGTTTTTTGATCATTGGTTTTCTTAATCTTACTTCCCATTTCTTTCTAAATAGTAGTGGAAGTTAGTCATTTTTATTGATATTTTTTGTTCCATAACTTTTTAAATATCATAGTAAGTTAGTGTTTCTTACTAGTTAGGAATGTTTTTATCTCATTCCTTTATAGTATGTTTTGCTTTTTTGTGCCTTACATTTTGGCTAAAGATTATTGTAACTTAATCTTATTTTGTTAGGAATGTTTTGTAACTTCACTCCATTATTATTAATTTTTATTCAAAGATTATAGTAAGTTATTGTTTCTTACTTTATGTGGATTCTTGGTAATTTTATTTCTCCATTTTTTATGATTGGTCTAAAATATTCTCGAATTATCTGTGTAAGCTGTCCTTACATAACCTTTTGAATTTTGAAATTCATTTTTTATATATATTTTTTCATTATTATTTATCAGCAAACTTCATCTGCTTGTATTGTTATTCTTTCTTTTTATTTCAAATTACTTAGGTAGGTTATCATGAAATCAGTCCCCTTTTTCTCGGCGTTTATCTTCACTTTGTTTGCCCATAGTCCATCATTTCCTCTGCATTTGTGGTTCGGATAACCTTGGTGTATATAACTACTTTCTTCCTAGTGATATAGGTTTCTTCTGTTTTGTACCATGATTCTTCTAATATCATGTGTTCAGTGGTATCCGTGACTGCTTCCATCATTTTATTATGTGGTTCTTTATTCAGCATTTCTATTGCTGGTATACTCAAGTGTGATAGATACCTTCTTGATTTGTGACACCCTATCTTGTTGTGAGTCCTGTCAATTTTGTGTAATTTCCATTTTCTTATTGATTTGCTGAAGTTTTCCTCTGCTGGTTGGTTGTGAATTCCCTCTATAATTTCTTTCAATGTCCTCCTACAATCTTTATATCTCATTAATTTGCTTTGGTCGGTAAGGGGTAAACTGAACACATCAATTACTCCGTTCTTCATCATCTCCACTCCTTCTCTTGTTTTTAGTAGTTTCTTTTTATATATTTTTCCTATTTCCTTTGTTTTCTTAATCTTCTTAATTATTCGATTCTTCTTTACTCTTCTCCGGTTGGTTTTTATGTGCTTAATTTTCTCATTGTTTTTGTTATCTTTATTCCCAGAAAACAGTACACCTTTGTCTTCTTTATTCTTTATTTCTTCAATGATACCGTCAGAAGTGTTGTCTAGTGTTTCATTCAATTGTGTGAAACCACTATCTACTGTTTCGTTAAGTTGATCTGCTGGGTATCTTGTCTCTTCCCATTTCTTATTCATCTCCATTTTTGTCTGGTCGCTTTCTTCACGACATCCTTTGAAAATTAGTCTTATTTGCTGCTTCATTTCTTCTTTATTTTTCTCATGGTCCTCCTTCAGCTGTTCCCTCAATTCTTCCTTCAATTCTTCGTTTCTTTTCTGAATTTCCTCCATCAATCTTTGTTGTAATGTTTCATTATTTTGGCTAACTGTTTTTCTCAATTCTTCCTTAGTACTTTCATTTGTACTCACTATCTTTTCATTGATCTGTTTCAAATTGTCATTGGTTTCTTTCTTCATCTGTTTCAGACTCTCTTCACTCTTGTCGAATTTCTCCTCCTGTTTCTTAAAATTTTGATTGGTTTCTTTCATCATATTATTCATCATTTCCATTAATTTCAGTATGTTCGGGTCTCCTCTAACTTCTCCCTTGTCGCCCGCCTGTAATTCCATTTCTTCGTCTTGGGTTGGTTCTGTTGTGGTTATTGCTGTCTCCACTTCTTCAATCGGTGTTCCTTCCTCTTCTTCCCCTCTGTTTTCTTCCATCTCCTTCTCCTTCGCCAACTTTTTCCATAAACCTCTTGTGTGCATCCTGATCTCCTTTCGTGACTGCCGCTAGAACTTCGTACCTTCCTTTTTTCAAGCTCCACCGGTTGGTCGCCAATTTATAATGTTTCGGTTCGTATACCTCTGTATAATATAACAGTGTGTCTGAGTGTGAAAGTGTGTCTGTGTTTCTTACCACTGCGTCCTCGCACGGCGATGTACTTCACGATGTTTGGGCCCGTAGCGAACGTACTGGGGACCAGGTATCGTGGTTCCCGATTTGAGGTTCAAACGTAGTGGATTATCTCCGGGTGGCGCCAAACTGTGGTTACGTATTTGCTCTCATTGGGTGAGCTGAACATCAGTACATTGTTATCAATTTTCGAATTTCTTTCAAATCTTCGGACTTTCTTCCTCATCTTGTCTTCCTTCGGGGTTATTATCTAAATGCACTGTCATTTATATTTTCTCACAAAGATTATTTTGGTACCCCACAATATTGGGTTTTATCAAGTTTACAATTAATTTTATACTTACTAATTACATTTCTTTGTTTATATAATTCCTTAATTTAATATTTGGTTTTTAATAATAACTACTATTCATCCTTGATGAATTAGTCACCTTGGATTTGTCCATTACATGGTGATTTTTGTACAATCAGTAATTGTTTATGTTTGACCGTTATGCCTGTTTCACATTTAAGTAGCCATTACTGGATTTTTGTGGCTTCATACACAATACATTTCATTTAGTCCCAAATTGTTATTTTGCATTTATAATTAGGGTTAATGTCTCTGGATGTGTTTTAATTTAGTCTTTGTTAGTAACAACTGTGTTATTCAATCTTACTTGCTAATTATTTGCTATTCATTTCCAATATAAAATATAACATCTAGGCCTATGGTCTGTATAACTCTTACAGCCATATCCAATTCATAAACAATAGTTAATACAATTCATTATTTCTTATTTGTTGTTCTGGTGCTAAACAATCTCACCTCTATTGAACTTTTTTATCATTAAACTCCTATAACATGGGTATTTAATTAATGTTAATACAAACTTATTTTCTAATGCTTTTTTCTCTCCCTTCCATGTTAACACCATCTAATTACTTTTCTTTGTGAAACACACCTTTAAACTTTTACAATACATTTTTATGTTATAACAATACTACTTCCTAGTCATCACAGTGAATATCACTACTTAGTGTTCATTATTTACTGAATAAATGTCCTATCCTAAATACTATTCCTTGTAACTTGTTAAATGTTATTGTTCACTCTTAAAACTAAAACATAAGTAATTTTACTAAGTCTTTACCTTAGCCTACTCTCCTCTTACTATTTATACGATAGACAATATTTGTATTTATTTTTCACTAGCACTTTCTTAAATATTTAGTGTTCATTATAATTTATTTAGTGTTTCTTTAGTATTATATCACTCTAGTATAAATCACTTTCACTAATTCAACTTCCATTTATTTCTCATCATTTTATTCTCTTTCTCTACACCCTATCTATATAAAATTATTAATATTGTGTCTTTCTTAGTTAACAAATTACATATATCCCTAACTCTTTTGGGTAGTGTACTTTTATACATTGTTTCATATTACTGACGGTTCATAATTGTCATTTTGTCAATACTAACATTCATTAATAGTTTTGGTTCTTAACCGAATTTCATTGTCTTTATTACTTTGGGTTACATTATTTCTCCCTTCTCTATTTTTCATTACTTGTCTAGTTTTCTTGATGCGTTTCATCTGGTTTTCTTCCTCATGGGTTTGTTCTCTCTTGGTTTTCATTCTTCTTCACCTTCATTCGTCTTGTTTTCTTTATTTTGATTTCTTAACTGGCCAATCTCTGGGGTTGGGTCAATGTCGTTTGTCTGTCCGTCTATCGTTTCAGTTTCTTTGTTAATCACTTTCGGTTTATTACACCTTCTCCTTCCCTGTTAATTACCTTTTATTTATTTTTTACTATCCACATAATTTATTTATTCAAATATAATATCATTTAGCATTTTTTATACATACTTATTGTTATCAAAATTTACCTGAATTTGGTGATGTTATATAATGCTCTCCCACCAAAATTGATCATTTTATAATACGTGATTCTAAGTTTGATGAAATTATCAATTGTATTGTATCATTTTCTTCTTAAATTCTCCTGCTTCTCACTCGATTTTTTTGTTTAATTCTGTATCTTTTATTTCCTTTCTCCTGATTCTTTTCTTCGTCATTTTTTCTTATTACGAACTGGCTTATTGATTTTTTATTATAAATTATTCCCTATAAATCTTGTTTTCCCTAACTAACTTTACTTTGTAGTTGCAATCGATTCGGATGAGCTCTATTGGCTTACCTAACTCCGTCGTTCAAAACTACTCTTATTCTGAAATCAGGGGAACATCATCCCTGCTCAGTAAAATGATTGCTGGACTTATTCAACAGTCAATCTCAATTAATGAATCTTAAATATAGTCATCTCGTGACTCAACATAATAATAATAATCATAACATTTGTTGGGAATCTTTTACCTTTATATTTCATTATTGCTCAGTTCGAGTTATATATTTTTTCAACTTTCTTCATAGATACTGCTTGGTAATACTTGAAGCATTGCTTTTTATTGATACACTTCACATTTTTATTCATTTTTAATAAGTTTTGTTTCATCTCAATTCATATTACAACTCTTAGAATGTTTATTTTATTTATTTCGTTTTTTGATCATTGGTTTTCTTAATCTTACTTCCCATTTCTTTCTAAATAGTAGTGGAAGTTAGTCATTTTTATTGATATTTTTTGTTCCATAACTTTTTAAATATCATAGTAAGTTAGTGTTTCTTACTAGTTAGGAATGTTTTTATCTCATTCCTTTATAGTATGTTTTGCTTTTTTGTGCCTTACATTTTGGCTAAAGATTATTGTAACTTAATCTTATTTTGTTAGGAATGTTTTGTAACTTCACTCCATTATTATTAATTTTTATTCAAAGATTATAGTAAGTTATTGTTTCTTACTTTATGTGGATTCTTGGTAATTTTATTTCTCCATTTTTTATGATTGGTCTAAAATATTCTCGAATTATCTGTGTAAGCTGTCCTTACATAACCTTTTGAATTTTGAAATTCATTTTTTATATATATTTTTTCATTATTATTTATCAGCAAACTTCATCTGCTTGTATTGTTATTCTTTCTTTTTATTTCAAATTACTTAGGTAGGTTATCATGAAATCAGTCCCCTTTTTCTCGGCGTTTATCTTCACTTTGTTTGCCCATAGTCCATCATTTCCTCTGCATTTGTGGTTCGGATAACCTTGGTGTATATAACTACTTTCTTCCTAGTGATATAGGTTTCTTCTGTTTTGTACCATGATTCTTCTAATATCATGTGTTCAGTGGTATCCGTGACTGCTTCCATCATTTTATTATGTGGTTCTTTATTCAGCATTTCTATTGCTGGTATACTCAAGTGTGATAGATACCTTCTTGATTTGTGACACCCTATCTTGTTGTGAGTCCTGTCAATTTTGTGTAATTTCCATTTTCTTATTGATTTGCTGAAGTTTTCCTCTGCTGGTTGGTTGTGAATTCCCTCTATAATTTCTTTCAATGTCCTCCTACAATCTTTATATCTCATTAATTTGCTTTGGTCGGTAAGGGGTAAACTGAACACATCAATTACTCCGTTCTTCATCATCTCCACTCCTTCTCTTGTTTTTAGTAGTTTCTTTTTATATATTTTTCCTATTTCCTTTGTTTTCTTAATCTTCTTAATTATTCGATTCTTCTTTACTCTTCTCCGGTTGGTTTTTATGTGCTTAATTTTCTCATTGTTTTTGTTATCTTTATTCCCAGAAAACAGTACACCTTTGTCTTCTTTATTCTTTATTTCTTCAATGATACCGTCAGAAGTGTTGTCTAGTGTTTCATTCAATTGTGTGAAACCACTATCTACTGTTTCGTTAAGTTGATCTGCTGGGTATCTTGTCTCTTCCCATTTCTTATTCATCTCCATTTTTGTCTGGTCGCTTTCTTCACGACATCCTTTGAAAATTAGTCTTATTTGCTGCTTCATTTCTTCTTTATTTTTCTCATGGTCCTCCTTCAGCTGTTCCCTCAATTCTTCCTTCAATTCTTCGTTTCTTTTCTGAATTTCCTCCATCAATCTTTGTTGTAATGTTTCATTATTTTGGCTAACTGTTTTTCTCAATTCTTCCTTAGTACTTTCATTTGTACTCACTATCTTTTCATTGATCTGTTTCAAATTGTCATTGGTTTCTTTCTTCATCTGTTTCAGACTCTCTTCACTCTTGTCGAATTTCTCCTCCTGTTTCTTAAAATTTTGATTGGTTTCTTTCATCATATTATTCATCATTTCCATTAATTTCAGTATGTTCGGGTCTCCTCTAACTTCTCCCTTGTCGCCCGCCTGTAATTCCATTTCTTCGTCTTGGGTTGGTTCTGTTGTGGTTATTGCTGTCTCCACTTCTTCAATCGGTGTTCCTTCCTCTTCTTCCCCTCTGTTTTCTTCCATCTCCTTCTCCTTCGCCAACTTTTTCCATAAACCTCTTGTGTGCATCCTGATCTCCTTTCGTGACTGCCGCTAGAACTTCGTACCTTCCTTTTTTCAAGCTCCACCGGTTGGTCGCCAATTTATAATGTTTCGGTTCGTATACCTCTGTATAATATAACAGTGTGTCTGAGTGTGAAAGTGTGTCTGTGTTTCTTACCACTGCGTCCTCGCACGGCGATGTACTTCACGATGTTTGGGCCCGTAGCGAACGTACTGGGGACCAGGTATCGTGGTTCCCGATTTGAGGTTCAAACGTAGTGGATTATCTCCGGGTGGCGCCAAATTGTGGTTACGTATTTGCTCTCATTGGGTGAGCTGAACATCAGTACATTGTTATCAATTTTCGAATTTCTTTCAAATCTTCGGACTTTCTTCCTCATCTTGTCTTCCTTCGGGGTTATTATCTAAATGCACTGTCATTTATATTTTCTCACAAAGATTATTTTGGTACCCCACAATATTGGGTTTTATCAAGTTTTCTAAGTTTACAATTAATTTTATACTTACTAATTACATTTCTTTGTTTATATAATTCCTTAATTTAATATTTGGTTTTTAATAATAACTACTATTCATCCTTGATGAATTAGTCACCTTGGATTTGTCCATTACATGGTGATTTTTGTACAATCAGTAATTGTTTATGTTTGACCGTTATGCCTGTTTCACATTTAAGTAGCCATTACTGGATTTTTGTGGCTTCATACACAATACATTTCATTTAGTCCCAAATTGTTATTTTGCATTTATAATTAGGTTTAATGTCTCTGGATGTGTTTTAATTTAGTCTTTGTTAGTAACAACTGTGTTATTCAATCTTACTTGCTAATTATTTGCTATTCATTTCCAATATAAAATATAACATCTAGGCCTATGGTCTGTATAACTCTTACAGCCATATCCAATTCATAAACAATAGTTAATACAATTCATTATTTCTTATTTGTTGTTCTGGTGCTAAACAATCTCACCTCTATTGAACTTTTTTATCATTAAACTCCTATAACATGGGTATTTAATTAATGTTAATACAAACTTATTTTCTAATGCTTTTTTCTCTCCCTTCCATGTTAACACCATCTAATTACTTTTCTTTGTGAAACACACCTTTAAACTTTTACAATACATTTTTACGTTATAACAATACTACTTCCTAGTCATCACAGTGAATATCACTACTTAGTGTTCATTATTTACTGAATAAATGTCCTATCCTAAATACTATTCCTTGTAACTTGTTAAATGTTATTGTTCACTCTTAAAACTAAAACATAAGTAATTTTACTAAGTCTTTACCTTAGCCTACTCTCCTCTTACTATTTATACGATAGACAATATTTGTATTTATTTTTCACTAGCACTTTCTTAAATATTTAGTGTTCATTATAATTTATTTAGTGTTTCTTTAGTATTATATCACTCTAGTATAAATCACTTTCACTAATTCAACTTCCATTTATTTCTCATCATTTTATTCTCTTTCTCTACACCCTATCTATATAAAATTATTAATATTGTGTCTTTCTTAGTTAACAAATTACATATATCCCTAACTCTTTTGGGTAGTGTACTTTTATACATTGTTTCATATTACTGACGGTTCATAATTGTCATTTTGTCAATACTAACATTCATTAATAGCTTTGGTTCTTAACCGAATTTCATTGTCTTTATTACTTTGGGTTACATTATTTCTCCCTTCTCTATTTTTCATTACTTGTCTAGTTTTCTTGATGCGTTTCATCTGGTTTTCTTCCTCATGGGTTTGTTCTCTCTTGGTTTTCATTCTTCTTCACCTTCATTCGTCTTGTTTTCTTTATTTTGATTTCTTAACTGGCCAGTCTCTGGGGTTGGGTCAATGTCGTTTGTCTGTCAGTCTATTGTTTCAGTTTCTTTGTTAATCACTTTCGGTTTATTACACCTTCTCCTTCCCTGTTAATTACCTTTTATTTATTTTTTACTATCCACATAATTTATTTATTCAAATATAATATCATTTAGCATTTTTTATACATACTTATTGTTATCAAAATTTACCTGAATTTGGTGATGTTATATAATGCTCTCCCACCAAAATTGATCATTTTATAAAACGTGATTCTAAGTTTGATGAAATTATCAATTGTATTGTATCATTTTCTTCTTAAACTCTCCTGCTTCTCACTCGATTTTTTATGCTTAATTCTGTATCTTTTATTTCCTTTCTCCTGATTCTTTTCTTCATCATTTTTTCTTATTACGAACTGGCTTATTGATTTTTTATTATAAATTATTCCCTATAAATCTTGTTTTCTCTAACTAACTTTACTTTGTAGTTGCAATCGATTCGGATGAGCTCTATTGGCTTACCTAACTCCGTCGTTCAAAACTACTCTTATTCTGAGATCAGGGGAACATCATCCCTGCTCAGTAAAATGATTGCTGGACTTATTCAACAGTCAATCTCAATTAATGAATCTTAAATATAGTCATCTCGTGACTCAACATAATAATAATAATCATAACATTTGTTGGGAATCTTTTACCTTTATATTTCATTATTGCTCAGTTCGAGTTATATATTTTTTCAACTTTCTTCATAGATACTGCTTGGTAATACTTGAAGCATTGCTTTTTATTGATACACTTCACATTTTTATTCAATTTTAATAAGTTTTGTTTCATCTCAATTCATATTACAACTCTTAGAATGTTTATTTTATTTATTTCGTTTTTTGATCATTGGTTTTCTTAATCTTACTTCCCATTTCTTTCTAAATAGTAGTGGAAGTTAGTCATTTTGATTGATTTTTTTTTTCATAACTTTTTAAATATCATAGTAAGTTAGTGTTTCTTACTAGTTAGGAATGTTTTTATCTCATTCCTTTATAGTATGTTTTGCTTTTTTGTGCCTTACATTTTGGCTAAAGATTATTGTAACTTAATCTTATTTTGTTAGGAATGTTTTGTAACTTCACTCCATTATTATTAATTTTTATTCAAAGATTATAGTAAGTTATTGTTTCTTACTTTATGTGGATTCTTGGTAATTTTATTTCTCCATTTTTTATGATTGGTCTAAAATATTCTCGAATTATCTGTGTAAGCTGTCCTTACAAAACCTTTTGAATTTTAAAATTCATTTTTATATATATTTTTTCATTATTATTTATCAGCAAACTTCATCTGCTTGTATTGTTATTCTTTCTTTTTATTTTAAATTACTTAGGTAGGTTATCATGAAATCAGTCCCCTTTTTCTCGGCGTTTATCTTCACTTTGTTTGCCCATAGTCCATCATTTCCTCTGCATTTGTGGTTCGGATAACCTTGGTGTATATAACTACTTTCTTCCTAGTGATATAGGTTTCTTCTGTTTTGTACCATGATTCTTCTAATATCATACGTTCAGTGGTATCCGTGACTGCTTCCATCATTTTATTATGTGGTTCTTTATTCAGCATTTCTATTGCTGGTATACTCAAGTGTGTTAGATACCTTCTTGATTTGTGACACCCTATCTTGTTGTGAGTCCTGTCAATTTTGTGTAATTTCCATTTTCTTATTGATTTGCTGAAGTTTTCCTCTGCTGGTTGGTTGTGAATTCCCTCTATAATTTCTTTCAATGTCCTCCTACAATCTTTATATCTCATTAATTTGCTTTGGTCGGTAAGGGGTAAATTGAACACATCAATTAGTCCGTTCTTCATCATCTCCACTTCTTCTCTTGTTTTTAGTAGTTTCTTTTTATATATTTTTCCTATTTCCTTTGTTTTCTTAATCTTCTTAATTATTCGATTCTTCTTTACTCTTCTCCGGTTGGTTTTTATGTGCTTAATTTTCTCATTGTTTTTGTTATCTTTATTCCCAGAAAACAATACACCTTTGTCTTCTTTATTCTTTATTTCTTCAATGATACCGTCAGAAGTGTTGTCTAGTGTTTCATTCAATTGTGTGAAACCACTATCTACTGTTTCGTTAAGTTGATCTGCTGGGTATCTTGTCTCTTCCCATTTCTTATTCATCTCCGTTTTTGTCTGGTCGCTTTCTTCACGACATCCTTTGAAAATTAGTCTTATTTGCTGCTTCATTTCTTCTTTATTTTTCTCGTGGTCCTCCTTCAGCTGTTCCCTCAATTCTTCCTTCAATTCTTCGTTTCTTTTCTGAATTTCCTCCATCAATCTTTGTTGTAATGTTTCATTATTTTGGCTAACTGTTTTTCTCAATTCTTCCTTAGTACTTTCATTTGTACTCACTATCTTTTCATTGATCTGTTTCAAATTGTCATTGGTTTCTTTCTTCATCTGTTTCAGACTCTCTTCACTCTTGTCGAATTTCTCCTCCTGTTTCTTAAAATTTTGATTGGTTTCTTTCATCATATTATTCATCATTTTCATTAATTTCAGTATGTTCGGGTCTCCTCTAACTTCTCCCTTGTCGCCCGCCTGTAATTCCATTTCTTCGTCTTGGGTTGGTTCTGTTGTGGTTATTGCTGTCTCCACTTCTTCAATCGGTGTTCCTTCCTCTTCTTCCCCTCTGTTTTCTTCCATCTCCTTCTCCTTCGCCAACTTTTTCCATAAACCTCTTGTGTGCATCCTGATCTCCTTTCGTGACTGCCGCTAGAACTTCGTACCTTCCTTTTTTCAAGCTCCACCGGTTGGTCGCCAATTTATAATGTTTCGGTTCGTATACCTCTGTATAATATAACAGTGTGTCTGAGTGTGAAAGTGTGTCTGTGTTTCTTACCACTGCGTCCTCGCATGGCGATGTACTTCACGATGTTTGGGCCCGTAGCGAACGTACTGGGGACCAGGTATCGTGGTTCCCGATTTGAGGTTCAAACGTAGTGGATTATCTCCGGGTGGCGCCAAATTGTGGTTACGTATTTGCTCTCATTGGGTGAGCTGAACATCAGTACATTGTTATCAATTTTCGAATTTCTTTCAAATCTTCGGACTTTCTTCCTCATCTTATCTTCCTTCGGGGTTATTATCTAAATGCACTGTCATTTATATTTTCTCACAAAGATTATTTTGGTACCCCACAATATTGGGTTTTATCAAGTTTTCTAAGTTTACAATTAATTTTATACTTACTAATTACATTTCTTTGTTTATATAATTCCTTAATTTAATATTTGGTTTTTAATAATAACTACTATTCATCCTTGATGAATTAGTCACCTTGGATTTGTCCATTACATGGTGATTTTTGTACAATCAGTAATTGTTTATGTTTGACCGTTATGCCTGTTTCACATTTAAGTAGCCATTACTGGATTTTTGTGGCTTCATACACAATACATTTCATTTAGTCCCAAATTGTTATTTTGCATTTATAATTAGGTTTAATGTCTCTGGATGTGTTTTAATTTAGTCTTTGTTAGTAACAACTGTGTTATTCAATCTTACTTGCTAATTATTTGCTATTCATTTCCAATATAAAATATAACATCTAGGCCTATGGTCTGTATAACTCTTACAGCCATATCCAATTCATAAACAATAGTTAATACAATTCATTATTTCTTATTTGTTGTTCTGGTGCTAAACAATCTCACCTCTATTGAACTTTTTTATCATTAAACTCCTATAACATGGGTATTTAATTAATGTTAATACAAACTTATTTTCTAATGCTTTTTTCTCTCCCTTCCATGTTAACACCATCTAATTACTTTTCTTTGTGAAACACACCTTTAAACTTTTACAATACATTTTTACGTTATAACAATACTACTTCCTAGTCATCACAGTGAATATCACTACTTAGTGTTCATTATTTACTGAATAAATGTCCTATCCTAAATACTATTCCTTGTAACTTGTTAAATGTTATTGTTCACTCTTAAAACTAAAACATAAGTAATTTTACTAAGTCTTTACCTTAGCCTACTCTCCTCTTACTATTTATACGATAGACAATATTTGTATTTATTTTTCACTAGCACTTTCTTAAATATTTAGTGTTCATTATAATTTATTTAGTGTTTCTTTAGTATTATATCACTCTAGTATAAATCACTTTCACTAATTCAACTTCCATTTATTTCTCATCATTTTATTCTCTTTCTCTACACCCTATCTATATAAAATTATTAATATTGTGTCTTTCTTAGTTAACAAATTACATATATCCCTAACTCTTTTGGGTAGTGTATTTTATACATTGTTTCATATTACTGATGGTTCATAATTGTCATTTTGTCAATACTAACATTCATTAATAGTTTTGGTTCTTAACCGAATTTCATTGTCTTTATTACTTTGGGTTACATTATTTCTCCCTTCTCTATTTTTCATTACTTGTCTAGTTTTCTTGATGCGTTTCATCTGGTTTTCTTCCTCATGGGTTTGTTCTCTCTTGGTTTTCATTCTTCTTCACCTTCATTCGTCTTGTTTTCTTTATTTTGATTTCTTAACTGGCCAATCTCTGGGGTTGGGTCAATGTCGTTTGTCTGTCAGTCTATCGTTTCAGTTTCTTTGTTAATCACTTTCGGTTTATTACACCTTCTCCTTCCCTGTTAATTACCTTTTATTTTTTACTATCCACATAATTTATTTATTCAAATATAATATCATTTAGCATTTTTTATACATACTTATTGTTATCAAAATTTACCTGAATTTGGTGATGTTATATAATGCTCTCCCACCAAAATTGATCATTTTATAAAACGTGATTCTAAGTTTGATGAAATTATCAATTGTATTGTATCATTTTCTTCTTAAACTCTCCTGCTTCTCACTCGATTTTTTATGCTTAATTCTGTATCTTTTATTTCCTTTCTCCTGATTCTTTTCTTCGTCATTTTTTCTTATTACGAACTGGCTTATTGATTTTTTATTATAAATTATTCCCTATAAATCTTGTTTCCCTAACTAACTTTACTTTGTAGTTGCAATCGATTCGGATGAGCTCTATTGGCTTACCTAACTCCGTCGTTCAAAACTACTCTTATTCTGAGATCAGGGGAACATCATCCCTGCTCAGTAAAATGATTGCTGGACTTATTCAACAGTCAATCTCAATTAATGAATCTTAAATATAGTCATCTCGTGACTCAACATAATAATAATAATCATAACATTTGTTGGGAATCTTTTACCCTTATATTTCATTATTGCTCAGTTCGAGTTATATATTTTTTCAACTTTCTTCATAGATACTGCTTGGTAATACTTGAAGCATTGCTTTTTATTGATACACTTCACATTTTTATTCATTTTTAATAAGTTTTGTTTCATCTCAATTCATATTACAACTCTTAGAATGTTTATTTTATTTATTTCGTTTTTTGATCATTGGTTTTCTTAATCTTACTTCCCATTTCTTTCTAAATAGTAGTGGAAGTTAGTCATTTTGATTGATATTTTTTTTTTCATAACTTTTTAAATATCATAGTACGTTAGTGTTTCTTACTAGTTAGCAATGTTTTTATCTCATTCCTTTATAGTATGTTTTGCTTTTTTGTGCCTTACATTTTGGCTAAAGATTATTGTAACTTAATCTTATTTTGTTAGGAATGTTTTGTAACTTCACTCCATTATTATTAATTTTTATTCAAAGATTATAGTAAGTTATTGTTTCTTACTTTATGTGGATTCTTGGTAATTTTATTTCTCCATTTTTTATGATTGGTCTAAAATATTCTCGAATTATCTGTGTAAGCTGTCCTTACATAACCTTTTGAATTTTGAAATTCATTTTTTATATATATTTTTTCATTATTATTTATCAGCAAACTTCATCTGCTTGTATTGTTATTCTTTCTTTTTATTTTAAATTATTTAGGTAGGTTATCATGAAATCAGTCCCCTTTTTCTCGGCGTTTATCTTCACTTTGTTTGCCCATAGTCCATCATTTCCTCTGCATTTGTGGTTCGGATAACCTTGGTGTATATAACTACTTTCTTCCTAGTGATATAGGTTTCTTCTGTTTTGTACCATGATTCTTCTAATATCATATGTTCAGTGGTATCCGTGACTGCTTCCATCATTTTATTATGTGGTTCTTTATTCAGCATTTCTATTGCTGGTATACTCAAGTGTGTTAGATACCTTCTTGATTTGTGACACCCTATCTTGTTGTGAGTCCTGTCAATTTTGTGTAATTTCCATTTTCTTATTGATTTGCTGAAGTTTTCCTCTGCTGGTTGGTTGTGAATTCCCTCTATAATTTCTTTCAATGTCCTCCTACAATCTTTATATCTCATTAATTTGCTTTGGTCGGTAAGGGGTAAATTGAACACATCAATTAGTCCGTTCTTCATCATCTCCACTTCTTCTCTTGTTTTTAGTAGTTTCTTTTTATATATTTTTCCTATTTCCTTTGTTTTCTTAATCTTCTTAATTATTCGATTCTTCTTTACTCTTCTCCGGTTGGTTTTTATGTGCTTAATTTTCTCATTGTTTTTGTTATCTTTATTCCCAGAAAACAATACACCTTTGTCTTCTTTATTCTTTATTTCTTCAATGATACCGTCAGAAGTGTTGTCTAGTGTTTCATTCAATTGTGTGAAACCACTATCTACTGTTTCGTTAAGTTGATCTGCTGGGTATCTTGTCTCTTCCCATTTCTTATTCATCTCCGTTTTTGTCTGGTCGCTTTCTTCACGACATCCTTTGAAAATTAGTCTTATTTGCTGCTTCATTTCTTCTTTATTTTTCTCGTGGTCCTCTTTCAGCTGTTCCCTCAATTCTTCCTTCAATTCTTCGTTTCTTTTCTGAATTTCCTCCATCAATCTTTGTTGTAATGTTTCATTATTTTGGCTAACTGTTTTTCTCAATTCTTCCTTAGTACTTTCATTTGTACTCACTATCTTTTCATTGATCTGTTTCAAATTGTCATTGGTTTCTTTCTTCATCTGTTTCAGACTCTCTTCACTCTTGTCGAATTTCTCCTCCTGTTTCTTAAAATTTTGATTGGTTTCTTTCATCATATTATTCATCATTTCCATTAATTTCAGTATGTTCAGGTCTCCTCTAACTTCTCCCTTGTCGCCCGCCTGTAATTCCATTTCTTCGTCTTGGGTTGGTTCTGTTGTGGTTATTGCTGTCTCCACTTCTTCAATCGGTGTTCCTTCCTCTTCTTCCCCTCTGTTTTCTTCCATCTCCTTCTCCTTCGCCAACTTTTTCCATAAACCTCTTGTGTGCATCCTGATCTCCTTTCGTGACTGCCGCTAGAACTTCGTACCTTCCTTTTTTCAAGCTCCACCGGTTGGTCGCCAATTTATAATGTTTCGGTTCGTATACCTCTGTATAATATAACAGTGTGTCTGAGTGTGAAAGTGTGTCTGTGTTTCTTACCACTGCGTCCTCGCACGGCGATGTACTTCACGATGTTTGGGCCCGTAGCGAACGTACTGGGGACCAGGTATCGTGGTTCCCGATTTGAGGTTCAAACGTAGTGGATTATCTCCGGGTGGCGCCAAATTGTGGTTACGTATTTGCTCTCATTGGGTGAGCTGAACATCAGTACATTGTTATCAATTTTCGAATTTCTTTCAAATCTTCGGACTTTCTTCCTCATCTTATCTTCCTTCGGGGTTATTATCTAAATGCACTGTCATTTATATTTTCTCACAAAGATTATTTTGGTACCCCACAATATTGGGTTTTATCAAGTTTACAATTAATTTTATACTTACTAATTACATTTCTTTGTTTATATAATTCCTTAATTTAATATTTGGTTTTTAATAATAACTACTATTCATCCTTGATGAATTAGTCACCTTGGATTTGTCCATTACATGGTGATTTTTGTACAATCAGTAATTGTTTATGTTTGACCGTTATGCCTGTTTCACATTTAAGTAGCCATTACTGGATTTTTGTGGCTTCATACACAATACATTTCATTTAGTCCCAAATTGTTATTTTGCATTTATAATTAGGTTTAATGTCTCTGGATGTGTTTTAATTTAGTCTTTGTTAGTAACAACTGTGTTATTCAATCTTACTTGCTAATTATTTGCTATTCATTTCCAATATAAAATATAACATCTAGGCCTATGGTCTGTATAACTCTTACAGCCATATCCAATTCATAAACAATAGTTAATACAATTCATTATTTCTTATTTGTTGTTCTGGTGCTAAACAATCTCACCTCTATTGAACTTTTTTATCATTAAACTCCTATAACATGGGTATTTAATTAATGTTAATACAAACTTATTTTCTAATGCTTTTTTCTCTCCCTTCCATGTTAACACCATCTAATTACTTTTCTTTGTGAAACACACCTTTAAACTTTTACAATACATTTTTACGTTATAACAATACTACTTCCTAGTCATCACAGTGAATATCACTACTTAGTGTTCATTATTTACTGAATAAATGTCCTATCCTAAATACTATTCCTTGTAACTTGTTAAATGTTATTGTTCACTCTTAAAACTAAAACATAAGTAATTTTACTAAGTCTTTACCTTAGCCTACTCTCCTCTTACTATTTATACGATAGACAATATTTGTATTTATTTTTCACTAGCACTTTCTTAAATATTTAGTGTTCATTATAATTTATTTAGTGTTTCTTTAGTATTATATCACTCTAGTATAAATCACTTTCACTAATTCAACTTCCATTTATTTCTCATCATTTTATTCTCTTTCTCTACACCCTATCTATATAAAATTATTAATATTGTGTCTTTCTTAGTTAACAAATTACATATATCCCTAACTCTTTTGGGTAGTGTACTTTTATACATTGTTTCATATTACTGACGGTTCATAATTGTCATTTTGTCAATACTAACATTCATTAATAGTTTTGGTTCTTAACCGAATTTCATTGTCTTTATTACTTTGGGTTACATTATTTCTCCCTTCTCTATTTTTCATTACTTGTCTAGTTTTCTTGATGCGTTTCATCTAATTTTCTTCCTCATGGGTTTGTTCTCTCTTGGTTTTCATTCTTCTTCACCTTCATTCGTCTTGTTTTCTTTATTTTGATTTCTTAACTGGCCAATCTCTGGGGTTGGGTCAATGTCGTTTGTCTGTCAGTCTATCGTTTCAGTTTCTTTGTTAATCACTTTCGGTTTATTACACCTTCTCCTTCCCTGTTAATTACCTTTTATTTATTTTTTACTATCCACATAATTTATTTATTCAAATATAATATCATTTAGCATTTTTTATACATACTTATTGTTATCAAAATTTACCTGAATTTGGTGATGTTATATAATGCTCTCCCACCAAAATTGATCATTTTATAAAACGTGATTCTAAGTTTGATGAAATTATCAATTGTACTGTATCATTTTCTTCTTAAACTCTCCTGCTTCTCACTCGATTTTTTATGCTTAATTCTGTATCTTTTATTTCCTTTCTCCTGATTCTTTTCTTCATCATTTTTTCTTATTACGAACTGGCTTATTGATTTTTTATTATAAATTATTCCCTATAAATCTTGTTTTCCCTAACTAACTTTACTTTGTAGTTGCAATCGATTCGGATGAGCTCTATTGGCTTACCTAACTCCGTCGTTCAAAACTACTCTTATTCTGAGATCAGGGGAACATCATCCCTGCTCAGTAAAATGATTGCTGGACTTATTCAACAGTCAATCTCAATTAATGAATCTTAAATATAGTCATCTCGTGACTCAACATAATAATAATAATCATAACATTTGTTGGGAATCTTTTACCTTTATATTTCATTATTGCTCAGTTCGAGTTATATATTTTTTCAACTTTCTTCATAGATACTGCTTGGTAATACTTGAAGCATTGCTTTTTATTGATACACTTCACATTTTTATTCATTTTTAATAAGTTTTGTTTCATCTCAATTCATATTACAACTCTTAGAATGTTTATTTTATTTATTTCGTTTTTTGATCATTGGTTTTCTTAATCTTACTTCCCATTTCTTTCTAAATAGTAGTGGAAGTTAGTCATTTTGATTGATATTTTTTTTTTCCATAACTTTTTAAATATCATAGTAAGTTAGTGTTTCTTACTAGTTAGGAATGTTTTTATCTCATTCCTTTATAGTATGTTTTGCTTTTTTGTGCCTTACATTTTGGCTAAAGATTATTGTAACTTAATCTTATTTTGTTAGGAATGTTTTGTAACTTCACTCCATTATTATTAATTTTTATTCAAAGATTATAGTAAGTTATTGTTTCTTACTTTATGTGGATTCTTGGTAATTTTATTTCTCCATTTTTTATGATTGGTCTAAAATATTCTCGAATTATCTGTGTAAGCTGTCCTTACATAACCTTTTGACTTTTGAAATTCATTTTTTATATATATTTTTTCATTATTATTTATCAGCAAACTTCATCTGCTTGTATTGTTATTCTTTCTTTTTATTTCAAATTACTTAGGTAGGTTATCATGAAATCAGTCCCCTTTTTCTCGGCGTTTATCTTCACTTTGTTTGCCCATAGTCCATCATTTCCTCTGCATTTGTGGTTCGGATAACCTTGGTGTATATAACTACTTTCTTCCTAGTGATATAGGTTTCTTCTGTTTTGTACCATGATTCTTCTAATATCATATGTTCAGTGGTATCCGTGACTGCTTCCATCATTTTATTATGTGGTTCTTTATTCAGCATTTCTATTGCTGGTATACTCAAGTGTGTTAGATACCTTCTTGATTTGTGACACCCTATCTTGTTGTGAGTCCTGTCAATTTTGTGTAATTTCCATTTTCTTATTGATTTGCTGAAGTTTTCCTCTGCTGGTTGGTTGTGAATTCCCTCTATAATTTCTTTCAATGTCCTCCTACAATCTTTATATCTCATTAATTTGCTTTGGTCGGTAAGGGGTAAATTAAACACATCAATTAGTCCGTTCTTCATCATCTCCACTTCTTCTCTTGTTTTTAGTAGTTTCTTTTTATATATTTTTCCTATTTCCTTTGTTTTCTTAATCTTCTTAATTATTCGATTCTTCTTTACTCTTCTCCGGTTGGTTTTTATGTGCTTAATTTTCTCATTGTTTTTGTTATCTTTATTCCCAGAAAACAATACACCTTTGTCTTCTTTATTCTTTATTTCTTCAATGATACCGTCAGAAGTGTTGTCTAGTGTTTCATTCAATTGTGTGAAACCACTATCTACTGTTTCGTTAAGTTGATCTGCTGGGTATCTTGTCTCTTCCCATTTCTTATTCATCTCCGTTTTTGTCTGGTCGCTTTCTTCACGACATCCTTTGAAAATTAGTCTTATTTGCTGCTTCATTTCTTCTTTATTTTTCTCGTGGTCCTCCTTCAGCTGTTCCCTCAATTCTTCGTTTCTTTTCTGAATTTCCTCCATCAATCTTTGTTGTAATGTTTCATTATTTTGGCTAACTGTTTTTCTCAATTCTTCCTTAGTACTTTCATTTGTACTCACTATCTTTTCATTGATCTGTTTCAAATTGTCATTGGTTTCTTTCTTCATCTGTTTCAGACTCTCTTCACTCTTGTCGAATTTCTCCTCCTGTTTCTTAAAATTTTGATTGGTTTCTTTCATCATATTATTCATCATTTCCATTAATTTCAGTATGTTCAGGTCTCCTCTAACTTCTCCCTTGTCGCCCGCCTGTAATTCCATTTCTTCGTCTTGGGTTGGTTCTGTTGTGGTTATTGCTGTCTCCACTTCTTCAATCGGTGTTCCTTCCTCTTCTTCCCCTCTGTTTTCTTCCATCTCCTTCTCCTTCGCCAACTTTTTCCATAAACCTCTTGTGTGCATCCTGATCTCCTTTCGTGACTGCCGCTAGAACTTCGTACCTTCCTTTTTTCAAGCTCCACCGGTTGGTCGCCAATTTATAATGTTTCGGTTCGTATACCTCTGTATAATATAACAGTGTGTCTGAGTGTGAAAGTGTGTCTGTGTTTCTTACCACTGCGTCCTCGCACGGCGATGTACTTCACGATGTTTGGGCCCGTAGCGAACGTACTGGGGACCAGGTATCGTGGTTCCCGATTTGAGGTTCAAACGTAGTGGATTATCTCCGGGTGGCGCCAAATTGTGGTTACGTATTTGCTCTCATTGGGTGAGCTGAACATCAGTACATTGTTATCAATTTTCGAATTTCTTTCAAATCTTCGGACTTTCTTCCTCATCTTATCTTCCTTCGGGGTTATTATCTAAATGCACTGTCATTTATATTTTCTCACAAAGATTATTTTGGTACCCCACAATATTGGGTTTTATCAAGTTTTCTAAGTTTACAATTAATTTTATACTTACTAATTACATTTCTTTGTTTATATAATTCCTTAATTTAATATTTGGTTTTTAATAATAACTACTATTCATCCTTGATGAATTAGTCACCTTGGATTTGTCCATTACATGGTGATTTTTGTACAATCAGTAATTGTTTATGTTTGACCGTTATGCCTGTTTCACATTTAAGTAGCCATTACTGGATTTTTGTGGCTTCATACACAATACATTTCATTTAGTCCCAAATTGTTATTTTGCATTTATAATTAGGTTTAATGTCTCTGGATGTGTTTTAATTTAGTCTTTGTTAGTAACAACTGTGTTATTCAATCTTACTTGCTAATTATTTGCTATTCATTTCCAATATAAAATATAACATCTAGGCCTATGGTCTGTATAACTCTTACAGCCATATCCAATTCATAAACAATAGTTAATACAATTCATTATTTCTTATTTGTTGTTCTGGTGCTAAACAATCTCACCTCTATTGAACTTTTTTATCATTAAACTCCTATAACATGGGTATTTAATTAATGTTAATACAAACTTATTTTCTAATGCTTTTTTCTCTCCCTTCCATGTTAACACCATCTAATTACTTTTCTTTGTGAAACACACCTTTAAACTTTTACAATACATTTTTACGTTATAACAATACTACTTCCTAGTCATCACAGTGAATATCACTACTTAGTGTTCATTATTTACTGAATAAATGTCCTATCCTAAATACTATTCCTTGTAACTTGTTAAATGTTATTGTTCACTCTTAAAACTAAAACATAAGTAATTTTACTAAGTCTTTACCTTAGCCTACTCTCCTCTTACTATTTATACGATAGACAATATTTGTATTTATTTTTCACTAGCACTTTCTTAAATATTTAGTGTTCATTATAATTTATTTAGTGTTTCTTTAGTATTATATCACTCTAGTATAAATCACTTTCACTAATTCAACTTCCATTTATTTCTCATCATTTTATTCTCTTTCTCTACACCCTATCTATATAAAATTATTAATATTGTGTCTTTCTTAGTTAACAAATTACATATATCCCTAACTCTTTTGGGTAGTGTATTTTATACATTGTTTCATATTACTGATGGTTCATAATTGTCATTTTGTCAATACTAACATTCATTAATAGTTTTGGTTCTTAACCGAATTTCATTGTCTTTATTACTTTGGGTTACATTATTTCTCCCTTCTCTATTTTTCATTACTTGTCTAGTTTTCTTGATGCGTTTCATCTGGTTTTCTTCCTCATGGGTTTGTTCTCTCTTGGTTTTCATTCTTCTTCACCTTCATTCGTCTTGTTTTCTTTATTTTGATTTCTTAACTGGCCAATCTCTGGGGTTGGGTCAATGTCGTTTGTCTGTCAGTCTATCGTTTCAGTTTCTTTGTTAATCACTTTCGGTTTATTACACCTTCTCCTTCCCTGTTAATTACCTTTTATTTTTTACTATCCACATAATTTATTTATTCAAATATAATATCATTTAGCATTTTTTATACATACTTATTGTTATCAAAATTTACCTGAATTTGGTGATGTTATATAATGCTCTCCCACCAAAATTGATCATTTTATAAAACGTGATTCTAAGTTTGATGAAATTATCAATTGTATTGTATCATTTTCTTCTTAAACTCTCCTGCTTTTCACTCGATTTTTTATGCTTAATTCTGTATCTTTTATTTCCTTTCTCCTGATTCTTTTCTTCATCATTTTTTCTTATTACGAACTGGCTTATTGATTTTTTATTATAAATTATTCCCTATAAATCTTGTTTTCCCTAACTAACTTTACTTTGTAGTTGCAATCGATTCGGATGAGCTCTATTGGCTTACCTAACTCCGTCGTTCAAAACTACTCTTATTCTGAGATCAGGGGAACATCATCCCTGCTCAGTAAAATGATTGCTGGACTTATTCAACAGTCAATCTCAATTAATGAATCTTAAATATAGTCATCTCGTGACTCAACATAATAATAATAATCATAACATTTGTTGGGAATCTTTTACCCTTATATTTCATTATTGCTCAGTTCGAGTTATATATTTTTTCAACTTTCTTCATAGATACTGCTTGGTAATACTTGAAGCATTGCTTTTTATTGATACACTTCACATTTTTATTCATTTTTAATAAGTTTTGTTTCATCTCAATTCATATTACAACTCTTAGAATGTTTATTTTATTTATTTCGTTTTTTGATCATTGGTTTTCTTAATCTTACTTCCCATTTCTTTCTAAATAGTAGTGGAAGTTAGTCATTTTGATTGATATTTTTTTTTTCATAACTTTTTAAATATCATAGTACGTTAGTGTTTCTTACTAGTTAGCAATGTTTTTATCTCATTCCTTTATAGTATGTTTTGCTTTTTTGTGCCTTACATTTTGGCTAAAGATTATTGTAACTTAATCTTATTTTGTTAGGAATGTTTTGTAACTTCACTCCATTATTATTAATTTTTATTCAAAGATTATAGTAAGTTATTGTTTCTTACTTTATGTGGATTCTTGGTAATTTTATTTCTCCATTTTTTATGATTGGTCTAAAATATTCTCGAATTATCTGTGTAAGCTGTCCTTACATAACCTTTTGAATTTTGAAATTCATTTTTTATATATATTTTTTCATTATTATTTATCAGCAAACTTCATCTGCTTGTATTGTTATTCTTTCTTTTTATTTTAAATTACTTAGGTAGGTTATCATGAAATCAGTCCCCTTTTTCTCGGCGTTTATCTTCACTTTGTTTGCCCATAGTCCATCATTTCCTCTGCATTTGTGGTTCGGATAACCTTGGTGTATATAACTACTTTCTTCCTAGTGATATAGGTTTCTTCTGTTTTTGTACCATGATTCTTCTAATATCATATGTTCAGTGGTATCCGTGACTGCTTCCATCATTTTATTATGTGGTTCTTTATTCAGCATTTCTATTGCTGGTATACTCAAGTGTGTTAGATACCTTCTTGATTTGTGACACCCTATCTTGTTGTGAGTCCTGTCAATTTTGTGTAATTTCCATTTTCTTATTGATTTGCTGAAGTTTTCCTCTGCTGGTTGGTTGTGAATTCCCTCTATAATTTTCTTTCAATGTCCTCCTACAATCTTTATATCTCATTAATTTGCTTTGGTCGGTAAGGGGTAAATTGAACACATCAATTAGTCCGGTCTCATCATCTCCACTTCTTCTCTTTGTTTTTTAGTAGTTTTCTTTTTATATATTTTTCCTATTTCCTTTGTTTTCTTAATCTTCTTAATTATTCGATTCTTCTTTACTCTTCTCCGGTTGGTTTTTATGTGCTTAATTTTCTCATTGTTTTTGTTATCTTTATTCCCAGAAAACAATACACCTTTGTCTTCTTTATTCTTTATTTCTTCAATGATACCGTCAGAAGTGTTGTCTAGTGTTTCATTCAATTGTGTGAAACCACTATCTACTGTTTCGTTAAGTTGATCTGCTGGGTATCTTGTCTCTTCCCATTTCTTATTCATCTCCGTTTTTGTCTGGTCGCTTTCTTCACGACATCCTTTGAAAATTAGTCTTATTTGCTGCTTCATTTCTTCTTTATTTTTCTCGTGGTCCTCCTTCAGCTGTTCCCTCAATTCTTCGTTTCTTTTCTGAATTTCCTCCATCAATCTTTGTTGTAATGTTTCATTATTTTGGCTAACTGTTTTTCTCAATTCTTCCTTAGTACTTTCATTTGTACTCACTATCTTTTCATTGATCTGTTTCAAATTGTCATTGGTTTCTTTCTTCATCTGTTTCAGACTCTCTTCACTCTTGTCGAATTTCTCCTCCTGTTTCTTAAAATTTTGATTGGTTTCTTTCATCATATTATTCATCATTTCCATTAATTTCAGTATGTTCAGGTCTCCTCTAACTTCTCCCTTGTCGCCCGCCTGTAATTCCATTCTTCGTCTTGGGTTGGTTCTGTTGTGGTTATTGCTGTCTCCACTTCTTCAATCGGTGTTCCTTCCTCTTCTTCCCCTCTGTTTTCTTCCATCTCCTTCTCCTTCGCCAACTTTTTCCATAAACCTCTTGTGTGCATCCTGATCTCCTTTCGTGACTGCCGCTAGAACTTCGTACCTTCCTTTTTTCAAGCTCCACCGGTTGGTCGCCAATTTATAATGTTTCGGTTCGTATACCTCTGTATAATATAACAGTGTGTCTGAGTGTGAAAGTGTGTCTGTGTTTCTTACCACTGCGTCCTCGCACGGCGATGTACTTCACGATGTTTGGGCCCGTAGCGAACGTACTGGGGACCAGGTATCGTGGTTCCCGATTTGAGGTTCAAACGTAGTGGATTATTTCCGGGTGGCGCCAAATTGTGGTTACGTATTTGCTCTCATTGGGTGAGCTGAACATCAGTACATTGTTATCAATTTTCGAATTTCTTTCAAATCTTCGGACTTTCTTCCTCATCTTATCTTCCTTCGGGGTTATTATCTAAATGCACTGAATAGCATTTCCATTAATTTCAGTATGTTCAGGTCTCCTCTAACTTCTCCCTTGTCGCCCGCCTGGTAATTCCATTTCTTCGTCTTGGGTTGGTTCTGTTGTGGTTATTGCTGTCTCCACTTCTTCAATCGGTGTTCCTTCCTCTTCTTCCCCTCTGTTTTCTTCCATCTCCTTCTCCTTCGCCAACTTTTTCCATAAACCTCTTGTGTGCATCCTGATCTCCTTTCGTGACTGCCGCTAGAACTTCGTACCTTCCTTTTTTCAAGCTCCACCGGTTGGTCGCCAATTTATAATGTTTCGGTTCGTATACCTCTGTATAATATAACAGTGTGTCTGAGTGTGAAAGTGTGTCTGTGTTTCTTACCACTGCGTCCTCGCACGGCGATGTACTTCACGATGTTTGGGCCCGTAGCGAACGTACTGGGGACCAGGTATCGTGGTTCCCGATTTGAGGTTCAAACGTAGTGGATTATCTCCGGGTGGCGCCAAATTGTGGTTACGTATTTGCTCTCATTGGGTGAGCTGAACATCAGTACATTGTTATCAATTTTCGAATTTCTTTCAAATCTTCGGACTTTCTTCCTCATCTTATCTTCCTTCGGGGTTATTATCTAAATGCACTGTCATTTATATTTTCTCACAAAGATTATTTTGGTACCCCACAATATTGGGTTTTATCAAGTTTACAATTAATTTTATACTTACTAATTACATTTCTTTGTTTATATAATTCCTTAATTTAATATTTGGTTTTTAATAATAACTACTATTCATCCTTGATGAATTAGTCACCTTGGATTTGTCCATTACATGGTGATTTTTGTACAAGCAGTAATTGTTTATGTTTGACCGTTATGCCTGTTTCACATTTAAGTAGCCATTACTGGATTTTTGTGGCTTCATACACAATACATTTCATTTAGTCCCAAATTGTTATTTTGCATTTATAATTAGGTTTAATGTCTCTGGATGTGTTTTAATTTAGTCTTTGTTAGTAACAACTGTGTTATTCAATCTTACTTGCTAATTATTTGCTATTCATTTCCAATATAAAATATAACATCTAGGCCTATGGTCTGTATAACTCTTACAGCCATATCCAATTCATAAACAATAGTTAATACAATTCATTATTTCTTATTTGTTGTTCTGGTGCTAAACAGTCTCACCTCTATTGAACTTTTTTATCATTAAACTCCTATAACATGGGTATTTAATTAATGTTAATACAAACTTATTTTCTAATGCTTTTTTCTCTCCCTTCCATGTTAACACCATCTAATTACTTTTCTTTGTGAAACACACCTTTAAACTTTTACAATACATTTTTACGTTATAACAATACTACTTCCTAGTCATCACAGTGAATATCACTACTTAGTGTTCATTATTTACTGAATAAATGTCCTATCCTAAATACTATTCCTTGTAACTTGTTAAATGTTATTGTTCACTCTTAAAACTAAAACATAAGTAATTTTACTAAGTCTTTACCTTAGCCTACTCTCCTCTTACTATTTATACGATAGACAATATTTGTATTTATTTTTCACTAGCACTTTCTTAAATATTTAGTGTTCATTATAATTTATTTAGTGTTTCTTTAGTATTATATCACTCTAGTATAAATCACTTTCACTAATTCAACTTCCATTTATTTCTCATCATTTTATTCTCTTTCTCTACACCCTATCTATATAAAATTATTAATATTGTGTCTTTCTTAGTTAACAAATTACATATATCCCTAACTCTTTTGGGTAGTGTACTTTTATACATTGTTTCATATTACTGACGGTTCATAATTGTCATTTTGTCAATACTAACATTCATTAATAGTTTTGGTTCTTAACCGAATTTCATTGTCTTTATTACTTTGGGTTACATTATTTCTCCCTTCTCTATTTTTCATTACTTGTCTAGTTTTCTTGATGCGTTTCATCTGGTTTTCTTCCTCATGGGTTTGTTCTCTCTTGGTTTTCATTCTTCTTCACCTTCATTCGTCTTGTTTTCTTTATTTTGATTTCTTAACTGGCCAATCTCTGGGGTTGGGTCAATGTCGTTTGTCTGTCAGTCTATCGTTTCAGTTTCTTTGTTAATCACTTTCGGTTTATTACACCTTCTCCTTCCCTGTTAATTACCTTTTATTTATTTTTTACTATCCACATAATTTATTTATTCAAATATAATATCATTTAGCATTTTTTATACATACTTATTGTTATCAAAATTTACCTGAATTTGGTGATGTTATATAATGCTCTCCCACCAAAATTGATCATTTTATAAAACGTGATTCTAAGTTTGATGAAATTATCAATTGTATTGTATCATTTTCTTCTTAAACTCTCCTGCTTTTCACTCGATTTTTTATGCTTAATTCTGTATCTTTTATTTCCTTTCTCCTGATTCTTTTCTTCATCATTTTTTCTTATTACGAACTGGCTTATTGATTTTTTATTATAAATTATTCCCTATAAATCTTGTTTTCCCTAACTAACTTTACTTTGTAGTTGCAATCGATTCGGATGAGCTCTATTGGCTTACCTAACTCCGTCGTTCAAAACTACTCTTATTCTGAGATCAGGGGAACATCATCCCTGCTCAGTAAAATGATTGCTGGACTTATTCAACAGTCAATCTCAATTAATGAATCTTAAATATAGTCATCTCGTGACTCAACATAATAATAATAATCATAACATTTGTTGGGAATCTTTTACCCTTATATTTCATTATTGCTCAGTTCGAGTTATATATTTTTTCAACTTTCTTCATAGATACTGCTTGGTAATACTTGAAGCATTGCTTTTTATTGATACACTTCACATTTTTATTCATTTTTAATAAGTTTTGTTTCATCTCAATTCATATTACAACTCTTAGAATGTTTATTTTATTTATTTCGTTTTTTGATCATTGGTTTTCTTAATCTTACTTCCCATTTCTTTCTAAATAGTAGTGGAAGTTAGTCATTTTGATTGATATTTTTTTTTTCATAACTTTTTAAATATCATAGTACGTTAGTGTTTCTTACTAGTTAGCAATGTTTTTATCTCATTCCTTTATAGTATGTTTTGCTTTTTTGTGCCTTACATTTTGGCTAAAGATTATTGTAACTTAATCTTATTTTGTTAGGAATGTTTTGTAACTTCACTCCATTATTATTAATTTTTATTCAAAGATTATAGTAAGTTATTGTTTCTTACTTTATGTGGATTCTTGGTAATTTTATTTCTCCATTTTTTATGATTGGTCTAAAATATTCTCGAATTATCTGTGTAAGCTGTCCTTACATAACCTTTTGAATTTTGAAATTCATTTTTTATATATATTTTTTCATTATTATTTATCAGCAAACTTCATCTGCTTGTATTGTTATTCTTTCTTTTTATTTTAAATTACTTAGGTAGGTTATCATGAAATCAGTCCCCTTTTTCTCGGCGTTTATCTTCACTTTGTTTGCCCATAGTCCATCATTTCCTCTGCATTTGTGGTTCGGATAACCTTGGTGTATATAACTACTTTCTTCCTAGTGATATAGGTTTCTTCTGTTTTGTACCATGATTCTTCTAATATCATATGTTCAGTGGTATCCGTGACTGCTTCCATCATTTTATTATGTGGTTCTTTATTCAGCATTTCTATTGCTGGTATACTCAAGTGTGTTAGATACCTTCTTGATTTGTGACACCCTATCTTGTTGTGAGTCCTGTCAATTTTGTGTAATTTCCATTTTCTTATTGATTTGCTGAAGTTTTCCTCTGCTGGTTGGTTGTGAATTCCCTCTATAATTTCTTTCAATGTCCTCCTACAATCTTTATATCTCATTAATTTGCTTTGGTCGGTAAGGGGTAAATTGAACACATCAATTAGTCCGTTCTTCATCATCTCCACTTCTTCTCTTGTTTTTAGTAGTTTCTTTTTATATATTTTTCCTATTTCCTTTGTTTTCTTAATCTTCTTAATTATTCGATTCTTCTTTACTCTTCTCCGGTTGGTTTTTATGTGCTTAATTTTCTCATTGTTTTTGTTATCTTTATTCCCAGAAAACAATACACCTTTGTCTTCTTTATTCTTTATTTCTTCAATGATACCGTCAGAAGTGTTGTCTAGTGTTTCATTCAATTGTGTGAAACCACTATCTACTGTTTCGTTAAGTTGATCTGCTGGGTATCTTGTCTCTTCCCATTTCTTATTCATCTCCGTTTTTGTCTGGTCGCTTTCTTCACGACATCCTTTGAAAATTAGTCTTATTTGCTGCTTCATTTCTTCTTTATTTTTCTCGTGGTCCTCCTTCAGCTGTTCCCTCAATTCTTCGTTTCTTTTCTGAATTTCCTCCATCAATCTTTGTTGTAATGTTTCATTATTTTGGCTAACTGTTTTTCTCAATTCTTCCTTAGTACTTTCATTTGTACTCACTATCTTTTCATTGATCTGTTTCAAATTGTCATTGGTTTCTTTCTTCATCTGTTTCAGACTCTCTTCACTCTTGTCGAATTTCTCCTCCTGTTTCTTAAAATTTTGATTGGTTTCTTTCATCATATTATTCATCATTTCCATTAATTTCAGTATGTTCAGGTCTCCTCTAACTTCTCCCTTGTCGCCCGCCTGTAATTCCATTTCTTCGTCTTGGGTTGGTTCTGTTGTGGTTATTGCTGTCTCCACTTCTTCAATCGGTGTTCCTTCCTCTTCTTCCCCTCTGTTTTCTTCCATCTCCTTCTCCTTCGCCAACTTTTTCCATAAACCTCTTGTGTGCATCCTGATCTCCTTTCGTGACTGCCGCTAGAACTTCGTACCTTCCTTTTTTCAAGCTCCACCGGTTGGTCGCCAATTTATAATGTTTCGGTTCGTATACCTCTGTATAATATAACAGTGTGTCTGAGTGTGAAAGTGTGTCTGTGTTTCTTACCACTGCGTCCTCGCACGGCGATGTACTTCACGATGTTTGGGCCCGTAGCGAACGTACTGGGGACCAGGTATCGTGGTTCCCGATTTGAGGTTCAAACGTAGTGGATTATCTCCGGGTGGCGCCAAATTGTGGTTACGTATTTGCTCTCATTGGGTGAGCTGAACATCAGTACATTGTTATCAATTTTCGAATTTCTTTCAAATCTTCGGACTTTCTTCCTCATCTTATCTTCCTTCGGGGTTATTATCTAAATGCACTGTCATTTATATTTTCTCACAAAGATTATTTTGGTACCCCACAATATTGGGTTTTATCAAGTTTACAATTAATTTTATACTTACTAATTACATTTCTTTGTTTATATAATTCCTTAATTTAATATTTGGTTTTTAATAATAACTACTATTCATCCTTGATGAATTAGTCACCTTGGATTTGTCCATTACATGGTGATTTTTGTACAATCAGTAATTGTTTATGTTTGACCGTTATGCCTGTTTCACATTTAAGTAGCCATTACTGGATTTTTGTGGCTTCATACACAATACATTTCATTTAGTCCCAAATTGTTATTTTGCATTTATAATTAGGTTTAATGTCTCTGGATGTGTTTTAATTTAGTCTTTGTTAGTAACAACTGTGTTATTCAATCTTACTTGCTAATTATTTGCTATTCATTTCCAATATAAAATATAACATCTAGGCCTATGGTCTGTATAACTCTTACAGCCATATCCAATTCATAAACAATAGTTAATACAATTCATTATTTCTTATTTGTTGTTCTGGTGCTAAACAATCTCACCTCTATTGAACTTTTTTATCATTAAACTCCTATAACATGGGTATTTAATTAATGTTAATACAAACTTATTTTCTAATGCTTTTTTCTCTCCCTTCCATGTTAACACCATCTAATTACTTTTCTTTGTGAAACACACCTTTAAACTTTTACAATACATTTTTACGTTATAACAATACTACTTCCTAGTCATCACAGTGAATATCACTACTTAGTGTTCATTATTTACTGAATAAATGTCCTATCCTAAATACTATTCCTTGTAACTTGTTAAATGTTATTGTTCACTCTTAAAACTAAAACATAAGTAATTTTACTAAGTCTTTACCTTAGCCTACTCTCCTCTTACTATTTATACGATAGACAATATTTGTATTTATTTTTCACTAGCACTTTCTTAAATATTTAGTGTTCATTATAATTTATTTAGTGTTTCTTTAGTATTATATCACTCTAGTATAAATCACTTTCACTAATTCAACTTCCATTTATTTCTCATCATTTTATTCTCTTTCTCTACACCCTATCTATATAAAATTATTAATATTGTGTCTTTCTTAGTTAACAAATTACATATATCCCTAACTCTTTTGGGTAGTGTACTTTTATACATTGTTTCATATTACTGACGGTTCATAATTGTCATTTTGTCAATACTAACATTCATTAATAGTTTTGGTTCTTAACCGAATTTCATTGTCTTTATTACTTTGGGTTACATTATTTCTCCCTTCTCTATTTTTCATTACTTGTCTAGTTTTCTTGATGCGTTTCATCTGGTTTTCTTCCTCATGGGTTTGTTCTCTCTTGGTTTTCATTCTTCTTCACCTTCATTCGTCTTGTTTTCTTTATTTTGATTTCTTAACTGGCCAATCTCTGGGGTTGGGTCAATGTCGTTTGTATGTCAGTCTATCGTTTCAGTTTCTTTGTTAATCACTTTTGGTTTATTACACCTTCTCCTTCCCTGTTAATTACCTTTTATTTATTTTTTACTATCCACATAATTTATTTATTCAAATATAATATCATTTAGCATTTTTTATACATACTTATTGTTATCAAAATTTACCTGAATTTGGTGATGTTATATAATGCTCTCCCACCAAAATTGATCATTTTATAAAACGTGATTCTAAGTTTGATGAAATTATCAATTGTATTGTATCATTTTCTTCTTAAACTCTCCTGCTTCTTACTCGATTTTTTATGCTTAATTCTGTATCTTTTATTTCCTTTCTCCTGATTCTTTTCTTCGTCATTTTTTCTTATTACGAACTGGCTTATTGATTTTTTATTATAAATTATTCCCTATAAATCTTGTTTTCCCTAACTAACTTTACTTTGTAGTTGCAATCGATTCGGATGAGCTCTATTGGCTTACCTAACTCCGTCGTTCAAAACTACTCTTATTCTGAGATCAGGGGAACATCATCCCTGCTCAGTAAAATGATTGCTGGACTTATTCAACAGTCAATCTCAATTAATGAATCTTAAATATAGTCATCTCGTGACTCAACATAATAATAATAATCATAACATTTGTTGGGAATCTTTTACCTTTATATTTCATTATTGCTCAGTTCGAGTTATATATTTTTTCAACTTTCTTCATAGATACTGCTTGGTAATACTTGAAGCATTGCTTTTTATTGATACACTTCACATTTTTATTCATTTTTAATAAGTTTTGTTTCATCTCAATTCATATTACAACTCTTAGAATGTTTATTTTATTTATTTCGTTTTTTGATCATTGGTTTTCTTAATCTTACTTCCCATTTCTTTCTAAATAGTAGTGGAAGTTAGTCATTTTGATTGATATTTTTTTTTTCCATAACTTTTTAAATATCATAGTAAGTTAGTGTTTCTTACTAGTTAGGAATGTTTTTATCTCATTCCTTTATAGTATGTTTTGCTTTTTTGTGCCTTACATTTTGGCTAAAGATTATTGTAACTTAATCTTATTTTGTTAGGAATGTTTTGTAACTTCACTCCATTATTATTAATTTTTATTCAAAGATTATAGTAAGTTATTGTTTCTTACTTTATGTGGATTCTTGGTAATTTTATTTCTCCATTTTTTATGATTGGTCTAAAATATTCTCGAATTATCTGTGTAAGCTGTCCTTACATAACCTTTTGACTTTTGAAATTCATTTTTTATATATATTTTTTCATTATTATTTATCAGCAAACTTCATCTGCTTGTATTGTTATTCTTTCTTTTTATTTCAAATTACTTAGGTAGGTTATCATGAAATCAGTCCCCTTTTTCTCGGCGTTTATCTTCACTTTGTTTGCCCATAGTCCATCATTTCCTCTGCATTTGTGGTTCGGATAACCTTGGTGTATATAACTACTTTCTTCCTAGTGATATAGGTTTCTTCTGTTTTGTACCATGATTCTTCTAATATCATATGTTCAGTGGTATCCGTGACTGCTTCCATCATTTTATTATGTGGTTCTTTATTCAGCATTTCTATTGCTGGTATACTCAAGTGTGTTAGATACCTTCTTGATTTGTGACACCCTATCTTGTTGTGAGTCCTGTCAATTTTGTGTAATTTCCATTTTCTTATTGATTTGCTGAAGTTTTCCTCTGCTGGTTGGTTGTGAATTCCCTCTATAATTTCTTTCAATGTCCTCCTACAATCTTTATATCTCATTAATTTGCTTTGGTCGGTAAGGGGTAAATTAAACACATCAATTAGTCCGTTCTTCATCATCTCCACTTCTTCTCTTGTTTTTAGTAGTTTCTTTTTATATATTTTTCCTATTTCCTTTGTTTTCTTAATCTTCTTAATTATTCGATTCTTCTTTACTCTTCTCCGGTTGGTTTTTATGTGCTTAATTTTCTCATTGTTTTTGTTATCTTTATTCCCAGAAAACAATACACCTTTGTCTTCTTTATTCTTTATTTCTTCAATGATACCGTCAGAAGTGTTGTCTAGTGTTTCATTCAATTGTGTGAAACCACTATCTACTGTTTCGTTAAGTTGATCTGCTGGGTATCTTGTCTCTTCCCATTTCTTATTCATCTCCGTTTTTGTCTGGTCGCTTTCTTCACGACATCCTTTGAAAATTAGTCTTATTTGCTGCTTCATTTCTTCTTTATTTTTCTCGTGGTCCTCCTTCAGCTGTTCCCTCAATTCTTCGTTTCTTTTCTGAATTTCCTCCATCAATCTTTGTTGTAATGTTTCATTATTTTGGCTAACTGTTTTTCTCAATTCTTCCTTAGTACTTTCATTTGTACTCACTATCTTTTCATTGATCTGTTTCAAATTGTCATTGGTTTCTTTCTTCATCTGTTTCAGACTCTCTTCACTCTTGTCGAATTTCTCCTCCTGTTTCTTAAAATTTTGATTGGTTTCTTTCATCATATTATTCATCATTTCCATTAATTTCAGTATGTTCAGGTCTCCTCTAACTTCTCCCTTGTCGCCCGCCTGTAATTCCATTTCTTCGTCTTGGGTTGGTTCTGTTGTGGTTATTGCTGTCTCCACTTCTTCAATCGGTGTTCCTTCCTCTTCTTCCCCTCTGTTTTCTTCCATCTCCTTCTCCTTCGCCAACTTTTTCCATAAACCTCTTGTGTGCATCCTGATCTCCTTTCGTGACTGCCGCTAGAACTTCGTACCTTCCTTTTTTCAAGCTCCACCGGTTGGTCGCCAATTTATAATGTTTCAGTTCGTATACCTCTGTATAATATAACAGTGTGTCTGAGTGTGAAAGTGTGTCTGTGTTTCTTACCACTGCGTCCTCGCACGGCGATGTACTTCACGATGTTTGGGCCCGTAGCGAACGTACTGGGGACCAGGTATCGTGGTTCCCGATTTGAGGTTCAAACGTAGTGGATTATCTCCGGGTGGCGCCAAATTGTGGTTACGTATTTGCTCTCATTGGGTGAGCTGAACATCAGTACATTGTTATCAATTTTCGAATTTCTTTCAAATCTTCGGACTTTCTTCCTCATCTTATCTTCCTTCGGGGTTATTATCTAAATGCACTGTCATTTATATTTTCTCACAAAGATTATTTTGGTACCCCACAATATTGGGTTTTATCAAGTTTACAATTAATTTTATACTTACTAATTACATTTCTTTGTTTATATAATTCCTTAATTTAATATTTGGTTTTTAATAATAACTACTATTCATCCTTGATGAATTAGTCACCTTGGATTTGTCCATTACATGGTGATTTTTGTACAAGCAGTAATTGTTTATGTTTGACCGTTATGCCTGTTTCACATTTAAGTAGCCATTACTGGATTTTTGTGGCTTCATACACAATACATTTCATTTAGTCCCAAATTGTTATTTTGCATTTATAATTAGGTTTAATGTCTCTGGATGTGTTTTAATTTAGTCTTTGTTAGTAACAACTGTGTTATTCAATCTTACTTGCTAATTATTTGCTATTCATTTCCAATATAAAATATAACATCTAGGCCTATGGTCTGTATAACTCTTACAGCCATATCCAATTCATAAACAATAGTTAATACAATTCATTATTTCTTATTTGTTGTTCTGGTGCTAAACAGTCTCACCTCTATTGAACTTTTTTATCATTAAACTCCTATAACATGGGTATTTAATTAATGTTAATACAAACTTATTTTCTAATGCTTTTTTCTCTCCCTTCCATGTTAACACCATCTAATTACTTTTCTTTGTGAAACACACCTTTAAACTTTTACAATACATTTTTACGTTATAACAATACTACTTCCTAGTCATCACAGTGAATATCACTACTTAGTGTTCATTATTTACTGAATAAATGTCCTATCCTAAATACTATTCCTTGTAACTTGTTAAATGTTATTGTTCACTCTTAAAACTAAAACATAAGTAATTTTACTAAGTCTTTACCTTAGCCTACTCTCCTCTTACTATTTATACGATAGACAATATTTGTATTTATTTTTCACTAGCACTTTCTTAAATATTTAGTGTTCATTATAATTTATTTAGTGTTTCTTTAGTATTATATCACTCTAGTATAAATCACTTTCACTAATTCAACTTCCATTTATTTCTCATCATTTTATTCTCTTTCTCTACACCCTATCTATATAAAATTATTAATATTGTGTCTTTCTTAGTTAACAAATTACATATATCCCTAACTCTTTTGGGTAGTGTACTTTTATACATTGTTTCATATTACTGACGGTTCATAATTGTCATTTTGTCAATACTAACATTCATTAATAGTTTTGGTTCTTAACCGAATTTCATTGTCTTTATTACTTTGGGTTACATTATTTCTCCCTTCTCTATTTTTCATTACTTGTCTAGTTTTCTTGATGCGTTTCATCTGGTTTTCTTCCTCATGGGTTTGTTCTCTCTTGGTTTTCATTCTTCTTCACCTTCATTCGTCTTGTTTTCTTTATTTTGATTTCTTAACTGGCCAATCTCTGGGGTTGGGTCAATGTCGTTTGTCTGTCAGTCTATCGTTTCAGTTTCTTTGTTAATCACTTTCGGTTTATTACACCTTCTCCTTCCCTGTTAATTACCTTTTATTTATTTTTTACTATCCACATAATTTATTTATTCAAATATAATATCATTTAGCATTTTTTATACATACTTATTGTTATCAAAATTTACCTGAATTTGGTGATGTTATATAATGCTCTCCCACCAAAATTGATCATTTTATAAAACGTGATTCTAAGTTTGATGAAATTATCAATTGTATTGTATCATTTTCTTCTTAAACTCTCCTGCTTCTCACTCGATTTTTTATGCTTAATTCTGTATCTTTTATTTCCTTTCTCCTGATTCTTTTCTTCGTCATTTTTTCTTATTACGAACTGGCTTATTGATTTTTTATTATAAATTATTCCCTATAAATCTTGTTTTCCCTAACTAACTTTACTTTGTAGTTGCAATCGATTCGGATGAGCTCTATTGGCTTACCTAACTCCGTCGTTCAAAACTACTCTTATTCTGAGATCAGGGGAACATCATCCCTGCTCAGTAAAATGATTGCTGGACTTATTCAACAGTCAATCTCAATTAATGAATCTTAAATATAGTCATCTCGTGACTCAACATAATAATAATAATCATAACATTTGTTGGGAATCTTTTACCTTTATATTTCATTATTGCTCAGTTCGAGTTATATATTTTTTCAACTTTCTTCATAGATACTGCTTGGTAATACTTGAAGCATTGCTTTTTATTGATACACTTCACATTTTTATTCATTTTTAATAAGTTTTGTTTCATCTCAATTCATATTACAACTCTTAGAATGTTTATTTTATTTATTTCGTTTTTTGATCATTGGTTTTCTTAATCTTACTTCCCATTTCTTTCTAAATAGTAGTGGAAGTTAGTCATTTTGATTGATATTTTTTTTTTCCATAACTTTTTAAATATCATAGTAAGTTAGTGTTTCTTACTAGTTAGGAATGTTTTTATCTCATTCCTTTATAGTATGTTTTGCTTTTTTGTGCCTTACATTTTGGCTAAAGATTATTGTAACTTAATCTTATTTTGTTAGGAATGTTTTGTAACTTCACTCCATTATTATTAATTTTTATTCAAAGATTATAGTAAGTTATTGTTTCTTACTTTATGTGGATTCTTGGTAATTTTATTTCTCCATTTTTTATGATTGGTCTAAAATATTCTCGAATTATCTGTGTAAGCTGTCCTTACATAACCTTTTGACTTTTGAAATTCATTTTTTATATATATTTTTTCATTATTATTTATCAGCAAACTTCATCTGCTTGTATTGTTATTCTTTCTTTTTATTTCAAATTACTTAGGTAGGTTATCATGAAATCAGTCCCCTTTTTCTCGGCGTTTATCTTCACTTTGTTTGCCCATAGTCCATCATTTCCTCTGCATTTGTGGTTCGGATAACCTTGGTGTATATAACTACTTTCTTCCTAGTGATATAGGTTTCTTCTGTTTTGTACCATGATTCTTCTAATATCATATGTTCAGTGGTATCCGTGACTGCTTCCATCATTTTATTATGTGGTTCTTTATTCAGCATTTCTATTGCTGGTATACTCAAGTGTGTTAGATACCTTCTTGATTTGTGACACCCTATCTTGTTGTGAGTCCTGTCAATTTTGTGTAATTTCCATTTTCTTATTGATTTGCTGAAGTTTTCCTCTGCTGGTTGGTTGTGAATTCCCTCTATAATTTCTTTCAATGTCCTCCTACAATCTTTATATCTCATTAATTTGCTTTGGTCGGTAAGGGGTAAATTGAACACATCAATTAGTCCGTTCTTCATCATCTCCACTTCTTCTCTTGTTTTTAGTAGTTTCTTTTTATATATTTTTCCTATTTCCTTTGTTTTCTTAATCTTCTTAATTATTCGATTCTTCTTTACTCTTCTCCGGTTGGTTTTTATGTGCTTAATTTTCTCATTGTTTTTGTTATCTTTATTCCCAGAAAACAATACACCTTTGTCTTCTTTATTCTTTATTTCTTCAATGATACCGTCAGAAGTGTTGTCTAGTGTTTCATTCAATTGTGTGAAACCACTATCTACTGTTTCATTAAGTTGATCTGCTGGGTATCTTGTCTCTTCCCATTTCTTATTCATCTCCGTTTTTGTCTGGTCGCTTTCTTCACGACATCCTTTGAAAATTAGTCTTATTTGCTGCTTCATTTCTTCTTTATTTTTCTCGTGGTCCTCCTTCAGCTGTTCCCTCAATTCTTCGTTTCTTTTCTGAATTTCCTCCATCAATCTTTGTTGTAATGTTTCATTATTTTGGCTAACTGTTTTTCTCAATTCTTCCTTAGTACTTTCATTTGTACTCACTATCTTTTCATTGATCTGTTTCAAATTGTCATTGGTTTCTTTCTTCATCTGTTTCAGACTCTCTTCACTCTTGTCGAATTTCTCCTCCTGTTTCTTAAAATTTTGATTGGTTTCTTTCATCATATTATTCATCATTTCCATTAATTTCAGTATGTTCAGGTCTCCTCTAACTTCTCCCTTGTCGCCCGCCTGTAATTCCATTTCTTCGTCTTGGGTTGGTTCTGTTGTGGTTATTGCTGTCTCCACTTCTTCAATCGGTGTTCCTTCCTCTTCTTCCCCTCTGTTTTCTTCCATCTCCTTCTCCTTCGCCAACTTTTTCCATAAACCTCTTGTGTGCATCCTGATCTCCTTTCGTGACTGCCGCTAGAACTTCGTACCTTCCTTTTTTCAAGCTCCACCGGTTGGTCGCCAATTTATAATGTTTCAGTTCGTATACCTCTGTATAATATAACAGTGTGTCTGAGTGTGAAAGTGTGTCTGTGTTTCTTACTACTGCGTCCTCGCACGGCGATGTACTTCACGATGTTTGGGCCCGTAGCGAACGTACTGGGGACCAGGTATCGTGGTTCCCGATTTGAGGTTCAAACGTAGTGGATTATCTCCGGGTGGCGCCAAATTGTTTATATAAAACAATTAAAGTGGTTTACTTATCAATGTTCTATTTGAACGAGGCGACGAATTCAATCCGTCCCGCCTTTTCTCAATTTCGTGTCAATCGAGATAGCGGTTGCAGGATTCGCTACTTGAGCGCTAGACGTCGCATTGGAAACCTTCACTATACATTATATTTTTACACATACACTTTGCTAATGGAAATAAGACACGATTTAACACACACAATACAAATTTATTATTAATTGGAAGTTAATATTTTATAGACACAAGTTGTAATTAATTTGCTCATATATAATTCTGCACCGGATAATTCTTTATAAGACTCTACTCAAGGGTTAACCAATCGATTTCGAATACATATAAACAGCATGGCTTTCTCTGACGCCAATCAACAAATATTTCGATCGATGGTTGTGAGTTGTTTGGATCACGTTAAAAGGTTCAGATGCAGTTACAACATTAAAAATACACAACCTTACAATGTTTTTTCCTTATGTATGATAATGTGTAGCGGTAATTGTTTTGTTTAAGTGTCATACAAGATGTTTATAAGTCGTACACAAATATGAGGTTAGTTCTATAGTTAACAAATTTTCAGTGATATAATTTTATGGATCAATCCTTGTAAGAGAATAAAAATGATTCAGTGGTGTTCAACATACATTCAGAAATGTTCAAAGTGCGTTTATTTTTTGGAAGTTGAAATAATTTAACTGATACTTAACAGCATTGCAGTACGGAATTACTCGGGATGTCAAGAAGGAAGGATTATGGCATCAATATTGTTCCCGTGTTCTTTATTCAAGCTTCGACATCTTTTTCAAAGTGGTTTGGACTTATTTAGATATTTCATATTGAGTTAAACGTCTTCTCCCTCTGGAAATGGTATTCTGCATCCATCAGACTTCGGTACTATCGATTTCTATACTTGGTTCTACTTCTAAGATGTTTTAACTATTAAAATGTGTTGTACAGAAAATTCGCATCTGGCTTGCGATAGCGTCACTTTCCAAGTAATTGTATTTAACGGTAATTACCTCATTAAACGGTCGTTTCCATGGTTACGTATTTGCTCTCATTGGGTGAGCTGAACATCAGTACATTGTTATCAATTTTCGAATTTCTTTCAAATCTTCCCAAATCTTCGGACTTTCTTCCTCCTCTTATCTTCCTTCGGGGTTATTATCTAAATGCACTGTCATTTATATTTTCTCACAAAGATTATTTTGGTACCCCACAATATTGGGTTTTATCAAGTTTTCTAAGTTTACAATTAATTTTATACTTACTAATTACATTTCTTTGTTTATACATTTCCTTAATTTAATATTTGGTTTTTAATAATAACTACTATTCATCCTTGATGAATTAGTCACCTTGGATTTGTCCATTACATGGTGATTTTTGTACAATCAGTAATTGTTTATGTTTGACCGTTATGCCCGTTTCACATTTAAGTAGCCATTACTGGATTTTTGTGGCTTCATACACAATACATTTCATTTAGTCCCAAATTGTTATTTTGCATTTATAATTAGGTTTAATGTCTCTGGATGTGTTTTAATTTAGTCTTTGTTAGTAACAACTGTGTTATTCAATCTTACTTGCTAATTATTTGCTATTCATTTCCAATATAAAATATAATATCTAGGCCTATGGTCTGTATAACTCTTACAGCCATATCCAATTCATAAACAATAGTTAATACAATTCATTATTTCTTATTTGTTGTTCTGGTGCTAAACAATCTCACCTCTATTGAACTTTTTTATCATTAAACTCCCCTTATAACATGGGTATTTAATTAATGTTAATACAAACTTATTTTCTAATGCTTTTTTCTCTCCCTTCCATGTTAACACCATCTAATTACTTTTCTTTGTGAAACACACCTTTAAACTTTTACAATACATTTTTACGTTATAACAATACTACTTCCTAGTCATCACAGTGAATATCACTACTTAGTGTTCATTATTTACTGAATAAATGTCCTATCCTAAATACTATTCCTTGTAACTTGTTAAATGTTATTGTTCACTCTTAAAACTAAAACATAAGTAATTTTACTAAGTCTTTACCTTAGCCTACTCTCCTCTTACTATTTATACGATAGACAATATTTGTATTTATTTTTCACTAGCACTTTCTTAAATTATTTAGTGTTCATTATAATTTATTTAGTGTTTCTTTAGTATTATATCACTCTAGTATAAATCACTTTCACTAATTCAACTTCCATTTATTTCTCATCATTTTATTCTCTTTCTCTACGCCCTATCTATATAAAATTATTAATATTGTGTATTCTTTGTTAACAAATTACATATATCCCTAACTCTTTTGGGTAGTGTACTTTTATACATTGTTTCATATTACTGACGGTTCATAATTGTCATTTTGTCAATACTAACATTCATTAATAGTTTTGGTTCTTAACCGAATTTCATTGTCTTTATTACTTTGGGTTACATTATTTCTCCCTTCTCTATTTTTCATTACTTGTCTAGTTTTCTTGATGCGTTTCATCTGGTTTTCTTCCTCATGGGTTTGTTCTCTCTTGGTTTTCATTCTTCTTCACCTTCATTCGTCTTGTTTGCTTTATTTTGATTTCTTAACTGGCCAATCTCTGGGGTTGGGTCAATGTCGTTTGTCTGTCAGTCTATCGTTTCAGTTTCTTTGTTAATCACTTTCGGTTTATTACACCTTCTCCTTCCCTGTTAATTACCTTTTATTTATTTTTTACTATCCACATAATTTATTTATTCAAACATAATATCATTTAGCATTTTTTATACATACTTATTGTTATCAAAATTTACCTGAATTTGGTGATGTTATAGTATATATATATTTCGGGGCACAGAAACAGAATCATATCTGAGCAGAAACCCTTTGGCACAACACCAGGGGTGATAGGATAACAAGAAGTGTTTTGCCAATGAGAAGCTTTGAGTTTCTGGAAAACCCTTTGTATTTTGTTTATAAAAAAACAGGCTGCTAGGTGGGAAAGTAATCATGATCCAGTCCAAGATTTGTGGAAAATATTCATCAATAATTGTATAGCTTCGTACACGCATGTAGACTACTGCACCATCAGTGAACAGCTTTCGGCATTCAGAGGAAAATGTCCTTTTAGGATGTACATTCCAAACAAGCCTGACAAGTATGGGATAAAAATTGTGATGCTGTGACCAATATGTGTGTTTTATGGAAGTCTAAATATTACTTGTTTGAATACCTATGTAATCTACGAAGAAAACAGGTTTTTTGCAAACGATAACGTAAAGCCTAAGGTAGACTTTAATTTTATACTGGGAGAACAGCTGATGAGGCCTTGGCTGCTGCATAGGCTACATATTCCATCATTGTATAGAGAAATCCACTTAACAATAGCAGAACAACTGGGAGTTGAGGTGCCTACTCAGCCACTACAAACCATCTGGACGTCTGGAAGGCATGGATTCTCTCTGAGATCCAAAGACACTACAAACAGTTTTCTTTTTAAAAATAGATATCATGTAATAAAAACAATCTGCTCTTATATAATTCAACTTGGGGTTTTTTTTTAGAAATATATTGGGAATTTTTAAAGTGTGTATTTTCATTTGAGGTATACAATGCCCCAGTGTACGGTTAATGATCCTAAACAATAGGTGTGTGGTTCCAGGGTTAAATATCGCCTTCTGTGTGTAAAAAATTGTGGCTGATGCCAAGCTGGCACTATATGAATCTGTTAGCAACCTACCCAATGGCGGAGAGATTGTAAACTCCATAAACACCCTTGGCTACACCACTGTCTGCAAAAATTAATTTAATTCTTTTTTAATAGCATTTTTAGGATCATTTAAGCATTTATTTTTTCATGTCTACAATAATTTTGAGTGTTAATGTAAATCTTGTAGTGCTCAAATACACTTTTCTTAAAATACTATTATTTTCACTTATTGCAAGTGATAATTTCAATTAACAGATTTTAAACATAAACAACAGTTAAAAGGTTTTATAAGAAAAGTTCATAGAACTTATTTCACTGGTCAACTGTTTAATTATCTCAGCAGATTTAGGATGACCATTAAAACAAAAAAGTTATAAAAACCAATTAATGGGGCATTATCAGTAGCCTGAGTTGAAAACAACCATGTATACTGTACCACCAACAAAGCAAGACACCGACAAATAGAAAATTTCCCGTACACGCATCAAACTTCCCACTACTATATGAGTATGCATGTAGTAGTTAGTACAGTCACTACTACAAGCAGTATTCAGAACACATTGTTTTGCGTGTGTGTAAACAGGCAACTCAGTAACTTCTGGAATGCTTAGAGACTGTACCTGTATAAAGCAGTTTTCTGGTCTTGAGTGTTCAATGACAATAGTCTTCAACTAATAGTTTTTTGCATATCTACACAATACAAATCTTTTTATACTATAGTAAAAAAAATGATGGTATTATCTATGAACTTTCAGAATTTGTGCAAATAATCTTCTTCAAAGTCACTGAGTTGAAGATTGCTGTTTTATTAAATTGTATGTGTCAGGCATTCTGTTACACACACACACACACACACATGCATATACACAAAAATAAATAATATCGTATAAAGGTAATTGTATTTCCAACTTCAGAGACTCTAAAATATGTATATCCTGTTGAATCTTGATTACTTATGGTGTTGTATAGGCATAGCGAGTAGAAGGGGAAGTGTGCTCACTCCCGCTTGTAAAGCATTACGACAATGGGACGGCTGAAGGCACGCTGTAGAGAGTGCGCCACAGTCGACTCAGATCCAGATGTGTAGTTGCTAGGCTGTGCACGTGCGTGTATGCTGGCTATTTTCGTAAAAGATAAGTGCAAAATAAAGTCGTATACGTGTGATTGTGTAAGCCGAAGTGTGTGATATATTCGTAAGATCATTATCAATAAAATGCCGGCCTGTTTCGTGCCGGTATGTCGCTCTGGATATAGAACAGATAAAGGTAAACATTTCTTTACACCTCCTAAAGATGAGAAGCTGTTTTCAGCGTGGGCTAGGGCGATTCCAAGGAAAGATATCCCACTTACGCGTAAATCTGCCATTTGTGAATGCCATTTTGCTGATGCTCTTTTAATTAAAGCAGATTCCTTTGTTATTGATGGGAAACATGTGGAAATTCCGAGAATTAGATGGACCTTGAAGCCGGGTGCTGTTCCACATATTTTTCCTAGCTTGCCTTCTTATTTAAGTAAAAAATTAAAGGTTCGGAAATCCCCTGTGAAACGGGAATCACGCAAAGAGTCCGCAGCTAGTGGCAACAGCGCTAAATGCAGTATTTTAGAAGTAATCGACCCTAATCATAATCTTCCCTCTACATCTAAATTAACCAGTTCTAGTGCTCATGATCCACCAGTTATTCAAAATTTGAAGAAAAGAATAAGAAACTTAAACAGGAACTTAAAAAGAACACAAAATAAATTAGCAGTTTACAAAGCTAAAACAAATTTGCTTGAAAGAAAGACGCGCCAAATCAATTCGACTGAAGCAGAGGATTGCTTAAGTTGTCTAAGTAAGAAACAAAAACTTATGGTTGACACGATGCTGAAGAAATGTAACGCTCGTTCCAAAGGCATGTGATATTCAAATGAATTTATATTGGACAGTTTGCTGTTAAAAATAAAATCGCCTAGAGGTTACAGACATTGTCTGAAGCATGAATTACTACCTTTGCCTTCAGAATCTCACCTGAGAAAACTGTGTAAAGGTTTTAAGAGTAATTATGGTGTGAACGGAAACGCCATAAATGCGATTAAGGAAGCTTACGCAAATGAGAAAGATGAAAATAAACGGTTAGGAATTCTCATTTTCGATGAAGTAAAATTAAGGGAGGACATTAGATTCAATTCGTCCACTTTGAAAATTGATGGTTTTGTTGATTTAGGTGATGAGACTCCAGACAGCAATAAGAATATTCTAGCAAATCATGCCCTTGTGTTTATGTTCGTTCCTTTGCTGTGTAATTGGATCCAGCCCGTGGCAATTTATGCAAGTAAAAATGCCACTCCTGGGGACATACTTTCAAAAATATTAATTCAAGTTATTATTCAATTAGAACAATCTGGGGTGAAAGTGATAGCATTCACGTGTGATGGTAGCCAGTCTAATAAAAGGGTCTGGACGATTCTAGGGATCTAAGGAAAGGAGGGGAAAACAAAGTGCTTTATTGAAAATCCAGTTGACCACAAAAGGAAAATATGGGCGTTCTCCGATAGTGTTCATATTTTTAAATGCAATCGCAATCATTTCCACAACAAAATAAATTTGATATATAAAAGCACAGAAGTGAATTATGAATTTTATCGAAAGTTATTTAAAATAGACACATCATGTGAATTCGCCGGTCTTCGAAGCTGCCCGAAGTTGACATCCTCCCACATAGACCCTAACTCATTTCAAAGAATGAACGCGAGGTTGGCTTTTCAGCTATTCAGCAACAGTGTAGCAAATGCAATTAGATTTTTCAGATAAATGAAGCCTAATGAGTTTCGTGGCAGTGAGAATACTGAATGTTTAACCAGAGATCTCAATAACCTTGTGGATGTCCTGAACTCTACGTTGCCCGTAAAAGGACTGTACAAAGGTTCTCCCTCACACAAACTTCTATTAGAATTTTTAGAAAATATCAAAACTCAGAAGAACACATTTGCGTCCTCAAGAACTATGGAATCATTGAGAGTAACCCTGACAAGTACTCTTGAAATATCGGAATTTTTGTGGGCTAGAGGATTTACCTATGTTTTAACTGCTAAATTTAATCAAGTTAGAGCGTCATTTCGGAATTTTGAGATCTCTAAGTTGTGATGATCATCCTTCGACCGTCGACTTTTTACATATGTTGCAATCCATATATGTTCCAACGAAACTTGTTCTAAATTCGTCAGCAAACAGCGAACCCAAAGTAGAAGCACCCCTTACTTCGTTTGTAAATCAGATGCACGCAATGGCTAGAGAAAGTGCACAGAGGAGCAAAGAAATTAAGGACAGTGTAGAGATGAAAATCAAAGATAAAATTGTAGTGACTGACTGGGAAAATGAAATCACCCTCCCATATCAAGCAGACCTCGTTAAGCAGAATTTAGTGTTCTATCTGGCAGGCTACATAGTGAAAAAAAGTGACAAGTATATTAATTGTCCACAGTGTATTCGTACACTGTCTAGTGAACAAGTTCCTGACCCTTCGGTAGCAATGTTTACTTCCTTGAAAGATTATGGTTACGATAAAGATGTCAGGTATTTAACATACCCCTCCCGTTGCGTACTCCAGTTGCTTTTACAAGCAGAGGCAGTCATCTCAGAGAAACTTCGCTCGGAACATAATTTATGGGGTGACATATTTTTCAACTGTTTGGATAGCATTGATTCTATCTTCGTCCGCTCTTCAGATTTAGGATGCAGTGGTGACCACAGAAGTGAACTTGCGGGAAAGTTAATTTTCCACTACCTCAAGTGTCGTTTTTTCTTCCGCACCAAGGAACTGAGGAAGGAGCTCCTATCATCCAAGAAAGCCAAGTCTTCGCGGAAGTTGTCCAAGGTTTCCGACAGCTGATGCAATCACGGTGAGTTCAGGGTAATTTTATATGGTTTGACACACAGATATTAGAAATGTAAGCAGTTTTTATCTTGATGTGTGTTGGCTTATCGTACCGCGACATATATCCGGTTACCTCACAGATAGTTAACTGGTTATTAGATTCCTCAAATAATAATAGGTCGATATGTGTGATAACTGTGTCTCTTAAGTTTATTTCTCGCAGTGATTTCCGTACAGATATTATTTGGCGTCTGCATTAAACGTAATCATAACAACAAATTGTCTCACTTGTTGGATCTGTAACGACACGAGTGCGATCTGCTGGCTGGGCCAGGTAACAGCGAGAGTGAGCTGACTTCCTTGTTCTATAGGCTATGGTATAGGTATGAAGATGCAGACAGGTACATTATATTTATCAAAAATAGGAAACAAACTTATATTGGTGGATATAAAAGTATTATTCAATAAGAATATTTGTTGCAATCCAGTATTTTAAATGCTGGTAGTGTCACTTCACTCTCAGATCAAACAAAATGCTTCATCCTCAGATTTGGGTGGCATTTTGTCCAATCTGATGATGAGGTAACACTCAAAAGCATTTATCAACAATTACCTGAATTGTTGACTTATAAAAAACTTTCTCCTTGGATAGTATTATGTTTATCATCTATGTTAGGCTCGTGTGTAAACTAGTATTCAAATTATGTTACTTTTATTTAGGCACTTTTGGCTGTCAGCTATCATTAAACAATTGGAGATACTGTGTGATGATATCCATAAGTATAAAATAATATTTCACCTTCTCTGTTTCAGAAAAGTTAATGGTTTTACTTCGTGATGGGCGAACTCTTATTGGATATTTACGGAGTGTTGATCAGTTTGCAAACTTGGTGTTACATCGCACAATAGAACGAATCCATGTAGGAAAACAATTTGGTGATATTCCTAGAGGTGTTTTTATTGTACGGGGAGAAAATGTAGTACTGCTGGGAGAAATTGTAAGGTTCTGTTGGTTTGTTATATCATTGAGAATTTGAAAGCTTTAAATACTTAAGTTTTTTATAAATTATAATGCACATATGTGCATTTTGACACACACACAGACACACACTGTGGTCTTATAACTACGTTATTTATGAGAGTAAATCAAAAAGTAAAGAGAAATATAAAAAAATAGTATTTTATTTACATTTATGAAAGTGATATTTGTATTACATTTCTGCTTAATTCAATGCAGTTGATCCATCCCTTAACAAACTTTTTAATTTCCTTCTAGAGAAAAATTTCTGTCTCATGTACTACTGATTTCACACTGCTTCTATGATCTCTTCATCTTAACAAACATCATTTTCCTTGCGGTGTTTCTTTCAGTGGGCCAAAAAGATAAAAACCACTTTGAGCAAGGTGAGAATGGTTTGATGGGTTCTTCAACAGCTGGAAACCAAGATCTTGTTGGGTGTCCTTTTGTTTGCTGTACGAGATCTAGCATTTCCCTTAAGCAAATCATACTTTTGAAAGTTGACCTTACTTTCGTATTTTATTTTTGGTTCAAGCAATTCAAGTAGCTTACAAAATTTGTTACTAGTTACTGTTTCATATTTTGATCTAAAAGAATACAGTATTGTTTATCCATGTTCATATTGTCATTATTTGAAAGTGTAGGTTTACCGTTCTGTCATTCATCACAGAAAGAAATCCAGCCGTTTTTTAAAGCTATTGGTGAGCTCAAAGATCCTGCTACCATTCAGAAACATTTTCAGTGTTGCTTTTGTGTTATATGATTGATTTGTATAGGTTTTAGACCCTCTTAGTTTATAAAACATTGTTTGGATTTTTCCGTGGTGCAGCTGGACAATGGGGCATTTATTTTAAATTTACTGGAGCATCACAAGAGCAATAGGGGATACGTACTATTGAAGTTCAGACAAGCGATTATCATAATCGGCATGGAGAAATGATCTGGCCCTATGCCTTTAGTGGGCCTCAGTATCCCCGAGAGATCCTCGGAAGAAGTAGACACAAAATTTTACAGTAGTTGTGGAATATTGCATATCAAATTATCCAATAGAGGATAAAACTATCCAATTTAGCTAAAACCTTAGTAACCTATCTTCAGATTCTCAGTAACTTATCTCAGAGAGAGAGAGAGAGAGAGAGAGAGAGAGAGAGAGAGAGAGAGAGAGAGAGAGAGAGAGAGAGAGAGAGAGAGAGAGAGTGTACTGATTACAAACAGAAGTTAATGGCTGAACATGAGTAATAACCAAATAATTTTTTTGAACTTTTGACATTTTTCCAAGTTTTTGTAACATTTTCAACATGCTGTATGCCAGTTCAGAATTCCATGGCAGTTGAGGCAGAGACTGCTAAACTAGGCTATAGAGTGGCAAAAAACTGGCTGAATTGTATGTGTACAGCCAGTTACTCCCACTAACCCAACTCACTCTCTCCATTATATTTTTAGGTGGTAGTATAAAGGGTAACGTGCACTTGGTAATTTGTTAAAACACTCTAGACAATATACAACACATTTTTATATTCATGGGTTCCAGCTAATGGGGTCACCAGTTATTAGGGCCAGCCACTTTTATTAGAATTTCAGCCAATTTGTATTCAGAATACAAAAACAAAACAGCGTTGCATACAGAAAGTTGCTTTGGTCAGTAGGTTCAGACTGCCAGTCATTTGGTCCAATAATGGCTCAAATTTTCTGTTCTTAAACAGAAGAAATAGGCCATTTTTTGTTTATGTAATTTACACAAGTAGAAATAGACTTCCATATTCAATACATCCATAAACTAACTACACACACCACTTTCTATGACACTATGATATTGTTATGTCTAACAATGCTGTCTCTTTGTATCACTTCCTTCGACTTCCTGCTGTTTTCATCACAGGTTGTTGACACAACTCATTACTGTATAGCGTATCATTTTGGGTAAACACATGCTATCTCAGTTTGTTATTGTTACGTGTCCATGGACATCCGTGCTATATGTATCAGAGTGTTAGAGTTTACTTAGCTGTTAGTGTGTAACTTATCCAATATGACCAAACCTCACACTTGCAACTATTTTTTAAGTTTTAATTGTTATTGTGGTAGCAATTTGTTTTGTTTTAAAATTTCTGATGTACAATTTATTTTTCATTTTAACCTACCAATATATCCGTGAATGACATAACTTTGGCTGAAATAATAAGTTACTTAACATGATCAAAACTGACCAGCGTAACACGAGGCAACAAAAACTCACAGAACTAACTGGAGTACCGAAAACTAAAATTGTGCCTTCGTACATAAACAATTTCAACAAAATGGGTCTTAAGAGATGGACTCAAGTGACTTCTCAAACACAGAAACATGACAGAAAGACTCAGCTTGTTGAAGATGCTTTAAATGAATGGTTTTTCACTGCAACTGATCATTGTTTGTCTTTTAGCAGTTCAATGCTTAAAACAAAAGCATAAGAATTTACCAAGAAATTAAACCATGATGGTTTTAAAACCTCAGATGATTTATCTCATTGGAAATGTAGGAAGCAAATTCAATTTAAGGAAACCCCTGGGGAAAAGCTAGCGCTGACATTAAAAATTGGAAGTTTAGATTTTTTACAGTACTGTGAAGTAGATATACAATACTGTACGTGTAAAATGTGCAACAAGGAAAAAAAATTACATATATTTTTTACTTTGAATATACACATGATGAATTTACAACAGCATACGAGGTATGTAAATTAAGTAATGAGACTAATTCAGTAAAACCTTTTACAATCAAACTGTATGTAGACTCTATGGCCTTCAAAATAGTTTCCTTGGGAAGTCACACAGTGGTTTAGACGGGTTTTCCTCTCTTCAGAGCAGTGCTGAAACTCAGAAACTGGAAATCTCCTTCAACTGGTCAGTTACATTTTTTTTAATGTTCACAAACGTTTCTCATTCCCACTTTGTTTGTCAAAATTTGATAAACTGTAGTGTGGTTCAAATTTAATTGTTCTGCGATGATTCTGACGGTTAATCGACACTCAGACCCCACCAAGTGCCTGATTCGATCACCATTGTCATCAGTTCTTGACGTTGATGTTCTTCCAGAGTGTGGATCATCCTTAATTGATTCCCGGCCATCTGAAAATGCTTTAAACCATCTGAAAACCTGTGTTCTTGACAAAGCTTCATCTCCGTATGCCTTTGTCAATTTTGTAAAAGTGTTAGTACCATTGTGACCGAGTTTAACACAAAACTTGATTGCACAAGGTTTTTTGTTGATGTCACTCATTTTTATAACGCACAACAAAAACTCACTTCACAAAAAGCTTGTTTACATTTCACGTGGCAACAGTAGACAACAAAAATATTAACACTCAATATTAATCAGCTCTTTATCTGACCATCTGTGTTAACGGAAACCTTACATTGTTGCCATATTTACTCCTACATGATTAGTCTCATTACTTAATTTACAGACCTCGTACATCAAAGCAACACCAGTTTTTTAGATCATATGTGCATTTGTTTGTATAAAAAATATGAATTCGCATGTGAGTTGCCCACACTATGGCAGATTCGTGTGCTTCAATTGTGCATGCCATTGGAGGAACTTTGGCCATAGTGCACTAGGGCAGCGATTCCCAAAAGGTGGTCCGCGGACCCCTGGGGGTCCGCAGAGAACTGGTAAAAATATTTATATAAGAAAATTTGTATAACTTATATTCGATTTAGTCTACTTTCTTTTTATTTTCATAAAAAATAATTAATGGTAACCATTACAAAAATTAAATTATGCCAGATTAATCTGTACGTAGAGTAGTTACAGTAGGCCTAAGGAAGTAAGTAGCACAAGTAACTAGTCGAGTCGAGCTTAGAGGTGTGGTGCAGAGCGCGCTGCGATTGTTGATGTTGGGAGGTCGGCTACAGTAGGGGAAACGCGCATGCGTGCGCTTTCCCTCCAGCGCCACAGTTCTTCACGCCATCTCAGTAACAGTCGACAATCCATAGTTGAGTTTACATTCGTGCAGTGAAGACGTGGAATTTTTCTGTATTTCCTGCGTGATTTGAGAACAAAGTATGGATCGTTGGTTAAAAAGTGGATGTTTTAAACGTAAAAGGACAATAAGTGATGTTGATGTAGAAGAACAGACTTCATCTTACGATGATATTGAGCCTACAAATGAAGTTCCCACTTCTAAAGTTTCTAACCTTAACCCTAACGTTAACAGTGTGCCGACAACAGTGAGTTCTGGTTCAAAAATTAGAAAGTATGACAGTGAATATTTGCATTTAGGCTTTACATATATCGGATCTGAAGATAAGCCGAGGCCTCAATGTGTTATTTGCCTGCAAGTTTTGTCCAACGAGGGTATGAAACCCGCAAAATTGCGCCGCCATCTGGACACCAAACATCCTGAATGTAAAAGTAAGTCAGTAGAGTTTTTTAAACTTAAGCTAGTTGAGTTAAAAAAATCTCGAAATGTTATGAAACAAACGAGCTTGAATATTAATGAAAATGCAACCTTAGCTTCTTACCAAGTTTCTGAGCTTATTGCCAACTCTGGCAAGGCACATACAATTGGAGAGGAACTAATTCTGCCTGCTGCCGTAAAAATGTGTCAAATAATGCTTGGAGAATCAGCAGCTAAAACAATTGGTACAATTCCTTATCAAATAATACGATTCAAAGGAGAATTTCAGATATGTCAGAAAATATTCAGGAAAATATGTTCTTAACATTATGTATGAGTGATATGTTTTCGCTTTACAAATAGACGAAAGCACTGACGTAACCAACAAATCCACTATGCTCGTTTTTGTTCGATTTATTAATGAGTTTCAGTTGTATAAAGATTTTTCTGTGAATTGATGCAAACAACAGGAGAGGTCATTTTCAATGCCACTGATCAGTTTTTTTCCAAACATGGCATTAGCTGGGAACAATGTGTTGGTCTTACTACTGATGGTGCCGGGTCAGTGTCTGGCTATAAAACGGGACTATTCGGTCGGATGAAGACCGTAGCACCACATGTTAAGTGGACTCATTGTTGTATTCATAGGGAGGCTCTGGTGGCAAAAAATATGCCTGATATGCTTCAAAATACTTTTGAAAAACTTGTTAAGATTATAAATTTCATAAAAACAAGACCTCTTCAATCCAGGCTTTTCGAGGTCCTATGCAAGGATATGCAGAGTGAACATGTTCAGTTTCTGTTGCATACCGAGATACGATGGCTCTCCCGGAGCAAGATTCTTAAGAGATTTTTTGAGCTAAGAGATGAAGTTCAGATATTCCTTTTAGAAACAAAATTTTCAAATTCACTTAGTGATATTTCTTGGCTTTACATAGTGACTTATTTAACAGATATTTTTGAGCATTTAAATGTGCTGAATTTGAGTTTGCAAGGAAATTACTTAGAAATACGAGGTGCTATCAGAAAGTTCCTGGACTAGGTCTAATAAATTCTTTTTGCTTACCTAGGCCATTAATGGCTCCCATCTCTTTCAAAGTAGTCTCTCTGCGAATTGATACAACGAATCCAGCGTTGTTTCCATGCCTGGAAAGTGTGAGAAAAAGTCTTTTGCTGAAGGCTGTCAAGCACCTCCTGCGTTTTTTTCTTAATGTCTTCTACAGTGTCAAAACGGTGACCTTTCATGTGAATTTTTATTTTCGGGAACAGAGAAAAATCACAGGGGGCTAAATCTGGTGAATATGGAGGGTGTGGGACGGTGGCCATATTGTTTTTGGTCAAAAACTCTGTTGTTTTCAGTGAAGCGTGAGCAGGTGCATTGTCATGATGCAACAGCCAGTTTTGGTCTTCCCACAATTTGGGCCTTTTTCGTCGCACATTTTGTCTCAGCCGCCTCAAAACGTCACAATAAAAATCTGAGTTCACTGTAACACCAGCTGGCACGAACTCGCGATGGACAATGCCTTTGATGTCGAAAAACACAGTGAGCATGGTTTTTGTTGCACTTCTGACCTGCCGTGCTTTTTTTGGTCTCAGTGATTGTGGACTTTTCCACTGTGACGACTGCTGTTTTGTTTCTGGATCATAACCATAAAACCAGCTTTCATCACCGGTTATGACCCTGGAGATGAAGGTATGGTCATTTTCAGACGTTTCTCTGAGTTCACTGCTCATATCAACACAGCACTGTTTCTGATCCACAGACAAAAGCCGAGGGACGAATTTCACAGCAACATGACGCATGCCTAAATTTTCAGTTAGAATTTCTTGACAGCTTCCATAGATTATTCCGGCACTTGTACACAACTCATGGATTGTTTGACGACGGTCTTCGTGAATGAGTTGTCGAATTTTTTCAACATTTTCATCCGTTTTGCTCGTGGAAGGTCGTCCTGAACGGTGATCATCTTCAAGTGACATTCTGCCGGCCTTGAAACAAGCGTACCACTCAAAAACCTGTGTTCTGTGTAGGGAATGTTCTTCAAAAGCTTCTCGAAGCATTGCAAAATTTTCAGTAGGCGATTTACCAAGTTTAAAACAAAACTTAATGCACGCGCGTTGCCGAATTTATCAGCCATCATAAAATTAGCAAATGAACATTAACACACGATTACAAAACACAACGCGTAGACCGAACACAACCTCACAATGCAACGAAACTCGGCAGACTGACTCATTACGTATTACGGAATCGGACAATGGGACGCCAGGTTGTACAGTCACGTCCAACAGCCGTGCCAAGTACAGTCCGGGAACTTTCCGATAGCACCTCGTAGATATCTTCAGAGTTGAAGATAAGATTGAAGCAACCATTAAGAAATTTGAAGTATGGGCCAAACGAGTTGAGAAGAATTCGTTTACAAACTTCCCAACTCTACAACAGTTTTTGGAATCTAGTTGTGAGAAATTACCTGAATAAGTGAAAATTGAATTATCAGTGCAACTCAACACCTTGGTAGGCAGACTGAGAGTGTATTTTCCTGCACCAGATCTTAAAAACAATTGGATTAGAAATCCATTCACCAGCAAAATTGAAGACCTAAATTTGACCGAAGAAGAGGAAGATCAACTTATTGATTTGTCAAGCAATGGAACGTTGAAAACTGTTTTTAATACTGAAATATCGGTATGGAGAACCATACATGACTTCCATATTCTAAGATTTATATTTAAAATCATTTTCAGCCAAACAGCCAGGCTGTGTCTTACCTGCCTTTTTATTGCTGTATTAAATGAAAAATATTATATTACATTAAAATGAAAAAATTATAATTTTATTGCCTGGCAACAAAATTATTTTATTTTTAACAATTACCATTGTTTCAAAAAGTTTAAATAAATTTTCAAGTACTTTACTCTTGTTAAAACGTAAAAGGTTGCAGGTAAACTACCCCTTCCCCTTAACCGATCTTCACCAAAATCGAAAGTCATTGAGACCTCTACAATTCAGGGACGTATGCAAAAAATTATTTGATTCTGTTTGAATTTGCGGCTGTTATCGTTTGCCATAGAAAATACGCTTGATAAAAAAACGTTGCAGGTAAACTACCCCTTCCCCTTAACCGATCTTCACCAAAAACAATAGGTCTTGAGTACTCTACAAATCAGGGCTGTATGCAAAACATTATTTGATTCTGTTTGAATTTGCGGCTGTTATCGTTTGCCATAGAAAATAAAACGTAAAAGGTTGCAGGTAAACTACCCCTTCCCCTTAACCGATCTTCACCAAAAACAATAGGTCTTGAGTACTCTACAAATCAGGACTGTATGCAAAACATTATTTGATTCTGTTTGAATTTGCGGCTGTTATCGTTTGCCATATAAAATACCCTTGTTAAAAAAACGTTGCAGGTAAACTACCCCTTTCCCTCAACCGATCTTCACCAAAAACAATAGGTCTTGAGAAATCTACAATTCAGGGCTGTATGCGAAACATTATTTGATTCTGTTTGAATTTGCGGCTGTTATCGTTTGCCAAAAAAAAAAAATTTCCCTTGATAAAAAAAACCGTTGCAGGTAAACTACCCCTTCCCCTCAACCGATCTTCACCAAAAACAATAGGTCGCGAGTACTCTACAAATCAGGGCTGTATGCAAAAAATTATTTGATTCTGTTTGAATTTGCGGCTGTTATCGTTTGCCATAGAAAATACCCTTGTTAAAAAAACGTTGTAGGTAAACTACCCCTTTCCCTTAACCGATCTTCACCAAAAACAAAAGGTATTGAGAACTCTACAATTTAGGGCTGTATGCAAATAATCTTTTCATTCTGTTTGAATTTGCGGCTGTTATCGTTTGCCATAGGAAATACCCTTGTTAAAACATAAAACGTTACAGGTAAACTACCCCTTTCCCTTAACCGATCTTCACCAAAAACAATAGGTCTTGAGAACTCTACAATTCAGGGCTGTATGCGAAACATTATTTGATTCTGTTTGAATTTGCGGCTGTTATCGTTTGCCAAACAAACAAAATTTCCCTTGCTAAAAAAAAACCGTTGCAGGTAAACTACCCCTTTCCCTCAACCGATCTTCACCAAAAACAATAGGTCGCGAGAACTCTGCAAAACCGGGCTGTATGCAAAAAATTATTTGATTCTGTTTGAATTTGCGGCAGTTATCGTTTGCCATAGAAAAAAAATCTACAGACAGACAGACACACAGACACTTTTCGGAAAACGACTTTTTTTCATGTTTTGAGTGTAGTAGAATCAGAATCTGCAATAATCTCGAACACGATTTTTTTTGCCATCACCATACTTCCATTCCTTAAGGAATATGGAAGTAAAAAATAATAGAATTCTGGCTGATTGTACAACGGGACCAGAAGAAATTAGCTCTGAAGGCATTAAAACATTTAGTTCCATTTTGCACAACCTACACATGTGAGCAGGCTTTCTCAATGCTCTGTTTCGTGAAAAATAAATATAGGAATCGGCTCAACGTTCATGATGACTTCCATGTAAATATCTCCAGAATGCGGCCCAATATTGAAGAAATTTTGAGTAAAAAAGATAGATTTCACCGTTCACACTGAACAGTTGTTACATGTACATAGTGATTATTTCAATACTGAGACTTATCATCACTAAAATGTATGCTAGCTTTTTAAATATTGAATGCTTAGTTACAAAGTATTAATTGTCCAAGTGAACAAGTGAAAATTGAATTATCAGTGCATCTCAACACCTTGGCAGGCAGACTGAGAGAGTATTTTCCTGCACCAGATCTTAAAAAACAGTTGGATTAGAAATCCATTCACCAGCTGATGCGCATTTTTCAGAAAATGCGTATGGCTATTTCCTAAGTACTGAGTAATTGCAAAGTGTTCTAGGACTAGGAGAACTGTGTGTTCATTTCAAGTTTAGTTACATGACATAAGTTTTTTTAAATTAAAGAAAGTGTTTCTTGGGATTCCAACTGTATTTGTAATCTTTGTACAATAAAAGCAATTTAAGAAATATTGGTAGTTATTTTATCTCCAGAAATTTTGCTTCAGTTAGGCGTTAGGTCGTTAGGACACGCTGAATTAGCAAAAATTATATTATATACTATATTATAATTATAATTCACTTGGGGGTCCGTGACTGACTAGTATTTGGGTTGGGGGTCCGTGACTGACTGGTATTTGGGAATCGCTGCACTAGTGGATCGTTTCCCACACATTTGAGGTTATGTGACCAACTGCCAACTCTAAGGAATTGGCAGAGGACAACAGACACCATCAGTTTACTTTTTGGGTTGTGACCTTTACATCTCTTCATTGCTGCAATGTCTTGCCACAGGGTGAAGAGCATTGAGGTAGGTCTGCTCTTGAATACTGATACATCTCACGGTGAGTCAACATTTGTTAGTAGAAAATATGTGTCCCTTTAAAGTCATAGGATAAGTGAAAGATTCTGAAATGTTTTATTGCCTAGAATATTGTTAAATATTTTTCTTGCTTAATCTAACATTTTGAAAAAGTATTGTATTATTTAGCAACTAGGCAGCCTCAGAAATAGATCTAACATTAATAACAATATATTTGACATAACTTTTATCTTCCATATAGACAACTTTGTCCAAATGAAAATTTTGCTTAGAGATTGTCTGCCTTGTTGATAAAGAAACTGATAATTATTGGTCTCCTTGACCCTATCCAGCATTCTGTGACAGTTACTGTTCTGTCAGTCACAATCTCTTATGGATAACCATGGCCTATGCTATCCATACAAATGTATACACATAATAAAGACAGGAAATGGTATTTCATGGCTTCACATTTACATATTTATATTGGTATGTTTGAAGCACTAAAGAAAAACTATGTTATACATTTTGAAACTGGGCAACACTTCTACACTTCTAGAGTATCAAATCTAGATAAAGACATTTTATATACATTGGAATATTTAATTTGTATTAATCTAACCGTTTATTCATAAATTAATAAATTTAAAAAATGTTATATACGCTGTGACGGCAGTGGTATGCGAACGTCTGCTCTCCGTTACCAGTGGCAGACACAGCGAGCCAATCAGGGATTAGCAGCCGAGACGTGACCAACTACGTGCTCGGAGTGAGCCAATCATCGATCCCGGTTAGTGCATAAAACCCGGGCCGGCAGAAAATTTTGGCACTCTTCATCGCCACGCCATCGGACGCACTTCAACTCCTCTCCTCTCTCGGATGACATTGGCGCGGAGTCAGCCGGAAGGAACGGCTGAAGAATAGAACCGGCGTTCTTGCAACTTCGCCCTCCAGTTCCGCGCCAGCAATGGATTTCGGTGGGCCGGCAGCCGACTCAAGAAGAGGACTCCAGTGCACCACGAACAGCGATTGCAGCCGCCGAACATCTCAGCACGGCACAACCAACATCAGCCTTCTCGCCACACGGTCCTTTTTAGGGCCACCAAAAACACTAGAGTGTACGATTGGCGCCATTTGTCATGCGGCAAGCCTTTTGTCCGGTGACAAGTGGCGCCCAACGTGGGGCGACGATCATCTTGCGGATGCAAGATCCAGCCACGCCAGTGAACCACCAGCCGGCAAACCAATCAATATGGTGTCCAACAGACACCTCTACAACATCCGGAGAAGAGCAGTAGGCTGGCTACCGGAGAGAATTCAAGACCTGGGGGAGTTGTCACGGCAGCAGTATGCGAACGTCTGCTCTCCGTTACCAGCGGCGGACACAGCGAGCCAATCAGGGATCAGCAGCCGAGACGTGACCAACTACGTGCTCGGAGCGAGACAATCAGCGATCCCGGTTAGTGCATAAAACCCGGGCCGACAGAAAATTTTGAGCACACTTTGCCACGCCATCGGACGCACTTCATCTCCTCTCCTCTCTCGGACGACATCGGCGCGGAGTCAGCCGGAAGGAATGGCCGAAGAATAGAACTGGCGTTCTTGCGTCTTCGCCCTCCAGTTCCGCGCCAGCAATGGATTTTGCTGGGCCGGCAGTAGACTCTACAACCGATGCCAAAAGAAGAGAAGGACTGAAGAGGACCACGAACAGAGGGCGCAGCCACCTAACATCTCAGTGCGGCACGACCAACATCAGCTTTCTCGCCACTCGGTCCTTTTTAGAGCCACCAAAAACACTAGAGTGTACGATTGGCGCCATTTGTCATGCGGCAAGCCTTTTGTCTGGTGACAACGCACAGCATAATGATATGCAGGCTGTTCAGATCCATGTGTTACAAGTGATGAAAAAAAATCGGGGGGGGGGGGCTGTATCGGAGCCACGGCCGCAAATCTTCAGAGCGTAGAATACGTCTGTGTGCTTTAGGGTTGCTAGTGTGTTATGAATAAAATGAACAAACACATACTTAGTTTTACAAAGTACAAAATTTTATTTGCAAAATCATCACACAAGTTATGGTTGGTTCAAGCAAGACTATTTATAATGGGCCTATGTTAGGAGAAGTAGCTGATATAAGGTAAGATATCGACGCTGATGTTTCTGGTGAAAGTCAAATCGATGGTGGTGTTACCCAGCGTAGTCGGTGGCATCATCAGAAATACATATAAACATACATTTTATAATCGCTTAAGACAATTACAAAATATATAGATGTATCTATATAAAAAATTACAAAATATATCAATACAATCGCATAGTAAAAACATTAAAAACTGCAGGAACGGATAAAGGTATAGTTCCGATGCCACTAAATATCATTTGTTTATTTACTTGTTACTATGGTAATTAATTCTGGTCTCCATGGTGTTGACTCGACTTCAGTATTTATTTCCTTGTCTTTTAAGCGTTGTCGGTAAATCCTCTGACGTTCGGCATTGGTCATTTTGGGTTTTTTGAATTCCCCATGATTTTCTCTACTCTCCTGTATGCGTTTACAATACTTTTGAGCACGTTTAGCATATATATACCGTGACATTTTGTCCGAACACACGATTTTTACAACTTGAATTACGATTATTCAAACCTCTTAATAATATCACTGCTATTACAGTACACTATGTAGATAGTACTCGATGGGACAATTTTAACGACACCTCACTCAACGTTCTATCGCATCGGAAACCGGAGAAATACTAATTTTAGTGCGCACCGAGCGGCGCAAAATTTTTCTATTTCTCCCCCGCTCATCCGGTGCGGATGATGCAATAGCCTGCTTATAATGTGCTATTTATTATCTTTGTTCCTTTATCTGTCGAATGGTACCTCATATAAGCGTGAATCGTTTGTCGTTTAGATAATATTTCAATTTCAAATGTGACGTGAAAACATAATGCTCGATTTTCTGGTTGGGAGTGCCTACTGCTGGCCTGAAAGGTAAGACGTATTCTACGTCAAAACAAATAATGCTTTAAATATATGGTAGTATGAGATTTTTGCAATTTGTATTAAACATGTAACTCTGTATTATATACACCAGTATACACATATAACTTATAATGTTATTTAGGACAGGGAAAAGGAGTTTTCACTGCCATTAACAGAAGTATCTGTGGAAGAAATACTGGATGCACAAAGACGTGAACATGAAACAAAACAGGAACAGGAAAAGCTCCTTGCAAAAGCTTTAAAAGAAAGAGGACTTAGTTACATACCAGACTTAAATCATGATGATATGTTCTGATTGCTTTATGAAAAGATAATAGGATGTAAAAAATAATGTTTTTTCCTTACTAATTATTTTATAAATAAAGTATAAATTATTTTATAAACAATGTCTAGTATTTACAGAAACTTCTTAAATCCAGTGTGTTAAATTTTTGTGTATAGTAAGGAATTCCTGAAAAGATTCATTCAGTAACCTAAATATAGTTTGTTACATTATGTACAAGTAAAATTAGTAACCTTTTTTTAAACGTTCTTTCCTCATTTCATGTGTTATTTTCACTTTTATCATATTATGCATGTATTATGGTTATTATCCCCAGCACGGGAGAAGTCCGTTGGGATGCAGCCAACGAGGTGAGAGCGCAGCGTTGTCAAGTGTATAGTAGTTGTCTTCATAGAAAGCTCCAATTATTTAACTACCGGTAAATAAATAACTATATATCTATTCTATTTTTCGCTCATCTATTATCACAGTGTTATTAAAGACAGTAATGACATTTTTAATTTAAAATAATTAATAAGTAATGTATAAAACGTTTATAAAATTATTGTTTCTTATTTTAATCTAATCTGATGTAAAGATGTTTATACTGAAAAACAATTTAATTTTTTAATTGGTTTTATTAAGTCACAATTATTAACAGAATAGTGATATTTTATTCTACATTAAAGAAATACTTATATTCTAATTTGTAAAAGAGCGGACATAGTATTTTATACTATTGTATTTTTATGCCAAGATATCTTTGAGTTATTCTTATTGTAGTTGTTTATTAACATGAAAATGTGCTTTGTAACAATTTATTTTGTTATTTTGATTTATTAAATTAAATCAAATCAAAATTTAAAATAAAATCAAATTAAGATTTAAAATTAAATTAAATTTATTATTATCAGATTGTAGCACTGATATAGAATGCAGTGTGCCAAAATTCTCTTATCGACACATTTTATGTAATTAATTGAATAAAATATTATAAATTTAAGTTAAATATTATAAATATAAATTATTAGGTTTTGACAGCATGACATTGAAATGAATCTACCTTAAATTGCTGTTAGTGTGTTGGCAATATCTGCATCGTCATCGAGGGGGTGACTAGCACTTCTGACGCACTATCGTTGTTGTCACACTCAGTATCTGAATAATTGCTGTCCGTATCACTATCATCTACCAGATTGATCACTATTTTATCAAGGTTATCCGCCCTTGCACATTCTTTGTCAACATCATCTTCTTGTAGTTTTTCGGCATGTTTAATGCGCGATTGCCAGTCCTCTTTGGTCACTCGGCCAAGTGCTTCACGGACAAGCGTTTCGACATCAGACAACTTAAATGTCTTGTTATTTTCAGCAACGTCCCTCTTAACCTTTGCCCAAATCAGCTCGATCGGGTTATACTGGCAGTGATATGGTGGAAGTCTAACCACTGAATGACCCATTAAACTGGCAATCACATCCAGTTTGTAAATTTTTTCTTTGTTCTTAAGTGGAACCTTTTCTAAGAGTTTCACCTTAGTTTCATTATGACTAAAAGCAATACACTTTTCGGTAAGCCATTTCTGAATTTCTTCTTTTTCTAGTTAGTGGCTGGTATTTTTTCTGCCAGCACCGAGTGATAAGGGGCATTCTCCATTACTATTACGGAACCTTCCTCTAGTAGGTTGAGGAATGAGATGAACCATTCTTTGAAAGACTGAGCATTCATCTCGTCATGATAGTCCTGGCTGTTAGTCTTCGATTGGAAAACCCATTCACAGTCTTTCATAAATCCCTCATTCGAGCCAATGTGGCATATTATAAGCCGTCTTCCCTTACCGAGGGGTACTTTAACGCCAAATGATTCGTTATCTTGCCAACCGTATTTCAGACTGCAGTGTTCGTTGACCCATGTTTCGTCCAAATAATAAACAGGGCGTTTATCTTCTGACTGCCTTAACTGGTGCATTGTCCTTAAAAATCTTAAGCATGATGCCACGATGTCACTTATCTCCATTAAAAATTTCCTTCCGTCATTCATTTTACGATATTTGAAACCAATTTTTTTTAACAGTCTACAAGTCGACCAAACTGAACCCTTATAGCCTAAACTGTTTCTTAAATCTGTAGTTATTTTTTCTGCTGTTGGAAATTCACCCTCATCATAATACGAAAATATTGTTCTCCGTACAACATCCTCATCAAATTTGTCCATTTCAGTCATTTCACATTTTCTTTTCTTTTTTTTCCCAGGGGTTGAAAATGTTTTATCAGATGGATCTTCATTAACTGTTATATTAGCCTCCTTGCAAACTCTGTTTACAGTCTTTTCACTGATATTGCAGGCTAAACTACACAATTTTGCATATTGATTAAAGTTAACAGTTTCCCTAAACTGCGGATTCGAAAGCTTTTTAAAAAAATTGTATACAAAAACAATGTTCCTCTCACCACTATGCAGGGTTTTTCCTTTTTTTCCTGTACTTCTAAAAGTATTGGCGTTAACACCTGTAACTTCCAGGATTACACAAGGTAAAACACTTTTAAACACTTAAAACTTCACTTCAAAATCGGATAGCATGTGTCACAAACTGAACAGTTTGAACGCTCCCACTCAACTGAATCATAACAAGGGAAAAAAACGTTGGTACAGGATGTGTTCAGTCAAGTCACCTTTTCCAGGAATAGTCTAAAAATAGTACGCGATCAGTGTGGCAACACCGCTCCGCACTGATTTGTTTGTTCAAGGTTAGCGCTCAGTAGGCTCCGCCCTCAACGGACTTTAGCCGTGCTCTTTAGTATAGAATTTGTTAATTTGTTTTTGGTATTTTATTGTGGGATCTTTGGTTCCCAGATCCCACAATAAAATACCAAAAACAAATTAACAAATTCATAAATAATGCAAAATACATAATACAAAAAGAAAACATAAAATACCTAAAACAAATTAAACCAAACCCCCCAAAATTAAACGCATTACCGAAAATACACAAACCCAATATACCCATAAGACCTTTGATAAATAACACACAAGCACCATCCCACAAAATCGCCAAACACCTAGATAAACTAATCAGAAAACATAAACCTAACCAACAACACTTCGGTTAAAAACAACATAGAACTTGTCAAAAAATTAGAACATATCCATATACCACACAACTCGACTTTAGCATCATTTGACATAACGAATTTATACACCAATGTACCCGTCAAAGACACTATACAAACACTTGAACAATTATTCAGACAAAACACCACACCAGAAACACACATACAAGAAATCATCACACTCACTAAAATAATCACAGAACAAAATTACTTTACGTACAATAACAAAATATACACACAAACAGATGGACTACCCATGGGTTCCCCCATATCGGGCATACTAGCTGAAATATTCATACACCACATAGAACAAGAGCATATAATATATAACAACAAATACACTAACAAAATTATATATTGGCACAGATACATAGATGACATATTATTATTATACAATGGCAATACAAGACAAGTAGAAAATTTCCACAAATACATAAACAAGATACACCCAAAATTAAAATTCACAATAGAAATAGAAAAAACCAACAGTATAAACTTTCTAGACTTAACAATCAACAAAACAAACAATATGCACACATACAAAATCTACAGAAAACCAACCACAACTGACATATACACAACACATCGAATCATCCAACACAACATAAACATGCAGCCTTCAACCATATGCTACATAGACTCACAAAAATACCACTAAATAAACAAGACTACAATGAAGAACTTAACACAATAAACTACATAGCAATAAAAAACGGATACAACCCTGAATTAATAAACAAATTATATAGAAAAATCCTATACAAAAACAACAAAACAACACAAATACAAATAACACACAACAAAACAAATACATCACACTCACATACTACAACTCTAACACACACAAAATTGCCAACACATTCAGAAAACACAATTACAAAATAGCATACAGAACTAACAATACCATCAAGAGACGCATTAACGACACAAACAAAGACATAGACATATACAACAAAACAGGCGTATATAAATTAAACTGCAACGATTGTAATAAATTCTATATAGGCCAGACAGGAAGATCATTTTACTCCAGATTTTCTGAACACACAAAAGCTTTATCCAATAACAACTTACAATCCACATTTGCCACACACATCCAAACAGAAAACCACAGTTACACCAACATAACAAACAATCTTGAAATTTTACACTACATGCCCAAAAGTCGCAAACTCAACACCGCAGAACAATACGAAATATACAAACACAACCAAACAACATACTCAATGAACAATTACAATTTAAATCCAACACATTATTCGACACAATAATACACAACGGACACAATTCAGAATCTCGCGCCAACCCCCTTCTATCTACACACAACCAATCCCCAAAAAACCGTTACAGATTACCAATGCCTTGACGCTTGCTGCATTTATACCTCACTGATGAAGGAGGAAACTACTCCGAAATGTGCGTATGAGGATATAACAAAAAGTAAGAACATTTCATATGTGCTTTATGAAATTTTGACATCTTAAGTGTTGCTTAATTTTTTCGATTTTTTTTTACCTCTGAAAAGGCAGATTGTAATGAACTTTTGTAGTCACACAAATAATTCATTAATTGACAAAGAATAAGTAATTACTTCATCCCAACAACCACAAATAGTATGATGATAATAACTATTCAACAAAACAACAATCCATTCAGTCATAAAATTGGTGAAAACAAAGTAGTGTTTAAGTGACTCCTAAACTTTGATTGACTTCTGACAAATGAAAAATTCATGTGAAGAAAGTAAAATAGAAACAGTAGAATTTTTTAGGTAAATATTTATTAAACAAAAGCTAGGGACATTAATTGTGAAGAAGAAACATTTACTCATTAGTATAAAACAAGATAGATATGTTTTTTAGTTCTACTTGTGGCTTCTAATAAATACAACCAAAGTGATGCTCATCGTGTGTGTGTGTGTGATTTTGTTCAATGTAATTAAAATCCGCCTTAGTTTTTGGGCCTTTTTGTAATGCAAGATAAGTGGTACTTCCGAACACAAAGTGCTTGCTAACAAACTTCAGTAAAGCTATATGAACATTTACATGAATAAAAAAGAGAGAAATCTAAACAGTTTTTCATTTCCTCTCCTCCACTCTACCTATATACGAGGGTCGATCAAATATAAATGAAAGTTTTAAAATTGGCACAAAATACTTTAATGCTCGTTAATTTTTGCAACAGTGAACAGTGGGTAGTAGTGCCTATAGTCCATTCAACTAAAGAAGATCGCTGACTTTCAAAGCCTGCCATTTCCACAAAAGTAGAGCCAAAAATTAAAGAAACACATAGTTATAATCGTCAATCGCTTTTCTTTAAGTGGTTTATATTTCATAATTTTACAGGTAAGTGTTTTTTCACGGTAAAGCAATATTTAGAAAAAGTCACGGTTTTTTCATTGTTTTACCGTGACTGCCAATTTTATGAATTTATTTCTTAGTAAGTAATGCCTTGAAAAAATTTTCTTGTTCAAGGATTGTTGACCCACTCATTCTACACAACATGTAAATATTTCAAGTTCATATTTTTCTTTTTTTACTAGTTATTAATTTTTTTCTAAGATCATGTTTTCTCGTAATCTAGAAACGTTTAAAATCAAGTGTTATATCGTTTTGAAGCTTACAATCCCAACAGGTTGGTTAAATTATTGAAATTAGTTTAAGATGCTTTGCTGAATTTTAACTGTGAGATAAGTTTAGAGCGAAAGGTCAAGCGACGCGTACAGTAACAGGCGTGGGCGTAGTAGACCACAGCGCAGCAGGTCGGCCTCATAGCGCCAGTTAGGTGTGCTGAATGCAGGGGCCTTCTGTAAATAGGGAATGCGTTTGTAATCTGTTTGCGGTAAGCCTATATTAACCTAACAAACGAGGCTTTTCAGCCTCCCTGTCGGAGATATGAATAAACTGCCGACATTTTTTTATGATGCACTTTAAATATTTTTCCAACTTTAATTACCCGTGAAGTGCATTATGAATTATTAAAGAAAGTAGTGATTAACCAGATGTCTGTTTGTATGTTCTGGTGTCTGAATTATGTGTCCCAAAACATTGAAGTGACCAGAATTTATTTATTTTAAGACCTACGGCTACTTAAACGTTTATATTTTTATTAATGTCCTCAATAATATTTTAAATTATTGTTATGACTTTTTAACATTTTATGTTTTATAACAATTAAAATTTCAACATATTTTATGTGTTATAAAACAATTCAGGCAAAATAAAATTTCTTAAACATTAGAAAAATTGTACTACAATATTAATTACATAATTATATAGGCTACATACCACAACACAATGAAGGGTACTTAAGGTGATAGTGGCAAAGGTGTGATCCCCTCCAGAATTGAGTCATCGCCAATGTTTATGTCATCCTCTTCTGACTCTGAGTAAGTATTTCCTGTTATGTTTATGACGAACCGCTCTACTGCTTCGTCAAGGATTCCCTCTGCTTCCCAGGCTTCCTTGGTCAGCTTCTCCACGTGTCGGATGACATCTGACCACTCCTTTTCGCCGATTAGCCCAAACCCTTCATTTATCAAACGCTCCACTTCCGTAAAAGTAAACTTTTTGTTGTTCCTTGCCACGTGTCCTTTTAACTGTGCCCATATCATTTCAATACAATTGAAATGGCAATGATAAGGAAGCAGTCGAATTATTTCGTGGCCATGACTTTTTGCCAGCTCGTCAATTTTGTAAATTGGAAATCTTGGCTTATGAGCCAAAACCATGTCTAATAATTCGCCTTTTTTTAGTTCTGGCCCTGCTTGCACTCCGTGTCTCTCCAAATACTCAGTCATCGCAGATTTTTTTGACGACATTGTAGGCGCTTTGTCTATTTGCACTGTGTGGTATGGAGCATTGTCCATAACTATTACTGAGTTTGGGTCAATGTTCGGCAATAGTTGCTCTTCAAACCACTTATAAAATCTGTTATGGACCATTTCTTCATGGTAGTCTCCTGTCTTCTTAGACCGGAACATAAGTAAAGCATTGGGAACAAAACCTTTTGATGTGCCGGCATGCAGGACAATGAGCCTGCCTCCTTTGCCGATTGGAACGGTCACTGTTCCTTCAAGAGTGTTGTCAGTCCATCCCTTACTTTCGCTATGACTAGCATTCACCCATGTTTCATCACGCCATATAATTTGTGTAAAATCCTTTTGTTTAACACTGCTCAGATAACAGCAACGCCAAGCAACGATGTCTTCCCTTTCCATCAAAACTTTTCTACCGTTTACTTCGGAATAATGGAATCCCAGATTGCGAAGAACTGTCCAGAGAGAAGTTTTTGCACCGCTAAACAATCCTGTATTTGTCGCTGATACCAGCATTTTATCCAGTGTGGGGTGTTCACGACGTTTGTAATGCCGTCTAAGCGCATCCTCTTGAAACGGGTCTAGTTCGGTAACTTTGGTCGCATGTTTTCTCTCTTTCCCAGGCGCCGAGACGGAGCTTTGGCCAGCTTTAACTGCTGCTGATTTTTCACGACACACACGTGTCACTGTTGCAGTTCCAATTTGTAAAACTCGTGCGGTCCTCTCCGCTATTTTTGAAAAAGGTATTACAGGTTCACCAGTTTTTTCAAGGTATTTTCTTTTTTAAAAAACTCCCGGACACTCACGATCATTTCTCTTCCTTGACTCTTTATCATACTTCCTTTCCGAAAAACAGTCTTCCCGGCACTTGTTGATAATAAACTTTCTTCGTCACTCGCCATCTCTAAGATTAAAAAATATAATTGAACAAAACACTTCAGCTATCTCAGACGACAACACTTTACAAAACAGAACACTCCACCAAACTAAAGTATGTTGGTATTTTGTGTATGTGGTGGGGTGTGTGACCTTATCAGGTTATAGACGATTGACTCATCAGGTTGTGGCGCGCGGTAAGCAATTCGGCCTACATAATCAGAGGGCAAGCATAAATGTGCTTTCAATTTTAATAACATTTTTTAATTAATATATTACAAAGTGTAGCTATATACAACCGTAATTAACATTCACTTAACGCCTATAACAATTACTTGGTGACATTTAGTTCTAAGAAGTAACGGCCGCCGCCGCACAGACAGCGGCCATTGTACTAGAAATGAAACTACTGCAATTTTGACATAATTAAGATATTTCTGTTGAAATGCGATAACCAACACTTGACAATAATGAAATCATCTTATTAATGTTAACATTGTGTCACAATTGAATTGAATTAGGGATCTCGGTAATGTCCAACGACGAGTAAAGGTTAGCATAATTCAAAAGAAATGTCTTAATTTCTTTTAAAATTTTGGCTGTTTCATTAATGGAAAACGTTTCATTATTATAATACCATACAGCACAAAAACAGATATATACAAAGCAGTAATACATCTCCATAAAGACAAATAAATAAAAACAATAGGCTATTTATTTCGATTTATTAGATTTCGACACACAAGTTATTACAGTATTAACATTATGGTTCGTGTTGTCGTTGGCGCGCGGATAAAATGGACCCAGTACGGAACTGAGTGTACTCCACGCTTTGTCCGTCGCTTTACATTTTAGCGAAAGAGCGCTTCAAATATAATTTGATGTAAAATATAGTAGCTGTTTAAGCTTGTTTTCACTCAACTTGAACTTTCGTTAGCGTTGTCTTCTCAGTGTTGGCACAAATTTCAACTCTAACAGTGCTCCCGTTTACGAGTTGTTCGAGGTCAACAAAAAAATTAATAACGCCTATAAAAATAATCGCAGAGAGTTCAAATAGGAATATGTGATGTAGGATGAATGTAAAAATAATCGTTGAACAGGAAAAATTTGTTAATGCTGTACTTTTTTTGTAATGAATTATCAAAGTTTACAATCGTTGTAGAAGGGCTAAAAAACAGTGACTTTTTTAATATATCTCTTAACGTTATGAAAACGAAGAATCAAAAAAATATGAAGTGTACACGAGTAACGCAGAAAGGAATGCCGATTCCAACAATATGCTCATTTATTTTTTGTCTTTGAAAATTTGGAAACGGCAGGCTTTGAAAGTCAGCGATCTTCTTTAGTTGAACAGACTTTATATGTATGCAGTGCTAACGCTTGTTTGTAAAGTCATTTATTTGTAGTGACTAGGAGGTGCATGTGTCCATTGTGCACCATGTAATTATTAAGTTTTCAGTCTGTGAAAGTGCTACGCCAGCTGAAAGTTTGTGCAGACTGTGTGCACAATTCGGCAGTGATGCACTTTTGAGGTCTCACATGTAGAAATGGCATAAGTTTTTCTGCAAAGGCCAGTAATACGTTTCTAACCTCATTAATGCACATGGTCCCAGAAGCAGCATTATGGCCCAGAACGTTTTGAAAATTCAAGACCTTATTCACGGTGATAGACAAGTAATTGTTCCTGATGTTAGTGCAGTAACTTATGGAAGTGTGCAGAAAATCATTAAAAAAGACTGAAAGTTATGCAACAAAATCTCTGCAAGATGGGTGCCAAAAATTCTGAACACAGACCACAAGGCTGTAAGAGATGAAATTTTTCAGAGGCTTTTGGTTCACTGTGCAGCAGAATGAGACTCATTGTTGATGTGTATTCTCATGTGTGGTGAATCATAGGTCCATACACCACTATACTCCTGAAGCCAAGAGGTAAAGTATAGAGTGGCATGCACGAGGCAAAAGAACTCCAGGGCAGAAACACATTTGTTTCCTGGCAAAGTTCTCACAACTGTCGTTTGAGATGATAAAGGTGTTGTGTATGTAAGTTTTCTACTTGAACAAAGAAAGACTGCATACTGCTCGGAAGTCTCGGCCAAGGTTAAAGAGACCTATCAGTCCAAAAGGTACAAGATTCCAGTCTGCAGCTTCATGCTTCATCACGTCAATGACCTGTGCCATGCTGCTTCTCTTACACAAGCAAAATTGGAAGAACTTCACTGGACAGTTTTGGATCAGCCCCCCTGTAGTCCAAATTTATCAACACATGATTTTCATTGTTTTGACCACTCAAAAAAAGGCATAGATGGGTAAAAAGTTTCCAGTGACAAAGAGATGCAAGACTTTGTGCACAATTAGTTATGAACATGTCCAACAAATTTTTATGAAGAAGGAATGAAAACTGCCTGTGTGGTGGAAAAAATGTGTAGATAACAGGGAAGCTATGTAAAAAAATAGTGTTATATTTATTTTCACATTAATCCAATAAAACAATTCTCAAAAAGTCTCAATTATATTTGATCGAACCTCATAATTAAAAAAAACGCTCGTATATTTTTTCTTGAAAGACCAAGCCTCTCAAAAGAAAATTTGAACATATACATCTGAAATTCTAAAAACAAATTTAATTTTGTATTTTGGAGGCTCCTTCTTCAGAGATTAAAAAATTTACAAGACAAAAATTCATAAACTAAAACAAGTTTCAAAGCTGCATCACTTCTAGTTTTAAGATATATTCATTTTTTATGCCTTATTCAGAGGTACCCTTTGTTTCTGATAAGGTGTATTTATAATAATAGATTCATAAAGTAAACCTAAAAGTTTGCTGTAATTATATCAGTTTTAATACATCCATTCCAGTTACGCTCAGTTTTTTAATGTAGGCAAAGATGGGCTATTATTTCATGGAACGTAATTTCAGTCTAACCATTATTGAGATTTTTAATTAAAGCAACATTTCAGTTGCCAAGATCTATGAGCGTCTTCAGGCTAATTGAAAGTACACAGTGCACTTATATTTAATTCTACAACAGTGTGACAATTACAATATGGATCGCGCAGAAGCAGGTTGTACAACTTCTGTTACATGAAAATCAACTTGTCATGTGTGTAAACTACTGGTGAATCTTAAAGAAAGATTAATAATCTTAAAAACAATAACAAATTAATATTCCAGTATCTCCAAAAACTGATAAACAATAGATAACTGCTGGTTAGACTTCGGAATACTGTTTCACTTAAAATTTTTATTCACTTTCTACTATTCTTTCTCAACATATATACAAAAATATTAATCTGTTATGGTACTTATACTAAACACTCTTTGGTACCAAAGATGGAACATTCCATCAGAGAATTGCAGCAATAAAAAAATAACACTACTTAACATTCTTTTTTATTAATTTGTACACGAAAAATAGTATACTTTCAGAATGTAATACGAGGGTGGTCTGAAAAGTTCATGGCCTAACAATGAAAAAACAAATTCATAATTTCAAAAATATTTTTATTTTTCAACATAATCTCCTTTTAGTGTAACACATTATTCCAGCGATGTTCCAAAGCCATTACCCCATCCCTGAATTGGTTTTCTGTAAGGTCTGAAAAAATACCCCTCTACAGCTGGAATCACCTCTTGATCCAATACAAAAACGCTCACCAGCAAGAAAGAGTTCGAGTTTTTGGAAAAGATGCAAGTCTGAGGGAGCCAAATCTGGGGAATAGGGAAAATGTTCCAACAATTCATAGCAGAGATCTCTTAATTTTCCCATTGCCAAAACACTTTTATGGGCAGGTGTATTGTATTGGTGAAAACTAATTTTTTCTTCTGAAAACCAGGTCTTTTTTCATGAATTTTTTTGTATAGTTTTGAAAAAAGGTTGGAATTAAATTCCCTTGATATTTTTACATCCTTTTCAAGGTAATCGATGTATAAAACACCTTTAGCATCCCAAAACACTGACACCATGACTTTTTCTGCTTAATTGAGTTGGACTTTCTGGGTTTGGAATTGACTTTGCCTTCTTTGTCGCCGAACAACCAGCTTCTGTCCACTGCTGTGACTGTTGTGTGGACTCTGGTGTGTAGTGGTGGATCCAAGTTTCATCCATCGTAATAAGCCAATGCACAAAATCTGCTTTGTTCTTATTAAAACGCTCCAAGCACTGTTAAGATATTTTCATGTGCATGCATTTTTTATCTGCTGTGAGCAAATGCAGCACCCACCTATCACAAAGCTTTTTCATTTGCAGTTCTTTATATAAAATATGTCCGACGCGTTCTTACAAAATGCCTATATTCTCAGCAATTCCATGCCCTTTAATTCGGCGATTGTCCAAAACCACATAATGCACTTTTTCGATGGTTTCCAGATTTGTTGCTGTTTTTGGACGTCCTTCACGTGGATCGTCTTCCAGGCTGGTATGACCATATTTAAACTCGGCAGCCCATTTTTTTAATTGTTGAAAATGAAGGAAAAGAATTCCCATAAACTTTAACAAACCTTGAATAAATTTCGCTTGGTATTAAATTTTCTTTCACAAAGAACTTTATGACCGCACGATACTCAATTTTCTCCATTTTAAGAAATACAGACAACACTTCTGTTTCAAACGGCTGTATAATTATTTGGTAGAATGATCAGTCACACATGCTATTAATAGATGTAGTACCAACATAAGAAAAAATATTCATGATAGTGCCGCTGCCTGTGGTTGAGGCCGAGAATTTTTCAGACTGCCCTCATAAGCTAACATGCCTACGTTATTTATGTGTGTGTGTGTTTATTTATTTACAGTAAATAAAAATATCATTCATAAATTATAAAATATTTTAACAAATTAAAAAAGGGAACTGTTTTAAATATAATAAAGGTGCTCTACTCTATAATAAAATGAAAGTTAAAATAAATAAACATATGAAGAACAGAAACAGACACACAACATTTAGATATTATTAGAAATGTGGTGGATGAAATTAGTGCAGTAACTTATGGAAGCGTGCAGACAATCAGTAAAAAAGACTTACGGTTTTGCAATGAAGTCTGTCCAAGACGAGTTCCAAAAATTCTGAATTCAAACCACACAGCTGCAAGAGGTGCAATTTCAGAGTTTCACAGTTCTACATGAATACTATACATTTTGGCTGTGTATGAGACTTTATTTTAAAAGAGAATGACACATGGTTACAAATGATAAATATTCTCTTAAGTCCTTCAGCACAGTGACTCAATAAACAGACAGTTGGTCAAATAATTAAATTTTTTATTATCTCTTATATAAGTTTATATACTTATTGCAAACAGTAAATACTTTTAAATAAGTATAATTACTATGTTTACATGTTTCCTTTCAAATACATTGAAATCTTTACAAAGGGGTAATGTATAAAAAAGTACTTTAATACTTTGTTCGTTTGAATTTCATACCTAAATAACATTTTAATCAGTCCAGTACAATAAAAAAGATAGTGACACTTATCACAATACATTTTACATATATATCATAATAATAAATATATTGTAAAAAAACATTACAAAAATTGAATACTCAGGTAGGTTTGTTTTGGTAAATACTATAATGATGTTTCATAAACACCGTCTCTTGAATTTTCCATTCCCAGTCCACTACTACAAACAGAAACATTATTTCCTGCATATCTCTTATTACAAGACACTTCACTGCTTAACTCATCTGAATTACGTTTACGATACAAACAACTATCTCCACTACATGTAATATTTGTATTATTACCATCTAAACAATAAAGAAGTGATTCATTTAATGGTGAATCAATAACTTTATTTTCTGAACTTGAAGACGATGGATCAAAGTCTCCAGTCCGGCTTGAAAAACTCAAGTCTACTGGACTTGCAGTAAATATACTACGACTAAACAAGTAATCTCTAAACGTAGAAGTTAACGAATTAGTGCTATCTTGTACATCAGAATCACAATTTCCATTTTTGTCCTTCAGTTTATTTTCAGCATACCACTGTGTATCTTTAATTTCACATGTTGCATCTGCTAAATGACATATGCTTGAACCTGACAGGGCAATAACAGGTTTTCTGCTTCGTGGAGTCATCATAGTTTCCTGAAAAAGTTACTTTCAATTAAATATAATTGAGATGCTAAATGATGGAATAAAGCGAATATTAATGTGTATCAAATATAGTTAACTATAAAATATAATATAATATTAATTATAAAATAGTTAACACTGTATTTGTTTTAACAGTAGCATTAAGAGATAATTAATTCTATGGCTTGGAATATTCTTTTCACCATATTATGAACTATTTTTCTGGATATACTCTAATACTTAAACTAACATTATTCTGAGATTATTCAGAAAATATTAATAGCAAAATAAATGATATCATCAATCTTCTGCCCATATATTTGACCAACTAAGGTGTAACTGATGTATGAATGCCTGATGTCTGTGTCCATCTGGATTGAGGTTATCATGGAACAACAGCTACACCAAGCAAACCTGTCAGGTCACATGGAATATAGAGTGAAGACCATTCAGAGGTTCACCAGGTAACTTGTTATTGCAAGACTAATTCTTAACCATCTTTTCCCAGTTTATCACATTCATTCATTCTTGAGCATCTTTGCGTATGTTGTCTCCATCATTCATACATTGAATCTCTTTGCTATACATCATTTATGTACATATTTGCTTTATATATGAGGGGTATCCAGAAAGTAAATTATGGTAGGTTATTAAAACAAAGAATATATTTTTATTACCATTTGTAGTACACACCATAACCTACTTTTCTGTATAGTTTTTGTCATTGATGAAGCACTTTTCATAACAAAACACCAGTTGTTGTATACCTTTGTCATAGAAATTTCCCATCTGTGATTTGAACCACATATTAGCAGCTCGTTTAACACTGTTGTTGTTACAGAACTGTTGACCACCAAGAAAGGATTTCAGATGCTTGAAAAGATGATATTTGATGGTGTGAGGTGTGGGTTGTATGGCATATAATCAAATTATTCTCAGCCGTTCTGAGACGTTCTATTGCAGTGGCAGTGTGTGGGAGCCCATTGTCAAGAAACCAATTCAATGCCCCGAGTAAGCATCACACATCACTAACAGCAAACAAACAGCAATTTCATAAGCGATTTGTAATAGACATCTGAGCTGATTGTGAAGCCTTGAAGTAAAAAGTGCATTATCAAACCCCCTTTTTTGTACATGATTTTCTGAGAGGAAAATATTGACTTCAATTTTTCTTTGTGGGCGGTGAATTGTGCCTCAACACCATAGATTTTTGTTCTAATTCAGAGGTTGCATGTGATACCCATATATGCATTGCACCGTTTCTTGTCCCCAGTTAATATACAGTTCAGGAAGTCATCCCCTTGCTGCCTGAATCTTGTCAAAAGCCATCAACAAGCATTTTTGAAATCCAGAGTGCACACAGTTTCTGGTAGTTTATCAGGCACAATTTCATGAAGTGAACATAAATTTATAGAAAATGCAGGAGTAGCAATATCATGGTGAATTATTATTCTCTGTAATCTTCTCAAAGGCCCGTGTCACATCATCATTCACTAACCACCCTCTCCAGCTTCATATCATCGCTCTTTCCAAACCATCGAATTATTCATGCTCTTCTCCATAAATATCACAAGTTTGAAAGTGAATCTCAGCTGGTTTAATGCCTTTTGCTTCCAAGAAATGAAGTACACCTACTTTCACACATGATGGGTGTTCAATTTTGTTTGACATTACAAACACGTCCAATGAAAGCTTACTCTATGCACAATCGTTTAAAAATGGCATTACTGCCTTGGCAACAATCAACAAGCTCACCTGTACGTGCAACGCATGTTTAGGATAACACATAGATAACAGCAATATTTAAAAGTGGAAGTTACTTTCTGGATATCCCTCGTATTTTGCTCCCCAGATATGTAGTTCAATTACTGTCCAATGCCATATTCTCCTGGTATTCTCTTCATTTTAGTTGGCAATGTTCTCTTGCCATAACCTGGCAACACTTTTGATTTTATAAATGTTTATTCTGAACCAAACTTCATAGGCGAATATATAAATTTGTCATAACTTTCCCATGGCCTCCTCTTGCAATCTTCTTGATTTTATCTCCCATATCTACTCTCACTTTTCAATATAGATATAGAATGTCTCATTTGTTTATCTTACATTTTGTTTTCCAATTATCTTTATTTCCCATCTTCTTGGTGCCTCACAAGTATCCACAACCAGGTTCACAGTATATGTATGGTCATATAAATTCTAAACGGACAGCTGTTTTTAGCAGATGGTCCCACACATCTGTTTGATTTATAAATCTTTGTCACATCTGCTCTTGCATTTTCTCCACTTTCTCAAATTTCATTTTCCTTAGATATTACTATGCATTTTCTTTTATAATTTTATACCGTACTGTATACTGTATCTTGGTTTCTTCAACTTCCATTTTTTTTTTTTAACTACAAAATGTTATGCCCTATCTCTACAAACTTTTAATTGTACTCTCAAGTTCATTTTTATTTTCATTTTATCAATAATTCGTTATATTATCTGATAGATTATCACTGTATGGCCTTTGTCTGGATAACTGATTATCCCTAATGTTTTTTCCCAATTCCAAGTTAAAAAACAAAGTGAGATAGGGCCTCCTTGTATAAGTACTGATTTGGTATTAGTCTTCAAAGTTTCTCCTCTTCTTTTATGCTGCAGAAGTACACTGAATTCTTTTATTGTTTTGCACTCTAGCTCATTTTTTAAAATCATGTGCTTTTTTAGGTCTTTAAACAAAGGGCAGAACAGTTTCTGAAGTTTTCTCCTCTTTCGTTATGAAGATTTTATCGTGTTTCTTCTACGCCTGAATCCTGCTATGGTTCAAAATTAACCTATCTATGGTTATACTTTTGTTTGCAATCATATTTTGATCAGTATCACTACCATTAAGGACATTAGATCTACGGAAAATATCCCTCCATAAGTAAAACATTCTGTTTCATCTTCACCTTTTAAAATGTGCATTAGTTTTACATTTTCTATCCCGTTGGCATGTTTTCTTCTCTCCATATCACCAGTAATATTTTCATATATTTCATGTATTAGATCATTTTCAACATACTTTATATTCTCAGCTGTTTTCCATTTTTCATTTTACTTTTGTTATACCTGAGCTTCCTTATTTTCTGTCCACACCTGCTTCCCTTGTTGGCTCCTCCATCTGGGTCTCCTTCACATCTTTCAAAACTGATATCACTTCAGTACTTTATAATTCCGTATCACCCTTGATTTTGTTGTTTATCATGTTGTTAAAATGTTTTCCAATTCATTTTTGCTTGTCCTACTATATGACTTCCCTACCTCTAAACACTTGTTTTACTACTCTTCCATCTCTTCATTTAATGTTTCTTTTTCCCACATATTGTTTAGTTCACTAATCAGGCTAACACCTTTATCATTAATATACAGTGATATGTACAGCTTTTCTACCTTCTCTTTACTTCCCTGAAAAATTTTTAAATTTCTTTTTTCACAGCCCATTCTTCATCTGTGTTTTGCAGCACCTTCTGTTATCTTTCTTGATAACCGAGTGTTATTTCTCTCATGTACGTTTCTTTCATTTCTTCATTTTAAACTCTTCCACATTCAACTTTCTTTCTGACTCCCTAATTCCTTCAAGTCTTTCTTTATTTTCATATCCAGCCTGAATAAAAAGCAATCTGACTTATAGCTGTATAACCGTACGTCCGTTATTATTCTCCATGTTACTTGCCTACAAGGGCATGTATATTTTATTTATATATTCCAAGTTTGGGGCTATCCAAAAACATTTATATATGCTTTTCTTTTAAAATTAGTATTTATTATTTTCATCCTCATAATTTTCATATTATTTTTCCTCTACAAACTCTATTTCACTCCCACCATTTTAGTACAATAGGCAGTTGTTACCATTTGGAATAGATGTTCCAGAGAATAATTTTCCTTATAAATAAAAGGAAAATCATTAAACTAATAGACATTGGAATAAAATAAATTACTGTAGAATTTATACCTTTCCATTTACATAAATAAACTTTCATTAAAAAAATTGAGTGTTGCTTCTGAAACAATATTCAGATAAAATCTGAGTCAATTTTTGAATTAACTGTAACTTAACCAAACAATCACAGATGTACGACATGTTTACCAGGCTATTAGGCCATGGTCCAATCTAACAAATATTCAAAAACACCAGACGTTTCAGCTGCACCAATGGCGGCCATCTTCAGTGGTGTGGGAACAAGGTAGTAATGCCTGCTAAAGAAAAAACAGATTAAAGTGAAACCAGAAGCTCACTTCTATAAACTACTTCTGTCACGGCTGTTCAAGATGTTACCATGACTGGTTATGCAAGATGTGAACCAATCATGTAGTGCTGAGCTCCTATTGGCAGGATTATACCATTGCTAAGCACCAGTCACCAGTTTTTACTCAGGGCCAGAAATTCATCATGTCTATTCATCCCCAAGACTCCATGCTTGAAGACTAATCGCCTCCATCTGCAACTGAGGGAAGTATCGATGCATCAAGGACATGACCTGGGTCTCCTCAAACAAGACTGCATGGCCTTCACTGGACAACACATGCTCCACTACAGCCAACTTCTCAGGCTGACCAATACAGCAATGTCACCAGTGTTCAGTGATGCGAGTGTTGACACTACGCTTCGTAGTGCCGTTGCACACTTTCTTACAGAAGCAAGGCACTCTGTACACATCACACAAAGCAAACGGATCCCTGATTTCAGATTACAGGCGATGTTGGATCTTCTGTCTCATCATGAAGACAGTGTGCGTTTCATGTTGCTGAGCAACTTCCCAGTACGGTCTGCACATCTCTGATGTAGGCCATGACTTTTTTCATCTCTGCAGCGAAGTAACAGTTGGCCTGCAGTGCTACCTCAAGGTTGGCAGGTTATTCCTGCAGATGCTGGAGCTCACATATGCAACAAGCTCAGTCAACCAGCATCCCAAATCTAGGCATGCTTCTGTCTAGAATGGTGATTTGAATCATGATGCAAATAGCGATCAGTATGCATGGGCTTCCAATGTACAAGTCTTCCATCGGTCCCTTTTTAGGACCAACACATCATGGACACCAGCTTGCTGTCTGTTTCCCTCTACATGGTAAACTGGATTTTGAGGTGAATTGCGTTTTAAGTAGTTCAAGAAACGGTGCAGCTCCAGACAATGAAAGTGCCGTCCACATATCAGAACCAACATTTTGGTCTATAAGGTGCAGCCGACAAGGGCACCTCTTCAAATTACTTCATATAAACGTTTGCTACCTTGGGACTCATAGGGCAGTGCATAGTGTCACCACTATAGAAAGGCCCATCCCATTGTAAGCACATAGTTGTTGTACGAGGCAGAACAAAGCTGTAATGTCTGCTGAAAACAAATGGCTGATGTGATCCGAGGTCTCTGGCAGAGGCACCACGTGAAAACTGACCAAGATGTCTCAGGTCTGATCTTAACACTCTTGATCTTCTCAACAATGTGAATCGAATCCCACACAAACTAGCTGTACAGTTGAAGCAAACGAGTGAGATGCTTCGCCAGTGCATATGTTGGAGAACCAATTTCACTGATTATTGGATGCAACAGTGTTCCCTCATTGTGTATCTTATGTAGACTGTACAGCCTAGGGGCAAAAAGTCAGCGCATTGCATGACTTTCTTCACTTCATTGGACAAGGAGGATTGTCTGACAAGCTGATCTGTCTTCTGTACCACACTGCCTGTGGGATCCCTCAAAAGCATCTTATAAGTCCCCAGGTCCAAAACATCACGGATCTTCTGCTTATAGTACTCGGTGTTCAGGACCACCATGGCATTGCCCTTGTCAGCTGGAAGCACAATACTGGTGTCAGCCCTGAGTTGTTTAAGGGCTCTGTGCTCTTCCTAAGTTACATTACTCTTGAGAGGACCAGCTTTACAAAGCATTCAAGAGCAATCTAACTTCCATAGACCACACATCCCTTGCCTTGATTAAGATGCTGGTTGTCCGAGCTCATCACATATATGTGAGCCCCAGCATCAGCAGGAAGAACTTGCCCATCTTGAGGTAGTGCTGTACGCCAATGGTTATTCTGCTGTAGAGGTGAGGAGGGTCATAAGGCCATGAACATCTGGTCAAATTGATGCGTCGGAAAAGCGACTGGTGATTTACAGTGTTCTTGCCCTACATCAAGGCAGGGGTGTGATGGACCGTATTAGGAAGTTGCCTGAACAACGTGTGGTGCACACTGTTAACGCTTTGCAACTTTCTTTTATGAACAGCGGCAATGTAGGTGGTGTTCGCAACAAATACACGTGACAATCAACTTACCTAGTTTACGAGTCATATCCTTGTTGGCAAGTATTGGAAGCAGAGAGCCAAGACATGCTGACGCTCTCGTTTTGACTGTCTGGCATGGGTATGTCAGGTGAATTGGGTGGACACCAAGGTACTTAATTTCTCTACACCAGGGCAGGTATGTATGTCCTGCTAATTCTCATTTGGCCTCGCAGATCCTTCCGGTGCTAAGAGAATAGCACCGCAGAGCTCTTGGTCTCATTGACAAAAACTTTCCACTTGTCAGTCCAGGCAGCAAACGCATCAAGTGCATGCTGCAGTCGTTAGATTACCCTGTCAGCATTCAGATCGGCAGTATATACTGCCATGTCACCATCAAACAGGGGTATCTGGACTCCAGGCTCTCTGGGTAAATCGTTGATGTAGGCAGAAAATAGGAGAAGACCTTGAGGTAGCCCAACTGTAATACATCTCTCTGAAGAGACACGGTCGTCTATTCTCACACAGAAGGCCCTCTCTGTCAGAAAGTGAAAGGCTTTTTCCATATCTAAGAAACAGCCTACGGTCTGCTCTTTCCGACACCTAGTAATTTGACATCCTTTCCCTGCTTTGGAATCACTATGACCTTAGCCTTCTGCCATTTCTTGGGAAAGTAGGCCAGTCTTGAACAGCGTGACCAAGAAAAGGATTCCTGACTCAGGAAGACGAATAACACAGGTGTTCAAAACACCGTCCGAGCTAGGAGGTTTTCTCAGTCAGAAATCAATCAGAGAGAAGATCTGAGACCTCGTCCCTAGAGATAGGGTCGGACACAGCAGCGACTGGAAGAGACAGGAAGTCTTCAACATCGTTTTCGACTTGCTCATTGAAGTCCAGTCCATGAGCGGGTGTTGGGACCGAACTGTCACTCGCCCACATGCCCAAGAACTCAGCCTTCTCCTCAGGGCTGCCAGGGATTGTCCAAATGGTCCAGCAATGGTGGGGATACAAACCCAGTGCCTCTTCCCTGTCAGAGTAGAAGATAACCTGTAACGGCGACTCTTGGGTGACGTGTCCTCCATTTGGCCCATGGAATAGACGCGACAAATGTCTGGCCCTGAAAAAATATAGGCGGCCAGCCCTTAGACATGCTAAACTCTGGTCAATAGGATCTCAGCACAACCTGACTGGCTCACAGCTTTCATAGCCAGAGTCATGGTAACATCTTGAACAGCCACAACAGAAGTTATTTATAGAAGTGTGCTTCTGGATTCACTTTAATCCTACTTTTTTCTTTAGTGGACGTTACTACCTTCTTACTACACCACTGAGGATGGTCGCTGTTGGTGCAGCTGCAATGCCTGGCATTTCTGAAAATTTGAACACTGGATCACTATCTAATAGCCGGTAAACATATTGTACAGGTATGACTACTCCGGTTGAGAGAGTTTGCATTTACTTATTAACCAAAAAAGTTTATAAAACCAAAAAAGTTTAAAAAAAAGAGTTTTGGTTTTTCCACTAGCTGTAAAGAGTATAACAACAGTTTTTATACAGATGTTGTCAACTACCTATCTGAACTGAGATACAAGTTCACATTTTTCTACGTAACATGCATGCAACTCACACTTCTAATAAAAAAAACTCCCAACTGGCAGCAATTTTCCTCAACCACTAATAACTGTATAGTATATGGTACACGACTGATAAGATTACAGACAGAATACATATTATTTCAAGAATATATTCTGCACTATGTGTGATATTACATGAACTAAAGACAGAGGCTATTAGAATTGATATCAAAACATAATCTAATGCTTGCTACATTTTTATACAAGTTACTTTACTGTATTCATAACTATAGTAGTTTATTGTTCACGTAACCTAGTTTCAAATTTGATTTACCTGACATTTAGTATATTATAATCGCCAACTATAATGCTCAAGGTTGTGTGTGTGTGTGTGTGTGTGTTTTACTTGGAACTGCTAAACAATAAGAAAAACTTAAAACAAATTCAAAACTATAACACAAGAAAAGATCAAATTTTTTATGAAATAATTAAAAAACAGATATTACAATGACATTTGCATATATAAGTCTACAGTTCTAGGGATTTTTTTTAACTGTTCTCTTATTATAATATTGTATGTTCTGACTGGCTGAACTAACAGAGAATTTGCCTTTTGAATTTTTGTTATTATTTTCCTTAAAGTAGCAATAACTACAGCAAAAGACTGGTTTTAAAACCTTATTACACTCACTCTTATTTTAACATGAGCATGGATAATAATTAGAAATGGTATTATTCAGTAGCCTATGCAGGTTCTTAAATGAAAATCACACAAATTTTAAATAATTTAAGTTCACTGGAAACATTATAAACCAACAACTATAAGAAACAAACCACAACTACAGTTAAACTACAACAACAAATTTTAATAAAGAACTTGCAGATTTTTTATTATTAAACTAACTGTGGCATCATAGGAAGATCAAGAACATTGGTTTGTATGAAATCAATTTGTAGACAGAGCCTAAACTGTCATAAACCAACAAACAGACAAGGACTGAATATTAACAATTGTACTGATGGTAAATATAATTTTATTTCTTGCTCCTAAAATCTGTTGGTTTAATCTTCACTTACTGATATCTTTTGCTGTTATCAGGTAAGTGTAAACAACAGTGATTTTTTTTGTTTTTGTTTAGCTGATATTTTTAACTTTCACAGTCTGAAGGAAATGAAAGTTTTCTTAGAAAATCATGTCCAGTTTGAGATTAGATTTTGGTTCCACTGCTTTACAATTCAGAATAATGTCTTATATTTGATTCTGCTTGTGTGGGTGTGTGTTACTTGGAACTGCTAAACAATAAGAAAAACTTAAGACATTCAAAAATATAACACAAGAAAAGATCAAAATCTTTTATGAAATAATTAAAAAACAGATATTACAATGACATTTGCTGATTATAAGAAAGCTTTTGACTTGGTCTGTTCAAAAGTTATAATTAAGAATTTGGAAAAATCCAGGGCAGAAACACGATATTTATAGGCCAGTACCCACCCACCATGGGTTGTGGGACTAATTATAATGACAGTAATTCATTGTATGCTACATTATATTCAATCATTGTGTTCCCTGAACTGCAGAACTCTTTCACTATTTTGAATGAAATACATTTACTATTACATAATTTTAATATTAGATAATATTTCAATTATGGGAAAAATTATTTTAAAAAACTATTTCTTTAGTAATATAACAATTGTACACTGATCAAATGGTTGCTCAGCATTTGGTAAACATTTTATTTATACTTGAATTGAATAAACACCTGGTATAGCTCTACAGATCATTTTTACTTTTCTGACAATTGTTTCACCAGTTACTACAGCTTCAGAGGTTAGATTTGAACTGACAGATTTGAAATGTATGTTAGTCAGGGGAGAGATGGAGGTAGTGTATGACCAAGGTGCACTGTTGTTAACACAAAGTACACTTTTTGTTGTTAACATTCAAATTTTGGTTACAATTCCTTTTAGTACTGACACCCTGCTGGATTTTCAAAAAAAAATTTCAAATTTTAAATCTACTTTTTGGGAACTTAAATCCACAGATTTTGAAATTTTCAAAACTTAACACTACATTAAGACAGGTGTGCATCCAGGTAGGAAATCCCCCCCTCCTCAAAACAGCCACATCAGATGAAATTTTTCACTGTTTTGGGGTTGTAAATTGATATAACATTCATATCACATTATGTAAGTTCATACTTTTTCTCTAAAATTACTTTAAATTGTAACTGTACCTTACCACCATGTTAATTTTTGTTTGATATATAACTTACATGAGTAGTGTGTACTTTAAACTGTAAGTGAATGTTATTAAAAGAAGAATGAATGAACAAACAGATATGATTTTATACTTGTATGATAGTAAATTTACTGTGTTGATAATAACCCACTGTATTTTTATCTACACTCATTCCTATCATTTATACTGTCAACCATTACAGAATGGTCCAGCTTAATACATTCGTGGAATTATACCACGTTGTTGGCGACAAACATTATAATTACAACGCTTGCGTGATAATATCAATTATTTATCATATCTAATATGACTAATACTTTATTTAAATTGCTGGGCGCCAGAGATATTTAAGATCTCAGGGGTTATTAAAATAATAACGCTTCTGTTGGGATGCTAATTACTTATTTGTATTTGTATTACATTTACACAAACAAGAGATATTGATACATAAATTTAGCATTACGCATAGAAATATAATATTTGTGATTTATATATTAAACAACATCATCATTCATTACGCATTTTCTACAAAAGAAATAACTCCTTAAATCATTTACTATAATTAAATATATCGTATTTATGAAACAAAGTATTAAATCATTTATAAATTTATCATTGTTCAACATTAGGGTAATCTAGACAAATTGAATCTTTTCAACTATTATTCATTGAGCAATACATTTACGATTTAACCTAACAGATTACATATATGTGTTTAATGATTATCTCCTTTCACAATTATGACTTAATATACAGTATACAAAGTACATATATATTTAATAATTATTTCTTTCCATGTCATAAGATATAGAATACCATTAGCATCTCAACATACTCGTGAATTCTTTTAGAATGAAATGGGTGAACCATGGATAGACGACTATATTACATTGGATCTACTTTAGTAATCAATTAAATTTAAATTTGTTACTTGATTTTTGATTATCCATTTCCTGCATTCTCCGTATCTCACTTCCCACACATCACTCTTTATCACTACTTGCTCTGCTTTTGATTTCACTCGTACGCGATAACAACTGACACTCGCGCACTGCGACCTTAAATTCGGCTATATACTCCGTATTACGCGCACATAATAAAGTATACTTCTGCCTTTACTTAATTCAGATTACGCACACATAGTAAATATACCTCTTCTCTCTTGATGCCGCACTAAATTAAGTTTAGTCACTCGCGAACCGCTTGCTTCTTCGTATTAGCTTGAACAATTTCCGGTTAGATTGTAGATATATAATTATTGAATAATAACTTGATTTATTAATTCTTTCATGTTTACTTAAACAAGAATATCGTCACAATAAAACTGACATATTACTCCTTCGACTGATTCAACTAAACTCCTCTGATTGATATCTAAGACTATAAGACTCATATCTAAGACTCCGAGACTGACACTCCAGATTAATACTCTAAGATGCAAAACAAGACTCTCCCGCGTTCCTACGAGGGTAATATTTATATGGTTGAACCTACTATACTTCCCACTGTCAAACTAAAAAATACCCCAATTGGCTATCTGTTCAAAATTTTGCCGGTAAATTCGAATTCACCCACTCAGCAGCTGATAATAGTTCGCGCTTCCAAGTGACGCTATTTTTGGTTGGCTATAACATTGGGCTTGCGAGTTCTTCCCGCATGTACGTTAACTTGCAAAAATGACGCTGAATTTCTCTTGCTCAAACCGCTTTCGCCACCTATTTCTTTTGTAATTCCAAGGTTGTTTTTACCACCCTGCTAACGGTATTCTGTATTTTTTGTTACTATGATCAAACAAAGTATTCTATATCTTTATGACTAGAAAGTTGTTTTCTGACAATACATTTTTAAAACGTCTGGCACCTTACTGTTGCCTGTATAATATTAAATTTTTATACTACTAGGAGACGTTCATCTGTATCGTTATTAATATGATTACATTACAATTTAGCAATTCTTATTTGCCAAACACATGATGTATTATGAATTAAGTCTATAAACTAATATCTAAGGTAGTGTAACATATAGGGTTACGTTGTAAGCTTTTCATATTCCTCCCCAAAAGTCAACTCTTTCACTCCAAAAATTGCTTGCTGGATCCACCCCTACATTCAGAAGTCAGTTAAAATTCTCTTTAATTTGAAAACCACATGATTTTTGCAATTTTATCCAAATTTTCACCCACTTTTTGGGCCCTGATGTCCAAAAAATTTCAAAAATGAACACTATACCCAGACTGTTGTTAAACTTCTCTTTAATTGATACCCCACATGGGCCTTTGCGATTTTTAACAATTTTGCCTCCCACTCCCATATTTTGGGAGAGATTTGTCTAAAAAACAATAGGGTTTTGTAAGATATGGGTACACATGCCATGTATGCAAGTGTGTAAAGTACGGATATGAACGATGGATATCCATAAGTTATCATTCATAAGTTATCATGAGACATACCCCAAAGAGACAGACAAACAAACAAATGCCCAATGGTAGTCAGCACTGAGAACTTGCTTCGCTTGTTCAAGAATGGCTGTCTGTCTGTCTTACCAAAAAAGAATTTTCCATTTCAGCCTATTGAATGTTCTTTTCTTCCTTTTTACAAATGGTTCACTTGTACACAGGAACATTGGTATATTGTTTAATACAATTTTATAGAATTAACTTTTCTTGTTTAATTTTTTAAGCATGTATGGATCGTGCCATAGATGCCTCTAAACTTTGATAACATATCTTCCCAATTAGTGTCACTTTTGTATGAGATGGCACAGCCCGGGTTATTACAATGACCATTCTTGATTTAAAATTTGATTGTCTATAACTGTTTTTGTTCTCACTGGATGCTTACTTTTAAATGCCATAGTTTTTGATTTTGGAGTAGAGATCTTTAGCCCATAATCTCATAGGATATAAAAAATATAAATATCGCCTTTTGTAAATAGTCTTCTGTTTTCTCTATCTTTACACTATCATCTGCATAAAGAATTCACACATAAGCTTCTTTGAAGTAATACTCCTGCTCCTCTTCGGCATTCCATAACCAAAATATGTCATCTATGTATACGTTAAAAAGTGCTGATGAAATGGAGAACCCTTGTCTAACATCTTTATTTGCAGCAATATCTTCTGTTAATCACATGTTTAATATATTACAAACAAACTTTATGACACAAAATGTTTTCAAGTACTTTAGATTTCAATGCACAGAACGCATTTATAAACTGGCTGACTACAACATTGAGGCCTTTCTGAATAAGCATAGGTCAAATGAACATGAATATGGATGAAATGGATGTTTTTAGCAAGATCTCCATTCCAGCTTTAGTATGTTGTGTTATTAATAATGTTATAGATCTGGATCAAATGTCACAAGAAAACTGTATTTATTCCTGTATTTCTCTTGCTGAAATCCACCCCATTATTTGTACGTTAATAGGTCATCACCGTATCAACATAAGTGACACTGTTGTTGGCTGAGATACTGTAAACTTTGAGACTCAAGTAACACATAATTTTCCAAAAATTGTGGATTTTTTCCAAATTGGAAAATTTTCCAAAGAAATATTATGAATGTTATACAGTGTATGTGTATGCTATAAAATATAGCTTACATTGTTAAGTATTTCGCCATATAAAAATTAATATTACGTTTGTAGATTACAATTTGGCCAAGTAAGCTGAAACTCACATTCCCCATTTACTAATAGAAACTAACCATTAATAAACAGAGTTAAACAAAAATAGTTTTATTAATTACATATTGTTCAAACAGTTGTCCTTCTGCCCTTATGCATTCATAGCAGCATTTAACCACTGATTTACACATTTCTCTCATGAAAGTTTTGTTCCAATTTATAAAATCAAGTGAATTTTCAGTGTATAAGTTGAAGCAGTCAAGATTATTTTTATTTGAAGAATAAATCTTCCCCAGAATGAAAAATTGCAAGATGGTGGCCATTCACTTGTTCCTAAGCATCCTATCCTTTCAGTAAAAGCTTGACTGAGGTAGTCTCTACCTTGAAAAGCACAGTGAAAGAGATGCCTCATCCTATTGCCAAACACAGTGACGGCAAATATAAAAACATGATTGTTTAACACCTCAGGAACAACAACATCTTATACCATCGCTAGACATAAATTGTGTATTATATTTCTGTTGATGAAATAGGGTCCTAACACTTGTTTTTTGTGATTCTAAACCAAACTAAGTTCCTGCTCCAATCAAACATAAGGATATGTCAGACCAAGAAATGGCATTAGACACAATTATGATGATCTGCCAGACTATTCAGTTTGAAGCATGCTTTATCAGACTATATCATTTGAGCTAAAGAAATGAGCTCCTGCTTCACACTGAATAACAAATTCTTAAAAAAATGAATCCTTCTATCACAGTTGGCTTTATGAAGTAAACTTAGTCAAAATACTTAAATTTAAATTCTCTTAGAACCTTTTTTAAACTTATCCTGGTTATTTCCACTATATGGAAGCCTTTCTTGTTGACATTTGAGGGCTCTTTACTAATGTTTCTGTTACAAGTTGTTTATATTCTAAAGTGGAGCTACTTCTAGGCCTATCTGATTGTGGAGTATCTCCAATGATTCCAGTTTTTTCAAACTGTATCCAACATATGTCAATAATGGATAATTAGAAATTCTATCTTTCACTGAATTCTTTATGGATGGCACCAGTATCCTTATCATGTTTCCATCAACACAGAAGCATAAAAACTCACTCTTCTTTATGAATTTAACACCATTATTCTCAATACATATGCAGAACTGAAGTGAATGAGATAATAATTATAACAGTAGTTGGTAAAATCAGAATTTCCCACCAGTTTGAGAATGTTACCGAATTTCAATCTACATGCAGGGGGAATTGACTTTTAGTCCACTTTGTATTTCAAAGTCATGTTCACTGTTAAAATTATCAGCTTAATAATTTTTGAAAAAGTGTGTCACCTTTGTTTTGTGTTAACCACATAACTCAGTTAATCACCATAATTACAGTTCTGCAATATTGGCATTAAACTGTAGAAAAGAAAATCACTTCTTGGTTACATGTTATGAAATATTGTAACATTCTTCTACTTTCATCTACTACTGTTTTATCACCAACATGAACGTTGAAGCTGGTTAACTTGATTTAATCTCAATCCACACTTACACAAATATTCTCGTACACCAGTATATTTTTATTAGTGATTACTGTACTTTCACTTGTGAAAACTGAAAAGTTTTCACAAGTGAAAGTACAGTAATCACTAATATTAAGTGCTGTGAAATGAAGAGAATGAACCAACAAAACAACAGTATATTTTTGTACATACAAAAATGACATACGTGTAATAAAAATTAAATTGTTATAAAACATATTACCTACAATTTTATTACTGCCATATTTAGAACTATAAATTATGATGCAAGTAAGTTATAATTGTACTTATATAAATTACTTGACGGCTTTATTTTAGGGAATGATACAAACCACCAACTGAATATATATGTGCATTTACAAACATAAGTACAAAGTGGGATGTCAAATATTGCAAAATTCTTAAAAGTGTTGTAATGATGACACAGCAACTTCCATTTTTAGTAAAATTGACTCTAATAACACAAACAGTGCAAACACAAAGACCAATATAATGAAGAATTTATACTGGCATCACTGAAGAGTATAATAGTAAAGAATAAAAGAGTATTTCAGCAGGTTTCAAAAAAATAAAATATAAACAAAGGTTAAGGTTGAGGTCTTTCAATGGAGTTATCATACATACCATGGAAAACTATTTTCATTACTATTCAAAACTATTTGCCGACTGATTCATTTGTTAATTTTGTCAATATTTCCTCAAAACAAGTGAATGTACCATAACTGTTTTAGTTTTTTGTATGTGATCTATAGATGGAGCATGTAAACACAAAGTTAATAAGAAACATATGGTGTTAGTATAAAACAAACTAATACTTTCTTTAGCGTTCTGTTATGTTGCTAATACTTAAATTTATTACAGTAGATGAGGGAAAGCTATAGACTCCAAGATAAAACTGACCACACTGGTCCTGAACCAACTTTAAATCAAAGGGTCATAGCATCTCTGATTTCTCTTTTTTGCTTTATTACTGAATGTATTTTAAGTAACTTAACGCCTATTTTTTAAAAATTCTCCAAGGTATCTTTTAAAAAATTATTTTTTTTTTTTGTAAAAACATGTTTTGCATAATTAAAAAAATTTGTTATTTTTATTAAAACATTTATAGCAATAACTATTGTAAATCTGGAAATTAATTTGTTTTTATATAGTATCCAAGTCACTTTTTCACAATAATTTAATTACCTTGTATCCGTTAGTGACTTCGTTTTAGCGTTTTTTATATAGACGCGTTTCGTGACATGTGTCACATCATCAGTAATCCTTGTCAAATGTTAAAATTCACATAAAACACATAAAAACACATTTGTACATATTTACTAAATCATAATAACAACACACACATAACACGATGTACCTTCGGCTCCGTTGGACCGGTCCGACCGCACGTGTAGTTGCCGAGCCACTAATTAAACTAAGTCAATCCTTATCACCAGTCATTACCGTCATGCGCGATTATATTTAGGGCTGTATCATATAGTGAGTGAGATTGAAACCTTAATTGTTCGTTTAATATACTGTTATTGTTGATATTCTTGTCTTTAAATGATTTATAAATCTCAAACTCCTCGAGAGCGTCCATTAACCTACCCTTACCGCATACATGGATTGCTTTGAAATTAGTATTGAAATCTGTGTAATTATGGTTATGCATCATTAGATGGTGCGCATAATTAGATTTGGTCTTGTCTAAATCATTCCTTGGTAGATATTCTTTGTATCTTTTCAAGAAAGACCTGCCAGTTTGACCCAGATAGAAACAATCACAATCATCACATGACATCCTGTAAACACCTGTTTTCTCTTCTAACGGGAATGGTTGTTTTATGCGTAACAAATTAGAAATATTATTATTTGTTTTAAACGCGACTTTTATATAAAATTTAGAAAACACTTTGGATATAATGTTAGGTAAAAGGCTACCGTACACTGTCGTTATATACTTTTTATTATTATTTTTATTTTTGTTAACTTTATTATCATCGATGGTATTATGGTGGGATCTAGTTTTATATAGGTGTCGCTTAAGAAGTCTATCTATCATCGAACTCTTGTACCCATTCGTTATTGCTATGTGCCTTACTACTTATTATATCCAATTCATCCTGAAAATCCTTTTGGTTAAGTGGAATCGTTACCAACCTATGAACAAAACTGTTGTAGGCCGCCATTTTCTGACTATATGGGTGATGAGAATCGGCGTGTATTGTAATATCTGTGGTGGTGGGTTTCCTATATATTTTATATTGAAATTTATTAAGATACTTTGTAACAGTCAGGTCCAAAAAATTGAGTTTATTGTCAACCTCATTTTCGAGGGTAAATTGTATGTTCTTGCTAAGGCTGTTCAAATAATGTTTCAATTTCTCTATCTGTCGTAGCGTGCCATTAAAAACTATAAAGGTGTCGTCTACATATCGTGCATAGAATTTAATATTATTATAAAATGTGTTATTCTCTGAGAACATGCAAGTATTTTCAAAATGATGCAAGTATAAATCCGCCAGCAGTCCTGAAAGTGGTGAACCCACAGCGAGACCAAACTCTTGTATATAAAAAACGCTAAAACGAAGTCACTGACGGATACAAGGTAATTAAATTATTGTGAAAAAGTGACTTGGATACTATATAAAAACAAAATAAAATGGAAGCTAGTCTAGCATCGATAGTATTTAAATACCAAAACGTTAAAATTAAACTATTAAAAACTAACTTGCACATTAAATTCAATAAGAAATGCTTAGAAAATAACCTGATTCCGAAGTACGCCAGGATATACATTAATAATACCTCACCAACTGCAAGAAAAACTAAAGAACATCCAGAACTCTTCTGGGTAAAATCGGAAATTAAATACTTGTACAGGAAGAAATTAATGCTGAATAAACGGTTGTACAAATTACACTTACAATTGCTCGATAGCGTCCATCCTGCTATAATCAAGAATATTTTAGACTATGTGAATAAATATACATCAGATATTACTTACAGTACATATATAACCCAGAATAAGAAGTTTTTGAACTTAGCGAACAAAGGACATAGTAAGATCAATATTGAGCACAAACATAAATTTTACACACGCATATCTAATCAAACTTCGATCGTCTTTGATAAGGAAGAATTGGACGTACTCACCAAGGGTTTAAAATATAACATTCCACCCAACTTACGTAATAATAACCGCTTTATCAATGAGATTGCCAATATGGAAGCAGCCATTAAAACTGTATCCGACCATCAAATACAAAACGAATTACGTGCGTTAATGAATGTCAAACTCAATAAACGTATTAAGCTTAATAAACCACTGACAACATAAAGTAAACATGCCACAGAAACCAAAATATTAGGACAAATTAAAGACAAACTTACTTCTAATAACGCCGTGATCACTAAAGCTGATAAGGGGAATACAATTGTCATATTAGATACACAGGTCTATAATAACAAAGTACTTGAATTTATAGATAGCAATAACATTCTGACATTGAACAGTGACCCTACCAATGAATACGTCAAACAGCTAAATGGCATTATTAATCATTGCGGTAGTTTGTTTGATGATAATGTTCGCCGTTATATAAAACCAATAAATGCATGCGGCCCACAGCTCACGGGACTACCGAAGATACATAAGGCAAATATTCCTGTCAGACCCCTCATAAATTACACATCTGCACCTGGCTATAAGATGGCAAAGAAATTATATCATATTATTAAAAATAGTATCGTTTTAAAAAATAATCACAGCATAAAAAATAATATTGACTTTATTAAAAGGGTCCAGGATATCGAACTCTTACCTACGTACAAAATCGCTTCATTTGACATAGTTAATTTATACACAAACGTGCCAGTTCATGACACAATTTCAATTGTAAAAGATCTTCTCATTGAAGGTGAGAAGCTGAATCACAAACAAATAGATGAGTCAATTTTATTGTTGAATGTCCTGTTGAAGCAGAATTACTTCACTTTTAATAATAATTTTTACCTACAAGAGTTTGGTCTCGCTATGGGTTCGCCACTTTCAGGACTGCTGGCGGATTTATACTTGCATCATTTTGAAAATACTTACATGTTCTCAGAGAATAACACATTTTATAATAATATTAAATTCTATGCACGATATGTAGACGACACCTTTATAGTTTTTAATGGCACGCTACGACAGATAGAGAAATTGAAACATTATTTGAACAGCCTTAGCAAGAACATACAATTTACCCTCAAAAATGAGGTTGACAATAAACTCAATTTTTTGGACCTGACTGTTACAAAGTATCTTAATAAATTTCAATATAAAATATATAGGAAACCCACCACCACAGATATTACAATACACGCCGATTCTCATCACCCATATAGTCAGAAAATGGCGGCCTACAACAGTTTTGTTCATAGGTTGGTAACGATTCCACTTAACCAAAAGGACTTTCAGGATGAATTGGATATAATAAGTAATAAGGCACATAGCAATAACGAATGGGTACAAGAGTTCGATGATAGATATACTTCTTAAGCGACACCTATATAAAACTAGATCCCACCATAATACCATCGATGATAATAAAGTTAACAAAAATAAAAATAATAATAAAAAGTATATAACGACAGTGTACGGTAGCCTTTTACCTAACATTATATCCAATGTGTTTTCTAAATTTAATATAAAAGTCACGTTTAAAACAAATAATAATATTTCTAATTTGTTACGCATAAAACAACCATTCCCGTTAGAAGAGAAAACAGGTGTTTACAGGATGTCATGTGATGATTGTGATTGTTTCTATCTGGGTCAAACTGGCAGGTCTTTCTTGAAAAGATACAAAGAATATCTACCAAGGAATGATTTAGACAAGACCAAATCTAATTATGCGCACCATCTAATGATGCATAACCATAATTACACAGATTTCAATACTAATTTCAAAGCAATCCATGTATGCGGTAAGGGTAGGTTAATGGACGCTCTCGAGGAGTTTGAGATTTATAAATCATTTAAAGACAAGAATATCAACAATAACAGTATATTAAACGAACAATTAAGGTTTCAATCTCACTCACTATATGATACAGCCCTAAATATAATCGCGCATGACGGTAATGACTGGTGATAAGGATTGACTTAGTTTAATTAGTGGCTCGGCAACTACACGCGCGGTCGGACCGGTCCAACGGAGCCGAAGTTACATCGTGTTATGTGTGTGTCGTTATTATGATTTATTAAATATGTGCAATTGTGTTTTTATGTGTTTTATGTGAATTTTAACATTTGACGAGGATTACTGATGATGTGACACATGTCACGAAATGCGTCTATATAAAAAACGCTAAAATGAAGTCACTGATGGATACAAGGTAATTAAATTACTGGAAATTAACTCATCAAAACTTACTTAAATTTAATTGTTATTATAGAATATGCATAGCAAAAATTAAACTTTTTTATAGGAAACATTAAATCATATGTAAAATACGTGATGTATAAAAATAAGAGGAGAAAGAATGAAAAACAAATTAAGAAGGAAATAAGTAAATTAAAAAGAAAATACAAGGAAATAAGTTAATAATTACTAAGGCAGATAAGGGAAACATAATAGTTGTAATGGAAAAAGATGTATATATAAAAAGGGCAGAAGAATTTATAAAAGTAGGCCCAAATACAGAAATAAAATCTGATTACACAAATAAATATCAGGCTCAAATTAAAAAAGTATTAAAGCAAGTACCATTTTTAACAGAGAGGCAGAAAAAAACTGTTTACAGAATCCAATCCTGAGGCACCAAGGTTCAGATCCAAGTGAAATTACACAAAGGTGATATGACACTGAGGACTATAGTGTTGTTTAGAAATTCACCAAGTTATAGGGCATCAAAGGATGTTAGTAAACTACTGACACAATTGTATGAAATAGCTATATCGTATAATATAGAAAACAGTAAAAAGGTTATAGAAAAATTACAGACAATAGAAGTGACTGAAAATACCAAACTTGTCATTTGATGTGAAAGATGTGTTTACAAATATACTGATAACGGAAACTATAGAATTGATTAAAAACAACAGTTTAAATAATGTAGAGTATAAAGAACAATTGATAGAACTATTGGTAGTTTCCGTGAAACAGAATTATTTTAGGTTTAAGAATACGTATTATGTTCAAGAAGAGGGACTACCTATGGGATCTCCGTTATGTCCAGTAATGGCCAATATTTACATGAATAATATTGAAAAAACGTTTTTAACAAAATCTAAATATAAGAGTAAAATAAAGATGTTAAGATACGTAGACGATATTTTGATTATTTGGGAGGGAACAAACAAAGAATTTGAAAAATTAATGAAAGAGATTAATGGAAAGGAACCTAAAATTAAATTTCAAGAAGAAATATGTGGGATAGGTATAAAGTATCTAGATTTGGACATAAAAATAAACGATAGTGGGTTTAGGTTTGACATACACTGGAAAGAAACTTATACAGATATAATTATACTAGAGGAATCGTATCATCCGATAGGTCATAAAATGGCTGCTTTAAATTCTTTTTGTTACATGGCATTGAAGTATGTGGAAGATGATAGACGAAGGATTGTAGAATTGAAAAGGATAAAACAGATAACCATAAATAACAATTACAACCTGTAGATAGTAGACAGAATAGTAAGAAAAATTGAAAGAGGTCATGGGGTAAATAAAGATAAAAAAGATAAGAAGCAGCTAACTGGGGGCGAACAGTCAGTGACGAAGCTCGGTGAAGGGTGGACCAATAGGAAGGCAGATAGTGACGATGTTCAGTGGGGGGATGTGGCCTAGTAGCTGACCCAATAAGGAAACAGGCAATACAGAGGTAGTCGATTCTGAGTGAAAGTAACCGTATAGGTCGGGTTATAAGTATATATACGTGGTTGTTAGGATTAGTAAATTGTCGTTTAAGACCTAAAGATGGTGGAAACACTGAAAAGCCTCATCGAGAGCGAAGCGACTAGCAGTTTTACAATATGTGGTGACAAAGTTGGTGTTAAATCAAATTCTTGCTCAGTCATAAAATGTGATTTAGTACATGTGAAAGATGGTATAATTTAAAATGGCATAGAACATTTAGTATTGTCCAATTAAGTAAAAGCATTTATTGAATGTGTAAAAAGTCAACTTGAAAATGTATATTTGAAATTCAGTTATGATAGTGGTGGAGGTTTCTTGAAAGTATGTCTTTCAGTATAGGCAGTCGAAATGACTACTTGCAAAAATGAAATCACGCAACACCCAACTTTAATCAAAAATGAAATCGCCCAATTTTATAATCAAGGCGTTGCAGCTTAAGCATTTAAAGATTCTGGAGTAAAAAAATTAGTTCTACTCAGATTGGATGCATGATCTTAAGAAAATTATAATGTCTTAATGTTATGATCACTTTTAATAATTAATGAGTTTAAAGAGACAACTGCCATGAAAAATTGTAAACTTACTAGCAGGTCTCATGCTAAGAGCATGTTTCCTTGCACACATGGTGCACTGTGTCAAAGACAAAATTAAATATACATGGTGGAGACAGAACGATTGAGGACTGGTTAAAAAAGCTGGAAGTAATAAGACAAATGGTAAAATCTACAAAAACTGTAAATCCTCCAATTTTTTTCAGGACAAGAAAACTGAGGTAATTGATATAATTCCACCATCAAAATTACAACTAATGATCGGGCTATTTAATATTTGACTTAAACATATGGTAACTGATCTTAAGGAAGACAGTTTGAATTGGACACAGACATGCAAGTTGCATGGGAAACAACTCATGGATCTCTTGCTCCTGCAAAATATTCTTTGATAAAATGGATTTGATGCATGCAAACTGCGGTAGGCGTTGTTTAAAATATGTTAGGCAATTAAAGGATTTTCAGGCTGTTGTTAATTCTTGTTTTTCTACAGTACTCTATCCACATGTCATACATAAATGAATTCTGCAACAGTTATGTCAATTTAAAAGTTAATAATACACTGAAGGTTCATGCAGTGATTTTTGCTCAAAAACATAGAAAGGACTTGGTTTCTTTACGTAACAGGCCATGTAATCTATATATTCTGGTTTTAAAAGAACTTGAGGTAAGAATAAAGTTATAAGATTCCACCTGCATATGCAGATCAAATGCTAAAGGCTGTGTGGGAGTATAATAGTTGCCATACTTAATGTTTTCTAGACATTATTAGATATACTTTAATAGTTATAGTTTGTGTATTACCATCACATCCATTGTTTGTTTTTCTAATGTTAATTTAATAACTAGCAGTCATAGAAGATTTCAATACTTCTAGAAATATTATTATTTGTTGCAATAAATTAAAGTAATGAAACTCATCATGTGTTGTACTTATGATTTAATATTGTGTGTAAAAAAATGTTAAATTTTACTGTGCATAAGGTTTTTTTCGTAAAAATTAAACTTAATAAAGTTCTGATGATTAATTAAATTAATTTCCAAATACACAATGGTTAATGTTAGAATAATTTTAATAAAAATATCCATTTTTTTATGTATGCAAAACACTTATTTTTTAATAAAAAATAAACAATTTAAAAAAACAGCTTGGGGAATTTTTTAAAAATTGTTTTGAAACGACTTTGTACTTTGATCTTCGATTTAAAGTTGGTTAAAGATATGTGTGAGTCACACATGACATTGTTACAACTTTTAGTTAAATACTAATATCTAATGACATAATTATATAACACTATTTTCAGAATTAGTGTATTTCTGAAAAAACAATTAAAACAAATAAATGAGTGTAAAATTACTGAACATGCAGAGAACTGAAGTGACAAGTTCCAAACATCACATTGTTTATGAATTATCAAATTATATGTCCACACATTATTCCAAACTATGTATCATACAAACACAAACATCTGTTTATCTACTTCTATAAGGAAGACAAAGAATGTTACAAACAGAGCAAACTACAGTATATTTTTTGCACACACATACACATATAGTTATAAACATGAACATTTCCCTGACCCAGACCAACAAAACTACTTATAACACACAAGCTTTATGCTCAAATACACAAAATGCAATTCATCAACCATACATATGTTCACACATACCTGCATTGCCTTGGTCATCCTTTGAGTTGATCTCGTTATTGGGGACATGTCATCAGTGGATACAAGCATTGGGGATGGAGTAAGACAACTTTTGCATGCTGGCGTGCTAGTTAGTAATGAAGTTAATCTGTTGCAAGAGGTAGTTAATGGAGAGCAGTAATATGCTTTACTCACAGGTTTGTAATGATGCTTCACAATGCTAAAATTATTTGGAGGAGTGTCAATAAAATCTGCATCACTTTTTTCTGCAGACTTAATCAGCTCATTTTGTCCATCTTCCTTACAAATTAATGGGGAATGTAAGGAAACAGAAGTAGCAAAAGCTACATTTTCAACACTTGATGGTTCTGACATTGAACGTTTTCGGTTAATTCCATTTAGTTCATAGTTTCTTACATTCTGATTCTCTACTTCCAAATGTTTAACATCATAAAAATTCACAGTTGTTGGAGTATGCTGATATGTTTCCATAGCATTTAAACATTTTCCAAATGTCAGCTGAGCCCTCACTGAATTTGAAAATTTAGATTCTGTGGTCTGGGGAAACGATATAAAAAAATGTAAATGTATGCAAAAAACAAAAAATAAGAAAATCATACATTTTAATTATTTATATCACATTATATGCACATGCAAACATATACATACATACATACAACAGACACAAACACAAGCACACAATACGTTGATTTTTACTTAGACAGTACACAATCTGTGATAAAGACTACATGAGCAAGTGACACACAACATAATAAGAGAAAATAAAAATAAAGAAAATACACAATGGATTAGAGGGATATACTGTAAAATACTAGTTTACGTAAATACATTTTTCAGATTTGCATTTTATAATTTATCTATTATCCTCTTGTATTCTGACGTACCATTCAGCAGTGTTTAAAAAATATATAATGCAGCAGCTTATATATGTAAAAACATATACAAAACAAAAAATATATTTTCATCAAAATAAATGGGTGAACTTCATAATTAATTTATTATTATGAATAATAATGCCAAAAACATGTTAAGGTAAACAATTCCTGGACGATTCACGGAATTACAGAGTACTTTCAGAATTGTACTTCGGATTCTTGTCACCAATTTTCAACAGCTCTTTGATATAAATCTGTGTAAACACAGCACCAATTACCTTATTTATGGCAGCATATTCTCTCAAGAATCAGCATACAGTGATTGGATTTTAACTTTCTTGGGTGTAAAACTGTCATAAATCAACTTGTGTATAAGTAAATAGTGTGAAAACGTTAAATCAATTGTCCAGATTTTTATAAGCGAGTATAACAGTTTTAAAATGTCCAAACACAAATGATTAATAAGCAGTGTTCTGAACATTGAGCTTTCAATGCCAATGATGAAAACTTATACAAATATGCTTACCAAAGAAGACCAACAAACCATAATAGAACAGACTGCTGAAAAATGTTAAGTAAGTGCAAGTGCAAGATGGGTACCAAGACTAAATATCGGTATGGAGAACCATACATGACTTCCATGTTCTAAGATTTATATTTAAAATCATTCTATATTTCACGTAATTCTTCGTCATAGTGATTGAGTTGGTTTAAGTTACTATTTATACTTTTGGTTGAATTATCCAATTTTTTCTTATCATTCTGATTACATTTTTAATTAACAATCAGTTCTTTCTGATACTCAATGTTAGTTTTCTGTATTTTACTACAATGGTGGTAAACAAGATTTTTTTCACATTCGAAACTTATTAACAAATAATCATACCAACTTCTGGTTCATTCAGATATACCATGTTCATTGTATATTATCACTAAATATTACATGAGTTCTTGTAGAGGTAGACATTCTGTGAGTTTTGCTTATATGTACACTATACATTATTTATATGGTTATTATTTTATATCAAAATACTCCTCTCACTCCCCTTCAAGATCTATAATACTTTTTGTTACTTTGAACAGTCTATTTTTCTTAATATGTCAACAATTTACCTGTCCATCCTGCTTCTGCAGGGGCTGCTCTTATTATTTACCTTATGGTTAAATTATTAGTGTAAATTATGGTTTGGTTTATTATCATTAGTTACTTCATTTATTACTTTTACTATTAGTAATTCTGATATGCACTAATCATTGTTATTTTAGTAGTTTTATAAAATAACAGATAAGTGCTTTTTATTACATCTGATTTTATCATGTTATTTATATTACTGACAACGATTACAACTACTTGTTGTCATAAAATCTATTTCAGAACTTTCTTTAAGTGATCTAGTTTCATACAAAATCAACATATGCTAGATTTGCATCAATTTTATATTATTTTTTTTGTCATTATAATAGTAATTTTTTACTGCTGGTTAGGTTGTGTTGCTTTGTTTTTACTAGTTACTCTATTCACATTTGATTACTTAAGTATAGTATTATTTACTATTTATACGTTTGGTTATAATTATCCAATTTTTTCTTATCATTTTGATTATATTTTAGTTAACAATCAGTTCTTTCTGATATTCAATGATTTTCCATAACTGGTATTGTTACATAATAAAATACAAGGTTATTTTCTTATATTACATCTCATCCTACTAATTACCATCATGTTATTATCTCACTCTCCTAATCTAGTTGGGTATGTGACAATTTAAGTCTTAAGTCATTTTTACTGTCATTTTATTCAGTATACCTAATTTGCTATTGGCTACTTATTTCCTTTACAATGAACTCATAGTCTTCTCTTTCTTTATTCTATATTTCACCTAATTCTTCGTCATAGTGATTGAGGTGGTTTAAGGTATGCAAACAATTATTTGATTCTGTTTGAATTTATGGCAGTTATCGTTCGTCATAGAAAAAATTACCCTTGTTAAAACATAAAACGTTGCAGGTAAACTACCCCTTTCTCTTACCCGATCTTCACCAAAATCAATAGGCCTTCAGTCCTCTACAATTCAGGGATGCATGCAAAACATTATTAGATTCTGTTTGGATGTGCGGCAGATATCGTTCATCATAGAAAAATTACCCTTGTTAAAACATAAAATGTGGCAGGTAAACTACCCCTTTCCCTTAACCGATCTTCACCAAAAACAATAGGTCTTGAGAACTCTACAATTCAGGGCTGTATGCGAAACATTATTTGATTCTGTTTGAAGTTGCAGCTGTTATCGTTTGCCATAGAAAAAAATTACCCCTGTTAAAACATAAAATGTTGCAGGTAAACTACCCCTTTCCCTTAACCGATCTTCACCAAAAACAATAGATCTTGTGAAATCTACAATTCAGGGCTGTATGCAAAAAATTATTTGATTCTGTTTGAATTTGCGGCTGTTATCGTTTGCCATAGAAAAAACTACAGACAGACAGACAGACACACAGACACTTTTTGAAAAATTACTTTTTTTCATGTTTTGATGGTAGTACAATCAGAATCTGCAATAATCTCGAACACGATTTTTTTTCCCATCACCATACTTCCAATTCCTTATGGAACATGGAAGTAAAATATCGGTATGGAGAACCATACATGATTTCCATGTTCTAAGATTTATATTTTAAATCATTTACGAAATGAAATGTTTCCATAGAAACTACTTCTTTCCACTTATTGCTTCAGTCTTAACCACAGTACTGTGGTCACTAACGTATACCACCACACGTTAGCACACTCGATTTTCAATGATGATGGCAGTCGACGGCACTGCCAAAACGTCTGGTTTTGCAGAAAACTTTGGTCTATGACCAAACAGGACGGGAAGGAATTTTAACAACAAACTACTTCTTTGTTGCTGATAACATAGTACATATTGTTACGTGACGCTGTCCGTCTGTATCGTAAACGTTGTAACGTTTAACTAAGGTCGTACCTGTTAAAATGTCTCACACTTGTTTATTTAGTGTATTAGTGTGATTGTAGTGTGTTTGCCTCACACTGGTTGTTACATAAATCGACGTCACTACAGGAGTCCGTAGCGTTGTCAATGTCACCAGTACAACCTACCTGTCAATTCATAGGGATTACGATTCCCGGGTGGCGCCAAATTGTTTTTGTTAAAACAATTAAAACATTTAATTTTTAAAATAATATGTGGTATTAGCATGGACAGCTGTGGCGTTCGAATTATTCCCGCTGCTACACAGGTTGTCGACTCGGCCACTCGTGACAAGCGCTAGTTGGCTATGACTTAAACTTCGCTAACACACATATATTTACAAAAAATCCTATGAAATAACGAGATAGTAATGTTCTGTACTGCGTTTTTTAATACACATTTAATTATTAATAAACATGACAATTGAATCATAAACAAATTTATAATATTATGCTCCGGCTTAGAGCTTGAAACACAAAACACCTCAGGTTGGCAAAATTGATTCAAAACACTATCATTCAGTTACTTCTAACAAATTAATATGTTTTTACAATCTGGGGTTCTTTTGATCATGAAAATAGACATAAACGTTGATTACATGAAAAGAAAGTACACTATTATACCTTATACGTACTTAGGATTTATAATGTGTTTGTACAATTTGTTCTGTAGTGTCGTATTTCTGTTACGGTAGTTATGTTCACAAATAAGGTTATCTTTATAAGTTATCAAATGTTTTTTTAACGTAAGTAAATTGTGCCTTTACCTTTGAAAGAAAATACTATTTTTTAAATAGTGAGAAATTTTATCATTTGAAAATAATTTAAGTGATTTGGGGTTTTAGGAGTAAGAAATTATTCGGTACTTATCAGTTCGTCTCACGTTGAAGGGTCATCATCGGGGTAGGCGTGTATTTTTCGAATTTGGGCTGGTTGTAGGCTTCCAGCATCTTCTTCAAACTGGTCTGGGTTTTTTCTTTAATTAGTTTGTTTAATTTCATTCCTGGTCATCATTACTTCTGTACAGATCGACGTCTCTTCACATTGGATCATTTTGGTTCACTATTTGACTTGTTGTAACTGTTTAAATTAAAGTTTTAGTTTGTCCAATTTCTTGCGTGGCGTACCCACGCTTCGTTTCTTCAGCGTCTATATAATTTAACGGAAAAATAAGCCTCAAATGACTCGTTGTCATAGTAACTAATAATTCAATGCTGGTTTAATTACTCCTTCCATACATTGTTAGAGATATTTGAATTTTTATTCAAATTTATTAAGTATTTTCCTAATGATTTTATTCCCTTATACTTCCTTTGGGATAATAAATGACATCACTATTATTTTTCTTTCCTTTCAAAGTTTACAATAATACCTCATAAGGTCATATTTTGTTACACCTTAACTATAGTCTAATTAGTTGACATTTAATAAATAACATATCTTTCTTGAATTAAATTATTACAATAATATTTCTGTGTTGAAATAACTGATATACAATTATTGTTCATTCACTGTTCTTAGATTAGTAAGATTTTTTGTGAAATTGATACAATTTGCATTTAAATGTTCTTGGCAGTTAACTGTTTTCATAGTTACAAACAGCCATGATTGTTTTCTAGTGTATTTCCTTTTTAAATTACATTCTGAATTCAGCCTGATGGGCTTCACTTATTTGTTTGTGTTTTAATTATTATTCAACATACATTTTCATTACTTTTCATTTAAAATATAATAGTTAGGTTTATGGACTGTAAGTCCCCTTTCAGTCATATTCCTTCTTTAACATTGAATCAACTATTCTTTATAAGTCATAAATTATTCTTAGTACTAACATTGATTTCTTTCTTGTCTTATAAACTAGGGTGATAAACATTGTCACTTTCTCTAATATTATGAAGGTTAATTCCCCTTTCAACATGGGGTGTTGTATTCTTTATAATTTTAATCTTTAATAACAAACTTTACTTCTATCCTATCATGCCATGTTAACACAAGTTATGGTACTGGGCTTTCTCCCTGATATGTCACATGCTTCCCTTATATTAATTTTAAATACTATTTTTACTTACTTCTAGGTATACAACTAATTATAGTTCCACTCCAATCATTGGTGGTTTATCAATGTTTTAAAGAGTGTCTATTTCCTTAGCATTCTAATTTGAATGTTTCACATTCACTTTCACTATTCTTTAGGGCATTAACACTTCACTAAAACACTTCACTTTGGTTCACTGTTTTGTAATTAGTGTTATTTAATGGGTAACCCCTATACCTTCTCCTACCATTTCTCACTATTTTTGTTTTAGTATTATTTTTACTATAAACAATATTAGGCTAGTTGTGTTTTGGGTTGAATCTAACCTTTCTGACAGGGTTAGTGTACCTTTCCTATACTACATTGTTTTACAATTGTATTGTCTTAAAAATTGGATACATATGTTAAATTAATGCTAATAATAACATTGGTTTTATTAATATATAATTATTTAAGGTTTATTGACCGTATTCTATCTTTAACATACAATCTCTCCCTTTTATATATGTGTGTTAGTTTCCCTTGGGTTTTATCTGTCTCCTCTTCATTCTTCCTCTTCTTCTTCTTCAATAATCTTCATCTTCATTCTTCATCTTGGTTTGGTTCTCCTTTAGTTCTATGTCCATCATTGTTTTGTCAATCACATTTTCTTAAGTATGTTTGGGTTGTCGGCTCAATCATGTCAAAATATTTACATTTTAATAAGTATGTTACGTGGTTCCCTTCTTTATGTCTGTGTTTTCGGCTCAATCATGTCAAAATATTTACATTTTAATAAGTATGTTACGTGGTTCCCTTCTTTATGTTTATGTTTTTTTTTTTGGCTCAATCACTTGGGTTGGGTAATATCGTTGTACGTCATGTCAAAGTATTTACATTTTAATCATTTTTTACACATTTTATTTCATATGAAGTAAATTTATATTAAGAATTATCTTTTTTGTCACTGGTACGAGATTTGGCTTAATTGTATTGTTACATAATGCCTCTCCTCTAAAATTGATCATTTTAATAAAATACTAGCATAGTTTTTTTTTGAAATTATCAGTTATAGATAACTTTTTTCCTTCTCTTCCTTGTTTGTTTCTCCATTCTCCATTTCTCTTCTTACTTAATTCACTCCATTTTATTTGGATCTGTTTTTATTTATTTCCATTGGTGCATATTCCCTCATACACAAATTTTTTTCTTCCCTAACTTTATATAGTAGCTGGTTTCTCCCATTACTACTCAATTTTCTGAGACTAGAGGCACATCTTCTCTACTCAGTTCACATAGATTGCTGGACTTTTCAACAGTCAATCTTAAATCTTTGTCAACTTGTGACTTAATAATAATAATATAATTGGGATTGTCCACCTTGTGGTTTGTTTTTAGATCACTTTATCATTACTACTCATTCTTCCTTCCGCTATACCTTAACTATACTCTAACATCTACTCATATACTATATTGAGAAATTTTATCTCTACTCATATGTTAACTTCATTATATCTCATTTTTCATTATTTTGTTTTCAATGCTCGTTGTGATCATTTTAATTGTCTTAGACATTTTTTCTTTTTTTTTTTTTTTTTCTTAGTCATTTAGCAGGATTCTGCTTTAGCCATATTTGTATTTTTGTTTTATATACAATCTCTCTCTCTCTCTTTGTACCAGGTATAATTTTAAAATTTTTTCTTATAATACCTTTGATTCAGTATAATTTCAAGTATTTATTTCAGTAATTTGAACTTGATTTTATTTTTGTTTATTTTCATTTTTGATAATTCTTTGGTAAGTTAATGGTCTTACCTTAAAGGAATGTTTGTAGCGTATTCCTTTTTAGCTATTTTTTGTTTTTAATTATAATTGTAAGTTTGTGCTTCTTACATTTTTATTACATAGGAATGTGTGTAACTTATTCCTGATTATCTCATTTTTTACTTCATACTTCATATTTCAATCTTTTGTTATATTTTAAACTGATTTAAATTGAAAGGAATTTGTGTAACTGTTTCCTTTGTTTTTTTTTTTTTTCATTAAAACCTTTTTTATTGTTCCGCATATATCATCTAAATATTTGAGTAAGCTGCTCTTACAATCTCTTTTAGAATTTTGAAATTGGTTTCATTTCACAATGGTTTTATTCTTCTTCGTAAAACTTTTTTATTGAAGTTTGATTGTAAACTCCCTTGATTTTCTTTGTATTGATATTACTGATTTGGTAAGTGTTATTACCATTGTCTCTTGTGATGATATACGGCCCCGTGTATAACAATAATAATTTCTTTGCTATACCTTCCATTGTACTTGGCAGTTCACGATTTTTGATTAGTATTTTTTCTCCCTCTTTATATTTGATTATTTTGGGTTGGTTCTTTGCATATTTGGCCTTTTGTTTCTCAATTTTTTCTACTATTAGGCTGTACCATTTATTTTTGTCATACGGGTCTTCTGGGTCCTTTGGGAATTCTATTATCTCTTGTATCTCTCTGTTTGGCTTCCTCTCGAACATCATCAAGTAAGGCGTACTCTCAGTGAATTGGTGGTAACTAATGTTTAAAAACACTTCGGTTGAAGGTAAATATTTGTACCATTCTCTCTGGTTGTTATGACAATAAGTTCTCAAAATGCGTCCCACCTCCCTCAACATTCTTTCTGCGGGATTGCTGCTAGGGTGGTAGACTGATGTTTTATAAGTTTTAATATTTAATTTTAATAACTCTTCTCGCCATTTCCTTCCTTTAAATTGCGTTCCGTGGTCTGTTATTAACATGCACGGTCTTCCAATTTCTATAATGTATTTATTTTTGATAATGTCTAATATTTTCCTTGTTGTGGCTCTGTTTATAGCATATAATTTGGTGTACTTGGTGTAATGGTCAAGTATGATAACAATGAATTTGTAGCCGTGTCGTCCTCCGCTACGTGGGAATGGTCCACATATGTCGAGGAACGCCTTCTCTAATTTGGCACTTGATGTGATGGGTATCATCGTTCCATCCTTCCTTTCGTTATTGGTTTTGACCATCTGACACAATGTGCAGGTTTTTATGTTTTTACTTACTTTTCTTGCAATATTTTTTATAAACAAATCCTCTTCTAATGCTTTTACCATTTTAATTGTTCCCATGTGGCCGTATCTCACATGATAATCTTTGATGATTTGATTTTCTAATGATTGAGGAATTACCAGTTTCCAAGTATCTTGGTTCTTTTTTGTTTTCATAAATAAAATATTGTTGTACACACAGTAAAATTGGTTAATAATGGCTTCAGACTCCATCAGTCTTCTTCTGATGTTGGATATTTTTGTATCTTGCTCTTGTTGCAACACTATTTGGTTCATAATATCTTCCAGGTCTTTTCTATCCTTCAACATATAATACACTTTTGCTATCTTCCCCTTTTCTCCTTCAAATGTCTGATTTACTACATTTATTCTGGACAAAACATCAGCCACTATATTTTTTCGTCCTGGAATATATTCCCATGTAATGTGGTATTCTTGCAAGGCAAGTATCCATCGAGTAAGTCGGCCATGATTCAACTTACATTGTTTTAGAAACGATATTGATTTATGATCGCTTCGGACCGTTATATTATATCCAAGTATGTACGTCCTAAACTTGCCGCACGCGAATACTATGCTGAGCAACTCCTTTTCTGTAACATTATAGTTACGCTCACAGCTATTGAGTATTCGGCTGGCGAAGCTAATGACTAGGTGATTGCTATCTTCGTCTTCTTGGTATAATTCTGCGCCTAGACTTACATCACTAGCGTCGCAGTTTAGATAGAACTGTTTTGCAAAATTAGGGTGGTGTAAAATAACAGTGTCAACAAATTTTTGTTTGATTAATTTAAATACTTCTTCTTGTTCCACTCCCCACGTCCATTTTTCTTTCGAAGATAATTGCTTGGAAAATTTGGCTGTTAGGTGTGAGTAGTTGGTCTGAAATTTCCTGTAGTAATTACATACTCCTAGGAAGGATTGCAACTGTTTTTTGTTTCTTGGTGATGGGAAATTTTGTATGGTGTCAACCTTCTCTTGGGATGGAGAGATTCCCTCTTCAGTTAGGTTGAATCCTAAGAATTTTACTTCTTTAGCAATGAACTTTGATTTGTCTAACTTAAGTGTGATATTGTTGTTAGATAATTTTTCCAACACATGTCTGACTCTTTCACAGTGTTCGTCCCAGCTTGCTGACGTAATAAGTAGGTCGTCAACGTACACTGTAGTAAATTCCAGTGCCTCTTGACCTAACACTTGGTCCATGCACTTCACGAACACTGCTACTGAATTTATTAGTCCAAATGGTAGTCTTTTGAACTGGTAGTTTCTACCGTCGAACAGGAATGCTAAGTATTGTCTACTGTGTGGGTGCAGCTCTACCTGCCAATACCCACATACAGTATCCCAAGTGCTAATATATCTGATTCCGTGGAATCTCTTCAGCATTTCTTTATTTCTCCTGGTGAGGTTCTGTCATTTATAATCATCTTATTTATTTCTCGGGCGTCAAGGCAAATTCGCACCTTGCCATTTTTCTTGGGTATGGCAACTATGGGACTGGTATATTGAGAATGACTGTATTCAATTATATCCTCGGCAATCATTCTATTTATTTCCATTCTAACTTCGTTTTTTAGAGAATGTGCTATTGGATATGATTTCCGGTGGAAGTCCACTGGTTCTCGGAATTGAATTTTACATTGATATCCCTTAACCTTTCCGGGGATGTTCGAAAAAACATGCTGATATTCATTGTAAATGGCGATTAATTTTTTGGATTGTTGTTTACTAATCTCCTGCATAGGCCGTTCTCTCTGGAAGGTGATAATCTCTTCCAACTTCTGGTTCCATAAGGTCTTACGCTCCTCCTCCTCTACTATGGTGATATCTGGCTCATGCCTCTGGCAATAATAACTTTTCAGTTCTGTGTTTTGGCTTAAAGCAGTTGGACTTGGTACACAATTGATAATGTTCGCGGACCAGGTTCCTTGTTCTGAATTTAGCAACACTACTCCCTTCTGCAGGTTTATTACCGCTGAATACTTTCTTAGTATATCACATCCGATGAGCATATTGAAAGGTAGCCCATTTGCCACGAGAAATACAATGGAGATGGTGGATTCTAGATTATCTAGTTCCAATGACACTTGCCTTTTCACTGTTTTGTTCTGTTTGCCCGTTGCGCCAATGATGACTATATTATTTATTGGCAATGTAGGTATTGGTGTTCGAGAGTGAGCTTGAATTCTATCTAATTCAGGCTGGTTAATGAGAGAGATATTAGACCCCGTGTCTACCAGAATACTGGTTATGGTACCGTTTATTGTTGCCTTTATATGAACAATTTCACTATTGTTCTGTGGTAATTGAGTGGCCTCTTCCTCGAGAAGTTCTTCTCGAATATTTTTTAAATAATTGTTGTAAATTATCGTGATTCCTTTGGTTTGTTTATCTGACATTGTTTGACGTATCAACCCAAGTGATTGGTCATGTGAAGGGCGTTCATACTTTATCACTGACCTTTTTAGGTTAAAGGTGGCTGCTGGCTGACGGCCAGGTTGCTTGGCTGGTCGTTCGTTTCATTGTGTGGCGCATTTTGCTGGTTATTTCCATTTTGTAGTGGTTCATGGTTCCTGTTCACTGATGGTCTGTTGTCAGTCTCGTTGGATGCATTGTACCATGGTTCTTGGTGCCAATTTGAATTGTATCTTCGGTGGTTATTCCGCCTTCTACCACTAATAAAATTTACACGACGTTGATTGTCATTCCTATTTGGATTGCCCCCGGGTCCCCGGTTGTACTGGTAATTGGGATGATACCGGTTGCCGTAATAATTGTGGTCATTGGGGTGACTGTTGGTACGTTGTTCAGGTTCTCCTCCTTGATAATTCCCACTTGGTCGGTTGTTATTATTTGGGCTGCTTCTATTATTGTTTGGACTCCCTGGGTGATTGTTCTGTTGTCCTCGGTTACCAGGCTGGTTATTTGGATGACGATGCTGATCGTTTCCATTGAATGTTGGTTCTGCATTATTATTATTGTTATTCCGGCCCCAGTTATTTCGATTATTGCCTTGTGGATAATTGTATGGTCCCTGGAAATTAGGTGTATTATTGTGTTCATTCCACTTATTGTATCTTTGGTTTGAGATCCTGTTTTTTCGATACTGGTTATCGTTCTCCAGGTCTTCCAGTAAGCTAACCATTCCTTGGATTGTTTTAATTTGGCCTTGTCGCCTGGCCTTCTGGATGGCCTCTTCGTTATGGTAACCCAGTTGTATCACCAATGACTCTTCCGGTATCCTGGGTTCCAAATTTCTGGCTAAACATACCTTTCCCAGAAAGTACGATGTTAACGTGTGTCCTCCTTGTGTCTCATACCTTCCGTTACTAATGTCATTGCGGACCACATTCTGTGTTGATTCGGACCAATACTTCTCCCTGAACTGTTTCTTGAACTCCTGAGTATCATTTATCTCAGGTCTTGTGGCCGTCCACCAATTGTCATGGGTGTCACGAAACATCTCGTCGATCATACTCCTCACACTAGACCATCTGGTTTCTCGGTTCTTCTCTATCAGCTCTTCTACCCCCGATTGAGGAATTCTATCGGGTTTCTCCTGTAGCTACGAAAATTAATCATTTCTCTGTTCTCACTGGTTATGAACTGTGTGTGATTATATGGTTTTTCTCTTAATGCATCTAATTCTTCCTGCATCTGTTTCTCTCGCATGCTGATTCCCTGGATTTTTTCTCGGTTTTCTCGGGTCAGTCCGTCGATTTTGTCTATGACGGTATACACCTTCTCCACCCGATTGTTTACATCCAGTTGTAGCTCTTGGTGCCTCTCCTCCAGTTCCTTGACCACTTCTTGTTTATTCTTTTGGCACCCTTCAGTAAGGACTTGGTAGAATTCCGTTGCCCTCAATTTACCTTCCTCTTCAATGTTACTAATTTTATTATTTAATTCTTCCCTGATTTGTATTACTGTTTCGTTGGTCTCTGTTACCGTTTGTCTAATCTCTTCTCGACATTCGACTAGTTGTTGCTTCCATTCCTCCTTGGTTTTCTTACTTTCTTCCTCGATTTTCCTTTGGAGAATATCATGATTAGTTTCCATCTTTTTGTTTACTATCTCCAGATCCTTCTTGATCTGTTTCTTTAGTTCTTCGCTCTTCTTCTCCAATACCTCTTGGCTTCTTTTCAAGTCTTCATGGTTGCTTTCTATTTTATCATTCAGGAATGCTATACTCTCCTTCATTTGCTTCTTCAAATCTTCACTGTTTTGGTCCAGTTTTTTATTTAACACTTCCTTGTCTTGTCTTCTCTCTTCCTTGTCTTGTCTTCTCTCTTTATTCATTTGTCCGAATTGTTCCATCATGAACTTCATCATGCTATCTAAATTCGTTTCTTCTGTCGGTTTGATTGGTTGGTTATTTGCCATGACTTCTGCTTCCAATTCCGGTTCAGGTTCAGGTTCAGGTTCAGGTGGATTTGGATTTTCCATTTGATCCTCCTGCGGGTTTTCTTCTGACAATTCTCCAGTCGTTTCCTCCATTTCTACTTCTTCAACTTCCTCCACTTCTTCTGGGTTTGGTGTTTCCTTCCCTTTGCGTCTCGTAACCATCCCGTGTCTATTCATGATCGCCGCTAGTTATTCTTACCAGCCACACGTTGCTGGTCGCCAATATGTAACGTTTAATCGAGGTCGTACCTGTTAAAATGTCTCACATTTGTTTATTTAGTGTATTAGTGTGATTGTAGTGTGTTTGCCTCACACTGGTTGTTACATAAATCAACGTCATTACAGGAGTCCGTAGCGTTGTCAATGTCACCAGTACAACCTACCTGTCAATTCATAGGGATTACGATTCCCGGGTGGCACCAAATTGTTTTTGTTAAAACAATTAAAACATTTAATTTTTAAAATAATATGTGGTATTAGCATGGACAGCTGTGGCGTTCGAATTATTCCCGCTGCTACACAGGTTGTCGACTCGGCCACTCGTGACAAGCGCTAGTTGGCTATGACTTAAACTTCGCTAACACACATATATTTACAAAAAATCCTATGAAATAACGAGATAGTAATGTTCTGTACTGCGTTTTTTAATACACATTTAATTATTAATAAACATGACAATTGAATCATAAACAAATTTATAATATTATGCTCCGGCTTAGAGCTTGAAACACAAAACACCTCAGGTTGGCAAAATTGATTCAAAACACTATCATTCAGTTACTTCTAACAAATTAATATGTTTTTACAATCTGGGGTTCTTTTGATCATGAAAATAGACATAAACGTTGATTACATGAAAAGAAAGTACACTATTATACCTTATACGTACTTAGGATTTATAATGTGTTTGTACAATTTGTTCTGTAGTGTCGTATTTCTGTTACGGTAGTTATGTTCACAAATAAGGTTATCTTTATAAGTTATCAAATGTTTTTTTAACGTAAGTAAATTGTGCCTTTACCTTTGAAAGAAAATACTATTTTTTAAATAGTGAGAAATTTTATCATTTGAAAATAATTTAAGTGATTTGGGGTTTTAGGAGTAAGAAATTATTCGGTACTTATCAGTTCGTCTCACGTTGAAGGGTCATCATCGGGGTAGGCGTGTATTTTTCGAATTTGGGCTGGTTGTAGGCTTCCAGCATCTTCTTCAAACTGGTCTGGGTTTTTTCTTTAATTAGTTTGTTTAATTTCATTCCTGGTCATCATTACTTCTGTACAGATCGACGTCTCTTCACATTGGATCATTTTGGTTCACTATTTGACTTGTTGTAACTGTTTAAATTAAAGTTTTAGTTTGTCCAATTTCTTGCGTGGCGTACCCACGCTTCGTTTCTTCAGCGTCTATATAATTTAACGGAAAAATAAGCCTCAAATGACTCGTTGTCATAGTAACTAATAATTTAATGCTGGTTTAATTACTCCTTCCATACATTGTTAGAGATATTTGAATTTTTATTCAAATTTATTAAGTATTTTCCTAATGATTTTATTCCCTTATACTTCCTTTGGGATAATAAATGACATCACTATTATTTTTCTTTCCTTTCAAAGTTTACAATAATACCTCATAAGGTCATATTTTGTTACACCTTAACTATAGTCTAATTAGTTGACATTTAATAAATAACATATCTTTCTTGAATTAAATTATTACAATAATATTTCTGTGTTGAAATAACTGATATACAATTATTGTTCATTCACTGTTCTTAGATTAGTAAGATTTTTTGTGAAATTGATACAATTTGCATTTAAATGTTCTTGGCAGTTAACTGTTTTCATAGTTACAAACAGCCATGATTGTTTTCTAGTGTATTTCCTTTTTAAATTACATTCTGAATTCAGCCTGATGGGCTTCACTTATTTGTTTGTGTTTTAATTATTATTCAACATACATTTTCATTACTTTTCATTTAAAATATAATAGTTAGGTTTATGGACTGTAAGTCCCCTTTCAGTCATATTCCTTCTTTAACATTGAATCAACTATTCTTTATAAGTCATAAATTATTCTTAGTACTAACATTGATTTCTTTCTTGTCTTATAAACTAGGGTGATAAACATTGTCACTTTCTCTAATATTATGAAGGTTAATTCCCCTTTCAACATGGGGTGTTGTATTCTTTATAATTTTAATCTTTAATAACAAACTTTACTTCTATCCTATCATGCCATGTTAACACAAGTTATGGTACTGGGCTTTCTCCCTGATATGTCACATGCTTCCCTTATATTAATTTTAAATACTATTTTTACTTACTTCTAGGTATACAACTAATTATAGTTCCACTCCAATCATTGGAGGTTTATCAATGTTTTAAAGAGTGTCTATTTCCTTAGCATTCTAATTTGAATGTTTCACATTCACTTTCACTATTCTTTAGGGCATTAACACTTCACTAAAACACTTCACTTTGGTTCACTGTTTTGTAATTAGTGTTATTTAATGGGTAACCCCTATACCTTCTCCTACCATTTCTCACTATTTTTGTTTTAGTATTATTTTTACTATAAACAATATTAGGCTAGTTGTGTTTTGGGTTGAATCTAACCTTTCTGACAGGGTTAGTGTACCTTTCCTATACTACATTGTTTTACAATTGTATTGTCTTAAAAATTGGATACATATGTTAAATTAATGCTAATAATAACATTGGTTTTATTAATATATTATTATTTAAGGTTTATTGACCGTATTCTATCTTTAACATACAATCTCTCCCTTTTATATATGTGTGTTAGTTTCCCTTGGGTTTTATCTGTCTCCTCTTCATTCTTCCTCTTCTTCTTCTTCTTCAATAATCTTCATCTTCATTCTTCATCTTGGTTTGGTTCTCCTTTAGTTCTATGTCCATCATTGTTTTGTCAATCACATTTTCTTAAGTATGTTTGGGTTGTCGGCTCAATCATGTCAAAATATTTACATTTTAATAAGTATGTTACGTGGTTCCCTTCTTTATGTCTGTGTTTTCGGCTCAATCATGTCAAAATATTTACATTTTAATAAGTATGTTACGTGGTTCCCTTCTTTATGTTTATGTTTTTTTTTTTTTGGCTCAATCACTTGGGTTGGGTAATATCGTTGTACGTCATGTCAAAGTATTTACATTTTAATCATTTTTTACACATTTTATTTCATATGAAGTAAATTTATATTAAGAATTATCTTTTTTGTCACTAGTACGAGATTTGGCTTAATTGTATCGTTACAACGTGTAATGGGTGTAACGTGTCTTATCAATCCGTCGTAGCTTTGGAACGTAACTTACGCTGATTGTGTCCGTCACGAACGTACGAATAACCAGGTATCAAAGTCCTTACCTGTTGTTCACTAGGGGTGTGAAAATCTCGGGTGGCGCCAAATTGTTTAATTAAAACAATTAAAAAATTTTATGATAATACAAGCGCAGCTCAGGCGGTGTGGAGAATTCAATTTGTTCCCGCCTCGACTTGGCCGTCTGAATCGGGCCGGTAGTTCGTTGCATTGGCTATGTGAGCGCTTGCCGTCAATACTAACTGTTCTCTAAAATGTACACAAATTATTATACACCATCCTAATGAAATTACAACACAGTTGTTACACTCAGTACTTGTTTATTATTTGTTGATTATTAATTATTCAGGTTAATACAAATTATGTTTTCTTTTGTAATACATTTGCACCGGTAATTTATATGAGACAAATTCTCTGGGTATGACAAATCGATCTTTGAACGTAACAGACATTCAAGTATGGCGTCTGTCGAAGTAGTATACAAATATTTTCGTTCAAACGTCTTGGATTCTTGTGATTACGATAAAAGGATTATTAATGATTACAACAATAAAAATACACTACCTTACATAAGTTAAACTTAAATAATATACTGTGTAGTTATAACTTGTTCTTGGAGTGTAGTAAAAGTGTTTCAAAATTTCGTAAACTAACAACAGGTTAACTTTACAAGTTGACAAATTTTCAGTGTCTTATTTTTCTATTTTAATCTTTGAAAGAAATTATGTGCAGTTTAGTGAGAGTTCAGATTACTGTGATAAATCTTTAAAGTGAGTTTATTCGGAAATTTGGGTAATTTAATTGATACTTAACACATCCGTAGACTGGTCGTACTCAGTTGATCTGGTAATAAGGAATTAGGCTGCAGTCATATTTAATTTTCAATTGTCTAGGGCGTCTGGCATCGTTTTCAAATTAATCGGAGCAATTTATTCATTTCTTTTCCATTTGATTGGTTTTCGACATCGGTTAAATGGTTTCAGTCATCGTCTGCTTCCTTCTTGTTCAGCTGCGGTAATTTCGTTTACTATTTTGATGTTTTAAATTAGAATTTTGATCGTTCAAGATTTGGCGTCTGTTCAGCAAGAGCGTCACATTACGAGTAAAGAAATCTAATGGTAAATCCGTAACCAAACGTCTGTCGTCATGGTTACCAATTAATTCTGATTGGTTAATTTTGACTTATAACCACTGTTATCAAATTTAAATTTTTATTCAAAATAGCTGTATCTCTTCTAATTGCTTTTATTCTTCTGTCTTCTTCCGTACATATTAAATATTATCACTACTGTTATTATTTCCTTTCAAAGATTATTTTGATATCTCTTAAGTTCGGGTTCTTCAAAATATTAATGTTGTACATTTATGTTAATATTTGGTAATTACATTTCTCCTTTAATTTAAGTCCTTATTCTAACATTTTTCTTTTAAAATGACTTACAAATTGTTCTTGGCTATTTACTCGCCTTGAATTTGTTAATTTCCTAGTTGATTTTATACAATTTGCAGTTATTTGTTATTGACAGTTAGGCATTTCCTAGGCCTAAGTAGCCATTGATTATTTTTACCTATTTTATACAAATTATATTTCATTTTACTACAAAGTGTTTAGTTTTGTTGTCATAATTGATTCGTTTATTGGTTATTGTGTCTTGAATTTGTTTGTGTACTGATTATGTGTCAAGATTATTTTCTATATCTTGGCTAGTCAATTATTTCCTAACTGATTTTCTAGTGTTTATTATTTCTGAATTGATTTATCTGCTTATTTATTTAACTTGCCATTGTCAACAATATGGCTATTATTTACTATTCTTTAATACATAAAATATAACAACTAGGCTTATGGACTGTATGCTTCCTTCAGCCATATCCTATTCATAAATTTAAATGAACAATTCTTTACCAGTTATTAGGTACTGTTGGTTTAACATACATTTCATTCCTTTACTATTATTTTGGGTGAGAAACATCATCACTCCTTGTAAACTTACTTAATCTATTATCCCTTATAACATAGGGTGTTTATTGATTGCATTCTTAATATCTTATTTCTTTACTAATCTCTTTCTCCAATCCATGGTAACGCAAACTGTTTACCTTACATGGGCTTCTCCCTTTTAACTACAATTGTATTCAATTAAACTTAACAATAAGATTCTTTTTTAATTAATACTGATATCATCACTCTTCAGTGTTCATTACTTCTTAATTAATTGTTTACATCTAATCTAAATACTATTTTTAATTAACATTAACTATATAATTCTTATAAGTTCACTATTAAATCAATTAGTGTTTTATCATTGATTTACTAAGTGTTTTCTTATCTATTACTATTTTTATCATATTATCATTTACAATATCCTTTTTTATTCATCACTTTCACTTTTAACTAATTAGTGTTTATCACTGATTCACTCATTATTTAGGGGTTTTTACACTTTCACTATTGGCACTTCTTAAACTTTTTATTTTAAGTGTTTATTAGTGGGTAATCCCTATTATTATTTTTCTTTGTCACTTAGTTACTTTCAGTATATTTCTCACTATCTCACTAACTCTCTCTTTCTTTACAAATATTATTTATATCTAATAAGTTCATGTCTTTCTAGATTTCTTACTTACATATACTACTAATTCTTGGATTAGTATGTTTTTATTTATCGGGGTTTTATTAATTATGTATTACATTTGTCACTTAGTCAATACTAATATTTATTTTTTTATAGTGGTTATTTACTGTTTCGTTTCCTTTATTATATTTGATTGTATCATTTCACCCTTCCCTATTCTATACTATATGTCTGTGTTTTATCATCTTATTTCCCTTTATTTCCTTTATAGTTGGTTTGTTCAATTTTTATTTTCATTTTTTCTTCTCCTTCACTTCCATCTTGTTTCATTTTATTTTGGTTTTTATCTGGCCAATCTCTGGAGTTGGGTCAAAGTCATTTGTCTGTCAGACTAGTTGGTAATTTTATTTAAAAATCACTTTTGGTTTACCATTCTTCCTCCTTCTTTCTTAATTACATTTTATATTTTTATTCTCTTCATTATTTATTTATTAAACTATATTACTTTTTTGCATTTCTTACATACTTATAGATATCAAATATGATCTGAATTTGGCGATGCTATAATATATAAAAAATTATCCCCTCCCGCTTCAACTATAATTTTAATTCATAGAAAATTACCCCCACCCCGTTCAACTAGCCTCTTCATTTATAGATATTTCATCTACGTTTCTACAGTGCATTATTAAGATATTCTTATAAGGATACTTTATTTATCAAAATTAAGTACTTTACTCTTATTACAACAAAAAATGTTCCAGGTAAACTACCCTTTCCCCCTAAACGATCTTCACCAAAATCAATAGGCCTTGACTATTCTACAACTCAGGCATGTATGTAAAAAATTATTTGATTCTGTTTGAATTTATGGCAGTTATCGTTCGTCATGACAAAATTTCTCTTGTTACAACATAAAATGTTGCAGGTAAACTACCCCTTTCCCTTAACCGAACTTCACCAAAATCAACAGGCCTTGAGTTCTCTACAATATAGGGAAGTATGCAAAACATTATTTGATTATGTTTGAATTTATGGCAGTTATCGTTCGTCATAGAAAAAATTACCCTTATCACATAAAACGTTGCAGGTAAACTACACCTTTCTCTTAACTGATCTTCACCAAAATCAATAGGTCTTAAGTCCTCTACAATTCAGGGATGCATGCAAAACATTATTTGATTCTGTTTGAATGTGCGGCAGTTATCGTTTGTCATAGAAACAATTACTCTTGTTAAAACATTAACAGTGGCAGGTAAACTACCCCTTTCCCTTAACCGAACTTCACCAAAATAAATAGGCCTTGAGTCCTCTACATCTCAGGCACATATGTAAAAAATTATTTGATTCTGTTTGAATTTACGGCAGTTATCGTTCTTCATGAAAAACGTTCTCTTGTTACAACATAAAATGTTGCAGGTAAACTACCCCTTTCTCTTAACCGATCTCCAACAAAATCAACAGACCTTGAGTTATCTACAATTGAGGACGGTATGCACAAAATTATTTGATTCTGTTTAAATGTGCAGCAGTTATCGTTCGTCATAGAAACAATTACTCTTGTTAAAACATAAAATGTGGCAGGTAACTACCCCTTTCCCTTAACCGATCTTCACCAAAATCAACAAGCCTTCAGTCTTTTACAATTGAGGAACGTATGCAAAAAAATATTTGATTCTGTTTGAATTTGCGGCTGTTATCGTTTGCCATAGAAAATACCCTTGTTAAAACAAAAAATGTTGCAGGTAAACTACCCCTTTCCCTTAACCGATCTTCACAAAAAAACAATAGGTCTTGAAAACTCTAGAATTCAGAGTTGCATGCAAAAAATTATTTGATTATGTTTGAATTTGCGGCTGTTATCGTTTGCCATAGAAAAAAATTACCCTAGATTTAAAAAAAAAACGTTGCAGGTAAACTACCCCTTTCCCTTAACCGATCTTCACCAAAAACAATAGGTCTTGAGTGCTCTACAAATCAGAGCTGTATGCAAATAATTATTTGATTTTGTTTGAATTTGCGGCTGTTATCGTTTGCCATAGAAAATACCCTTTTGAAACATAAAACGTTGCAGGTAAACTACCCCTTCCCCTTAACCGATCTTCACCAAAATCAACAGACATTGAGTTCTCTATAGCTCAGGAAGGTGTGCAAAACATTATTTGATTCTGTTTGAATTGCGGCTGTTATCGTTTGCCATAGAAAATACCCTTGTTAAAACAAAAAACGTTGCAGGTAAACTACCCCTTTCCCTTAACCGATCTTCACCAAAAACAATAGGTCTTGAAAACTCTAGATTTCAGAGTTGCATGCAAAAAAGTATTTGATTTTGTTTGAATTTGCGGCTGTTATCGTTTGCCACAGAAAAAAATCTACAGACAGACCAAAAATCTACATACAGTAGTACAATCAGAATCTGCAATAATCTCGAACACGATTTTTTTTTGCCATCACCATACTTCCATTTCCTTAAGGAACATGGAAGTAAAATGACAAAGGAGACCAGACTTTATGTGTGGTCTGAATTCAAAGAACACTATCTGAATTATGGTAATTAGTTTTTAGAAAATGTTTTGATATGCAATAAAAACTGGATACACCACTTTGAGCCAGAATTAAAATGGCAAGCTTGAAGTGAAACCATCCCAGTTCACTTGCCAGAAAATAATTTAATATTTTTTTTAATTTTTTTAGAAAATGTATGCAATAAATAGTGAATCTTACTCCAACGTTCTTGCAAACAAAGTGGAGCCTGCAGTAATGAATAAACACTCTAGTTCACAAAGAAAATGTGTCACAATGCCTGTCCGCATACTACACAATTGATGCTTGAAATGGGCTGGAAGATTCTACAACACCTTATTGTAACATAGATCTTGCCCCAAACAGTTTTTTTTCTTTTGGCCGTTCACAGAGGCATTAAGTACCATCACATTTACAGGAAAAGAAAAATGTCTTAAAATGGCTGCAACATCAAGATATACACACTTCACAGCAAGCATAACAAGCTTGTACAGAAGTGGGACAAGTGTATAAATGCATTTCATGAATATGTTAAAAAGTGCATAAATTGTTGCTTTGTTAAATAAAATGTTTTCCCCACAGCTGTTTGTCTCTTTATTTCTTCAATAACCTTAAATATATTAATGCTGAAACTCTATACAAAGTTTCTGCTTCCATGTATAATAGTAAGTAGGATAATAATGTACGTTTAAATACCATGTTCAAAAGTATTCAGTTAGTAGTAACATAAGTATGTAGTATTCAGTGCAGTATGCAGATAGTAAACAAAAGTTTAAAATACAAATGTTACGAAACAAAGCAAATGAATATTTCAAGAGAAATATATTTTTGTTAAAAGATTAAAAATAAATTTTTAAGTATATTGAAATTTATTTTAGCTATTAAAATAATCATAAGCCACTCTTGTTCTTTTTTGTTAATTTCGTTAAAGTCTACTTGAAGTTTTTTTAAGATTAACAGTACAATTTCTACAGTCCTTTCAGACAATTCTTTGAGAACTACGCTAAAATTTTATACACAAAATTTATTAAATCTGTATTACCTTCTTATCTCCTTTTGGTATTACAGAACCATTACAGATCAAATACAAAATTAATGTACAAAAAATGACAGAAAAATAACTATCTTTTCCCAAAAGAATTTTATGACTGGATTTATTTTTTGTATTATTTACTTATGTTTCCTAATCTTTCAGATTAGAGGCTTCGTGTTCCCTTAAATAGTATTTAAATACATTTTTTTAACTGCATCAGAAACAAAGACTGCTTTAAAAGGATTAAATTGCTTAATCATTAAATTGCCTTTATGCATTATATCATGTAGTATTTTCTTACTTTCGTGTAATAACCACTGCTTCTGTAACTTTTCTGTCAATACTTCTATTACCTCAAACTCTGTTATGTTTTTATTATTTAAATGTTTTATATTAGTATATATTTGATGTTTATATAATCCATAGATTTTTATGTATACATGCATGCCTGCATGCACATGTGTGTGTGTAAACACACAGCTATAATTATTTAATACTATTAAAATCAAACGCAGCCAAACTGAGAAGCAGTAGACTCCATGAAATGAAAAATGTACTCATTATATAATATACAAGTCCTTAAGCACTAAGTCTGCTTAAGTATAAATAGCTTTATTAAGAAAATACTATTGAGTAGTATACAGTAGTAATTAAGAATAATCTTTTGTTTTAATATGATGTATGAGGACCATTCAGAAAGTAAGAAATGATCATTTCATACCTTCAGTGCAGAGTAATTGATTCCGAGCATGCAGAATGTCTGTTTCATTGTGAGTACAGCAACTGTCAGTGTTAAATTCTTTGCTTTATGGTAGGCAATGCTATTCATAAGCTTATTAAAATTGAGTAATCCACAAAAAATGCCAAGGACAAACATGCTTGATAGTTTTGAAAGTATGAGGAAATGCATCATCAAATTGTTTTGACAAAAACACTAAGCATATACGTACTGTGAATCTTCCATGAGGGCTTGAAGATGGTCTACACACTGTCTCTGCAACAGTCTGCTAATCTGGTCTGTCACATACTTGACAGAGGGCAAGATGGCCAAGCCCACAGTCATACCACAACCATAACATTCGACCAGCCAGATCTTCTCATCTGTAGTGCTCTCTTTACCTCTGTGGTAGCATGCATTGACCTATAGGGTAGTGTCAAGATGTTTTAGCTTGTCTGCAAGATAATGGACCTTGTGTATACACAAAACATCTTCATTACTGTACACTTCTGTCTGGGAGGTGATTAGAGTTTTGATGCAGATGTCTGTTGGTATGTATCAGTTTAAACTTTATGACCAAAGCTACCCTTCTCAGAATCAGCACAGAAAGAAAAGCCAAATGCCATATGCTTCCTTTTCATCAAGTTGTTGAGGAGGTGAATACTATTCAGAAGGTTAAAGATTCTCAGAGCTCCTCCTCTCCAGATACAATAAAAGTGTCATCAACATACCTGTGCCAGTACTTCGGTACACCAGCACAGATTATATGGTCATCTCTTCAAACTGCAGAAGTCGGCAACCACCAGACTCAGTAGGCTATCAATAGTGATGCCGTCTATTTCTTTGAAGAAGGACCCATCCCACTAAAAGTAATCATAATGAGAACATGTCAAAACAGGGCCAAGATGGTCACGGGAAACACTCATCAATATAGATTAAGACTTGTTGGATGGGAGACCATGAAAAACAGAGAGACAATGTCGAAGCTCACCAAGATGTCACCAAGCCCCACAGCACTGTTCTCCAGCTTCTCAACAAAGTGATGTGTCAGACAGTTTGCTGTATGGCTGGAGAAGATTAGCGAGATGTTTTGTCAGATTTTACATTGGAGATCCAATAGCACCGACTACAGATGGAGAAGACAGGATGTTCCTTCCTTATCTTGGGCAGTCCATATAGTCTGGGAGGCAGTGGTTTAGAGTATACTTTGTCCAGCATAAGGGAAGATTGTTTTAACACAGCTTTGGTCAGCACATATACAGCAGAAGTGTCTGCTACATGCAGACAGCTCCAATACTTGTTAATTCCTCCAGTATTCTTTAGTGTTCAAGATCACTGTAGCACTTCCCTTGTACATAATATGGTGGTTGCATCATCTGCGCTGAGATGTCTTATCACTCTAAATGTTTTCACCATCAGGTTAAAATTTGGTGGCATGGCCCTTTTCAGGATGCTTGCAGCTTCTTGTCTGATCTCTTCCACTTCACTCAGAGGCAAATCACAGATGCCGGCTTCAATTTTAGCAATAATGTCTTCCACTAGCACTACTTTTGAGATTGCCACAAATTTCTCCCCTTTAGCTAACAAAGAGTTCTCTTCAGAGATTAACTGATTAGTTGAAAGACTGATACAGAATTTTACTTCAAATCTGCAACCTGATTCTTCAGGTTACTATGTGTAAGAGTTCAAACCTCCGTCTAACTGATGCTAATTTTCATCAAGAAGACATGGAAAAGACAGCTTTCATGATTCCAAGTGGCCTATTCCAATTTAACATCATGCTATTTGGACTCTGTAATTCACTGGCAACATTTGAAAAATTGATGGATCTGGTTCTCTGAGGCCTGACATGGAAAACTTGCCTCATTTATTAAGATGATGTCACAGTCATCGGAAAGACTTTCAAAGACCATTTGGAACACCTTAAAGAGGTTGTAACTAAAATTCACAGTGCACAACTGAAGCTGAGCCTGAAGAAGTGTTCCCTATTCCAGAAGGAAGTATAGTATTCGGGCCATCTAGCTTCAGCACCGGGTGTTAGTATGGCTCCAACTAAAATAGACACAGTACGAGACTGGCCAGTTCCACAGAGTAAACACGAAGTTCAGAGTTTCTTGGGTTATGCTCATATTACAGACATTTTGTGCAAGGCTTCGCTAGTATTGCTCAACCACTACATGAGCTAACAGAAAATAAATGAAACTTCCAGTGGTCGAAAGAGTGTGATCATGCATTCAGGACTTTCAAAAAAGCATTATGGTCGCAGCCAATTCTAGCTTTCCCAGCTTCTGAAGGGAAGTACATCGTAGACACAGATGCAAGTAACACTGGTCTGATCTAGACACAGATGCAGTTTTGTCTCAACTGCATAACAATGAAGAACGAATAATAGTGTATTACAGCAAGAGGCTTTCAAAATCCGAGAGAAATTATTGCTTCACAAGGCGAGAGTTGCTGGCAATCATCCAAGCTTTGGAACTCTTCCATAAATATATCTATGGGAGAGAGTTTTCACTATGCACCGACCATGCTGCACTTGCATGGCTTGAGCGTCTGCAAGAGTATAACTTCAAGGTACAACATACCGTGCTCAGAAGACTGCTGATACTGCCGCAAAAAGGAAGAAGAGAATGCAAGCAAACATGTTCAAGCCATCACAGGAGATTTCCTGGCAGACGGCTGGATGACACAAGATTTTTGACAAGAACAGATGGCTGATGACGACATTGGACCGATCTTGACAGCAAAAGAGGAAGGTTGCTACCTGGATTGGCAAGATGTCTGACATGCTGAAGAGCTACTGGGCACAATGCGAATCTCTTACCCTGGAGAACGGATTGCCGAAAAGGGCTTGGGAAGGTGCAGATGCACAAGCCATGGCGATGCAGCTGATAGTTCCCTGAAGTAAAGTACAGTCTGTTTTGAAGGAGATGCATGATCGAACATCTGGAGGTCACCTTGGCATTAACAAACCCTTGACAAAATATGGAAGCAATTTTATTGCCACATCTTTGCCACAAAGTAGAGGAATGGTGTCAGACATGTGAAATATGTGCTGCTAGCAAGGGCCCACAAACCAGAAGCAGGGGGGAAATGAGACAGTATAACACTGGACTGCCATTCGAGAGAATTCCCATAGACATTGATGGACCTTTCCCAGTTACTAACAATGGAAACTGGTACATCATGGTGTAACGGTGTAGAATTGTGTGTTAGAGAATAATAATTTAAATCAGGCTGAATTCAAAGCAGTCAGTATTCACCTTTGGGGTACCTCGTGTTAACCAACTATACATGCAACATTACTGCAAAACATACGTCTATGTTGATGTCTGGCCTGCCCGGCTAGACACATTACGTAACCCCTGGCAAGCCAGTCTCTGTGAGGTACAGAGAGAATGAGTAATTGCCACCCCAGTTTTCATCAGAGTCACAGTAAGCAGTCATCAGTAAACCAGCCAAGTAGACAGCAGGGCCGCGCGGGGCAGTTCGGGAGCGCGCGGTTCTAACAATCACCGTTTGAACAATATCAGTCAACTCGTAACTCTGACCGTGCGGTCAACTAATTAACTGGTCAACTAATCAGAAAAACCCTCAGTGCTCACAAGCTAGTTACGTCGGCCGACAAAATGTAATAAAATAAAAAGTAATCAACAATAGCATAACAACTAAATACTGTTTGTACCGCCACCTAAGACGGAGTGGGAAGAACTTATTAACTGTATAAAAACGGAAGTGCGGAGTGATCCGGGAAATGGAAAATAACCGGCATAGTTGGTGAAATCAATTGGGACGTCGCCGGAATGGTTAAGTACCCATAACAAACTATCAGTTAAATATACTAACCCTCATAAATAAATAATTTAATTTTTTAAAAAACAAAGATTAAAAGAGAGCTCTAAATGGGGTAACAAATAGCGTTATAAAAGTACTGGTCCATTAAGCTTGTGATTTATTTTGTTATAGTTAAGTAAGATTTGTTCGTTGATTAATTTTATGTTTGTATATGTTGATAATCTAAAGGATGTTCTAAAATACTAAAAAAGAAAAATAAGAAACTTGATTGTCATTTTGCTTAATAAATAGGAAGTAAGTTGTTTTAGACAGCACAAATTGTATTACTATTATTCCGCAGTCAAACCCAAATAATCCTTCTACAACTTGTTCGTCTGTAGAACCCTGGAGTGGAACCCGAAAGTAAGATAAAAAACAAAACTTTTATAAATGTAATAGGATTTATTAGTTGCGATAAAAACGTACAGTTTCAGTGACGCCCGAATTCAGGGACTCGATATTATTAATTGAAATTAATTGTACAGTTTCAATGGTTATAGGTGACTATTTTACTAAGTGGTGGAAGCTTACACAATTCCAAATCAGGAAGTTACCACTGTGGCAAAGGGGTTAGTTCACAACTTCTGTTGCCATTATGGCGTCCTCATGGAAATCCATACAGATCAAGTGAGGAATTTCGAGTCAAGAGTGTTTAAAGAATTATGCTATCTACTCGGAATTCAAAAGACCAGGACAACACCTCTCCATCCTCAGTCGGACGGAATGGTTGAGAGGTTCAATAGGACATTTGAGCAGCTATAAAATAGGTTAATTACCTTCTGTCAACATTTCTCAGAATCCTATACGGGATTACTCGAGTTTCGACACCAATGTTGTTGTCATCAGATCCAATATGATTAAGGTTAAAACATTAATCGATGTATAGTCATCTCATCAAATATTAAAAAACAACACATACATTGTACAAAAATAATAAATAACACATTAAAACGAAATAAAAACGACATGCGGCCATAACGAACCTGCACAGGAACGCTCCCACGGTAAAACTAATCAATACCGGCTTGACCTTCGTTCAATTTTATCGATCTGATATAGCCGATTTCTCGTTCTATATGATCGATTCTATTAAACAAAATATTATTTGTATGTATTGCTTTTTCGTTTAGGACACGATTGTAATCCTCCTTTATAGCTTTATATATCTCGAACCGTTCGAGGGTGTCTAGCCTTAGTGACTTTTTACATTTATGTAGGATATCTAAATTATCACCAATACTCTTTATGTTATGGTCATGTAAGCTTAAATGTTCTGCAAATGTAGATCTTTTTACATTTGACTTGGAGCTTGGGATATGTTCTTTATAACGTAATTTGAAGGAACATAGCGATAGCCGATGGATACAAAAGTCATATATAGTAGATAGATTAATTAATAAAAAACAAAATAAACCAATAAATATTGATGTGTCCAAAGAAAAAGTAAACAAATATATTGCAATAGATTATGGTGAAATTCTACATCATATTTTAAAAAACCCATTAAAAAAGCAAAATATTACTTTGGCTTCAAAGGCGAATAATAAGCTTGAGAAAAAACTTCCATTTACAAACAAAAATATACCCTCCGATATATTTGACGGTACTGGTGTATATAGACTTAATTGTTCGGATTGCACACAGTTCTACATAGGACAAACGGGTCGTTCCTTCAAATTACGTTATAAAGAACATATCCCAAGCTCCAAGTCAAATGTAAAAAGATCTACATTTGCAGAACATTTAAGCTTACATGACCATAACATAAAGAGTATTGGTGATAATTTAGATATCCTACATAAATGTAAAAAGTCACTAAGGCTAGACACCCTCGAACGGTTCGAGATATATAAAGCTATAAAGGAGGATTACAATCGTGTCCTAAACGAAAAAGCAATACATACAAATAATATTTTGTTTAATAGAATCGATCATATAGAACGAGAAATCGGCTATATCAGATCGATAAAATTGAACGAAGGTCAAGCCGGTATTGATTAGTTTTACCGTGGGAGCGTTCCTGTGCAGGTTCGTTACGGCCGCATGTCGTTTTTATTTCGTTTTAATATGTTATTTATTATTTTTGTACAATGTATGTGTTGTTTTTTAATATTTGACGAGATGACTATACATCGATTAATGTTTTAATCTTAATCATATTGGATCTGATGATGACACCATTGGTGTCGAAACTCGAGTAATCCTGTATAGGATTCTGAGAAACGTTGACAGAAGGTAATTAACCTATTTTATAGTCTTAACCGTTTCTGGAGGCAAAAAAAAAAAAAAAAAAAAAAAAAAAAAAAGTTTAAATTTGAGCAGCATCTTTAGAAGGTTGTTGATGAGAACCAAACAGACTGGGACCAACATATGCCACTATCTCTCATGGCGTACAGGTCATTCTGGCATGACTCCAGCAAAAATGGTGTTTGGGCAGGAAATTCATCTTCCTGGAGACTTGATGGTTGGTTCACTTGAGACTCAGTCCCAAAGTCACAGAACTATTCTTCGCATTAGGAATCCAACTGCAAGGAATTAATTGCTTAATAAGAGGACGGCTGAAGATAGCCAGTGATAAAATGAAGTGATATTCCTACACAGAGTGTCAATTTTTAATTCTAATAAATTAATGGTATCCTGCTAAAACAATTTTTCAATTGACTAAATTTCAAAAAACTTTGTAATTCCCATTAATCAGTAACAACTTCACTAGTTTGTTTTGTCAAATAACCAATCACTTGTGCTATATGTTTCACTGCAATTGCTTCTTGTACTCAACTGTCCACTCAACATGAACATTATATTATGCCTCAAAACGTGTTGAACTTTTGTTAATAGATTTATTATTTCACCAAGTTTACCATATAAAGTATGAAACTATTTAGCACATAGCTTGTAGAAATGTGAGCAACTGGTCAGTAGTTACCAATGAGTATTTTCACATTTTACTAGCTGCCATTATGAAAACTTTAAACCTGGCAAAACAAAATTTACACTTCATCAGTATATCTTTTAAGCTAATATACTGACATTTGTAATGATAGAAAATGAACATGAAATTCTAATATACAGTAGACTCCCTCTCGTCCGGCCTCGGTTGGATCGGCCGTCGGATGGTTCGGCCAGCCATACGGTGAGTCACAGCCTAGACGAGCCTCCAGTGACAGGCCCCAACTTCTTAAACGGAAAATATATGTACAGTAGCTCAGTTGACTCATGGTTTTGTTCATGTGCTGATGTATGTCTTATGTTGTGAGTTCTGTGTATATAGTCTGTGTAAATATATCTGTGTATATAGTAATACTGTATGTATCTGTAAATAAAAACATTTTCCGATATGAGTGCGAAACCAAAACACGCATTCGTGACTATGGACCTAAAATTACAAGGCCTTCAGCGTCTCGATAACGGTGAATCGGTCCGGCGTATTTGCCAAGAGTTTAATGTAGGCAAGAGTACTGTTAATGACTGGCACCAAAACAGAAAATCGATTGAGACTTTCTGCACTCAAATTGAAACTGCAAAAGTGCGTTCGACGCGATGCACTTAATGAAACCAAATAACGAATTAGTAGACGATGCTTTGTGGTTATGGTTTATGCAGGAACGCCGAAGAGGCACTACGATAAGTGGACCAATTTTAAAAGAAAAAGCGGTTATCCTACACTCAAAACTTCAAGATGCCAGTACATTCTCGGCAAGTGAAGGATGGGTAACATGCTAGAAAAAGCGTCATGGAGTTCATTTCATCGGCGTTTGTGGTGAAAAATTGTCGGCGAACCCATCAGCAGCTAGCGATTTATCAAAAAAACTGTCTGACATCATTGCTAGTAAAAATCTTAGTCCAGAACAAGTCTATAATATTGACGAGATGGGGTTGAATTTTAAACTCTTGCCCAAGAAAACGTTTGCTACGGCTAAGGAAACTTCAACCCCAGGATTTAAAGCCAGTAAAGAGAGAATCACGGTGGCTTTGTGTTCAAATGCCTCAGGGTCCCACAAGCTGCCTTTGTTTGTAATCGGAAAATCAGCAAAACCCAGAGCTTTTAAGAATTTAAACATGTCATCGCTTCCAGTGTACTACAGAGCACAAAAATCAGCCTGGATGGATTCGTATCTGTTTAAGGAGTGGTTCGAAAGCGAATTTGTTCCTAAAGTGAAATATCATTTGTGAGTTTGAAGTTACCAGTTAAAGCACTTTTAGTGCTAGACAATGCACCTACCCATCCGCAAGAACTTGAATGTGAAGGTTACAGCGATATAAAATTATTATTCCTGCCACCTAACGTCACAAGTCTTACACAACCAATGGACCAAGGGGTCATCGAGTCTTTTAAGAGAAGGTACCGCAGAAAGCTTCTTTCGGAAATTCTATAGGTAAACTGGACAATGAAGGCAGCATAGGTCTCATTCCAGCCTTAAAGACAATCAACATGAAAGACGTGATCTATATGGTAGCTAAGGCATACAATGAAATGTCATCATCTACATTTACAAAGTCTTGGAGAAAAGCATGGCCAAATTGTTTTCTTCTCATTGAAAAGAATAAAGAGGACAACCCTAAAGCAGATGAATCAAATCTTCAGGGTTTTGAACCAGATGACAACGAATCTCTGTTAAAAGATCTACAAATTGCCTCACTCTGATGATCTTGTACAACACGTTGCAGAATGGATTGCTGGTCAAGATGAGGAGCTTCAAAATGAGATCTTAAACGATGATGAAATTGTGCAAGCTGTCATTTGCCAAGAAGACGAAGAAGAAGTCATTGACGAAGAGGGAAATGTCGAGGAGAAAATGAGCCACGCTGAGGGAAGAGCAGCCCTGGAATTAGCAACGACATACATCGAGCAACAAACAGATGCAACTGCAGTTGATGTTATGTTCATCAAGAAATGGCGTGATTTCGCATTCAACAAAACAGTTGAACAGAAAAAGCAGAAGATAACTGATTTCTTTTAATTTTTATTTCCGAGTTTTACGTTCTGTAGTGACACTTTTAATGTTCATGTTATTTTCACATTCTAAAGAGTTGTGTTATTTTTGGCAAATGCGTACAGTAATATCTGTGTGGGTTGTAGTAATTTTCCTTGTTTGTTTTTTTATTTGCTACCATGGAGTAAGGGTGAGTAATTATAATTATTAGATTTCGTTGTCCATGACGTGTCCATTTCTTAACTAACTATAATTATTTCACTACGACTCGGAACACAAAACTTTTTATGGGTAAAAACGTAAAAGCTTTACCTTACAACATAGTGAAATAATTATATTTATAATTATTAGTAATTTATATATACTGTATTGGGTCATTTATTGTATGGATCATTCATTAAAGAGCGTTATTTCATCATTATTGCGTGTTTTCGGTTCGTCCGGCCATTTTTAAATCCGGCCTAGGGTCTGGTCCCGAGGTGGCCAGATGAGAGGGAGTCTACTGTACTATTAAATTTCTATTTGAAAAATAAATGTAGGTAGACATACTGAAAATGAAATATCTCCAGATAAAAAGTTGTGTATGTTTGTGATAAATTGCAGAAGTGTTTCCCATTTATACGTTTCAGAAACATGGTGTGTTCAATTGTATATGTTCAACAAACTTGAATGAGTTGATATTACTCAAGAAATTACTCATTACTAAAGAAAATACATCTCTGGCTGCTTATCTCTGATACTGTGCACATAACAAGTTTTTGCCTAATTTTCCTATTGTCCAAAAATTTTTTTTTATATTTTTCAGTTTCGTGGTTACAAGTGTTTTATGTTTTACTAAATTTTCCTAAAGTAAACCACAACATATCTTTAATGTGAATCACAACTAATCTGTTATATTAGGTGAATCACAATTAGAAAACTTTACTATAATTTCAACAAAAGTTATTAGAATGCTCTTTGAATATGATCTTCATTATGATAAAAAAAATTATGGGAATTTTATGAATAATGGAATTTGTGGTATAAAACGAAGCAACATCTGGTAGTTTAAATCCTCTGTCTTGTTAAGTTTGATAGTTTAATAAGAAGTTTTAATTTGTTACATTGTTTTTTGGTAAAAATATGTTATTAATTTTATCTATTCACAGTGAACAATCATGAAATCACAAACAGAGCGGATTATAGGTGACTGATCTTTTACACTCCTGTGCAACATAAAGCTCAGTGGGTATTTATTGTAGACTATACATAAGATCTAGTATTTAATAACATATCACTTATGGTTTCTAATTGGAAGATACTTGATTGAAAAAACTACTAGCATAATACAAATTAGTGAGACATTTGAGCTCATTTTTATAACCCAGTGGTTGAATTGGATCTGATTTCAACTTGATTGAAATTTCCAAGATAGTCATTACAATTTTTTTTATTTGCTTTTCATTCTGAATAAAAGTTTTTCACAAATGTTTATACTACCAAAAATGAACTCATAAACAGTATGGTTATGAAATGAAGGGTATATTCACTTCATGCAGGACAAAATACTTATGTCTATTTAAAACACGGTAAATACATACTGAAAAATAGGTTGTTCCCTAAAAACTTGAAACTTCCTACATCAAAAAATCAAAACAGAAATTAAAATTGTATAACTTTCAACACTCATGTTGCTGTGTCCAAATAAAGTTATGAAGTTAATCACACACACACACACACACATTTTATTTTTTTGTGTTTAGAAGGTTTACAAAACATGCACAGGTGCCTAATGTCCAAAAGCAGGATCTACATAGGAGCTTCACTGACAAACTAATGCAACTAATTCCAAAGGAAAGTTTATGAAACACACTTGTCATAATAAATGAGTTGCATAAGTTTCCTCGTCCTTTTCACTATATAGTACAATTCTGATACAAGTAGAACATGCATACATTCTATCCGACAGAGTCTCAGCTCTGCAGACTGATGTAGAACATTGTCGAACTTTCCCATGAACATTACACACCACCAGTACACTTTCTTAACGTAAATACAACACAGAACAACGCTGGCGAGTTAGACAAGTTCTGTGAATAATAGTGTGAGTTGTGCTAACAGGTTATGAATTACTCTAATTATGTGATTTTGTTATTTTTATTACTGGCTGTGTATAGCACAAATTGGATAACTGTATAACTGGAAAATCTATAAGTTCCTTTGCTTTTAGAGAAATGTTAATCAAATTTGTGGCTATTCATTTCTCTGATGTTCTATCATTTATTTCACTGTTCAAGATCACGCGATCCTCATAACAATATTGTTCTTTAAGAAATAATCACTGAAAAAATTCTGTAATAAAATTTGTGTAAGACAAGAAAGTGAAAAATGCTTAATAACATTCACAAAACTCACAAAATATCATCCCTGTATAAAATTGACATACTGATAATGGAAAAGATAAATCTTATATATACAAACACACATATATATAAACAAAACAAGTATAGCTGTTAGCCAATAAAATACATATAAACATATGGTATGGAACATATGATAAGATACAATAATACATTTGAAGCAAACTGTCATAAGCCAGAAAGATGAGGTCAATATAAAATCACTAGCAGTCTCTTATTCTTCTGCTACAGTCTGCTTCACACCAATGCTCAATAAATGTGATGGAAGACTTGTATCTACAATGCTCTGCTTGCAGTGCAGACTCAGCATACAGATATCATACCATTTTGGATATATTATGATTTTAAAGGCCAACTTAACAAAAACTAACAAATATACAAGTGATGACACACTCAGTATGGTGAACAGGAAGCTGAAACAACTGATTGCTAACTTTTTGCAAGAGACATGAAAAGGTTCTTATGTAACATGAAAATTACATGAGAACATGCTAAGATGCATGTAAAATATTTACTAATGATATAGTTCCTTAGGTAAAATTCATTTTTTCTGACTTCTAGATCTTACTTCCAAAAAAATCCTTATACATAGGCAAAGCAACAAAGCAACTTGTCTGTCCACTAATTTGACAGTGAAGAGTTTCCTTTCTACAAAACAGTGCCATAGTTGACATTATAAAATAAAACATCTCAATCATTCAGTTAACTGTTGCACCCAATTCAATGCATACCTAGTTTTATTTGAATCCACTACAAACTCTATTATCTGGCATAATGTTGTTTTATTATCTACCATACTGCTACACTGAAACAACAGAAAACATGTGAGGCTACACAATGCTTCGCACGTGTGTGTGAGAGGTGAAATTTGAGTAAAACTCTCAATTTTTCCAGACATGCCTTCAAATATTTGTCGATTATTTTATTTTATTACTAAAGTTGTGTTAGTGTTTATAATCACAAACAGAAATTATGCTGTTGCACACTACTATATTAAAAAATTCCTGATTAGTGCTTTCAAGTTTCAACTGGTATAAAAAGGTATAAAAGAAAGTCACGTTTTTATTGTTGTATATTTCCGATCTGATGATAAGCTGTGGAGCCCGAAAACACTAATTGGGATTTTTTTATATAGTGGTGTGTAACAGCTCAATTTCTATTTCTTTTATAAATTTGCTAACTGCTATAATTTTTTATTGTTTGACTAAGCTTTTCGTCATTACTGACATCTTCAGGTCTTAAACAACGTCTATCAACTGTACGTTGTAAGCTTTTATACTTTAGGCCCCTCCCCTTATGTCATCGCCCCTACTATTGGTTCAGCTGCTACCGCTCTTCACGGGAACTTTGTCTACCTTTTTCCGTTAGGCATTTTTCTAACGTCCGTCAAATTGTTTTAAGAATCTCCCGTTAATTTCTTCATTCTTGACTTATAATTTTTTTGTAACCTTTTACATTTCGTCATTTTTTAGTGTGTTATTCTTATTATTTTAATTTATTTTTGTTTATTGTTTAATATATAATAAAATATTTCTTCATTTGTAAAATCTACTTTTATATTCATTAATTTATTTTTATCTTCTTTTTTAACTTTAAGTATTTCTAGTTCTTCTATTAATTTTCTTTTTTGTGGATTGTTTTCTATTTTAATTATTTCCATATTTTCATTGGGATTTATGAATTTATGGCCTGATTCGTTGAAATGTCTTGTATATAGTGAGTTCGTTACTCTAACCCCTTCTCCTTTTGCGTGTTCATTCATTCTAATTTTAAATTTTCTTCCAGTTTCTCCCAGATATATCTTATTACATTCCCCACATTTTAATTTGTATACGCCGCTTTTTTCTGTTAATGGAATTTCTTCTGTTTATCATTTTTTATATATTCGAATACATTTTTCGTTTTCTTTATTCCTATCTGTATTTCATATTTTTCGAAACATTTTTGTAACATTTTTGTTTGATATCCTATGTATGTTATTGCTCCTTTATATTTCTTTTCTTCATTTGTTTTTTCTTTTTTGTTATTTTCTATTTCTTTATTTTCCTCTATTTTCTTAACTATTCTATTAATTATTTTAGGGTTGTAATTATTATTTTTTGCTATTTGTTGTATTTTCTTTAATTCTTTTTGTTTGAGTTCTTCATTTTCTAGATAATTTATAGCTCTATAGCAAAATGAATTTAATGCTGCCATTTTATAATTGACTGGATGATATGATTCTTGTGGAATTATTAAATCTGAGTATGTTTCTTTCCTATATATATCGAATTTAAGTTTGTTATCTTCAATTTTTATATTGATATCCAGGAAATTAATTTCTAATCCTCCAATTTCTTCTTGAAATTTTATTGTTTTTTCTATGTTATTTAGTTGTTCCGTAAATTTTTTAAATTCATTTACTTCGCCTTCCCAAACTATTAGTATGTCATCTACATACCTGATCCATTTTTTAATTCTTCTTTCTTTATCTATATCTTTTAAAATTTTGATTTCAAAGCTATTCATGAATATCTCTGCCATTAATGGTGAAAGCGGTGATCCCATTGGTAATCCATTTTCTTGTATGTAAAATTTGTTATTAAATCTGAAGTAGTTCTGGCTTAGGCATAATTCTAATCCTTCTATTATTTCGTTTTTCCATTCTACATTACTTAATTTGTTTTTCTTTATTATTTCTACTGTTTTTGCTATTGGTATGTTGGTGTACATATCTTTTATATCTAATGACATTAATTTTGTCTTATTTGTTATGGTAATTTCTTTTAATCTTTCTATTACCTTTTTACTATTTTCTATGCTGTGGATTTCTTCTTTTTCATATGCCATTTTGATTCTTTTACTTATTTCTTTTGATATTTTGTATGTTGGCGAATTTATAAATGATACTATAGGTCTTAATGGCATTTCTTTTTTATGTAACTTAATTTGACATAAAAAAGAAATGCCATTAAGACCTATAGTATCATTTATAAATTCGCCAACATACAAAATATCAAAAGAAATAAGTAAAAGAATCAAAATGGCATATGAAAAAGAAGAAATCCACAGCATAGAAAATAGTAAAAAGGTAATAGAAAGATTAAAAGAAATTACCATAACAAATAAGACAAAATTAATGTCATTAGATATAAAAGATATGTACACCAACATACCAATAGCAAAAACAGTAGAAATAATAAAGAAAAACAAATTAAGTAATGTAGAATGGAAAAACGAAATAATAGAAGGATTAGAATTATGCCTAAGCCAGAACTACTTCAGATTTAATAACAAATTTTACATACAAGAAAATGGATTACCAATGGGATCACCGCTTTCACCATTAATGGCAGAGATATTCATGAATAGCTTTGAAATCAAAATTTTAAAAGATATAGATAAAGAAAGAAGAATTAAAAAATGGATCAGGTATGTAGATGACATACTAATAGTTTGGGAAGGCGAAGTAAATGAATTTAAAAAATTTACGGAACAACTAAATAACATAGAAAAAACAATAAAATTTCAAGAAGAAATTGGAGGATTAGAAATTAATTTCCTGGATATCAATATAAAAATTGAAGATAACAAACTTAAATTCGATATATATAGGAAAGAAACATACTCAGATTTAATAATTCCACAAGAATCATATCATCCAGTCAACTATAAAATGGCAGCATTAAATTCATTTTGCTATAGAGCTATAAATTATCTAGAAAATGAAGAACTCAAACAAAAAGAATTAAAGAAAATACAACAAATAGCAAAAAATAATAATTACAACCCTAAAATAATTAATAGAATAGTTAAGAAAATAGAGGAAAATAAAGAAATAGAAAATCACAAAAAAGAAAAAACAAATGAAGAAAAGAAATATAAAGGAGCAATAACATACATAGGATATCAAACAAAAATGTTTCGAAAAATATGAAATACAGATAGGAATAAAGAAAACGAAAAATGTATTCGAATATATAAAAAATGATAAAACAGAAGAAATTCCATTAACAGAAAAAAGCGGCGTATACAAATTAAAATGTGGGGAATGTAATAAGATATATCTGGGAGAAACTGGAAGAAAATTTAAAATTAGAATGAATGAACACGCAAAAGGAGAAGGGGTTAGAGTAACGAACTCACTATATGCAAGACATTTCAACGAATCAGGCCATAAATTCATAAATCCCAATGAAAATATGGAAATAATTAAAATAGAAAACAATCCACAAAAAAGAAAATTAATAGAAGAACTAGAAATACTTAAAGTTAAAAAAGAAGATAAAAATAAATTAATGAATATAAAAGTAGATTTTACAAATGAAGAAATATTTTATTATATATTAAACAATAAACAAAAATAAATTAAAATAATAAGAATAACACACTAAAAAATGACGAAATGTAAAAGGTTACAAAAAAATTATAAGTCAAGAATGAAGAAATTAACGGGAGATTCTTAAAACAATTTGACGGACGTTAGAAAAATGCCTAACGGAAAAAGGTAGACAAAGTTCCCGTGAAGAGCGGTAGCAGCTGAACCAATAGTAGGGGCGATGACATAAGGGGAGGGGCCTAAAGTATAAAAGCTTACAACGTACAGTTGATAGACGTTGTTTAAGACCTGAAGATGTCAGTAATGACGAAAAGCTTAGTCAAACAATAAAAAAAAAAAAATTATAGCAGTTAGCAAATTTGTAAAAGAAATAGTAAGGATGGCTGCTAATTTAAACAATACGAAGCTCAATTTCTGTTTGTGATTATTTTTTTATTGGCATCTAGGTCAACCTTGAATGTACAGGAAAATGAAAACCCTTCCCTTTAGCCCCGTTACAATTAATAAATACAATATCATAATAAAAGTTACAGGGTGATTCAGATAAGTCAGAACTCCAACACTTATTTACCAACATCATTTAATATCAATATCATTTAATACATTTTTAATGTATTTAATACATTTAAATACCTTTATAAAAGATGCTGAAATTGTCCTCCATTTTGTAGTAAACACATATCGACTCGACGGCACATGTTTTCAGATACTCGTCTCAGTACATCAACTGTGACTTCCCTTACAGCAGCGGTAATGTGTAACGGGGCAAAAGGGAAGGGTTTTCATTTTATTAAAAAATTATAATATTATATTTTCCCTCTGCACGGTCAGTCCCTATGTGAAGTAAAATTGTCGTCAAAGGAACAATGAAGTGAGATTGTGAACGGCGAGTTGGCAATGGAATGCGATGCCTAGTCTAAACACATGGCAGTAATTAAGCATTGAGGCACGTACAAAGACGCGCAACATGACCATGCACGCATGGACGACGCAGATCAGACTCCAAAGGGACGCCACAAAAATCGCGACTTTAAAGAATTTTGTGGTATTGCCCTCTGTGTGGAATGAGAATGTGAAATGTAGTGAGAAATATTGTGATGAAAGTAATTATGAGAGAGAGAAAGAGTTAGAGTGTTTCAAGTTAAACAGAAGTTATAAAGAGTTGATGGAGAGTTTGAATAGTATGGTAAATACTGTAGACATACCTTGTGCAGTAGTAAACAATGAGTGTATTGATGATAAACATGTACCGGTAGGAAGAATTAGTGTACTTATAGTGGAGGAATATGATGAGAAAATAATTTACCTGGGTGTAACAACAAATACTTACGGAGACAGAATGATAATCACAAATGTAGACCGGTTTTATGAGTCAATAGGTTATAATGGTATCAAATGTTATGTTGATAAGGGTTATTATAATAATAATAATAAATGGAGTGTAAATAAAATTGAAAAATGTTATGTGAAACCAAGGCTAATTTTTGACGATGGGGGTTGAGTATAAACTCAGTGTATGGACATTCTAAACATTTTAGTTTATGGTTATGACCTGCTGAATGGAAATGAATTGTGGTAAAATTGAACAATTAATGATGAAGGATTGTAAATAATTTAGTGAAATTAATTGTGTGTATTGTAAAATGTTAGGTAAACAATGTGTGTAGGTAGTAGAAATTGTTGTGATAATAATAATAATATTTTGCAGTCTAAATAAATAACAAAAATAATTTGGAAGAGGATAACAAATGAATTGTAATTATGATAATTGGTGAAAGTAATAAAAAAATGTTGTGTTTTCAATAATTGATTTAATTAAAATAATTGGAGGTGTTTAAATATTTTTGACTGATTTAAATGTTATATAATTGAATTTTTCTAATGAGTTTAAACTATTTTATGAGATGTGAATGTGATAGTAATTAATAAATAAGTGTTAAATTGTTTAGTATGGAATAACGTTGTTGTTAAAATTGTTTCAGAAGGTACAGGGTGTTTGGTGTTTATATTTGTGTATTTAGGACAGTGTATGAGTGATATTCTGTAAGTATAAATTTCCTAATAAAAGTAAAACTTGATATAATTTTGAAATGTGTTTATAGTAAGGTCATTCGCCTTGCCTATAAAATCAGCTGATCCGCTGTAAAATGTCACTTATAAATTGTTTGCAAATTTCCAATGTAACTAATGTTTGAATATAATGATTTTAATGTGTTAAAAGATTTTGATTTAAATGATGGAAGTAATTTGATATAGTTAAGAATTTTAAATGATGTGTAAAAGATAGTAGATGGGAGATTTTGGGTGATTAATATTTTGTTGGGACATGTAGATCAGTCCAAGTTGAGATTAAAGTGGTAATAGGGATGAATAAATATTGTTGTGAATTAATGTAATGTAGAGTTTGAGAAGTATTGATAGTGACACAATAGATATGGGGAATATATGTAGAGTATTGAGGGATATATTGATGTAATAAATAAGTGGAGATATTTTGTAAATGAAAGTATTGTATTGGGAGAGTAATTAGAGTTGATGGGAATTTTGTAAGAGGGAGTGATGTGGTAGGAGTCCGCAACAAAAGGGTTGGAACGGGAAGGGACCGTTTAGCGCCGGAAAGGGTTGCCTAGGTAGAATCCAGGGACCAGATAAGGGAATGAGCTTTTGGGGGGGGGAGACACATCCTGAGTACAAAGGGTTAGAGAGTATTTTTTTTTATAAGGGTAGAATGATGCAAATTGAGATGAGTAGTAAGTTGGGTTTAGAGATGTTTGATAGATGTTTTGATAGAGATGGGTGTCAGGTTAGTTAAAGCTGTTAGTGATATTCGAGTCAGAGGGGATTAAGAGTATATATATATGCCAAGTTGATACAATCAAGTTATTATGAATAATTAAATCACCCAAACTAATGGAGAATGAGAATATTAAAGAAAGAGAGTCATAGTAAAAATATAAAATTTTAATTGAAACAAGTGACAATTTTAATAGAATTTGAGAATGAAGTAAAGTTGTAAAATGTGTAATTTTGAGTAATTTAAAAATGTCAATTTTATTGTTAATTGTAATAATACTATGGTAATTTTAAATGTCTTATTTTATTATGTTTTATTGTGTTTAAAGATAAACAATTTTAAAGATGTTTAACGTATTTTATGATGTAGCCTATGTATAACCTATGTAGGTCAAGGTTGTGGACTTGACCCAGTTTGATCAACTGATGGTTGATGGTATAAACTAGACCAGTTTTGGCAAGAAACTGATGCAAATTTTGTCGTGTAATCGATTTAAATAATTTTAAATATTTCTGAATATAAAAAAAAAAATTTATTTTTGTCCCTGCCATCTAACTGATGTTTTGAATTTCAAGTGTATTATTGTTTATGTGTAGTACTAGTGTTTTTTATTGAATGGTACTGTTTAGTATGTATTATAATCCATCAAATGTTAGGATAAAAAATGAGTTCATGTTTTAATTAGATATTCAATTTATTTGTTTTTCTGATTATTGAGGGTAATGAAGAAAACTCATAGATTCAGATAAAAGGTTTTTATTTTGATTGTTGAGATTAATGGTAATATAAAAATTTTGTTTTAATTTAAAGGAAACTTTTAAATTTGATGATAAGATTTTGATAGTATGTATAAATAAGTACATGTACGCGCCCAGTATTGCTGAAGGCGACCCAGTGTGCATGAAAAGGGGGAACATATCGATTGAGGATCTGGCATGGAGTAAGGCCAGGGATTTGGATTTTGGGGCGGTATGTTAGAGGGTTAGGTGCGCTGTGGTGCGTGTCTGTGCGATTTTATGGTATTGGGATCTCGTATAGAGAAGTCCGGTAATCTCGTTCAGGTGCAGCCATGGTCGCCGAGCTAGGGGGGTAGTTTACCCATGAGGTGTAAGAACTAATGGGGGGTTGTTGGCACCATATCCTCACCGATCCTCTTAGGGGTTTAGCAATGAGATTTCTTCTGTTTCGGCAGAAGATCTCTCATTGGGGGGGGGGGGTATTGTAACGGGGCAAAAGGGAAGGGTTTTCATTTTATTAAAAAATTATAATATTATATTTTCCCTCTGCACGGTCAGTCCCTATGTGAAGTAAAATTGTTGTCAAAGGAATAATGAAGTGAGATTGTGAACGGTGAGTTGGCAATGGAATGCGATGCCTAGTCTAAATACACGGCGGTAATTAAGCATTGAGGCACGTACAAAGACGCGCAACATGACCATGCACGCATGGACGACGCAGATCAGACTCCAAAGGGACGCCACAAAAAATCGCGAGACGAAAACTTTGTTCCATGCGGTTCGTTCCTGACGGATACTCTTAGAGGCCACGCCTTCCACAGCCTCAATATTTTCGCCAGTCAGCATCGTCGACGCCAGTGCCCAATGTCAAACCATGCTACCTAAACGGTGACAAAAAGCTTAGTAATCGCAGTGGCCGTGTATGTGCCCGGAAACAGTCAGACAAGGTGGGGATTTAATTACCCGCCGTTTAGTCAGTCGGCGAAAAAGAACTAAGTGCAGCGGACACGGTCGTGGTGTGCATCGCCGACCGGGCGGGGTTGTGTTTATTAGAACAAATGGAAAAATAGTTAAAGACAGTCTGCTAACGACATCTGAGCCGCGCAGTTGCGTGTACGCGCGGTTCGCAAAAAATACTTTGAAATGTAATAAAATATAGACAGACCGGCCAAAAAATTATAAAATAAAGTGGTGCAGAAAGTGTAACGTTTGTTAATCGGCAGTAATATCAAAATCTAACAGGAGAACTGAATTCGGAGAACATTGACGAAATTGTGAAGCAGGTGGTCGGCCTGAATCATCAAAATCAAGTAAACGTATCATATAACCTTTTACAATTAAATAAATTAAATGGGGTAATAAAAAGAATGAATGTGTGAATAGCAAGCTGGGTCGCTTTAAATTAATTATTGAATATTCTAAGGCAGAGATAAGTAATGTGGTGAAATATGTTAAAATTATTGCTGGTAATAAGGGGCTTCACCTCAGTATCAAGTACAATTTAATTTAATTTTGGAAATTATGGTTGAAATTATTACAATAAATTCATTACTTTATTTTATTTACTAAAAGAGTTTACAAATTATTTAAACCACCTTGTTTCATTTACTGTAATGTTAAGTTCGCCGTACGAACGGGGTTAGTCCACATTTAGAGATCAGGCCAGATCAAGAATCAAAAGGTAAGTGGAAGTTTCAATTTAATTCATTAATAAATACAATAAAATAATAAAAGTTACAAATGTTATTCTTTAAATCCTCCGGCGTTCTCGGATTATTGCAGTACACCTTCTCCTTAAGATGGCCCCACAAAAAGAAATCTGGGGAAGTCAGGTCTGGTGAGCGTGGGGGCCACAGATTGTTAGAGATTAATCGATCATCGAAGAACTCACGAAGCATCGTCATCGTGTCATTGGAGGTGTGACACATTGCACTGTCTTGTTGAAACCAGCAATAACGTTCATTCACTTCAAGCATGGCTATAAATTGCTGTATGATGTCTGCATAAACAACTGAAGTAACAGTTGTGTTAAAAAATATTGGTCCAACAACAACAACTGTTTTTTTCCCTGGAATAGGGACATCAGGGAACTTCTCGTGGAACAACTCAACACACCGCTTGTAAGATGTTACCGCGAAGTAAGCTTCCAATAATGCGACCCTCTGCTCTTGCGTGAGCATCGTGGCGGACTGACTAGCCACCACCTAACACCAGCGTGCGAGTAGGGGAATGACGCATTACTACACAACGTTTCCCAAGGTGAAGGTCAATGCTATGAATAACAATCTAACAATCAACAACACAGAGAAATCATTATTACTTTTAAAACAAACTGCATAAACATTTACGGTTCGGTATTAAATGATGTTGGTAAATAAGTGTTGGAGTTCTGACTTATCTGAATCACCCTGTATTACACAATACAGGCAAAGTATAAAAGTGCCACTCCTAAAGAAGAGCTGTTCAGTTTTAAGATGAGGCGATTCACTGTGTGTTTCATGTAAAGTAATTGTGACTTACTGCCTGCGGGCACCGTAATTGATGATTCATAATGTTTTGTGGACACTGTTAAATAGGTAAGATTTTTGTTTGTTACATTAGTATATGTTGGACAATTTGAAAAATTATTGTATACGAGTCTTTATTATTGTCTTTGTTTATTTAAGCTGTCATTAAAGTTCCAAACAGAAATCTCTTCTGGCATCAATTATTCTGTTTCCACGGTTCAAACACAATGATCTGTGCAACCATCACAACAACAATAACACATCTGTCTTTTAAAATGAAATTATGTGTAATAATCTTTTGCATTAACTCGTTTTTTGCATAAATAATATAATAATTTACATTTAGACTTCAAAAATTCACAGTCTTAGTAAAAGAAATCATGCGTTTTTATTAAATCACAAGAGAAAAACTATGAGTATAAACGAAACTTACACTGATCATTTCTTCACTTGATGATCTGCTTTTTAAAGTTCCATTTTCATGTAACACTTTAATCTGTTTTGTTGCTTTGCTAAAAATGTGTTTCTGTAACAATACAACAAACATCACTTGTTTTATGTTCATAAAAAAGTCATTATAAAGTATTACTGAGGGTACCTACACTAACCTTAATTGAATCACCAAAGCTTCGAGCACGTGTAGTATTATGAGGCGTTCCATTTCCATTTTCTTTGTTAAATTGTTTCACAAGTCTTCGCTTTTTATTTGATTCAGGAAGAGACTGGATATATGCATATAACTGAGCCAAAGCAGCTTCAGTTGGATTTGTTGTATTTTCCTGTGCTGTGCGTTCTCGGTCAACAAAACTAAATACTGTCTTAGCTGCGCTACTCTCATTTCCCTATTCGCACAAAAACATATAAATGTACATTTGTGTGTGTATGATAAATCATTAAGCTTTTTATTTTGTATAAATGTCATAAAGTGACTCCAAGACTACTTGATTAGTAGTTACTGTGGTTCAGAATTTTATTTTGTAAAATAAATACAGTAATCCCCCGTTATAATGGACAGTTCTTAGAAACATGTAATGTTGAAAAATCAAAACCAATCAGGCTAAAAAATGATGCTTAGCAACACTGGACAATGTATGCAGGTGTTTAGGGTCATTAACCCATGTGACTTATTCCATTCATCAACAGTCTGTTGTGCTCTTCTATTAATAGTCTACGCATTGTTCCGTATTCTAGGAATTGACAGCCTGTCATAACACTGCTCCTACCAAGATCTGGGTCTATCTCAGTTAGTTCTTGTTTTAGACACAGTTGATGCACAAGATATTGTCTTCTTTCATTTGTGCTGATTCTTGAGTTCCAAGTTTCTATACTGTTTTCTTGTTACAGCACAATTTTTAGGATTTAAGATGCATTTTTCACTAGTAATTCCGTCATTTTTCACTAGTCACTTGTAATTATTCAAAAACATACATTAATAGTTTCTGTCAGTGACTTTCTTTTTGACGCTACGACGCATTTCAAGACATATGTCTTATCATCAGGTATTTCACTCCACAGAAGAGGTCGTCAACACATAAAATAAATAAACGAACATATAAACACAAGCGTGAATTGAACATATTCGGCCGGTGCGCACATATGCCTTTCTTGCATATATGTAAGAAAGGCAGATACATAAACGCTGCTGAAGAATTCGAAATATATAAGGCACAAAAAATTCGCAGTAAAATTAAAGGTAGTGGCACAAATAATAGTAAGAATATCCCTGAGTTCCTACTAAATGATCAACTGCAGTTTCAATCAAACTCACTATACGACATAGTAATTAATATCCAAGATAAGATTGAAAACACACGGACAATAGAGTAGATAATGTACAGTAATAACAACAGTGCGGGCTTGACTTCAACGCAGTACGCACCGGCCGGGTATTTATTTTATTTTAATGTGTTGACGACCTCTTCTGTGGAGTGAAATACCTGATGATGAGACATATGTCTTGAAACGCGTCGTAGCGTCAAAAAGAAAGTCACTGACGGAAACTATTAACGTAAGTTTTTGAATAATTTTTAGGAGTTTGCTGTGTCTTTAAGTAAGCCTACTGTAAAATCCTTATCTTTATGATAAACTGGCGATTATAGAAAAGCTGGAAAAAGGAACTTCAGTGTCTAGCATCTGTGACAAGTACGGTATTGTAAAAAAAACCATGTCAAACAATAGAAACAAAAGTGAAATCTGTACCTTTGTTTTCACATTCACTATGAAAAAAGAAAAAACTGAAGTGAAATGAATGCAGATGCCTTCTGACAAAACACTAGATCAGCGGTTCCCAAACTTTCTGTCTTGGGTCCCCTTTGAAATATTGAACCATAATGTGGTAGCCACGTACATTTAACAAGGTATTAATAAGGTAAATAACAAATATAAGTATTTGATAACTGTCGTTTATTAGGTAAATTTTCACCATTTATACTACATATAAAATTATAAATACAGACAACAGTTGTAAATATTCAATTAGATTTTTGATTTAAATACTGTTGCAGTTTATTTCGCTTGAGCTTTTTTTACACAGAATTTTAAATATAACAATAGTTACGTTCATTAACAGCATGAAGTATAAAATGGTAAATCAAAATATTTCAATAATATCATATAGCTGTTGTAGCAGTCTTTCAAACTAATGACTTGGATGGGCCTGTTTCTTGTCACAAAGTTTGTTAAATTGAGGTGTTATATTGGTAAGAGCAACTCTCATTTTTTTGGACACATCTTGTATTTATTTTTAATCGCAGCCAAAGCTGAGAAACCTGTTTCACTCAAATAAATGGTAGCAAATGGAATTATAACTTTCATTGCTTTTTCGCTCAGCTCCGGATATTCCTTGGCAATGCTAATCCAGAACTCTGGTAATGATCAGTCAGTAAGTGTCTTTTTCAAAGAAGGATCACATTGCAAATCAATAAGTTTTTCTTTTTCTAAAACACTCAGTGATTCAATTTTTGAGACATCTTCAAACGGGTTTCTAATCCAAGCAAAATTACTCAAATCCTCATAAAAGTAGTGGTCAAATCCTCGCCCCAGAGATACAATGTGATTTAAAAACACATTTTTTAACTCCCCATCAGAAATATCCTTTTTAAATTCGTCCAAGATTTTTAATAATGTTGGAAACATTTCTAGATTGTTGGTTTTCATGCTTTGACCCCACAAATCAAGCTTTCTGATGAATGCTTGAATCTTATCATTCCAAGTTAGTATGTTTGCATCTTGTATCTGAAGGGATCTGTTCAAAATGTTCAGTTTCTCAAAAATGTCACTAAGGTAAGCCAATTTTATAAGAAAATCTTCATCACAAAATAACTCAGCTAGGGAATGGTTATCTTTATTTAAAAAACAAAAAACTTCGTTTCTCAGTTCAAAAATACGGTCCAACACTTTACCCCTGGACAGCCACCTTGCTTCAGTGTGAAAGAGACATGTTCTGCACCCATATCTTCACACAGAACTTTAAAAATTCTTGAATTTAAAGGGCGAGCTTTTATTAAATTTACTGTTTTCACAACAGTCTTTAACACATCATGCAGTTCAGGACTTAGTCCTTTTGAAGCTAAAGCCTCCCGGTGAATAATGCAATGTGTCCAAACAGCCTCTGGAGCCACAGCTTTGATCCTTGCCCGTAGGCCAGTGTACTCACCAGACATTGCCCGGGCACCGTCTGTACAAAGCCCAATGCATTTATACCAAGTTAGCCCACTTTGTTTAAAAAAGTTATCAATTATATCAAAAATCGTTTCTGCATTTGCATTATTTGAAAATGGTTCACAAAAAAGGAGCTCTTCCCGGAGTATGGTTTTGTCAACAAATCCAACATAACCAATTAAATGTGCATCTCTATGTATGTCTGTTGCTTCGTCAACTTGAATTCCAAAGTCCTTTCCTTTTAATTTTTCTAATAATTGGTCACATACATCTTAAGATATATCTGAAATTCGTCTTGCCACTGTATTGTTTGACAGCGGAATTGTTTTTCAAAGTTTCTGCTTCTTTTTCACCTATCATCGTTGACACCATGTCTATTGCCGCTGGTAAGACAAGAGTCTCCCCAATTGCGTGGGCTTTTTTGCATTGAGCAATTCTGAATGAAACTTGATATGAAGCTAAAAGAGCTTTCGATGGTAAACTTGCCGTTTTAGTGAAACTTTTTTGTGCTGATCTAAAACTATTAAGTTTCCTAACAAAAAAGTCCCTAGGTTTATACCCTGATTAACGAAAGAAAGTGACTAGTGGAGCGGCCGCACGGCGACCGAGTTTGTAGTAAAAACATTCCACTTAATAACCTCGTTGAAACATAAAATACAGGGCTAGAAATGTCTAATGAACTGTATTTTAATCATGAATTAAAGACGTTTTTAACAAACCTTTCTAATTTTTAAAACCTTTTTTCAATTAATTTACATTGAGAGTTAAATAAATAATACACGAATTTTAATTAAAAATTTAGGGTTTATCGTTTTTATTACGTAAGAACTCGGAGGTTAAGCATCGGAAAAACATTTCTTGTATACAAATGGTAGTCCACCTTCTTTAGTACAATATATCAAAAATTGAGATTCCTACGATTAATATTAACGACGTTATTAATTTTTTCCAAATGTACTGTTAACTCCGTTATTAATAATTTTTTTCATTGTGTTTTTTCACAATAAGCATAACAAAATTGTATTCATCAATACAAAGTGGTATGTAACCGTCAAATATTACAAAATATAACCGCAATCAGTTAATGTAGGAAAATTATAACTAACATCGCTCAACGGCGCGCGATCGAGTCAAGGTACAGTAACAGCCCAAAGAAAGTGGTGCATACGCTCACGGCTCACACATTGACACATAGCCAACTTACTACGAGTCACCAACCTCTCATAAGTATATACTTAGTTATCTGTCTACTTATTTAATCTAATCTTCTACCTGGAGATCTGTCAAAAACGTACATCTGACCAGACTTTTGTGGTTTAGTTGAACTACATGCTTTTTATAACAGATGGAGTGTCTTGAATGATTGTTTATTACTCTTTTGCGGTATGGTATTTATTGTTTTCTTGTTAATAAACTGTTTTTGTTTTGTAATCAGCTTTAATACTACTAATTGAAGTGCAATGTAATTACTGGGAAATTGTTAATGCCATTCAAATTTCTCAATAACTAATTATTTAACTATGAAATACAGTTTACAGTTTAAAACTACCAAGCAAAGCTCGGTCTACCAGATACTGCATAATTATAACAGTATTTTACTGTTATAATGTAATTGAAATGTAAAAACAATTAGTAAATTACTTGTTATTAGCACTGACAAATAAATAATAAATACAGTACGGTACTTACAAGTATTGTAGTGTTCTTCAGCTTTTATGGAATCCGCTCATAAAATATGTGTATAAATCATAAAAATATACTATTAAAACACTCTATAAAAAACACTTATAGCTGTGAGTTAGTACTCTTCAAACGAAAGTTCTCTGATACCCTCCATTGGATCTTCATCACTATTATCATCTTCTGAACAATTATCATCCTCGGAGCTACTGCTGTCTCCCACGGATATAATCATTTCCTCCACAGCTTCTTCCATTAGTCCTTCGTTATTCCATGCATCGATAATAACTTTTTTGGTGTGGTCCACTACTTGCTTCCACCTCTCAGCAGTAATTCGATTAAATCCGTCTTTAGTCAGTCGTTCAACTTCTTTTAAAGTAAACATTTTGTTGTTTTCGGCAACATACCCCTTAACCTGAGCCCATATAAGCTCAATGGCGTTAAGATGGCAATGGTAAGGTGGTAGCCTTATCACTTTGTGACCTCTGCTCTCTATCAATTCATCAACAAAATACCGTTTGTTCTGGGGCTTGTGCCATTTCACTAATTCCAAAAGTTCTGATTTTTTCAAGTCGGTTGTAGACTGAATATTTTTCCTATCCAGCCATTCAAGTATGTCAGCTTTTTTATCTTTGCTTGTGGGAGCTTTATCAATTTGCTTAAATGGTAGGGAGCATTGTCCATGACTATTACTGCAGGCTCTTCTAGGTTATTTAGCAAAGTTTCAGAACACCAACCGAAGAATTTGTCGTGATCCATATCTTCATGGTAGTCACCGGTTTTTTTCGATTTAAATAGTAGAAGGGAATTTGGAACAAACCCTTTTGAAGAACCTGCATGACATATTATTAATCGTTCACCTTTCCCTATACGTGTTAACATTGTTCCCTGAAGTGACTCATCAGTCCATCCTTGTTTCAAACAATGCCCAGCATTGACCCAGGTCTCATCGAGCCAAATTATTATTATCGAAATTCTCGTCTTTGATTTGGCGAAGAAAACGACACTTCCAGGCAGCGACATCGCTTCTCTCCATAATCACTTTTCTCCACGTAAATCCTAAACCTTTTAGCACGTTTCTAAGCGAAGACAGACTGCCATTAAACAGCTCTTCATTTTCCAACGATGATACGAGTTTTTTCAAAGTGGGATATTCTTTTCTTATGTAATATTGATATACATGTCTTCGTATAGCGTCTTCCTGAAAAGTGTCAAGTTTTGTCACAGTTTTCTCCCATTTCCTCTGTTTGCCCGGAGTTGAAAGTTGGCTATTACTGTCATCTTGTATTTCTTTCAATTCTTTTTCCTTGCAAACTCGCACAACTGTATTTTTATGTATTTTCAGAGCATCTGCAGTTCGCTGTATTGCATTATTAACCGGAATCAAAGGACCTTTGTTCGCCTTTTCTCTATCAAAATATTCCCGCACTTTGCACACAATTTCTCTTCACTGTCCTTTCATAGGTACGCCTCGGCCCGAAGTTTGTCTTTTCTTTGGAGTTCGAGTCCTAGGTCTTCCCCTATGTTTCCTTGGTTCAGTCTCATTACGTTGCTCCATGCTCAGCCACCGAAGTATATTCACACACAAAATAACTTAAAAACACGTCAATTTATAATGAAGCACAAGAAACTCACACTTAAAATCAAGATAACCAACAACCGGACATCACTCAACCACCACATCAACTAAACTGAAAGCTGGAAGTTTCCCTTACCCTTAGTGTGCGTATAATGGTTCAGTTTTCCTGGAAGCGTGTGCTATTTGTAGACATAAAGGAGAGGCCGAGACGCTGGAATGACAGTAGCGCGCGAATAAAATGGGTCCACTAGGTTGTGACTGTACTTCCGCCGCAGAGCGCCACGCATTACTCTCTGTGAAATTCACTTTATATATTAATCCATTGTAGTATTCCTATCACGTACAAGGTGTAAGTTGTATATGTCTTCTACATTTAGTTATCTAAAGAGAGCGTCACGCAAATCTCATTCATGTACAACTTTTAACAACTGAGTTAACAGGACATTAGAAAAAAAATTAATAACATCGTTAATTTTAATCGTAGAAATCTCAATTTTTGATATATTGTACTAAAGAAGGTGGACTACCATTTGTCTACAAGAAATGTTTTTCCGATGCTTAACCTCTAAGTTCTTACGTAATAAAAATGATAAACCCTAAATTTTTAATTCAAATTCGTGTATTTTTTTATTTAACTCTCAATGTAAATTAATTGAAAAAAGATTTAAAAAATTAGAGAAGTCTGTTAAAAACGTCTTTAATTGATGATTAAAATACAGTTCATTAGACATTTCTAGCCCTGTATTTTACGATTCCACGAGGTTATTAATTGGAATGTTTTTACTACAAACTCGGTCGCCGCGCGGCCGCTCCGCCAGTCACTTTCTTTCGTTAATCAGGGTATAGTACTGACATCTTTGTTTAGTATCCAGGTGCCTTTTTAATTTATTTGGTTTCATACTGTCTGAAGCCAAAACTTGCAAACAAATAACACACTGAGGGCGTTCATCACCGTTAACAATAGTGCTTGTGAAACCTAACGACAGGTATCATACTTTGTCATCATACTTTCTTACTTTAGCAGTCCGTGACGTAGATGCGCCCGTAGGTTCTGGATCTGTGGTTGACTCTTGGGAGACCGAACGTTCCATGTCAGAGTTCATACGCTTCATAATAATTGAAAGACACTACTATTTTTAAACGAATTAAAAAGACTGGTTCACATCAATGTCTGAACTTTCATTCACAACACATACCTCACTACGCTGACAGATATTTGTCAACAATACACAGGTTCTTCCCGCCTTTACCTACGTTCCCTCTTGATTACGCAACTAAAGTAAAGCATTCAACATGGAATGAGGAACCCCCACCACACCACAGTCAGCAAACAGCCAAACGGCCACACCACAACAGCAACACACGGTACACACAAGGACGAGCTCCTCGTTGTAAACGCTAACCTACAACGTGACAAATAGTGCATCAAAATTATAAGACCACAACACTCATGCTATTTCATTAATAAAATGAGTTATTCATCATTCCTAATTTTACTTATGTCATGTCGACGACTTAATTATGTGAAATATAAATTTGTTTTAAATTTTGCTTGTTGAACGAGCTCCGTGCCCCCCCTGACACCTTTACGCGCCCCCCTTGGGGGGGCGCACCCCACAGTTTGGGAACCGCTGCACTAGATGATGATGTGTACAAATGGTTTTCTAAACTTCGATCATCACAATTAGCAGTGCATGGAATACAAATTCAATTGACTTAAACATTTCAAAGCTAGCTCAGACTTGATATTTAGATTTCATAAGTGTCATAATATTTCAAGTAGAATACTTTGCTTAGTGCTGATTTTGAATCTATACAGCATTTTAGAAAGAGCTAAACAATTTAATTAGAAAATAGGGTTACTAGTTGAACCAAGTCTTCAATTTTGATGAAACAGCACTGTTTTGTATAGCTCTACTTGAAAAAACAATCATCAAAACCTGAAAAATCAACACCCAGCGTAAAGGAAAGTAAGGAATATGTAGCAGCTTTGCTGTGTGCATATGCGGATGGTAGCCACATGCTTAAAACTGTCATTATTGCCAAGAGAAAAAAAACACGAGATAAAAAGCATGATGAACAATCCACCTGTTCATTATCATAGCCCACCTAAAGCACGGAGTACCATATCCATAACAACAGGTTGGGTTCATACAAAAGCTCTACCGGAAATCAGAAAGTACCAAATCAAACACTTATAGCTCCCAGAAGACAAAATAAAAGCCTTGATACTGCTACATAATGCTCTAACGCACCCTGATGCCGAAACACTTTGCAGTAGAGATAAAGAGATAAAGTGCATGTTCTTGCCATCAAACACAACAGCTGTATTTCAATCAATGGATCAAGGAGTGATCTACATGGCAAAGCTGATTGACAAAAAGAAGTTTCTCAATGAAGTTTTAGAAGTCGAGAAGCCACTTCATGGATAAGAAGACAGAAGAGTACAAAAGACACTGCAAAATTTAAAGTCCAACAACATATGCTCTATGATCTACAACTTTGCAGATGCTGTATAAGAAATAAAATCTACAACTTTAGCAAATGCATGGAAAAAACATCTCTTGGATGAAGAACTTCGTTCTCCAGAAATAGAAAAACGTCAACCAGACTTCCGTGAGACCCTGCAACATGGAGGAGAAGCTCTCTCATTAGAGGATACTGAGTCCTCGCTTGAAGCATATGGAGATGATGATTCTGGCTACCACATCATAACTGAAGATATGATTGCTAATAGTATAACAGGGGTGCTAGAAAGTTCAAATGAAAAAGTCATTCTCAGCCAAAATTTAAAGTGAGCAAAGTAAAAGACAACTTGAACTTTGTCATCTAGTGTGGTCAATCAAAAAATCAGAAAACATATTACCCTATTATAATCACTTTTGCCTTCGTAGGTTATTAATTAACGAAATCAACTTAAATGAATCTAAAACAAAAATTAGTAACTATTTTTAAAGCCAGTAAATATGGAAAATGATTCTGACACAGCCGTCTTGTTTTTGAAGAAGATAGGCATTGGATAAAGTCTAACTATTTACTATAGTTATGAATATTTTGTTTAAAATATAAACTGATCTGTTTTATATAAATATAGTTAACTAAATAGTTTCTATTTTAATCCATGCAGTTTAAATGAGTCATATCAATATTATAAGGCTGGCCTACTTGCTACAAACTATTACAAGGGGCTTTCAACAGAACAGACACCTCAGAGCACCTTTGGTCTGTTATAATGGGGTATTAAATTAAAACTAAATTTATAGTGTTTTTAGTACATTCATTTAAACAAAGAGTTCATTAAGATTAATTCCTATGATTTTAGAGTCATATAATTTGAATGATAGAGTTAACTTATTTACATTAGAATCTGGTGATAGTTTTCTTTGATCCCAGTATGCTCGAATGTCGGTAGCAAGTGTAGGTGGGACTCTGAAGAGCTTTACTCCAGAAGATATCATAAATGTAACTACACGAGATAAATTCTGTGCTGTTACATGCAAATTTTCAGGTGTCATCTACAAAACAATACATAGCAATATATAAGTCAACAAAAACATACATACATTTCATTATCTCAACCTGAAATACAACAAACTAAATACCAACTATGGTTATGCATTAAATGTGTAACATACCTTACGTGGGCAAAGAAGGTGAGGTGTGAAAAGTGTGGCTAGGTTGCTGGCTGACATTTTGTTTTCCTGTTCATGCAGCGCAACCAAGTGTAATAACTGTAATACATCTTTAAGCATAACCCAGTTCTCAGAAGGAAGTAATAATATTAACAGCTGTAGAGCATGTTGTAGGCGTTCATCAGTATACTTATCTGAATTAAGCAAATCTAAAAGACAAACATATTTACTTTATCATGTTATTAAAAAAATTAAGAGTAATATTAACTCCTAACATTTTAAAAATTATATCTGGTTTGTCAGTTTTAAATATTATACCTGCAATTTGACAGTATGCAGGAAAGTATGCTTCTGTAAGAAGAGGTTCAGGTAATTCTGCAAGAAAATTTTTCAATACAGATGCACAGTCATGTACTGAGAAACAACTTTCAGTTAATTTTATTGTAGTTCCCTGATTGAGTAAATTCTTTAATTCTTGCTGTCTTGTCACTTTGCCTGTCCGTCTAAAAATGCCTTCCTGTATTATGTCTGCAATGAAAAGAACAAGATCATTAATAAAATATTTCACTATAACTCATATTCTCACTCACAAATTATATTCAATACTTATATCACAGAACTACAAAACTTCCCCCAACCCAAATATAGAATCTGTTTCAAACTTAATTGTTTAAAAGTCAGTTTATTCATTTTGTCTAATATAGGAGTGGCTATAGCAGAATATGAGTTTAGATTATAATCTTTCAGCCTTATACATATTGTCATAAATGTAGAATATATTGGTAAAAAATTATGCACTGACGAATATCAATGACAGAATGAATTTTTATTGTTAAAAATTGTTCACCACTATCACTTTAGTATGGGATATGTATTCATATAACAAAATAACTAGGTAAGAATGAGTGATCTTTTGTGACTTATATATTGTAGTTAATACGAGTGCTATTCGGAAAGTAACCTCCGTTTGACTATAAATAAAACAGGGATGTAGATACATAAATTTTATTATATACATCTTAAAACAACACACTTCCACTATTCTTCCACGTAATTGCCATTTAAATTTAAACATTTGTCATACCGTTTGACATCTACATAAATTTATGTATCTACATCCGTGTTTTATTTATACTCAAACGGAGGTTACTTTCCGAATAGCCCTCGTATTAACCACAATATATAAGTCACAAAAGGATCATTCATTCTTACCTTGACCAGTTTGGAAATCCCCTTTTCATAAAATTCTGGTGCCTGGGATCGCACCCAGCCTGTCACAGCATCGTGAAGATCTTTGTCGTCATCAAAGTGCTGGGACCCAAGCCACTTCTTCATCTTCATAAACAGGTGAAAATCACTGGAAGCCAAATCTGGACTATATATGGGGAATGATCAAAAACATTTGAATTGAAGCAACAAATCTTGTGTTTGCTGAGCAGTGTGAGGGCAAGCGTTGTTGTGCAAAAACACGACACCAAAAGTCAGCAGACCTCGGCATTTGTTCTGGATGGCTCTTGTTAGTTTTTTTAAAGTCTCACAATAGACTGGAGAATTGATGGTTGCTCCACGTTCCATGAACTCCACAAGCAGTATTCCTTTTGTATTGCAAAAAACAATTGCCATAACTTTCCTGGCAGACAAAGTTTTCCGCGCTTTCTTTGGTTTGTTTGGTGAGGCGGTATGACGGTTGTTTTGTCTCAGTGTTTATCTACGACACCCAAGTCTCATTGCCAGTCAAACGTCTCATTTTGTTGAGAAACGTTTCTTCTTCCGCGTTGTACTGACAGAAAGTGTAACGCGGAGCCCATTCGTTGTGTTTTGTAGTTCTTGAAAATCACTTTCGGTACCCACCAAGAACAGAACTTCCGATAGGCTAACTTTTCTGTGACTACTTCATACAAAAGAGTCCGAGAAATTTGCGCAAATTGTTCAGAAAGTTCAGAGACTGTGAACCGCCGGTTTTCAACGACTTTGTCATCAATTTTCTGAACAAGTTCATCACTGACTATGGATGGCCTTCCACGCCTTTCTTCATCATGAATGTTTGTTCATCCACTTTTAAACAAACGAACCTATTGATGCATAACACCTTCACTCATAACGTTTTGGTCGTATACAGTACACAATTCACGATGAATGTCTGTTGCTGTAAGTTTTTTGCCATCAGAAATCTTATCACAGCACGCACTTCGCATTTGGCGGGGTTTTCTATTACAGCGCTCATTTGAAAGACTATAATGAGTGAAAGAGCGACAGCGTGATCCTCCCACTATGTAGCTGGACGCATACTGAGCTACTATACAAGTTGGCACAGGAATCATGCCACTTCCCCCACTACTTCTCTCGCTATCCACAACAGAGGTTACTTTCCGAATAGCCCTCGTGTACATTAAAATTATAATCATTCTCATAAACAGAAATACCTACGGACTGTGGTTTCTATCCAGGAATTATTAAAATTGTTTTATCAGTTTACAATCAATCTGTTCCTTTTGTTATGTAACTGTTTTGTCCACTTAATATTGCAATATAAAAAATGACTAACCTGTCTTTAACATTTTATTATTTTTTCAAATATTTATTGTTCTAAAATTTTTTAGGGCTTGGACCCCTGATTATAGATAGATATTATACCAATAGCTACCACAGATTATATTATATATATATATTATAAATAAACTTTATAGATTATGTAGAATAGATATATAGTTCTGAATGTGATCTTCACTCACTTCTGCCCCGCGATGGAGCGCCAATCTATAAATGAACTTTATAGATAAGTAAATTTTGTAGTAGATATAGTGGTGTAGTAGTGTAATTGCAGATACGCACCGGTATCTACGATAATGTTGTTGATAAAATGTTCTAATTATAATTATTATTGTTATTAGTTTGATTGTATTGTCGAATAGGTGGGTATCGATGTTTCACTTCTTTAATTTAAAATATTTCTCGCACTCCGTTATTAACCTCCCTCACCACACGTGGATATTGTAGTCCTGTTCGGTGACGGTTCAGCTGAAATACATACACTGTATATACAAACAGATATTCTGGTTGAATATCCAATATGACTATCATACACAAGATAAATGATATAATGTCTAAATAAAGTTCTGAGTCATTAAAACTATTTGAATTCTTCCGCCACCTTTTGGTAGAACTGACTAAGAATAAATGAGCTAATTTAAATTTGAAATAATACTCTTTTTCCACTGGTAATAAAATGCAGAGGTTTATTAACGGTTAATAATGTTATAAAATCTTTGAAAAAGTTGACAATCAGTTACTAATAACTTTACGGATAATAATTACAATTAACAAAATTTAAAATAAGACTCTGCTTAGCCTCAAGGCTGGTAAACCTGTTGGTCATACAATAGTTTTAATTTTAAGAGGTTATGTCCTCTTGTATCATTTAATTACCATGTTCGTGTGGTTCTTTTAGGTAGCATGATACCAGGTACAAGATGTGGCATTAATAATGATATTAAATGAACAATAATTAAAAACAAACAATCAAATATTAAAATCGAAAATCAGTACCATATAACTGATAGTTATGGTATTATCGTACGCGGGAATCCGCATGCATTTTACAGTTTTTAATAGACAATCAGCGAGTGCGTTAGCTTGCACTACAGAAATGTATTACTTTATTTTAATAATTCACTTTAGGAATTATTTACTTACAAGAGAAAAATTTATTAAAAAACTCTTGTTATTATTTCCATCTGGTTTGGATTTTACTTGAGAACAGACTTGTAACAGAGAAATTGGCAAGTTACAGTTACGACTTTAAGGTTATCTCATAACGTGACTGGTTATTATGGTTAATTATCTTTAATATTTATTTCTTCTTAATCTAAGTATAGACATATTATTCATAATAGTTTTGATGTGTCATTATCAGTATCATATAATATTCTTTCGCATGAAAGTTAAAATATTTATTTTAAAATATAGAAAAAATCAAGAAAACAACTTTAGTCAATTGAGCGACTACTGGTATTGCTCGTATTTTGTAATAAATACTTCAAATATGATTCTTTTAATTATGACAAATAATTAAAATATTTATCCAACATATTAATAATTGCGAATTAATACTTTCATTAATTCTGATAAATTCCATCATTATTTTTGATACTTCGCTTTTTACTGACTTGCGTAGTAATCAACATTACGTATTTACAGAAATTTTATTTCTGTTTCAATGTTAATTAAATAAAAAGAATTGTACTCCCTGTTTTTATCTTTTACACAACACTCGTAAGTACGATCGATATTGTACACTAATCGTACTTAAATAGTATACACTCCGCACATTTCACTCGTTTATGCTAGTGTGGTTTGTAGGTTATATGTGTGTTGATTTACTGATGTATGCTTGTCGCGCACAATTCAAAAATTAAACTTCTTCATATCGGCGAGTGACATGACCTGTCTGTAAGATGACTGATCGTGAACTGTGATGCTCCTTCGAAGCGTCTGTGGCTCGTCTGCCAATGTTCATTCATTCAATTGGTTGAAAAAACTAAACTCTCTAACCCAAAGCACTTTATTTTCTTAAAATATTTAATTTTTTACCAATTTTGGCCTTTGCGTTTGAGGCTATATGACGTCAGCACTGGTACAAAAAATAATTGAAAAGTTTAAAATCGTAATAGCTTTCTCAATATTTGACTTATCGTTAAATGGTTAGTGTCAGTAAATTGCGGACATCCTGCGCTTTAATTAAAGTCCAAACAAGATTATATTCCGTCCATTACTTCAATCACTATAACAATTTTATTGATTTTTTATGGTGCATCTTATATTTTATAAGTTTATTACACCACATTTAATTATTTATACTAAAACACTTTTAATTAAACGCTCTGAGTCCATATCTCAACTGGTTTAATTCAAAACTTGGGAATTATTGTTACCCAAACAATATCTTGTTATGGCGTCTTTCGGCGTCCATATTTGATTTTTCACAAATGTACTTAAAACTAATTTTTCCTATCTAATAACACTAATACTGTAACCTAATTATAATAAAAACGTCTATTTACATAATTTTATACTTGAGTATATGTATAGGGCTGTATTTAATATACTATTTACATTGTTTTAGTACCCTCCTATCTCTTTTCTTACAATTGTCACTTTACTTCTGGTTTTTTCTATACAATTTAGATTATGTAATAATTGCAATTAGTGTACACTCATTGTACCTAATTCCCTACATATAATTGCTAGCTTTTAACTATCTTAGAACCCTTCAATTTTTAGTAATGGGTCTGTTTACATTATGTCATAGCATGGTAGTCAGTTATTTTTGTTAAAACAATAATTAAATTGTTATTGTTACACTTGATTTAGTTTTCCCAAGTAGTATCAGACATTCTTCTGATTCTTGGTAATAGTTTTACCTACTTTTAAACAAGTCTGTATGCTGTATTTTGCACAAATAACTTGCTCCTCATTGCTTGTTTACATTTGGCTTCCACTATCATGGTCATTTGGTTTTTAATAATTTATATATAAAATGACTATTCTTATGGTCATGGTCTGTTCTCAAAGTAGCATTAGGTGTCCCTCTTACTACTGGTAACACTCTTAACAATCTTTGTTCAAGCTTTAATACAGTATTTTGCTTAACTAGTTGGTTATACAATGTTTCTGCTTACTTCTGGCTATGTGTTCTTAGTTAGCTAGTTTACAATATTTTGGTTACAAAATTATTGTCATTATGTTCAGAATCTGTTCTCACAGTAGTACCAGATGTTTATCTAACTACTGGTAATACTCTCATTAACATTGGTACTTGTTTTGATACTGTATTTGGTCTAACTAATTGAGCATACTAGGCTCCATTTTTCCTATCTCTGTGCCATCACATTTGATCTGTTTTATTTGCATTGTGTTGCAATATAATACACTGTCTATGGTGGTGTATCATTACTTATAACAAATTCTTGATTGACATTATAGTGGATGGTTATTTATTTACATTAACATGTATGATTTTCTGTTTCATAGGTGTCTTTCCTATGGGGTTATGTAACAATGTACAACATGTTCTAATGCAGCATTTTGCTACTACTAACATGACTTCAGTATGGTATTTTACTACAATATTTTAACTGTTTTAATACACATGTTTACACGACTTCTTCTTAAACAATAATACAAATCTTTTTGTACTAATTACAATATCTTTCTTGTCATTGGTTGTATCTAATTCCTGTCACTTTTGTTTGATATATAACAAAGGTTTTTATTGTCAGTTCTCTATGAACAATAATATAATTGTTCGATTTTATTCTATTCTGGTGGTCTTATGATTATCTAAATTGATCACAATCTTTATCAAATTAGTCACACTAATTGTCTGTGTATATTTGACTATTTAATTCTTGTTGTTTTCACTATGAAATTAACACATTTTCTTACACTATAAACCTTATCACTGGAATTGTTTGTGTGGTTTATTAGGTTAAAATTAGTTAACTGTTCACAGGTTTCACACTTATATTAAGTACTCACTGTAATTGTTTGTGGTTTCTTAATGGGTAAACACTGGTTTTCTCTTTTCATATTTGATAATCACTATTCCTTTGGTTACTATTATTGTCTCTAGTACACTTGGTTTATGCTGAGTCCTTGCATGGTCTATCCATTTTCTTCTCTCTTCATGGTATGTTTCCTTATCCTTCTTCTTTCTTCTTCTTCAATATTTTCATTGTAGTCATTGTCTCCATTTGTTTCCCTCGCTGTTGGAGTTTATTGGTCCTTATTTTGTTGGTTCCCCTCACTGTTGGGTCCTATTGGGTCTGGTTACTGATATTTTTGTTTTGGCTCATGGTTATTTTCTTTCTTCATTTCGTATTTGATGCTGCTATGTTAATACTATCTTCCTCATCGTTGGATTTTTATACTAATATATCTGTAGATACACACTTTTATACACATAGGTTTATTTATCTAGACATACTTTCATGCTTTTCTCTTACTTGACGTTATTTTAGCTTATTTTATGTAACTACCATATTTGGTAACGTTACATATGCCTTCCTATAAGAATTGATTAATTCTGAATCAGTATCTTTATTTTTCATTGAAGAATTTATCAATTGTTGTACGTTTCCATGTCGATTCACATGTTTTTTACATATATCCCTTCACTTTCTTCTATTTGAATCATAATTATTCCCTTTCTATGTAATCATCTCCCTTGTTTATTTAGTTCCCTAATTCCCTAACATAAGCTTAGCTGGGGCAGTTCAGAGCGGCTCACTTTGGCTATTCAACTCTACTGGCCATACTAACTTCAATAAATATGGAGGCAAATCATCTCCTTCAATAATAATAAATGATTGCTGGCATTATTCATCAGTCAATTCATCTCAAATAATCAAAAAATAATAATAGTGGTCGTTCTTCCGACAAATAATAAATATCCTTGGGATTAACTCACGCATCTGCGGTTTATACATTGTTATACTCTCTTTTTCTTGATTCAACTCGACTAAATTCTTCACATATTATAGGGATAGTTTGTTTTACATTTCATCACTGGTATACTCTCATGATTATCTTCGTTAGTATATCACTTTTCATTCTTCTTCATCATTGATTAATCTTTTCATTTTGTATCACTTTAAACGTCATCTCGTCATATTCTTCATTCCAGGTTTTATTCTTCTAGATATAATTCGTAAATACATTTATTTTTTCTCCTTTCTCATGGTTTTAGTTGGTATTTAGTCCATGTGGTATTGGCTTTTCTCTAGTAAAATACACTAGAAAACAATGTGGTTGTGTGTGGTTGCTTGTCTACATCAATAATATTTATTTAGTTTGCTCTTCCAACTTCTTATTTACTCCTTCTCTCTTCATTTGTAGTACGAGTATGATGTTAAATTTTACTTGTTGACGTGGCTCTTGGAATTTGTTGTGCCTAAGTTGTAGTGTGTCGGCCTCGTATAGTACTCTTCTTTTATAGTACGGGTGAGATGTTCTTATTACTAGTTGACGTGGCTCTTGGAAATAATGATTTTACCTCATATATGCCGTGGATGGTGTGCGTCAGTCTCGTATTGTTCTCTTCCTTTATTAGTACTCTATTATTTATAAATACAATGTTCTGAATCCTTTACATAAATTCTTTGGGAGCATGTTTTTTCACATTATAAAATTACAATATATTCAATGTTTATTACATAGTTCTACAGTTACTTCTCATTTAATATAAACACATAATAATCTTCATAGCAATATTACATCCTTTCTTCTTTAATCAACATTTATTTTCATAATTATATCTTTCATTTTTCACTTTTTAATAAACAATAATCTTCATGGCCACATTTCATTTTTCATCTTTATATAGTCAACAGTTATATTCATAAGTATATTTTCATCTTTCATTTCATCTCCATAACAAATATTTTCATCCTTTACATAATATTCACAATAAAATAATTCTTATCGCTATTTTTTCACTTTTAGTCCTATATTTTAATTGCCGATATATCTTTTCATTGAAGCTTGGTTGTAAGTGCCCTTTATCTTTTTGGTTATAGGGTCTTGCAATTCATAAGTGTTATTGAAATTGTTCTTAGTTACAGTATATGGGCCTGTGAATAGCAGTAGCAGTTTTTTCGCAATACCCTCAACTGTACTTGGGAGTTCTCTATTTTTTATAAGTACTCTGTCTCCCACTTCATATTTGATAACTTTGGGTTGCGATTTTTTGTATTTGAGCCTAAGTTTGTCAGCTCGTTCAACTGCGTTATTACAGAATTTTGTTCTGTTAAATTTGACCTCTGTTTCTATTGGAAAATTAATGATTTCTGTAATTTCCCGGGGTGGTCTTTGCTCATACATAGCCATGTAGGGTGTTTCGTCAGTCGATTGATGATAGGCTAGGTTTAGGAAGTCTTCAGCCGGGGATAGATACTCCTCCCATTTCCTCTGCTGGCTGTGACAGTAGGTTCTTAAAATCCTTCCTACTTCTCTCAACACTCTCTCAGCAGGGTTGCTGTTGGGGTGATACACCGATGTTTTGTATGTCTTTATTCCCAGATGGATTAATGTTTCCCGCCACTTTCGTCCTCGGAACTGCGTCCCATGGTCTGTAATTATCGATAATGGTTTACCCACTTCGGATATATACTTGTTTATCACTATGTCCAGTATTTTATTTGTCGTAGCTCGATTTAGTGGGTACAGCTTGGTGAATTTGGTGTAGTGGTCAAATATGATGATTATATACTTATATTGGTGCCTTCCACCACTCCGTGGAAATGGTCCACAAATGTCTAAGAAGATTTTCTCTAAGTTTGCTGTCGATGTAATAGGTATCATTACCCCTTCTCGTTTCTCATTACTGCATTTTACTAACTGGCAAATATGACAATTTTGGATATACTTTCTAACTTTTCTATTCATGTCCTTGAAATGTACGTGTTCCTGTAATGCTTTCACGACCTTTACTGCGCCCATGTGACCATAGCGTATATGGTAATCAATGGTCAGTTCTTTTTCCAGGGCTTTTGGTATAACTACCTTCCATTTTTCACCATCTTTGTTATGTTTGGTGAATAATAATTGATTATGAGTACAGTAGAATTGTTTTATGTTCTCATCATTGTTTGCTAATTTTTGAATAATTAGTGATACTTTGGGATCCTGGTTTTGATGAGTGGTTATATCCGATAATATGTTAGTGAGTTCAGATGTGCTTTTTAGTAGGTGGTAGACTTTCGCAATGGTTTCCTTTTCTCCTTCGAATGTCTGGGCGTTGATGTTTATTCGGGACAACACGTCTGCAGCTATGTTGCTCTTCCCTGGTATGTACTCCCATTGGATGTTGTATTCCTGGAGTGTAAGAGTCCATCTCGTTAATCTACCATGCTTCAACTTGCAGTTCTTAAGAAATGAAATAGATTTGTGGTCTGTTCTCACTGTTACTGGATATCCCAATATGAAAGTTCTAAATTTCTCGCAAGCAAACACTATACTCAACAACTCCTTTTCCGTTGTATGGTAGTTTCGTTCACATTTATTTAAAGTTCGGCTTGCGAAACTGATTACTTGGTGATTACCTTCTTGGTCCTCTTGGTATAACACAGAACCAAGGCTTAGGTCGCTAGCATCACAGTTCATGAAAAACTGCTTCTCAAAATTAGGGTGATGCAGCATAACAGTTTCGAGAAACTTTTCCTTAATTAATTCAAAGGTAGAGTCTTGATCTGACCCCCACATCCATTTCTCCTTTGAGGATAGTTGTGACGAAAATCGAGCTGTCAGTTCAGAATAATTGTTTTGGAACTTTCGATAATAATTACAGATTCCGAGGAACGATTGTAATTGCTTTTTATTTCTTGGTACAGGGAAACGCTGGATTGCTTCCATCTTTTCTTGGGATGGTGTAATTCCATACTCTGACAAGTTAAACCCCAAAAATTGCACTTCCTTTGCGATCAACTGTGATTTGTCTAATTTGAGTGTAATATGGTTGTCTTCCAACTTTTGTAATACTTGTGCCACCCGGTTACAGTGCTCTTCCCAATCATTAGATGTGATTAAAAGGTCATCGACATATACTGTCGTAAATTGTAATGTGCTGTGGCCCAGTATTTCGTCCATACATTTGACAAAGATGGCCACTGAGTTCACTAAGCCGAATGGTAATCTCTTAAAATGGTAATTACGGCCTTCAAAAATAAATGCTGTGAACTTTCTGCTATTCGGGTGCAATTCAACCTGCCAATATCCGCAGACCGTATCCCATATACTGTAATATTTGGTGCCATAAAATCTCTTTAGTATTTCGTCGATTTCTCCAGGCGACATCCTGTCATTGACTATGGACTTATTGATTTCACGTGCATCCAAGCAAATTCTCACTGCACCGTTTTTCTTGGGTACAGCCACAATGGGATTAGTGTATGGGGAATTGCTTACTTCAATTATATCGTTTTCTATTAATCTTTGGATTTCCTCTCGAACGGCCTCTTTAAGTGAAAAAGCGATTGGGTAAGACTTTCGCTTGAATTCTGCCTGGTCCTTAAATTTTAATTCACACTGGAAATTCTTTATTTTACCAGGTGTATCGGAGAATACGTGACGGAATTGATAGTATATATTTATTAGCTGGTCACGCTGTTCCCAAGTCAACTCATGGCTATTCTTGTTGGTCTGGAATTCTCTGATTTCCTTAATTTTTTCCAACCATAATGCTTCCTCTGGACTGCTGCGAAGTTCTTGGTTGATGGCGCTTTTATGATGTTCATGGCCTTCCCTGATGTAATAGATCACATGTTCTGAGGGTGCCTTCCTATACTCTGTTAAATTGGCGGTCCATTCAACTTCCTCTGCCTTCATTACTACAGTATTTGCATCCATATTAATTATGGCTGTGTATTTTCGTAATATGTCGCAGCCGATGAGTAGGGTGAATGGTAGTCCACTGGCTACAAGGAATACCATTGGGATTGTTTTTCCATTGCTTGATACGTCCAGTTGCACCTGTTGGCGAATAGTTTTATTTTGACGTCCGGTGGCTCCAATAAGTATTATGTTGTTAATTGGTAAGGTTGGTATGGTAGTTTTATTTTCTGACTGTATCCTGTCCAATTCCATTTTGTCAATTAATGATACGTTAGCCCCGGTATCTACCATTGCTGTGGCATTTGTGCTGTTGACTTTCACAGATATATACGCGATTTCGCTGTTGCTCGCATCTCCGATAATACTTTCTTTATCTTCCATTAAATCTTTTCTAATGTTTTTGAGGTAATTGTTATGGTATGTTTTATGATAAGCCAAATGTTTCGCCAAAATATCAGACCCAATAGTCCGGTTCAGTGAGGGTGTGGTTGGTCTTTTCACTGCCGGTTGGCATTTAAAGGCAGGTCACCGTTTTCGTGCCTGTCTTGTGACGTTGATGCGATGGGTTCCTGGCCTCCAGGCCCGTGTCCGTTGTGATAAGCTTCCGTAGTCTGTGTGACTGTTCTGTGGCCTCCACTGCTGTCGCTTCCATTGGATCTATAGCCTGACTCTCGTTCTTCTCTATCACTGTGACTGGAGTTATTGTGTTGGTTTGGAAAACTCCTCCATCCTTGGTAATAATTCCTGCGATTCCCACCTCGGCTGGCATGGGTGTAGTTTACCCTACGGAAATGATTGTTGTTTTGATTCCCGTTGCCTTGTCATGGTTGATTATTGGGAGATTGGTTGTGGTATGGTCTATAGTAATTGTTACCTCTCTGGTAATGTGTGTCCCTTTGGTATCCACCTGGACGAGGGTTGTTATAATTTCCTCTGTTCACGTTGTTGCCACCTCCATCTTGGCGTGGTATTGGTTGGTTTTGAAATCGTGGTGGATTGTTGAAATTTCTCCCTGGACTAGTTCTGTCATTGTGATTGGTGGGGTTATTATTTCCGGGCCCTCCCCGATCATACGCTTGGCTAGGTACTTGGCGGTTTCGCTGATAATACCTTTCTCTTTCGTGACTTTCTAGCAGGTCACACATCCCTTGAATTGTTTTTATTTGTGAGTTCAGCCTCCCTTGCAAAATACCTTGGTTGAAATGGTACGCTAGTTTAGTAACCAAGCATTCTTCTGGAATTGCTGGCTCCAAATTTCTAGCTAGGCAAATTTTGCCTAAGAAATAGGTAGTCATTGATTGCCTACCATTTACATCGAATTTCCCATTTGTTATGTCGTCCCTGATGATGTTTTGGGTGGCTTCTGACCAGTACTTTTGTTTAAAAGCCGTTTTAAAAGTGTCGTAGCTCCCCACTTCGTGACGGGTTGCCGTCCACCAATTGTCGAATGTATTTTTAAAGGATTCATCCAACATCCCCTTAATGATGGACCACCTGCTTTTTCGGTTTCTGTTTATTACCTCTTCTATCCTTTCTAAGAATTCTAATGGGTTTTTAGAATATGTTCGGAATTCAATCTGGTCCCTGCCTTCCAGGTGACTTAGTCCGGATAGGATGTTTGGGATGGTTCGCAGACGAAGCATCTCGTCTCTGATATCATTCAACTCTCTCTGTTGACGTTCCGTTAATTGGGTTTTGTCGTTATTTACCTGTTGTTTAATAGCGTCTACCTTCACAGAGACTTCCTCGCATTTTTCATTTAACGTCGACTGCGCTACCTTCATTACAGTTTGTTCCTGCGCTATCATTCCTATTTGGGCATTGTGTGTCTTCTCAACATCGCTAATACGCCGGTTGATGTCTATTTCTGTCTGTACTAATTTCAGGCTGGTGCTTTCTCCCTCCTTTCGTATTTCAGAAATTTCGACATTAATTTCTGTTGTCAATATGGCCATTTGTTTTTCGGTTTCCTTAACATTTTCCCCCAATCTTCTTTCGATCATTTCTACCGTGTCCTTAGCAGTTTCTTCCACCTTGTCACTGTTGATATTTATTTGTTGCCATATTCTTTCGTGGTCAGTTTGTATGGTTTCGACATCTCGGTTAAATTTAGCATTAATTTCATCGATCTTCTGGTTGGTCTGATCAATTTTTATACCCAATTCTGCAGATAGGTCTTCCTTCATTATGGCCATTTTCTTCTCTAATAGTTCTTCAGTTTTTCTTTGCCCGTCTTCCATTCTCCTGTTTGTTTCATTGATCTTGTCATTCAATTCCTCCTTCAATAGCTCCATATTTTTCTGGCTCTCCCTCTGGCCTTCTATCTTCTGGTCAGTGGATTTCTCGCCTTCCTTGAGCGACTCTATTTGCTTGCTTAATTCCTTGGTGGATTGACTGGCTTCTTCTATTTTATTGTTTAGGTCCGCCTTTAGTGATTCTATTGATTTGTTGTTACTTTGTTCTATCCTCTGACTCAACGTCTCCATCGTTTTGTTGGTGCCTTCGATGATCATCCGCATCATCTCCTGGTAATCCACGCTTACGGGCTTCGTTGGTCTCTCTGGTTGGCTTATTTCCGGTAGAACTTCTTGTGGTATTATTTCCGGCTCCTCGTCATGTTGCTGAACCTCCTCCGCCGGTTCAAGTGGTTTGTCCTCTATTTCCAATAAAATTTCTTCGACGTCTTCCGTTGACGTAGCCTCCTTTTCTTCCATTCTGGCCTCCCTCTCTGCTTCTGTTGCCCTCTTTCTCGACGTTGACCTCCTTGTGTACATCTCGTCGCTGGCAATGTACCTGCAGTCTCTTGACGGATTGGGGTGATTAGATTATTGGTTATGGTATATTTTTCCCTAATCCGCGCTCAGACGTTGGGCGCCAATCTATAAATAAACTTTATAGATTATGTAGAATAGATATATAGTTCTGAATGTGATCTTCACTCACTTCTGCCCCGCGATGGAGCGCCAATCTATAAATGAACTTTATAGATAAGTAAATTTTGTAGTAGATATAGTGGTGTAGTAGTGTAATTGCAGATACGCACCGGTATCTATGATAATGTTGTTGATAAAATGTTCTAATTATAATTATTATTGTTATTAGTTTGATTGTATTGTCGAATAGGTGGGTATCGATGTTTCACTTCTTTAATTTAAAATATTTCTCGCACTCCGTTATTAACCTCCCTCACCACACGTGGATATTGTAGTCCTGTTCGGTGACGGTTCAGCTGAAATACATACACTGTATATACAAACGGATATTCTGGTTGAATATCCAATATGACTATCATACACAAGATAAATGATATAATGTCTAAATAAAGTTCTGAGTCATTAAAACTATTTGAATTCTTCCGCCACCTTTTGGTAGAACTGACTAAGAATAAATGAGCTAATTTAAATTTGAAATAATACTCTTTTTCCACTGGTAATAAAATGCAGAGGTTTATTAACGGTTAATAATGTTATAAAATCTTTGAAAAAGTTGACAATCAGTTACTAATAACTTTACGGATAATAATTACAATTAACAAAATTTAAAATAAGACTCTGCTTAGCCTCAAGGCTGGTAAACCTGTTGGTCATACAATAGTTTTAATTTTAAGAGGTTATGTCCTCTTGTATCATTTAATTACCATGTTCGTGTGGTTCTTTTAGGTAGCATGATACCAGGTACAAGATGTGGCATTAATAATGATATTAAATGAACAATAATTAAAAACAAACAATCAAATATTAAAATCGAAAATCAGTACCATATAACTGATAGTTATGGTATTATCGTACGCGGGAATCCGCATGCATTTTACAGTTTTTAATAGACAATCAGCGAGTGCGTTAGCTTGCACTACAGAAATGTATTACTTTATTTTAATAATTCACTTTAGGAATTATTTACTTACAAGAGAAAAATTTATTAAAAAACTCTTGTTATTATTTCCATCTGGTTTGGATTTTACTTGAGAACAGACTTGTAACAGAGAAATTGGCAAGTTACAGTTACGACTTTAAGGTTATCTCATAACGTGACTGGTTATTATGGTTAATTATCTTTAATATTTATTTCTTCTTAATCTAAGTATAGACATATTATTCATAATAGTTTTGATGTGTCATTATCAGTATCATATAATATTCTTTCGCATGAAAGTTAAAATATTTATTTTAAAATATAGAAAAAATCAAGAAAACAACTTTAGTCAATTGAGCGACTACTGGTATTGCTCGTATTTTGTAATAAATACTTCAAATATGATTCTTTTAATTATGACAAATAATTAAAATATTTATCCAACATATTAATAATTGCGAATTAATACTTTCATTAATTCTGATAAATTCCATCATTATTTTTGATACTTCGCTTTTTACTGACTTGCGTAGTAATCAACATTACGTATTTACAGAAATTTTATTTCTGTTTCAATGTTAATTAAATAAAAAGAATTGTACTCCCTGTTTTTATCTTTTACACAACACTCGCAAGTACGATCGATATTGTACACTAATCGTACTTAAATAGTATACACTCCGCACATTTCACTCGTTTATGCTAGTGTGGTTTGTAGGTTATATGTGTGTTGATTTACTGATGTATGCTTGTCGCGCACAATTCAAAAATTAAACTTCTTCATATCGGCGAGTGACATGACCTGTCTGTAAGATGACTGATCGTGAACTGTGATGCTCCTTCGAAGCGTCTGTGGCTCGTCTGCCAATGTTCATTCATTCGATTGGTTGAAAAAACTAAACTCTCTAACCCAAAGCACTGTATTTTCTTAAAATATTTAATTTTTTACCAATTTTGGCCTTTGCGTTTGAGGCTATATGACGTCAGCACTGGTACAAAAAATAATTGAAAAGTTTAAAATCGTAATAGCTTTCTTAATATTTGACTTATCGTTAAATGGTTAGTGTCAGTAAATTGCGGACATCCTGCGCTTTAATTAAAGTCCAAACAAGATTATATTCCGTCCATTACTTCAATCACTATAACAATTTTATTGATTTTTTATGGTGCATCTTATATTTTATAAGTTTATTACACCACATTTAATTATTTATACTAAAACACTTTTAATTAAACGCTCTGAGTCCATATCTCAACTGGTTTAATTCAAAACTTGGGAATTATTGTTACCCAAACAATATCTTGTTATGGCGTCTTTCGGCGTCCATATTTGATTTTTCACAAATGTACTTAAAACTAATTTTTCCTATCTAATAACACTAATACTGTAACCTAATTATAATAAAAACGTCTATTTACATAATTTTATACTTGAGTATATGTATAGGGCTGTATTTAATATACTATTTACATTGTTTTAGTACCCTCCTATCTCTTTTCTTACAATTGTCACTTTACTTCTGGTTTTTTCTATACAATTTAGATTATGTAATAATTGCAATTAGTGTACACTCATTGTACCTAATTCCCTACATATAATTGCTAGCTTTTAACTATCTTAGAACCCTTCAATTTTTAGTAATGGGTCTGTTTACATTATGTCATAGCATGGTAGTCAGTTATTTTTGTTAAAAAAATAATTAAATTGTTATTGTTACACTTGATTTAGTTTTCCCAAGTAGTATCAGACATTCTTCTGATTCTTGGTAATAGTTTTACCTACTTTTAAACAAGTCTGTATGCTGTATTTTGCACAAATAACTTGCTCCTCATTGCTTGTTTACATTTGGCTTCCACTATCATGGTCATTTGGTTTTTAATAATTTATATATAAAATGACTATTCTTATGGTCATGGTCTGTTCTCAAAGTAGCATTAGGTGTCCCTCTTACTACTGGTAACACTCTTAACAATCTTTGTTCAAGCTTTAATACAGTATTTTGCTTAACTAGTTGGTTATACAATGTTTCTGCTTACTTCTGGCTATGTGTTCTTAGTTAGCTAGTTTACAATATTTTGGTTACAAAATTATTGTCATTATGTTCAGAATCTGTTCTCACAGTAGTACCAGATGTTTATCTAACTACTGGTAATACTCTCATTAACATTGGTACTTGTTTTGATACTGTATTTGGTCTAACTAATTGAGCATACTAGGCTCCATTTTTCCTATCTCTGTGCCATCACATTTGATCTGTTTTATTTGCATTGTGTTGCAATATAATACACTGTCTATGGTGGTGTATCATTACTTATAACAAATTCTTGATTGACATTATAGTGGATGGTTATTTATTTACATTAACATGTATGATTTTCTGTTTCATAGGTGTCTTTCCTATGGGGTTATGTAACAATGTACAACATGTTCTAATGCAGCATTTTGCTACTACTAACATGACTTCAGTATGGTATTTTACTACAATATTTTAACTGTTTTAATACACATGTTTACACGACTTCTTCTTAAACAATAATACAAATCTTTTTGTACTAATTACAATATCTTTCTTGTCATTGGTTGTATCTAATTCCTGTCACTTTTGTTTGATATATAACAAAGGTTTTTATTGTCAGTTCTCTATGAACAATAATATAATTGTTCGATTTTATTCTATTCTGGTGGTCTTATGATTATCTAAATTGATCACAATCTTTATCAAATTAGTCACACTAATTGTCTGTGTATATTTGACTATTTAATTCTTGTTGTTTTCACTATGAAATTAACACATTTTCTTACACTATAAACCTTATCACTGGAATTGTTTGTGTGGTTTATTAGGTTAAAATTAGTTAACTGTTCACAGGTTTCACACTTATATTAAGTACTCACTGTAATTGTTTGTGGTTTCTTAATGGGTAAACACTGGTTTTCTCTTTTCATATTTGATAATCACTATTCCTTTGGTTACTATTATTGTCTCTAGTACACTTGGTTTATGCTGAGTCCTTGCATGGTCTATCCATTTTCTTCTCTCTTCATGGTATGTTTCCTTATCCTTCTTCTTTCTTCTTCTTCAATATTTTCATTGTAGTCATTGTCTCCATTTGTTTCCCTCGCTGTTGGAGTTTATTGGTCCTTATTTTGTTGGTTCCCCTCACTGTTGGGTCCTATTGGGTCTGGTTACTGATATTTTTGTTTTGGCTCATGGTTATTTTCTTTCTTCATTTCGTATTTGATGCTGCTATGTTAATACTATCTTCCTCATCGTTGGATTTTTATACTAATATATCTGTAGATACACACTTTTATACACAAAGGTTTATTTATCTAGACATACTTTCATGCTTTTCTCTTACTTGACGTTATTTTAGCTTATTTTATGTAACTACCATATTTGGTAACGTTACAATATATATAGTAATGAATAGATGTAGTCGTCTCTGTAAAAATGTATATGTCGTGTGTTCGCCTCACACTGTTGTCGTTACTTCAATGTTTTGCGCTAACGAAGTCCGCAGCGATGTTTCAAATTACCAGTACAACGCGAGTGGAAACCTTACCTGTTTGTTCATAGGGGTTTAATAATCCTGGGTGGTGCCAAATTGTTTATTTAAAACAATTAAATTAATAAATAACGTGAAAGAAAGTGTTCCAATCTATGATGGCCGGGAGTATTCAAGTTTGTTCCCGCCTTCGTACAACCTACTGAATTAAGCCGGTGGTTTGTCGAGTTGCAGCGAGAGCGCTGGCCGTCGATTCTGGAAGTTCGCTAAAATGCACAAATTATTCAATACACTTCCCTATGAAATAAAAACAATGGTTACACTCTGTACTAGTTTCTTTAATGATTGATCGGTAATTATTCAGGTTGACAAGAAAATTATATTTGGTTATTCAATAAATTTTGCACCGACATTTGATATGAGACAATTTCTCTAGGGTTTGGCGAAATCGATTTTGGAACAATTCATACGGCCTAAGATGGCTACAGTTTACTTTGTTTACAATCTGTTCCGTTTAAAATCTAGGTTCTTTTGATTACAAGAAAAACATTACTTATGATTACAATAAAAAGTACACTACCTTACATTATTCGTACTTAAATAATATAAAATGTGGCTACAATTTGTTACTGCAGTGTAGTAAAGTGTGTTTCAAAAGTTCGCAATCTAAGGCTAGGTTATTTCCTTAATTAATAAATTTTCAGTGTTGGTTTATCTTACTTAATCTTTGAAAGAAATTATATTCAGTTTATAATGAGAGTTCAGATAACTGTGAGAAATATTTAAAGTGAGTTTATTTCAGGAAATTGGGTAATTCAATTATACTTATCAAATCAGACGACTTGGTATAAACAGTCGTTCAGTCGTAATGTAATTGGGCTGCAATCGTGTTCAGTTTTCAATAATCTTGGGGCTTAAGTATGTCTTGCGTCCTTTTCATGTTAGTTGTAGTCATTTTTTCATTTAATTCTCAGGTAAAATGGTCCTCGGCATCAGTTAAAGATTATTGTTACTCGTCTTCTTCTTACTTGTTCATGTTTTTTGAATTTTGATTACTTTTATACATTTAAAAATGAAAATTTAGGTCATTCAATATTTGGCGTCTAATCTTGACGAGCGTCACTTTGAGAGTACTATAAATTAACGGAAAATACGTAACCAACGTCTGTTGTCATGGTTACAAATTAATCCTGATTGGTTAATCTTGGCTTATAACCATTGTTATCAAATTTGAATTTTATTCAAAATTACTGTATATCTTCTGAATGCTTTTATTCTTCTGTCTTCCTTCCTATATATTAAATATTATCACTACTGTTATTATTTCCTTTCAAAGATTGTTTTGATATCCCATAAGGTTGGGTTCTATAAGATATTAACGTTTGTACAATTATTGGGTTCTATAAGATATTAACGTTTGTACAATTATGTTAATATTTGCTAATTACATTTCTCTTTTAATTTAAGTCCTTATTCTAACATTTTTCTTTTAATATGATTTACAAATTATCCTTGGCTGGTTACTCGCCTTGGATTTGTTAAATTCCTTATTGATTTTATACAATTTGTAGTTATTTGTTTTTGACAGTTAGTCATTTCCTAGGCCTAAGCAGCCATTGATTATTTTTACTTATTTTATACAGATATATCTCATTTTACTTTAATGCATTTTGTTTTGTTATTATAATGGGTTGTTTTATTTGTTGATGTGTTTTGGAATTGATTTTATACTATTTGTAGGTTTTTATTATTTTCTACATCATGGCTTGTTAATTATTTCCTAACTGATTTTCCAGTGTTATTATTTTTGTATTGATTTAACTTCTTATTGATCTATTTTGCCTTTGTTAACAATATGGCTATTACTTACTATTAAAACATAACATCTAGGCCTATGGTCTGTACCATTCCTTCAGCCATATCCTATTCATAAATTTAATTAAACAAATTTTTTAACAGTTATTAGGTAATGTTTGTTTACACTTCATTTCATTCCTTATTATTTTTTGGGTGAGAAACATCATCACTCCTTTTAAACTTATTCAATTAATTATCCCTTATAACTTGGGGTGTTTATTGATTTCATTTCTAATTCTTTATTTCTTACATAATCTCTATCTTCAATCCATGGTAACACCAACTGTTTACCTTTCATGGGATTCTCCCTTTTAAATACTATTGTATACAATTTAACTTAATTTTATTAATAATAAGATTCTTATTTTGATAATAATGTCACCATCACTATTTAGTGTTCATTACAGGTTATTATCTGTTTAATCCTAATACTATCATTAACAACATTATTAATTATTAATATGGTTCACCATTAATCATTTAGAGTTTGTTTATACATTATTAAGTGTTTTTCCCTTATTAATATGGTTTCTAATTATTTTGGGGTTTTACACTTTCACTTTTGCACTGCTTAAATGTTTATATTAAGTGTTTATTAGTGGGTAATCCCTATAATTACTTTTTCTTTGACACTTAGTTGATTTTATATTCTCACTATCTCTCTCATTACAAATATTATTTACATGATTAATAAGTTTATGTCGTTATAGAGTTTTTTGTTACATCTAACTCTAATTCTTGGGTTAGTATACTTTTATTTTTTCACATTACGTTATTGGGTTTTATCAAATCATTTACGTTTATCTTTCAATCGATAATAATAATTATTTTATATATTGGTTAGTTATTGGTTTCGTTTCCAATATTACTTTTGAGTGTACCATTTCTCCTTTTCATATTCTATATTATTTGTCTGTGTATTCTCATTTGGTTTCACTTTATTTCCTTTATACTTGGTTAGTTTCATGTTCATTTTCCTTCTTCACCTTCATATTATTTTGTTTCATTTTATTTTGGTTTTCCCCTTCTTACTTGGTTTTATTTCATTTGGTTGTATGGACTTATCCACTTTCTTCAATTGGTTTCATTCTTGTTTGGTTTCGTTTTTTTCCCTTCTTCTTTTGGTTCTTTTTATTTGGTCAATCACTTTCTTATTTGGTTTTGTCTTTTCCCTTCTTCTTTTGGTTCTTTTTATTTGGTCAATCACTTGGGTTAGGTCATGTCGTCGTTTGTTGTGTCATTGTCATTTTATTTTCATTATATTAAACATTTTATTTTATACGAATTACTTTTTTATATTCATGATTCATCTTTTTTATCCCTGGCTTATTTGTGTTGTAACATAATGCCTCTCCTTCAAAATTGATCATTTTGATAAAACACTAGCAGTTTTTTTTATGAAATTATCAGTTATATATAATTTTTTCCTCTTCTTTCTTGTTTGTTTCTTCCTTCTTATTTCTATTCTTACTTGATTCACTCCATTTTATTTAGATCAGTTTTTATTTATTTCCATTAGTGCATTCTCCCTTTTATATAATTTTTTCCCTAACCTTTAATAGCTGGTTTCTTCCATTACTACTCATTTTTCTGAGATCAGAGGAACATCATCTCTGCTCAGTTAATTTGATTGCTGGACCTATTCTCAGTCAATCTTAAATACCTTTTTTGTCATCTTGTCACTTAAATTAATAATAATAATATTTTTTGGGATTGTCCACTTAGTGGTTTTTTCGATTATTTTAGCCTTTTACTCATTCTTCCTTCCACTGTACCTTTGCTATATACTGTTATTTACTCATACAGTTGATTGTTTTTTATTTATTTTGTTGTTAACTTCATCATTTCTAACTTTTCATTAGTTTGTTTTTCTTTTCTTCTTGTGATCATTTTAATTATCTTAGACATCTTTTTTCTTTTTCTTGGTTGTTTACTAATATTCTGCTTTAGCCATTTGCTGTATATTTGTTTTATACACAATATATTTTTTTTTTCTTATACCAGTTCAGTTTTTTTTTTTGTTCTTTGAATACATTGAATTCATTATAATTTTAAGTATTTGTCTTAGCAGTTTTTGCTTGATTTTATTTTTGTTTATTTTATTTTGTTTTAAATATTGTTCTGAATAATTTTTGTAAGTTTGTTGTTCTTACTTTGTAGGAATTTTTGTAACTTATTCCTTATATATTTATACACTTTTTTTCTTTTTTTTTTATGTTATTTATACATTATTGTAAGGTGATCTTACTTTGTCGGAATTTTTGTAACTTATTCCTTCTTTTAATATTTTATGTTAGGCCTCATAAGTCATCGAAATATTGTTGTAAGCTGGTCTTACTTCTTTTGAATTTTGGTTTTTATTAATACTCTTTCTCCTTCGTTATACTTAATTATTTTAGGTTGGTTTTGAGAATACTTTGCTTTTTGTTTCTCGATTTTCTCCATGATTCGGCTGTACCATTTGTTTTCATCATACGGGTCTTCTGGGTTGTTCGGAAATTCTATTAATTCCTGTATCTCTCTATGTGGTTTTCTTCCAAACATCATTAAATATGGGGTGTTCTCAATAAAATGGTGGTAACTTATATTCAAAAATACTTCGGTTGAAGTTAAATATTTCTGCCATTCCTTTTGATTATCATTATCATATATGTTCTTAAAATACGTTCCACCTCTCTTAACACTCTCTCTGCGGGATTACTGCTAGGGTGGTATATAAGGATGGTTTATATGTTTTTATGTTTAATTTTAATAGTTCCTCTTTCCACTTTTTCCCTTTGAATTGTGTTCCGTGGTCTGTTATTATCATGTATGGTTTTCCTATTTCTGTAATGTATTTATTTTTTATGATGTCTAATATTTTATTTGTTGTTGGTCTGTTTATAGCATATAACTTGGTGTACTTGGTGCAATGGTCCAATAGAATCACTATGTATTTGTATCTGTGTCTCCCTCTGCTACGTGGGAATGGTCCACATATGTCGAGAAACACCTTTTCTAGTTTGGCGTTTGAAGTGATGGGTATCATCGTTCCATCTTTTCTCTCGTTATTTGTTTTGACCATCTGACATATTGTGCAGGTTTTAATGTTTTTATTTACCTTTCTAGTTATACCTTTTATGAACATTTCTTCCTCTAATGCTTTTATCATTTTGAGTGTTCCCATGTGTCCGTATCTGACATGGTAATCTTTAATTATTTTGTTTTCTATTGAGTTTGGAACTACTAGTTTCAATGTTCCTTGGTTCTTTTTGGTTTTAACGAATAGTATATCTTTGTGTATGCAATAAAAGTTATTTATAATTTCCTCAGATTCCAACAGTCTCTTTCGTATGTTTAAGATTTTGGTGTCTTGCTTCTGCTGTAGCACTATTTCGCTTACAATATCTTCCAGGTTCTTCCTATCCTTTAATAAGTAATACACTTTGGCGATCTTCTCCTTTTCTCCTTCAAATGTTTGGTTTTCTACATTTATTCTGGACAAAACATCCGCCGCTACGTTCTTCCGTCCTGGAATATACTCCCACGTAATATGGTACTCTTGCAGAGCGAGTATCCAACGTGTAAGTCTGCCATGACTCAATTTGCATTGTTTTAAAAATGATATGGACTTATGGTCGCTTCTGACTGTAATGGGATATCCTAATATATAGATTCTGAACTTCCCGCATGCAAATACTGTGCTGAGTAGTTCTTTTTCTGTAACGTTGTAGTTACGTTCGCAACTGTTTAGTATCCTGCTTGCAAAACTGATGACCAGGTGGTTTCCTTCCTTACCTTCTTGATATAATTCTGCGCCTAGACTGACGTCGCTGGCGTCACAATTCATAAAGAAGGGTTGTTCAAAGTTGGGGTGATGTAGTATTACAGTTTCTAGAAATTTTTGTTTGATTAGTGTTAAGACTTCTTCCTGCTCAGTTCCCCAAGTCCATTTGTCTTTTGCTGAGAGTTGTTTTGAAAATTTTGCGGTAAGATATGAGTAATTAGTTTGAAACTTTCTATAATAATTGCATATACCTAACAAGGACTGTAATTGCTTCTTATTTTTAGGTGTGGGGAATTTCTGAATAGCTTCTACTTTTTCTTGGGATGGAAATATTCCCTGTTCGGTTAAGTTGAATCCCAGGAATTTGATTTTGTTGGCTATAAACTTCGATTTATCCAATTTTAGCGTAATGTTATTATCGGATAACTTTTTTAATACTTGCTCAATTCGTTCACAGTGCTCGTCCCAGTCTGAAGATGTTATTAGCAGGTCGTCCACATATACTGTTGTGAACTGCAGAGCTTCTTGACCTAAGACTTGGTCCATGCATTTAACGAACACTGCGACGGAGTTAATGAGGCCGAAAGGTAACCTCTTAAATTGGTAGTTTCTTCCGTCGAATATAAAAGCCATGTATTGTCTATTGTGTGGGTGTAGCTCCACCTGCCAGTACCCACATACAGTATGCCAGGTACTTATGTATTTGGTGCCATGAAATCTTTTTAAAATTTCTTCAATTTCTCCCGGTGAAGTTCGGTCATTTATAATCATTTTGTTGATCTCTCGGGCGTCTAAACAGATCCGTACCTTACCATTCTTTTTGGGTATAGCTACTATAGGACTTGTGTATGGAGATTGGCTATACTCAATGATGTCCTCCTCCATCATTCTGTTGATTTCTGTTCTGACTTCATTTTGTAGGGAGTAGGCTATGGGGTAAGATTTTCTATGGAAGTCTACCGGTTCACGGAATTTGATCTTGCATTGGTACCCCTTGACCTTGCCTGGAGTATTGGAGAAAACGTGTTGGTATGTGTTATAAATTGCTATGAGATTTTCAGCTTGTTTCTTCGTTATTTCTTGTTTAGATCGTTCTCCTTGGAAAGTTCTTATTTCCTCTATTTTCCGTTCCCATAAATCTCTATCTTCGGGTCTTGGGGAATAGTCAGCAGCAAAATGTAACTTCCGTCGCCGCGCGTGTACTATATTTCGGTGTCCGATGTGTACATCCAACAGTTTTCTTCACAAGTAACTAATGCCAACTTATGAAGGTTATGTACGACAATGTAACTTAAATAAAATTTACTTTGTTAGTGTACATTAAAAGGGTGTATTTATTGGAAGTACAGAAATTAGTTTACATTTATCGCACATAATTACAGTACAGAGACAATTTTGGGAGGTTGTGGCCACGTTTAACAATATAAATTAACCTTTTACATTTTTAAAATTAATTAGACTTAACAAACGTTTCCTTACTTAGTGTACATTCAAAGGCTGTATTTATTGTATGGATAAAAGGCTGTATATAACATTAACGGCTGTATTTATTCGAAGTACAGGAATTAAAACCTACTTCCAATTTAGAACGTATAACCTAGTAGGCTACCTTATTCGTACATATTTTATTGGAGTTTATTGGTACATATTTTATTAAAAGGGTGTATTTATTGGAAGTACAGAAATTAGTTTCCATTTATTGCACATAATTACGGTACAGAGACGATTTTGGGAGGTTGTGTCTACGTTTAATTATCTAACTTAGATAGTAGGCTTCGTTATTGATGCATATTTTATTGGGGTTTATTGGCACATATTTTATTAAAAGGGTGTATTTATTGGAAGTACAGAAATTAGTTTCCATGTATCGCACATAATTACGGTACACAGACGATTTTGGGAGGTTGTGTCAACATTTAATTATCTAACTTAGATAGTAGGCTTCGTTATTGGTGCATATTTTATTGGGGTTTATTGGCACATATTTTATTAAAAGGGTGTATTTATTGGAAGTACAAAAATTAGTTTCCATTTATCGCACATAATTACGGTACAGAGACGATTTTGGGAGGTTGTGTCTATGTTTAATTATCTAACTTAACCTTTTAGATTTTTAAAATTAATTAGACTTGTAGGGGTGTGCATGGCAGAACTACTTGTAGGGGTGTGCACCCACTTTATAATCATATTTTTGGTAACACTGAGAACTTTAAGCCTTCTTTTATGCTTAAACAAATTATATATACACTTAATATAGAAAAGAAAAAAGCAAATATGTAATTCAAAAGACTAATTTGCTCTAATAAACACATGCTGAAGTTAAAAACAAAAGAGTTTTTACTTGCCTAACTAATCATTAGTTACTAATGTGACAGTTAGGGCTGCTTTTTCTGCAAAAGCTGGGGTATGTTGGATTCAAGAGTGGTTAAATTAAGTCATAAATCTGAGTGTGCGTCAAGTCTATTTCTGTGCTTGCTTTTCACTTGAGATGAAAATCCCATTTCACTCAAGAATGAGGCGGTGAATGGGATGAGCAACTCCGAAAGTTCAGGATATTCATCTCTTACAGATATCCAGAACTTTGTTAAGTCAGAATCTAAAAGTTTATGGATTTTGTTGTCCATGACATGTCTCATGTTATCACTAACTATACAAAATAATTTACAAAAAATTTAGTTTTAATCCCAGCATCACAGATGATATCACACAATTGCTCATTTAGTTTTACTGAGAACATGTTAGAACTTTCAAAATACAAGAATGGGTCTTGAATCCAATTGAATTCACTGTATCCTTCTGGGAAGCAACTTTCAATCTGGTTATAGAGAGTTACACATCAGAGCTGGTAAAAAGCAATGGTAGAGCATGAATAACAAAAATGTACAGTTTAGACTATGTACAAAACAGGTTGAATTTAAATTGTTAAAACGATATATCTTAGTTATTTACATGTAGTAGGTTTTTAAGACACAGTAAATAAATTTCCGAACCTGACTTTGCAACCCTCCAAATGCCCTCTCGGGACCCAGCAGTGGCTCATGCCCAATAGGTTAAGAAATGCTGAACTAAAGGCATGTTTGTGGAGTGAAACATAAAAGATAACCCAGACTTCTAAAATGCTCTTAGTGAAATGGGATTTTCAGGAGTAACAACACACTATTTGGTTAACAAGCACATTTTACTAATATTGTAATACCAAGTCAATTAGATAGCTTAAATGTGTAGTACTCTATGTGATGCTGATCACATACTGTTAATCAGCAGCACTGCAGAATATTCTAGAGCCACACTCTTGGCATTCATCTGGAACTTTCTCACATTAGCCTGATAATTAGGATGTTGCCACCAGCTGAGTTTTAGAAAGTTGGTGTAGTAGGTTGTGCATTCATATAGGATGATATTAGACAGCAGTTTTTAATGAAAGTGACAAATGATCAATTGTTTATTTGTGTTGTAAACTATTGTGATTTTTTTATTACTGTTTGTAGGCTATACAATGTGTCCTGGATAATTATATAAAGAGAACTGTTGTAATATAAGTGTGTTTGTTTTAGCAATTGAGAGTATCTGGTATTCAATAATTCATTCCACTGTTTTAAGTTCATAATTCTTGTCACTGGTTGTAAGAATATTATTTTCATTAATTTTCCAATTCTATGAACTCTTCAGTAGTTTTACCATGATGAGACTCAACTTTATCACTGAAGATGCCACATCACTGAATGAGCAAAACTTTTCGTTAATAATCTCAACAAAGCATGGTTATCAGCTGAAAAAAAGTTTTAGTATTAAAAGTTTTGATCATGCAAATCTATAAGGGATACTAAAAAGAAATAACATAATAATTGTATTGGACATAAAGTTATGTCCACAAAACAGATTTTGTTTGAAATAAATAAAACACAATTTGACACAAATATTAATTTTATGAATACTTGTTTGGCACATATTAACAGAAGGTTACACGATTAAATGAGTTTGCCTAAGTATAAAATTCTTGTCAGATGAAAAACGTGTACAGTCAGAATACTATTTGTTATGTACAATACAAATGATTCACTATGGGTAGCAGTGACACATAAACACTAGACATTGACACTGAATTGTACTTGTTTTGAATGATTCATTGTGTGCTACCTGACCAGAGTACAGGTATTAACCAAGAGATGTTTAGTATACTGCTGTGTAACTGCTACAATGATGAATTATAAGTAGTACTTTTTGTTTTGGTCATCAACCTTGAAAAGGATAATAGAAACTTTGTATACCATACTTCCAGCAGTTTTACATACATTCCTAGCACAAATAAGAAAAGTTTAAATCTGCTGATGATCTAAAGGAGTGATAGTTATTTGCAGACTGACAGGGTTATAAAATAATTCTGAAAGAATTGTTGCTTTTACAATACCATCCCTATCAATTGACTACTCAAAACTGCCAGTTTTTCACAGAAAACTGAAGTTTGATGATTTGATTCATCATGACCTAGTGATGCTCCAAACATTTCAAGGATTCTCCTAGCCTTAAAAAACTGGACTGGCCTCATTGATTAACATGATTAATGTTAAATTTACTTTGGGATACTTCCAAACATAATACAGTTTACAATAAAACAAAAAAAAATTTTATTTCTAATTTTTCCAGAACTGTATACACATAATTTGATCTGGATAGAATGTGTATTAAACAATAATACTATTTGATGCAAATAATGAAAATATCCATGTGGAGAACTATACATGACTTCCATGTTTTAAGATTTATATTTAAAATCGTTTTAGAAATGAAATATTTCTACAGAAACTACTTCTATCTTCAGCCTCAACCACAGAAAACACACACACACACACACACACACACACACACACACTTCCTTTTTTTCTTTATTTAATTTGAATTCAGAGTATTGGCACATATTTTATTAAAAGGGTGTATTTATTGGAAGTATAGAAATTAGTTTTTCATATTTCAAATTTCATAAAGAAGTAATTTTTTGAAAGATGTCTGTGTGTAGAATTTTGTCTATGGCGAATGTTAACTGCCGCAAATTCAAATAATTTTTTGCATATTGTAGAGGACTCAAGGTCTGTTGATTTTGGTGAAGATCGGTTAACGTGAAGGGGTAGTTTACCTGCAACGTTTTATGTTTTAACAAGAGTAAAGTACTTAATTTTGATAAATAAAGTATCCTGAAAAGGTCATAATAATCCACTCTAGAAAGGTAGATGAAATATCCATAAATGAAAAGGGGTATGGGGAAGTTGAAGGGGGAGGGGATAATTTTTTATAATTTAAAATGATAGGTGAAGGGGAGGGGATAATTTTTTATATGTGTACTACGTTATCAGCAACGATGAAGTAGTTTGTTGATAAAATTCCTTTCCAGGCTGTTTGGCCATGGTCCAATGTTTTCTGCAAAACCAGACGTTTCGGAAGTGCCATCGACTGCAATCATCAGTGAAAATCAAGTGCGCTAGCGTGAGGTGGTATATGTTAGTGACCACAATTCTGTGGTTGAGGCTGACGATAGAAGTAGTTTCTGTAGAAATATTTCATTTCTAAAACGATTTTAAATATAAATCTTAAAACATGGAAGTCATGTATTGTTCTCCACACCGATATTTTAATTATTTGCATCAAATAGTATTATTGTTTAATACACATTCTATCCAGATCAAATTATGTGTATACAGTTCTGGAAAAATTAGACTGGCATACATTTTTTTTTGTTTATTGTAAACTGTATTATGTTTGGAAGTATCCCAAAGTAAATTTAACATTAATCATGTCAATCAATGAGGCCAGTCCAGTTTTTTAAGGCTAGGAGAATCCTTGAAATGTTTGGAGCATCACTAGGTCATGATGGATCAAATCATCAAACTTCAGTTTCTGTGAAAAACTGGCAGATTTGAGTAGTCAGTTGATAAAGGATGGTATTGTAAAAGCAACAATTCTTTCAGAATTATTTTATAACCCTGTCAGTCTGCAAATAACTATCACTCCTTTAGATCATCAGCAGATTAAAATTTTTCTTATTCGTGCTAGGAATGTATCATGTAAAACTGCTGGAAGTATGGAATACAAGAACAAATCAAACATTGTACATTGTTTGATCCAAGAAAGTAAAAAAAAAACTTGTAAACTCTGAAAACATTTGTTCTAATACAGAATTCAAATTAAATAAAGAAAAAAACGAATTGTGTGTGTTTTAATGGAGACATCTTCCCCCTTGCTCCTCAACCACTTTCAGAAAGTGAACAGACAGAACAATGCCTGACCTGACGCGTTATTATTTTCGCTCCCCCTGTTGTACCTTTGGTTCACCAGTCGGTTTCTTTTGTACTGACCGTCGTTTTCATGGTCCTCCAATAAACTTGCCATCCTCGGGATGGTTTTGATCTGTCCTTGTCTCCTGGCCCTTTGTATTGCGTCCTCGTAGTGATAACTCAGCTGTATTACTAATGATTCTTCAGGTATTCTTGGTTCGAGATTCCTAGCCAAGCATACTTTACCTAAGAAGTAAGATGTTAGGGTGTGCCCCACTTGCAGTTCATACCTTCCATTGCTTATGTCGTTCCTTACTACATTTTGTGTGGATTCGGACCAATATTTTTCACAGAATTGCGCCTTGAATTCCTGGGTACAGTTAATCTCCGGTCGAGTGGCGGTCCACCAATTGTCATGAGTGTCTTTAAACATTTCGTCAATAAGGCTCCTTACCGTCGTCCATCTTGTTTCTCTCTTCTTTTCGATGAGTTCTTCGACTCTCTTTAGGAATTCTATGGGATTACGTCTATAACTCCGAAAATTTATGACTTGTCTGTTTTTGTTGGTGATAATGTGAATACTGTGACATGGTTTCTCCCTCAGTGCATCCAGCTCTTCCTGCATCTGCCTCTCTCTCTGACTGATTCCTTGTATCTTCTCTTTATTCTCTTGGGTCTGTCCGTCGACTTTATTGATGGTGGTGTATACTCTTTCCACACGATCACTGATATCAGTTTGAATTTCTTTGTGCCTCTCCTCCAGCTTCTTAAGCACCTCCTGTTTATTTCTTTGGCATTCTACCGTGGTTGTTATGTGAAGTTCTTTGATTTGGTTTTTTCCGTCGTCCTCGACTGCTTTAATTTTGCTTATGATTTCTTCTTATGCCTTTTCTATAGTTTCATTGGTTGTTTTTATTTTTTCATTAGTTTCGGAGACCTTCTTTTTGATATCTTCACAGTATCCCTCTAACTGTTGTTCTAATTGACCCTTTAACTCTTCTTTGTTCTTTTCGTGGTCCTCCTTCAATTGTCCCCTCAATTTTTCCTTCAGTTCTTCATTTCTTCTTTGAATTTCCTCCGCCAACTGCTGTTGTAGAGCTTCTTGGTTCTTCCGCAAAGTATCGCTGTGTTCCTCCATTTTCTCATTTAACTGCTGCTTCAATGTTTCATTATTTTCTCTTAAAATTTCATTCTGTCTCCTTGAATTTTCATGGATCTCCTCCTTCATTTGGTCTATTTTTCATTTGTTTGTTTACAATTTTCGTCATTTCTGTCGAATTTTTTATTCATACCACTTATTAATTCCATTATCTTTAGTAGATTTGGGTCTCCTCTAGCTTCTCCCTTGTCACCCGCCTGTTGTACCACCTCCTCCTCTTGGATTGGGTTTCCTGGTTGGTCCTCTTGGGGATCCTCTTTGATCATTTCATCGATCTCTTCCATTTCTTCTTCGTTAGTACCTTCAGTTCCCTTCTTTGCTTGATATCTTGTAACCATGGAATGTCTCATAATCACCGCTAGTCTTCTTTTCTAGTCTCACCAGTTGGTCGCCAATCTGTAACGAATAGATGTAGTCGTCTCTGTAAAAATGTATATGTCGTGTGTTCGCCTCACACTGTTGTCGTTACTTCAATGTTTTCCGCTAACGAAGTCCGCAGCGATGTTTCAAATTACCAGTACAACGCGAGTGGAAACCTTACCTGTTTGTTCATAGGGGTTTAATAATCCCGGGTGGCGCCAAATTGTTTATTTAAAACAATTAAGTTAATAAATAACGTGAAAGAAAGTGTTCCAATCTATGGCGGCCGGGAGTATTCAAATTTGTTCCCGCCTTCGTACAACCTACTGAATTAAGCCAGCAGTTTGTCGAGTTGCAGCGAGAGCGCTGGCCGTCGATTCTGGAAGTTCGCTAAAATGCACAAATTATTCAATACACTTCCCTATGAAATAAAAACAATGGTTACACTCTGTACTAATTTCTTTAATGATTGATCGGTAATTATTCAGGTTGACAAGAAAATTATATTTGGTTATTCAATAAATTTTGCACCGGCATTTGATATGAGTCAATTTCTCTAGGGTTTGGCGAAATCGATTTTGGAACGATTCATACGGACTAAGATGGCTACAGTTTAGTTTGTTTATAATCTGTTCCGTTTAAAATCTAGGTTCTTTTGATTATGAGAAAAACATTAATTATGATTACAATAAAAAGTACACTACCTTACATTATTCGTACTTAAATAATATAAAGTGTGGCTACAATTTGTTACTGCAGTGTAGTAAATGTGTTTCAAAAGTTCGCAATCTAAGGCTAGGTTATTTCCTTAATTAATAAATTTTCAGTGTTGGTTTATCTTACTTAATCTTTGAAAGAAATTATATTCAGTTTATAGTGAGAGTTCAGATAACTGTGAGAAATATTTAAAGTGAGTTTATTTCAGGAAATTGGGTAATTCAATTATACTTATCAAATCAGACGACTTGGTATAAACAGTCGTTCAGTCGTAATGTAATTGAGCTGCAATCGTATTCAGTTTTCAATAATCTTGGGGCTTAAGTATGTCTTGCGACCTTTTCATGTTAGTTGTAGTCATTTTTTCATTTAATTCTCAGGTAAAATTGTCCTCGGCATCAGTTAAAGATTATTGTTACTCGTCTTCTTCTTACTTGTTCATGTTTTTTGAATTTTGATTACTTTTATACATTTAAAAATGAAAATTTAGGTCATTCAATATTTGGCGTCTAATCTTGACGAGCGTCACTTTGAGAGTACTATAAATTAACGGAAAATTCGTAACCAACGTCTGTTGTCATGGTTACAAATTAATCCTGATTGGTTAATCTTGGCTTATAACCATTGTTATCAAATTTGAATTTTATTCAAAATTACTGTGTATCTTCTGAATGCTTTTATTCTTCTGTCTTCCTTCCTATATATTAAATATTATCACTACTGTTATTATTTCCTTTCAAAGATTGTTTTGATATCCCATAAGGTTGGGTTCTATAAGATATTAACGTTTGTACAATTATGTTAATATTTGCTAATTACATTTCTCTTTTAATTTAAGTCCTTATTCTAACATTTTTCTTTTAATATGATTTACAAATTATCCTTGGCTGGTTACTCGCCTTGGATTTGTTAAATTCCTTATTGATTTTATACAATTTGTAGTTATTTGTTTTTGACATTTAGTCATTTCCTAGGCCTAAGCAGCCATTGATTATTTTTACTTATTTTATACAGATTATATCTCATTTTACTTTAATGCATTTTGTTTTGTTATTATAATGGGTTGTTTTATTTGTTGATGTGTTTTGGAATTGATTTTATACTATTTGTAGGTTTTTATTATTTTCTACATCATGGCTTGTTAATTATTTCCTAACTGATTTTCCAGTGTTATTATTTTTGTATTGATTTAACTTCTTATTGATCTATTTTGCCTTTGTTAACAATATGGCTATTACTTACTATTAAAACATAACATCTAGGCCTATGGTCTGTACCATTCCTTCAGCCATATCCTATTCATAAATTTAATTAAACAAATTTTTTAACAGTTATTAGGTAATGTTTGTTTACACTTCATTTCATTCCTTATTATTTTTTGGGTGAGAAACATCATCACTCCTTTTAAACTTATTCAATTAATTATCCCTTATAACTTGGGGTGTTTATTGATTTCATTTCTAATTCTTTATTTCTTACATAATCTCTATCTTCAATCCATGGTAACACCAACTGTTTACCTTTCATGGGATTCTCCCTTTTAAATACTATTGTATACAATTTAACTTAATTTTATTAATAATAAGTTTCTTATTTTGATAATAATGTCACCATCACTATTTAGTGTTCATTACAGGTTATTATCTGTCACTTAGGTAGTAGGTATTAGGTATTAGGTTAATCCTAATACTATCATTAACAACATTATTAATTATTAATATGGTTCACCATTAATCATTTAGAGTTTGTTTATACATTATTAAGTGTTTTTCCCTTATTAATATGGTTTCTAATTATTTTGGGGTTTTACACTTTCACTTTTGCACTCCTTAAATGTTTATATTAAGTGTTTATTAGTGGGTAATCCCTATAATTACTTTTTCTTTGACACTTAGTTGATTTTATATTCTCACTATCTCTCTCATTACAAATATTATTTACATGATTAATAAGTTTATGTCGTTATAGAGTTTTTTGTTACATCTAACTCTAATTCTTGGGTTAGTGTACTTTTATTTTTTCACATTACGTTATTGGGTTTTATCAAATCATTTACGTTTATCTTTCAATCGATAATAATAATTATTTTATATATTGGTTAGTTATTGGTTTCGTTTCCAATATTACTTTTGAGTGTACCATTTCTCCTTTTCATATTCTATATTATTTGTCTGTGTATTCTCATTTGGTTTCACTTTATTTCCTTTATACTTGGTTAGTTTCATGTTCATTTTCCTTCTTCACCTTCATATTATTTTGTTTCATTTTATTTTGGTTTTCCCCTTCTTACTTGGTTTTATTTCATTTGGTTGTATGGACTTATCCACTTTCTTCAATTGGTTTCATTCTTGTTTGGTTTCGTTTTTTCCCTTCTTCTTTTGGTTCTTTTTATTTGGTCAATCACTTTCTTATTTGGTTTTGTCTTTTCCCTTCTTCTTTTGGTTCTTTTTATTTGGTCAATCACTTGGGTTAGGTCATGTCGTCGTTTGTTGTGTCATTGTCATTTTATTTTCATTATATTAAACATTTTATTTTATACGAATTACTTTTTTATATTCATGATTCATCTTTTTTATCCCTGGCTTATTTGTGTTGTAACATAATGCCTCTCCTTCAAAATTGATCATTTTGATAAAACACTAGCAGTTTTTTTTATGAAATTATCAGTTATATATAATTTTTTCCTCTTCTTTCTTGTTTGTTTCTTCCTTCTTATTTCTATTCTTACTTGAGTCACTCCATTTTATTTAGATCAGTTTTTATTTATTTCCATTAGTGCGTTCTCCCTTTTATATAATTATAATAATAATAATAATATTTATTACCAATTTTCCTTTACATATAATACAAATTATACAATAAAGGACCTATAGGGGGCATAAATGCCCGTACATAGGTTGGTCCTTAGAATTAATATTTATATACTTAATACTAATTGTGAGTTTTACCTCACCGATCATAGTAATATATAAAAATAAATTATTTTTCAATTTTAACAAAATTTTAGTTTGTACTATAATACAATTCAATAAATAAATGAAAAAAAAGAGAAAAAAGGTCCATATCATAATAGACTGTTTTTTTGATTATTCAATAACAATGTTCCTAATTGTTTCTTTGATTTTTTTTTAAGCACTTTTATATTTACACTTAGATTTTTCAGTTCATTAGGTAATTCATTAAAATATTTTATGGCATAATACACATAGCTTCTTTGCCCAATACTTAATAGGTGTCGCGGCAATATAATATTTTTATACCGTGTGTTGATTCGATTTTGTAAAAACTCACTTTTTAGATCATTGTATTGATAAACTATAGAATTCACTACAAACACCTGTTTAATATTTAATGGTTTATTCGAATCTTGTTCATTGACTCCTATAATTTTAAGAATACACTTTTGCAGCCGATCCAATGCATCTAGAGATGATTTATATAGACCCCCCCAGCCTATGATAGCATACCCTGCCACACTATGGAATAGTCCATAGTATATTTGTAGTAGTTGCTTTTTTGATAAAATTTGTTTAAGTCTGTAAAAAACGTAGACTAAGTATTTGGTTTTTTTTACAATGTTAGCCACATGTACATCCCACTTCATGTTAAAGTCATATGTTATTCCTAGATATTTACTAGTTTTAACTCTTTTCAATTTTTGACCATTTATCTTAATTTCAAAGTCATGCGGAACAGAGTCTCTATAATTTCCAAAGGTGATAAAAACAGACTTGCTTATGTTGAGTACTAGATTATTGTGATAGAGCCAAGAGTATATAATATCTAATTTAGTTGACATATCTGTTGCAAGTTCAGGCCATGTCTTTGCTTTCATTGGTACTGCTGTATCATCAGCATATGCTATTAATACATCTTGTAACACTAGTAAGTCATTGATATATAAAATAAACAATAAAGGTCCTAATATAGAGCCCTGGGGCACTCCAACATTTGTTTTAATAGGCTGACTTCTAGTCCCATTCACCTTTACAACTTGTGTCCTGTCATGTAAATAACTGGCTATCAGGGATAAGCTTACACCTCTGATTCCCATATTCTGTAATTTGGATATAAGTATGCCATGATCGACAGTGTCAAAAGCTTTGGAGTAGTCCAAAAAAGTTACAACAGTTGGTATGCTAATACTTAGATTTTCATAAATAAATTTGCTAAGTAGGGCTATAGCATCATCTGTACCTTTCTTCTTGAGAAAGCCAAATTGTTTAGCACTTAACAGGTTATGTTTCTTTACAAATTTAAATAATCTGGTAAAAATAATTTTTTCAAAAATCTTAGCTAAATTTGATATCAGTGCGATCGGTCGATAATTGTTAACCAAACTTTTTACACCTTCCTTATATATAGGACAAATTACAGCTTTCTTAAATTGATATGGACATGTACCTTGTATCATAGCAGTATTAATAATGTGAGTCAAAGCAGGCGTTATGAACGGAGCAGCTAGCTTAACTGTATAGGCATGAATTTCATCACACCCACCAGGTTTATTTTTGAGTTCACGAATAGTTTGGTAAACTTCTGACTCATTTGTTGGTGTTAGAAACATAGTATGCTGATTAATTGATATATCTGGTATTTCATGCTGCAGAATAGGAGGAGTCGCACTTTCATTCAGCCTAGATACTATTGTGCTGAAAAATTCATTAAAATAATTAGCCTTTGTCCAATCATTGTTGTTAAGTTTATTATTAATCAAAATATCATTTATTTGTCTATTTTTTGAATTACGATCCAATTTTAGATGAACATATCTCCACATTTTTTTAGAATCAGCGTTTTGTAGTTGTTTTTCTTCATGCCTATTTTTAGCAGTCCTAAGTAATGATTTAAGTCGTTTTTCGTAATTTAAGTACAGCTCTTTTTTTAGCAAGTCGTCTTGACTATTCTTCCAGGCTTTATATAATTTGTTTTTGTTATTAACTGAATTAATGAGAGAAGGGGTAATCCAGGTCTTTCTTGGTTTTTGAATTTTTGGCTTAGTTTTGTGTGAAAGTTCATTGATAGTTTGAATCTTGTTTATTAGCAATTCTAATGCTTCATTGTTATTTGGTGTATTACAGACTTGTTGCCATTGTTCTGAAGCACACAGCTCCAAAAATCTTTTTTTGTTTATTTCAAAAGATACTGTAAGTTTGCATTTTATGTTGTTTCCATGTAGTGATATTAAAACGGGGTAGTGGTCTGTGATTGAGTCAATTAATTTACCAGATTTTGCTGTGTATATTCCTTTCATGAAAATATGGTCAATGCAAGTTCCATCTTTATAATTCTTTATAGGATGAGTACAAGTATTTATCATCGATTCATAACCATTTTGCAGTAATTGGTAGAAATAATCCTGTTTTTTCATTAAACTCAATGAGATCTAAGTTAACATCACCCAAAATCATGTGGTTTGCAACAGTTTTGTTACTTAAGATAAATTTTTCATGATCTTTAATGAATTTGTCAATCTGATAATCATGACAACGATATAGTCCAGAAATTTTGAAAATACTTTTATTTGTTAATTCTATGAGCAGACTAGTGATTTTTAAATCATTAAATTGTTCATTAATGGTTTGATACTGTAGGTTACTTTTTACATAAATAATCACTCCATCTGCTTTATTTATTCTGCTGTTATTTTTAAAATGTGTATAACCTGTTATATTTAAAAGCTTAATATTATCCATGAGCCAAGCTTCAGTGCATATTATCACATCTGGTTTATGTTTAAAAGAACTTAACATAGTTTCAAGTTTTAATATATTTTTCTGTATACTTCTGATGTTGACATGTAGGGTCAGAAGCTCAGAGTCACAAAAAATGGGGTTGAGATTTATCTCTTCTGTACTATTAAAAATTAATTCATCATTAAGGTTATATTCTTGTATTTCCATAAAAAATTTATTTATAGGTTAGTTTTGATTTTTCCTTTTAAATATAAAATTTTATCTAATCAACTAGTTGTAGGCCTAACGTAATTAAATGGAGGTTCTGGTTTCCAGGGGTAGTTTGTATCACAAATATACTGCTCCCATCTTACTTTATAACTTTCACAGTTTTGAATATCATTTGCAGAATGATCTATGGATCTTTTTTTAGTTAAGTATTTGTTAGCATTAATACAATTAATACATTTATTTATATCAGAGGTACATACTGTAGCATCATGGTTACCTGAACATTTGTAGTATGATTGTTGTCTTTTAAAAGTGTCTTTGCACTTTCTCAATGAATGGTTATACCCACAACAGTTTTTACAACACTTGATATTAAAATTGTCATACACTCTGCAGTTTTCATATCCAATAAAAACAGATTTATTCTTCATTATCTTGGCATATGCATCAGAGGTTACTTCTGCTAGCGCAGCATGATTATTGTTTCTCTGTTTGTATTTGTGTACAATGTTTACACTATTTGATGGTAATTCATTTCTATGTATGATATCGTTCTCGAGTTCTACTTTATCGACATCTTCTGATATGTTTGTTATTTTTATTTGCGGATTTTTTTTAACACATGCTTCAGCTGTCAATATTTCACTGTTTTCACTGTTTATAACCTTTAGTATTTTTTCAGAATCTTGCTCATTTATACACTTTAGAAAAACTGTACCATTATTGACTTTGTTAATTTTTAAAACTTTGGCATTAGTTTTGGTTGAAATTTGCACTTTGATAATATTTAGGGCATCGCCTTTGAAATTTTCCTTTGGCTTTATTGTCAAACGAGCACATTCTTGCTTTTTAGGTAAATTTAGCACAGCATCAGCATACGAATTTTTAATGTCTACATAATTTTTTTCAACATTTACAGCAAATGATCTTAAGAAACTGTTATTTTCACGCAACTCATGGTTATGTTCACGTAGCTCATTATTTTGTTTCACTAATTCACTATTAATTTTTTTTTCATAGTTTAATTCTCTTATATAGTCCTGACAATCATCACATTCAAAATTTTGTTCACATTTACGGTTTTTATTTTTTTCACTGGCAATTGATACGATAGATATAGCATCATCCTCACCTTTATCATCTGTATCCATATTATCACTTACACCATCTTGAGTCACACTTAGACCATTTTTAATATTTTCTAGATGTTTTTGAATAATTAACAATTTTTTTTGGACATTACTATTTTCAATATCAGTATCCTGGTCACATGGTTGAATGTCAACAAAAGATAGGTTAAGATGTACAGGGCACACAATTATGTGTCTAGAGATAAAGAATCCTTTTCCTTCGTTCACTTCTCTTGTAAAATCAGACTTGCAGAAAACACTATCACATATTAAACAAGTAACAAGTCCAACTTTTCTATTTGGATGACAAATATGATTAATATGATCGGGTGGTATATCGCGCGCGTCATATAATTTTTTCCCTAACCTTTAATAGTTGGTTTCTTCCATTACTACTCATTTTTCTGAGATCAGAGGAACATCATCTCTGCTCAGTTAATTTGATTGCTGGACCTATTCTCAGTCAATCTTAAATACCTTTTTTGTCATCTTGTCACTTAAATTAATAATAATAATATTTTTTGGGATTGTCCACTTAGTGGTTTTTTCGATTATTTTAGCCTTTTACTCATTCTTCCTTCCACTGTACCTTTGCTATATACTGTTATTTACTCATACAGTTGATTGTTTTTTATTTATTTTGTTGTTAACTTCATCATTTCTAACTTTTCATTAGTTTGTTTTTCTTTTTATTTGGTCAATCACTTGGGTTAGGTCATGTCGTAATTTGTTGTGTCATTGTCATTTTATTTTCATTATATTAAACATTTTATTTTATACGAATTACTTTTTTATATTCATGATTCATCTTTTTTATCTCTGGTATTGGGGTGGCTTATTTGTGGTGTGTGTGTGTGTGTGTGTGTGTGTATATATATATATATATATATATATATATATATATATATTATAACGTACCAAATCCCATAGATCTGGGGTTATATGTAGAAGGTTTCAAAAATCAAATATAAAATGATTCTAAATTGATAGAACCATGTCTCGTGCTGTAGCGAGCATTCAAAACAATTGTAAAACGCCCAGCGGCTATGTCCGGTGGCGTTATGTAAGCACACGCACACACACCGTTATAAATTAGGGACACGCCCTAACTTTAAATCATTAATATTTTGGAAACGAATAAATATAGGCAAAAACCAAGATAGCCAAAATGTTTGCCGAAATATTAAGAATAGGGTGTGCAAATTTCAATAAATATAATTAAAGAGTTATTGAGATAACTCATTTTATTTAAATAACTTCCATAGTAAGTGAGCTAGGGAGATCAGATTTGAATATGTTATAATTATAAAAATTACTAATCAAATGTATATGTTAGAATAAGCATAACTTGGCTTGCAGCCGAGATAATCGCAATACAATTTGCAACCGGACATCCGACCGACAGTTGGATCCGGTGTATTTCAGAATATTAAAAATAATAACAATTCTCGAACTGTGGGAATTATTTTTCGTTCTCACGGAATGAGGTGACTAAATTTCAAGTAGAAGGGAGAGTGTTTCAGCCAATCAGATCATTCTAAAAATTTTGAAGAACCGTTTTTTTTGGGCTGAACACAGACACTCTTCTGTTACCACTCAACCTGTGAACAACACACACTCTTCTGTTAGGACTCAACTTGTGAACAACACAGAGACTCTTCTGTAACGACTCGACGGGAAGAAGAACATTCATCATAGTCTTATGTGTCAATAAACAGATCAACTGTAACGACTGGACTGTGAAGGCGTCTACGTACGATACTCTTATTTGTCAACAAATAAGCGTACTGCACTATACATCAAACTGTTGGCGTACGCATGTAAGAGACCGACCACATACTACGTGAAGTCACATCAAGAGTACAACAGAACGAGGCCGTCTAGATCGTGGTACGAGCTGAAGAACTGATGACGCAGAGCGACACCCGAGACGAGATACACACACACACACGAGTGCAGAGTATCCGGACCGAGGGCCTGAAGCTGTTGCGGCAGTTAAACTACGGATGTTAAAACCATCAACAGTTGCTGAAGGAGCTGAGTTGCTGATCCCTGAACTTTTTGCCGGAATCCAGGATGCAGCGGAAATCATCGCCACTAGCTGATTGGACCAGGACATCGAGGGACCCCAGAGGACATCATCGAGAACTTCAGTACCAGGAAAGTCAAAAATCATTTATACATTTTTTAAAAAAAAAGACCATTTTTCTTTTTCTGTTAAAATCAATTGTAAAGTTAACTTCATCCAGATGCCGATAAAACAGAGACTCTAAATTAATAAGAACCTCAATATTGTGATAATCTGTAGAACACGTATAAGTTAAGTAAGAAGCAATAGATAAGAAGTAGACGTAGATAAAAAGCGCTATTTAAATCTTAACATTGAATTACTTAGAAACTTATACTGCAGTATACGTGAAACATATCACAAGTAAATAAAAAGCACGATGAACAAGATTCACGGCTGATTTATTTCAGAGTATTTTAAAAGCATCTTGAAGTAGTAAAATCAATATTAAAGGAGTGCAAACTCATTAATTAAATTATTTTATAAAAATTAACTTTGAAATCAATAAGAATCAAAATTCGAATAAATTCATATTCATAAGTTTTTCCTCTGAATGCATTAGCTTTCAGAAAACATTGAACAAATTACTAATTACTCTTTAGTACGTAAGAATTGCGTTAGATGTAAGTTTTTCATTTTATGTGCTATTAGAATAATAAACCCCAATTTTATACCCAACACTGTTTCGTTATTGCTGTACTCCAAAATCTACCAACATCACAAAACTATTCAAAATCATTATAACGGTATTCTTTGTGCTAGTACTTTTGAATTAACCCACTTGCGAATTCAAAACACAAATTCCTACAGCCCTAGTCGGAAGAAGAAGCAAGAACGCACAGCAGGTAGGTCAGTTCACACTAAAATAATTTATATGCACATATGCGTTTATGATATCAATTTGTACTACACATTTGTTATCTTTATAAATGACACTCCAAGATCATGGGGCTATCCAAATTTATAATTTAAATTTGTTATCGTTATGAATGTCGCCCTGAACGTGGGGCACGAGTAATTTTGATAAAATATTAAATTGTAAAATTTAATTGAAGTGATAAATTAAAACAAATTTTGCTGTTTTAATTAGTAAAACAGCTGCCGTCCAACTCCAACTCAAACAATCCCTAAAGAAAGTTTTGTGAATTGGTAATAAGTACAGCAATAGAGTGTTTAAGAATATTGTGTAAAAATGGAGACCGACAACATTTTGAAACAATTGTTACAAGAAATAAAACAAAACGCGGCAGAAATGAAACAAACAAATGCGGAATTAACAGCTAATATGAACGCGAAATTTGAACAAAGTGCAGCCAAAGCTGAACTAAATATCGCGGAAATAACGGCTAAAATAGACGCACAGAAAACAAGTTTAACCGAGCACTAGAACAGAGTAACGCGGATATAAGACAAACCGATGCTAAAATAGCTGCTAAAATCGAAGAAAGCGTGAAAAGCTTAGATTCTAAAGTCACCGAAGTCGGAGAAAAAATTCATACGGTCGAGACAAGAATAAATGAACGTTTTAAGGTTTTTGAGACCACAATGCATAAATCGTTTATTAAACAGGTTTCGCGTATGGAGGGGCGATTTAAAGAACACATCAGCAGGTGTGAAAAACAAACCGCGGATGTAGCTAAAAAGGTCGATAATCTCGAAGTACGGATACAAACCGACGCAACCGAAACACAACGACAAGTTGCTAGGTTAGACGCGTCGATTGTAGAAACACGTTCTGATATCGACACAAATAGAGTAAATGTATTACAAACGCTTAGCGAGGAGATTTCTAAAGTGCGACAGGAAGTACGTAGGAAATTGGCACCAAATATTTTAGTACAAGGGCAAGTAGACGAAAAGAACCGAGTGTATTTCCCTGGTGAAAATAATGAAAACCCGATCGAGTTCTTGCTAACGTGCGAAAACGAAATGACGAGGGTAGGTTCGCGATTAGAGGACCAAGACCGGATACAGTGGGTAGTTAACGCGATGCGTGATTCAGCCAGGAGATGGTATAATATAGTACGGGATAAAATTATCACATACACGGAATTTAGACAAATGTTCGAAAACCTATATTGGAATTCGCACACGCAAAGGCTCTTGCGTAATGAACTAGAATACGGACGTTATGACCGGAAGCAGGGTATAACGCCCGAAAATTATATTATACAACAGGTTGAGCGCGATAAACATTTAACACCAGCGTTTTCCGAGGTCGATATAGTCACGAAATTGGCGTACCACTTTAATCATAATATTCGTGTAGCCGCATTTACGCAAGGAATACGTACGGTTGACGAACTATTAATATTAGTATCTCAAAGTGAGACCGTTTTTTATTTCGGCGGGTGGAGGTATAACCCGAATTATAATCGGAATAATGATGGCCAAAATAGACGTGGGCAATATCATACTCAAACTGATCTAAGGCCTAATACCAGTTCGGCTCCACAACAAGCACCGCCAAAACCGCAAAATAAACCCTTTGAATATAAGGGGAAGCCGAATTTCAGTAAGCAGAAACCGATAAACGAAGGCAACGATGGAACTCCAATGAGAACCATACAAACAGTCGTTGTATCAGACACCGGTACGACCGCACAAACTAGCGAAGTAGAAAATGTTAGAGACCCTATTGCAAATATAAAACAGTATCACCATACAAAAAACGTGCAACAGGGCGCACCCAAAAAGGATGCGCAATAAGCTCTGCAAAAATGTTTAGAAATGAGAGTGTTAGAACAAAGAAAAATATTATGTGTAAGAAATGTGATTTTTGTCATGTAACATGTGTGCCGGTTAATAACGTGTTCCCACCAGATGTTAGAGAACCATTGTTGGAGCCTAATACAACACAACAATGCCCACCTAACAGAGCGTGTCGGGTATTACAGGCTCATGTAAACGGCGTTCCCACGCAGGTACTTTTGGATACCGGTAGCGTTGTATCCGGTATTAGCGAAAGATATTTACGCGCGAATAAAAAAAATATTTTCACAACAGCAATAAATTAGAGTTACCATGACACAACAGAATACACACCAGCGGAGTTAGACTCTGGACTAAAACCGGAAAGATTTTGGCAGGAATATTTGCACACGCCAAAAACAAGTAATCTACCTCTGCAGGTGCAGTGTGAAAATCAATTAGTAGGAGAGAGAATAGCGGCAAAAGGACGAAGGCGTGCGGAAAGGTTCAACAACAGTCATAAAATGACGAACTTTGTGTTGGGTAAAAAAGTACTCCTAAAGGCAAACCCGGTTGGACGCCGAGATTTAAATGTAGCAACGTTTTTTCGGTTGTACAACGGTCCCTACTTATTAGCCGAACAGCTTGCGCCGCACACGTTTATCGTCACGACGTTAGATATAAAAAAAGTCATAGGAAAATATCACGCAGCCTCGTTAAGGAAATATTACGAGTGAGATAAAAATCATAGGCGCGTTGATACCAAATGATAGAGACACTGTAAATATAAATCGTATAGAGTTAAAAATAATCTAAATACTAATAATTTAAATATTAATAATAATTGTTTAAATAAATTAGAGTATTAAGTATAAATAATAATAATTGTGGGCAAGTTATAAATAAGTAACGTAGTTCGTAGCACTGGTAAACAAACACAAGTCGAGGTGTGAGACAGGTGACCGTTGCAGGAAATGCATTCACAATGCGACGACGCGCCCGCGAGCTCGCACAAAGCTGGTTTTTAAACGCATAGGCTAATTAACGGCGTCTGCTCCGCGATAATAGGAGTAGGAAAACGGAAGCACATTCCTAAGCGCACAAGCCGCAATTGTCTTTCACCATCTGTATGAAATACTTTGTTAAATGCCTCGCTATTAAATACTACCCATGCTACAAACATTGTCACACAATATTTTTATGCACATGATCTTAATTTATTAGAATTAAGTTATATATATATGAAGCTTGTATGATCAAGGTAATTATATCAGTGTATGTTTCTGTAAATAAATAGAACAATGCATAGTTGTGAATCATAACGAATGTACATGTAGAAAAAAAAAATAAATAACTGTATAGTCTACATTCATTTTTTTTTTAAACGGGTGGGGGTGTATATAACGTACCAAATCCCATAGATTTGGGGTTATATGTAGAAGGTTTCAAAAATCAAATATAAAATGATTCTAAATCGATAGAACCATGTCTCGCGCTGTAGCGAGCATTCAAAACAATTGTAAAACGCCCAGCGGCTATGTCCGGTGGCGTTACGTAAGCACACACACACACACCGTTATAAATTAGGGACACGCCCTAACTTTAAATCATTAATATTTTGGAAACGAATAAATATAGGCAAAAACCAAGATAGCCAAAATGTTTGCCGAAATATTAAGAATAGGGTGTGCAAATTTTAATAAATATAATTAAAGAGTTATTGAGATAATTCATTTTATTTAAATAACTTCCATAGTAAGTGAGCTAGGGAGTTCAGATTTGAATGTTATAATTATAAAAATTACTAATCAAATGTATATGTTAGAATAAGCATAACTTGGCTTGCAGCCGAGATAATCACAATAAAATTTGCAACCGGACATCCGACCGTCAGTTGGATCCGGTGTATTTCAGAATATTAAAAATAATAACAATTCTCGAACTGTGGGAATTATTTTTCGTTCTCACGGAATGAGGTGACTAAATTTCAAGTAGAAGGGAGAGTGTTTCAGCCAATCAGATCATTCTAAAAAATCTGAAGAACCGTTGGTTTCGGGCTGAACACAGACACTCTTCTGTTACCACTCAACCTGTGAACAACACACACTCTTCTGTTAGGACTCAACTTGTGAACAACACAGACTCTTCTGTAACGACTCGACGGGAAGAAGAACATTCACCATAGTCTTATGTGTCAATAAACAGATCAACTGTAACAACTGGACTGTGAAGGCGTCTACGTACGATACTCTTATTTGTCAACAAATAAGCGTACTGCGCAATACATCAAACTGTTGGCGTACGCATGTCAGAGATCGACCACATACTACGTGAAGTCACATCAAGAGTACAACAGAACGAGGCCATCTAGAATGTGGTACGAGCTGAAGACCTGATGACGCAGAGCGACACCCGAGATGAGATACACACACACACGAGTGCAGAGTATCCGGACCGAGGGCCTGAAGCAGTTGCGGCAGTTAAACCACGGATGTTAAAACCATCAACAGTTGCTGAAGGAGCTGAGTTGCTGATCCCTGAACTTTTTGCCGGAATCCAGGATGCAGCGGAAATCATCGCCACTAGCTGATTGGACCAGGACATCGAGGGACCCCAGAGGACATCATCGAGAACTTCAGTACCAGGAAAGTCAAAAATCATTTATACATTTTTTAAAAAAAAAAGATCATTTTTCTTTTTCTGTTAAAATCAATTGTAAAGTTAACTTCATCCAGATGCCGATAAAACAGAGACTCTAAATTAATAAGAACCTCAATATTGTGATAATCTGTAGAACACGTATAAGTTAAGTAAGAAGCAATAGATAAGAAGTAGACGTAGATAAAAAGCGCTATTTAAATCTTAACATTGAATTACTTAGAAACTCATACTGCAGTATACGTGAAACATATCACAAGTAAATAAAAAGCACGATGAACAAGATTCACGGCTGATTTATTTCAGAGTATTGTAAAAGCATCTTGAAGTAGTAAAATCAATAAAGGAGTGCAAACTCATTAATTAAATTATTTTATAAAAATTAACTTTGAAATCAATAAGAATCAAAATTCGAATAAATTCATATTCATAAGTTTTTCCTCTGAAAGCATTAGCTTTCAGAAAACATTGAACAAATTACTAATTACTCTTTAGTACGTAAGAATTGCGTTAGATGTAAGTTTTTCATTTTATGTGCTATTAGAATAATAAACCCCAATTTTATACCCAACACCGTTTCGTTATTGCTGTACTTCAAAATCTACCAACATCACAAAACTATTCAAAATCATTATAACGGTATTCTTTGTGCTAGTACTTTTGAATTAACCTACTTGCGAATTCAAAACACAAATTCCTACGGCCCTAGTCGGAAGAAGAAGCAAGAACGCACAGCAGGTAGGTCAGTTCACACTAAAATCATTTATATGCACATATGCGTTTATGATATCAATTTGCACTACACATTTGTTATCTTTATAAATGACGCTCCAAGATCGTGGGGCTATCCAAATTTATATTCAAATTTGTTATCGTTATAATATATATATAGGGTGTGTCAGCTAAATCCAGACAAAACAGTTTATTAAAACATTTGTTTGTTCATTAAAAATGTATACTTACAAAAAAATTGAACACTTACTCTGTTACTCAATATGTCCTTATTGAGTATGTATCCATATAACATGTCCATATAATATGTGCCCATGTTATTGGAAAGCCAATTCTGCACTAAAAGGCTTGTGTGAGCCGATGCACCATCCTGTTGAAAGATGTATGGTCTCCCAGAGGCCACAGTTTTCATCCATGCTTCACTACAGTTCTCAGAATCTGGAGGTAAACCTCCATCATGATGGTTTCTCCCTTTTTAAAGAAATGTGGTGGCATAACGTCACCCTCACTGGAGATGATGCTTAAGACATGAACACTGGACAGAAACTTCATCCTGGCTACTACAGGGACATCCTCGGTATCATGGGCAAGCCAACGACCATTCCTCCTGTTCATTTTTGCATCAATAGTAAAAATCATCTCACAAAAAAAAAACCGAGGCGACCCGCAGCTTTGTGCTTCAATGAACAAAGAAGCAAACTGCAGCGGGCAACTCTCTTGACCTTAGCAGCCTCAGACAGTATTTCTCGCACCTTGAGCATACAAGACATGCACCTCAGGTCCTTTTCTGCAATTCGACGCATGGTGGCCTCACTCAACACAAGTGTGGTAGATAATTTTTTAAGTGGCACCCCTGGGTCTTTTGAAATAAGCTCTCGAGCCCTTTGGATGACACTTGGGGTCTTTGCAGTCTTCTCTCTCAAATGGCTTTGCATGACGGATAAGCAGAACCTTCTACGGACTTCTCCGCATCTGCATACTTATGTGTGATGTCATAAATGATCAATCTCAGGTACCTAAAGAAGCTAATAATTTCAGTCAGTGAACGCCCGGCGCCCACCACATCAATTACCGCTCGTTGATTATATTCTGCAATCGATCTCACAAAGTCATCCATTTTAAGGTTATGCACGTCTTAAATATACAGCCGGCTTACCTAAACGCCAACAATCAAGTACTGTAAAGTCAAATGTAGCAGGAAATTCAAATTGAATTTTGTCTGGTTTAGCTCACACACCCTGTGTATGTGTATACATACTATATTATAACGATTTGTCTATATCGTTAACGAGCCACACGTTTGGTAAGCACAATTTATTTTCAACAAACTTACGTTAAAATTCACAACGGGTGTAATCGTAATAATAATAACAACGTGAATTGTTTAGAATCTTTCAAACATTTATTAATTAAAAATTTCAAAAATATGCGAGTTAAAAAGTTTATTAGTATTTGCATGTGTGTATTTGTAGTACACATACTTGTTAATAAAATACAAGTAATACCTCATACAGGGTCCGCCAGTGAAGCGGGAAATTTTGAAAGTCCAATAGTTCATTTTCTGCTCATGAGAGGGCGTGGAGGTTTTCGATTGTTGTTTTACATTTAATGCCATTTGTTAAACATGGAGCAGTGGTCCGGTGCACAGCGTGCTTTCTGCGTAAAATCGTTTTATAAGAATGGTGACTGTGTAACTTCTGTACAATGATTGTTTCGTAATCATTTCAATATTCCACGACATGGAAGAGTGCCGTCCGCTCATGCAATTATGTCATGGGTGAAAAAGTTTGAAGAAACTGGTTCCACATTAAACTTAAAGCATAGAGGAGCAACAAGGTCTGTAAGAACAGAGGAAAACATTGAAAGAGTTCGAGTAGCATTGACGCGTGGTCCACAACATTCTGCAATGAAACATGCATCCGCACTAAACATAAGTGACACATCGTTACGACGTATTTTGCATAAAGACTTATCTTTTCATCCTTACAAAATTCAAGTAATCCAGGAGTTGAAAGATGGCGATATGCTGGCTCGCAGGATTTTCAGCGAAGAAATATTGCGACGTGTAAATGATGATGAAAACTTTATTCACCGCATGTTTATGTCAGATGAAGCACATTTTCATTTGAATGGATATGTAAACAAACAAAATAGTCGATATTGGAATGATGAAAACCCAGGTGTGTTGCATGAAAAGCAATTACATAGTCCAAAAGTTACGGTGTGGTGTGCAGTTTCATCATCTCATTATTTGGCCATATTTTTTCCAAGACGATAGAGGAAACACCACAACTGTCAATGCAGACCGCTACACACACATGGTCAGAACATTTTTGATGCAACAGCTCCCTAGGTTTCCGGTAATTAATTTTTTCTAGCAGGATGGGGCCACAAGTCATACTGCTTGTGTGTCCATGGCTGCTTTAAGAGAACTCTTCCCGGACGGACTCATATCCAGATATGGCGACATCTCGTGGCCTGCAAGATCCCCAGATTTGTCCGCATGCGACTTTTTTCTTTGGGGATTTCTGAAGAGCAGGGTGTACATTGATAGACCGCACGCCATACTGGAATTAAAAACGAATATCAGCCAAGAAATTGCACAGATTCAACCTGACCTGCTTCGTCGAGTGATCGAAAATTTTTGGTAAAGATTAGAAGAATGTTTACACAGAAATGGCTCTCACTTGAGCGGCGTTATTTTTAAAAAGTAAAATAATGGCATACTTTACTCAACTCAAATCTGCAAAAAAAATTCTGATAATAAATGTTTCATGAAAAAATTGGGTACTTTAAATTTTCCTGCTTCACTGGCGGACCCTGTATTAAGCATAGAAACATAAAATACAAACTTATAACTATAAATAACATTGATTATGATATAATATTGCTCTCGACTTACTCAATTTCTTTAATTCTAATTAAATTCTCTAATTTTTCTTTTTAAATTATTATTATTGCATATGCATCTCTTATTTATGACATATTAATTACTTTTAAAAAAATACTATTTACTTTCAAAATTAATTTAAATATCTTTGTTAAATTATCATTTCAAAAATATACTTTCACAAATTCAAATATTACTATAAATTGCTAGTCTATACAATAAACAGTTACATTTAAAAATTATTAATTTTACTTTTTGAAATTATATTGTCTTTGTTTTACATTGTTTATTGTCTTTAATTGAGTCTTTTGTTTTTGATGAGTACATGGATTTATTTCACCTTAATTGTGGTGCTAATTTCTCAGCGTATCCTCTTCCGGTCCTGAGTCCTTGATCCTGGTTGATCCTCCGTAGTCGGTGTATTCCTCGATTCTACTACCCATCCTCCAGATCCTCTCGGTAGTCCGATGACTCATACCGTACGGTGGAGTCTATACCATGTAGTTGGATGCTCCCTCGTCTCCAGTAATAGCCTCTGGCTGCAGCAGTGATCTCACGAAAGTGATGAAGTTGTCGGGCATAGCCTCCGGCTGCTGCTGTGGTTGAACGAGAAAGAGAAAAAGGCTGGTGTGTCTCGCGTATTTATACTCTTGGGCGCAAAAATCATGTCTCGACAATTCTCTCATGAATCAGTCTGTCGTAGCGTCCCATTATAAACACGATTATTTACACACTTATTTCACTGGTCTTAGCAACAAGCGAAGTCTTTTGCAAATTACCCGATATTCATCTGGTCGGTAATTTTTATATGTACAACTGTGTGTTAACCGCTTTTCTCTATCTTAATTATTCTAGGTTTTATTTACATTTATTTGCACTGTATTTACACTTTTTATTGTTTTCGGTCAATCTTTTGTATACGCGTGCATCTTTATATTATTTACACTGGCGTATTTTGTTTTGTGATATTTTACACACACTTATCACAATTGATTAACGTTTATTTAGGTGTGGCGCTTTGCAGGAATTAACTGGCCGCACTCACACACATAAGATACACGTGTACACAGACGCAGCTGTGTGTGGCATCACTTTCCTGTTCAAGCAGGGAAATTCGTTGTTCCCCTTTACAGCTTTCTATCTGAATTATTACACTACTGACAAAATTGATTATTTATTTTAATTTACATAAATTATCTTAACTAATTGTGCAATGCACAGTACCACACACATACGTACTGTTGCTATATATATATATATATAACTTTACCTCACGATGTTTTTCCTTATTTGGTATGGTTATTATTAGTATTATTATTATTACCTTAAACATTTTGAGGTAAAGTTATTATAAACATTAAATATATTATATGCATCAAGAAATAGACTGTAGCAAAAAGTGTTTGAATAAATATATATATATATATATATTGCAACGATACGTTTAGCATAAGTATATGTATCAACCCCTGACTGAGGTATGATAACGTGCTTTCGTATATAAGTATGAAATATGTAAGATGTACATAATAAAAATGATATAATAAATATACGTTAGGTATAAGAAATAATGTAATAAATATAAGTAGTATGTATTTTTAAATAAATCAAATATTGTAAGTAAGCATGTATATGGAAACATATGGCTTAGTTGGTTTTTAAATGTAACGAAGGGGAGCAATTGACACGCGCTAACTCGCAGAGGTGACATCAGAATGACATGCGGTCGCCTGTGTATCAGTTTGCGTGTGTGTGTGTGTGTGTGTGTGTGTGTGTGTGTATGTGTACATGTGTAAATAACAGACAGGTTAAATTATGCAAACAAGGGTGGAAGATTCACACAGTTTTTTAAGTACTGTACGTGAACCATAAGTCACACGAATCAGCGACATATGAAAAACATAGCTGACGCCTGGCGCTTCAATTTGGCGTTAAGTAGTTATTAATCGTGGGAACGGTTCAGACACCTTGTGAAATTTTGTGATAAATGCCATAATTTACACAGCGTAACATTCATAATTTACATAAATAAGGTTTAATATTATACCGAACGATTGGCGTAATAATATTTATAAAAAAGTGTGCGCTTCATAGAAAGACGCGTAGGTTGAAGCTAACGATTAAACCAACGCGCCGGCCTGTTCAATGTTGTCAGAAAAGTTTCCAACAGGAATTCCAACGAGGCAGCAGTATAAAACCCCAGCGAGCGACACGCTCTTTCTCAGATCAAGTTTCTTTAGTACGAGGAATCCACGGATCTCGACACCGTAAATTTTACAAAGTTTTAGTAATGTTTTAAACGGTAGTATATAAACTGAAGTGCGATGAAACCGGCAGTACGTCGATGCAGTTATTAAAGGAATCGAGTGATTTGAAACAAACTATATAAATGAATCTACGAGAGTTGAAACTATATAAATGAATCTACGAGAGTTGAAACTATATAAACGAATCTACGAGAGTTGTAACTACATAAAATTTCTAGACAGCTACGAGGGACAAGAAAGAAGAGGACGAGGAACTAGACAAGAAGACGAGAGGACGCAGGGACAGCACATGCAGCTACATCCAGCCGTATATCATCACGACTAGAGGTCAACGTCAGAACTCAGCATCCAGGAGACGGAGCGAAGAATTCAACGACACAGAGACAGAGGAGCTGATACCGAAGAGGATCAACAAACTCGAGAGTCCAGATGACGGTAACAACAAAGTTAAATGGGTGCAGAAAAATGCAGGTGAAGTCGAACATTTATTTAATATTATAAATGACCCTGAAGTCTATCGCCAAAAGCTCTAGTTTCCATATTCAAGTTTACAAGAACGTTAATATATTTTTAGATTTGAATAATGAATAAATAATTGTTCAAAATATAATTGAGTATAACTGTAGTAATCTCTTAAATAAATGGTCAAGCAAGAACCATATTATTTTATTATATTTTGTAACTGATTAAATGAGTAATTTTAAATATGAGAATTACATAATTAGAAGATTGTTAATTAATTGAGACATTAAAGATAAAATCAATTAACATAATAAATGTTCTCTATTAATATTTTAATTAATTGAAAGTTTTATTTAAGTGGTATATATTGAAAACCATGCTTGTAAAGACAAGATCAATATTTAAATGTTATACGTATTAATCACGTTCCTATAATATTTATATGTGTTATATGTATATGTCTGTGTACTATTTCAGGTCATATATAATTTGTGTATGTGTATACTATGTCTTAGAAATATAAGAAATAACAGTTAAAAACATTATGAGTACATTATATTCAGATTGAATATAAGGGTTCATCTAATAAGTAACCCGCATTAAACATTTAAATAACATGAGAATTTGAATTTAATTTTTGAATAAATCAAATGAATATACTTTTCTTAAAACAGTCGTACTAATTTCACAACCAGTACTAAATCCTTTGTACTCTTTACTTGTAAATTAAAACTTATGACGTTATTCACGTGCTTATCCACACTCAACCAACGACCAAAGCCTGCGACCCAGCCGGGGAACATCAAGGTAAATACTGCTGAAGAAGAGTATACCTCCGAGAAGTGGGTAAGTGCGTGCATATGAGTAAGAGCGTATGTGTAAAAGTAAGTGTATGAAAGTAATGTTGTATAGGAATTGGCGTGCCCAACGGTGTGGCCCGACACGTAGAATAAATAACGTGTTGCTAAGTAAATGTTAATTATCATTACAAGTAAATGGCGCCCTGGTAATAAATAAAGTCTAATAAATAATTAGCAAAAATATTGTAAGAAAGAATTAATAGTCAATTTATGTAATAAATAATATTACAAATTGTTATATAAATACAGAGAGAGAAATTAATACTGATACATACAATAATTTAAATAAAGAAATATAGAGTCACAGTTTGACCAATAATAAAAATATAATTCATATAACGAATTAGTTAGGACACCGTAGTCTGCAATGGCGAAGCAACCAACAATGGACTTCGAAACGATGTTTAAACTACTTCAAGAAGAGTTGAAGACGAATAGTGCAGAACTAAGTGGAAATTTAGAAAGTAAATTAGAAAGCAGTAGTGCAGAACTTAAAACTCAATTAGAGAGTAGTAATGAAAAATTAGAAAATAAATGAGGAAGAATAGAAGATAGTAATATGAGATTAGAAACTCAAGTAGAAGATAGTCGTAATAGACTAGAAATCACTATTGAAGAAGTAAAACTCAGTTAGATAGTAATAATACTAGATTAGAAGAGAAAATAGAACTCCTCAGTAATACTTTTGAAAACAGAGCTTACTGCACGCGTTGAAGCAGTCGAACAGCGAGTTCAACAAGCTATCTTAATGAACAAGCTGTAAAGATTGATAGTAAATTTAAAGAACAGCGTGAATATACAACACATAAAACTAAAGAACACATTCGGCAACTGGCTGAACAGTGGAATGAGAAATTTAAAATTACAAAGCAGGAGCAAGACCTCAGACACAAAGATGTAAATGAGCGCATCCTGGACAACACTAATAAAACAAAGGAACTCACAGAGGAAAACTACGCACCACTCCATGGAAAAAAAATTTAAACAATATGAAAGATGGACTACAAGAGGAGGTAGAAAAACTATGAGCAGAAGTCAAGAGACGACCCAGGGCTATGATGATGTGTGCTGCAAAGGTAGACGATCGAGAGAAGGTCAGTTTTAAAAGATAATAAATGGGAGAATCCCATAGAATTTTTACATAAGTGTGAACGAGAAATGGCAACAATAGGAAGCAACCTAAACGACAGAGAACGTATAGAATTTGTAAGTCGACATTTCCAGGAAACAGCATCCAAATGGTATACGATTGTTTGGGACCAAACAGGAACTTATGAACAGTTCAAGGCATCCTTCGAAAATCGATACTGGAATATACTGGAATATACATACCCAGAGAGAGGTACGAGACCAGCTGGAGTAATGGGCGGTATTACGTCAACAGCAAACGTTCCATGGAAGACTACATACTACAACTCGTCGAACGGTGTAAGCATCTTAGACCAAGTTTTACAGAGCACGAATTAGTATTAAAATTAAGCTACCATTTTGACAGACACATTAGACTTGCCGTATATACCCAAGGAGTTAAAACCATAGAGGAACTTCATATTCTTGTAACGCAATCATCACAATTTGTTTAATAAACAATACAAAAGAAGAGATAACCAGCCGCAGCAGCAGCAGTACTCTACACAAGATCCAATACAACACAAATCGGCGCAGTTTGAGAAGAAAGAAGAGAATTGGAAAGAATATAAACAACCCTTTGAAAAAGGTAATTCATCTCCACATAAAGGAGCGTACTCACATCCAGGTACGTCGAAAAAACAATTAAAACCGTACAATGCAAATGTACATAATATCAATGCAAATAATAATCATAATAATAAAAATAATTATGAAAATAAAAGTGTGCAACAGCTGACACGCCCGTCAACTTCCAAAGAGAGAGGGGGTGAGTGTAGTACGACAAGGGAGAAGAAAAATGAATGACGGCAAGGGAGAAGCCGAACGCCAGCTCAAACTGGTTTTAAAAACGACCCGTACACAAACAAAACACCGATACAGACAGGCTTGTTAAACGACCTGCACACACAGGAGCTGCGCGCCACCCTAAATGATACAAACAATCCGCAAAAGGAAAGAATGGTATCTCACGCCTATTGTCCTACACAAGGGGGAACAATAAGCGGTATAAAGAAATGTAACGATGTTAAGATATTAAATATTACATATCAAACAGATGATAGAGTTAAATATTTGCTAAATAACATAGCAAGTGAACAAAATAAAGATCCACAGATAAGTCACTTGAAGTTATCAACACTATCTAGTAGATATACAATAAAAATAGTATATTGTATAAACTCATAAATTATGATTGGAAAATAGTCCTATCACCAGAGATGCTAAAAACACTAACTATACCATGTCATCAAAGTTTAGCACATGCGTCTGCTTTAAAATGTCATTTAGCTTTGAAGGAAGACTTCATTTTGAATAATATGTTTAGAAGAATAAAAGCTATCTTAAAAGGATGCTACGAATGTCAAACAGCACAACATCCAAATCTTCACACATACGTAGATATGCAAAATATAAAGACACAGGAAAAGGGAGAATTAGTAGCAGTAGACTTCCTGGGCCCATTTCCGAGAGCTATTCACGGGGGTACAAAGCACATACAGTACTTGTATGTATAGATGTGTTCACCAAGGCAGTTCGACTCTACGCTATTCGAAGACCTACCACAAAAAGTGTACTGAATGTCATACTACGCAAATACATACCGAAGTATGGTCAAATCAAAAAGATATTGAGTGACCAAGGTAAACAATTTCAAAATAAAGCATGGACGGAAACGCTACCTCAGCACAGCATACAACCAGTGTTAACGTCAATACGACATCCACAAGGAAACCTTGCTGAGAGGGTAAATAAAGAGTTAGGAAAACATTTACGCATCTACTGTAATGAACAACATTATCGATGGGCAGAGTAGGCCTACTTATCATTTTTTGAACAAGCTATAAATGCTACATAAAGTGAAGCTACGGGATATACACCGGTGGAACTGGAAACAAATAAGAAACCCAATAGATTCTGGTTGAGAAACATTGACAAACCTCCAAACCAAAATCTACAAATTCCATTAAGTCACAAGTACGACAATGCGAAGAAGAGGATGGAAAAACTTGGAGAAAAGAGGATCGAGAGGTTCAACAGAACGCACAAACTCATCACATTCCATGGAGAGAGTGTGCTACTAAGAAGTAATCCAGTGGGAAAACGAATCGACAATACAGCAAAGAAACTATTCAGACTGTACGAGGGACCCTACTTATTACAAACGAGGAAAGGACGACACACATTTATCGTCTACGATCCAACAAGAAACAAGATTATTGGAAAGTACCATGCATCAGCATTCCGTAAATTCTATGGATAAATGAATTAATAAAAAGTCAACTTATAAATCCATGGAAGGGACGTAATCCACCCAGGGAAAGTGAAAAAAACTTTAAGAACCCTTATAACCACTAATTGTGAGTTGTAATAAATAATAAAATAAATTATTTCTGAGTAAAGAAATAAAATTTGAATAAAATTCAAATTTTATTTTACCCAGCAGGGGAATTTATGCAACGATACGTTTAGCATAAGTATATGTATCAACCCCTGACTGAGGTATGATAACGTGCTTTCGTATATAAGTATGAATTATGTAAGATGTACATAATAAAATGATATAATAAATATACGTTAGGTATAAGAAATAATGTAATAAATATAAGTAGTATGTATTTTTAAATAAATCAAATATTGTAAGTAAGCATGTATATGGAAACATATGGCTTAGTTGGTTTTTAAATGTAATGAAGGGGAGCAATTGACACGCGCTAACTCGCAGAGGTGACATCAGAATGACATGCGGTCGCCTGTGTATCGGTTTGCGTGTGTGTGTGTGTGTATGTGTACATGTGTAAATAACAGACAGGTTAAATTATGCAAACAAGGGTGGAAGATTTCACAGTTTTTTAAGTACTGTACGTGAACCATAAGTCACACGAATCAGCGCCATATGAAAAACATAGCTGACGCCTGGCGCTTCAATTTGGCGTTAAGTGGTCATTAATCGTGGGAACGGTTCAGACATCGTGTGAAATTTTGCCATAACTGCCAAAATTTACACAGCGTAACATTCATAATTTACATAAATAAGGTTTAATATTATACCGAACGATTGGTGTAATAATATTTATAAAAAAGTGTGCGCTTCATAGAAAGATGCGTAGGTTGAAACTAACAATTAAACCGATGCGCCGGCCTGTTCAATGTTGTCAGAACAGTTTCCAACAGGAATTCCAACGAGGCAGCAGTATACAACCCCAGCGAGCGACACACTCTTTCTCAGATCAAGTTTCATTAGTATGAGGAATCCACGCATCTCGACACCGTAAATTTTACAAAGTTTTAGTAATGTTTTAAACGGTAGTATATAAACTGAAGTGCGATGAAACCGGCAGTACGTCGATGCAGTTATTAAAGGAATCGAGTGATTTTAAACAAACTATATAAATGAATCTACGAGAGTTGAAACTATATAAATGAATCTACGAGAGTTGAAACTATATAAACGAATCTACGAGAGTTGTAACTACATAAAATTTCTAGACAGCTACGAGGGACAAGAAAGAAGAGGACGAGGAACTAGACAAGAAGACGAGAGGACGCAGGGACAGCACATGCAGCTACATCCAGCCGTATATCATCACGACTAGAGGTCAACGTCAGAACTCAGCATCCAGGAGACGGAGCGAAGAATTCAACGACACAGAGACAGAGGAGCTGATACCGAAGAGGATCAACAAACTCGAGAGTCCAGATGACGGTAACAACAAAGTTAAATGGGTGCAGAAAAATGCAGGTGAAGTCGAACATTTATTTAATATTATAAATGACCCTGAAGTCTATCGCCAAAAGCTCTAGTTTCCATATTCAAGTTTACAAGAACGTTAATATATTTTTAGATTTGAATAATGAATAAATAATTGTTCAAAATATAATTGAGTATAACTGTAGTAATCTCTTAAATAAATGGTCAAGCAAGAACCATATTATTTTATTATATTTTGTAACTGATTAAATGAGTAATTTTAAATATGAGAATTACATAATTAGAAGATTGTTAATTAATTGAGACATTAAAGATAAAATCAATTAACATAATAAATGTTCTCTATTAATATTTTAATTAATTGAAAGTTTTATTTAAGTGGTATATATTGAAAACCATGCTTGTAAAGACAAGATCAATATTTAAATGTTATACGTATTAATCACGTTCCTATAATATTTATATGTGTTATATGTATATGTCTGTGTACTATTTCAGGTCATATATAATTTGTGTATGTGTATACTATGTCTTAGAAATATAAGAAATAACAGTTAAAAACATTATGAGTACATTATATTCAGATTGAATATAAGGGTTCATCTAATAAGTAACCCGCATTAAACATTTAAATAACATGAGAATTTGAATTTAATTTTTGAATAAATCAAATGAATATACTTTTCTTAAAACAGTCGTACTAATTTCACAACCAGTACTAAATCCTTTGTACTCTTTACTTGTAAATTAAAACTTATGACGTTATTCACGTGCTTATCCACACTCAACCAACGACCAAAGCCTGCGACCCAGCCGGGGAACATCAAGGTAAATACTGCTGAAGAAGAGTATACCTCCGAGAAGTGGGTAAGTGCGTGCATATGAGTAAGAGCGTATGTGTAAAAGTAAGTGTATGAAAGTAATGTTGTATAGGAATTGGCGTGCCCAACGGTGTGGCCCGACACGTAGAAAAAATAACGTGTTGCTAAGTAAATGTTAATTATCATTACAAGTAAATGGCGCCCTGGTAATAAATAAAGTCTAATAAATAATTAGCAAAAATATTGTAAGAAAGAATTAATAGTCAATTTATGTAATAAATAATATTACAAATTGTTATATAAATACAGAGAGAAAAAGAGTTGTGAAATTAATACTGATACATACAATAATTTAAATAAAGAAATATAGAGTCACAGTTGACCAATAATAAAAATATAATTCATATAACGAATTAGTTAGGACACCGTAGTCTGCAATGGCGAAGCAACCAACAATGGACTTCGAAACGATGTTTAAACTACTTCAAGAAGAGTTGAAGACGAATAGTGCAGAACTAAGTGGAAATTTAGAAAGTAAATTAGAAAGCAGTAGTGCAGAACTTAAAACTCAATTAGAGAGTAGTAATGAAAAATTATAAAATAAATGAGGAAGAATAGAAGATAGTAATATGAGATTAGAAACTCAAGTAGAAGATAGTCGTAATAGACTAGAAATCACTATTGAAGAAGTAAAAACTCAGTTAGATAGTAATAATACTAGATTAGAAGAGAAAATAGAACTCGTCAGTAATACTTTGAAAACAGAGCTTACTGCACGCGTTGAAGCAGTCGAACAGCGAGTTCAACAAGCTATCTTAATGAACAAGCTGTAAAGATTGATAGTAAATTTAAAGAACAGCGTGAATATACAACACATAAAACTAAAGAACACATTCGGCAACTGGCTGAACAGTGGAATGAGAAATTTAAAATTACAAAGCAGGAGCAAGACCTCAGACACAAAGATGTAAATGAGCGCATCCTGGACAACACTAATAAAACAAAGGAACTCACAGAGGAAAACTACGCACCACTCCATGGAAATTAACAATATGAAAGATGGACTACAAGAGGAGGTAGAAAAACTATGAGCAGAAGTCAAGAGACGACCCAGGGCTATGATGATGTGTGCTGCAAAGGTAGACGATCGAGAGAAGGTCAGTTTTAAAGATAATAAATGGGAGAATCCCATAGAATTTTTACATAAGTGTGAACGAGAAATGGCAACAATAGGAAGCAACCTAAACGACAGAGAACGTATAGAATTTGTAAGTCGACATTTCCAGGAAACAGCATCCAAATGGTATACGATTGTTCGGGACCAAACAGGAACTTATGAACAGTTCAAGGCATCCTTCGAAAATCGATACTGGAATATACTGGAATATACATACCCAGAGAGAGGTACGAGACCAGCTGGAGTATGGGCGGTATTACGTCAACAGCAAACGTTCCATGGAAGACTACATACTACAACTCGTCGAACGGTGTAAGCATCTTAGACCAAGTTTTACAGAGCACGAATTAGTATTAAAATTAAGCTACCATTTTGACAGACACATTAGACTTGCCGTATATACCCAAGGAGTTAAAACCATAGAGGAACTTCATATTCTTGTAACGCAATCATCACAATTTGTTAATAAACAATACAAAAGAAGAGATAACCAGCCGCAGCAGCAGCAGTACTCTACACAAGATCCAATACAACACAAATCGGCGCAGTTTGAGAAGAAAGAAGAGAATTGGAAAGAATATAAACAACCCTTTGAAAAAGGTAATTCATCTCCACATAAAGGAGCGTACTCACATCCAGGTACGTCGAAAAAACAATTAAAACCGTACAATGCAAATGTACATAATATCAATGCAAATAATAATCATAATAATAAAAATAATTATGAAAATAAAAGTGTGCAACAGCTGACACGCCCGTCAACTTCCAAAGAGAGAGGGGGTGAGTGTAGTACGACAAGGGAGAAGAAAAATGAATGACGGCAAGGGAGAAGCCGAACGCCAGCTCAAACTGGTTTTAAAAACGACCCGTACACAAACAAAACACCGATACAGACAGGCTTGTTAAACGACCTGCACACACAGGAGCTGCGCGCCACCCTAAATGATACAAACAATCCGCAAAAGGAAAGAATGGTATCTCACGCCTATTGTCCTACACAAGGGGGAACAATAAGCGGTATAAAGAAATGTAACGATGTTAAGATATTAAATATTACATATCAAACAGATGATAGAGTTAAATATTTGCTAAATAACATAGCAAGTGAACAAAATAAAGATCCACAGATAAGTCACTTGAAGTTATCAACACTATCTAGTAGATATACAATAAAAATAGTATATTGTATAAACTCATAAATTATGATTGGAAAATAGTCCTATCACCAGAGATGCTAAAAACACTAACTATACCATGTCATCAAAGTTTAGCACATGCGTCTGCTTTAAAATGTCATTTAGCTTTGAAGGAAGACTTCATTTTGAATAATATGTTTAGAAGAATAAAAGCTATCTTAAAAGGATGCTACGAATGTCAAACAGCACAACATCCAAATCTTCACACATACGTAGATATGCAAAATATAAAGACACAGGAAAAGGGAGAATTAGTAGCAGTAGACTTCCTGGGCCCATTTCCGAGAGCTATTCACGGGGGTACAAAGCACATACAGTACTTGTATGTATAGATGTGTTCACCAAGGCAGTTCGACTCTACGCTATTCGAAGACCTACCACAAAAAGTGTACTGAATGTCATACTACGCAAATACATACCGAAGTATGGTCAAATCAAAAAGATATTGAGTGACCAAGGTAAACAATTTCAAAATAAAGCATGGACGGAAACGCTACCTCAGCACAGCATACAACCAGTGTTAACGTCAATACGACATCCACAAGGAAACCTTGCTGAGAGGGTAAATAAAGAGTTAGGAAAACATTTACGCATCTACTGTAATGAACAACATTATCGATGGGCAGAGTAGGCCTACTTATCATTTTTTGAACAAGCTATAAATGCTACATAAAGTGAAGCTACGGGATATACACCGGTGGAACTGGAAACAAATAAGAAACCCAATAGATTCTGGTTGAGAAACATTGACAAACCTCCAAACCAAAATCTACAAATTCCATTAAGTCACAAGTACGACAATGCGAAGAAGAGGATGGAAAAACTTGGAGAAAAGAGGATCGAGAGGTTCAACAGAACGCACAAACTCATCACATTCCATGGAGAGAGTGTGCTACTAAGAAGTAATCCAGTGGGAAAACGAATCGACAATACAGCAAAGAAACTATTCAGACTGTACGAGGAACCCTACTTATTACAAACGAGGAAAGGACGACACACATTTATCGTCTACGATCCAACAAGAAACAAGATTATTGGAAAGTACCATGCATCAGCATTCCGTAAATTCTATGGATAAATGAATTAATAAAAAGTCAACTTATAAATCCATGGAAGGGACGTAATCCACCCAGGGAAAGTGAAAAAAACTTTAAGAACCCTTATAACCACTAATTGTGAGTTGTAATAAATAATAAAATAAATTATTTCTGAGTAAAGAAATAAAATTTGAATAAAATTCAAATTTTATTTTACCCAGCAGGGGAATTTATGCAACGATACGTTTAGCATAAGTATATGTATCAACCCCTGACTGAGGTATGATAACGTGCTTTCGTATATAAGTATGAATTATGTAAGATGTACATAATAAAATGATATAATAAATATACGTTAGGTATAAGAAATAATGTAATAAATATAAGTAGTATGTATTTTTAAATAAATCAAATATTGTAAGTAAGCATGTATATGGAAACATATGGCTTAGTTGGTTTTTAAATGTAACGAAGGGGAGCAATTGACACGCGCTAACTCGCAGAGGTGACATCAGAATGACATGCGGTCGCCTGTGTATCGGTTTGCGTGTGTGTGTGTGTGTATGTGTACATGTGTAAATAACAGACAGGTTAAATTATGCAAACAAGGGTGGAAGATTTCACAGTTTTTTAAGTACTGTACGTGAACCATAAGTCACACGAATCAGCGCCATATGAAAAACATAGCTGACGCCTGGCGCTTCAATTTGGCGTTAAGTGGTCATTAATCGTGGGAACGGTTCAGACATCGTGTGAAATTTTGCCATAACTGCCAAAATTTACACAGCGTAACATTCATAATTTACATAAATAAGGTTTAATATTATACCGAACGATTGGTGTAATAATATTTATAAAAAAGTGTGCGCTTCATAGAAAGATGCGTAGGTTGAAACTAACAATTAAACCGATGCGCCGGCCTGTTCAATGTTGTCAGAACAGTTTCCAACAGGAATTCCAACGAGGCAGCAGTATACAACCCCAGCGAGCGACACACTCTTTCTCAGATCAAGTTTCATTAGTATGAGCAATCCACGCATCTCGACACCGTAAATTTTACAAAGTTTTAGTAATGTTTTAAACGGTAGTATATAAACTGAAGTGCGATGAAACCGGCAGTACGTCGATGCAGTTATTAAAGGAATCGAGTGATTTTAAACAAACTATATAAATGAATCTACGAGAGTTGAAACTATATAAATGAATCTACGAGAGTTGAAACTATATAAACGAATCTACGAGAGTTGTAACTACATAAAATTTCTAGACAGCTACGAGGGACAAGAAAGAAGAGGACGAGGAACTAGACAAGAAGACGAGAGGACGCAGGGACAGCACATGCAGCTACATCCAGCCGTATATCATCACGACTAGAGGTCAACGTCAGAACTCAGCATCCAGGAGACGGAGCGAAGAATTCAACGACACAGAGACAGAGGAGCTGATACCGAAGAGGATCAACAAACTCGAGAGTCCAGATGACGGTAACAACAAAGTTAAATGGGTGCAGAAAAATGCAGGTGAAGTCGAACATTTATTTAATATTATAAATGACCCTGAAGTCTATCGCCAAAAGCTCTAGTTTCCATATTCAAGTTTACAAGAACGTTAATATATTTTTAGATTTGAATAATGAATAAATAATTGTTCAAAATATAATTGAGTATAACAATTGTAAGTAAGCATGTATATGGAAACATATGGCTTAGTTGGTTTTTAAATGTAACGAAGGGGAGCAATTGACACGCGCTAACTCGCAGAGGTGACATCAGAATGACATGCGGTCGCCTGTGTATCGGTTTGCGTGTGTGTGTGTGTGTATGTGTACATGTGTAAATAACAGACAGGTTAAATTATGCAAACAAGGGTGGAAGATTTCACAGTTTTTTAAGTACTGTACGTGAACCATAAGTCACACGAATCAGCGCCATATGAAAAACATAGCTGACGCCTGGCGCTTCAATTTGGCGTTAAGTGGTCATTAATCGTGGGAACGGTTCAGACATCGTGTGAAATTTTGCCATAACTGCCAAAATTTACACAGCGTAACATTCATAATTTACATAAATAAGGTTTAATATTATACCGAACGATTGGTGTAATAATATTTATAAAAAAGTGTGCGCTTCATAGAAAGATGCGTAGGTTGAAACTAACAATTAAACCGATGCGCCGGCCTGTTCAATGTTGTCAGAACAGTTTCCAACAGGAATTCCAACGAGGCAGCAGTATACAACCCCAGCGAGCGACACACTCTTTCTCAGATCAAGTTTCATTAGTATGAGCAATCCACGCATCTCGACACCGTAAATTTTACAAAGTTTTAGTAATGTTTTAAACGGTAGTATATAAACTGAAGTGCGATGAAACCGGCAGTACGTCGATGCAGTTATTAAAGGAATCGAGTGATTTTAAACAAACTATATAAATGAATCTACGAGAGTTGAAACTATATAAATGAATCTACGAGAGTTGAAACTATATAAACGAATCTACGAGAGTTGTAACTACATAAAATTTCTAGACAGCTACGAGGGACAAGAAAGAAGAGGACGAGGAACTAGACAAGAAGACGAGAGGACGCAGGGACAGCACATGCAGCTACATCCAGCCGTATATCATCACGACTAGAGGTCAACGTCAGAACTCAGCATCCAGGAGACGGAGCGAAGAATTCAACGACACAGAGACAGAGGAGCTGATACCGAAGAGGATCAACAAACTCGAGAGTCCAGATGACGGTAACAACAAAGTTAAATGGGTGCAGAAAAATGCAGGTGAAGTCGAACATTTATTTAATATTATAAATGACCCTGAAGTCTATCGCCAAAAGCTCTAGTTTCCATATTCAAGTTTACAAGAACGTTAATATATTTTTAGATTTGAATAATGAATAAATAATTGTTCAAAATATAATTGAGTATAACTGTAGTAATCTCTTAAATAAATGGTCAAGCAAGAACCATATTATTTTATTATATTTTGTAACTGATTAAATGAGTAATTTTAAATATGAGAATTACATAATTAGAAGATTGTTAATTAATTGAGACATTAAAGATAAAATCAATTAACATAATAAATGTTCTCTATTAATATTTTAATTAATTGAAAGTTTTATTTAAGTGGTATATATTGAAAACCATGCTTGTAAAGACAAGATCAATATTTAAATGTTATACGTATTAATCACGTTCCTATAATATTTATATGTGTTATATGTATATGTCTGTGTACTATTTCAGGTCATATATAATTTGTGTATGTGTATACTATGTCTTAGAAATATAAGAAATAACAGTTAAAAACATTATGAGTACATTATATTCAGATTGAATATAAGGGTTCATCTAATAAGTAACCCGCATTAAACATTTAAATAACATGAGAATTTGAATTTAATTTTTGAATAAATCAAATGAATATACTTTTCTTAAAACAGTCGTACTAATTTCACAACCAGTACTAAATCCTTTGTACTCTTTACTTGTAAATTAAAACTTATGACGTTATTCACGTGCTTATCCACACTCAACCAACGACCAAAGCCTGCGACCCAGCCGGGGAACATCAAGGTAAATACTGCTGAAGAAGAGTATACCTCCGAGAAGTGGGTAAGTGCGTGCATATGAGTAAGAGCGTATGTGTAAAAGTAAGTGTATGAAAGTAATGTTGTATAGGAATTGGCGTGCCCAACGGTGTGGCCCGACACGTAGAAAAAATAACGTGTTGCTAAGTAAATGTTAATTATCATTACAAGTAAATGGCGCCCTGGTAATAAATAAAGTCTAATAAATAATTAGCAAAAATATTGTAAGAAAGAATTAATAGTCAATTTATGTAATAAATAATATTACAAATTGTTATATAAATACAGAGAGAAAAAGAGTTGTGAAATTAATACTGATACATACAATAATTTAAATAAAGAAATATAGAGTCACAGTTGACCAATAATAAAAATATAATTCATATAACGAATTAGTTAGGACACCGTAGTCTGCAATGGCGAAGCAACCAACAATGGACTTCGAAACGATGTTTAAACTACTTCAAGAAGAGTTGAAGACGAATAGTGCAGAACTAAGTGGAAATTTAGAAAGTAAATTAGAAAGCAGTAGTGCAGAACTTAAAACTCAATTAGAGAGTAGTAATGAAAAATTAGAAAATACATGAGGAAGAATAGAAGATAGTAATATGAGATTAGAAACTCAAGTAGAAGATAGTCGTAATAGACTAGAAATCACTATTGAAGAAGTAAAAACTCAGTTAGATAGTAATAATACTAGATTAGAAGAGAAAATAGAACTCCTCAGTAATACTTTGAAAACAGAGCTTACTGCACGCGTTGAAGCAGTCGAACAGCGAGTTCAACAAGCTATCTTAATGAACAAGCTGTAAAGATTGATAGTAAATTTAAAGAACAGCGTGAATATACAACACGTAAAACTAAAGAACACATTCGGCAACTGGCTGAACAGTGGAATGAGAAATTTAAAATTACAAAGCAGGAGCAAGACCTCAGACACAAAGATGTAAATGAGCGCATCCTGGACAACACTAATAAAACAAAGGAACTCACAGAGGAAAACTACGCACCACTCCATGGAAATTAACAATATGAAAGATGGACTACAAGAGGAGGTAGAAAAACTATGAGCAGAAGTCAAGAGACGACCCAGGGCTATGATGATGTGTGCTGCAAAGGTAGACGATCGAGAGAAGGTCAGTTTTAAAGATAATAAATGGGAGAATCCCATAGAATTTTTACATAAGTGTGAACGAGAAATGGCAACAATAGGAAGCAACCTAAACGACAGAGAACGTATAGAATTTGTAAGTCGACATTTCCAGGAAACAGCATCCAAATGGTATACGATTGTTCGGGACCAAACAGGAACTTATGAACAGTTCAAGGCATCCTTCGAAAATCGATACTGGAATATACTGGAATATACATACCCAGAGAGAGGTACGAGACCAGCTGGAGTATGGGCGGTATTACGTCAACAGCAAACGTTCCATGGAAGACTACATACTACAACTCGTCGAACGGTGTAAGCATCTTAGACCAAGTTTTACAGAGCACGAATTAGTATTAAAATTAAGCTACCATTTTGACAGACACATTAGACTTGCCGTATATACCCAAGGAGTTAAAACCATAGAGGAACTTCATATTCTTGTAACGCAATCATCACAATTTGTTAATAAACAATACAAAAGAAGAGATAACCAGCCACAGCAGCAGCAGTACTCTACACAAGATCCAATACAACACAAATCGGCGCAGTTTGAGAAGAAAGAAGAGAATTGGAAAGAATATAAACAACCCTTTGAAAAAGGTAATTCATCTCCACATAAAGGAGCGTACTCACATCCAGGTACGTCGAAAAAACAATTAAAACCGTACAATGCAAATGTACATAATATCAATGCAAATAATAATCATAATAATAAAAATAATTATGAAAATAAAAGTGTGCAACAGCTGACACGCCCGTCAACTTCCAAAGAGAGAGGGGGTGAGTGTAGTACGACAAGGGAGAAGAAAAATGAATGACGGCAAGGGAGAAGCCGAACGCCAGCTCAAACTGGTTTTAAAAACGACCCGTACACAAACAAAACACCGATACAGACAGGCTTGTTAAACGACCTGCACACACAGGAGCTGCGCGCCACCCTAAATGATACAAACAATCCGCAAAAGGAAAGAATGGTATCTCACGCCTATTGTCCTACACAAGGGGGAACAATAAGCGGTATAAAGAAATGTAACGATGTTAAGATATTAAATATTACATATCAAACAGATGATAGAGTTAAATATTTGCTAAATAACATAGCAAGTGAACAAAATAAAGATCCACAGATAAGTCACTTGAAGTTATCAACACTATCTAGTAGATATACAATAAAAATAGTATATTGTATAAACTCATAAATTATGATTGGAAAATAGTCCTATCACCAGAGATGCTAAAAACACTAACTATACCATGTCATCAAAGTTTAGCACATGCGTCTGCTTTAAAATGTCATTTAGCTTTGAAGGAAGACTTCATTTTGAATAATATGTTTAGAAGAATAAAAGCTATCTTAAAAGGATGCTACGAATGTCAAACAGCACAACATCCAAATCTTCACACATACGTAGATATGCAAAATATAAAGACACAGGAAAAGGGAGAATTAGTAGCAGTAGACTTCCTGGGCCCATTTCCGAGAGCTATTCACGGGGGTACAAAGCACATACAGTACTTGTATGTATAGATGTGTTCACCAAGGCAGTTCGACTCTACGCTATTCGAAGACCTACCACAAAAAGTGTACTGAATGTCATACTACGCAAATACATACCGAAGTATGGTCAAATCAAAAAGATATTGAGTGACCAAGGTAAACAATTTCAAAATAAAGCATGGACGGAAACGCTACCTCAGCACAGCATACAACCAGTGTTAACGTCAATACGACATCCACAAGGAAACCTTGCTGAGAGGGTAAATAAAGAGTTAGGAAAACATTTACGCATCTACTGTAATGAACAACATTATCGATGGGCAGAGTAGGCCTACTTATCATTTTTTGAACAAGCTATAAATGCTACATAAAGTGAAGCTACGGGATATACACCGGTGGAACTGGAAACAAATAAGAAACCCAATAGATTCTGGTTGAGAAACATTGACAAACCTCCAAACCAAAATCTACAAATTCCATTAAGTCACAAGTACGACAATGCGAAGAAGAGGATGGAAAAACTTGGAGAAAAGAGGATCGAGAGGTTCAACAGAACGCACAAACTCATCACATTCCATGGAGAGAGTGTGCTACTAAGAAGTAATCCAGTGGGAAAACGAATCGACAATACAGCAAAGAAACTATTCAGACTGTACGAGGGACCCTACTTATTACAAACGAGGAAAGGACGACACACATTTATCGTCTACGATCCAACAAGAAACAAGATTATTGGAAAGTACCATGCATCAGCATTCCGTAAATTCTATGGATAAATGAATTAATAAAAAGTCAACTTATAAATCCATGGAAGGGACGTAATCCACCCAGGGAAAGTGAAAAAAACTTTAAGAACCCTTATAACCACTAATTGTGAGTTGTAATAAATAATAAAATAAATTATTTCTGAGTAAAGAAATAAAATTTGAATAAAATTCAAATTTTATTTTACCCAGCAGGGGAATTTATGCAACGATACGTTTAGCATAAGTATATGTATCAACCCCTGACTGAGGTATGATAACGTGCTTTCGTATATAAGTATGAATTATGTAAGATGTACATAATAAAATGATATAATAAATATACGTTAGGTATAAGAAATAATGTAATAAATATAAGTAGTATGTATTTTTAAATAAATCAAATATTGTAAGTAAGCATGTATATGGAAACATATGGCTTAGTTGGTTTTTAAATGTAACGAAGGGGAGCAATTGACACGCGCTAACTCGCAGAGGTGACATCAGAATGACATGCGGTCGCCTGTGTATCGGTTTGCGTGTGTGTGTGTGTATGTGTACATGTGTAAATAACAGACAGGTTAAATTATGCAAACAAGGGTGGAAGATTTCACACAGTTTTTTAAGTACTGTACGTGAACCATAAGTCACACGAATCAGCGCCATATGAAAAACATAGCTGACGCCTGGCGCTTCAATTTGGCGTTAAGTGGTCATTAATCGTGGGAACGGTTCAGACATCGTGTGAAATTTTGCCATAACTGCCAAAATTTACACAGCGTAACATTCATAATTTACATAAATAAGGTTTAATATTATACCGAACGAGTGGTGTAATAATATTTATAAAAAAGTGTGCGCTTCATAGAAAGATGCGTAGGTTGAAACTAACAATTAAACCGATGCGCCGGCCTGTTCAATGTTGTCAGAACAGTTTCCAACAGGAATTCCAACGAGGCAGCAGTATACAACCCCAGCGAGCGACACACTCTTTCTCAGATCAAGTTTCATTAGTATGAGGAATCCATGCATCTCGACACCGTAAATTTTACAAAGTTTTAGTAATGTTTTAAACGGTAGTATATAAACTGAAGTGCGATGAAACCGGCAGTACGTCGATGTAGTTATTAAAGGAATCGAGTGATTTGAAACAAACTATATAAATGAATCTACGAGAGTTGAAACTATATAAATGAATCTACGAGAGTTGAAACTATATAAACGAATCTACGAGAGTTGTAACTACATAAAATTTCTAGACAGCTACGAGGGACAAGAAAGAAGAGGACGAGGAACTAGACAAGAAGACGAGAGGACGCAGGGACAGCACATGCAGCTACATCCAGCCGTATATCATCACGACTAGAGGTCAACGTCAGAACTCAGCATCCAGGAGACGGAGCGAAGAATTCAACGACACAGAGACAGAGGAGCTGATACCGAAGAGGATCAACAAACTCGAGAGTCCAGATGACGGTAACAACAAAGTTAAATGGGTGCAGAAAAATGCAGGTGAAGTCGAACATTTATTTAATATTATAAATGACCCTGAAGTCTATCGCCAAAAGCTCTAGTTTCCATATTCAAGTTTACAAGAACGTTAATATATTTTTAGATTTGAATAATGAATAAATAATTGTTCAAAATATAATTGAGTATAACTGTAGTAATCTCTTAAATAAATGGTCAAGCAAGAACCATATTATTTTATTATATTTTGTAACTGATTAAATGAGTAATTTTAAATATGAGAATTACATAATTAGAAGATTGTTAATTAATTGAGACATTAAAGATAAAATCAATTAACATAATAAATGTTCTCTATTAATATTTTAATTAATTGAAAGTTTTATTTAAGTGGTATATATTGAAAACCATGCTTGTAAAGACAAGATCAATATTTAAATGTTATACGTATTAATCACGTACCTATAATATTTATTATGTTATATGTATATGTCTGTGTACTATTTCAGGTCATACATAATTTGTGTATGTGTATACTATGTCTTAGAAATATAAGAAATAACAGTTAAAAACATTATGAGTACATTATATTCAGATTGAATATAAGGGTTCATCTAATAAGTAACCCGCATTAAACATTTAAATAACATGAGAATTTGAATTTAATTTTTGAATAAATCAAATGAATATACTTTTCTTAAAACAGTCGTACTAATTTCACAACCAGTACTAAATCCTCTGTACTCTTTACTTATAAATTAAAACTTATAACGTTATTCACGTGCTTATCCACACTCAACCAACGACCAAAGCCTGCGGCCCAGCCGGGGAACATCAAGGTAAATACTGCTGAAGAAGAGTATACCTCCGAGAAGTGGGAAAGTGCGCGCATATGAGTAAGTGCGTATATGTAAAGTAAGTGTATAAAAGTAACGTATACACATATATATATATAGGAATGTTAATTATCGGCCGTATTATTATACTGTTAATGATTTCGAGGTTCGGTCATTAATCATGAAAACTCAGTTTTGCGACGTTTCGAGATTTATTCGTCTCATAATCGCAAAACTGAGTTTTCATGATTAATGACCGAACCTCGAAATCATTAACAGCATATATATATATATATATATATTGCAATGAAACACAGGATCCTGATAAGCAGAGCAGGCTTGTGTAATATACAGACGATAAACATTCATGTTTCAATTGGTAGTTTGTTAGGTTTGGTTTTTTGTGGTATAAGTTTTGTATTTTAGAACGGATAAGGAATAAGGCTTAGTCAAACTGTGTATTATTTTATGTGTTATTTATTCATGTACTATGTCAGTGGAAATGTGCGCGCGTGCACGAATGATAAGCGTTTTCCCAGCTGTGCGTGATATAATTATCGTATCGTTGTGACACATGAACTGAACATAGACTGCTATATTAGCTACAGTTCCTGTATATTTCCTAAGCTTAAAATGACGTTAAAATATGATTTCATTAAAATATAAAGCTTGTTGTAAAACGCATTTCTGCGTGAGATAAAGGCATTCAGAGAGTACCATCTATACATGCTCTTGCAAATTTGATGCACTTTACGGCATGAAACACTGCCGAATCATGTGCTAAGTAACCATGTGACTTCCTTCCACCAATAAGAAGCTGGAAGGCAGTCGGAATTTTCTTAAGCCTGTGGCTGCACAATTAGTTCTTCTCATCTAGCTATCACAATCGGAACGTGCAATTCTTGTGCAAGATTTTTTGCTTGCAAGAATTTGTTAAGTCTTTTCGGCGGTAGTAACAAGTGCGAACGCTCAGAACTGTTTGTTTAATACATCTTTACACACGATATTGTTATTGTAACATAGCGTGTATAAATAAGTGAACTTGAACTGTGTTACTGTGTGAGGTATTCTGCAGTACCAGTAGTATTTCATAATTTACTTATTAATAAAATATTGTCATCAATAGTTTCCGCGTGAGTGGAAGATTTCCGCATAGGGAGGTCTGCTGATCGTGGTAGACCCAGTGTTACTTGAAGATTCCGGATTGGTATAAGTCTAATATACCGTTTCTAAGTAATACCCACTATGACTTGAGATACTTATGAATTATAAATACTGTATAAAATTTCAGAAGTAGTATCCCTAGAACCGGTGTTTGTGTGCGAAGCATCAGTGTCAACGTCTGGAACTCCAGGACACCAGTCCAGCTGGAAGCGTCAACAGGGTGAACCATCTGTCATCGTACGCCACGCCTGACGGCTCCACGACATTGCAAAGCCCCCCCCCCCCTTTCCATCAACATCGCCGTGGGAATCATCATATATGTAATATACCACAACTCGTATACGAACAATAATTAACACTTTAAAAGACCATATCTGAAACACTATCATTATTATGCTTGTCAAATATATCGTATAAACAATTTCATGTACTGTGTGCAATAAATAATCTTAAACTCTCCAATATAGACTTTTGCATTAAAACACACATACTACCATATCCTATGCGCCAATAGTTAAGTTATTTGTGTTGCCGCATAGAGATATTTGGCACTTAGCAACGTAGGGCACGAAAAATAGCGGTAATTTTACGCTATTTTATATACTTGTATGTCAAAGAATATAAAATTTGTTGGTAAAATCCGATGTATAATTATAATTAATGTAATATTTGTGTGTGTATGGTTCATATGAAAATCTGAAGATATAATTTATCAATTGTGCATATTCTCTTGTGTGTCATATATGAACAAATTTATCAGTATATTGGAGGTAGTTTATTAGTCGTTTTGTGTGTTAGGTAAGGTTTGTTTACATTTTAATAAATTGAACTGCTTACTGTATGCGTATAAACTGGTTTACACTACGATAATAATCTTGTAATAATAATAAGTTTTGTAGCGTTAAGTCAGGGAATTTTAATTTTATTAAAATTTTAAATTAATTTTTTATCATTATGGCGGATACAGCAGAAATAAAGAATGTTTTAGCGGCCTTATTAACTAATATGAAAACCATGGAAGCGAATATGCAGAAAAATTCAGAAGAAAATAAAGCCAGTAACGAAGAAGCCGCTAAACGAGATAAAGCGCTCCATGATGAAAACAAAAAAATATATGCGGCCGTGCAAGACCAATCCAAACAGAGCAAACAAGTGTTGGAAGCTACGGAAAAGCGAATTAGCGAGACGACAGAAGTTATAAGATCTAACATAGAGTCGGTGTTAAAGGTTAATAATTCACGCATTAGTGAATGCGAGGCTAAAATCTCCGGGATTGAGGAGAAGGTGGTACAGCACGCATCCACGGTGAGTGAATTAGTGGCCGAGCAGGACATGCAAATCCAAGAGCTGCAACATCAAGTGTCACGACTGCAAAATAAATCATCACCGCTCAACCATACGACATATGTCTACAGGTCCCTAGACGACGCTAATTCGCAGCTGAAGTTCTTTGGACGAGAAAATTAAAACCCCATGAACTTCATTAAAGTTTGCCAACGTGATCTGGAAGCGATTGGGGACAATTTAAGTGAGGCCGACAAAATTAATTTCGTAGTACGGCGACTAAAGGGTACTGAAAGCGTCTCACCTCATTCACTAAACAATTCCGCTGAATTTGGTATCAAACCAATTCATGCTATAAATTGAAGACCAATAAAGAGTTGAAGCCTGAATTAACGGAATAATTTGAAATACAGAAGATTCGGTTGACGAAATAACCTTCATTGACAGCGGAAGCTGAGATCCTAATTCCAGTTCGTTGGGACCAAGAATTGTGAAGACGCAAAAGAAGACTCGAAGCACCAGAGTTCCCGTGGGATTATCATCATCCATTCATTGAAGACCAGAGCAGTTTTACTGGGTGAAGACGATATAACCTGCATTTTGATCGTAGTTGACAAACATTCACCGCCTAATGAAGCTTTCGCCGCTTGGGTAAAAAAACAAATTATTTTCATATCATTGTATTTTAAGTAAATAATTTTATTCTTTTTGTAAATTGAACAACCTTAATTATGCGTTTTACCTGGCCTTACTAATGGTTCAAAGAACTACACGAACCCTGGTATAAGAATTATTTGTCATTATTTTCAAAGTATATATGTTTTTCTTTTTAGAATTCGAATAATTAAGAATCGATACATGTTGGGATAGTCGATTGTATTGTCTTATTGTTTGTCTGAGACAACGTAACTGGTTAAATACCAGAGAAAAATAAATAAAGTACATTTGTTGTATGAGATAACGTTTTAATCATTGCAGAGAAAATACTATATGTAATTGGCGTAATAATTTATTAACAGATTGATACTAACACTCAGAATAACTAACCTATACGCACACTTATTTATAATAACAGCGCTCCAAGTTTGCAGCTGGTGAGACGGGAGATTGCTGAACTAACGGGTTTTGCCATACTAAATTTGAATGAAATTTTTATCGTTGAGGGACTAGGGTTGAGACAAAAACCACTTACATTCAGTAAATACTCCATATATATTGCTCATATTAAATAACCACTGAGAATTAAATTAAGTCTACAGAATACTACCATTATAAATTCAGGAATATAATTCTAAGTTTGTGGACTTAATAATCTGTGTTCTGAGGGTTTCACTGGTCACAACCGCAAGGTATATTAGTTAATAACATATTAATTAAACCAGGTAACAGCATTTTAATTGTTACGAATCGCCACCTACAACGTACTACTTGGCGTTTGTTACACCGGAGTCTCTTATAACTAATTACACTCATAGACAAGATCTCTTTATAATTTGACGTCTCCAGCTGGTATCATACATTATTACATATGTACTCACATAATTAACAAGCAGTTCGTTACTAAATTGATTACAACAGTGGGGTTTGAATAAGACGGACATTTTCGCTAGCACCGGCACATATTAGTCTCTTTACAAATTGGCACATAACAACGTGGAACTTATTTAAACACGTACTCGACACATCCTATATATTGTTCTTTCTTTACAAATTGGCGCTCAACGAGTGGGCTTTAGTTAAGTAAAAACTCATATTATTTGTTACTTAACTTGAGCAGGCAACCATTAGAGGCACAGGAATGCATACGAGAGCTCTTACGAAAAGAATGGAGAAGGAACAAGAGACAGAAGAAGATAGGAGGGAAGAAGAAATCGAAATAGTTAGGGATACGGAAACGGAAATAGTGGAAGAGGATGCCCAAGGGGACCAACCAGAAAAAGCGGAAGCCAGAAGAGAACCAGATTGGCAAGAAATTATGAGGATGATGATGGAGAAAATTGATAGCATTAAGGAAAGCAATAAACAAACAATAGATGAAAATTTTAGAAAACAGGAGGAAAACTCAAAGCAAACTACAGAAAAGATAGAAAATAAAATAGACAGTATCGAAGAAGATAATAGACAAACTAATGAGAGTTTAAGACAAACTAATGAAAAAATAGACAGTATAAACGAAAGGTCAGAAAAGCTGGAAAATAAAATAGACAGTATTAAGGAAAGTACTAGTGAACTTTTGAGACAAACCATAAATGAAAATAATGAACAGTTGAAGGCCGATTTTAGACAAATCAATGAGAAGCTGGAAAATAAAATAGACAGTATTAATGAGAACTCAAGAAAACAAAACGAAATTTTGAGCGAAAATTTAATCAAGCAGATGAATGAAAAGTTTGACAAGAATGACGAGAATTTGAGACAGATTCAAGACGATAACAAAATAATGAACGAAAAACTTGAGGAAAACAATAAACGAATGAAAGCAGATCTTGAGAAAATCAATGAGGATAACCTTATACGAATCGATGAGAGAATTGAACATTCTAACCAGGAAATAAGGGAAAATGTTGAAAAACAGAATGAAGTATTAAGACAAGTTATCAATAAGGAAATTGAGGACGCTAGTGAGGCAATCAGCCAGAAGGTAGTTAAGAACGACAGCGAAAGAAAACAGGAGATCGCGGAAACAAATAGAAAACTGAAAGCGACCGATGAAGTTATTACACGAAATAGAGCTGAACTAGAGGTCAAGCTAGGCCATATAGAAGAAGAAAACCGAATTCAAGTGGAATCAATACGAACTGATTGCGGAAACCAGCATCGAAATTTAGATACGATCATGAACGAAGTACAGGAGCAAGGACAACGTAACCAGGATAGAATCGAGAACCTACAACGATCAGTTGACAACCGATCGATCACTGTCCCATATACACAACATATAGACGACCGGGAGACCATCAACTTTAAGACATACAGGAGAAATCCAATGGAATTCTTGGAACGGGTCGGCGAACAAATTATGAGAACCGGTGAAAACAGGTGGCCAATAATTCGTCGTTATTTAGACGATCATTTTAAAGAAACTTATGATAACTGGTGGACAGCCACCAGGCACGAGATACGAAGCTACGAAGAATTTAAAATAGCTTTTAAAGCCAGATACTGGTCAGACGACACCCAGAACGTAGTGAGGGAGAGCATCAGTTATGGAAGATATGACGCCAGCAGGGGAACAACACTTACCGCCTACTTCCTGGGAAAAGTATGTTTGGCAAGACATCTTGAACCAAAAATCCCAGAGGAAATTCTCGTCACCAGGTTAGCATACCACTATGATAACGGTATATCAATAGCACGATCGGGTGGACAAATAAAAACTATACAGGCCATGTCAACGCTATTAGAAGAGCACGAGCGTGAAGTACACTATCGAAGGAGTTGTCAGAGAAACAACCAGTACGGGAACAGGGATTTCCCAGACTATAACAATAGAAACAATAACCATAACAGTCATGAGGCGAATAACCGGACGAACTATAATGGCAGGCCTGGTAATTATGGTAATGAGGCGTACCAACGGCAAAATAACAACAACAGCCCAAGGAACAACGGAAACAATTACGGGAATAGACAGAGTATTCCGAACAACCAATATAACCGGTCGTATAACCCAAATTACCAGAACCGGAACACGAACAACCGAAATTATGATAACAGCAACCGTAATCCGAATAACCAAAACCAAAACTACAGAAGAGTTAATTATGTGGGGGCGTACGACAATTATAACGGGAGGACATACTACCAAGGACGTCGAAGTTTTGATAGGGACACCGATTGGAACCAGTACAGTAATAACGATCGAAGGGAGACTAGAACTAATAGGGGCAGAAGTCGGAGTCAGGAGGACTACCGCCGGGTTAACTACGAAGAGGATCGTCCATTACGGGTTTCCAGACCAATGGTGAATTTTATAAGGGCCGAAGAGAATGGTCCAAGGAGTGATCAACACCAAGGGGAGAATGATAATGAGTGTTTACAACGGAGCAATAGCATCGGAGAATCCAGATCCGGAAGCGAGAACCAAAGAAGGGACGATCCATCTAGGAATGTCCGAATAATTTATAATCAACAGAACCCACCAGAACGCTGGATTCCCCTAAGAGGAGATGGCCACCAACCCAGTACATCCCAGGATGTAAGACAAGAAATAAATGAAGAAGAAGCCACGGCCGACAGATGGAATACATAAAGAGAAAAAAAAAACCACAAAATTCTAAAAGTATGTAAGGACAACTTACTCATGTTATTTCGAACAATACAATTTAAAATGAAGAAACTAAAAAACCCAAAATTCCAAAGGATGTAAGAACAACTTACTCATAATTATTCAGAAACAGTATGATTTAAAATAAAGAGAATAAATACCCCAAAATTCAAAAAAAAAAAAAAAAAAAAATGAAGTAAGCTCAACTTACAAACAAGTATCTAAGAAAACAATTTATGAGTTATATAAGAAAGAGAATTTTGAAGATAAAAAGAACAACCAAAGTCGAAAAATAAGTAAGAACACCTTACTATACAATTTAGAAGAAATTGATTTAAACTGATATGAAAGAAGAAAAATATTTTACACTAATTCAACCTAATAAAAATCATCAAAACCAGAAGACGAAATGAGTTTATCTGATATAATATAATAGCGAGAAATATAATTTTGAATGTAAAAGAAATAATAATGATTGTGCCAGAAGAATATAGCTACATAATGTAATGTATAGTACTGACCAAAATCTCATAACCAGCTGTATTGATCACAAAGGAATATGAGCCAATGAAGACAAGAGAATGAAGAAGCCAAAATGGAACCATCAAAAGGATCACAAGAAAAGAAAAAAAAAAACTAATGGTTAAGAATTATCCGTAAACAAAACCCAATTAATAAATGTCAATAAAATAGCCAAGTATTGGAGAGAAAAAGTGTATAATAGAAGGAAGAATTAATATGAAGAAATAATATGATCTGAGTTAAAGTACAGTGAATAATCCCTAGAATATGATTATTATTTATTATTTTATTGAAGGTCACATGATGACTACCTTACGAGGTTTATTAATGAAGATTGACTGTAGAATATTCCAGCAATCATTTGACTGGGCAGAGATGATGTTCCTCTGATCCCAGAAAGTATGTAACGGACGACGGTAATTGGTTAGCCGATAGAGCACCACCGATTCGATTCCAGTTATAATGTTAGGGAGGTTTAGGAAAATTAAATATTAGAGGGAAAACTCACAAATAAATATAGAGAATTAAATAAAACCAGATCCAAAATGTATAATTAATGAAGAATGTCACAAGAATGATTATAGAAATAAGATTTAAACTTGGGAAATAATTGACTTTAAGAAGGAACGAAGAAATGATAATAAAATAACGAATAATTGGGAAATATAAAAGTACTATAAATAGGAAACCAATTGGCCAGATACAAATTAGAAGTTTATTTCTTGCTAAACTTTGTTTATACCAAAATAAACTTATTTCGAAGGGGGGGGTGTTATGTAACGCAACATAGTTGAGGTTCCCCAACGTTACATAAAAGACTGAATGAAATATGGTCAAAGACCATACCCTGACTTAAGGTTGTTCGATAGTTCATATGTTTGAGAAGGACCTCAAGTAAAAAGGAGACAATGACTAATATTAAATGTAAAAGAGCCAGACCAATGAATGATTGGATGTAATGAAATGTTTGTTTTGTACTGTGACATGTTAAGGTCTACAGAATATTTATATTGTATGTTGAATGTGTTAAAAATGAAATGATGTTGTTTGATAATAATACTTACTCAATAATTATGTTTATATTTTATATTAGATTTGTTTTTATACACCACAATATAGTTACCAATGTTAGGCACGGTACTAAGTTGTCAGTATTGTATAAAATTGAAAGATACTGTTGTTCTAATTAATGTTTATAAACTGGATCAGGAGTGTGACCAGTGTTTCAAGTCTAACAAGTAGTTCTGACAATTATGTCATAAATTAATAAAGGGTTCCAGAACCAATTGATTAATGTAAAAACAAATAACCACCAGTAAATTAAAATTCATGTAATTAACTATGTAATCAATAATTAATTGTACAGTAGGTCAGGTAAAAAGAAAATTAAGTTAAAAACCAAATAATGTTATAATGGTTGTAAATGAATCTATAGGCCTAAATTCCATATTAGTGAAAGGAAATTAATACCTTTTTAGTAAACCCAGTCCAACGAAACTCTAGTAAAACATTTACTGTTTAATAAGGAAGGTTAGGGGAGAATTTTATGTGATTCAATATTAATCCAAGCATGGAGTATTTTATTGGAAAGGAGTAGTAATATTCTATAATGCCGGCTCAAGGATATATAGAAAACCTGGTTGTTAAGGCAACTGATTTTTAGTAACTTGTTGATTTTGAATAGATGGTACTGATTGTTACAAGCTATTAGGTTGAAATGAACCGATATATTTAAAATATATGAATAAATTTAAAGAAAATATATATCCAAATTGAAAAAAAACATTTTGCAAAATAATTATACTGGAATGTTAATGAATCATACAAATTAAATAACCCTATAAATTATCAATGAATACAATAAAAAAGAACTGAAAGCGTCTCACCTCATTCACTAAACAATTCCGCTGAATTTGGTATCAAACCAATTCATGCTATAAATTGAAGACCAATAAAGAGTTGAAGCCTGAATTAACGGAAATATTTGGAAATACAGAAGATTCGGTTGACGAAATAACCTTCATTGACAGCGGAAGCTGAGATCCTAATTCCAGTTCGTTGGGACCAAGAATTGTGAAGACGCAAAAGAAGACTCGAAGCACCAGAGTTCCCGTGGGATTATCATCATCCATTCATTGAAGACCAGAGCAGTTTTACTGGGTGAAGACGATATAATCTGCATTTTGATCGTAGTCGACAAACATTCACCGCCTAATGAAGCTTTCGCCGCTTGGGTAAAAAAACAATTATTTTCACATCATTGTATTTTAAGTAAATAATTTTATTCTTTTTGTAAATTGAACAACCTTAATTATGCGTTTTACCTGGCCTTACTAATGGTTCAAAGAACTACACGAACCCTGGTATAAGAATTATTTGTCATTATTTTCAAAGTATATATGTTTTTCTTTTTAGAATTCGAATAATTAAGAATCGATACATGTTGGGATAGTCGATTGTATTGTCTTATTGTTTGTCTGAGACAACGTAACTGGTTAAATACCAGAGAAAAATAAATAAAGTACATTTGTTGTATGAGATAACGTTTTAATCATTGCAGAGAAAATACTATATGTAATTGGCGTAATAATTTATTAACAGATTGATACAAACACTCAGAATAACTAACCTATACGCACACTTATTTATAATAACAGCGCTCCAAGTTTGCAGCTGGTGAGACGGGAGATTGCTGAACTAACGGGTTTTGCCATACTAAATTTGAATGAAATTTTTATCGTTGAGGGACTAGGGTTGAGACAAAAACCACTTACATTCAGTAAATACTCCATATATATTGCTCATATTAAATAACCACTGAGAATTAAATTAAGTCTACAGAATACTACCATTATAAATTCAGGAATATAATTCTAAGTTTGTGGACTTAATAATCTGTGTTCTGAGGGTTTCACTGGTCACAACCGCAAGGTATATTAGTTAATAACATATTAATTAAACCAGGTAACAGCATTTTAATTGTTACGAATCGCCACCTACAACGTACTACTTGGCGTTTGTTACACCGGAGTCTCTTATAACTAATTACACTCATAGACAAGATCTCTTTATAATTTGACGTCTCCAGCTGGTATCATACATTATTACATATGTACTCACATAATTAACAAGCAGTTCGTTACTAAATTGATTACAACAGTGGGGTTTGAATAAGACGGACATTTTCGCTAGCACCGGTACATATTAGTCTCTTTACAAATTGGCACATAACAACGTGGAACTTATTTAAACACGTACTCGACACATCCTATATATTGTTCTTTCTTTACAAATTGGCGCTCAACGAGTGGGCTTTAGTTAAGTAAAAACTCATATTAGTTGTTACTTAACTTGAGCAGGCAACCATTAGAGGCACAGGAATGCATACGAGAGCTCTTACGAAAAGAATGGAGAAGGAACAAGAGACAGAAGAAGATAGGAGGGAAGAAGAAATCGAAATAGTTAGGGATACGGAAACGGAAATAGTGGAAGAGGATGCCCAAGGGGACCAACCAGAAAAAGCGGAAGCCAGAAGAGAACCAGATTGGCAAGAAATTATGAGGATGATGATGGAGAAAATTGATAGCATTAAGGAAAGCAATAAACAAACAATAGATGAAAATTTTAGAAAACAGGAGAAAAACTCAAAGCAAACTACAGAAAAGATAGAAAATAAAATAGACAGTATCAAAGAAGATAATAGACAAACTAATGAGAGTTTAAGACAAACTAATGAAAAAATAGACAGTATAAACGAAAGGTCAGAAAAGCTGGAAAATAAAATAGACAGTATTAAGGAAAGTACTAGTGAACTTTTGAGACAAACCATAAATGAAAATAATGAACAGTTAAAGGCCGATTTTAGACAAATCAATGAGAAGCTGGAAAATAAAATAGACAGTATTAATGAGAACTCAAGAAAACAAAACGAAATTTTGAGCGAAAATTTAATCAAGCAGATGAATGAAAAGTTTGACAAGAATGACGAGAATTTGAGACAGATTCAAGACGATAACAAAATAATGAACGAAAAACTTGAGGAAAACAATAAACGAATGAAAGCAGATCTTGAGAAAATCAATGAGGATAACCTTATACGAATCGATGAGAGAATTGAACATTCTAACCAGGAAATAAGGGAAAATGTTGAAAAACAGAATGAAGTATTAAGACAAGTTATCAATAAGGAAATTGAGGACGCTAGTGAGGCAATCAGCCAGAAGGTAGTTAAGAACGACAGCGAAAGAAAACAGGAGATCGCGGAAACAAATAGAAAACTGAAAGCGACCGATGAAGTTATTACACGAAATAGAGCTGAACTAGAGGTCAAGCTAGGCCATATAGAAGAAGAAAACCGAATTCAAGTGGAATCAATACGAACTGATTGCGGAAACCAGCATCGAAATTTAGATACGATCATGAACGAAGTACAGGAGCAAGGACAACGTAACCAGGATAGAATCGAGAACCTACAACGATCAGTTGACAACCGATCGATCACTGTCCCATATACACAACATATAGACGACCGGGAGACCATCAACTTTAAGACATACAGGAGAAATCCAATGGAATTCTTGGAACGGGTCGGCGAACAAATTATGAGAACCGGTGAAAACAGGTGGCCAATAATTCGTCGTTATTTAGACGATCATTTTAAAGAAACTTATGATAACTGGTGGACAGCCACCAGGCACGAGATACGAAGCTACGAAGAATTTAAAATAGCTTTTAAAGCCAGATACTGGTCAGACGCCACCCAGAACGTAGTGAGGGAGAGCATCAGTTATGGAAGATATGACGCCAGCAGGGGAACAACACTTACCGCCTACTTCCTGGGAAAAGTATGTTTGGCAAGACATCTTGAACCAAAAATCCCAGAGGAAATTCTCGTCACCAGGTTAGCATACCACTATGATAACGGTATATCAATAGCACGATCGGGTGGACAAATAAAAACTATACAGGCCATGTCAACGCTATTAGAAGAGCACGAGCGTGAAGTACACTATCGAAGGAGTTGTCAGAGAAACGACCAGTACGGGAACAGGGATTTCCCAGACTATAACAATAGAAACAATAACCATAACAGTCATGAGGCGAATAACCGGACGAACTATAATGGCAGGCCTGGTAATTATGGTAATGAGGCGTACCAACGGCAAAATAACAACAACAGCCCAAGGAACAACGGAAACAATTACGGGAATAGACAGAGTATTCCGAACAACCAATATAACCGGTCGTATAACCCAAATTACCAGAACCGGAACACGAACAACCGAAATTATGATAACAGCAACCGTAATCCGAATAACCAAAACCAAAACTACAGAAGAGTTAATTATGTGGGGGCGTACGACAATTATAACGGGAGGACATACTACCAAGGACGTCGAAGTTTTGATAGGGACACCGATTGGAACCAGTACAGTAATAACGATCGAAGGGAGACTAGAACTAATAGGGGCAGAAGTCGGAGTCAGGAGGACTACCGCCGGGTTAACTACGAAGAGGATCGTCCATTACGGGTTTCCAGACCAATGGTGAATTTTATAAGGGCCGAAGAGAATGGTCCAAGGAGTGATCAACACCAAGGGGAGAATGATAATGAGTGTTTACAACGGAGCAATAGCATCGGAGAATCCAGATCCGGAAGCGAGAACCAAAGAAGGGACGATCCATCTAGGAATGTCCGAATAATTTATAATCAACAGAACCCACCAGAACGCTGGATTCCCCTAAGAGGAGATGGCCACCAACCCAGTACATCCCAGGATGTAAGACAAGAAATAAATGAAGAAGAAGCCACGGCCGACAGATGGAATACATAAAGAGAAAAAAAAACCACAAAATTCTAAAAGTATGTAAGGACAACTTACTCATGTTATTTCGAACAATACAATTTAAAATGAAGAAACTAAAAAACCCAAAATTCCAAAGGATGTAAGAACAACTTACTCATAATTATTCAGAAACAGTATGATTTAAAATAAAGAGAATAAATACCCCAAAATTCAAAAAAAAAAAAAAAAAAATGAAGTAAGCTCAACTTACAAACAAGTATCTAAGAAAACAATTTATGAGTTATATAAGAAAGAGAATTTTGAAGATAAAAAGAACAACCAAAGTCGAAAAATAAGTAAGAACACCTTACTATACAATTTAGAAGAAATTGATTTAAACTGATATGAAAGAAGAAAAATATTTTACACTAATTCAACCTAATAAAAATCATCAAAACCAGAAGACGAAATGAGTTTATCTGATATAATATAATAGCGAGAAATATAATTTTGAATGTAAAAGAAATAATAATGATTGTGCCAGAAGAATATAGCTACATAATGTAATGTATAGTACTGACCAAAATCTCATAACCAGCTGTATTGATCACAAAGGAATATGAGCCAATGAAGACAAGAGAATGAAGAAGCCAAAATGGAACCATCAAAAGGATCACAAGAAAAGAAAAAAAAAAAACTAATGGTTAAGAATTATCCGTAAACAAAACCCAATTAATAAATGTCAATAAAATAGCCAAGTATTGGAGAGAAAAAGTGTATAATAGAAGGAAGAATTAATATGAAGAAATAATATGATCTGAGTTAAAGTACAGTGAATAATCCCTAGAATATGATTATTATTTATTATTTTATTGAAGGTCACATGATGACTACCTTACGAGGTTTATTAATGAAGATTGACTGTAGAATATTCCAGCAATCATTTGACTGGGCAGAGATGATGTTCCTCTGATCCCAGAAAGTATGTAACGGACGACGGTAATTGGTTAGCCGATAGAGCACCACCGATTCGATTCCAGTTATAATGTTAGGGAGGTTTAGGAAAATTAAATATTAGAGGGAAAACTCACAAATAAATATAGAGAATTAAATAAAACCAGATCCAAAATGTATAATTAATGAAGAATGTCACAAGAATGATTATAGAAATAAGATTTAAACTTGGGAAATAATTGACTTTAAGAAGGAACGAAGAAATGATAATAAAATAACGAATAATTGGGAAATATAAAAGTACTATAAATAGGAAACCAATTGGCCAGATACAAATTAGAAGTTTATTTCTTGCTAAACTTTGTTTATACCAAAATAAACTTATTTCGAAGGGGGGGTGTTATGTAACGCAACATAGTTGAGGTTCCCCAACGTTACATAAAAGACTGAATGAAATATGGTCAAAGACCATACCCTGACTTAAGGTTGTTCGATAGTTCATATGTTTGAGAAGGACCTCAAGTAAAAAGGAGGCAATGACTAATATTAAATGTAGAAGAGCCAGACCAATGAATGATTGGATGTAATGAAATGTTTGTTTTGTACTGTGACATGTTAAGGTCTACAGAATATTTATATTGTATGTTGAATGTGTTAAAAATGAAATGATGTTGTTTGATAATAATACTTACTCAATAATTATGTTTATATTTTATATTAGATTTGTTTTTATACAGCACAATATAGTTACCAATGTTAGGCACGGTACTAAGTTGTCAGTATTGTATAAAATTGAAAGATACTGTTGTTCTAATTAATGTTTATAAACTGGATCAGGAGTGTGACCAGTGTTTCAAGTCTAACAAGTAGTTCTGACAATTATGTCATAAATTAATAAAGGGTTCCAGAACCAATTGATTAATGTAAAAACAAATAACCACCAGTAAATTAAAATTCATGTAATTAACTATGTAATCAATAATTAATTGTACAGTAGGTCAGGTAAAAAGAAAATTAAGTTAAAAACCAAATAATGTTATAATGGTTGTAAATGAATCTATAGGCCTAAATTCCATATTAGTGAAAGGAAATTAATACCTTTTTAGTAAACCCAGTCCAACGAAACTCTAGTAAAACATTTACTGTTTAATAAGGAAGGTTAGGGGAGAATTTTATGTGATTCAATATTAATCCAAGCATGGAGTATTTTATTGGAAAGGAGTAGTAATATTCTATAATGCCGGCTCAAGGATATATAGAAAACCTGGTTGTTAAGGCAACTGATTTTTAGTAACTTGTTGATTTTGAATAGATGGTACTGATTGTTACAAGCTATTAGGTTGAAATGAACCGATATATTTAAAATATATGAATAAATTTAAAGAAAATATATATCCAAATTGAAAAAAAACATTTTGCAAAATAATTATACTGGAATGTTAATGAATCATACAAATTAAATAACCCTATAAATTATCAATGAATACAATAAAAAAGAACTGAAAGCGTCTCACCTCATTCACTAAACAATTCCGCTGAATTTGGTATCAAACCAATTCATGCTATAAATTGAAGACCAATAAAGAGTTGAAGCCTGAATTAACGGAAATATTTGGAAATACAGAAGATTCGGTTGACGAAATAACCTTCATTGACAGCGGAAGCTGAGATCCTAATTCCAGTTCGTTGGGACCAAGAATTGTGAAGACGCAAAAGAAGACTCGAAGCACCAGAGTTCCCGTGGGATTATCATCATCCATTCATTGAAGACCAGAGCAGTTTTACTGGGTGAAGACGATATAATCTGCATTTTGATCGTAGTTGACAAACATTCACCGCCTAATGAAGCTTTCGCCGCTTGGGTAAAAAAACAATTATTTTCACATCATTGTATTTTAAGTAAATAATTTTATTCTTTTTGTAAATTGAACAACCTTAATTATGCGTTTTACCTGGCCTTACTAATGGTTCAAAGAACTACACGAACCCTGGTATAAGAATTATTTGTCATTATTTTCAAAGTATATATGTTTTTCTTTTTAGAATTCGAATAATTAAGAATCGATACATGTTGGGATAGTCGATTGTATTGTCTTATTGTTTGTCTGAGACAACGTAACTGGTTAAATACCAGAGAAAAATAAATAAAGTACATTTGTTGTATGAGATAACGTTTTAATCATTGCAGAGAAAATACTATATGTAATTGGCGTAATAATTTATTAACAGATTGATACAAACACTCAGAATAACTAACCTATACGCACACTTATTTATAATAACAGCGCTCCAAGTTTGCAGCTGGTGAGACGGGAGATTGCTGAACTAACGGGTTTTGCCATACTAAATTTGAATGAAATTTTTATCGTTGAGGGACTAGGGTTGAGACAAAAACCACTTACATTCAGTAAATACTCCATATATATTGCTCATATTAAATAACCACTGAGAATTAAATTAAGTCTACAGAATACTACCATTATAAATTCAGGAATATAATTCTAAGTTTGTGGACTTAATAATCTGTGTTCTGAGGGTTTCACTGGTCACAACCGCAAGGTATATTAGTTAATAACATATTAATTAAACCAGGTAACAGCATTTTAATTGTTACGAATCGCCACCTACAACGTACTACTTGGCGTTTGTTACACCGGAGTCTCTTATAACTAATTACACTCATAGACAAGATCTCTTTATAATTTGACGTCTCCAGCTGGTATCATACATTATTACATATGTACTCACATAATTAACAAGCAGTTCGTTACTAAATTGATTACAACAGTGGGGTTTGAATAAGACGGACATTTTCGCTAGCACCGGCACATATTAGTCTCTTTACAAATTGGCACATAACAACGTGGAACTTATTTAAACACGTACTCGACACATCCTATATATTGTTCTTTCTTTACAAATTGGCGCTCAACGAGTGGGCTTTAGTTAAGTAAAAACTCATATTATTTGTTACTTAACTTGAGCAGGCAACCATTAGAGGCACAGGAATGCATACGAGAGCTCTTACGAAAAGAATGGAGAAGGAACAAGAGACAGAAGAAGATAGGAGGGAAGAAGAAATCGAAATAGTTAGGGATACGGAAACGGAAATAGTGGAAGAGGATGCCCAAGGGGACCAACCAGAAAAAGCGGAAGCCAGAAGAGAACCAGATTGGCAAGAAATTATGAGGATGATGATGGAGAAAATTGATAGCATTAAGGAAAGCAATAAACAAACAATAGATGAAAATTTTAGAAAACAGGAGAAAAACTCAAAGCAAACTACAGAAAAGATAGAAAATAAAATAGACAGTATCAAAGAAGATAATAGACAAACTAATGAGAGTTTAAGACAAACTAATGAAAAAATAGACAGTATAAACGAAAGGTCAGAAAAGCTGGAAAATAAAATAGACAGTATTAAGGAAAGTACTAGTGAACTTTTGAGACAAACCATAAATGAAAATAATGAACAGTTGAAGGCCGATTTTAGACAAATCAATGAGAAGCTGGAAAATAAAATAGACAGTATTAATGAGAACTCAAGAAAACAAAACGAAATTTTGAGCGAAAATTTAATCAAGCAGATGAATGAAAAGTTTGACAAGAATGACGAGAATTTGAGACAGATTCAAGACGATAACAAAATAATGAACGAAAAACTTGAGGAAAACAATAAACGAATGAAAGCAGATCTTGAGAAAATCAATGAGGATAACCTTATACGAATCGATGAGAGAATTGAACATTCTAACCAGGAAATAAGGGAAAATGTTGAAAAACAGAATGAAGTATTAAGACAAGTTATCAATAAGGAAATTGAGGACGCTAGTGAGGCAATCAGCCAGAAGGTAGTTAAGAACGACAGCGAAAGAAAACAGGAGATCGCGGAAACAAATAGAAAACTGAAAGCGACCGATGAAGTTATTACACGAAATAGAGCTGAACTAGAGGTCAAGCTAGGCCATATAGAAGAAGAAAACCGAATTCAAGTGGAATCAATACGAACTGATTGCGGAAACCAGCATCGAAATTTAGATACGATCATGAACGAAGTACAGGAGCAAGGACAACGTAACCAGGATAGAATCGAGAACCTACAACGATCAGTTGACAACCGATCGATCACTGTCCCATATACACAACATATAGACGACCGGGAGACCATCAACTTTAAGACATACAGGAGAAATCCAATGGAATTCTTGGAACGGGTCGGCGAACAAATTATGAGAACCGGTGAAAACAGGTGGCCAATAATTCGTCGTTATTTAGACGATCATTTTAAAGAAACTTATGATAACTGGTGGACAGCCACCAGGCACGAGATACGAAGCTACGAAGAATTTAAAATAGCTTTTAAAGCCAGATACTGGTCAGACGCCACCCAGAACGTAGTGAGGGAGAGCATCAGTTATGGAAGATATGACGCCAGCAGGGGAACAACACTTACCGCCTACTTCCTGGGAAAAGTATGTTTGGCAAGACATCTTGAACCAAAAATCCCAGAGGAAATTCTCGTCACCAGGTTAGCATACCACTATGATAACGGTATATCAATAGCACGATCGGGTGGACAAATAAAAACTATACAGGCCATGTCAACGCTATTAGAAGAGCATGAGCGTGAAGTACACTATCGAAGGAGTCGTCAGAGAAACGACCAGTACGGGAACAGGGATTTCCCAGACTATAACAATAGAAACAATAACCATAACAGTCATGAGGCGAATAACCGGACGAACTATAATGGCAGGCCTGGTAATTATGGTAATGAGGCGTACCAACGGCAAAATAACAACAGCCCAAGGAACAACGGAAACAATTACGGGAATAGACAGAGTATTCCGAACAACCAATATAACCGGTCGTATAACCCAAATTACCAGAACCGGAACACGAACAACCGAAATTATGATAACAGCAACCGTAATCCGAATAACCAAAACCAAAACTACAGAAGAGTTAATTATGTGGGGGCGTACGACAATTATAACGGGAGGACATACTACCAAGGACGTCGAAGTTTTGATAGGGACACCGATTGGAACCAGTACAGTAATAACGATCGAAGGGAGACTAGAACTAATAGGGGCAGAAGTCGGAGTCAGGAGGACTACCGCCGGGTTAACTACGAAGAGGATCGTCCATTACGGGTTTCCAGACCAATGGTGAATTTTATAAGGGCCGAAGAGAATGGTCCAAGGAGTGATCAACACCAAGGGGAGAATGATAATGAGTGTTTACAACGGAGCAATAGCATCGGAGAATCCAGATCCGGAAGCGAGAACCAAAGAAGGGACGATCCATCTAGGAATGTCCGAATAATTTATAATCAACAGAACCCACCAGAACGCTGGATTCCCCTAAGAGGAGATGGCCACCAACCCAGTACATCCCAGGATGTAAGACAAGAAATAAATGAAGAAGAAGCCACGGCCGACAGATGGAATACATAAAGAGAAAAAAAAAACCACAAAATTCTAAAAGTATGTAAGGACAACTTACTCATGTTATTTCGAACAATACAATTTAAAATGAAGAAACTAAAAAACCCAAAATTCCAAAGGATGTAAGAACAACTTACTCATAATTATTCAGAAACAGTATGATTTAAAATAAAGAGAATAAATACCCCAAAATTCAAAAAAAAAAAAAAAAAAAATGAAGTAAGCTCAACTTACAAACAAGTATCTAAGAAAACAATTTATGAGTTATATAAGAAAGAGAATTTTGAAGATAAAAAGAACAACCAAAGTCGAAAAATAAGTAAGAACACCTTACTATACAATTTAGAAGAAATTGATTTAAACTGATATGAAAGAAGAAAAATATTTTACACTAATTCAACCTAATAAAAATCATCAAAACCAGAAGACGAAATGAGTTTATCTGATATAATATAATAGCGAGAAATATAATTTTGAATGTAAAAGAAATAATAATGATTGTCCCAGAAGAATATAGCTACATAATGTAATGTATAGTACTGACCAAAATCTCATAACCAGCTGTATTGATCACAAAGGAATATGAGCCAATGAAGACAAGAGAATGAAGAAGCCAAAATGGAACCATCAAAAGGATCACAAGAAAAGAAAAAAAAAACTAATGGTTAAGAATTATCCGTAAACAAAACCCAATTAATAAATGTCAATAAAATAGCCAAGTATTGGAGAGAAAAAGTGTATAATAGAAGGAAGAATTAATATGAAGAAATAATATGATCTGAGTTAAAGTACAGTGAATAATCCCTAGAATATGATTATTATTTATTATTTTATTGAAGGTCACATGATGACTACCTTACGAGGTTTATTAATGAAGATTGACTGTAGAATATTCCAGCAATCATTTGACTGGGCAGAGATGATGTTCCTCTGATCCCAGAAAGTATGTAACGGACGACGGTAATTGGTTAGCCGATAGAGCACCACCGATTCGATTCCAGTTATAATGTTAGGGAGGTTTAGGAAAATTAAATATTAGAGGGAAAACTCACAAATAAATATAGAGAATTAAATAAAACCAGATCCAAAATGTATAATTAATGAAGAATGTCACAAGAATGATTATAGAAATAAGATTTAAACTTGGGAAATAATTGACTTTAAGAAGGAACGAAGAAATGATAATAAAATAACGAATAATTGGGAAATATAAAAGTACTATAAATAGGAAACCAATTGGCCAGATACAAATTAGAAGTTTATTTCTTGCTAAACTTTGTTTATACCAAAATAAACTTATTTCGAAGGGGGGGTGTTATGTAACGCAACATAGTTGAGGTTCCCCAACGTTACATAAAAGACTGAATGAAATATGGTCAAAGACCATACCCTGACTTAAGGTTGTTCGATAGTTCATATGTTTGAGAAGGACCTCAAGTAAAAAGGAGACAATGACTAATATTAAATGTAAAAGAGCCAGACCAATGAATGATTGGATGTAATGAAATGTTTGTTTTGTACTGTGACATGTTAAGGTCTACAGAATATTTATATTGTATGTTGAATGTGTTAAAAATGAAATGATGTTGTTTGATAATAATACTTACTCAATAATTATGTTTATATTTTATATTAGATTTGTTTTTATACACCACAATATACTTACCAATGTTAGGCACGGTACTAAGTTGTCAGTATTGTATAAAATTGAAAGATACTGTTGTTCTAATTAATGTTTATAAACTGGATCAGGAGTGTGACCAGTGTTTCAAGTCTAACAAGTAGTTCTGACAATTATGTCATAAATTAATAAAGGGTTCCAGAACCAATTGATTAATGTAAAAACAAATAACCACCAGTAAATTAAAATTCATGTAATTAACTATGTAATCAATAATTAATTGTACAGTAGGTCAGGTAAAAAGAAAATTAAGTTAAAAACCAAATAATGTTATAATGGTTGTAAATGAATCTATAGGCCTAAATTCCATATTAGTGAAAGGAAATTAATACCTTTTTAGTAAACCCAGTCCAACGAAACTCTAGTAAAACATTTACTGTTTAATAAGGAAGGTTAGGGGAGAATTTTATGTGATTCAATATTAATCCAAGCATGGAGTATTTTATTGGAAAGGAGTAGTAATATTCTATAATGCCGGCTCAAGGATATATAGAAAACCTGGTTGTTAAGGCAACTGATTTTTAGTAACTTGTTGATTTTGAATAGATGGTACTGATTGTTACAAGCTATTAGGTTGAAATGAACCGATATATTTAAAATATATGAATAAATTTAAAGAAAATATATATCCAAATTGAAAAAAAACATTTTGCAAAATAATTATACTGGAATGTTAATGAATCATACAAATTAAATAACCCTATAAATTATCAATGAATACAATAAAAAAGAACTGAAAGCGTCTCACCTCATTCACTAAACAATTCCGCTGAATTTGGTATCAAACCAATTCATGCTATAAATTGAAGACCAATAAAGAGTTGAAGCCTGAATTAACGGAAATATTTGGAAATACAGAAGATTCGGTTGACGAAATAACCTTCATTGACAGCGGAAGCTGAGATCCTAATTTCAGTTCGTTGGGACCAAGAATTGTGAAGACGCAAAAGAAGACTCGAAGCACCAGAGTTCCCGTGGGATTATCATCATCCATTCATTGAAGACCAGAGCAGTTTTACTGGGTGAAGACGATATAATCTGCATTTTGATCGTAGTTGACAAACATTCACCGCCTAATGAAGCTTTCGCCGCTTGGGTAAAAAAACAAATTATTTTCACATCATTGTATTTTAAGTAAATAATTTTATTCTTTTTGTAAATTGAACAACCTTAATTATGCGTTTTACCTGGCCTTACTAATGGTTCAAAGAACTACACGAACCCTGGTATAAGAATTATTTGTCATTATTTTCAAAGTATATATGTTTTTCTTTTTAGAATTCGAATAATTAAGAATCGATACATGTTGGGATAGTCGATTGTATTGTCTTATTGTTTGTCTGAGACAACGTAACTGGTTAAATACCAGAGAAAAATAAATAAAGTACATTTGTTGTATGAGATAACGTTTTAATCATTGCAGAGAAAATACTATATGTAATTGGCGTAATAATTTATTAACAGATTGATACAAACACTCAGAATAACTAACCTATACGCACACTTATTTATAATAACAGCGCTCCAAGTTTGCAGCTGGTGAGACGGGAGATTGCTGAACTAACGGGTTTTGCCATACTAAATTTGAATGAAATTTTTATCGTTGAGGGACTAGGGTTGAGACAAAAACCACTTACATTCAGTAAATACTCCATATATATTGCTCATATTAAATAACCACTGAGAATTAAATTAAGTCTACAGAATACTACCATTATAAATTCAGGAATATAATTCTAAGTTTGTGGACTTAATAATCTGTGTTCTGAGGGTTTCACTGGTCACAACCGCAAGGTATATTAGTTAATAACATATTAATTAAACCAGGTAACAGCATTTTAATTGTTACGAATCGCCACCTACAACGTACTACTTGGCGTTTGTTACACCGGAGTCTCTTATAAATAATTACACTCATAGACAAGATCTCTTTATAATTTGACGTCTCCAGCTGGTATCATACATTATTACATATGTACTCACATAATTAACAAGCAGTTCGTTACTAAATTGATTACAACAGTGGGGTTTGAATAAGACGGACATTTTCGCTAGCACCGGCACATATTAGTCTCTTTACAAATTGGCACATAACAACGTGGAACTTATTTAAACACATACTCGACACATCCTATATATTGTTCTTTCTTTACAAATTGGCGCTCAACGAGTGGGCTTTAGTTAAGTAAAAACTCACATTATTTGTTACTTAACTTGAGCAGGCAACCATTAGAGGCACAGGAATGCATACGAGAGCTCTTACGAAAAGAATGGAGAAGGAACAAGAGACAGAAGAAGATAGGAGGGAAGAAGAAATCGAAATAGTTAGGGATACGGAAACGGAAATAGTGGAAGAGGATGCCCAAGGGGACCAACCAGAAAAAGCGGAAGCCAGAAGAGAACCAGATTGGCAAGAAATTATGAGGATGATGATGGAGAAAATTGATAGCATTAAGGAAAGCAATAAACAAACAATAGATGAAAATTTTAGAAAACAGGAGGAAAACTCAAAGCAAACTACAGAAAAGATAGAAAATAAAATAGACAGTATCAAAGAAGATAATAGACAAACTAATGAGAGTTTAAGACAAACTAATGAAAAAATAGACAGTATAAACGAAAGGTCAGAAAAGCTGGAAAATAAAATAGACAGTATTAAGGAAAGTACTAGTGAACTTTTGAGACAAACCATAAATGAAAATAATGAACAGTTGAAGGCCGATTTTAGACAAATCAATGAGAAGCTGGAAAATAAAATAGACAGTATTAATGAGAACTCAAGAAAACAAAACGAAATTTTGAGCGAAAATTTAATCAAGCAGATGAATGAAAAGTTTGACAAGAATGACGAGAATTTGAGACAGATTCAAGACGATAACAAAATAATGAACGAAAAACTTGAGGAAAACAATAAACGAATGAAAGCAGATCTTGAGAAAATCAATGAGGATAACCTTATACGAATCGATGAGAGAATTGAACATTCTAACCAGGAAATAAGGGAAAATGTTGAAAAACAGAATGAAGTATTAAGACAAGTTATCAATAAGGAAATTGAGGACGCTAGTGAGGCAATCAGCCAGAAGGTAGTTAAGAACGACAGCGAAAGAAAACAGGAGATCGCGGAAACAAATAGAAAACTGAAAGCGACCGATGAAGTTATTACACGAAATAGAGCTGAACTAGAGGTCAAGCTAGGCCATATAGAAGAAGAAAACCGAATTCAAGTGGAATCAATACGAACTGATTGCGGAAACCAGCATCGAAATTTAGATACGATCATGAACGAAGTACAGGAGCAAGGACAACGTAACCAGGATAGAATCGAGAACCTACAACGATCAGTTGACAACCGATCGATCACTGTCCCATATACACAACATATAGACGACCGGGAGACCATCAACTTTAAGACATACAGGAGAAATCCAATGGAATTCTTGGAACGGGTCGGCGAACAAATTATGAGAACCGGTGAAAACAGGTGGCCAATAATTCGTCGTTATTTAGACGATCATTTTAAAGAAACTTATGATAACTGGTGGACAGCCACCAGGCACGAGATACGAAGCTACGAAGAATTTAAAATAGCTTTTAAAGCCAGATACTGGTCAGACGCCACCCAGAACGTAGTGAGGGAGAGCATCAGTTATGGAAGATATGACGCCAGCAGGGGAACAACACTTACCGCCTACTTCCTGGGAAAAGTATGTTTGGCAAGACATCTTGAACCAAAAATCCCAGAGGAAATTCTCGTCACCAGGTTAGCATACCACTATGATAACGGTATATCAATAGCACGATCGGGTGGACAAATAAAAACTATACAGGCCATGTCAACGCTATTAGAAGAGCACGAGCGTGAAGTACACTATCGAAGGAGTCGTCAGAGAAACGACCAGTACGGGAACAGGGATTTCCCAGACTATAACAATAGAAACAATAACCATAACAGTCATGAGGCGAATAACCGGACGAACTATAATGGCAGGCCTGGTAATTATGGTAATGAGGCGTACCAACGGCAAAATAACAACAACAGCCCAAGGAACAACGGAAACAATTACAGGAATAGACAGAGTATTCCGAACAACCAAAATAACCGGTCGTATAACCCAAATTACCAGAACCGGAACACGAACAACCGAAATTATGATAACAGCAACCGTAATCCGAATAACCAAAACCAAAACTACAGAAGAGTTAATTATGTGGGGGCGTACGACAATTATAACGGGAGGACATACTACCAAGGACGTCGAAGTTTTGATAGGGACACCGATTGGAACCAGTACAGTAATAACGATCGAAGGGAGACTAGAACTAATAGGGGCAGAAGTCGGAGTCAGGAGGACTACCGCCGGGTTAACTACGAAGAGGATCGTCCATTACGGGTTTCCAGACCAATGGTGAATTTTATAAGGGCCGAAGAGAATGGTCCAAGGAGTGATCAACACCAAGGGGAGAATGATAATGAGTGTTTACAACGGAGCAATAGCATCGGAGAATCCAGATCCGGAAGCGAGAACCAAAGAAGGGACGATCCATCTAGGAATGTCCGAATAATTTATAATCAACAGAACCCACCAGAACGCTGGATTCCCCTAAGAGGAGATGGCCACCAACCCAGTACATCCCAGGATGTAAGACAAGAAATAAATGAAGAAGAAGCCACGGCCGACAGATGGAATACATAAAGAGAAAAAAAAACCCACAAAATTCTAAAAGTATGTAAGGACAACTTACTCATGTTATTTCGAACAATACAATTTAAAATGAAGAAACTAAAAAACCCAAAATTCCAAAGGATGTAAGAACAACTTACTCATAATTATTCAGAAACAGTATGATTTAAAATAAAGAGAATAAATACCCCAAAATTCAAAAAAAAAAAAAAAAAAAATGAAGTAAGCTCAACTTACAAACAAGTATCTAAGAAAACAATTTATGAGTTATATAAGAAAGAGAATTTTGAAGATAAAAAGAACAACCAAAGTCGAAAAATAAGTAAGAACACCTTACTATACAATTTAGAAGAAATTGATTTAAACTGATATGAAAGAAGAAAAATATTTTACACTAATTCAACCTAATAAAAATCATCAAAACCAGAAGACGAAATGAGTTTATCTGATATAATATAATAGCGAGAAATATAATTTTGAATGTAAAAGAAATAATAATGATTGTGCCAGAAGAATATAGCTACATAATGTAATGTATAGTACTGACCAAAATCTCATAACCAGCTGTATTGATCACAAAGGAATATGAGCCAATGAAGACAAGAGAATGAAGAAGCCAAAATGGAACCATCAAAAGGATCACAAGAAAAGAAAAAAAAAAACTAATGGTTAAGAATTATCCGTAAACAAAACCCAATTAATAAATGTCAATAAAATAGCCAAGTATTGGAGAGAAAAAGTGTATAATAGAAGGAAGAATTAATATGAAGAAATAATATGATCTGAGTTAAAGTACAGTGAATAATCCCTAGAATATGATTATTATTTATTATTTTATTGAAGGTCACATGATGACTACCTTACGAGGTTTATTAATGAAGATTGACTGTAGAATATTCCAGCAATCATTTGACTGGGCAGAGATGATGTTCCTCTGATCCCAGAAAGTATGTAACGGACGACGGTAATTGGTTAGCCGATAGAGCACCACCGATTCGATTCCAGTTATAATGTTAGGGAGGTTTAGGAAAATTAAATATTAGAGGGAAAACTCACAAATAAATATAGAGAATTAAATAAAACCAGATCCAAAATGTATAATTAATGAAGAATGTCACAAGAATGATTATAGAAATAAGATTTAAACTTGGGAAATAATTGACTTTAAGAAGGAACGAAGAAATGATAATAAAATAACGAATAATTGGGAAATATAAAAGTACTATAAATAGGAAACCAATTGGCCAGATACAAATTAGAAGTTTATTTCTTGCTAAACTTTGTTTATACCAAAATAAACTTATTTCGAAGGGGGGGTGTTATGTAACGCAACATAGTTGAGGTTCCCCAACGTTACATAAAAGACTGAATGAAATATGGTCAAAGACCATACCCTGACTTAAGGTTGTTCGATAGTTCATATGTTTGAGAAGGACCTCAAGTAAAAAGGAGACAATGACTAATATTAAATGTAAAAGAGCCAGACCAATGAATGATTGGATGTAATGAAATGTTTGTTTTGTACTGTGACATGTTAAGGTCTACAGAATATTTATATTGTATGTTGAATGTGTTAAAAATGAAATGATGTTGTTTGATAATAATACTTACTCAATAATTATGTTTATATTTTATATTAGATTTGTTTTTATACACCACAATATAGTTACCAATGTTAGGCACGGTACTAAGTTGTCAGTATTGTATAAAATTGAAAGATACTGTTGTTCTAATTAATGTTTATAAACTGGATCAGGAGTGTGACCAGTGTTTCAAGTCTAACAAGTAGTTCTGACAATTATGTCATAAATTAATAAAGGGTTCCAGAACCAATTGATTAATGTAAAAACAAATAACCACCAGTAAATTAAAATTCATGTAATTAACTATGTAATCAATAATTAATTGTACAGTAGGTCAGGTAAAAAGAAAATTAAGTTAAAAACCAAATAATGTTATAATGGTTGTAAATGAATCTATAGGCCTAAATTCCATATTAGTGAAAGGAAATTAATACCTTTTTAGTAAACCCAGTCCAACGAAACTCTAGTAAAACATTTACTGTTTAATAAGGAAGGTTAGGGGAGAATTTTATGTGATTCAATATTAATCCAAGCATGGAGTATTTTATTGGAAAGGAGTAGTAATATTCTATAATGCCGGCTCAAGGATATATAGAAAACCTGGTTGTTAAGGCAACTGATTTTTAGTAACTTGTTGATTTTGAATAGATGGTACTGATTGTTACAAGCTATTAGGTTGAAATGAACCGATATATTTAAAATATATGAATAAATTTAAAGAAAATATATATCCAAATTGAAAAAAAACATTTTGCAAAATAATTATACTGGAATGTTAATGAATCATACAAATTAAATAACCCTATAAATTATCAATGAATACAATAAAAAAGAACTGAAAGCGTCTCACCTCATTCACTAAACAATTCCGCTGAATTTGGTATCAAACCAATTCATGCTATAAATTGAAGACCAATAAAGAGTTGAAGCCTGAATTAACGGAAATATTTGGAAATACAGAAGATTCGGTTGACGAAATAACCTTCATTGACAGCGGAAGCTGAGATCCTAATTCCAGTTCGTTGGGACCAAGAATTGTGAAGACGCAAAAGAAGACTCGAAGCACCAGAGTTCCCGTGGGATTATCATCATCCATTCATTGAAGACCAGAGCAGTTTTACTGGGTGAAGACGATATAATCTGCATTTTGATCGTAGTTGACAAACATTCACCGCCTAATGAAGCTTTCGCCGCTTGGGTAAAAAAACAAATTATTTTCACATCATTGTATTTTAAGTAAATAATTTTATTCTTTTTGTAAATTTAACAACCTTAATTATGCGTTTTACCTGGCCTTACTAATGGTTCAAAGAACTACACGAACCCTGGTATAAGAATTATTTGTCATTATTTTCAAAGTATATATGTTTTTCTTTTTAGAATTCGAATAATTAAGAATCGATACATGTTGGGATAGTCGATTGTATTGTCTTATTGTTTGTCTGAGACAACGTAACTGGTTAAATACCAGAGAAAAATAAATAAAGTACATTTGTTGTATGAGATAACGTTTTAATCATTGCAGAGAAAATACTATATGTAATTGGCGTAATAATTTATTAACAGATTGATACAAACACTCAGAATAACTAACCTATACGCACACTTATTTATAATAACAGCGCTCCAAGTTTGCAGCTGGTGAGACGGGAGATTGCTGAACTAACGGGTTTTGCCATACTAAATTTGAATGAAATTTTTATTGTTGAGGGACTAGGGTTGAGACAAAAACCACTTACATTCAGTAAATACTCCATATATATTGCTCATATTAAATAACCACTGAGAATTAAATTAAGTCTACAGAATACAACCATTATAAATTCAGGAATATAATTCTAAGTTTGTGGACTTAATAATCTGTGTTCTGAGGGTTTCACTGGTCACAACCGCAAGGTATATTAGTTAATAACATATTAATTAAACCAGGTAACAGCATTTTAATTGTTACGAATCGCCACCTACAACGTACTACTTGGCGTTTGTTACACCGGAGTCTCTTATAACTAATTACACTCATAGACAAGATCTCTTTATAATTTGACGTCTCCAGCTGGTATCATACATTATTACATATGTACTCACATAATTAACAAGCAGTTCGTTACTAAATTGATTACAACAGTGGGGTTTGAATAAGACGGACATTTTCGCTAGCACCGGCACATATTAGTCTCTTTACAAATTGGCACATAACAACGTGGAACTTATTTAAACACGTACTCGACACATCCTATATATTGTTCTTTCTTTACAAATTGGCGCTCAACGAGTGGGCTTTAGTTAAGTAAAAACTCATATTATTTGTTACTTAACTTGAGCAGGCAACCATTAGAGGCACAGGAATGCATACGAGAGCTCTTACGAAAAGAATGGAGAAGGAACAAGAGACAGAAGAAGATAGGAGGGAAGAAGAAATCAAAATAGTTAGGGATACGGAAACGGAAATAGTGGAAGAGGATGCCCAAGGGGACCAACCAGAAAAAGCGGAAGCCAGAAGAGAACCAGATTGGCAAGAAATTATGAGGATGATGATGGAGAAAATTGATAGCATTAAGGAAAGCAATAAACAAACAATAGATGAAAATTTTAGAAAACAGGAGGAAAACTCAAAGCAAACTACAGAAAAGATAGAAAATAAAATAGACAGTATCAAAGAAGATAATAGACAAACTAATGAGAGTTTAAGACAAACTAATGAAAAAATAGACAGTATAAACGAAAGGTCAGAAAAGCTGGAAAATAAAATAGACAGTATTAAGGAAAGTACTAGTGAACTTTTGAGACAAACCATAAATGAAAATAATGAACAGTTGAAGGCCGATTTTAGACAAATCAATGAGAAGCTGGAAAATAAAATAGACAGTATTAATGAGAACTCAAGAAAACAAAACGAAATTTTGAGCGAAAATTTAATCAAGCAGATGAATGAAAAGTTTGACAAGAATGACGAGAATTTGAGACAGATTCAAGACGATAACAAAATAATGAACGAAAAACTTGAGGAAAACAATAAACGAATGAAAGCAGATCTTGAGAAAATCAATGAGGATAACCTTATACGAATCGATGAGAGAATTGAACATTCTAACCAGGAAATAAGGGAAAATGTTGAAAAACAGAATGAAGTATTAAGACAAGTTATCAATAAGGAAATTGAGGACGCTAGTGAGGCAATCAGCCAGAAGGTAGTTAAGAACGACAGCGAAAGAAAACAGGAGATCGCGGAAACAAATAGAAAACTGAAAGCGACCGATGAAGTTATTACACGAAATAGAGCTGAACTAGAGGTCAAGCTAGGCCATATAGAAGAAGAAAACCGAATTCAAGTGGAATCAATACGAACTGATTGCGGAAACCAGCATCGAAATTTAGATACGATCATGAACGAAGTACAGGAGCAAGGACAACGTAACCAGGATAGAATCGAGAACCTACAACGATCAGTTGACAACCGATCGATCACTGTCCCATATACACAACATATAGACGACCGGGAGACCATCAACTTTAAGACATACAGGAGAAATCCAATGGAATTCTTGGAACGGGTCGGCGAACAAATTATGAGAACCGGTGAAAACAGGTGGCCAATAATTCGTCGTTATTTAGACGATCATTTTAAAGAAACTTATGATAACTGGTGGACAGCCACCAGGCACGAGATACGAAGCTACGAAGAATTTAAAATAGCTTTTAAAGCCAGATACTGGTCAGACGCCACCCAGAACGTAGTGAGGGAGAGCATCAGTTATGGAAGATATGACGCCAGCAGGGGAACAACACTTACCGCCTACTTCCTGGGAAAAGTATGTTTGGCAAGACATCTTGAACCAAAAATCCCAGAGGAAATTCTCGTCACCAGGTTAGCATACCACTATGATAACGGTATATCAATAGCACGATCGGGTGGACAAATAAAAACTATACAGGCCATGTCAACGCTATTAGAAGAGCACGAGCGTGAAGTACACTATCGAAGGAGTCGTCAGAGAAACGACCAGTACGGGAACAGGGATTTCCCAGACTATAACAATAGAAACAATAACCATAACAGTCATGAGGCGAATAACCGGACGAACTATAATGGCAGGCCTGGTAATTATGGTAATGAGGCGTACCAACGGCAAAATAACAACAACAGCCCAAGGAACAACGGAAACAATTACGGGAATAGACAGAGTATTCCGAACAACCAATATAACCGGTCGTATAACCCAAATTACCAGAACCGGAACACGAACAACTGAAATTATGATAACAGCAACCGTAATCCGAATAACCAAAACCAAAACTACAGAAGAGTTAATTATGTGGGGGCGTACGACAATTATAACGGGAGGACATACTACCAAGGACGTCGAAGTTTTGATAGGGACACCGATTGGAACCAGTACAGTAATAACGATCGAAGGGAGACTAGAACTAATAGGGGCAGAAGTCGGAGTCAGGAGGACTACCGCCGGGTTAACTACGAAGAGGATCGTCCATTACGGGTTTCCAGACCAATGGTGAATTTTATAAGGGCCGAAGAGAATGGTCCAAGGAGTGATCAACACCAAGGGGAGAATGATAATGAGTGTTTACAGCGGAGCAATAGCATCGGAGAATCCAGATCCGGAAGCGAGAACCAAAGAAGGGACGATCCATCTAGGAATGTCCGAATAATTTATAATCAACAGAACCCACCAGAACGCTGGATTCCCCTAAGAGGAGATGGCCACCAACCCAGTACATCCCAGGATGTAAGACAAGAAATAAATGAAGAAGAAGCCACGGCCGACAGATGGAATACATAAAGAGAAAAAAAAACCACAAAATTCTAAAAGTATGTAAGGACAACTTACTCATGTTATTTCGAACAATACAATTTAAAATGAAGAAACTAAAAAACCCAAAATTCCAAAGGATGTAAGAACAACTTACTCATAATTATTCAGAAACAGTATGATTTAAAATAAAGAAAATAAATACCCCAAAATTCAAAAAAAAAAAAAAAAAAAAAAATGAAGTAAGCTCAACTTACAAACAAGTATCTAAGAAAACAATTTACGAGTTATATAAGAAAGAGAATTTTGAAGATAAAAAGAACAACCAAAGTCGAAAAATAAGTAAGAACACCTTACTATACAATTTAGAAGAAATTGATTTAAAGTGATATGAAAGAAGAAAAATATTTTACACTAATTCAACCTAATAAAAATCATCAAAACCAGAAGACGAAATGAGTTTATCTGATATAATATAATAGCGAGAAATATAATTTTGAATGTAAAAGAAATAATAATGATTGTGCCAGAAGAATATAGCTACATAATGTAATGTATAGTACTGACCAAAATCTCATAACCAGCTGTATTGATCACAAAGGAATATGAGCCAATGAAGACAAGAGAATGAAGAAGCCAAAATGGAACCATCAAAAGGATCACAAGAAAAGAAAAAAAAAACTAATGGTTAAGAATTATCCGTAAACAAAACCCAATTAATAAATGTCAATAAAATAGCCAAGTATTGGAGAGAAAAAGTGTATAATAGAAGGAAGAATTAATATGAAGAAATAATATGATCTGAGTTAAAGTACAGTGAATAATCCCTAGAATATGATTATTATTTATTATTTTATTGAAGGTCACATGATGACTACCTTACGAGGTTTATTAATGAAGATTGACTGTAGAATATTCCAGCAATCATTTGACTGGGCAGAGATGATGTTCCTCTGATCCCAGAAAGTATGTAACGGACGACGGTAATTGGTTAGCCGATAGAGCACCACCGATTCGATTCCAGTTATAATGTTAGGGAGGTTTAGGAAAATTAAATATTAGAGGGAAAACTCACAAATAAATATAGAGAATTAAATAAAACCAGATCCAAAATGTATAATTAATGAAGAATGTCACAAGAATGATTATAGAAATAAGATTTAAACTTGGGAAATAATTGACTTTAAGAAGGAACGAAGAAATGATAATAAAATAACGAATAATTGGGAAATATAAAAGTACTATAAATAGGAAACCAATTGGCCAGATACAAATTAGAAGTTTATTTCTTGCTAAACTTTGTTTATACCAAAATAAACTTATTTCGAAGGGGGGGTGTTATGTAACGCAACATAGTTGAGGTTCCCCAACGTTACATAAAAGACTGAATGAAATATGGTCAAAGACCATACCCTGACTTAAGGTTGTTCGATAGTTCATATGTTTGAGAAGGACCTCAAGTAAAAAGGAGGCAATGACTAATATTAAATGTAAAAGAGCCAGACCAATGAATGATTGGATGTAATGAAATGTTTGTTTTGTACTGTGACATGTTAAGGTCTACAGAATATTTATATTGTATGTTGAATGTGTTAAAAATGAAATGATGTTGTTTGATAATAATACTTACTCAATAATTATGTTTATATTTTATATTAGATTTGTTTTTATACACCACAATATAGTTACCAATGTTAGGCACGGTACTAAGTTGTCAGTATTGTATAAAATTGAAAGATACTGTTGTTCTAATTAATGTTTATAAACTGGATCAGGAGTGTGACCAGTGTTTCAAGTCTAACAAGTAGTTCTGACAATTATGTCATAAATTAATAAAGGGTTCCAGAACCAATTGATTAATGTAAAAACAAATAACCACCAGTAAATTAAAATTCATGTAATTAACTATGTAATCAATAATTAATTGTACAGTAGGTCAGGTAAAAAGAAAATTAAGTTAAAAACCAAATAATGTTATAATGGTTGTAAATGAATCTATAGGCCTAAATTCCATATTAGTGAAAGGAAATTAATACCTTTTTAGTAAACCCAGTCCAACGAAACTCTAGTAAAACATTTACTGTTTAATAAGGAAGGTTAGGGGAGAATTTTATGTGATTCAATATTAATCCAAGCATGGAGTATTTTATTGGAAAGGAGTAGTAATATTCTATAATGCCGGCTCAAGGATATATAGAAAACCTGGTTGTTAAGGCAACTGATTTTTAGTAACTTGTTGATTTTGAATAGATGGTACTGATTGTTACAAGCTATTAGGTTGAAATGAACCGATATATTTAAAATATATGAATAAATTTAAAGAAAATATATATCCAAATTGAAAAAAAACATTTTGCAAAATAATTATACTGGAATGTTAATGAATCATACAAATTAAATAACCCTATAAATTATCAATGAATACAATAAAAAAGAACTGAAAGCGTCTCACCTCATTCACTAAACAATTCCGCTGAATTTGGTATCAAACCAATTCATGCTATAAATTGAAGACCAATAAAGAGTTGAAGCCTGAATTAACGGAAATATTTGGAAATACAGAAGATTCGGTTGACGAAATAACCTTCATTGACAGCGGAAGCTGAGATCCTAATTCCAGTTCGTTGGGACCAAGAATTGTGAAGACGCAAAAGAAGACTCGAAGCACCAGAGTTCCCGTGGGATTATCATCATCCATTCATTGAAGACCAGAGCAGTTTTACTGGGTGAAGACGATATAATCTGCATTTTGATCGTAGTTGACAAACATTCACCGCCTAATGAAGCTTTCGCCGCTTGGGTAAAAAAACAAATTATTTTCACATCATTGTATTTTAAGTAAATAATTTTATTCTTTTTGTAAATTTAACAACCTTAATTATGCGTTTTACCTGGCCTTACTAATGGTTCAAAGAACTACACGAACCCTGGTATAAGAATTATTTGTCATTATTTTCAAAGTATATATGTTTTTCTTTTTAGAATTCGAATAATTAAGAATCGATACATGTTGGGATAGTCGATTGTATTGTCTTATTGTTTGTCTGAGACAACGTAACTGGTTAAATACCAGAGAAAAATAAATAAAGTACATTTGTTGTATGAGATAACGTTTTAATCATTGCAGAGAAAATACTATATGTAATTGGCGTAATAATTTATTAACAGATTGATACTAACACTCAGAATAACTAACCTATACGCACACTTATTTATAATAACAGCGCTCCAAGTTTGCAGCTGGTGAGACGGGAGATTGCTGAACTAACGGGTATTGCCATACTAAATTTGAATGAAATTTTTATCGTTGAGGGACTAGGGTTGAGACAAAAACCACTTACATTCAGTAAATACTCCATATATATTGCTCATATTAAATAACCACTGAGAATTAAATTAAGTCTACAGAATACTACCATTATAAATTCAGGAATATAATTCTAAGTTTGTGGACTTAATAATCTGTGTTCTGAGGGTTTCACTGGTCACAACCGCAAGGTATATTAGTTAATAACATATTAATTAAACCAGGTAACAGCATTTTAATTGTTACGAATCGCCACCTACAACGTACTACTTGGCGTTTGTTACACCGGAGTCTCTTATAACTAATTATACTCATAGACAAGATCTCTTTATAATTTGACGTCTCCAGCTGGTATCATACATTATTACATATGTACTCACATAATTAACAAGCAGTTCGTTACTAAATTGATTACAACAGTGGGGTTTGAATAAGACGGACATTTTCGCTAGCACCGGCACATATTAGTCTCTTTACAAATTGGCACATAACAACGTGGAACTTATTTAAACACGTACTCGACACATCCTATATATTGTTCTTTCTTTACAAATTGGCGCTCAACGAGTGGGCTTTAGTTAAGTAAAAACTCATATTATTTGTTACTTAACTTGAGCAGGCAACCATTAGAGGCACAGGAATGCATACGAGAGCTCTTACGAAAAGAATGGAGAAGGAACAAGAGACAGAAGAAGATAGGAGGGAAGAAGAAATCAAAATAGTTAGGGATACGGAAACGGAAATAGTGGAAGAGGATGCCCAAGGGGACCAACCAGAAAAAGCGGAAGCCAGAAGAGAACCAGATTGGCAAGAAATTATGAGGATGATGATGGAGAAAATTGATAGCATTAAGGAAAGCAATAAACAAACAATAGATGAAAATTTTAGAAAACAGGAGGAAAACTCAAAGCAAACTACAGAAAAGATAGAAAATAAAATAGACAGTATCAAAGAAGATAATAGACAAACTAATGAGAGTTTAAGACAAACTAATGAAAAAATAGACAGTATAAACGAAAGGTCAGAAAAGCTGGAAAATAAAATAGACAGTATTAAGGAAAGTACTAGTGAACTTTTGAGACAAACCATAAATGAAAATAATGAACAGTTGAAGGCCGATTTTAGACAAATCAATGAGAAGCTGGAAAATAAAATAGACAGTATTAATGAGAACTCAAGAAAACAAAACGAAATTTTGAGCGAAAATTTAATCAAGCAGATGAATGAAAAGTTTGACAAGAATGACGAGAATTTGAGACAGATTCAAGACGATAACAAAATAATGAACGAAAAACTTGAGGAAAACAATAAACGAATGAAAGCAGATCTTGAGAAAATCAATGAGGATAACCTTATACGAATCGATGAGAGAATTGAACATTCTAACCAGGAAATAAGGGAAAATGTTGAAAAACAGAATGAAGTATTAAGACAAGTTATCAATAAGGAAATTGAGGACGCTAGTGAGGCAATCAGCCAGAAGGTAGTTAAGAACGACAGCGAAAGAAAACAGGAGATCGCGGAAACAAATAGAAAACTGAAAGCGACCGATGAAGTTATTACACGAAATAGAGCTGAACTAGAGGTCAAGCTAGGCCATATAGAAGAAGAAAACCGAATTCAAGTGGAATCAATACGAACTGATTGCGGAAACCAGCATCGAAATTTAGATACGATCATGAACGAAGTACAGGAGCAAGGACAACGTAACCAGGATAGAATCGAGAACCTACAACGATCAGTTGACAACCGATCGATCACTGTCCCATATACACAACATATAGACGACCGGGAGACCATCAACTTTAAGACATACAGGAGAAATCCAATGGAATTCTTGGAACGGGTCGGCGAACAAATTATGAGAACCGGTGAAAACAGGTGGCCAATAATTCGTCGTTATTTAGACGATCATTTTAAAGAAACTTATGATAACTGGTGGACAGCCACCAGGCACGAGATACGAAGCTACGAAGAATTTAAAATAGCTTTTAAAGCCAGATACTGGTCAGACGCCACCCAGAACGTAGTGAGGGAGAGCATCAGTTATGGAAGATATGACGCCAGCAGGGGAACAACACTTACCGCCTACTTCCTGGGAAAAGTATGTTTGGCAAGACATCTTGAACCAAAAATCCCAGAGGAAATTCTCGTCACCAGGTTAGCATACCACTATGATAACGGTATATCAATAGCACGATCGGGTGGACAAATAAAAACTATACAGGCCATGTCAACGCTATTAGAAGAGCACGAGCGTGAAGTACACTATCGAAGGAGTCGTCAGAGAAACGACCAGTACGGGAACAGGGATTTCCCAGACTATAACAATAGAAACATAACCATAACAGTCATGAGGCGAATAACCGGACGAACTATAATGGCAGGCCTGGTAATTATGGTAATGAGGCGTACCAACGGCAAAATAACAACAACAGCCCAAGGAACAACGGAAACAATTACGGGAATAGACAGAGTATTCCGAACAACCAATATAACCGGTCGTATAACCCAAATTACCAGAACCGGAACACGAACAACTGAAATTATGATAACAGCAACCTCTAATCCGAATAACCAAAACCAAAACTACAGAAGAGTTAATTATGTGGGGGCGTACGACAATTATAACGGGAGGACATACTACCAAGGACGTCGAAGTTTTGATAGGGACACCGATTGGAACCAGTACAGTAATAACGATCGAAGGGAGACTAGAACTAATAGGGGCAGAAGTCGGAGTCAGGAGGACTACCGCCGGGTTAACTACGAAGAGGATCGTCCATTACGGGTTTCCAGACCAATGGTGAATTTTATAAGGGCCGAAGAGAATGGTCCAAGGAGTGATCAACACCAAGGGGAGAATGATAATGAGTGTTTACAACGGAGCAATAGCATCGGAGAATCCAGATCCGGAAGCGAGAACCAAAGAAGGGACGATCCATCTAGGAATGTCCGAATAATTTATAATCAACAGAACCCACCAGAACGCTGGATTCCCCTAAGAGGAGATGGCCACCAACCCAGTACATCCCAGGATGTAAGACAAGAAATAAATGAAGAAGAAGCCACGGCCGACAGATGGAATACATAAAGAGAAAAAAAAACCACAAAATTCTAAAAGTATGTAAGGACAACTTACTCATGTTATTTCGAACAATACAATTTAAAATGAAGAAACTAAAAAACCCAAAATTCCAAAGGATGTAAGAACAACTTACTCATAATTATTCAGAAACAGTATGATTTAAAATAAAGAAAATAAATACCCCAAAATTCAAAAAAAAAAAAAAAAAAAAATGAAGTAAGCTCAACTTACAAACAAGTATCTAAGAAAACAATTTATGAGTTATATAAGAAAGAGAATTTTGAAGATAAAAAGAACAACCAAAGTCGAAAAATAAGTAAGAACACCTTACTATACAATTTAGAAGAAATTGATTTAAAGTGATATGAAAGAAGAAAAATATTTTACACTAATTCAACCTAATAAAAATCATCAAAACCAGAAGACGAAATGAGTTTATCTGATATAATATAATAGCGAGAAATATAATTTTGAATGTAAAAGAAATAATAATGATTGTGCCAGAAGAATATAGCTACATAATGTAATGTATAGTACTGACCAAAATCTCATAACCAGCTGTATTGATCACAAAGGAATATGAGCCAATGAAGACAAGAGAATGAAGAAGCCAAAATGGAACCATCAAAAGGATCACAAGAAAAGAAAAAAAAAACTAATGGTTAAGAATTATCCGTAAACAAAACCCAATTAATAAATGTCAATAAAATAGCCAAGTATTGGAGAGAAAAAGTGTATAATAGAAGGAAGAATTAATATGAAGAAATAATATGATCTGAGTTAAAGTACAGTGAATAATCCCTAGAATATGATTATTATTTATTATTTTATTGAAGGTCACATGATGACTACCTTACGAGGTTTATTAATGAAGATTGACTGTAGAATATTCCAGCAATCATTTGACTGGGCAGAGATGATGTTCCTCTGATCCCAGAAAGTATGTAACGGACGACGGTAATTGGTTAGCCGATAGAGCACCACCGATTCGATTCCAGTTATAATGTTAGGGAGGTTTAGGAAAATTAAATATTAGAGGGAAAACTCACAAATAAATATAGAGAATTAAATAAAACCAGATCCAAAATGTATAATTAATGAAGAATGTCACAAGAATGATTATAGAAATAAGATTTAAACTTGGGAAATAATTGACTTTAAGAAGGAACGAAGAAATGATAATAAAATAACGAATAATTGGGAAATATAAAAGTACTATAAATAGGAAACCAATTGGCCAGATACAAATTAGAAGTTTATTTCTTGCTAAACTTTGTTTATACCAAAATAAACTTATTTCGAAGGGGGGGTGTTATGTAACGCAACATAGTTGAGGTTCCCCAACGTTACATAAAAGACTGAATGAAATATGGTCAAAGACCATACCCTGACTTAAGGTTGTTCGATAGTTCATATGTTTGAGAAGGACCTCAAGTAAAAAGGAGGCAATGACTAATATTAAATGTAAAAGAGCCAGACCAATGAATGATTGGATGTAATGAAATGTTTGTTTTGTACTGTGACATGTTAAGGTCTACAGAATATTTATATTGTATGTTGAATGTGTTAAAAATGAAATGATGTTGTTTGATAATAATACTTACTCAATAATTATGTTTATATTTTATATTAGATTTGTTTTTATACACCACAATATAGTTACCAATGTTAGGCACGGTACTAAGTTGTCAGTATTGTATAAAATTGAAAGATACTGTTGTTCTAATTAATGTTTATAAACTGGATCAGGAGTGTGACCAGTGTTTCAAGTCTAACAAGTAGTTCTGACAATTATGTCATAAATTAATAAAGGGTTCCAGAACCAATTGATTAATGTAAAAACAAATAACCACCAGTAAATTAAAATTCATGTAATTAACTATGTAATCAATAATTAATTGTACAGTAGGTCAGGTAAAAAGAAAATTAAGTTAAAAACCAAATAATGTTATAATGGTTGTAAATGAATCTATAGGCCTAAATTCCATATTAGTGAAAGGAAATTAATACCTTTTTAGTAAACCCAGTCCAACGAAACTCTAGTAAAACATTTACTGTTTAATAAGGAAGGTTAGGGGAGAATTTTATGTGATTCAATATTAATCCAAGCATGGAGTATTTTATTGGAAAGGAGTAGTAATATTCTATAATGCCGGCTCAAGGATATATAGAAAACCTGGTTGTTAAGGCAACTGATTTTTAGTAACTTGTTGATTTTGAATAGATGGTACTGATTGTTACAAGCTATTAGGTTGAAATGAACCGATATATTTAAAATATATGAATAAATTTAAAGAAAATATATATCCAAATTGAAAAAAAACATTTTGCAAAATAATTATACTGGAATGTTAATGAATCATACAAATTAAATAACCCTATAAATTATCAATGAATACAATAAAAAAGAACTGAAAGCGTCTCACCTCATTCACTAAACAATTCCGCTGAATTTGGTATCAAACCAATTCATGCTATAAATTGAAGACCAATAAAGAGTTGAAGCCTGAATTAACGGAAATATTTGGAAATACAGAAGATTCGGTTGACGAAATAACCTTCATTGACAGCGGAAGCTGAGATCCTAATTCCAATTCGTTAGGACCAAGAATTGTGAAGACGCAAAAGAAGACTCGAAGCACCAGAGTTCCCGTGGGATTATCATCATCCATTCATTGAAGACCAGAGCAGTTTTACTGGGTGAAGACGATATAACCTGCATTTTGATCGTAGTTGACAAACATTCGCCGCCTAATGAAGCTTTCGCCGCTTGGGTAAAAAAACAAATTATTTTCATATCATTGTATTTTAAGTAAATAATTTTATTCTTTTTGTAAATTGAACAACCTTAATTATGCGTTTTACCTGGCCTTACTAATGGTTCAAAGAACTACACGAACCCTGGTATAAGAATTATTTGTCATTATTTTCAAAGTATATATGTTTTTCTTTTTAGAATTCGAATAATTAAGAATCGATACATGTTGGGATAGTCGATTGTATTGTCTTATTGTTTGTCTGAGACAACGTAACTGGTTAAATACCAGAGAAAAATAAATAAAGTACATTTGTTGTATGAGATAACGTTTTAATCATTGCAGAGAAAATACTATATGTAATTGGCATAATAATTTATTAACAGATTGATACAAACACTCAGAATAACTAACCTATACGCACACTTATTTATAATAACAGCGCTCCAAGTTTGCAGCTGGTGAGACGGGAGATTGCTGAACTAACGGGTTTTGCCATACTAAATTTGAATGAAATTTTTATCGTTGAGGGACTAGGGTTGAGACAAAAACCACTTACATTCAGTAAATACTCCATATATATTGCTCATATTAAATAACCACTGAGAATTAAATTAAGTCTACAGAATACTACCATTATAAATTCAGGAATATAATTCTAAGTTTGTGGACTTAATAATCTGTGTTCTGAGGGTTTCACTGGTCACAACCGCAAGGTATATTAGTTAATAACATATTAATTAAACCAGGTAACAGCATTTTAATTGTTACGAATCGCCACCTACAACGTACTACTTGGCGTTTGTTACACCGGAGTCTCTTATAACTAATTACACTCATAGACAAGATCTCTTTATAATTTGACGTCTCCAGCTGGTATCATACATTATTACATATGTACTCACATAATTAACAAGCAGTTCGTTACTAAATTGATTACAACAGTGGGGTTTGAATAAGACGGACATTTTCGCTAGCACCGGCACATATTAGTCTCTTTACAAATTGGCACATAACAACGTGGAACTTATTTAAACACGTACTCGACACATCCTATATATTGTTCTTTCTTTACACTATATAACAAAATATTGAATAAGAATAAAAAAAGTTGTTGCTAGGGACGACAAAATGAATATAATTTGTTGATTTTTATTATTGAAATTTATGACATGAACGAGAAGAGATTAACCACGAGAGATGGTCAATAAAATACTAAATTAATATAAATTATTAAATACATCAACATTCACAATAAATGAAGGACTAATTACCATAATTTGGGCCAAATAAACATTAACCAAATTGTCTAATTGGATAGAACAAAACGATAATAAGTAATTAAATTCAAAGGAATGGCTTGGATTGCCCAATATCAGATCATGAAACGAATGTTAATTTAATGAAGTAATAAAACCAGATAAAGAACTACCTGTGTAAAGAGTTAATCCTTTAAAACAAAAGAAAATAGAATAACCATCAAATCACATTGGACATCGCAGTTTACATCATACAATAGAAAAACGTATTTGGATTCTGAGTTTGTCGAAGCCCGTAATCACAAGTTTGGCCGTTGGTGAACAAAAGGAGCGGTATTTCTGCATCAACCCAGGACCAAGGATTCCACTTTATTACAACTTTGAAGACAAGACTGAAGAAAATCATCTCATCTGCGTTTGATACTGAACGACAACTAACAAGGTTAGATGCGAACAGCCTGCCCGAGTCGCCTGTCCAGCGAACGGTAAACTTCAATTATTTAAATAATATTAAATTAAATAAACTTTAATCTTGTAATATCTTGCATTCCTATTTAGGTATTTTTTAATCTTCCCAGCAGTTGAAAGAACCTTCATGCCCTGTATCTAAAAATAATTATAAAAACAATCATAACTGAATTTAATATAAAACATTGTACCGATCGATAATCGATTAACTCAGACTTATAGCCTTTTCGTATCTCAAGTAAGAACAATCTTATTGGATGTTATATAATTGAACTAATAAAAAATCATTGCATAATTTCAATATCTTATTATTTATGTATTTTTTAATGAAGTGTGAATAAGAAACAAACCGATAGAGAGTTTATCCACTAATAACCCTACGCGGTGGGTTAACCTCTAAATTTCCTTTGTCTTGGAACTGCAGCGCTAGTTGTGGACTTCTCCGGTATTAAAGAGAGGAGAATTACATACGAAATTTCTCTTATTCTCTGCAAAGCAGAATAGGCTTGAGCGGAAATTTTGAATAATACCCAACATACATAAGTTTCATTCACACCAACACTTTTATATTATATAGAGAGATAAGGTAGTCATAATTAACTATCCCACGACACTTACTAAATTAAGATACTGAAGAATTTGACATATTAAATAATTAAAGAGAGGAAGGACAGACAGGTACGTACCCGGTACATAATAAATTGACGAACCCAACAGTGGGGCTTAAACCGAACACACAGGTCTCATAACAATATGCATCAAGAAATAGACTGTAGCAAACAGTGTTTAAATATATATATGTTATGCCAATGATAATAGTTATGATAAACAAGATACTCAAGGTCCGTTCACAATTTTCACAAGTAAATGGAAACCATAATTAGAATAATGAATTCTAATGATATATTTGTATTATGTTTTCAGAAATACATATATAATATTATACTTAATATACAATGTATTTGTTATAGAAAACAGCATTTTATTTTCTAGGAAGCTTTGCAGGAAAACAGAGTGTCTTAACAGAAAGAATCTCAGAGTGATAAATGACAGTGCTGCAAATTAGCTTATATAAATTGCATGCTGTAACATTTAGTTTCTAAACAACGACTGGTCGATAAGCAAGACAAAAGTAAAAGAAAGAATGAGTCCTTGTATTGTGAAGTTAGGTATTTGGGAGGAAGAGAGTTCCTATAAGAGTGAGAGGGGGGAGATGTCCCCATAGAGGGGTTTCATTGGGAGTTTAACAAATTGTCCATATTTTCTACCCTATGAAATGTACAGTACCTCCTGAGAGGAGAAGTGTGTTCCCACTATTGGTGGGAAGATGCACGGTGTTCCAAGATACATGACTTCCATCTTCATGTATTGCCTTCAGGGCATAAAAAGAGTGCCGCTAGAATTTTTTTGGCGCAGTTTAAACTCTTACATTGTGTTCATAACCATCAGTACTGTGTATTACAATTGTGCGGGCAGTGGTGAACTCGTGTGTTTGGTGTTCTCCGCTGCTGACTGTTGCCTGGTAAGTGTTGTAAGTTGTTAAGTAACATACCTCACTACCTGACTAGGATTTCTAGTATCTCTCCAGCCTAGGCGTAGGTTAACCTCGCAGATGGCCGCACCTAACGTTCCCGTCGGTCCTTCTAAGGGCCACAAAATCCCTCCTGGCGCTCTAGCGCAACCTTTACTAGCCGAACCCGAGACGATGTCGGCTGGGACAAGCGCAATGGATACCGAGGAGTGGCAAACTGTAAGTAGCTGGAAACGGCGAAACAGTGGCGACTCCACAGGATCCGGGCGGTCTTCCCAGCTAGGTCCTGCCACGGATAGACCCACTACGGCCACCTCACAACCTACCCCGCCCCAGCGGTTGCCGCCTCTGATTTTTGACCGGCCAGTTGACTGGGATAAGATCATGCGGCGACTTCACCGGGCCGCTCCTGCGAATACCCTGACTGTAGTTAGTCAGGGTGGCCGCTCCGTCCGCATTGAAACCACGACCATCGACAGTTTCCAGCTCGCCCAGAAACTGCTGACCGATCATGGCATCCCCTATTATACCTACGCCCTGCCGGAGGAGAGGGAACTCAAGGTCGAGATCATCGGCATCCCCGCCAATGTTCCCGTCCCGACTATATATCACGCCCTTGAACTTTTGGGCTTCACTGTCAGTTCAGTTACTCCTCTCTTCTCCCCAGGAAGACAGATAGCCAGAAACGCCTTCCTTGTAAAAATCCTCAAGGTAGGAAAACATCAGGATATCTACCAAGTAGACTCTCTCTTTTACCTTCGGGTAAAAGTGTCCGCTTTCGAGCCCAAAGCGGACACTTTGTCAATAAAAAATTTGACACAAAAAAAACACTTTCTTGGACACAAAAATGTCAATAAACGTTGAGTTATGTAACAGTAAAAAATGATAGTAATTATTGTAACACATAACCCTAAATTACGCTTATAGATCACGAGTTCCTGTGAAGGACTCTGGCCGACACAAGGTAAGAGAAGTTTTATTGTAATTAAAATGTGGTAGAGTGTTAGTATAATTACAACTACTGATATCGATGCACTGTTCTTTATTTACACTTCTTCCTTCTTGTTGATTATAAAATTTTGATGATAATTCGGTCTGGATTAGTTGTTGCTGATTGAATGGAAAGAGACAAAATGTGTTTTGTTTACAAATGCGTTCGTATATATACTTTTCTTAGGTGGCCGCTAGGCGGTGTTGACTGGTTTCTAAGGTCGTTCGCGATTGGTAGAAAATTATGTCATGATGACATAATTCTATTTATAGCCATTACATAATTGTATTGGATGCGTCGGTGTCTTTTTTGTTATTATTTCATTGTATTTATTCGAAATTCACCAAATTTATGATGCTAACGTGTATATCTCAGTTATTACAAGTAAAAATTGGGTTCTATTATTAGCATTGTAAACCTTGTTTATTTCTCTTTATTTTGACATGTCTTGATGACAGTTTGGTCATAGTTTTCATTAACAATGTTTTATTCTAATCTAAATAATGCATTGTTTACAGTCGTCGTCTGCTAAACGTTGCAGATCCGACTTTTAACTTTTTTCTTATTATTTGTTTAACTATCCTTAATTTCTAATTTGAACATGATTATTTGATTGAAAATAACACATTATTATATACAACTGCTGTATCCAGCTGAACAATATTAATTATTAATTCTGTTGATTTTCGATCATAAACTTCCATATTTTACTATTCTCTTTCAACATTTTTTTCTTATTTCTTATTCTTATAACATCCCTCATGGAATGGTGCTTTACATCCTTTTTGTCACTATTATTATTTTACTTCCCTATGCTTAGTAGGGTCTCTACCTGATTCTTACTTTCATGACTTATTTGTGTCATTCTTGGTTTGTTATCATTTCTTTACAAGGTTTTGTTCCTTGACTAATATTACATTTCTTTACATATTTTAACTTCTTATAATGTTACCTATATACATTCAGTGGTTACATTGATTGTTATCTTTATTTCATTTCATTATTATAACTTATATAATTGGTTTTCTTATTATCTTTTATAGTTCATGATTAACTATAAGATTTTTCTTTATATTTGTCCTTTTAAATCAGTACTTTGACATGAATCAGCTAATGTGCTGTCTCTATTAACAATATATGATACAAATATCATTCATGTCATCTCTTATCTTATTTATTTTATTTGACTTTATTCATTAAAGGTTTTATTAAGCTCACTTAACAGTCTATTTGGGAAACTTGTCTTGTCCATTCGTCTTTGTCAATCTGTCTGTTTATGTGGTAGTGTCATATTATCCAGATAGTGGATTTACCACTGTTCATTCGAAATTCTTCTCTCCTTCCATTCTTTAATGGTTTATTATTTTAACTGTTACATTCTTCCTTGTTACTCATTTATATTTATTTTAGTATCATTCACTCTTCTGGTGTCTTTTATTATTATGGAACGTTTTGTGACGTTACATATGCTACCCTCTCAAAATTGATAATTTGAGAAAAACAAGTTTCTTGGTTTGATGAAATTATCATTTTAGTTTGGTTCAGTTATAAAACTCCTGCTTTCTTTTTTATCTAACTCGATGATTTGTTGTGTATTGGTCTAGACTATGTTCTTCATTATTCTCATCTACTTAACTTACAAATAGTTGTCGATTTTTCCATTTTCTTGGTTATTTGTTTATTTATACATTTGTTCGTATCTTGATAATTTCCCTGTTCTCTTGTAGTAATACACTTCTCCTTCTCATTAAACGCATCTTATTTCTTATAACAATTCTCCTTTTCTCTTTCATTTACCTCGAAGTTGTTGATTTAATCCTTGAAATATTATAATTCCCTAACATTTATAGTTGATTCGGAGTCAGAGGGGCTCTCATTGGCATCCATTCTCCGCCGTTCCTTAACTATATACTCACAGATCAGAGGAATCTTCATCTCTGAGACAATAAAAAGTTGTACATAACAACAGTTGCACTATCACAACACATAAGACATAATATATTATTCATATTTCATTACAAGACATTATATTCATTTATTAGAATACTCGAGGGATTAGAGGTTCCATTGCATAAATTCCATTACTGTATCACTTCTGATGCTTTATCAATTCATTTAACATATTTTTCTTCACAGGTAATTGGTTAACATATTTCAACATGTATGCTGTATTATCATAAGCTTTGTTGTTTTTCCTCAATACTATGTTAGATGTTGGTTTTGTTATTATATATATTTTTATTTTCACATTTATTTTCATCACCATATAATTATGCAGTTATATTTATAAATTCATCATCACCTTATGTTGTAGTTTTACATTCTTCCTCATTTTCATCATAATTCATTCATAACGTTGTTTAAATAATAGTTTGTAACATCTCTATGTTGTTAGTTCCTTTTAATTAGTCATTTAAGTAATTGTTTCATTTATCATCATTATCTCCTTGTTAGTCGTTTAATCATTATCTCTTTTTATTTGTTATATACATTTTATTATTTGGATTGTTCATGATATTTCCTTAATGAAACTTGGTTATATGTACCCTTAATTTTATTGTTGACAGGATTTGTTAACTCATAGGTATTGTTGTCATTGTCCTTGGTGATCAGATATGGTCCAGTATATAATACTAATAGTTTTATGGTTATACCTTGTACAGTACTTGGTAATTCTCTGTTTCTCACTACCACTTTCTCTCCTATATGATACTTAATAGCTTTTGGTTGGTTACTTCTTCAAGTATTTTTTCTTTTGTAGTTCCGTTTTCTCTAATATTCTGTTATAAAATTTTGCTCTTTCCAATTGGTAAGTTGGGTTGTTGGGGAAATTAATGATGTCGTTTATCTCTCTGGGTGGAGGTTTTTCAAACACACGGTGTATGGCGTATCTTCAATAGTGTTGTGGTATGCCAAATTTAGAAATTCTTCTGTTGAAGCTAAGTGCTCCTGCCATTTCTTTTGTTGATCATGGCAGTATGTCCGTAATAATCGTCCAACTTCCCTCAATACTCTCTCCGCTGGATTGCTGTTCGGATGGTATACTGATGTTTTATAAGTTTTGATGCCATGTTCTAAAAGATGTTCTCTCCATTTCCTTCCTTTGAACTGCGTGCCGTGATCTGTAATTATGGAGTTTGGTGTACCGACTTCCAGTATATAGCGTCCTACGATTATATCAAATACCTTTTTCGTAGTGGCTCTATTTATAGGATATAATTTTGTATATTTCCTGAAATGGTCGAATATTATCACTATGAACTTGTATCGGTGCCTTCCACCGCTGCATGGGAATGGTCCACAAATATCTAGGAACACTTTCTAGAGTTTATGATTAAATGTTATTGGTATCATTACCCCCTCCTTCCGTTCGTTACTACATTTTACTAGTTGGCAGATGTGACATGACTGTATTCCCTGTTGTACCTTCCTGTTAATGCTTTTAATATATACTTGTTCTTCTAAAGCTTTGATCACCTTAAGGGCTCCCATGTGTCCATACCTGACATGGTAGTCTACACTTAATGGTTTTTCAATAGTTGGTGGGATAACTAGTTTCCAGTTTTCTTGGTTTGGAGTAGTTTTAATGAACATCACATCATCATGTAAACAATAATAGTTGTCTTGATTGTTCATCATCTTTTTTCACAGCACTACACTTTATATAATAATGAAACTTTCACTTGTGAACTTACTTGTCTTTTCTCGTCGAACGCGTTTCGGCGTAGTGTTCGCCTTATACAATAATTTGGATCCCCGCGCCAATCCCCTTCCTCCACGCACCACCCCCACTATACCTTCCAAGCAATAACCATTACAAAGTCTGGCAGTCTGTCTCTAAGCTGACGAAGGCGAACACTACGCCGAAACGCATTCAACTAGAAAAGACAAGTAAGTTCACAAGTGAAAGTTTCCTTATTATATAAACAATAATAGTTGGTAATCGTGTTATCTTCATCATGTATTGTTTGTCAGATGTGTATTTATTTTGGATCTGATTTTTGTTGTGTTTTTGATTTCCTTCAGGATGTTTTCCAAATCTTTTCTATTTTTAATATGGTACACTTTGGCTAATTGTTCTTTCTCACCGTCAAAAGTTTGATCTTGTATGTTGATGCGGGATAATACATCAGCTGCTATGTTTTTTCTGCCTGGTACATACTCCCATGTAATGTCATACTCCTGCAATGCCAGTACCCATCGAGTTATTCTTCCCTGGCTCAGCTTGCATCTCTTCAGGAATGAAATAGATTTATGGTCACTCCTTACAGTTAAAGGGCACCCCAGTATATATGTTCTGAACTTGTAGCAGGCGAAAACAACACTTAATAACTCCTTCTCGGTGGTATTGTAATTTCGTTCACAGTGGTTCAGCACTCTGCTGGCAAAACTAATTACCATGTGATGTCCTTCTTCATTTTCTTGATAGAGTGCAGCGCCTAAACTCACATGGCTGGCATCACAAATTAGATAAAAAGGTTTAGTAAAGTCTGGGTGATGTAGCATGACAGATTCCAAAAATTTTTCTTTTATTGATTGTAAAATTCCATCTTGTTCTGGTCCCCAAGTCCATTTGTCTTTGGATGATAACTGCTTCTGGAATCTCGCAGTCAGTTCTGAATAATTGGCCTGAAATTTCCTGTAATAGTTACAGATTCCTAAAAAAGATTGTAGCTGCTTCCTGTTTTTGGGTGTAGGGAACTGTTGAATAGCTTCTACCTTTTCTGTAGATGGAGAGATTCCTTTTTCTGTTAAGTTGAATCCTAAAAACTTCACTTCATTGGCAATAAATTGGGATTTATCCAGTTTAAGTGTTATGTTGTTTTGTGAGAGTTTTTCTAATACTTGCTCTACCCTATCACAGTAGTCGTTCCAGTTAGATCATGTTACTAATAAATCGTCAACATACACAGTAGTAAATTTCAACACTTCTTGTCCCAATATCTGATCCATTATCTCCACAAATACTGCAACAGAATTTATTAAACCTAAGGCCAGACGCTTGAATTGATAGTTCCTACCATCAAATATAAAGGCCATATATTTTCTGCTGTCTGGATGTAGCTCTACCTGCCAGTAGCCGCATACTGTATCCCATGAACTAATATATTTGGTGCCATGGAATTTTTTGAGAATTTCTTCGATTTCACCCACAGATGTCCTGTCGTTTATTATCATCTTATTGATCTCCCTGGGGTCTAAGCATATTCCGACTTTGCCATTCTTCTTTGGTACAGCTATTATAGGGTTAGTGTAAGGTGAATGACTGTACTCTATGATGTCATTTTCCATCATCCGGTTGAGTTCTTCTCTGACTTCATTCTTCAAGGAATAGGCGATTGGGTATGATTTTCTGTGGAAATCTACAGGTGTTTTGAAGCTAATTGTGCACTGGTAATCTTTGACTCTACCTGGAGCGTTGGAAAAAATATGTTGGTACTTGTTACATATTCCAATCAATTGTTCTGCTTGTGCTTCACTGACTTGGTCTCTAGTTCTGTTCCGTTGGAAATCCCGGATTTCTTCTAACTTATCCAGCCATAGTTCTGGGTTGTCATCTTCGTATTGTGGTATTGTTAATATTCGGTTGGTGGTGCAATAATGACTTTCGATTATTTGACAATCAGCCCTACTTGACTTGGTTTTGTGTGTATCAATTACTTCAGCTGTCCATGTTCCATCTTCTGATGTTAGTGTAACAACTCCTCTTTTCAGGTCTATGATGGCTGCCTGCTGTCTTAGTATGTCGCATCCAATGAGTATGTTGAATAGTAATCCATGGGCGACTAGAAAACCTAATGGTATAGTTACTTCACTGCTGGTGAGTTCAAGTGACACTTGCTTTTTGACTGATTTATTTTGTCTCCCTGTAGCTCCAACTATTATAATGTTATTGATAGGTAGTGTGGGTATTGGTAGCACAATATTTTGCTGTATTCTTTCCAATTCGATGTTGTCAATTAATGATACATTAGATCCTGTATCTATCATAATGGTAGTCTGGGTTCCATTTAAATTAGCTTTTATATGAACAATCTCATTATTATTATTATTATTTATTACATGGTTAGCTTCTTCTAACAATTATTCTCTAATGTCTTTGAGATAATGATTGGTTATTATGGTTATTGTTTGGTCATTAATGTTCTGTGTCTTTCGTTTCGTTTCCCCATAGGACTGGTTCAGTAATGGGCTGTCTCTAGTTTTCACTGCCGCATTGTTTCAAAGAGGAGTTACCTCGCTAGTTCGGTCCCTCTGTACATTGGTTGATTGGTTAGTCTGTGTCTCCTGTCTAGTATCAGGATCGTTGTTTACCGGTCCATTGTCTCCTCCATCAGATCGGTTGTAATTCTTCACTTTGTTGTAATAATTATTGTGTGTCGGTGATCTGGAGTGATACTGTCGCTGATTGTTAGCCACAGTATAATTCACCTGGGATCTATAGTTCTGGTCTCTTCTGTCTCCTCCTCCTTGGTTGGTTATAATTGTTACCTCTGTAGTTGTCATTACTTTGATGATTATTCGGATAGTGATTCTGACTTCCTCCCCTATAATTACCGTTACCTTGGTTGTTGTTTGGGTTATTTCCCCGGTATTGACTATTGTTATGGTTTGGTGGTGGATTATAATTGTTGTTGTTTCTATTCGGGCGATCATAGTTCCCCTTGTCCCTGTTATTCTGTCTGTTATAATTTGTGGGATTGTCTGTTTTATAACTAGTCGTCTGGTAATCACGGTACTGACCTGTCTGCTCGCAGGTTTCCAGTAAGCTTGCAAGATTTTGGATCTTCCTGAATTGATTATACCTGCTGGAGTTTTCTATCTCTTTGTTGTAATGTCAGGATAGTTGTTCTACCAGGCAGTCCTCAGGAATTTGGGGTGTTAATTTCTGTGCTAGGCATATTTTACCCAAAAAGTATGATGTCGGCGATTGTCCTTTGGAGGCGTCATACTTCCCATTGGATAAGTTCATATGGATACGGTTCTGTGTTGACTCTGACCAGTACTTTTCCTTGAATTGTTTTCTAAATTCGCTGAGGTCTGGGATGTCGGGTCGTACTGCTGTCCACCAATTATCGTACGTCTCCTTGAACATTTCATCTATCATCCCCCGTATAATTTTCCATCTGGTCTCTCTTGTCCTCTCGATGGTTTCTTCCATTCGTTCCAGGAACTCCATCGGGTTGCGTCTGTAGTTTTTAAAGTTGATTACCTCTCGATTGTCACCGTGGCATGTGTGAGTGCTCTGGATTGGTCGGTCCTGCCATGAATCTATTTTAGCTTGTAGCTCGCGCTCTCGCTGACGGATTTCTTCTATGTTGTTTTTATTTGTGCTGATTCGTTTATCTAATTTGTTTGCTATCAGGAATGTTCTCTCTACTCTGTCACTGACGTCTTGTAGGATTTCCTCTTGCGCTTTCTTGCTCTCCTCCCGAACTTGGTGTATTTCCTCTTGAGTTGTTCTTTTCAGAGAGTCCAGTCTAACTTCTGTATTTTTTCGATGTTGTTAATTCGCCCATCTATCTCTTCTCTAGTTTGTGTTAATTCCTGGTGGTACTGCTCACACTTCTCGTGGATTTCTGCTATTTCTCTTCTAACTCCAGTTACCTCCCCGTCTATTTTCATGTTGATTCTTTCGTTGTTCTCGTCTATTCGCTTACTGACATCATCTATTTTCTTATTGAGCGATTCCATGTTTTTATTGCTATGTTCTATATTTTTATTTAAATCCTCCTTTAAAGTTTCCATGGATTTACTAGTATTGTCTATCTTTTTTCCCAAGTCTTCTTTTAATTCCTTGCTATTGTCGTCCATCTTTTTATTCATCTACATCATAATCCTCATTACGTTGTCCAATTTTGTTTCTTCGGTTTGTGTGGGTCTCTCAGGTTGATTCTCCAGGGTATCATCTGTAGTAACTTCCATTTCAGACGTTGGTTGTTCTTCCTGTACCTCCATGTTTGCTTCGGTGTCTGTTTCTCCTTGTTTGGACTGGAATCTGGTATCGTATGTGTTAGGGTGAGGCATGGTCGTTCTACTGTAATTGCCAGGCTAAATTAGGATAATTGAAATAAAATATAATATTCTCCTGTCTATTTAAAGCCCCATGTTGGGCGCCACTTTGTAACATTTATTTTTTACGTACCTCTTTTATAAATTTAACTTGCTACTCGTATTTAACACTGGTTCGTTAAATAATTTTGTTAATTGTTCTTTAACTAGTTTTGTTTAATTACGATATCTTGTTTTAAGAAATATTGTTTATTTTTGAGTAATTATTTGGTTGTAATCCCCGTTATTTGAATGTAAACAGCTTTGTAGACCTCTTGAAGTTCGTTCACACTCCCGTTGAATTATGTCGTCTGTGTATGTTAGTGTGTAGTTTAGACAAAGTTATTTATATAATTCAAACCTTCATGTACCTTTGATGTCGTACTAGAAGTTCAGTCGGTCTCAGTTGATTAGTAAACTATCAAGTTTTTATAAAACAGTATGATAGTACTGTTAGTGTTTACGTGAGCACCTATGAATTTTACCTGGGCACCATATGGAATTTCTTGAGAAATATTCCATAAAAAAGAATTTCTTTGAATAATCGAATAATTAATTTTGATTGAATTTAAATTAATATCTTATTGAGTGATTAAATTAATATCAGGAGTTAATTTCCCTTTTGTCTGTTTAATTGATTCTAACTGTTGGCGGTTCACTTGTCTGAATAGTAGCCAACTTAACTGGTTGCTTGGTTTAAATTCGCAACTCATTAACTAGTAAAAAAGAGTTAATAACTTATTTAAATAATTGCTGACAATATTTGTTAATTCACAATTCATTTGTTTATTGCTCACTCTATACTTGGTTCAAATAAATACAGTCAATTTACTACTACTAACGGATTACAAATCATCCGGCTTTCAAAATTCTTAACTCAGTTGGTTCGCAATGACAACTCTAACCATAATCGATTGATTGTTTATAAATATTAGGTACCTCAAGGGTGACTTCTTTTAAGTTACAGAATAAAACGCCAATGCTTTACGATACAATGCTATTACAAAACACTGATTTACTAGGACACCTTTAATAATTGAAATTAATTGACGAAAAGTTCGTTTAACCTTGACAAATTTTAGGTTAGTTACGGTAACGTTAATACATGAAATCTTATGTTCGGAATATCATAATTCTTCTAAATAAAGTTAAGACAGTGCTTAGTACTTATTGTATTATTGTTTCTTGCGTCAGTATACAGGTGTATTATGTTATACTGCTAATAGCTTACTCGTAAACAATGTAAATATATGCACAGTACTCCCTGACTAATAATCTCAATGATTATTTATTAACACTCTTCACGATCTGGTACACTGATCGTGGTTACACTTCACTTGTTACGCACATGAACGATATTATTCTCTTCTTGAATTACTATTTAATTGGTTAGGTATGGTATTTAACCTCGTTCTCTAACTCGCACTTCTAGTAAAAGTATCACTACTGATATCGATGCACTGTTCTTTATTTACACTACTTCCTTCTTGTTGATTATAAAATTTTGATGATAACGGACTGGATTAGTTGTTGCTGATTGAGTGGAAAGAGACAAAATGTGTTTTGTTTACAAATGCATTCGTATATATAATTTTCTTCGATGGCCGCTAGGCGGTGTTGACTGGTTTCTAGGGTCGTTCGCGATTGGTAGAAAATGATGTCATGATGACGTAATTCTATTTATAGCCATTACATAATTCTATTGGATGCGTCGGTGTCGTTTTTGTTATTATTTCATTGTATTTATTCGAAATTTACCAAATTTATGATGCTAATGTGTATATCTCAGTTATTACAAGTACAAATTAGGTTCTATTATTAGCATTGTAAAGCTTGTTTATTTCTCTTTATTTTGACATGTCTTGATGACAGTTTGGTCATAGTTTTCATTAACAATGTTTTATTCTAATCTAAATAATGCATTGTTTACAGTCGTCGTCTGCTAAACGTTGCAGATCCGACTTTTAACTTTTTTCTTATTATTTGTTTAACTATCCTTAATTTCTAATTTGAACATGATTATTTGATTGAAAATACACATTATTATATATAATTGCTGTATGCAGCTGAACAATATTAATTATTAATTTTGTTGATTTTCGATCATAAACTTCCATATTTTACTATTCTCTTTCAACATTTTTTTCTTATTTCTTATTCTTATAACATCACTCATGGAGTGGTGCTTTACATCCTTTTTGTCATTATTATTATTTTACTTCCCTATGCTTAGTAGGGTCTCTACCTGATTCTTACTTTCATGACTTATTTGTGTCATTCTTGGTTTGTTATCATTTCTTTACAAGGTTTTGTTCCTTGACTAATATTACATTTCTTTACATATTTTAACTTCTTATAATGTTACCTATATACATTCAGTGGTTACATTGATTGTTATCTTTATTTCATTTCATTATTATAACTCATATAATTGGTTTTCTTATTATCTTTTATAGTTCATGATTAACTATAAGATTTTTCTTTATATTTGTCCTTTTAAATCAGTACTTTGACATGAATCAGCTAATGGGCTGTCTCTATTAACAATATATGATACAAATATCATTCATGTCATCTCTTATCTTATTTATTTTATTTGACTTTATTCATTAAAGGTTCTATTAAGCTCACTTAACAGTCTATTTGGGAAACTTGTCTTGTCCATTCGTCTTTGTCAATCTGTCTGTTTATGTGGTAGTGTCATATTATCCAGATAGTGGATTTACCACTGTTCATTCGAAATTCTTCTCTCCTTCCATTCTTTAATGGTTTATTATTTTAACTGTTACATTCTTCCTTGTTACTCATTTATATTTATTTTAGTATCATTCACTCTTCTGGTGTCTTTTATTATTATGGAACGTTTTGTGACGTTACAATATATATATAACTTATTTAATATTTATAAATTCTTTACCTCAAGATATTTTATTACTTTATTTGGTACATGTTTCGGGAAGTCTATTGTTCCCATTCTCAGCCTTCCTGATTTTATTTGTGTTTTGGTTGGTTGTTGCAGAAATACTCCACAAGATATTAAAAAAATCAGGAACAATACGCTTCCCGAAACATGTACCAAATAAGGGAATAAAACATCTTGAGGTAAAGACTTTATAAATATTAAATAAATTATATATCAATCAAGAAATAGACTGTAGCAAACAGTGTTTAAATATATATATATATTATGCCAATGATAATAGTTATGATAAACAAGATACTCAAGGTCCTTTCACAATTTTCACAAGTAAATGGAAACCATAATTAGAATAATGAATTCTAATGAGATATTTGTATTGTTTTCAGAAATACATATATAATATTATACTTAATATACAATGTATTTGTTATAGAAAACAGCATTTTATTTTCTAGGAAGCTTTGGAGGAAAACAGAGTGTCTTAACAGAAAGAATCTCAGAGTGATAAATGACAGTGCTGCAAATTAGCTTATATAAATTTCATGCTGTAACATTTAGTTTCTAAACAATGACTGGTCGATAAGCAAGACAACTGTAAAAGAAAGAATGAGTCCTTTTATTGTGAAGTTAGGTATTTGGGAGGAAGAGAGTTCCTATAAGAGTGAGAGGGGGGAGATGTCTCCATAGAGGTGTTTCATTGGGAGTTTAACAAATTGTCCATATTTTCTACCCTATGAAATGTACAGTACCTCCTGAGAGGAGAAGTGTGTTCCCACTATTGGTGGGAAGATGCACGGTGTTCCAAGATACATGACTTCCATCTTCATGTATTGCCTTCTGATTTTACACAACTGTGTACAAAACAACATTTAATTTTGTAAAAAAAATTCAGATTATTCATTATACAGTTGGCGGCCTCTTAACTAGCCTTGGTTTAACCGGCCCTCTGCCTGTGAGGTAAACAATGATTCATACGGTACCAAGCAGCTCACCGAGATGTCAAAGCTTCCATGATTTGCAATTGTTTGTTTTACGTGTTTAGTCAGTTTAGTGTTTGAATTATGAAAATTAAGACGTGTATTGATTATTACTACTGTAAGTGATTTTGTGAGTTTGCTAATGCTACTTGTGACAAGTGACACAAAATAGAAACGTGTAATTGTCAGTATCGAGCAAAAATGAGATGCCTTAGAAAGTTTAGACAAAGGTGAATTGGTACAAATAATATGTAACGAATTAGGCATGAGAAAAAGTACTGTCAACGACTGGAGGAGAAATAGGAAGTTACTGCAGAATTACTGTATCTAGTGTGACACAGCGAGGCGAAGCTCTGCTCTCGGTGCCAGCCAAGACGTGACACAAGAAGACGAGGCGAGCCAATCAGGGATCAGCAGCCGAGACGTGACCAAATAACGTGCTCGAGACGAGCCAATCAGGGACCAGCAGCACTCTGATAGGTTCATGGCACACGACCTGTCAGGGCATAAAAAGAGTGCCGCTAGAATTTTTTGGCGCAGTTTAAACTCTTACATTGTGTTCATAACCATCAGTACTGTGTATTACAATTGTGCGGGCAGTGGTGAACTCGTGTGTTTGGTGTTCTCCGCTGCTGACTGTTGCCTGGTAAGTGTTGTAAGTTGTTAAGTAACATACCTCACTACCTGACTAGGATTTCTAGTATCTCTCCAGCCTAGGCGTAGGTTAACCTCGCAGATGGCCGCACCTAACGTTCCCGTCGGTCCTTCTAAGGGCCACAAAATCCCTCCTGGCGCTCTAGCGCAACCTTTACTAGCCGAACCCGAGACGATGTCGGCTGGGACAAGCGCAATGGATACCGAGGAGTGGCAAACTGTAAGTAGCTGGAAACGGCGAAACAGTGGCGACTCCACAGGATCCGGGCGGTCTTCCCAGCTAGGTCCTGCCACGGATAGACCCACTACGGCCACCTCACAACCTACCCCGCTCCAGCGGTTGCCGCCTCTGATTTTTGACCGGCCAGTTGACTGGGATAAGATCATGCGGCGACTTCACCGGGCCGCTCCTGCGAATACCCTGACTGTAGTTAGTCAGGGTGGCCGCTCCGTCCGCATTGAAACCACGACCATCGACAGTTTCCAGCTCGCCCAGAAACTGCTGACCGATCATGGCATCCCCTATTATACCTACGCCCTGCCGGAGGAGAGGGAACTCAAGGTCGAGATCATCGGCATCCCCGCCAATGTTCCCGTCCCGACTATATATCACGCCCTTGAACTTTTGGGCTTCACTGTCAGTTCAGTTACTCCTCTCTTCTCCCCAGGAAGACAGATAGCCAGAAACGCCTTCCTTGTAAAAATCCTCAAGGTAGGAAAACATCAGGATATCTACCAAGTAGACTCTCTCTTTTACCTTCGGGTAAAAGTGTCCGCTTTCGAGCCCAAAGCGGACACTTTGTCAATAAAAAATTTGACACAAAAAAAACACTTTCTTGGACACAAAAATGTCAATAAACGTTGAGTTATGTAACAGTAAAAAATGATAGTAATTATTGTAACACATAACCCTAAATTACGCTTATAGATCACGAGTTCCTGTGAAGGACTCTGGCCGACACAAGGTAAGAGAAGTTTTATTGTAATTAAAATGTGGTAGAGTGTTAGTATAATTACAACTACTGATATCGATGCACTGTTCTTTATTTACACTTCTTCCTTCTTGTTGATTATAAAATTTTGATGATAATTCGGTCTGGATTAGTTGTTGCTGATTGAATGGAAAGAGACAAAATGTGTTTTGTTTACAAATGCGTTCGTATATATACTTTTCTTAGGTGGCCGCTAGGCGGTGTTGACTGGTTTCTAAGGTCGTTCGCGATTGGTAGAAAATTATGTCATGATGACATAATTCTATTTATAGCCATTACATAATTGTATTGGATGCGTCGGTGTCTTTTTTGTTATTATTTCATTGTATTTATTCGAAATTCACCAAATTTATGATGCTAACGTGTATATCTCAGTTATTACAAGTAAAAATTGGGTTCTATTATTAGCATTGTAAACCTTGTTTATTTCTCTTTATTTTGACATGTCTTGATGACAGTTTGGTCATAGTTTTCATTAACAATGTTTTATTCTAATCTAAATAATGCATTGTTTACAGTCGTCGTCTGCTAAACGTTGCAGATCCGACTTTTAACTTTTTTCTTATTATTTGTTTAACTATCCTTAATTTCTAATTTGAACATGATTATTTGATTGAAAATAACACATTATTATATATAATTGCTGTATGCAGCTGAACAATATTAATTATTAATTCTGTTGATTTTCGATCATAAACTTCCATATTTTACTATTCTCTTTCAACATTTTTTTCTTATTTCTTATTCTTATAACATCCCTCATGGAATGGTGCTTTACATCCTTTTTGTCACTATTATTATTTTACTTCCCTATGCTTAGTAGGGTCTCTACCTGATTCTTACTTTCATGACTTATTTGTGTCATTCTTGGTTTGTTATCATTTCTTTACAAGGTTTTGTTCCTTGACTAATATTACATTTCTTTACATATTTTAACTTCTTATAATGTTACCTATATACATTCAGTGGTTACATTGATTGTTATCTTTATTTCATTTCATTATTATAACTTATATAATTGGTTTTCTTATTATCTTTTATAGTTCATGATTAACTATAAGATTTTTCTTTATATTTGTCCTTTTAAATCAGTACTTTGACATGAATCAGCTAATGTGCTGTCTCTATTAACAATATATGATACAAATATCATTCATGTCATCTCTTATCTTATTTATTTTATTTGACTTTATTCATTAAAGGTTTTATTAAGCTCACTTAACAGTCTATTTGGGAAACTTGTCTTGTCCATTCGTCTTTGTCAATCTGTCTGTTTATGTGGTAGTGTCATATTATCCAGATAGTGGATTTACCACTGTTCATTCGAAATTCTTCTCTCCTTCCATTCTTTAATGGTTTATTATTTTAACTGTTACATTCTTCCTTGTTACTCATTTATATTTATTTTAGTATCATTCACTCTTCTGGTGTCTTTTATTATTATGGAACGTTTTGTGACGTTACATATGCTACCCTCTCAAAATTGATAATTTGAGAAAAACAAGTTTCTTGGTTTGATGAAATTATCATTTTAGTTTGGTTCAGTTATAAAACTCCTGCTTTCTTTTTTATCTAACTCGATGATTTGTTGTGTATTGGTCTAGACTATGTTCTTCATTATTCTCATCTACTTAACTTACAAATAGTTGTCGATTTTTCCATTTTCTTGGTTATTTGTTTATTTATACATTTGTTCGTATCTTGATAATTTCCCTGTTCTCTTGTAGTAATACACTTCTCCTTCTCATTAAACGCATCTTATTTCTTATAACAATTCTCCTTTTCTCTTTCATTTACCTCGAAGTTGTTGATTTAATCCTTGAAATATTATAATTCCCTAACATTTATAGTTGGTTCGGAGTCAGAGGGGCTCTCATTGGCATCCATTCTCCGCCGTTCCTTAACTATATACTCACAGATCAGAGGAATCTTCATCTCTGAGACAATAAAAAGTTGTACATAACAACAGTTGCACTATCACAACACATAAGACATAATATATTATTCATATTTCATTACAAGACATTATATTCATTTATTAGAATACTCGAGGGATTAGAGGTTCCATTGCATAAATTCCATTACTGTATCACTTCTGATGCTTTATCAATTCATTTAACATATTTTTCTTCACAGGTAATTGGTTAACATATTTCAACATGTATGCTGTATTATCATAAGCTTTGTTGTTTTTCCTCAATACTATGTTAGATGTTGGTTTTGTTATTATATATATTTTTATTTTCACATTTATTTTCATCACCATATAATTATGCAGTTATATTTATAAATTCATCATCACCTTATGTTGTAGTTTTACATTCTTCCTCATTTTCATCATAATTCATTCATAACGTTGTTTAAATAATAGTTTGTAACATCTCTATGTTGTTAGTTCCTTTTAATTAGTCATTTAAGTAATTGTTTCATTTATCATCATTATCTCCTTGTTAGTCGTTTAATCATTATCTCTTTTTATTTGTTATATACATTTTATTATTTGGATTGTTCATGATATTTCCTTAATGAAACTTGGTTATATGTACCCTTAATTTTATTGTTGACAGGATTTGTTAACTCATAGGTATTGTTGTCATTGTCCTTGGTGATCAGATATGGTCCAGTATATAATACTAATAGTTTTATGGTTATACCTTGTACAGTACTTGGTAATTCTCTGTTTCTCACTACCACTTTCTCTCCTATATGATACTTAATAGCTTTTGGTTGGTTACTTCTTCAAGTATTTTTTCTTTTGTAGTTCCGTTTTCTCTAATATTCTGTTATAAAATTTTGCTCTTTCCAATTGGTAAGTTGGGTTGTTGGGGAAATTAATGATGTCGTTTATCTCTCTGGGTGGAGGTTTTTCAAACACACGGTGTATGGCGTATCTTCAATAGTGTTGTGGTATGCCAAATTTAGAAATTCTTCTGTTGAAGCTAAGTGCTCCTGCCATTTCTTTTGTTGATCATGGCAGTATGTCCGTAATAATCGTCCAACTTCCCTCAATACTCTCTCCGCTGGATTGCTGTTCGGATGGTATACTGATGTTTTATAAGTTTTGATGCCATGTTCTAAAAGATGTTCTCTCCATTTCCTTCCTTTGAACTGCGTGCCGTGATCTGTAATTATGGAGTTTGGTGTACCGACTTCCAGTATATAGCGTCCTACGATTATATCAAATACCTTTTTCGTAGTGGCTCTATTTATAGGATATAATTTTGTATATTTCCTGAAATGGTCGAATATTATCACTATGAACTTGTATCGGTGCCTTCCACCGCTGCATGGGAATGGTCCACAAATATCTAGGAACACTTTCTAGAGTTTATGATTAAATGTTATTGGTATCATTACCCCCTCCTTCCGTTCGTTACTACATTTTACTAGTTGGCAGATGTGACATGACTGTATTCCCTGTTGTACCTTCCTGTTAATGCTTTTAATATATACTTGTTCTTCTAAAGCTTTGATCACCTTAAGGGCTCCCATGTGTCCATACCTGACATGGTAGTCTACACTTAATGGTTTTTCAATAGTTGGTGGGATAACTAGTTTCCAGTTTTCTTGGTTTGGAGTAGTTTTAATGAACATCACATCATCATGTAAACAATAATAGTTGTCTTGATTGTTCATCATCTTTTTTCACAGCACTACACTTTATATAATAATGAAACTTTCACTTGTGAACTTACTTGTCTTTTCTCGTCGAACGCGTTTCGGCGTAGTGTTCGCCTTATACAATAATTTGGATCCCCGCGCCAATCCCCTTCCTCCACGCACCACCCCCACTATACCTTCCAAGCAATAACCATTACAAAGTCTGGCAGTCTGTCTCTAAGCTGACGAAGGCGAACACTACGCCGAAACGCATTCAACTAGAAAAGACAAGTAAGTTCACAAGTGAAAGTTTCCTTATTATATAAACAATAATAGTTGGTAATCGTGTTATCTTCATCATGTATTGTTTGTCGGATGTGTATTTATTTTGGATCTGATTTTTGTTGTGTTTTTGATTTCCTTCAGGATGTTTTCCAAATCTTTTCTATTTTTAATATGGTACACTTTGGCTAATTGTTCTTTCTCACCGTCAAAAGTTTGATCTTGTATGTTGATGCGGGATAATACATCAGCTGCTATGTTTTTTCTGCCTGGTACATACTCCCATGTAATGTCATACTCCTGCAATGCCAGTACCCATCGAGTTATTCTTCCCTGGCTCAGCTTGCATCTCTTCAGGAATGAAATAGATTTATGGTCACTCCTTACAGTTAAAGGGCACCCCAGTATATATGTTCTGAACTTGTAGCAGGCGAAAACAACACTTAATAACTCCTTCTCGGTGGTATTGTAATTTCGTTCACAGTGGTTCAGCACTCTGCTGGCAAAACTAATTACCATGTGATGTCCTTCTTCATTTTCTTGATAGAGTGCAGCGCCTAAACTCACATGGCTGGCATCACAAATTAGATAAAAAGGTTTAGTAAAGTCTGGGTGATGTAGCATGACAGATTCCAAAAATTTTTCTTTTATTGATTGTAAAATTCCATCTTGTTCTGGTCCCCAAGTCCATTTGTCTTTGGATGATAACTGCTTCTGGAATCTCGCAGTCAGTTCTGAATAATTGGCCTGAAATTTCCTGTAATAGTTACAGATTCCTAAAAAAGATTGTAGCTGCTTCCTGTTTTTGGGTGTAGGGAACTGTTGAATAGCTTCTACCTTTTCTGTAGATGGAGAGATTCCTTTTTCTGTTAAGTTGAATCCTAAAAACTTCACTTCATTGGCAATAAATTGGGATTTATCCAGTTTAAGTGTTATGTTGTTTTGTGAGAGTTTTTCTAATACTTGCTCTACCCTATCACAGTAGTCGTTCCAGTTAGATCATGTTACTAATAAATCGTCAACATACACAGTAGTAAATTTCAACACTTCTTGTCCCAATATCTGATCCATTATCTTCACAAATACTGCAACAGAATTTATTAAACCTAAGGCCAGACGCTTGAATTGATAGTTCCTACCATCAAATATAAAGGCCATATATTTTCTGCTGTCTGGATGTAGCTCTACCTGCCAGTAGCCGCATACTGTATCCCATGAACTAATATATTTGGTGCCATGGAATTTTTTGAGAATTTCTTCGATTTCACCCACAGATGTCCTGTCGTTTATTATCATCTTATTGATCTCCCTGGGGTCTAAGCATATTCCGACTTTGCCATTCTTCTTTGGTACAGCTATTATAGGGTTAGTGTAAGGTGAATGACTGTACTCTATGATGTCATTTTCCATCATCCGGTTGAGTTCTTCTCTGACTTCATTCTTCAAGGAATAGGCGATTGGGTATGATTTTCTGTGGAAATCTACAGGTGTTTTGAAGCTAATTGTGCACTGGTAATCTTTGACTCTACCTGGAGCGTTGGAAAAAATATGTTGGTACTTGTTACATATTCCAATCAATTGTTCTGCTTGTGCTTCACTGACTTGGTCTCTAGTTCTGTTCCGTTGGAAATCCCGGATTTCTTCTAACTTATCCAGCCATAGTTCTGGGTTGTCATCTTCGTATTGTGGTATTGTTAATATTCGGTTGGTGGTGCAATAATGACTTTCGATTATTTGACAATCAGCCCTACTTGACTTGGTTTTGTGTGTATCAATTACTTCAGCTGTCCATGTTCCATCTTCTGATGTTAGTGTAACAACTCCTCTTTTCAGGTCTATGATGGCTGCCTGCTGTCTTAGTATGTCGCATCCAATGAGTATGTTGAATAGTAATCCATGGGCGACTAGAAAACCTAATGGTATAGTTACTTCACTGCTGGTGAGTTCAAGTGACACTTGCTTTTTGACTGCTTTATTTTGTCTCCCTGTAGCTCCAACTATTATAATGTTATTGATAGGTAGTGTGGGTATTGGTAGCACAATATTTTGCTGTATTCTTTCCAATTCGATGTTGTCAATTAATGATACATTAGATCCTGTATCTATCATAATGGTAGTCTGGGTTCCATTTAAATTAGCTTTTATATGAACAATCTCATTATTATTATTATTATTATTTATTACATGGTTAGCTTCTTCTAACAATTATTCTCTAATGTCTTTGAGATAATGATTGGTTATTATGGTTATTGTTTGGTCATTAATGTTCTGTGTCTTTCGTTTCGTTTCCCCATAGGACTGGTTCAGTAATGGGCTGTCTCTAGTTTTCACTGCCGCATTGTTTCAAAGAGGAGTTACCTCGCTAGTTCGGTCCCTCTGTACATTGGTTGATTGGTTAGTCTGTGTCTCCTGTCTAGTATCAGGATCGTTGTTTACCGGTCCATTGTCTCCTCCATCAGATCGGTTGTAATTCTTCACTTTGTTGTAATAATTATTGTGTGTCGGTGATCTGGAGTGATACTGTCGCTGATTGTTAGCCACAGTATAATTCACCTGGGATCTATAGTTCTGGTCTCTTCTGTCTCCTCCTCCTTGGTTGGTTATAATTGTTACCTCTGTAGTTGTCATTACTTTGATGATTATTCGGATAGTGATTCTGACTTCCTCCCCTATAATTACCGTTACCTTGGTTGTTGTTTGGGTTATTTCCCCGGTATTGACTATTGTTATGGTTTGGTGGTGGATTATAATTGTTGTTGTTTCTATTCGGGCGATCATAGTTCCCCTTGTCCCTGTTATTCTGTCTGTTATAATTTGTGGGATTGTCTGTTTTATAACTAGTCGTCTGGTAATCACGGTACTGACCTGTCTGCTCGCAGGTTTCCAGTAAGCTTGCAAGATTTTGGATCTTCCTGAATTGATTATACCTGCTGGAGTTTTCTATCTCTTTGTTGTAATGTCAGGATAGTTGTTCTACCAGGCAGTCCTCAGGAATTTGGGGTGTTAATTTCTGTGCTAGGCATATTTTACCCAAAAAGTATGATGTCGGCGATTGTCCTTTGGAGGCGTCATACTTCCCATTGGATAAGTTCATATGGATACGGTTCTGTGTTGACTCTGACCAGTACTTTTCCTTGAATTGTTTTCTAAATTCGCTGAGGTCTGGGATGTCGGGTCGTACTGCTGTCCACCAATTATCGTACGTCTCCTTGAACATTTCATCTATCATCCCCCGTATAATTTTCCATCTGGTCTCTCTTGTCCTCTCGATGGTTTCTTCCATTCGTTCCAGGAACTCCATCGGGTTGCGTCTGTAGTTTTTAAAGTTGATTACCTCTCGATTGTCACCGTGGCATGTGTGAGTGCTCTGGATTGGTCGGTCCTGCCATGAATCTATTTTAGCTTGTAGCTCGCGCTCTCGCTGACGGATTTCTTCTATGTTGTTTTTATTTGTGCTGATTCGTTTATCTAATTTGTTTGCTATCAGGAATGTTCTCTCTACTCTGTCACTGACGTCTTGTAGGATTTCCTCTTGCGCTTTCTTGCTCTCCTCCCGAACTTGGTGTATTTCCTCTTGAGTTGTTCTTTTCAGAGAGTCCAGTCTAACTTCTGTATTTTTTCGATGTTGTTAATTCGCCCATCTATCTCTTCTCTAGTTTGTGTTAATTCCTGGTGGTACTGCTCACACTTCTCGTGGATTTCTGCTATTTCTCTTCTAACTCCAGTTACCTCCCCGTCTATTTTCATGTTGATTCTTTCGTTGTTCTCGTCTATTCGCTTACTGACATCATCTATTTTCTTATTGAGCGATTCCATGTTTTTATTGCTATGTTCTATATTTTTATTTAAATCCTCCTTTAAAGTTTCCATGGATTTACTAGTATTGTCTATCTTTTTTCCCAAGTCTTCTTTTAATTCCTTGCTATTGTCGTCCATCTTTTTATTCATCTACATCATAATCCTCATTACGTTGTCCAATTTTGTTTTTTCGGTTTGTGTGGGTCTCTCAGGTTGATTCTCCAGGGTATCATCTGTAGTAACTTCCATTTCAGACGTTGGTTGTTCTTCCTGTACCTCCATGTTTGCTTCGGTGTCTGTTTCTCCTTGTTTGGACTGGAATCTGGTATCGTATGTGTTAGGGTGAGGCATGGTCGTTCTACTGTAATTGCCGGGCTAAATTAGGATAATTGAAATAAAATATAATATTCTCCTGTCTATTTAAAGCCCCATGTTGGGCGCCACTTTGTAACATTTATTTTTTACGTACCTCTTTTATAAATTTAACTTGCTACTCGTATTTAACACTGGTTCGTTAAATAATTTTGTTAATTGTTCTTTAACTAGTTTTGTTTAATTACGATATCTTGTTTTAAGAAATATTGTTTATTTTTGAGTAATTATTTGGTTGTAATCCCCGTTATTTGAATGTAAACAGCTTTGTAGACCTCTTGAAGTTCGTTCACACTCCCGTTGAATTATGTCGTCTGTGTATGTTAGTGTGTAGTTTAGACAAAGTTATTTATATAATTCAAACCTTCATGTACCTTTGATGTCGTACTAGAAGTTCAGTCGGTCTCAGTTGATTAGTAAACTGTCAAGTTTTTATAAAACAGTATGATAGTACTGTTAGTGTTTACGTGAGCACCTATGAATTTTACCTGGGCACCATATGGAATTTCTTGAGAAATATTCCATAAAAAAGAATTTCTTTGAATAATCGAATAATTAATTTTGATTGAATTTAAATTAATATCTTATTGAGTGATTAAATTAATATCAGGAGTTAATTTCCCTTTTGTCTGTTTAATTGATTCTAACTGTTGGCGGTTCACTTGTCTGAATAGTAGCCAACTTAACTGGTTGCTTGGTTTAAATTCGCAACTCATTAACTAGTAAAAAAGAGTTAATAACTTATTTAAATAATTGCTGACAATATTTGTTAATTCACAATTCATTTGTTTATTGCTCACTCTATACTTGGTTCAAATAAATACAGTCAATTTACTACTACTAACGGATTACAAATCATCCGGCTTTCAAAATTCTTAACTCAGTTGGTTCGCAATGACAACTCTAACCATAATCGATTGATTGTTTATAAATATTAGGTACCTCAAGGGTGACTTCTTTTAAGTTACAGAATAAAACGCCAATGCTTTACGATACAATGCTATTACAAAACACTGATTTACTAGGACACCTTTAATAATTGAAATTAATTGACGAAAAGTTCGTTTAACCTTGACAAATTTTAGGTTAGTTACGGTAACGTTAATACATGAAATCTTATGTTCGGAATATCATAATTCTTCTAAATAAAGTTAAGACAGTGCTTAGTACTTATTGTATTATTGTTTCTTGCGTCAGTATACAGGTGTATTATGTTATACTGCTAATAGCTTACTCGTAAACAATGTAAATATATGCACAGTACTCCCTGACTAATAATCTCAATGATTATTTATTAACACTCTTCACGATCTGGTACACTGATCGTGGTTACACTTCACTTGTTACGCACATGAACGATATTATTCTCTTCTTGAATTACTATTTAATTGGTTAGGTATGGTATTTAACCTCGTTCTCTAACTCGCACTTCTAGTAAAAGTATCACTACTGATATCGATGCACTGTTCTTTATTTACACTACTTCCTTCTTGTTGATTATAAAATTTTGATGATAACGGACTGGATTAGTTGTTGCTGATTGAGTGGAAAGAGACAAAATGTGTTTTGTTTACAAATGCATTCGTATATATAATTTTCTTCGATGGCCGCTAGGCGGTGTTGACTGGTTTCTAGGGTCGTTCGCGATTGGTAGAAAATGATGTCATGATGACGTAATTCTATTTATAGCCATTACATAATTCTATTGGATGCGTCGGTGTCGTTTTTGTTATTATTTCATTGTATTTATTCGAAATTTACCAAATTTATGATGCTAATGTGTATATCTCAGTTATTACAAGTACAAATTAGGTTCTATTATTAGCATTGTAAAGCTTGTTTATTTCTCTTTATTTTGACATGTCTTGATGACAGTTTGGTCATAGTTTTCATTAACAATGTTTTATTCTAATCTAAATAATGCATTGTTTACAGTCGTCGTCTGCTAAACGTTGCAGATCCGACTTTTAACTTTTTTCTTATTATTTGTTTAACTATCCTTAATTTCTAATTTGAACATGATTATTTGATTGAAAATACACATTATTATATATAATTGCTGTATGCAGCTGAACAATATTAATTATTAATTTTGTTGATTTTCGATCATAAACTTCCATATTTTACTATTCTCTTTCAACATTTTTTTCTTATTTCTTATTCTTATAACATCACTCATGGAGTGGTGCTTTACATCCTTTTTGTCATTATTATTATTTTACTTCCCTATGCTTAGTAGGGTCTCTACCTGATTCTTACTTTCATGACTTATTTGTGTCATTCTTGGTTTGTTATCATTTCTTTACAAGGTTTTGTTCCTTGACTAATATTACATTTCTTTACATATTTTAACTTCTTATAATGTTACCTATATACATTCAGTGGTTACATTGATTGTTATCTTTATTTCATTTCATTATTATAACTCATATAATTGGTTTTCTTATTATCTTTTATAGTTCATGATTAACTGTAAGATTTTTCTTTATATTTGTCCTTTTAAATCAGTACTTTGACATGAATCAGCTAATGGGCTGTCTCTATTAACAATATATGATACAAATATCATTCATGTCATCTCTTATCTTATTTATTTTATTTGACTTTATTCATTAAAGGTTTTATTAAGCTCACTTAACAGTCTATTTGGGAAACTTGTCTTGTCCATTCGTCTTTGTCAATCTGTCTGTTTATGTGGTAGTGTCATATTATCCAGATAGTGGATTTACCACTGTTCATTCGAAATTCTTCTCTCCTTCCATTCTTTAATGGTTTATTATTTTAACTGTTACATTCTTCCTTGTTACTCATTTATATTTATTTTAGTATCATTCACTCTTCTGGTGTCTTTTATTATTATGGAACGTTTTGTGACGTTACAATATATATATAACTTATTTAATATTTATAAATTCTTTACCTCAAGATGTTTTATTACTTTATTTGGTACATGTTTCGGGAAGTCTATTGTTCCCATTCTCAGCCTTCCTGATTTTATTTGTGTTTTGGTTGGTTGTTGCAGAAATACTCCACAAGATATTAAAAAAATCAGGAACAATACGCTTCCCGAAACATGTACCAAATAAGGGAATAAAACATCTTGAGGTAAAGACTTTATAAATATTAAATAAATTATATATCAATCAAGAAATAGACTGTAGCAAACAGTGTTTAAATATATATATATTATGCCAATGATAATAGTTATGATAAACAAGATACTCAAGGTCCTTTCACAATTTTCACAAGTAAATGGAAACCATAATTAGAATAATGAATTCTAATGAGATATTTGTATTGTTTTCAGAAATACATATATAATATTATACTTAATATACAATGTATTTGTTATAGAAAACAGCATTTTATTTTCTAGGAAGCTTTGGAGGAAAACAGAGTGTCTTAACAGAAAGAATCTCAGAGTGATAAATGACAGTGCTGCAAATTAGCTTATATAAATTTCATGCTGTAACATTTAGTTTCTAAACAATGACTGGTCGATAAGCAAGACAACTGTAAAAGAAAGAATGAGTCCTTGTATTGTGAAGTTAGGTATTTGGGAGGAAGAGAGTTCCTATAAGAGTGAGAGGGGGGAGATGTCCCCATAGAGGGGTTTCATTGGGAGTTTAACAAATTGTCCATATTTTCTACCCTATGAAATGTACAGTACCTCCTGAGAGGAGAAGTGTGTTCCCACTATTGGTGGGAAGATGCACGGTGTTCCAAGATACATGACTTCCATCTTCATGTATTGCCTTCTGATTTTACACAACTGTGTACAAAACAACATTTAATTTTGTAAAAAAAATTCAGATTATTCATTATACAGTTGGCGGCCTCTTAACTAGCCTTGGTTTAACCGGCCCTCTGCCTGTGAGGTAAACAATGATTCATAAGGTACCAAGCAGCTCACCGAGATGTCAAAGCTTCCATGATTTGCAATTGTTTGTTTTACGTGTTTAGTCAGTTTAGTGTTTGAATTATGAAAATTAAGACGTGTGTTGATTATTACTACTGTAAGTGATTTTGTGAGTTTGCTAATGCTACTTGTGACAAGTGACACAAAATAGAAACGTGTAATTGTCAGTATCGAGCAAAAATGAGATGCCTTAGAAAGTTTAGACAAAGGTGAATTGGTACAAATAATATGTAACGAATTAGGCATGAGAAAAAGTACTGTCAACGACTGGAGGAGAAATAGGAAGTTACTGCAGAATTACTGTATCTAGTGTGACACAGCGAGGCGAAGCTCTGCTCTCGGTGCCAGCCAAGACGTGACACAAGAAGACGAGGCGAGCCAATCAGGGATCAGCAGCCGAGACGTGACCAAATAACGTGCTCGAGACGAGCCAATCAGGGACCAGCAGCACTCTGATAGGTTCATGGCACACGACCTGTCAGGGCATAAAAAGAGTGCCGCTAGAATTTTTTGGCGCAGTTTAAACTCTTACATTGTGTTCATAACCATCAGTACTGTGTATTACAATTGTGCGGGCAGTGGTGAACTCGTGTGTTTGGTGTTCTCCGCTGCTGACTGTTGCCTGGTAAGTGTTGTAAGTTGTTAAGTAACATACCTCACTACCTGACTAGGATTTCTAGTATCTCTCCAGCCTAGGCGTAGGTTAACCTCGCAGATGGCCGCACCTAACGTTCCCGTCGGTCCTTCTAAGGGCCACAAAATCCCTCCTGGCGCTCTAGCGCAACCTTTACTAGCCGAACCCGAGACGATGTCGGCTGGGACAAGCGCAATGGATACCGAGGAGTGGCAAACTGTAAGTAGCTGGAAACGGCGAAACAGTGGCGACTCCACAGGATCCGGGCGGTCTTCCCAGCTAGGTCCTGCCACGGATAGACCCACTACGGCCACCTCACAACCTACCCCACCCCAGCGGTTGCCGCCTCTGATTTTTGACCGGCCAGTTGACTGGGATAAGATCATGCGGCAACTTCACCGGGCCGCTCCTGCGAATACCCTGACTGTAGTTAGTCAGGGTGGCCGCTCCGTCCGCATTGAAACCACGACCATCGACAGTTTCCAGCTCGCCCAGAAACTGCTGACCGATCATGGCATCCCCCCTATTATACCTACGCCCTGCCGGAGGAGAGGGAACTCAAGGTCGAGATCATCGGCATCCCCGCCAATGTTCCCGTCCCGACTATATATCATGCCCTTGAACTTTTGGGCTTCACTGTCAGTTCAGTTACTCCTCTCTTCTCCCCAGGAAGACAGATAGCCAGAAACGCCTTCCTTGCAAAAACCCTCAGGTAGGAAAATATCAGGATATCTACCAAGTAGACTCTCTCCTTTACCTTCGGGTAAAAGTGTCCGCTTTCGAGCCCCGCCCCGGTCCCAAGCAGTGTTACAACTGCCAGCGGTATGGGCACAGTAGCATATATTGTCATTACCCGACACGCTGCATTCGTTGCGGTGAAGGTCACCACAAGGGCGACTGTCCTCGTGAACGCGCCGCCGCCGCAACATGCGCAAACTGTCGAGATCCTCACCCAGCAAGCTCTCGCCAATGTAAACATTATCATGATGCCCTGAGGCGCATCAATAAGGCCCAAAAGCCTAACCCGAATGCTCCCAAGAAACCCTTAGCCCCTGCATCTGCCGCCCCGGCGGCCCCCGCTCTGACTACCTCGTCTGTGCCTGCAACCACTATAGTCGCCCCGCCCATCCAGCGCCTGCCGGAGCGCTCAGTTATGCGGCAGCCGGCGCCTCCGATGCATCTTTCCCTCCTTTGGCCCCGTCGCGAAAGCAACCTGCGCCAAAGAAGAAAAAGATATTGACCACAATTCTCGCGCAGCTCAGGCCCGCTGCACCCAAGCCAGCATCTGCCCCAGCTCCCAAAGAGCCTCAGCAGCCTAAACCTAAACCTCGGCCCGATAATGGTATTATGTATCGAGTGCCCCCGCCCACACCGCAGACGCCATCGACTGAGCCGATCGTTTGTGCTCCTGGGTTAAGACCCTCATTCCCCAAATCTTGGCTGCCAAGGACGTCCAGTCTCTGCTAGTCACCATTCTCACCTCCCTTATGACCCTCCTGCCTCCCAATGTCTAGGCCTCTTCGGGTGGTAGCTTGGAACGCGCATGGCGTTCCGTCTCGCCGAGCCGAATTGGCTACCTTTGCCACTGAGTATGACTTAGATGTCATACTACTCTCTGAAACGTTCCTTACCCCTGTTTTCTTTCAGCTTTCAGCGTACACAACGTATCGCACAGATAGACCTCAGCAACCTCCCCCCGCTCATCCCAGCGGGGGTACTGCTATACTCGTCCACAGGCGAATTGCCCATCATCTTTTACCCCCTCCAGATACTAGGTATTTGGAGACGACGGCGGTGGCCCTCTGGATCGGGGACCAGGTGGTTCGCCTTATTTCGGTGTACCTCCCTCCCGGGCCCGGCAGGCATCCGCCGCCTGAGGAGTGGGACGCCCTCCTCGACCACTAACTACCCACTATAGCTGCCGGAGACTTCAACTCCAAGCATCCCTCTTGGAACAACCGTGTCACGAACCCGCGTGGCCGCTCGCTTTACAGCTATGTTCTGCGTCATCTACATGTCTCAGTTCTTCGTCCTGATTCACCGACCCACGTGCCCACTAGGGGCCTTCCGGATGTCCTTGACATTGTCGTTGTCAAGGACCTGGCCATTCCTATCACTGTAAGTGCTGTGTCGGACCTCTCGTCCAACCACGACCCAGTACTTATCACTGTTCGTCCCACGTTGGACTCACCTCTCCAACCCCCTTCTCGTCCACGGAGTCAACTGGCGCTCCTATCATGACGAACTCCAACGAACAGTGCCATCTGACCCCCCGGCCACCATCGCCTCTACGGCTGATGCGGACCGTATGGCCGACTATATCCAAGAAGTCGTTACGTCCACTATGGACAAACATACCTACCTTGTCCCAGAGACAAATCGCAGGTCTCAACTACCTGAAGAGGTGCTCCTCGCCATCCAAACTCGGCGCCAGCTCCGCCAGAGATGGCAACAAACCCGGGATCTATCAAACGCAGGTTAAACGCCCAATCTGACCTTGTCAAGCAGCTTCTGCTTGACGCCACTGCACATCGTTGGTACTCGTATCTAGAGTCTCTTGAAGTCCGACCCGAGTCTGTTTGGCAGGCTGCGAGGCGACTTTATGGCGACAAAAGGACCCGCCATCCCCTCAGATCACCGGACGGCATTGTGTACTCCGCGCCCGGCAAAGCTGAAGTCTTTGCTGCTACCAGGAGGAGGAGCAATTCACCATCCACGGAGGCATCTGCGACCCCGTCCACTTGGCCGAGGTCGCAGACTTCCTATCTGGATATTTTTCCCGTCCTCCACCTGACCCGTTCGACCGAGCCGATGTTGTTTCGGCCACTGGTCAACTTCGCCCTAAGCGGGTGCCCAGTGATGATCGTATCGGTGCCGCAGCGCTACAACACGCTCCCCCTAGCCTCATTAATCTGGTCCACGAGCTGTTCTATGGATGTCTCCAGCTCCACTACTTCCCCAACCTGTAGAAGCGTGCAAAAATCATTATAATTGCCAAGCCTCACAAGCTGTGTACTGTCCCCTCAAACCATCGACCCATCACACTGTTGCCAGTCATATCGAAGGTACTCGAGCGACTCCTGCATGTTCGTTACGCGCCCCTGCTGGATGGTTTCATTCGGCACGAGCAATTCGGGTTCTGCAGAGAGCACTCGACGACCCTTCAACTCGTCAGGGTTGTTACCCAACTGACTGAAGAAGAATCTGTCCTCCGTCGCTGTTTTATTCGACGTAAGGCCTTCGATCGAGTCTGGCACGAAGGCCCTCTCTATAAACTGGCCCACTCCCCTCTCCCTGCCTCTTTCGTTCAATTTCTCCGATCGTACTTGTGCGATCGCATCTATAGGGTATGCGTCGATGGGTCAAACTCATCCGTTCGACCCCAGTCGCCACAGGCGTACCTCCAGGATCTGTCCTTGGCCCTGTTCTGTACCTCGTGTACACGAACAACCTGCCTGTACAGCCTGGAGTCACTCTCTCGCTCTATGTGGATGACGCGATGTATCACGCCAGCTCAGCGAGTCTTGATTTCGCAGCTGGCCTGGTACGTCAGCTCGCCGTACTTCCGGACTAGCTAAGGAAGTGGAGGATGGCGATCGATGCGGAGAAATCCGAGGCGATCACCTTTTCTCGTAAATTTACTTCCTGATGCCAGTCCCTCTCCCTTGAAGAGAGCCCAATCGAATGGAAACCGTCTGTAAAGTACTTGGGTGTCACTCTTGACCGACGCCTAAGTTTTACAAATCACGTCTTCCTGAGTCGCCAGCACGCCAAAGGCATCAGAGCCAAACTATTTCCCTTGCTTTCTCATCGGGGTTCAGTGCCTGTGCGCACTAAACTCACCATTTACTTGCTCTTTCTTAGAGCAATCCTCACTTATGCAGCTCCCGCCTTTTTGGTGTTACTCAGGCCATCTGTTGTCGCCCGTTTGGAAGCTTTCCAACCCTGAACCCTCCGCTACATCTCCAACTCTCCCTGGTTTGTCAGAAATGATGCCATCAGGCGAGGGTTGAAGGTTCCTTCACTCACCGAATTCGTTCGGTCCCTTGCCCTCACACTATTTACCCGAGCCTCTGTCTCGACCCATCCCCACATCCGTCGACTAAGCACAGATGTCGGCCCACCACCTAAACGACACAAACGCCTCCGAGCACTGCTAGACAACCCCCATAAGCAGTTTACAGAACATCTGCCCCATCCCCCAACCTTGAGTATTTTCACGTTCCTACTCCTTCCTGTTTTCTCTTGTGACAGACTGGGGGGGTCTGCGCTTGCCTTAGGTGTGCTTAGTGCCACCTCTGGCGGACGCTGCCTCCTCCTACACACTCTCCCGTGTGCCAACATTGCCACTTGGCAGCCCTCGGCGACTTTTCCTGAGCGGTTAGACGTGCCCTACCCGTTGTGGGAGGCTAATTCCTACTTCTCAAACGAAAAGTCTTCGAGGTGTCCCCCATTCTGCCGTCGCGGGTCTCTTCGAGGTCCCAGGGTCCAAGAAAATTAACATCATCCTATCCCTCCAAAATAAAATCGATGGAGGTCCCATTCCTTAGATAGCGCGAGATCGCTAGTCAAGGTAACAAGCAGGCAACATGCAATCATCGGGTTCGCCCGGACACCGTGACCACCGGGCACGACTAGCTGCTGCTCCGTTCAACTTGGACTTGGACTTTTTGGCGCACTCCATTGGACGTCGTGAAGCCAGCCGGAAGAGAAGGAAGAAGGAAGAATGGAGAGCACAGGAGAACCAGTGATGGAAATCGAGTGGGACAGCAGCGGGCTCTACATACCGCTGCCGAAAGAAGAGGTCTTCAGTACGCCCGGAACAGCAGACGCAGCCGTCGAACATCACAGCGCGGCTCGGGCAGCGTATGCAAATGATTTAGCGTCCTCAACAAACGGTCCTTTTAAGGATCTCACAAATGATATTGGCGCCATTTGTCCTGTGACAGTAGGTTGAATCGCAAAAAGTACTCAAGTCTCAGTGCACAATTAGAAAACCAACAAACAAGATCGTCGATGATGCCCTTTGGGTATGGTTTGGCCAACAACGCCGAAAAGGTATGCCGATTAGTGAGCCAATATTAAAGGAAAAGGCATTTATGTTTTCACAGAAAACTTGAAAACCAAGCCAAATTTGTCGCTAGTGATGGGTGGTTATCAAGGTGGAAAAAACGGCATGGAACACATGTGCTTGATGTGTGGGGAAAAGCTGGTCACTAATCTAGGAGCAGTAGATGATATTACAACAGAACTCTTAAAAATCATAAACAAAAAGGAACTTAATCAGAGCAGATATACAGCCTAGATGTAACGGGCTTTAATTTTAAACTTTTACAAAAAAAAAAGACTTTCGCTATGGCTGATGAAAAATCAGCACCAGGAATGAAAGTTAATAAACAAAGATTGACTGTTGCTCTCTGTAGCAATGCCTTAGGTACACAAAGTTTCCCCTTTCTGTGGAACACACACACACACACACACACACACACACACACACACACACACACACAGATTAATATGGAATTCCTACCGGTTTACTATAGATCTCAAAAATATGCGTGGGTGGACTCCTATTTTTTCAAGGAATAGTTTGTTACATAATTCATACCAAAAGTTAAAAGCTATTTAAATCAATCTAAAATTGCCTGTAAAAGCTCTACTTGTCATTGACAATGCACCAACTCACCCCGATGCTGATCAATTACTATATGAGGAAGATATCAGTGTTTTCTTTTTGCCTCCTAACAACGTTTTTGCCTCATACATAACATATGGACCAGGGAGTTATTGCAAGTTCCAAAAGACGGTATAGGCGAAAACTGTTACCTGAAATTTTGGGTAAAATGGAAGAGGACAACTCAGGACTTGTAGATGCTGTGAAGACTATAAACTTCAAAGATGTAATATACATGGTAGCAACCGCATTTGAAGAAATTCTCCACACTACTTTTATAAAATCATGGAGGAATGCTTGACCGGGCATTGAGAAGATGATGGAAGAAAATACACTCTTGGTTACAGATAGCACCCAGATGATGACCAAGGGCTGTATGGGACGAAGGGCATGCCCGTCACCCTCTCGTATGCTGCGTCCCGAGACGCAGGGACCATAGATAGGGCTGGATATTACGGTGTGGCCTGCTACCGGCCGTGGGCTTTCAATTAATTAATCAATTAATTGACAGTGAATGTACCCCAAGCTCCAAAATTCACCTGGCACAGATTGGTAGCAACCGACGGTGCTAATGAGGTGGTTGCCCTGAAATTGGGCGGAGCGGCGATAGAATTTTTGGGACAGTGTCCGTATAGTGGCGTCCATGGAACGGACACGCAGAGATTCACAGGTAATCTTGTTTGATGTCAGGCAGTGGGCTTTACACGACCAGCGCAATCCTCGGTCCAGGAGAGACTGAAGCTTTCGCTTGTGGGTCTTTGCCAAGTAGCCCCATACGGGGATCGCGTAGGTAACCATCGGCACTACACAGGTGGAGACGATAAGTTTTCCTAGGCAACGGGTCATAGCATTGCTGCGTAGCAGGAGACAGTGAACATAGTCGATTGGCGGTCTTGCGGGCTACTTGCACGGAATGTGTCCACCAGGTGAGACATTGATCGAGGTGAAGCATGAAGTACTTAACCTCTCGAGACCAGGGCAACAGAGTGCCGCCTACGTACAGTCTGTCAGGGAGCCTGAAGAAGACTACGGCTGTGATCTTGGCTGCGTTGATGGCAACCTTCCATCTCTCTGCCCACTCAACATATTCATCAAGCTGTTCCTGGAGCCAGATAACTGCAATTTCAGCACAACGATCGACGGCATACACCGCCGTGTCGTCAGCGAACACGGCCAACCTGGTTCCCGACAACTTGCGCACATTGTTGACGTACACAGAGAAAACTAGGGGGCCCAAGACGTTTCCCTGAGGTACACCAGCCGTAATAGCCCTTTCCGAAGAAAGGGTGTTATCAAGTCTCACACGAAAGGTTCTGTTACGAAGAAAACTAGCAATCAAATGAGTGTAGCAATCTGGAAGCAGACTCTTTTGTACAGTAGGCCTGGATGCCAAACACAATCAAACACCTTCTCAACATCAAGGAAAACGGTGACGGTCTGCTCCCGCAAGCAACCGGCCACTGTCTCCACGAAACACATCAATTGATGCGTCGAGGAGTGCCCGGCTCGAAAACCGAATTGCTCGGGGACCAGAATGTCAAACCGTTTAAGGTGATATGCTAGTCACCTCTGGACTAGTCATTCGAAGACTTTTGATGTGGACGACAGCAGGCTGATAGGCTGGAGGTTCTCGGCGAACTTGGGCTCTTTACCCGGCTTCAGGATCATTGTAACCGTAGCCGTACGCCACTAGAGAGGAAAGTAGGCGAATCGGGAGCAAGCACTAAACAAGTCGACCAGGAAGCGAACCCCCCCAGTCCGGAAGTCTCTGTAGGGCAGTCTTAGTAACACCGTCCGATCTACAGCTCTTCCAGGGCCGAAGCACTAAAAGCCTGGCCGTAACCTCCTCCACTGTAGTGAGTTCGGGTTTGGAGGTTAGCGCCCCAGGTGACGATAATCAAAGTTTACTCTGTGATCTGCCAAAAATAGTACCAGGATGTGAAAATATTGAAAAAGAGACGTCGAAGAATCGATAACTGGTGATCAAGAGCTTGAAAATGAAACTTTGGCTGATAAGGAAATTATATGAAATATGATTGTGATGTTTGCCAACAAACTGATATTGACAAAGATGAGATCAAAGAAGAAAAAGACAGTGTGGGAAAAGTCAGTCACAAAGACACAATGGAAGCATTACAGCTGCCAGCGCGATACATCAAACAACAAGGTGAGGTGTATGCTATCGATCTCGTGTTTATGAGAAAGTGGCGTGACTACACTTTTAAAAATTCATTCAAAAATAAGGAGCAAAAACAATCACGGATTTCTTTAAGTGTAACTGAAATATACAGTAATGTTTGGTGTCATAAATGCAGTAATTATTACTTTATTTCGTCAAGTGTTTTATTAGATTCATGTTTTGTTTGTAAAATAACACAGTTTTAACATACATACAGTACTGTACTAATGTTTGATTTTTTTGTTACTGTACTTACACCGTATGACTGTGAACGACCTTTATAAAAATGATACACATAAGTATGAGCTACTCATAACTTATCAGTATTTTGCTGAACAAGATACAGATTGTAATTTAATATTATTCTTTTTCACATAAATAAGTAAAAGAAAATTTGGTTTCACCTACCCTCCAGTCCTGAGCTGACCAGTTAGTAGGGTGTCCACTGTATATTTAAAGTTAACAAGATTCTAATATTGTATAGTCTTTATCTTGTTATGTCTGAGGCTTTCACGGCCGGCGTCAATGTTATTAGAATTTCGGCTTGCCGGGCTGTCAGCCGTGATCTAAAGTTGTTGGTTGCAAATGTTTGTTGTCTGGAGCCAGAGAGAGAGAAAAGAACTCAGCTGGTTTCTGGCGCATCTCAATAGTGTTCACCCGCGGATCCAGTTCACCATAGACAGAGAAGTGGACAATCAACTGGCCTTCCTTAACTTCTTGGTCCTTAGATTGGCCGATGGCAGCCTGGGTCACAAAGTATACAGGGACCCAACACACACCGACAGATACCTCCACAAGCTGTCCAATCACCATCCGAGTCAGAAGCGGGCAGTTTTGAAGACCATAGTGGACCGGGTGAAGAGGATCTGTGAGCACACCAAGAAGGAGTCAGTGTTGTAGCGTGTCAAATTTGGGAGTCTTATTTTTCTTTCAGTATGGGGTAATTATATTTTTATTTCCTTTCAATTTGGTCGGACTTGTAAAAAAGGAGTTATGAAACTTATTGTGTAACGAAATTCATTCCATTGTAACAGAACGCATGGCAACGTTATTTCCATTGTGTAACAGAACAGTGTTAAGCAACCGTTTGAAACAAAGGCAGAAACGCAGTTGTTGTTGAGTAATGCGGCGAAGAATTTACCACCCCAATTTTTTGCAGAACTTTGTGTGTGTGTGATCACGCCCGTATGCAACATTGATGGGCGGTACGCCGGAGTGACGCTTGGAAGACACAACCCAAGCTGTGAAACATGGCGATGTGGCAAACCGTTTGTCTCAGCTACCAGCTCAATACCGGAAACCGCGTTAAACTCCGCCTACTGTTGGTGACATCAGCAGAGCAGAAGCCAATATTGTACTCTGGTACCACACATATACCAGCTATAGTCCATGCATAAAGTGGTTATGCCACCACAATTAAGCACAAACGGCGACGAAAACCTGATGGCCGTGACTGCTCATTTCCCGCGACTCAACGAAGCACATTGCCCAGTTCGTCTCTGACTGTGTCGGCGCCGACACGCGAACTCAATACGCTCGTATAATATCGTTAATTTTCAATAATTAAAGTAAAGCAGTTCTTTTAAAAAGCAGTGATAGGATGGGAGGAGTGTAGAACACTAACATGTAAATTTGGAATTCCTTTTCGTCTTGTTCATAGACATCTTCAATCTCCCGCGGGCTGGCCACGAGGTCACCGAAGAAAGCGTTATCGGTAGTGCTATAAAAATTATGTATTCCACCTGGTAATTGGAGTGTGAGAACGGAATGTGAGTGATGAGTGAGCAATGCTGGGCTGTCTAAGTGTTTATGTGTGAAATATATAATTGTTTGTGTCTGTATAAACGATAAGGTAAGATGTAGTCAGTAAGGTACAATAATTGCGTAACATGTCGCACGAAGATTTATAATGTCAATAATTCAGATTAATTAAAGAAAAATCTAATTTCTCTTCCACAAAATTGCGAGTTAAAAAATTCTTTCAAAACCTTAGTTCGTTTTATGTGCTGTCAGAGTTCGTCGAACGAAATGGGTTTACCTCCACTACACGATCCGGCCAGATATAAGTCTTAAGGTAAGTGGAAGTGTTAACTTAATTTGAATAAAGAAATATACCAAAAAATTTAAAAGTTACAATTGGTACCGCGTGACCAGGATGTAATATAACAAAATAAAAAGTTATTGCACCGGCCTACATTTGACAGTACATTGAACGGAGTACGGCTGCGAAAGCAAATCGATTTTGTAAAATATCAGTTTTGAAATAAAATCATTAATTGACAGTTGTTACGTAAGAAAAAATAGACAAAGTAAAAATGTCCGAGAAGACAGAAAAAGGTAGTATAATAAATTCAATTATGAGTGAAAGTGGCCTTGAGTCGCAATCGCTGGAGGAAAGTGGTATGTTGAGGGGGGAGACGGGTGCTGTTACAGAAACAGCTGTCGGCAGTAATGTAATAGTTCATTCAACCCCGATTGCGTATCAACCACAAGTAAACGAAACAGATGTTGACTCTGGGATTCAGTTGACCCCAGTGACAACTAAACAAAACAAACAAGCAGAGGAAACAGATATGATGAGTGTTATGCTCAGTCAATTCGAGAGAATGAATAGGCGTTTTGATGATAATGATATAATTTTAAATAAGATGAAAAGTGATTTTAACTATAAATTAGACCAATTAATGAATGATTTTAATGAACAGAAAATAAAATGCGAACAGCAAAATATTCAAAACGAGATTAATTTTAAAGCAATTAAAGACCAGAATGTGCAGTTACAACAAAATATAAATGTAAAATTTAATGAGTTGATAAATAATATACAAGACAAGAATGTATGTCTTGAAAATGCCGATGAAATGACACGAAATAGTTTGAATGAAGTAGAATCAAGTACGAGTAATACAAACGAAAGTTGTAATGACAATGTTGTATTAGGTAATGAATTAATAAATAATAATGATGTTGATAATAATGTAGTCGAAAAGTTGGTATCTGAGAGTACTAAGGAAGTTGTAGAATGTGATTCTGAGATGTTAATGTGTGTTAATGAGTTGGAGAGAGAGTGGAAAGAGAGTTATATTATGGGTATGAAACAGAGGGTAAAATGTTTACGAGGTAGAATGGGGGGTGAAGGAAGACCTTCACGTATATATTGTGTAGACAAGTGTGCTACAAATAATTGTTTTCTGAAGTTTTTTGTTTTTCCTGGAGAAGTCAGGAAAGGTTTAATTGAATTTGTACCCTCTGTCTGTAATAATGATGTTGAAAGTATGATTTGGTATTGTGATGAGAGAGATATAAGTGGAGAATTGTATGTTAGTAAAGAAACAGAATTGTATAATTTGAAGAGAGAGTATGATGAGTGGGAGGTAAGGGTAGGAGTGTGTGTGCATAATAATGATTCAATTGATTTGACTAAAATAATTAACCCAATAGTTAATGAATTTAATGACGGAGACTTAACAAAAATACCTAATGTAGACTGGTTTAACGAGTATTTGAATAAGTTGATTGAAGTTAGTTTTTCTGGTTACAACACACAAAACAGTCATTTGCGTGCTGATAAAATTGAACGATGTTATGTAGAACCAAGGTTGATTTGGAACGATGGAGGTTAAATTATTAAAACAATAAAAGACAGTATAAACATTATGTTTTAATGGTTTTTTGACATGGCAGATTTGGACAGAAGTGTGGAAAAAATGGAATAATAATTAACAAGAGTTGTAAATAAAATATAGTGAATTTATATGTGTGTATGTAAGATGATTGTTGTGATAATAATATTGAAATATTTGCAAATAAATAAATATCAGAATTAATTTTGAAAACAGTAATTGACTAATGGTGATTGTTTTGATAACTATATAATTTATATTGTCAGTCATTAATTAATTTAAACCAATTCGATATGCTTAAAAATTTTGATTGCTTATTTAAATGTTAATTAACTAAATTTTTTTATGAATTTAATGCATTTTACGAGATGGAAATTTGGTAATGAATGATAAATTATTTAATTTAAATTAATAAAGTTTGTGAAATGTTTCAGAGATGGAGGTGGTTATGTTTTGGGTGTATATCATGTTAAATGGATTGTAAGTAGAAAAAATTTTATAATCATGTATAATAAAAATGTTTACAGGTGTGATTGAGGTGTTAATGCAATAGTTGTGTTTAATAAATATGATAATTAAAAATTTTAATAATAAATGAAAAATGATATATAATGATTATTAAATAATAAATTTTGAAACTTGAAAATTTTAAGAAAGTCAAATGGTAAAAGGTTATGAATGGGTTAGACGATTATTGATGCAAATATTATATGATAATGTATACAAAAATTTTAATTAGTTTTTAATTGTAATTAGCTATTAAGTGGCTATTGTGGGGGTTGCCTGTGCTCTTACCAGTAGCGAAATGGGTTGGGGGTAACAGTGAGTGTTACCTCCATCGGAGGCCAAAATGGCGATAAATGTGCGGCACACCTTATCCATGTAAAGTAAAAATTTTACACACATTACTAAATGACCGTGTCGCACATAATAGTATTGATGTATAACAGGCAGTGAAATGAAAGTTTAGATTTCCTCGACTTTTCGGGCGGTTACTGTCTTACCAGCACTAACCGTGGTTTTGGCTAGCGGCCAGCTATGGTCATATCAAGTCCCTTGACCATAGCTGACTTGAAATTGGTATATATTAGAAATTCATTGGGGGGTGACAATTAGAGGAAATCTTCCCGGAACTATGGAACAGCGGCTGCCACTCTGCCCGCCTTGGGGTAGCAAGACCGGTGGTAGAACCGTACTAAGGGTGTGTCATTATAGACAAGAACATGATGATGTTCACTAATTTTAAAACTTAATAGCAGAAGCAGAGACACGGAGAGGTAAAACCTGCTCCAAAATATGCAGTCTCTGTGGAAGCGAATGGGCGCCACAGTCCACCATAATCTGAAATAGTGTGTGTGGCGGGGAGGTGACGCAAAGGAGTCACGAATTTAAATTGTATGACGTAAAAGTTTTGTTAATTCGAATTTTGAATCCAATCAAAACTGCTTGTGCTCTGTTCAATTAACTAGCTGGTCAGATATGTAATATAAGGTGTTCATTACATGCTATGATTTTAAATGTATTATTTTATTGTTGTATGTTAGATATAGGCATTGATAAGAATATGTGTTTTCATGATATGTGTATGCTTCAAATTAAGCCAATAATTAGACGCCTGGCAGGCAATCAACATAATAGAAGTGAGTATTGGTAAATAAATGTCTATATATATTCCATGTAATTTGTTCAATTTTGAAATATGTTTTATTGTGTTAGGAGGATCAGCTGATCAGCAATAACATGTCACTGGTATATTAATTATAAATGTTTCAAGTAATTAAAGTTCAATGTAATGTGTGATGTATTACAGATGTTTTGAAGTAATGATAAAAATAATTTGCTACAATGAGAAATAAAGCGACAATTTGTGAAGATTAATAAAAGATAGAGTTTTGGGTGATAAATATTTTGTGGGGCATATAGATCTGTCCCAATTGAATTCAGAATTGAATTTGAAATAGTAGAGATGAATATGATGTAATGTTGTTTTGAAGTAAGGTATGTTGTAGAATTTTAAGTAGTATTGATGTTGACACAGGAGTAATGGAGAATAATTGTAGAGTCTTGATGATATATTTATGTTTATAATTAATGAGGTTATTTTGTGTATGTATAGTGAGGTAATGAGATTGAGATTTTTTGGGGGTGGCAATTTTGTATTAGGGGGTAGTGTATTTGAGGAGTCCGCAACAAGGGTTGGGACGGGATAGGGATAGATTTTAGTGGGGAAGGGGCCGCCTTAGGTAAAATCCAGGGGCCAAATAAGGGAATTGAGTTTTGGGTAGGGGAAACACGTATCCTATGTACAAAGGGTTAGAGAGTTTTTTTTATATGTAGAGAAGGTAACGATTTGTGTTAAATGATAAGTTGGGGTTTAGAGTGTTTTGGGATTAGTAGATATTTTGGTAGAGATGGGTGTCATAGGAGTTGAAGTGATTGATATTAGAGTCAGAGGGAGAAAGTTCATATATGTATACAGACCTAATACAGTAAGTGAGAATAAATAGTTTACATCACCCACAGTAATGTAGAATTAAACTGTTAAATAAAGAGAGTAATTTATAATAAAGAATATAAAATTTTTTATTTTTTCGAAACCAGTGACAGAATTTTAATAGAATTGAAAATAATGTAAAGTCAAGAATTGTTTATTTCAAATAATTTAAATGTCAACTTGATTATTATATTAATATTTTGTTTGTTTTAAATGTTTTATTTTATTATGTTTTGTATTTCAAGGTAGGATATTACAGATGTCAAAAGTGTTTTAGATAGAAATTGTGCATAACATATGTAGGTCAAGGGTTTTGGACTTGACCTAGTTTCGGTCAGCTGATGAGGTCATACACCTACTAAGCTTGTATAGTAGGAAGCCAATTTTAATCTGTTTGTTTAATTAATTCAAACCAATATTTGAATAATTTTAATAAATATGTTATTTAATAAATAAATTTAATAAATATTTAATGAATAAATTTGTTTTGAATTTTAAAATTTTGAAAATTTTAATTTTTTTTTGGAAAAAAAAAAAAAAAAAACTTGATTTTTCGCCTGCCAGCGAATGAATATTTTAGATAATGATTCTTTTATTATGTGTGCATTAACCATGTTTATTTTATTGTATTGCATTGTATTGGTAGACTATAAGTGGTTCTCATGTTAGAGTAAGGATGTGTTTATATTAGTAGAAATGTCTAGGTTAAGTCATTTGAAACAAAAATTAAAAAAACAAGGAAGAGAATTTTTTTTGATAAAATATTATTTTTTTGAAAATTGAATTTTTTTTTTTAATTTTTAATAAATTTTAAAAGAAATTTTTTATTTTTAGTGTGTTATGGCAACATGTAATGTTAGTGTGTGTGAGCCCAGTATTTGCTAAAGGCAGCCCAGCTTGCAAAAAGGGGAAACATATCGGCGGAGGAGCTGGAATGATTTTAGCCAGGGATTGAGGATTTTGGGGGGTAGCATGTTAGAAGGTGAGGTGCGCTGTGGTGCGAGTCTGCTCGATTTCTCGGTGTTGGGATCTCTTACGGAGAAGTCCAGTGATCTCGTTCAGATGAGTACATAGTCGCTGAGCCAGGGGGGTCGTGTACCCATGCCGATTAAGAACAAGGGGGTTGATGGCACCAGTTCCTCACCGGTCCTCTTCGGGGTTTGTCGATGAGATTTCTTCTGTTGTGAACAGCAGAATTCTCATCGAGGGGGTATTGTAGCGTGTCAAATTTGGGAGTCTTATTTTTCTTTCAGTATGGGGTAATTATATTTTTATTTCCTTTCAATTTGGTCGGACTTGTAAAAAAGGAGTTATGAAACTTATTGTGTAACGAAATTCATTCCATTGTAACAGAACGCATGGCAACGTTATTTCCATTGTGTAACAGAACAGTGTTAAGCAACCGTTTGAAACAAAGGCAGAGACGCAGTTGTTGTTGAGTAATGCGGCGAAGAATTTACCACCCCAATTTTTCGCAGAACTTTGTGTGTGTGTGATCACGCCCGTATGCAACATTGATGGGCGGTACGCCGGAGTGACGCTTGGAAGACACAACCCAAGCTGTGAAACATGGCGATGTGGCAAACCGTTTGTCTCAGCTACCAGCTCAATACCGGAAACCGCGTTAAACTCCGCCTACTGTTGGTGACATCAGCAGAGCAGAAGCCAATATTGTACTCTGGTACCACACATATACCAGCTATAGTCCATGCATAAAGTGGTTATGCCACCACAATTAAGCACAAACGGCGACGAAAACCTGATGGCCGTGACTGCTCATTTCCCGCGACTCAACGAAGCACATTGCCCAGTTCGTCTCTGACTGTGTCGGCGCCGACACGCGAACTGAATACGCTCGTATAATATCGTTAATTTTCAATAATTAAAGTAAAGCAGTTCTTTTAAAAAGCAGTGATAGGATGGGAGGAGTGTAGAACACTAACATGTAAATTTGGAATTCCTTTTCGTCTTGTTCATAGACATCTTCAATCTCCCGCGGGCTGGCCACGAGGTCACCGAAGAAAGCGTTATCGGTAGTGCTATAAAAATTATGTATTCCACCTGGTAATTGGAGTGTGAGAACGGAATGTGAGTGATGAGTGAGCAATGCTGGGCTGTCTAAGTGTTTATGTGTGAAATATATAATTGTTTGTGTCTGTATAAACGATAAGGTAAGATGTAGTCAGTAAGGTACAATAATTGCGTAACATGTCGCACGAAGATTTATAATGTCAATAATTCAGATTAATTAAAGAAAAATCTAATTTCTCTTCCACAAAATTGCGAGTTAAAAAATTCTTTCAAAACCTTAGTTCGTTTTATGTGCTGTCAGAGTTCGTCGAACAAAATGGGTTTACCTCCACTACACGATCCGGCCAGATATAAGTCTTAAGGTAAGTGGAAGTGTTAACTTAATTTGAATAAAGAAATATACCAAAAAATTTAAAAGTTACAGTGTCTCAGGAGAATGATGGCTTTGCTGTGTTACCCTGTGTCCATGGGATGAGTTGGCAGGTTGCTAAGCCGGCACAGAGTGAGGCCAGTCTTCAAGCCAACCAAGACAATCCTGCAGTACCTGAGACTGGTGAAGGATGTCAGGAGCCGCTCTCATCGTGCGGAGTGTACAGAGTTCCTTGCTCGTATGGCCAGTTGTACATTGGAACTACCAACTGCAGTTTCCATGCCCGCGTTGATGAACACAGCCGCTACTGTCATTTGAGGCAGCCGGAAGAAGTCTGCTATAGCAGAGCATTTACTCGCCAATGCAGACCATCACATTCTCTTTGAAGAGACGAGACTTCTGTCATCGGCGAGTGTGAATTTTCCTCGCCTGCATATGAAGTCCGTCTAGATTCAGAAACATGCCACAATTGCAATAAATCAGCAGGGTGAAACCCTCTCATTAAGTACTCTTTGGACGTGAGTCGTGGTGAACCAATAACAATTTGCCTTCTTCTGATTGGCTGGTGGTGTCAGACATCTTCATGCAGACTCCAAAAGGTTATAAATATGGGTGTCCTACTTGCAGCCACTAGCCTTAAACATAGTTCAGTAGTCAGTGCAAAACCTTGGTCAGTGTGTTGCAGCCTTCTGCACTGAAGATGGCCATCAAAGGTACAGCCATAATGTTTGCATTCAACAACATTGGACCATGGCTGAAATTCTTTATCTTGTTATTTGCAGTTTAGCTAGTAGTCCTTCAACTTTTGCTGTTGAAGATAAGAATTACATTATCATACAAAATTGTTTCCATCATGAACAATTAGATACAACTTCAGTTTCTATGGTAGTAAATGAATGGATAATACTGTTACATAATACGGAATGTTCTACAAGTATCTCGGCTAGCTCAGCAGACCCCAGCTGTAATGTGTTGTGTGCGTACATATTGTTGCTATGAAAGACTATTATGTGACACTCATCACGTGTCATCAACCGAGGCTCTTCCAGACTTCACTGGTCCGCGCACACTGTGTTCAAGGTCAGACATGACACTGTTTCTAGTGGATTCGAGATCGCCTGTAACAGGCAATTGTTTAACACGTCATCCAAAAGTAACATCTTATTCTGGCATCTCAGCAGGGTATAAATACAAGCATCCAGCGACAGTTAGTTTCGTTTATTTTGGGCGATTTACACAGTGCATCTCAAGTGGTGTATTAGTGAAAAGTGATTTTAGTGTGGAATTCTTTGACATTATTGATTGTGTGGACAGATTAACTTGAATTATTGTATGAGTATAATCTTGTTGAATAACTTGTTGATTTCAAACTGTTGACTGAGATTAATTAAAGCTGGTGATTAGTGACTTAACTGGTAACTTGTATTTTGTTTTCCACTGTACCATACAACGATCAGTAAACTGTCTTAACAATATAGTCTTAGCAATAAAGTCATGGAGTGGCTACTACCACTGGTATTGAATAGTTTTTGATTTATAGTGTTTCAATTATGAACTTACATGTTAAATGAACTATTTGTTATTATGCTACTTAATTCTCAACACTACAAAATCACAATACTCAAAAATTTTCAAACTGCATAAATTGTGCAATTTCACAAATTAATTACCAGTATTCAAGTGTAAATCTGAATAGAGCATAACAGCACTCACGAACACATAACATAATGCTAGGGCAAACAGCATTTGCTTTCTTGTAATGATTTCCCAAGGAACCAACATCACACATAATATTTAAAACAACATCAGCACAGACAGCAGTCAATTCTTTATCACAAATTACACAGGCTCTGCACTTCTCATTCATGCCAGCTAAACCATTAAGTCGGCCGGCCAGAAAATGATGATTCAAATCAAAAAAACTTGAATTTAAATAAACATGTACAATAAATAATAACATTAAGTAGAAAGTTCTTGAACTAAAATAAATTTTTAACTTTGCATAGGCCTACAAAGTTCTATTGACATACTAAAATATTTAAGTTAACAATAATGTCTAAAATAATAACAACGCTCAAAGAAATTCCAATAATTACAAGATAAATACATAGTTTTTTTACATTTAGTTCTACAATTTAACAATATATTACCAAATTTACTTCTGCAGGTAGACTACTACTTGTTTTAATTAAACTGACATAATATAAGAATCCTTCAAAAAATTCAACGAGCTACTTATAAAGAAATTATGAATTTAACAACAATTAAATCCACATATACAGACTCCCACACAATAAAATGCAAATCACTTACTATCTTCCCCGCTTAAAAATTCTATTAGTTGATACACCTGACATATTCCTTCTTGTGTCAATGGAGCTCCTTCCATAACACCCTTTATTGGTGGCCTGAGTTTCTTGCTGAAAGGAACAAATCCCCATTTTACAGATCTGCATTTTGCCTTCTCTGTTTGGTGTTCAGAGCTGTAAAATGTAAATTAAACATCATACAAGAAAACAATATTATCAGAAAACAGGTATATTATTTCCTAAAAAGTACATTTTTGCACTGAGACCACAAAATTTAATGGAGGTATCGATTAAAAGTTTTTTTTACGATTTTCGGTTTATGTTAACAGTAATAATAATAACAGTATTGTGCTCAAGCACTTTCCCCACCCTCGTTAATCTCTTATATGATGATACATCATTAACACTTTTACACGACTGTTTCATCTAACCCAGATTTTGGTAAAGAAAAATTCACTCAGTTCCTGTAATTATGTTTATTCATATATATATATATATAAATTCTAAACTATTTGAAAAAAATGCATGAAAATTCAGATCATGCTAAGGGGCATTAATATGATTAAGCTTCAAAATACCACAACGTGGACAATTTTTGTCAGAGCAAAATGAATAAAATTCAGATTAAAAGAAGTTTCATTATCTAAAATAACCATTAGAATACATGTTTCAAACTGATAGTTTTAAGTTATTTGCAAAAAATCATGTTTGCCCTTTACAATATCTATAAAAATAATAACTACAAAAGCAGCTTCTAAATTCATTATAGCAGGTGAGGCTAATTAGCCTTCACTTCACATACAAGGGCAGCAAGCAGTAAAAAATGCCTATAACAGTAACCTTATCGACAATTTTTTTAACTGGACATAGTAATTTGAGGAAATTGTGAAGGCACTCTAAAGGAGAGTTATTCTAACTCTATTCGCTAAGGGGTAAAATACCTGTCTATTCAACTATGGAAAAATTAGACAAATCCTGATTCCTCAACTATTTTTTTAGTAATAATATAATAATTATATATAAAAAACTTTCACAAATGAACTTACTTTTGTTCTCACTTTCACAAACATTTCAAGGTGTTGTGCCTCTTCCTCAGTGTGAGTAAATACTGAAAGTCATTGTTGCAGAATAACGATTATGGACTATAGGTGTGTGTGGTGGGAATTGATGATGGGAGGGAATTGGCGCTGACACGCCTATAGTCCATAATCGTTATTCTGCAACAATGACTTTCAGTATTTACTCACACTGAGGAAGAGGCACAACACCTTGAAACGTTTGTGAAAGTGAGAACAAAAGTAAGTTCATTTGTGAAAGTTTTTATATATAATAATATAGTAAAAGTGAACAAAGAGGATGAATCAACAAGATATTTATAATATAATAATTCTATAATACTTATAACTAATTTACCTCAAGATATACTTTTTTCCTTTAGGAACATGTTTCGGGAGATCTTGTTCTCCCATCTTCAGCCTTCGCCATCTTGTTTCTGGTGAAGTATTTGTGTGTTGGCTTCTGGATGTTATTAAGGTAGTTTGTTGGTCTTTGGTCCTTCAAAGTTGCATTATTGTGTGTGGTTGTGGTATCTGTTTTTGTATTTTGTGTATTTTCGATGTTGAGTGCTTTGAATATTGTGTCATGTTTTGTATTGATTTGTATTTGTTCTGGTATTAATTTATTTTGTGTTTTATGTTTGTAAATCTGTAAATTTTCCCAAATGTTCATTATGGTGCCTTTGTGTGGTATATGTTTTATTAGTGTTACATTGGTTATGTCTGGGAATTCATGTCCTGTGTTTATTGCATGTGTGGCTAAATTGGATTTATATATATTTGGTTTTTTGTATGCATTTAGGTGTTAAAAAAAAGTTTTTTCAGCTGTTTTTTTGTTTGTCCTATATAACATTTATTGCAATCTTGGCATTCAATTTTGTATATACCGTTGGTTGTTGTATTATCTTTGTTGTGTGAGCTATTTAGATTTTGTAATTTATTTTTATTAGTTTTGTATGCTATTTTTATATCTGTGTTTTTAAATAGTTTTGTTAGTTTTGTCATTTTATTATTTATATATGTGAATGTGGCCCATTTTTTGTTGTTGTTATTATTTATGTGTTGTTCAGTTTGATTAATTCTTAATTGTTCAGTTTTTATTTTGTATTTGATTTTATTTTCTATTTTGATCATAGTATTTTTATTGTATCCATTTGCATGACCAATTTGGTATATTATATTTCTTTCTTTGTCAGTTTCTTGTTTGCTTAGGGGTATTTTGTACATTCTGTTAAATAACGAATAAAATGCTGCCATTTTATGTTGTGGTGGGTGGTCAGAATGGTTAGGTATAATGATGTTAGTGGAAGTTGGTTTTCTATATATTGCATATTGTATGTGTTTGTTGTATCTTGTGATGGTTATGTCTAAATAGTTGATTTTGTTATGTTTTTCTTTTTCTTCTGTGAATTGTATTTTGGGATGTATGTTATTGATTTGTTTCAGTATGTTCTCTGCATTTGTGTTTTTGTTATTTGATACATATAGTCCATCATCTACATATCTTATCCATATGCCATCTGGGTCATGTGTTTTTATGATATTTTGTATTTTGGTGTCTATGTGTTGTAGGAATATTTCTGCTATTATGCTTGATAATGGTGATCCCATTGCTAAACCTTCTTTCTGTTGATAAATTTTGCTATTAAATTCAAAGTAATTTTGTTTTAGTATTAGTTGGAGACTATTTTTTATTTCGGTTATATATTGTTTGTTTCATTTTGTTCTATAAGTTTGTTTATTATTATGTCAATTGTTTCTTCTACTGGGATATTAGTGTACATGTTTGTTATGTCATATGATGTGAAAAATGTATTTTCATTTATATTTATTATTTTTAGTTTGTCCATTAATTTGTATGTATTTTTTATGTTATGATGGTTATTTGTTAGATGGTTATTTTTTAGTTTTTGTGCTATTATTCTTGCTATTTTGTATGTAGGAGCTTTTTTGAAATTGATTAATGGGGTTGTTTAATTTGTGTATTTTTATTAGGTTGTTCATTTTAGGTGGTTCTGGATTATTGTTTATATATATGTCTATGTTTTTATTGTTGAAAATGTTTTTATTTGTTTTTATTAGTTTTATTGTTTGTTTAAGATAGTTTTCTGTTGGGTTTTTTTATAGTTGTACGCATTTATTATTGTTGATGAAGTCTTCGGTTTTTTTGATGTAGTCTGTTTTATCAATGATTACTGTTGCTTGACTTTTGTCTGCTTTAGTTATTACTAAATTATAATCCAGAACCACCTAAAATGAACAGCCTAATAAAAATACACAAATTAAACAACCCAATACGTCCATTAATCAATTTCAAAAAAGCTCCTACATACAAAATAGCAAGAATAATAGCATAAAAACTAAAAAATAACCATCTAACAAATAACCATCATAACATAAAAAATACATACGAATTAATAGACAAACTAAAAATAATAAATATAAATGAAAATACATTTTTCACATCATATGACATAACAAACATGTACACTAATATCCCAGTAGAAGAAACAATTGACATAATAATAAACAAACTTATAGAACAAAATGAAAACAAACAATATATAACCGAAATAAAAAATAGTCTCCAACTAATACTAAAACAAAATTACTTTGAATTTAATAGCAAAATTTATCAACAGAAAGAAGGTTTAGCAATGGGATCACCATTATCAAGCATAATAGCAGAAATATTCCTACAACACATAGACACCAAAATACAAAATATCATAAAAACACATGACCCAGATGGCATATGGATAAGATATGTAGATGATGGACTATATGTATCAAATAACAAAAACACAAATGCAGAGAACATACTGAAACAAATCAATAACATACATCCCAAAATACAATTCACAGAAGAAAAAGAAAAACATAACAAAATCAACTATTTAGACATAACCATCACAAGATACAACAAACACATACAATATGCAATATATAGAAAACCAACTTCCACTAACATCATTATACCTAACCATTCTGACCACCCACCACAACATAAAATGGCAGCATTTTATTCGTTATTTAACAGAATGTACAAAATACCCCTAAACAAACAAGAAACTGACAAAGAAAGAAATATAATATACCAAATTGGTCATGCAAATGGATACAATAAAAATACTATGATCAAAATAGAAAATAAAATCAAATACAAAATAAAAACTGAACAATTAAGAATTAATCAAACTGAACAACACATAAATAATAACAACAACAAAAAATGGGCCACATTCACATATATAAATAATAAAATGACAAAACTAACAAAACTATTTAAAAACACAGATATAAAAATAGCATACAAAACTAATAAAAATAAATTACAAAATCTAAATAGCTCACACAACAAAGATAATACAACAACCAACGGTATATACAAAATTGAATGCCAAGATTGCAATAAATGTTATATAGGACAAACAAAAAAACAGCTGAAAAAACTTTTTTTTAACACCTAAATGCATACAAAAAACCAAATATATATAAATCCAATTTAGCCACACATGCAATAAACACAGGACATGAATTCCCAGACATAACCAATGTAACACTAATAAAACATATACCACACAAAGGCACCATAATGAACATTTGGGAAAATTTACAGATTTACAAACATAAAACACAAAATAAATTAATACCAGAACAAATACAAATCAATACAAAACATGACACAATATTCAAAGCACTCAACATCGAAAATACACAAAATACAAAAACAGATACCACAACCACACACAATAATGCAACTTTGAAGGACCAAAGACCAACAAACTACCTTAATAACATCCAGAAGCCAACACACAAATACTTCACCAGAAACAAGATGGCGAAGGCTGAAGATGGGAGAACAAGATCTCCCGAAACATGTTCCTAAAGGAAAAAAGTATATCTTGAGGTAAATTAGTTATACGTATTATAGTATTATATACATCAAGAAACGGACTGTAGCAGAAAGTGATTGAAATATAATAATTGTAGAACACACGTTCACACAATAGAACTAAAAATTGAAATATTCACACTCAGTTACAATTCTGATAACCTGTTAGATTTTTAAAATTTTTTCAACTTTTTATCACTTTTTTATAGGCCCTGGAGTCCAAAAATTTTGACATTTCAAAAACTTAACACTACATTCAGATGTTAGTTTAAATTCTTGTTATTGATACTCCACATGAATTTTTGTGATTTTATCAAAATTTTTACCCACTTTTTGGGCCCAACATCCATATATATTGAAATGTTCAAATATGAACACTATGTTCAGATTGTGGTTAAAATTCCCTATTAATTTGGTACCTCAGATGGGCTTTTGCGATTTTTTCACAATTCTGACTCCCTCATATTTTTGCCTCTCACCCCTCTATTCTTTGGGGGAGATCAAGCTCAAAAACAATCAGAATGATCACAGTTGCACACCACTATATAAAAATTATCCCGATTTTATATAGTGGTGTGCAACTGTGATCATTCTGATTGTGATTTCAACCACTAACACAAATTTCTTCATTAAACGTCAAAAACAATAATTTTCTGTAGGCTAATAGTATGGACACGGGTGCCAAGTTGATTGACGTATCCAAAAGTTATCGTGAGACATACCCCAAAGATAGACAGACAAATGCCAAACAGTCAAGTTGAAACAAAGAACTTGCTTTGTTAATTAAATGACTTCAACAAGAATACAACAAATTAGGTAAATATTTTTTAAATTTATAATATACATGTGGCATGCTGAGTATCATTGTATATTATGTAGAGACAACACTACCAAAAGGTTGGTAACCTGCTCTAAAGAAATGAAGGAAGAACCGAGTATCCTCTTGTATGTAGAATGAAAGATCTACCTCCTGTAAAACCCTTTCGGTTTCTAAATATTTAGGTATCACAGAACACTGAACAAAGTTTCACTGATTAAATAATTGTTTTCTGTATGATACTGTCTTCCTATATTAAATATTACACAATGACACAATGTTGAATTGAAAACCATGTCCTGAGAAGTATGTGGGGGATCAAATTTTACCCATAAACATATAAGATACTGAGCGTACAATTGTAATGGATGAGAAAACTCAGTATCACACAAACATCTTCCTTTATATCCTTGAGCAATATCTATCTCCAACCATCACTATAACTATTTCTTTTAACCTCAATAGAAGCAATGGTAAGAATTCTAACATTATTCCACACATTACCTGAAACTAAGAGGTAAAGGCATACATGTTTGTGTATGCATTTGTAGAATATTTTTGCACACTTCATGACACCTCATGACATCTGAATTACACATCTCTGACTAATACTAATTATGGAGATACCTTAGAATATTATTACTCTAAATGAGGAACAATAGAGTCACATCATAAATTTTACAAGTTCAAAAGTAGAAAAATAGTTACAAATACCAAATGTTTGTATTACTTATCCAGAGTTTTAAAACGTCACAAACTCTGTACATCATAAAACTGTGTAAGCTTTCATGGCCCAAACCATCTTGGTCATTCTATAAAAATCCAGGCTTGATGGCTGTGGTCTACAATTATTAAAATTGGTGCTGTATCTTGCTAATCTTTTTACAGCTCACACAGCAGCCATCTTCGGAGAAGTAAAAAGATAGAGAAAGTGTCCCAACACTGGTAACACACAACAATTTCTTATTATCAGCGTTGAGATAACATTTCCACTGTTTGCTGCTCTGAAAATAGTTGCTGCATGAATGCCAAAAAGTTAGCAAGGTACAATAAGACCAACTGTAATTAAGACCGTGGCTAAAAAGCGCATGACCATGTCATTATTAATAATATAATGACATCTGCTTCTTCTTCTTCTTCTTGCTTACTGCACAGCCGAGATATTTAAAATAGCTCACTTGTTCTAAGATCACAACTATTTTAGTCATCACTGGATATTTACCTTTAAAGGCCATGGTTTTAGTCTTTCTCACTGAAATTGTCAGTAAGTACTCTCTTGCTACTTCATGTAATTGAAACAGCTCCTTGGAAATCGTCCTCATTTTCTTGAATAAGAACTATGTCATCCACATATAGCAGGGAATCCATACAAATTGATTTGTTAACCTGTATTCCCGAAGTCACTATGGCTTTCCATGCTCTCAACATGTCGTCAATGTATATATTAAACAAGGTTGGGGAAACACAGCATCCCTGTCTAACTCCCTTATTTATTGGAATGTCACCAGAGAGCCTACCATTCAAATCCAGGACTACAGGTGTACTTTTGTCAAGGATCTTAACTGAATTTATTAAATGCTGTGCATATCCTCTTCTATCCATAATATTCTATAAGTTTTGATGGTCTACATTATGAAATGTTTTCCAGATCAACAAAAGCGATATGCGTTCCCTGGTTATACCCCCATCTTTTCTCTATTATCTGTCGTAATACAAACAACTACATCCACAGTTGACCTTTCAAAAACCCATTTGCTCTTCAAGAAATAATGCATCTGTAAAGACTCTTAATCTCTGATTGAAAATTCTTGGATATATTTTGTACATTGAGTTCAGCAAGCTTATTTCTCTGTAATTATTTGCATCTGTTCTGTCTTCTTTTTTATATAACGAAATCACTTTTGCCTGCCTCCATTCTTTTGAAATTTTGTTTTCCATCCAAATGTTATTTGGAAAATGGAGAATTCTTAAATGCAATAATGTGCCACCATATTTTATTAACTCGGCATTTATTCCATTAAGACCTGGTGCCTTTCTACTTTTCATTCCATTCATTGCTTGTTGGAGTTCTTCTATAGTTAACTTATCTAGACTTTTTACACTGAGCTTACTTGAACATATTTCTTATCATTTTATATTGCGCTGTCAAAATATAACTTCCTATAATGGTTTGTCCATTCATTTTCCTCAATCATATTAACATGAATCTTTTCTCTTTCAGAGCTGTCACAGTCTGCCTACAATATAAATTGTGATACACAGTGGCTATGAAGCATTCCCATGAGTCTTGATGGGCTTGTTTAATAATTCCTTTTGTTTCATTTCTTATCCTCTGGTATGCTTGTCTTGACTTTTCTGTTGCATGTGATATGTATCTTCTAAAACTATAATTTTTCCTCTTTACCGCAGCATCTATTTCTTCTGTCCAAATTCTCTGACCCCTCCTTTGTCTATACTTTTTTTGCAGCCTACTGCTTCCTTAGCTTCTTGTATTATTATTTTCTTGATATTACTCCATTCCATCTCTGTATTCACTATTAGGTATTACTGCAATGCACTGGGTTATTCTGTTTTGATAAAGATTTCTGGTACTTTCATTCTCCAATCCATAAACTTTAAAGACTAGTTCATAGTTTTGTTCATGTTGACCAACATTATTTTGTTTTCTTCCATCGCTTATGTAATTATGCAATTGATGTCAGAAGAAAATGATCTGAAAAAATGTCATACCCCCTCCAGGCTCTTGTATCTTCAACTTCTGTTGCAATACTAACTTCTGATGACATTATAATGACATGTTCATTAAAATGAAGTGACACTGTACGTGTTCATTATTATTACACTGTTCTTTAATACGGAATAAATTCTTTCTTTTTAAATATTTGGCTGAACTGTACAGTGATCTTATTACAATGTTAGGCATAATAGTAATAATACACTTACGGTACTTTTCTTATGATAATAGTATATTTAAATAAAAGCACTAACATAAGGGCTTTTTAATTGTTTGAAATGTGCAAGCTTTAAAAATGACATACATATGCCAAACATATTCAGAATGTCATCACACTAATTATCAAAGTTTGGTTTACAGACACCATCCCTTCAGAGAAACTCAAACATTACAAAAATGAATCACATTTCAATTAATGAAATAAAACAATTTATTTCAATTGCAAACTCTACTTTACTTTATTATTGAACTTTGTTTACAAATATTAATTTTCACCTCTGTTGGCCGCCATCTTTGCTGACTACCAACATCGTGACTTTTACTTACCAGGTCCAGAGTTCGTTTTCAACGTATTTTGGAGAACAGATATGGTTTATTCAAATAAATGATTCAACTCTACTTGTTTTTTAAATGAACTTGGTTTTATTCAACACATTATTTTAGATTCTATATAGTCAAATTGATAAATTGTTAACTTGCTAAATAGTTAAATTGACTTACTTTGCATTATTACCAACAATACTTTATCTCCCTCTTCTACACGTCTACTATGTGAACACTAATTCGGTACATTATTTATTTAAAATTTACCCTTCTTTCATGAGGTTACAAAAGTTAAATTCATTAAGACACAAGAAAACAGAAATTGAAAACATTAGACTAAATTTTCTTAACGCTAAACAGTGCTATTAATTACATAATTTTCACTCACACATACGCACGCATACTCTCACCCAGTAGATAATTTAGATTCACCTTTAGAGCTCATTTTATTTTATTTCTTAAATTTGCATGATTTTGATTGATTTTATTTGTAATTTTGTGTACTTCCCTTATGTAATCCTTGGATGTACGTCCATAAGATGTCTCCTCGTGCACACACTACATTGCTGTCTCCCTGTTTTCACTTCTTACTTGCTAGTTGAAACTGTCACTCCAACTTAAATTTGTCACTGCATTTACCTCGTTATTCAAAATACAAGTTTCAGATTCAAAATGTAAAATTCACATTTTTCTGATGTGCGGGCAAGACAAAAACTGTACTCAGCCGGCGGGCGAGCGAACGGCCCACGTCCGTAGTTGTTAGATGTTAATTGCCGACTGGCTGTGTTCTCAGCACAGATGGTTGGCATCGCCCTGCATTCCAAGTGACGTATTTAAAGGTTTGGCCCTGACATCATATGTTGTGATCTCGATTTACAAAGTTCAAATGTCATGCGGCTAAAAATAACTGCTTTTCTTGCGTCCTGATGGTGACCTTGACACTAATTCGCTCGCATTGCATACGTCGTTGTGATTTCCAATAAAATCTACAATTATTATTTCTCCCCAAATTACCCCTTGGTGGGCCTAACTGTACTGTTACAACGTATGCCACTTAAATAGGATAAACAAATGAAGGATTTTTCTAAAAAAAAAAAATTAACACAAAAACAGAAATGTCTAACAGCTCCACAAATAGCCAAAGTTTGTATAAAAGAACGTTGTACGCACTTAATTACACAGTCTATGTTCCACAGGACAGACCACTCTTATTGTACGATGTGGGGTAAAACAAAGACAGGACATGGAGTGTTCAAAATAACATCAACTATTCTGAAGTAGGTCAATCAAAACATTCCCAACTCACAAATTTAGGAAATTACACTATGATTTAACAGTTGGTTTAGATAAAACAAAAATACGGCTGTTTTACTTTTATATTTTACACAATATATTTTTCACAAATGCTGGTTAATTGCATAAACCACAAGTTTTTGTTACAAGAGCAAACTCACATGAAGGCCAACAATGTGGATGTGATTAAAGAAAGAAAACAACAACAATAATTGATTCTTGAATAATACTAATAACAAGAAATTGGCAGTAGTTAATTCACCAGTGTTCTAAAACCATACTGTGTGCAATTGGAATTAAATGAGTTCAAACTTCTCTTTGACCTACAAAAGATATCCTTTATTTCTAGAAAAGTTGTTGGCAAACAGCCAGCAATTCTTCACGGCCAGCATTTACACCATTACAAATTTGCGTGCTGTTAGGCTGTGGTCCAGTTTCTCCACACTCTGGACAAAAGATGTAGTTAGATTTCACTCAGCATGAGGTCCATCAGAGGCAAAGATAATTTTTGTTTTAATTTTATCTGCAATTTTTATGTTCTGTGTCACAAAAGTGTATATTTATGCCTACATATTATTACAGATACTTACATAAGACATGAACAACAAAATGCTAGCACATTACTTAGCTTGCACACTTTCCCTCAACCTTGTATCACTCCATTGTATACCGTCCATTACATCATGTAATAATCATATATATTTTTTGCTCACTCTAAAATAATTTTTAAAATTAACGTCATACATTTTCAGTGAATAGTAAAGTAATTTTAACTGGCTTTTGTTTTATTTTCTGTCTATAAAACAGGTTAATTACCTACCGTCACGCTTTTTGAAATCCGAAAACAGGATTACTCGAGTTTCGACACATTAAGTGTCATCTTCAGATCCTCGATGAATATAAGTTAAAAATAGATTTGTTGATGTATGCACATCCCGTCAGATGTCTGACGGGATGTGCATACATCAACAAATGTATTTTTAACTTATATCTGACGGGATGTGCATACATCAACAAATGTATTTTTAACTTATATTCATCGAGGATCTGAAGATAACACTTAATGTGTCGAAACTCGAGTAATCCTGTTTTCGGATTTCAAAAAGCGTGACGGTAGGTAATTAACCTGTTTTATAGTCTTAAACGCTTTTGGAGGCAAATACAATGTTTAAATTATTCTCTTAACAGTACAAATCCAAAAAATTATTTTCTTATGACTGTTATATTTGACATAACAAAAGCAACAACAGCAGTTCCACTTCAAAATCAATTTGGTAAGTACTATAATAGGTACCTGTACAAGAATGATGTACAGTTATTTGATGTGGTTTGGCTACCACTGATACTTGCTTCAACCACTAAAAAGTAGTTCGTGTGTGAAAGCACACAATAATTACAATTACAGATGAGTGTATGTACGCTATGAGAACATGCAGCCCACTCAGGAACAATTGTTATTGGTACAGGAACTATAGGAAGCAATAAGAACGACCACATAAGGAGAAGCATTAAGGCTCATAAAATAATTAATGAAGTGTTTAAAATCTTGCCAGAAAATGCTTAGTGAAATCAAAAAATTTTAAGTGAAATCATTATTATAGCAGTTAGTCATAGAAAGGCAGGGGATGGCACCTGATGATTACAATAAAAGATGTAACATCTGTCTGTTAGAAAGGGAACAGGAGTGTCCAAACTACAAAGCAAGTAATACCTACACAAAAACACCTCACTAATTAATCTCATTTGTAAGCTTTCGTGGTTTTTATTGTTAATAACAACACTTTTTTTGGTGTGACACACATCATTTTATTTTTCTTTAAACCAAACATTCACTCATACTACAAGAAGCATCCTTAGACATTTAACTGAGACAGAGCACAAAGTCTTTACCCACCCTTATTTATATAGTTAGCATCATGCACAATGTTACAAAAAGCCCACAATTTAAAATAAAATATTCTCTGTCCAACAACTCAAAAATTACAATGAATTATAGAAATTGAAACATAATACACAAAAGCACCTAACACAATAACATTTTACAAACACAACTATTGTAATAACAGAACCATTTTATTTTACTTTTTAATACAAACTTAAACCTGACACCACATTTAAAACCAGTTTCAAAACTACCAGCAACTTATAACCATCATCTCTGTTACAATTATTCTGTTAAGAATAATTATTTGTTAGAATAAGTTTGGAAGCCGATTTTAAATAAGGTAACAGAATCGTTGTAATAATATAAATATGATGTAAAAGAGGCAAATATTACTGTGTTAAATATTTGTGTGTGCTATGTTTCAATTTTTGTAATGTATTGTAACTTTTGAGTTTTTGGATGAGGAGAAGTTGACTGTAAATTATAGGCTTGGTTATGATATTTTGGCAGGGCTTACTATATAAATAGGGGTAAGTCAAGACAGAGTTCTGCCTTAATTAAGCCACTGAGGATACCTCTTGTATTGCAGGCAACACAATTGGTTTAAAAAAAATAATAAAATGATGTATTAAACCAAGAAAAAGTGTTGTTCACATTACTAAGTAGCACAGCAAAAATATTTGCCAGAATGATTCAAAAACAGATTCAGAGAATTACTAGAAGAAACCCTGAAAGCTGCATAATTTGGATTCAATCTGAACAGAGAAGTGCAAGATGTTATTTTTATACTAAGATGATCCTGAAAAAACAATACTGTAAGACTGACTTCACACACATACTATTCACAGACCTCATCTATTATAAAGCTTTATAGGATTTGTATACCTGAAGAAAACTTTCAACAAATTAAAATGAATGACAATACAGAAAATACTACCTAATCTACTCAAATGATAAAATTGGGATAATGTTGATTCCAAGCTTTGTAACAGTGGTATTCACTCAAGTGCTTGTTGCTTTCCTGATCTGAAGCTTAATTAAGCTTCACGGTAATTTGTTCCTTATGGTGCAATCCACACAACTTAAATAAGTTCTCTCCTATCAGTTTAATGGATTTGTTCCCGTTGAATTAAAATCTTACTTATATTGAGTAAACCCTAACTACTAATACAATAAGCTGTTTCAATGTATGAACTAAGAGGTGCCCAGTTTCACTAGGCCTATTCTGACAATACTCGTATTTATCACGATGGTTTTGTATTAGGCAGTTATTAAATTGGTAGGCTACTATTGTTACTGAAAAATCGGAGAATTGCCAATCCATAGATAGCACTACTCTGCCATTTTAGTTGTCAACTTGGCATGGTTAGTTCAATATTGTGCTTTTATAATTGTAGCATATTTCAAATATTTCAAAAAATGTCAGGCCATTCTGCAGGTCCTGTATTATAACTTTTCCATTTAATCTTTCTTTAATTTTATCTAGGCCTATATTCGTTTTTAATAATTGAACTTAACTTGGCTTTGCACAATTTTGAGCTCTAGCTCTAAAAAATTCAATAAGTGCTTATTTGACTAAAAAGAAACAGTATACATTACAGTTATATAGTTATCAGTGAGGAAATTTCCTCTGATTCCCACTGGCAGTAACATTAGCTCATAATTAAGTACTTTTAATCTGAGGACAGGTCTGATGACAATGGTTTCACTCACGAAAGCCTTGTTTCTTTTGTTAGATACATTAGGTCAGTAACAGCATATTGCTAGAGAATTACATCTCAATATCTTTGCACGATCATGATGTTAATTAATAGGCCTACATGAATTTACCACAAAAGGTTATAGTGATTTTGCCTTTCCCACCTTATTTTCATACGGTAATGCCAATTTTTTGGGGCCTATGCAGATAACTTTTTCTCTTTATGAATATTTTAAGTGTCTGATGCAATGTAGTGACAGGAGGTTCTATAAAGATGTGAAGTTCAGATTTTTTGAAAAAATACTTTGATACTCTGACAAAGCTCTAAGTTCGGCTGGTGTTTTCATTCACATATCCTGACTATAGCACTTAATGTACATACACTTACTTTTAAGTTTTATATAGAATTTATAATGCATTATTTGAAGTTAGTGAGTATCTTATACCAATAACTGAGAGAAGTAAATATTAGTTTATTTTGTTTGTTTAAGAATTTTGTGTATGCACATAATAATATGTATGTTCTGGCAATGCCACTTTATGATACTTTATGTTAGAAGTTTTACACAGATAATGATGCCAATTCTTCAGTAGAAAGTCCTATTGCATTTTTACTCTTCCTGCGGCTGATTTACTTAGACTGATTTGCCCTTTGCATCCCTGTCCGATACTGAAAGGAGTCGAACAAATAAAAACCACTTCATTCTTTCAGATTCTTTTTCCAAAAAAAGTAGCATCTTCTTATTGAACATTCCAACGTTTTGACAACGTGGAAGCGGTAAAGAAAGAAACGAGGCAGGAGCTGTCGGCCATCACAACATATGAGTTTGAAAAATGTTTCCAGGAATGGTATCGCAGATTGGACAAATTTATTAAGTGTAATGGCGAGTACTTTGAAGGTGATAAGGTTGTTTTGTAAAAAAAATTAAATACATAGCTTTAAAAAAAAAATTCTGGTTATTTTTGGGTACCCCCTCGTATCTAGAATAAAGAACTAGCTTATTCTGTATTAAATTTTTTCACTGAATCCTAGCTCTGAATTTGCCAGAAATACATACTTTTATGTGCATACCATACACAAAAATCTTAAACAAACAAAACAAATTAATATTTACTTCTCCTCTCAGTTATTGGTATAAGATACTCACTAACTTCAAATAATGCATTATAAATTCTGTATAAAACTTAAAAGTAAATGTAGGCGCTTTGTTGCTATATATATTGGTCAAAATTTAATACAAATTCATATGTATAATTTCAAGAATTAAAAAAACAATAGATAACACCTACATACTCATAAAGAAGGTAGTGTTTGCAATCAAAAAAACAAGATGGCTTATACAGGGCACACACATGTAGTAAGTATATAACTCACTGAAGAAACATAAGAGGAAAACTGTGCAAGGTTGAGGTGAAACATATTCATATTCTTATAAAAATCCATATTTGTGGTTTCATAATTCAGAATAAACATTTAAATTGCATCATTCTAAGAACTATTAAAACTATGACACAAACTTTATTAAAGTAAAAACAAAAACAAATTTTACTTGTGGCTGCAACAATAAAAGGTAACTATACACATAGCAGAATATCAGGACTGAGGGCATCATAAGCATTGGGTAACCATCTTCCACTTAATATTTACATTAAGTTGCATACTTTATTGAGAAAAAGCACAAGTGACTGTGTATATAAGAAAATGAATCAGTTATAGTGACAAAAGACGTGTGGTTTAAAATAGATATACAAATCTGTTGGAATACTGTGAAGATAAAACAATTACCTGATTCTCAAAAATCGTTTACTAATTAATCATAGTAATGGATCTGTAGTTGAATATATTTTTCCTAGTCATATTCTTGGTATTCTATTATTCGATATTCACACACAAACACATGTATATGAGAAAGTTAATTATATATTTTCGCATAAACAAACACAGTTTACTTACTCATCTGTATTCAAATCCAAAACAAATGACAAATGCATTCGCACTAATGTCTGAAACTGCTCTGGATCTTCATGTCTCAGTTTTTTCGTTAATTTCCAGTCTAAGTCATTTTCGTTAACTTCCATGACGTTATTATCATAAATGTCACGTATAATTTCATAGCCAAATTTAATCTTCTTACCCAAATTAAGAAAAACCACGCTGTTAACTTTATTTATATAGGTTATAATAAATAAGTATGCCTGTACATACAACCCCTTTTATTAATTATAAACAACTAATTCTTATGAAACACTCCACTTACATAATGCACATAATAAACAAACAAAGCATACACCAAGATCGCTCAGAACGAACGAAGTTACAGAGCTATGCTTCGTTTACACAGTTCTAAATTATCATAATTTTTAACACTTTCAAATTTAAATTAACACTTTTATTGTCACAACGGAAAATATTCAATTATTAGATGGCGGGAACCAGGCTTGTATTCATCACAAAATCGTGAAGCAACACACATCGATACCCGTATATCTATGATGCTAAATATAAAAATTAGTATTAATATTAAAACCGAATTTGTATCATAGGTTTATTTAAAATCGAACGTCTCATTAAATACAAAACCTCAAAATCACTATCTAAGCATTTGATCTTATTATTATCGATCGACTTGAAAATTCTAAAAAATTGAAAAATTATAAAGTATAAAGTACGAAAAAAGTATAAAGTAAGGAAAAATTATTTTGATATTTGAAATTATTTAATGTTATGTGGTATTAATAAATTATCAGTCTTATACACATTCTCAAATTATGATATACCCAACTAGCTCGTATACACAAACATGTAGACGAATATATACGAATATGCTAGTCTACGCAATAGCTTAAAAAACAAATATATAAATTTGTTATATTTCCATTCCATTCCGTATTTCCATTCCTAAATTAGGCCTAATATGTTGAAGTTTTTAACGTCAGCACTTTGACCGTTTCACTTAAGAGGCACGTTTGATATGATTTCTCCCGTTTATGATGTGACATCCTCAATGTTAAAGGCTGAGAGACGTTAATATAAATACAAATCACAGCTTAATTACTTATTTGTTTGCGTACCGTATCACTTATTATATGATATATAATTACCTTAATATCCACTTTAGCGATACACAGTTTCGTCACTGATGACGCGTTTCGGGACTAAGTCCCATCCTCAGATACATAATTAATAAATTAAAATATTAAAATCACGACCATGATACTGGTCAAGTCAAAATAAATAAAATAAATTATAAATCGCATGTAATAAGTTTTGCTAACCACGGCTGGAGCTCCCGCATGCGTTCACCCGCAACCGCGATTGTCACGCGACGTGACCAGTCGCGTGACAATCGCGGTTGCGGGTGAACGCATGCGGGAGCTCCAGCCGTGGTTAGCAAAACTTATTACATGCGATTTATAATTTATTTTATTTATTTTGACTTGACCAGTATCATGGTCGTGATTTTAATATTTTAATTTATTAATTATGTATCTGAGGATGGGACTTAGTCCCGAAACGCGTCATCAGTGACGAAACTGTGTATCGCTAAAGTGGATATTAAGGTAATTATATAACAAATCACAGCTATTATCCCCTTCCTTAACAATGCTGAAGCTGGGGTGTAGCCTACAATTTAAAATTGTAGCAGTCCCCAAGCTGCGGCTTGATCACATCGTATTTTTTTCTTTTTCTTAGTTCCTACTAGGCCTACTTACTTCTTAGAATGCGTGTATTCAGATGGTAAAAATGTATAAACTGTGTAAATTCATAAGTCTTAGATTTTCACTGTTACAACCTCATTTCTACTGTAAATTAGGTAAGTCATTATATACCGGTAGTCAAAGTTTATTAATGGTACAAATAAACCAATAACATTTTGTAATTGTTATGGTATTTGGAAAGTATTATGAATATCAAAAAATAATTGAATTATTATTCAATTTTAATTTATCCAACGTAATAATATATTATCTACATACATATACTAATTAAACCACTTTACAGTCCGTTGCTAAAGTGCAAAATTATTTTGTGCTTTTTATTCATTTTGTAGTGGTTTCTTAAAATTATTGTCATGAAAGCGGAAGGTAATTAAAAACATAAAATAAAATATTAACATCAATTTTTCATAATATTAATATCATATGGATTCTTCAGCGATCACGTTTATTAAAATTTGATTCATTTGGCTTCCCTCATCTCAGTTAACATTATCGTGAAAGGTACGCAGCACAAGATAAAATTCTATGATAAAAATATTTTCAGCAAACCATTATCTACCCCATACTTTTCATTAATACCATAAAACAAATTATAAACACTGCAAACAGTATAAACAATTGCTTTAAAAAGGATTGTACGTAAATTCCATAAAAGCTTTATTATTGAGCTGCCTGTCCCAAAGACAATAATGTCATTCTGCTGATACTGCCTTGTGTTAGTATTGTTACGACGGTCTACTTGATCGTCGAAGGTACAGTGGAACAAAATACAAGACACCAATTAAGTCACTAATCACCAGCTTTAATTTTCACAGTTAAACAGTTCGTAATTAACAACACAGTCTCTTACAACAAATCAGATAAAAATTGTTTACACGCAATAAAATGTCAACTAATATTAAAACACAATTGTATTAGAATTATACCGTTCGATTATAAAACACAACACTTTACTAAAAAAAAAACACTTGAACGCACAGAGTAATATCGCCCGATAATAACTCACGAACTCAACTGTAAATATATCGCAACTATACTGAAAACTAAGGCCGCTGCCGCCAAGTATTTATGCAATGCTCACAGACCAGAAGATTCCAAACTACGCCTTATCTCTAAACTACGACGTAATTCATTGCGGCCTTGACACAGTCCGCGCGGCTAGCGACTTCCAGAAAACTCTCGCGAATGCGTCGAGAGTCACGTATGCCACCTACATTAGAGCGAGATTCTTCTGGAACATTCGACAAACACGTAGACTGTTCTGTAATGTCGTAACACTGCCTCCTCCTTAAGCCTGTTCGTCCCGAATTGGCAAACCGTCTCAGAAGTAATACTCGATCAGGCGATCTAGGGGGACGTCCTTGTGACAGATAATTCTCCGGTTCTTCGAATTCAGTCTCGTGTGATCCGAACATCACGTTCCCAGGAATGCGAGTCTTCCGCTCAACCACTAGTTTTGCTGGAATTACTCCAGTTGCGTCATGTACTGATGACCTAAACACCACTGGGTGATCCAAGTCTGTTTACTTCTCGTCAACAACCTCTTGCGTAACCTCATCTTCAGCCACTTTTCTCTCGGGCGCTTCTATCAGCTCAGGAACAAGCAAGAGTTTTGTCTCGACACCCATAGTTGGCTTGCCAATCAATTCTTTTGTCGTTACACTTATTTTTACTTCCTCTGCTAGTTCTTCCTCCATTTCCGCTTGCAATAAGGAGGGTTCCTCTTGACCAGACCTGTTGACTTTTTCTTCGACTAATGCCACTTGCTTAATCGAATGGTTGGTAGACCCTGTCATTTTAGCCATGCAAAGCTTTATCCTCTCTTGGCAAACCCTCAGGACATTTTCTCTTAAGTCCACAATGAATCCGTAGGCATTCATAATGTCCGTGCCAAGAATCACTTCATCGACAATGTCTGCAACAAGCATTTGGTGGCTGAACTCAAGAAGACCCAGACGTACACGTACGTCTACCTTTCCTAGCACCTTGACGGGGCTCCCAGTCAAAGTCTGTATTGTACAAGAGCTAATTAGAGGCTGGCGGTTGCTGACTAAGTCAGGGCGCTCAATGGACACTGTTGCGTCCGTGTCAACTGTAAATGATGTTGGTTTACCTTTAGCAAATCCACTAACGTTCAAGTTTCCACTGGTCTTATGTAGCGTGGAAACTGTGTGCTGTTCTGGGCCTTTACTTCTCCAATTAGTGCGATCACTTCCTTTTCTCGGTATTTTCTCTTCCAACAGTCTACCTGTAGATGACCACGTTTCCCATAGATGTAACACTTCAGTCTTCTTCTTTATTCTTTGGTTCGAAAGATCGTTGTGGCGCTGCTAACTTCTTAAACTGTTGTTCTTGAATTGTCTCTTTATTCTGTCCGTTATGACGATCCTGTGATGTTGGATCCGTTTGGCTACAACGTGATGGCATACTTTGATTAATGTAGGTCGCCGACTTGGCAGCTTCAAAACGGAGAGCATGAACAAGAGATTAGGGAGGTTATGACAGTTCTGAGCCGGAAGTGATGTCATCCCCCATCACCGCCAATCTTGGCGGGAAATTCAAAAATTGTGTTGGTGGGGGTAGTGTCGGGTGTTGACTTCCGGTGTAAGATGTAGTGGTGGGGTAACGACGTGTCGGTGGTGGGGGTATGGTCGTTGATTGGTTGTGGGTGTGGCATAATCCGCCGCCAGGATGTAGATTGATCGTCGGCGCGGCCATGTTGGAAAAATCGTCGGCCATGTTGCCGCGTGGATGTGGTCGATGATTGTCGTCGGCCATGTTGGAAAATTGCGACGTTGCCGAGTTGTGCGGTGTGTACTGGTTAAGCGTCGGCTATGTTGTTGCCAACTTGTGCATATTGTAACGAATATAGAGTTATATTTAAAATATTAAAGGTTGTAGTGGTTGACAATTGAAAGTTACTAATTTTATAAAGTAATTAAAATGTAGCATTAGATGTTATTAAAAGTGTGTTTACAATTGCAAAATTATAATTGTCTGAAAAGAATTCCTTTAGATAAAAAAAATAAAATAATTGCGTTAATATTATTTGAACAATAACGTTGCTTAAATTTAAAAATAAAGTGTACTAGCGGGTTGCTTGATGGTGGTGACCGTCTTGCTGATACTAGCAGCGAAACTCCTCCTCCAGGTTGATAGTCGTCTAAGTACGTAAAGTCTAGTAACGTCTGGACAATAGAATTAATAAAATACACTTCCACGTACCTGTTCGTGTTTTCTGGAAGTTCAGAAGTTCAATAAATCAATAAGCTGCCAAGACGGTTTACAAAACCAACTCACTTTATCTACAAGGTTAGGTTACCCTGTTTAATAATGGGCGCCACACAGGTTTATTTCGGGAAAATCCCGTGGAAAACCCATTAATAGAATCAAATAATAATTTTAAAAAGTTAAAATCGTGTTTATTGCCCTTATGGCAATGCAATTCAACAATATTTAATCGCAACTGAAAGTTGTTTTGATTCTTCTGAATGATTTATTTATCTGTTTTTTAGAAATAAATTAAGTCAAGTTATGCTGCTAATAATGGGGTTTTATTTGTACCCTTGATAGTGAATTCAAACAAATATAATTAAAGGAATACATTGATGTACAATTGCAAATATTTTGTTACATACCCTATACAACTGGCTCAGAGCATACACAATAATTCTGGTTAAGTCCAGATACTCTTTACTTTAAACATTAATATTATTTATATCTCAGGCGTAAGTTCTTTGAAACACAAAAAAGAATGCTCATGCCTACACAATAGCTAATTATTTTCTGATATAATATCGACTAGTAATGCCTTTTAGTTTACTAATATAAAAATAAAACCTATTTTATAGGTTAGGCGTTCGTCACGCTTGATTCATGATTTACAAAGTTATATGGTGAGATCACTTATGACTAACATCCAACTTAAATAGGATTGACAAATCCATTAAATAAATTCAGACATGGTGTAATACAGAAAATGTTTCAATGTTATGCGTCAGTACAGATTTGTTTATCAAAACATATAGGTTATTGCACTCGGTGTAATAGAATAAATTGTCACCCTGTTACCTTTGTGTTTTTAATCTTTCGATTAAAATTCAATTAAACACATCAATGGTCGGATTGTAATGACCATTGTTATTCACTACACACGCACTGGAACAGAGAACATTGGTCCGCTTCTGACTAAAAAGGACCTTATATGATATTATTTAATTATTTCTTCTGTTCGTTATTTTCCCGCATTAAATAAAATAATACTGCACTTAGATGCACTGACTCTATGTAGAATATCTTGTAGTTACTTTTTGTTGTTGCCGAAATGATTCCATCGATGCACTATTACAATGAAGCTATCAGTTAGTAGAAATTTTGATGAGACGAGCGTACTTGCCGCTCCGGTTGAACGTTAAAAAGTGTCTAACGGTAATAAGCCGCTCTTCTTTATATACCCTATGGTTTGATCGGCCTTAGGCGATTGTTTTACTTATTAAGCTATTTTCTGATTGGCTTAGCCAGGCGTTACGAAAGTGACGTATTGTCTTTCCAACTGTCACTAACGGTTTTTAACCGACTCGTCACCAGAATGATTGACAGCCGTCGTTGTTGTTAGTGTTGATAAACCGATTTCTTATTCATTTTGTGCAAATGATGCTAACGCCTGTCACGCACTTATTATAGTTGCGATCGGGGTCGTATCGCTATCAAATTAAAGGATATTTTTTCCTCTTCAATTTGATATAGTTTGACCCTGGTTTATTTACACTTTCACTGACATTTTTTAATAAACAATGTTCAGGTATATGGCTTCGCGCTGTCGTCTGCTAATCAAAGCCGGCGATGGCTTTCTCTTATCAATATTGTTTGTGTTCCACATCGCGTTTTTTCGCTTAAACGTTTATGTTAGAACACTATTATATCCGTCCTGATATTTATTTACTGAATATTATGATTAAACCTTAACTTATACATTGCTATGAACTATACTTACTCACTATGACATTTTGTTTCACATTATTTTGCTCCATGCTATTAATTAACAATTGAACTATTAATTGTATAGCATATTAATAATGCTTATCGCTAAGTTTGGCGCAAAGATTGTTCAGTGTATGTGATTTACACTTCTAGTACTTTCTACTAATCACCTTACTGATGATTGTTTGTTTTAGGCATTGCTGAGGCATACTGTTTGTATCGTATTTATGCCTTAATAACGTTTATTAGTTTACAATTCGGTACCTTGATGAGGTAGCTTATTTGTATAAGGTTCCCTCTTACAAACATTTTTTCTTGTCATAAGCTCATTTGAGACTGTAATACAGCTTCAATCTCATATTGTGGCCATAGCTAATCTTAGTCCCTGGCATTAATAGTTACTAGTCATAGTTGATTTATTCTCAGCCAAATGCTGATGCTGATATCACATTATTCAGATTCTTATTTAATTGTTGTTATTAACATGTCATATTCCATTTAAGTTATTCACTGACTCGCTTGACAGCTTAAAGTGAATTAAATTTGTCCATTAGTTTGTGTCAGTTATAGTATGGTTGTAGTGTCAAGCAGTGTTTAGGTTTACTACTTCTTGTGGCACTTCTTCTTCTTTCTTCTTCAATGGTTCCTCTCTTCTTGGCTACTCTTATCATTATATTATCTATTTACATTACTGTTATGTATTTATTAAATCTGATGGTATATGTCTAGGTTATGTAACATCTGGTCATGTTACATATACTCCCCCCTCAAAATTGATAATTTGAGAGAAAATTTGATTTTTTGATAAAATTATCATTTCATTTCAGTTTTTTAGTATATTACTACTGTTTTTTGTCTTGTACTCTTTACATTGACCTTTAACATACTATTAGTGTGTTACACTAGCTTGAGTTCTCGGCTAGTGATATAATTCTTAGCTTACTAGTACTTTTTCAAGTTTCTCACATTTTAAGTCATTTAATTACAATAGATTTCACTACTTAAATTAACAATTTCCTGTCTTATATACACTTTTCTATCTCATTACATATCTTTACTTTTGTGATTATCTCAATGGTTCTTTCATTTTTTACCTCACAGATTCTTTAATAATAGTCCTTGATACATTACTATATAATTCCCTAACATTTGTAGTGGGTTCGGAATCAGAGTGGCTCACTGTGGCATACATTCTCTGCCGTTCCTCATTACACATACTCAGAATCAGAGGCATCCTCATCTCTGTCTGAGACAAAATAAAAATTGCACATAGCAATAGTTGCACTATCACAACACATAAAATATAACATATCATTCATTTTTCAATAATATAACATATTCAATATAATATTCAAGGTATTAGAGGTTTCATTTGTATCACATCTCCTTCTTTTATACTTTCTAACATACTTCCCTTTCACAGGTAATTATTTCTTTTCAGACTTGACATTCTCGGCCATGCTTTTTATTAGCCGTATTGTTACCTTTTTATACTAGTTGACAATTTGTTTTTGTTTACTTGAGTATTCTTAAAATTACACACTTACATTGATCCTTATATAATTATGCAGTTGTTTCTTACATATAGAGTCTACAATATTTCATTCTTACAATAGTTTACTAGTTTTTCTCTCGTCAATAATTTACACTTATCCTGAATTATCAGGGTTTACAGTATTCATATATTAAATGTTTTTGTTAGATGTTCTCTGACATATCTTGTTACATACAATATTTGGTAATTAAATAACATTTTTCTTTCTCTTCATTCCACAATAATAATAGCCATCTTTATAATTAACTCTCTTTGGTATTCTGCCTCTCTACTCCTTCAAGTGTCTGATAATTTACACCCATTCTGGATGATTTTATATAATATTTTAGTTTTGTGAGAGGTATACAATATTCATTTGATAAACATTTTGTTATATACAATATTCATTTGATAAACATTTTGTTATATACAATATTCATTTGATAAACATTTTGTTATATACAATATTCATTTGATAAACATTTTTCTTTTCTTTTCTTTCCTTTATAATAGCCTTCTCTTATATTACTCGCTTTGGTGGTTTGCTCCTCTTCTCCTTCAAGTGACAGATGTTTACCACTTATTCTGGATGATTTTATATAATATTTTAGTTTTGTGAGAGGTATACAATATTTGACATTGTAACATCACAAGATGTCACCTAACCTAAGTGTATGTTATTAGATTTCATAAAACAGAATAACCATGTAAATAGGTATAGAATAGTCAAAATAAACAAGAAAGAAGAAACCAAGAGAGAAGAATAAAGCAGAAGTGCCATGGGAAACAGTAACGCAATAGCTGTTTGACACTACAACTAGACTGAGACTAAAACGAACTAATGGACAGAATAGATTTAAATTCAACTGTCAATTCAGTAAATGGTTAATGTAAACCGAATGTCATTTATAAACAAAAAACAAACGAATTAACAGTTAAATACTGTGAAAGCAAAATCAGCATTTTTCTGATAATAAATGTGACTATGAACAGTAGATAATGAATGCCAAAACCAATGTTAACAATGGCTATATTGTAGGAACTAAGATGTATTTCTGCATCAAATATACCTGTCAGAAAAGAGAGCTAACTATATAAGAGAATCTTATACCAATAAGATGTCTCTGTAATTTACCGAATTGAGAACCCATAGGCATTATAAAGGCCAAATTTCAGTGTAGGCGATATTCTACACTTAACAAACTTAGACCAAACATTAGTCAATAAAATGACTATCAATAATTATCACCAGTGCAAAATAAAATGCACCAGAACAATGGTTATGCATTAACATAACGAAAAATGATATTAAAACGATAGGTTTAGCCACGATTTTATTTGTAAATAGTAGCTCAAAACTAACTAACAGTAAACAAAATGTCATTAGTCAGTAGGATCATTTATTACTATGTATAGAATTAAGGTGTAAAAGTAAAATTCAGTGAAAAAAACGTCAGTACAGTATTAATGGAGTCCGCACATAAACATTTGTTTAATAAAATGTTATGTGGATACGAGAAAGGTTAACTAAAAAGTGTAAAATCGGCGACTCATGAAGAGCAGACGACAGTAAGAATAGTGTACCCGAACATTGATTTTCTAACAATGTCGGTTAAGGTGAAGATAATCCGAGATCGAGTGATATCAATTTAAAGGAAACAAAACAATCTTTAATTTGATAATAATATCAACTCAATCGTGACGGTATTAAGCGTATGGCAACTGTTAGCATCATTTTATAAATGTATATCAGGAATCTGAGTACCAATAATAATAACAATGACAGCAGAAGCGACCTGTCAATCATCTCAACATTCGACAGTTAGAAAAACCGTTACCAACCGCCAAAAAGTGATACGTCATCTTCGTCTCACCTGTCTGGACCAATAGGAAAATTAGTTATAAAATGATAATTTTACCTAAGCCCGATCCAAAAGGTGGGTATAAAAAGACAGACCGGCGAATTTTGAGGAGAGACCTTTACTAACTAACGAGCTGAACAGACGTACGCTCGTCTCCGCCACGTTTTTCTTATAACACATAGCGTCAGCTACCTTGTACTCTGGAACCAATAGTTAACAACGAGAAACTTTACTTCAAGTGCATCATCAATCAACTACAGTGTTCAAGTGCAGTTTATTTTAATTTTGTGCGGGAATAACGAACAGAAAATAATTTATTGTCAGTATTCACGATCCATTTTTATCAGAAGAGGATCGAATTTCTGTTCTTGTGCGAATTAGTGCTGAAAGAAAGTAATCTCTATAATCCGATTACTTAAGTGATAAAAGGTTTTAATTAAAATAATTAAAACTACGAAGGTAAAAGTGCAATTATTATTATTCTTGATCTGAGCGCAATAACTTGTATTTTGCTACCATAACCTGTACTGACGCAAAACACAAAAACAGTATTTAAGATTACACCACGTTTCGATTTATTATTCAAATTTGTTATTAGTAAGTAAGCTATATGTTAGTTGTAAGGGTCCTCAATTGAATAATATTGTCATTAAAAAAGCAAGTGTTGATGAAACGCACGATCTTACAATAGATCGTTTTTTTATTTTAATTACTTGGCCAATGTAACTTCAAATTTTTTGATCAATTGTATCATTGGATACTGTGTAGGCATAATTGTTTTCTTTCGTGTCTCAAAGAATTCACAACTGAGATAATAATATCGATAATAATAACAATAATACTAATAGTAATAATTGTAATAATTTTATATTACAATAAATAGTATCTGGACTTAACCAGATTTATAACTCATGTTCTGAGCAAGCCGTATGAGGCATATAATAATTAATTTTTCATTGTACAACTTTGTATGTTACATTATGTGTATTTTTTGAATTCTCTATAAGGGTGCAAATAAACCCATTATTAACAGCATCACCTGATTTGATTTATTTTATTTTTTCTGAATAATTAAATAGTTTCTTTTAATAAACTTAAACAACCTTCTGTTGTGTTTGACATATTGGAATAGCATTGCCAAAAAGTGGTACTCAACTATTTTAAATTTTCAATTCATCTATTAATTTTTATGAACGGGTTTTACACGGGATTTTCCCTGAATAAATCCGTGTGGCGCCCATTAATTTAATAAACAAGGTGACATAACCTTGCAACTAAAGGGAGTTGATGAATGTAAGCTGAGTTGACAGTTTAGTGAGCTTCAAGTAAACGCAATCAGGTACGTAAAAGTATATGTTTGTTTATGATATTGTCCAAACTTTACAGGACTTGACTTACTCAGACTATCTGTAATCAGAGGAAGTTTCCACTACCAGTTTCAACCAGACGAGCTCTACTATCAAACAATCAACTGCCATACTTCATGTTTTAATTTAAGATAATCTAACATTTAAATATAATCAACTTTATTATTTTTTGTTTAATACAAGGGAATTCTTTAAAAACAAGAGTATTTAAACCATTGTAAACACTGTGAGTAACTTGAATGTTGTATGGTAAAATACTTTACTACATTGGTCACCTTCAAGTAGAAACAACCATTCTCAACATTGAGTTATCTCCAAGGAACACTTCACCCATAGGTGAATTTCGTTTTAATGAGACTTTTAATATTTTAACCACGAGTTTAAATTTAAACAACAACCACTCTTTTATTTATTTTACTTCAAGTTAATTGTAAAAACACACGTTTTCATTTTATTACAAATAGAGTAGACCACCCGTGTGGCTTTAAACGGAATTTAACTATTACTATAATATAATTACTGTAAACAAATACACATAATCAGTTTAAAAACAACCACTAATAATCGTTTGGTTACAAATTGACGCCTCCAACGTGTGGCAGATTTAACCACGAAACACACACCCTATAAATTCGTTTACTTATAAATTGGCGCACCAACTAGTGTGGCTTAAAAAATATTAAATAAATATATTTTTTATTAGCCCGGTAGACACGAAAAAATTAACATGCCGCACACCCATCAGTACGATACAAGATATAAGGACAGTAGAGTAGGAGAGATGCAACGGGAGGTAGATACATACGAAGAACAACCCACAGACGAGATAGGAATTATTACAATCAACAATGTCGAGACTAGTAACGACGAAACACCTCACGTAGAACCAGAGATAGCAGTGACAGTCGACAACCAACCCAGACGGCCTGAAGAACCCCCACAACCAGACAGACCATCCGAAGAGGCAAAATGGGATCAAATGATGAGAATGATGATGGAACAATTCAGACAGGTTAAGGAAGATAGTCGATCATTGAAGGAAGATAGTCGATCAATGAATAAAAATATGGAATCACTTAGTAAGAATATGGACGCGCTGAACAATAAAATCGACAATAACTGCCAAGCCATTAGAAAAGAATTGAACACCACCTTAATGAAAATTAGCCAAAAAATGGATGACATGAATAACCGGAAGTGGGCAGAAGAACGGAAGGTATCCGAAGACAAAAACATGGAACAAATGAGTCCAGAGCCGGAGAATAATGAGAAGGAAAGGACGATGACAACTCAGAGATAGGAGAAGTATCAAATGATGAATCCATGGAAGAGTTAAGTCTACAATTCAAAGACACTGATGAACAAACTGAGAATAAAGAAGACTCGAAAGCATTGGTGCCTGAGGATACACACCACAGGAATGAAGAGAATATTCAGCATAAAGAAGCCATCATTAAAAAGGTAAAGAACAAGGTAATAAAGGAAACAGGAGAGAAAGAGACAAAGATAAAAAGAATAATACGCTCTAAGAAAACAAGGATTACAAAGGAAATATTGGAAATGACTAGGAGTGGATTGATTAACTTCGTGGACAACCCAATTATTCGTCATAGAGCAAGGACCAATGGTAAGAAGTATAAACAAGACTTCATGAAATTATTAAAAATAAATCACCGTAAAACCGTGGGTAAAAAATTAAATAAGAATCCGATTAAATTAAATGTACCACCAAATAAAATACACCAAACAAAATCAATCGATTCCTTAGTGCATAACCGATCATTAAACCATTTAATTAATGACCCAGATGACGGAACGATTAAAACAACGTTACATGCCATTGACTATGTTATGACGGAGAAGGTCATAAACAATGAGGTATTTAAGGCGAATACTCCTAGAAGAAAGAAGCTTCACAGGGAAAAGGAAAATGATCAAGAACGACTGGACCAGCTTATTGAAAGGTACGCCCAAAGAATAAGGGAAATGCGGAAGAAGAGGGACCAAGCGATGGAAGAGTCCAACCAGGAGAACAAAGATCAACTCGGATTAGAAGATGGGCCAGACATCAATAATAGCCAAGGCCCGGAGTACAATGACCACAATAATACCAAAGATGATGAGAGGAAGAAGGCAAGGAAACGGGGAGCCAATGACTATCTGGTAGCCGCTAAGTGGAAGAACCGCTTGATAGTAAGGTATCTCCAAAACCACTAGTACGGAACATATGTCAGATATCCCAATTATAGACCCAATAGAGTGGAAGAGCACAAATAACCCCATGAATATCGGCGAATAAGCAATGATGAATATTAAGGAGAGATCATATGTAATAGGAAGCAACATTCCTCACCCAAACGTTTAGGTTATAAAAAAGTAAAATATCTATATTGGAAAAAACCACTACTATAAACAAACTCATTTGTTGTTAAATTACCAAAAATATTGAAGGTAACCAATTAGCTATAACTAGTCAATCTGCCTTACCAAGTTACAAAAGTGTGTAGATTTAAGATGTAAACCAAACCATTTGTTAATGATGAAAATGTACCAGACCTATTACCCCAGGGGATAGAATATTAAATAAGGTCAATCAAATGATTTAATAAGAAAATGCAATTACTGTACTATACCTAGAGAAAAATATGTATCCAGATGAATATTCTATATGACATAATGTTTATAAAATGATAATAGTATACCTCTCATAAAACTCAAATGTTAAGTTAAAATCGTCCAGAATAAAGGTTCACCCAACTAACCTTTGAAGGAGTAGAGAGGCAGTATAACAAAGTGTGTAAAATAAAAAGAAGGACATTATTATGGAATGAAAGGAAAAAAAAATTAATATTTGTGAAACAAACCATGAAAACCCCCAAGCATGTCTATGAAATTAGATATTAGATATTGTAACATCACAAGATGTCACCTAACCTAAGTGTATGTTATTAGATTTCATAAAACAGAATAACCATGTAAATAGGTATAGAATAGTCAAAATAAACAAGAAAGAAGAAACCAAGAGAGAAGAATAAAGCAGAAGTGCCATGGGAAACAGTAACCCAATAGCTGTTTGACACTACAACTAGACTGAGACTAAAACGAACTAATGGACAGAATAGATTTAAATTCAACTGTCAATTCAGTAAATGGTTAATGTAAACCGAATGTCATTTATAAACAAAAAACAAACGAATTAACAGTTAAATACTGTGAAAGCAAAATCAGCATTTTTCTGATAATAAATGTGACTATGAACAGTAGATAATGAATGCCAAAACCAATGTTAACAATGGCTATATTGTAGGAACTAAGATGTATTTCTGCATCAAATATACCTGTCAGAAAAGAGAGCTAACTATATAAGAGAATCTTATACCAATAAGATGTCTCTGTAATTTACCGGATTGAGAACCCATAGGCATTATAAAGGCCAAATTTCAGTGTAGGCGATATTCTACACTTAACAAACTTAGACCAAACATTAGTCAATAAAATGACTATCAATAATTATCAACAGTGCAAAATAAAATGCACCAGAACAATGGTTATGCATTAACATAACGAAAAATGATATTAAAACGATAGGTTTAGCCACGATTTTATTTGTAAATAGTAGCTCAAAACTAACTAACAGTAAACAAAATGTCATTAGTCAGTAGGATCATTTATTACTATGTATAGAATTAAGGTGTAAAAGTAAAATTCAGTGAAAAAAACGTCAGTACAGTATTAATGGAGTCCACACATAAACATTTGTTTAATAAAATGTTATGTGGAAACGAGAAAGGTTAACTAAAAAGTGTAAAATCGGCGACTCATAAAGAGCAGACGACAGTAAGAATAGTGTACCCGAACATTGATTTTCTAACAATGTCGGTTAAGGTGAAGATAATCCGAGATCGAGTGATATCAATTTAAAGGAAACAAAACAATCTTTAATTTGATAATAATATCAACTCAATCGTGACGGTATTAAGTGTATGACAACTGTTAGCATCATTTTATAAATGCATATCAGGAATCTGTGTACCAATAATAATAACAATGACAGCAGAAGCGACCTGCCAATCATCTCAACATTCGACGGTTAGAAAAACCGTTACCAACCGCCAAAAAGTGATACGTCATCTTCGTCTCACCTGTCTGGACCAATAGGAAAATTAGTTATAAAATGATAATTTTACCTAAGCCCAATCCAAAAGGTGGGTATAAAAAGACAGACCGGCGAATTTTGAGAGGAGACCTTTATCATCTAACGAGCTGAACAGACGTACGCTCGTCTCCGTCACGTTTCATCTTATAACACATAGCGTCAGTTACCTTGTACTCTGGAACCAATAGTTAACAACGAGAAACTTTACTTCAAGTGCATCATCAATCAACTACAGTGTTCTAGTGCAGTTTATTTTAATATTGTGCGGGAATAACGAACAGAAAATAATTTATTGTCAGTATTCATGATCCATTTTTATCAGAAGAGGATCGAATTTCTGTTCTTGTGCGAATTAGTGTTGAAAGAAAGTAATCTCTATAATCCGATTACTTAAGTGATAAAAGGTTTTAATTAAAATAATTAAAACCACGAAGGTAAAAGTGCAATCATTATTATTCTTGATCTGAGCGCAATAACTTGTATTTTGCTACCATAACCTGTACTGACGCAAAACACAAAAACAGTATTTACGATTACACCATGTTTCGATTTATTATTCAAATTTGTTATTAGTAAGTAAGCTATATGTTAGTTGTAAGGGTCCTCAATTGAATAATATTGTCATTAGAAAAGCAAGCGTTAATGAAACGTACGATCTTACAATAGATCGTTTTTTTATTTTAATTACTTGGTCATAGTAACTTCAAATTTGTTGATCAATTATATCATTGGATACTGTGTAGGCATAATTGTTTTCTTTCGTGTCTCAAAGAATTCACAACTGAGATAATAATAACGATAATAATAACAATAATACTAATAGTAATAATTGTAATAGTTTTATATTACAATAAATAGTATCTGGACTTAACCAGATTTATAACTCATGTTCTGAGCAAGCCGTATGAGGCATATAATAATTAAGTTTTCATTGTACAACTTTATATGTTACATTATGTGTATTTTTTGAATTCTCTAGAAGGGTGCAAATAAACCCATTATTAACAGCATCACCTGATTTGATTTATTTTATTTTTTTTCTGAATAATTAAATAGTTTCTTTTATTAAACTTAAACAACCTTCTGTTGTGTTTGACATATTGGAATAGCATTGCCAAAAAGTGGTATTCAACTATTTTAAATTTTCAATTCATCTATTAGTTTTTATGAACGGGTTTTACACGGGATTTTCCCTAAATAAATCCGTGTGGCGCCCATTAATTTAATAAACAAGGTGACATAACCTTGCAACTAAAGGGAGTTGATGAATGTAAGCTGAGTTGACAGTTTAGTGAGCTTCAAGTAAACGCAATCAGGTACGTAAAAGTATATGTTTGTTTATGATATTGTCCAGACTTTACAGGACTTGACTTACTCAGACTACCTGTAATCAGAAGAAGTTTCTACAACCAGTGTCAACCAGACGAGATCTACTATCAAGCAATCAACTGTCATACTTCATATTTTAATTTAAGATAATCTAACATTTAAATATAATCAACTTTATTATTTTTTGTTTAATACAAGGGAATTCTTTAAAAACAAGAGTATTTAAACCATTGTAAACACTGTGAGTAACTTGAATGTTGTATGGTAAAATACTTTACTACATTGGTCACCTTCAAGTAGAAACAACCATTCTCAACATTGAGTTATCTCCAAGGAACACTTCACCCATAGATGAATTTTGTTTTAATGAGACTTTTAATACTTTAACCACAAATTTAAATTTAAACAACAACCACTCTTTTATTTATTTTTGTTTCAAGTTAATTTAAACGTAACGTAAATTCGATTATAATAATAAACATAATAATTTTAAAATACGAACACCCAATCGCGTTTTATTATAAATTGGCGCACCAACTAGTGTGGCTTAAAAAATATTAAATAAATATATTTTTTATATTTTATATTAGCCCGGTAGACACGAAAAAATTAACATGCCACGCACACGTCGATACAACACAAAATATAGAGTGAAAAGGGAGAGGGAAATGGACTATTATAACCAGGAAACAGACTGGGACCAAATATACAGAATATTGAAAATCGATGGTGAAGAATTAAATCGCAAAATGGAAGAGGAGAAAAGATGGATAAAAGAGGAGTCAGACCAATTAAGAAGGAAGAGGGAAGAAGGATTTGCAAGACTCCACGAATGGGAAACCCCACAACCAAGGAGGGACCGGAATACAAGATGGTATAATAACCAACCAACATGGCGAAACGAAGAGAAGAGGAATTACCATTACCAGAGATGGGAAGATGAGCGTAGTAGAAGAGAAGCAGCCGAAAGAGAACTAAGAGACAATTAGATAAGACAAAATGAAGAGTTGTTCTATAGTCGAGCTGCACAGCAGGAGGAAGAGGAGATAAGACGCCAGAATGAGAGACGAGAAGAAGAGCGTAAACGGAGGGAAGCATTCGAAGAAGAATTGAGGAATGCCAAGAAATTAAGAAACGAACAGAGACAGATAGGTGAAGACTTAATGAAGAATGGGAAAAATACCAACGACAAAATCGAAGAAGACCATATCCAGAAGGAATCCCAGGAACCACCACAAGAAAATATGACTAAAAACGTCCCAGAACAAGACGTCAAGGATGGTGTAAAAGAGGAGGAAATATTGATAGATGACCTAGAGACCGAAACAATAACAAGTAAGGACCAGGCTGAGCTATATGAATCTCCAAGTGAACCCAGTGAAATAACTAACGAGGAAATAAAAACCCCCCACCAAGAAGAGAGTAAAGATAATGACACGACGGGAGAGAATGATGAAGCAGTCCAAGGGATGGTAAGCGATAACGCACCGACCGTGAGCGTCGAATATACAAATATAATCAAAAAACCAGAAGATAGAGAAGTAATGGCAAGTGACACCATAAAAAACCAACCTAAGGAAATAGCATCGACAGAGCTGTTGAGTTTCCAAAGGATGATGATGGAATGTAGGGAGAAACAGTTCCCCCACCACGTAGAGAATAGCTTTGAGAAGGCAAGGGAGGAAATGATGAACGATATCAGATCATGGAGAGAAGAAATCATCCAACAATGGAGGGAAGAAATGGGAACTAATGATGAACCAACAAGAAAACAGCAGGACATAAATACATTATTATCTGAAAACGAGCTTGACGGACAACAGGGAGGTATTCGGTATAAGGAGATCGGTACCGAGAGGAATGAGAACAATCAGGTAATTGAAGAAACGGAAGAGTTAGTAGCAGAGAATGAGGAATTAGGACAAAATAATTTGCCAATGTATGACGATCACGTGAAGACAAGGGAATTACCCGGAAATATAGCTACCAAACAAGTGAATTCGAAAATTAATATTCCGGAAAAAAGGAACAAAATAATTAAGAAAACGGAAGAAAAGGAGGGGAAGATAAGAAGGATACTACGCCCAAAGAAGACTAGGGTGACCAAAGAATTAACCGAAATGACTCAAAGTTAATATGGTTCATGTCCCAGGCAACGACCATGGAGAAGGAGTCTACAGAAAGGAGTATCGAAGGGGCATCATGGGAGTGACCAAAGAGCAGAAATGTGTTACCACCAAGAAAATTAGGACCAGCAAAGAACTTAAAGCAGATATTCTTAAAAGGAAACAAAGGTGTTCCAAGAAAAGAAAAAGGTACCAGGAACAACTGGACCAGCTCATTGAAGGGTACGCCCAAAGGATAAGGGAAATGCGGAAGAAGAGGGACCAAGCGATGGAAGAGTCCAACCAGGAGAACAAAGATCAACCCGGATTAGAAGATGGGCCAGACATCAATAATAGCCAAGGCCCGGAGTACAATGAACACAATAATACCAAAGATGATGAGAGGAGGAAGGCAAGGAAACGGGGAGCCAATGACTATCTGGTAGCCGCTAAGTGGAAGAACCGCTTGATAGTAAGGTATCTCCAAAACCACTAGTACGGAACATATGTCAGATACCCCAATTATAGGCCCAATAGAGTGGAAGAGCACAAATAACCCCATGAATGTCGACGAATAAGAAATGATTAATATTAAGGAGGGATAATATGCAATAGGAAGCAACATTCCTCACCCAAACGTCTATGTTGTAAAAAAGTAAAATATCTATATTGGAAAAAAACACTACTATAAACAAACTCATTTGTTGTTAAATTACCAAAAATATTGAAGGTAACCAATTAGCTATAACTAGTCAATCTGCCTTGTCAAGTTACAAAAGTGTGTAGATTTAAGATGTAAACCAAACCATTTGTTAATGATGAAAATGTACCAGACCTATTACCCCAGGGGATAGAATATTAGATAAGGTCAATCAAATGATTTAATAAGAAAATGCAATTACTGTACTATACCTAGAAAAAATATGTATCCAGATGAATATTCTATATGACATAATGTTTATAAAATGATTATAGTATACCTCTCATAAAACTCAAATATAGTGTATAAAATCGTCCAGAATAAAGGTTTACCCAACTAACCTTTGAAGGAGTAGAGAGGCAGTATAACAAAGTGTGTAAAATAAAAAGAAGGACATTATTATGGAATGTAAGGAAAGAAAAATTAATATTTGTGAAACAAACCATGAAAACCCCAAGCATGTCTATGAAATTAGATATTAGATATTAGTATATTGTTAAATGAAATTGTAATTACAGTATAGTATATAGTGTATAAAATCATCCAGAATAAGTGAAAACCACCATCACTTGAAGGAGTAGAGAAGAAAAATACCAAAGAGTATTAATTGTAAGAATAACTATTGTTATAATGAAATGAAAGGAAAGAACAATGTTTGTCAATTATCAAATATGATACATCATAAGAATATGTCAGAGAACATCAGAAAAAAAAAGAGAAAACCATTTAGTATACAAACAATGTAAGCCTGATAATTCAGGAGGAATATAACTCGTTAAGAAAGATTTAGTAGACTGTAGTGAAAACAGAAATATATTGTGAACTCTAGATAGAACAAACAAGTGCATAAGTATTATAAGCATTTAAACAAGTGTATAATCTTAAAAAATATTTAAATGAACCATAACAAATTGTTAACTAGTAAATAAGTAACTATATAGCTGATAAAAGCATAACTAAAAAACACCAAGTCTAAAGGAAGTAATTACCTGTAAGAAAGAAAGTATGTTAGCAAGTATAAAGATAGAAATGTGATCTAAATGAAAACCTCTGATACCTTGTATATTATAGTGAATATATTATATGATTGAATACAAATGATATGTGATATTTTTTTTGAGTTGTGATAGTGCAACTATTGCCAGGTGCAATGTTTATTTTTACTCAGACAGAGAAGAGTAATGCCTCTGAATCTGAGAATGTGTAGGGAGGAACGGCAGAGGATGTTAGCCATAGTGAGCCACCCTGATTCCAGAACCTCTACTACAGTTAGGGAATTATATTGTTTTATTATATCAAGGAATATTATGAAAGAATCTGTGAGGTATAACTTATTATAACCATCAAATGATCACGAATGCAAAGATATGTAGTGAGAAAGTAGAATGTAAATAAAACAGGGAATAATTAACTTGAGAAACAAGACTCATTATAGTTAAACGATTTAGAGAGTAAGCAGCTTGAAATTACTAGTAAATTAAGAATTGTACTATTGTATAAAGAGCCAACCTAGAGTAATACACCAAGAATATGTTAAAAAAAAATCTAGGAACACAAGAGAAGATTTCTTTATTGAAGTATACTAAGAAACTGACATGAATTGATAATTTTACAAAATATAAATTTTTCAAATGATCAATTTTAAAGAGGGTGTATTATGTAACATCACAAGATGTCACCTAACCTAAGTGTATGTTATTAGATTTCATAAAACAGAATAACCATGTAAATAGGTATAGAATAGTCAAAATAAACAAGAAAGAAGAAACCAAGAGAGAAGAATAAAGCAGAAGTGCCATGGGAAACAGTAACCCAATAGCTGTTTGACACTACAACTAGACTGAGACTAAAACGAACTAATGGACAGAATAGATTTAAATTCAACTGTCAATTCAGTAAATGGTTAATGTAAACCGAATGTCATTTATAAACAAAAAACAAACGAATTAGCAGTTAAATACTGTGAAAGCAAAATCAGCATTTTTCTGATAATAAATGTGACTATGAACAGTAGATAATGAATGCCAAAACCAATGTTAACAATGGCTATATTGTAGGAACTAAGATGTATTTCTGCATCAAATATACCTGTCAGAAAAGAGAGCTAACTATATAAGAGAATCTTATACCAATAAGATGTCTCTGTAATTTACCGAATTGAGAACCCATAGGCATTATAAAGGCCAAATTTCAGTGTAGGCGATATTCTACACTTAACAAACTTAGACCAAACATTAGTCAATAAAATGACTATCAATAATTATCACCAGTGCAAAATAAAATGCACCAGAACAATGGTTATGCATTAACATAACGAAAAATGATATTAAAACGATAGGTTTAGCCACGATTTTATTTGTAAATAGTAGCTCAAAACTAACTAACAGTAAACAAAATGTCATTAGTCAGTAGGATCATTTATTACTATGTATAGAATTAAGGTGTAAAAGTAAAATTCAGTGAAAAAAACGTCAGTACAGTATTAATGGAGTCCGCACATAAACATTTGTTTAATAAAATGTTATGTGGATACGAGAAAGGTTAACTAAAAAGTGTAAAATCGGCGACTCATGAAGAGCAGACGACAGTAAGAATAGTGTACCCGAACATTGATTTTCTAACAATGTCGGTTAAGGTGAAGATAATCCGAGATCGAGTGATATCAATTTAAAGGAAACAAAACAATCTTTAATTTGATAATAATATCAACTCAATCGTGACGGTATTAAGTGTATGGCAACTGTTAGCATCATTTTATAAATGTATATCAGGAATCTGAGTACCAATAATAATAACAATGACAGCAGAAGCGACCTGTCAATCATCTCAACATTCGACAGTTAGAAAAACCGTTACCAACCGCCAAAAAGTGATACGTCATCTTCGTCTCACCTGTCTGGACCAATAGGAAAATTAGTTATAAAATGATAATTTTACCTAAGCCCGATCCAAAAGGTGGGTATAAAAAGACAGACCGGCGAATTTTGAGGAGAGACCTTTACTAACTAACGAGCTGAACAGACGTACGCTCGTCTCCGCCACGTTTTTCTTATAACACATAGCGTCAGCTACCTTGTACTCTGGAACCAATAGTTAACAACGAGAAACTTTACTTCAAGTGCATCATCAATCAACTACAGTGTTCAAGTGCAGTTTATTTTAATTTTGTGCGGGAATAACGAACAGAAAATAATTTATTGTCAGTATTCACGATCCATTTTTATCAGAAGAGGATCGAATTTCTGTTCTTGTGCGAATTAGTGCTGAAAGAAAGTAATCTCTATAATCCAATTACTTAAGTGATAAAAGGTTTTAATTAAAATAATTAAAACTACGAAGGTAAAAGTGCAATTATTATTATTCTTGATCTGAGCGCAATAACTTGTATTTTGCTACCATAACCTGTACTGACGCAAAACACAAAAACAGTATTTAAGATTACACCACGTTTCGATTTATTATTCAAATTTGTTATTAGTAAGTAAGCTATATGTTAGTTGTAAGGGTCCTCAATTGAATAATATTGTCATTAAAAAAGCAAGCGTTGATGAAACGCACGATCTTACAATAGATCGTTTTTTTATTTTAATTACTTGGCCAATGTAACTTCAAATTTGTTGATCAATTGTATCATTGGATACTGTGTAGGCATAATTGTTTTCTTTCGTGTCTCAAAGAATTCACAACTGAGATAATAATAACAATAATACTAATAGTAATAATTGTAATAATTTTATATTACAATAAATAGTATCTGGACTTAACCAGATTTATAACTCATGTTCTGAGCAAGCCGTATGAGGCATATAATAATTAATTTTTCATTGTACAACTTTGTATGTTACATTATGTGTATTTTTTGAATTCTCTATAAGGGTGCAAATAAACCCATTATTAACAGCATCACCTGATTTGATTTATTTTATTTTTTCTGAATAATTAAATAGTTTCTTTTAATAAACTTAAACAACCTTCTGTTGTGTTTGACATATTGGAATAGCATTGCCAAAAAGTGGTACTCAACTATTTTAAATTTTCAATTCATCTATTAATTTTTATGAACGGGTTTTACACGGGATTTTCCCTAAATAAATCCGTGTGGCGCCCATTAATTTAATAAACAAGGTGACATAACCTTGCAACTAAAGGGAGTTGATGAATGTAAGCTGAGTTGACAGTTTAGTGAGCTTCAAGTAAACGCAATCAGGTACGTAAAAGTATATGTTTGTTTATGATATTGTCCAAACTTTACAGGACTTGACTTACTCAGACTACCTGTAATCAGAGGAAGTTTCCACTACCAGTTTCAACCAGACGAGATCTACTATCAAACAATCAACTGCCATACTTCATGTTTTAATTTAAGATAATCTAACATTTAAATATAATCAACTTTATTATTTTTTGTTTAATACAAGGGAATTCTTTAAAAACAAGAGTATTTAAACCATTGTAAACACTGTGAGTAACTTGAATGTTGTATGGTAAAATACTTTACTACATTGGTCACCTTCAAGTAGAAACAACCATTCTCAACATTGAGTTATCTCCAAGGAACACTTCACCCATAGGTGAATTTCGTTTTAATGAGACTTTTAATATTTTAACCACGAGTTTAAATTTAAACAACAACCACTCTTTTATTTATTTTACTTCAAGTTAATTGTAAAAACACACGTTTTCATTTTATTACAAATAGAGTAGACCACCCGTGTGGCTTTAAACGGAATTTAACTATTACTATAATATAATTACTGTAAACAAATACACATAATCAGTTTAAAAACAACCACTAATAATCGTTTGGTTACAAATTGACGCCTCCAACGTGTGGCAGATTTAACCACGAAACACACACCCTATAAATTCGTTTACTTATAACATTTAAATTCTTGTTACATACAATATTTGGTAATTAAATAACATTTTTTCTTTCTCTTTATTAAATATAGCATAGTAATTTTAGTTATAAGATAGTAGTATTTCTTCTTTAAATTAATCTAACATAGGAGAATTAGGGTAATTTTATGTCATTATCGTAGGTATATTTTTGTTATATGCTACCTTTGGTTCTATATGGTATAATAGATATCTTTCTCCTCCTTAAATTATTTGGTTTACAATACACATTTTTTTACCATTCAGCATGATAAATCTGGCTCTTATTTGATAGGTAACAAATAGTTAGGCCTATACACTAATACTACACACTTTTTATAAGACAATATGGCAAATAGGTTTGCTATAGGCAATTAGTCACTTTCAATACCTTGGGCATAATACATGATCCTTCTGATCACTAAATGAATCCGTTTATGATAGTTATTTTTTAAATTTTTTATACACTAAATATGCCGGTGGTAACTGTTATATACCACTATAATTTATCCGTTGTTAATACTAATCACATTTATGGTCTACATATTTGGGGTTATATTGGGCTTTTCCACTCTATTGGGTTCATTGTTTGGGACAATTACGTTTCACAGGTATCCTTTTTCCTAGCTGTCTCTAGTACTATATGTTTGTGGTATTTGGCACCCTATCCCTATCATGCGGTTCTTCCATTTTGCGGCTACCAGATAGTCATTGGCTCCCCGTTTTCTCGCCTTCTTCTTCTCCTCATCTTCGATATCCATGTGTCCCATATACTCCGGGTCTTTGTTATTATTGACGTCCAGTACCTCTTCTAATTCGGGTTGATCGTCATTAGTTTCCTGGTTGGATTTTTCCATTGATTGGTCCCTCTTCTTCCGTAATTCCTTTATTTCTTGGGCGTACCCTTCAATGATCCGGTCCAGTTGTTCTTGATATCCTTTCCTTTTCTTAGAATGCCTTATTCTCCCTTTGGAAATTTCTGCTTTAAGTATTTTATTGGTTATAGTCTTCTTTGTTGTAGCACATTCCTTCTCTTCGTTCATCTTCATGAAGTTCCTTCGGTACTCCTTCCTATAGATTCCTTCTTTACGGTTGATGACTGGGAAATAAATCATATTAACTAGACCACTTCGATTAATTCTTTTGTTACCCTAGTCTTCTTTGGGCGTATTATTCTTCTTTCTTCCCTTCTCTTAATAATTTTGTTCCTTTCTTCATGAATTTTAATCTTCGAATTCACTTGTTCGGTGTTTTTATTTCCGGGTAATTCTTTTGTCTCCACTTGATCCTCACAGATTGGCAGATTATTTTGGTCTAAGTCTTCATTCTCGGCTACTAACTCTTCCGCTTCTTTAATTACCTGAGTCTCCTTTATACCTTCGGCATTGATCTCCTTATATTGAATATCTTCCTGGTGCCTGTCAAGCTCATTTTCAGACGATGATGTATTTGAGTCCCCTTCATTCTCAGTTTGTTCGACCTCATCTTCAAGTTGCAATTCTTCTGTGGTTTCATCATTGGGTATCTCTTCAGTTTCTGAGCTGCTGTCGTTTCGTAATTCTCCTCTTGTTGTCTGACCCACTTCCGTATATTTCTTATTCATTTCATCCATTTTCTGGCGAATCTTATTTAATGTGGTGTTCAACTCTTCTCTTAAGGCCCTACTGCTGTCGTCTATTCTACTGTTCAGGGCGTCCATGGATCTATTGGTATTTTCTATTTTTTATTCAAGTCCTCTTTCAATAATTCTAAGTTCCTATTATTGTCGTCTAACCTGGTATGTAAGTCCTTTTTCAGCGATTCTATATTTTTATTCAATGAGTCATTATTTCTGTTCAAGGTTTCTTCCATCTTCTTCTGGTTATCTTCCATCTTTCTGTTATTTTCCCTTGATTCTTCCTGGTTTCTGCTCATTTGTTCCATCATCCTCATCATCATGTTTTCATTCTTGCCCCTTCGGTTGTTTTGTCTGGTTGGTCGCTGACCATCACCTCCACTTCAGGTTCTGCATGGGGTGTTTCGTCGGGTCGAGTTTCTATGTTATTAATGGTAATGACTTCCATTTCGGGCGTTGGTTGTGCCTCGTATGACTCTGTATTTGATTGTACCTCTCCTACTCGGTTGTCCTTGTACCTTGTGATGTATTGATGTGTGTGTGGCATACTTGTTCTTTTGTGTTTGCCGGGCTGATTTAAAATATAAAAAATATTTTCGTTTAATATTTTTCAGCCTCACGTTGCTGGTCGCCAATTTGTAACGAATACAAATTTTATATTTAAAATATTAAAGGTTGTAGTGGTTGACAATTGAAAGTTACTAATTTTATAAAGTAATTAAAATGTAGCATTAGATGTTATTAAAAGTGTGTTTACAATTGCAAAATTATAATTGTCTGAAAAGAATTCCTTTAGATAAAAAAAATAAAATAATTGCGTTAATATTATTTGAACAATAACGTTGCTTAAATTTAAAAATAAAGTGTACTAGCGGGTTGCTTGATGGTGGTGACCGTCTTGCTGATACTAGCAGTGAAACTCCTCCTCCAGGTTGATAGTCGTCTAAGTACGTAAAGTCTAGTAACGTCTGGACAATAGAATTAATAAAATACACTTCCACGTACCTGTTCGTGTTTTCTGGAAGTTCAGAAGTTCAATAAATCAATAAGCTGCCAAGACGGTTTACAAAACCAACTCACTTTATCTACAAGGTTAGGTTACCCTGTTTAATAATGGGTGCCACACAGGTTTATTTCGGGAAAATCCCGTGGAAAACCCATTAATAGAATCAAATAATAATTTTAAAAAGTTAAAATCGTGTTTATTGCCCTTATGGCAATGCAATTCAACAATATTTAATCGCAACTGAAAGTTGTTTTGATTCTTCTGAATGATTTATTTATCTGTTTTTTAGAAATAAATTAAGTCAAGTTATGCTGCTAATAATGGGGTTTTATTTGTACCCTTGATAGTGAATTCAAACAAATATAATTAAAGGAATACATTGATGTACAATTGCAAATATTTTGTTACATACCCTATACAACTGGCTCAGAGCATACACAATAATTCTGGTTAAGTCCAGATACTCTTTACTTTAAACATTAATATTATTTATATCTCAGGCGTAAGTTCTTTGAAACACAAAAAAGAATGCTCATGCCTACACAATAGCTAATTATTTTCTGATATAATATCGACTAGTAATGCCTTTTAGTTTACTAATATAAAAATAAAACCTATTTTATAGGTTAGGCGTTCGTCACGCTTGATTCATGATTTACAAAGTTATATGGTGAGATCACTTATGACTAACATCCAACTTAAATAGGATTGACAAATCCATTAAATAAATTCAGACATGGTGTAATACAGAAAATGTTTCAATGTTATGCGTCAGTACAGATTTGTTTATCAAAACATATAGGTTATTGCACTCGGTGTAATAGAATAAATTGTCACCCTGTTACCTTTGTGTTTTTAATCTTTCGATTAAAATTCAATTAAACACATCAATGGTCGGATTGTAATGACCATTGTTATTCACTACACACGCACTGGAACAGAGAACATTGGTCCGCTTCTGACTAAAAAGGACCTTATATGATATTATTTAATTATTTCTTCTGTTCGTTATTTTCCCGCATTAAATAAAATAATACTGCACTTAGATGCACTGACTCTATGTAGAATATCTTGTAGTTACTTTTTGTTGTTGCCGAAATGATTCCATCGATGCACTATTACAATGAAGCTATCAGTTAGTAGAAATTTTGATGAAACGAGCGTACTTGCCGCTCCGGTTGAACGTTAAAAAGTGTCTAACGGTAATAAGCCGCTCTTCTTTATATACCCTATGGTTTGATCGGCCTTAGGCGATTGTTTTACTTATTAAGCTATTTTCTGATTGGCTTAGCCAGGCGTTACGAAAGTGACGTATTGTCTTTCCAACTGTCACTAACGGTTTTTAACCGACTCGTCACCAGAATGATTGACAGCCGTCGTTGTTGTTAGTGTTGATAAACCGATTTCTTATTTATTTTGTGCAAATGATGCTAACGCCTGTCACGCACTTATTATAGTTGCGATTGGGGTCGTATCGCTATCAAATTAAAGGATATTTTTTCCTCTTCAATTTGATATAGTTTGACCCTGGTTTATTTACACTTTCACTGACATTTTTTAATAAACAATGTTCAGGTATATGGCTTCGCGCTGTCGTCTGCTAATCAAAGCCGGCGATGGCTTTCTCTTATCAATATTGTTTGTGTTCCACATCGCGTTTTTTCGCTTAAACGTTTATGTTAGAACACTATTATATCCATCCTGATATTTATTTACTGAATATTATGATTAAACCTTAACTTATACATTGCTATGAACTATACTTACTCACTATGACATTTTGTTTCACATTATTTTGCTCCATGCTATTAATTAACAATTGAACTATTAATTGTATAGCATATTAATAATGCTTATCGCTAAGTTTGGCGCAAAGATTGTTCAGTGTATGTGATTTACACTTCTAGTACTTTCTACTAATCACCTTACTGATGATTGTTTGTTTTAGGCATTGCTGAGGCATACCGTTTGTATCGTATTTATGCCTTAATAACGTTTATTAGTTTACAATTCGGTACCTTGATGAGGTAGCTTATTTGTATAAGGTTCCCTCTTACAAACATTTTTTCTTGTCATAAGCACATTTGATACTGTAATACAGCTTCAATCTCATATTTTGGCCATAGCTAATCTTAGTCCCTGGCATTAATAGTTACTAGTCATAGTTGATTTATTCTCAGCCAAATGCTGATGCTGATATCACATTATTCAGATTCTTATTTAATTGTTGTTATTAACATGTCATATTCCATTTAAGTTATTCACTGACTCGCTTGACAGCTTAAAGTGAATTTAATTTGTCCATTAGTTTGTGTCAGTTATAGTATGGTTGTAGTGTTAAGCAGTGTTTAGGTTTACTGCTTCTTGTGGCACTTCTTCTTCTTTCTTCTTCAATGGTTCCTCTCTTCTTGGCTACTCTTATCATTATATTATCTATTTACATTACTGTTATGTATTTATTAAATCTGATGGTATATGTCTAGGTTATGTAACATAATACATAATAACATAATATAGGTCATGTTACAATATGTACGTGTTTAGATTTGGACGTGGCCAGGCCGCGGCTTGGCCGTGGCCCGGCCGTAGGTTCGTCGACGTGTGTCTGTGGTAAGTATATATTAAAAATGTGCATGTGTACGGGTTAACCGTTGACCATGTTGCCACATGTGTACGTGTTTAGATTTGGACATCGCCAAGCTGCCGCCGGGCCGCGGCCCGGCCGTAGATTGGTCGACGTGTATCTGTGGTAAGTAGGGGGAGGTTGGCCTAAAATGACATACCATTTTAAATTGTTATTGTGTTGCCCAGGAAAAAAATTCTGAAAGAATACAGGATAGCTAAAAAGTAACTTTTGTATGTTCTCTTTGGCATATTTATTTTTGATAATTTTAATTTAATAAATAATATGTAAAATTTACAAATAAAAAAAATACTGCTTCTATGTCATTTTAGGCTCACTCAAGGGTAAAATGACATAAGCCATAATAATTATGCATTTTAAGAGTTTAATTCAATTTTCACTAACATACTTATATGTATGAAAATAAAATAAAATTACTACATTAACTAAATTTTCTATTGTATATTTGCAGCACACTTTATGCTTACTTTGCATTGTAAACCTAAGGAATAATGTAAAAAAATAATCACATTCAAAAAATTTAAATATATGACTTAAAAATTAAAAATCTCTCTGCTACCTCTGCTACAGTATTATAAACAAAATTGAGACAATATCTGTAGCTCAAAATGGCACTTACAGAGTCACCCAGATTTTTAAGGCTTACATATTTCACACACAAACATTTTTGCACGCTTATTGAGTCCCGCACACTGCATGAGCCCATCTTTTGCACTGAGTACACTGAAGCCAAACTTCAAATGCTTTTGAACGTGTAAAAAGGTCGTTGCAGTAAATGCATGCTGCGTCGTAGTCATCATCAGCTATACCGTCACTAAAAAGTATCTCTTCATTCGCGTCATCTGGGGTAAACGCAGGGCGTTTCTTAGCTGACCTTTGGCTTTTCCTGATTTTTTCTGCATGCTTACCCTTCTTTTCCTTAATATAGGGACTGCTTGTAAGGACAGTTTCATTCTCTCTTCCTCGACGCCTTTTCGCTGTGGAAGAAGCTACAGGCACTGGCGAGACGCTTTCAATTGACACTTTTGCTGTGTTGCCACTGGTTGATGGTCCCGGCCTAGACTCACCGGATGCACCTGAGACGATGTTTTCACTATCTTGACCAGGCTTCAAACTTCCATTATCGGACGATGATTTTGTAGAATGCTGAAAATCATCGTTGACTGGGGCTTGCACAGATGTCACAACATCATCTTGCGCTGTTTCACTCGGAACAAAAAGATGTTGTGGAAAAATGTCTCGATTGAATGGGTAGAGTCCCGTATTCTGAAAACTACTTTGAGCGATATGAATGGTTGCTGCTTTACCGTATGCCCCAGTAAGAGACAGCATATCTGGTACTGAGTCACGACTCTACCTGGGTGGTTTCTCAGCCACTCGTGGACTTCTTGATTATAGTAAGTTTTCAGTGGCCCATAAAAACTCACATCCAGTGGCTGCATATGGTGTGTACAGTGTGGGGGCAGGCACACTAACACAATTCCATTTTCTTTGGCATACTCCAGCACTGGTAACTGTTTATGGCTAGTATGGCCATCAATTATCAAAAGTATCTTGTCATCTACTGATGGCTTCGCATGATTGACAAAATTTTAAGCACCTTTTCGAAAAGTTCACCCGTCATCCAACCTTTTTCTTGCACTAATCCAATGGAACCCACAGGTGCACCATCCAATAACTCATGCTTTAAAATTTTTCTGGCAAAAATGAAGACTGGGGGAATATAATGACCCGTTGCACTCACTGCACAAACAACTGTCACGTGAGATTCTCTTTCACCACTGGTAATGGTCCCAACTTGTTTTTTAACAGTTTTGGCAAACACTATTTGGTGGATCATGAACTGTCGTTAAGGCAGACTCGTCCATGTTATAAATTCTGTTGGGTGGAATGTTAATTTCTGCAAGCACTTTTTCAAAAGTATTGAAAAATGTCATGACAGCTTCTTTGTTAAAGCCAGAGGGGCGAGCGAAACTTGTTCCTTCAGGCTTCCTCAATGAAATGCCTGGATTTCGTTTGTGAAATCCAGCTAGCCAATCCCATCCTGCTTTTTGGGTTTCATTATTAAAACGATGCTGTAGACCATTTTTCTCCGCTAACTAATATGCAAGTGTGCGGACATCTGTAGGAGTTAATCCAAATCCACGTGACTCAAGAAGTTGTAGATGGGACAAAAGCTCCTTTTCTGTTTCAGAACTGAATGTCGTTTTGAAACGGCCTAAGCCCTTTTCACAACCACGAAATAATTTATTTTTACCTCCTTCAGCTCGTCTTCTTAGTGTAGCCTGGGGCACTCCAAATATTTTGATGCTTTCAACCACCCCATTTCTTTCTTTTTTACTGCTTCGATTGCCCTCATCATAGAATCTTCATTCCATGACTGCCTTGTTGTTTTGCGTTTATACTTGGACACCATCTGAAAATAAATCACCCTTATTTGTCTAAAAGTAAATAAAAATATATAGGCCTACTATTTACGGGGCTCAGCTCAACAAAATATAATTTGTTTACTGAGCTGTACACTAAAAATTAACATAACTTTTTTACTAATTCTAAACACACACACATACTCATACCAACACGCATGTACAGACATGTAACTTGTAGCCTACAATTTGTAGAAAATGACATATACATTCACAAAAATTGCTTACAAAGTAAAATCTTTGAATTTTAGAAGTAAAGGTAGTATTTAACTTTACCTAAACTTTTTACTCAAGTAATAATAATCTGCCTATCAAAAATTATTCTAATTGATACTAATTTAATAATATTTCAAAATTCTGTTACTTATTTAGACTGCATAATAAATAACATTTATTTCCAAATGTGAGTAATTAATAATAAACTTTTAGATGAGATTCAAAAGTACTTTATTGTATGGATAAAATGACATACATCAGGGTAAAACGACATAGTATGCTATTTTGCCCTGACTGTACATGTGTCATTTTACCCTGAATGACAATAACAAAAATATAACCTCAATGCTAGGTTATTAGATTAATACGAAATTTTAAATATAGTTCATAATAACAGTAAAAGCTTACCTTATCTTGTGGACGTAGTCTTTGCTCCTCAACAACAGTCGTGTAATTTACAAAAAATAATTACTGATTAGTTTTAAAAAACTTTTTGACTGAAATTTCCAGACAACACTCACGGCTAGAAAACTAATGCAGCCAGCACACTGAGATCACGTGAGCAGTGCTGCTGCCAACTGCTGGGAATGAAAATGTTGTTTTCACTGTGCTCATACAAGGACCTTTTTAGAAACTACTGCTATGTCATTTTACCCCAGTGTGTCATTTTAGGCCAATCTCCCCTATATATTGTAAAAAAAAAGGATCAGTGCGTTCTTCTTCAGCAGGATCGGACTTTAGCCGCCGCCGTCAGCGAACGGCGAACGGGGGTTATATTTGAGAGGTTGTGTATGTGTCGGTCGTAAATTCGGCAGTGGTGTGATCTGGTTCGCCGTCCACCGCCGCCCGACCGCCGCCCGGATGTCGTCGATGATTGGTCGGCGGCGAAAAGACTGGATGTATTGCATTGTTGCCAACTTGTGAACTGTGTTAAATTTGAACGCCGTTCGCCATCCGCCGCCCGGCCGTAGATTGGCGGCGTATGGTGGTAAATTCGAATGTATGTGTCCGTGGTAAGTACATATTGTAAAAAAAGGTAGTGTGTTCAGCATCAGTGTATTATTCTTCTGCGGTCGTCGTAAGATACTCATGATCACACCGCGTTGGTAACGACCTTCGTAGCAGTAGTCTCATCAACACGGGGTTGTCGTGCACCCTTAGTTCCAATGTATCAAGAATTTCGAACATGACGCCCGTTCTTAGTTGCGTTGGAGCATCTGGGGACGGCAACCGAGGATCCCTACGATGTGGCTGCGGTTGAGGCTGCGGCTGATGGTGTATCTGCTGCGGATGAGTGTGTGTATCCATTGCGACTGAGGGTGTATCAGCTGCGGCTGAGGATGCGGTTGAGGGTGCATCTACTGCAGTGGTGTCCGAGGACGTGGCGGCTGAGGCTGTCGCTGCGGCTGTTGCGGTTGTGACAGAGGCTGCAGTTGTATTTTACTGAAAAATCAAATATAACAACATGTACAGTCGTGGAAATAAAATATATACACATAAGATGATAAGACCCGCCACCTAGCCCATCACAACGTTCACACGCTGCGATAACATATGACCAGTCAGCATCTTGTTGTAAGCGGATAAAAATAACTGCATACTCCCCGCCATCCCCACCATGATGACGTGTACATGGTGTTTGAAGGTCTCAGCGGGAGTCGATTACATCAGCCACGGCTTGCATCCTGTTTCACAAATTAACTGTTGGCGTCTACTCGCCTACACCCCCACCTCACCTAGTGTGCGTGAAGGTCTATTGAATTTGTACTCTGTGAATTGTAATAAATAATTTTGATACACGAAATACGAGTTTATTCTTACCGTCAGTTACTGGTCCGTGTACCTCCGCCTCTTCATGTTAGGACCAGCATCGTCGTCGGATAGCGTACGTTTACGTGTTCTGTAGTGTCCATACGCAAGTGTAGTTACGCCGTCGTCCAGTACATACCTCTTGTCGTCATAAAGTGACAGGGAAAGTTTCGTTACAAGTTGCGTGTACAGCTTATGACGATCGCTTCTTATACACTCGGCAGTGGTGAAACCGTACGACTGTCGAAAATACACTCGCTGTACAATCGATGTTGTAACCTATTTTTTATTGCCGCCCTTAGCACACCTTTCGCCACCTTTTGTCGGTGCGGTCGGACAACAAGAGCGAGTAACATTTCGCTCTGAGTCCGACAAATTCCCTGATGGGTTTCCCATTGGTTTCATCCTTGAACTTCTCCACGACCTTAAGATCATGGGATTTTATTTCACCGATACCACTGATTTACCGGTGATGAAGAGCGGCAGTGGCTCGCACCACAAGATAAAAGAGGACGACACTTTCGGAAAATGTATCAGTAGACGTTCGTCGTTGACACGGTTAAAAGCAACTAACCGACGTTATCTGATTTCACTAGGATTCAAAGTCAAGAAAAACAAGTAACATGGCGGACAACGGTATCGTCTTATCGGTCGAACGCCGACCATTTTTTGAAGACAACATCACACATTATGAATATCATCCTCACGCACCATACGCGTCGGCGTCACGATACGGAAATAACGATGAGATACGCATACCTATCCTGCAACAGGAAGTCTTCACTTTACCGATGGAAAGTTTCTTGTACGTTGAAGGCAAGTTGAGCAAGAAGTCCGGCAGCACCGATACTGTGAAGATGAAAATGGTCAACAACGCGATCGCGTTTCTCTTCGAAGAAATCCGTTACAAACTGGCCGGCGTGGAAGTGAATCGTACCAAGAGCGTCGGCATCACGTCCACTATTAAAACCGTGCTATATGCCGGCAAGCAGGACGTTGTTTCGATGCAAAACGCCGGTTGGGTTGCTCCCGCAGCTAACGAGCTAACACCGTCCGGTAAAAACGGTGAATTCAACTTTTGCATACCGTTGAGGATGCTGATGGGATTCGCTGAGGATTTCACGCACGTTATATTAAACATGAAACAGTAACTGATACTGTTGCGCACTTCCACCGACGTTAACGCTCTGTTCTCGTCTACGGATACGCCCGCTAACGCTGATATAGAACTGACCAAAATCTCTTGGATGATTCCGTTCGTGTACGTGAACAACGAAGTGCGGATACGACTGCTGGAAATCATACGCAAGGACCTACCGCTATTCTTACCGTTTCGCAGTTGGGAACTGCACGAGTACCCGGCTTTACCGACGACCGACAGACAGACTTGGACGGTGAAAACAACGACACAACTGGAGAAACCGCGGTACGTGATACTCACCTTCCAGACCGCCAGAAAGAACGATCTGAAGAAACACGCAGGCGAATTCGATCAGTGCAAGGTGACCAACGCGAGACTCTTTCTGAATGAAAAATACTACCCGTACGATAACCTGAACCTGGATATCGATAACGGACGTTAAGCATTGCTGTACGACATGTATATACGATTTCAAAATCATACTACCATAGAACTCAACCCAACGTACTTCTAACACCGACCGAGTTCATAACGAAAGCACCGCTATTCGTCTTAGATTGTAGCAGACAGGACGAGTCGCTCAAGTCTTCACCGGTCGACGTCAGATTGGAATTCGAGTCATCGACCAATTTCCCCGCTCAGACCGCGGCCTACTGCTTGATACTGCACGATTCGCTCAACGTGTACACTCCGTTATCCAACACGATGCGTAGACACAATTAAACGCTTACTGTATATTATCGTTTTTGCTGTAAATAGAATGTTGCTTGTTAGAATGTTATGTGTGCATTACATGTATGTAATTTTTTTATAAAAAATGTAATAAATTTTCATGTATTTTATTTTCTTAATACCCGTAACCCTGGAGGGGGAAACGTCTTATTATTATCCCCCTCCATTCTTCGCTCAGTGTTTCATCGGCACGAGTCGCGAGAGGACGCACAAGATGCTTTCAAACGATCACGAGGATGACGATAACAATCCCAACAACAACCGCTATTTCAGGCAGTGCGGTGAACCGATGGCGATGATCAAGTCCGTATCACCGGACGATAAAGAAGTGCAGGTCGCCTTAATTCAAAAAAATCATATCCCCGTACCCACGTTACAGAGGATTCGAAAACCGTTTAAAGAGTTTTAAAGAATGGCCGATATCGATTACGATAACACCTAAAGAACTAGCAGAAGTGGGTATCTTTTACAACGGATGCAACGATAGAGTGATTTGTTTTTGCTGTGGAGGCGGTTTAAACAAATGGGAACGTGGAGAAAATGCTTGGACGGAACACGCACGTCATTTCCCTGTGAGCTCTTACGTAATGTTAGTGAAAGATAAAAAATGTATCAAGGCACTGGGCATTGTTACCAAACCGGGAGCAGCAGCGCCAGCAACGGCAGCGGCAGCAGAGAACGGACAAGGCACCGACACGATCGAAGAGAATACAAAAAAAAGTAGAAGGGGGCTCGAATCGTGATACGATATGCAAAGTTTGTTACGCACAAACCGTTGAAGTCGTACTTCTTCCCTGTCGACATTTTGTCACATGCGTGAATTGTGCCATCACCCTAAATACATGTCTCTTATGTAGAGCCACATACACCGCTTACATGAGAGCGTATTTCTAATTCGTTTTCACGCTTTAGTTTTAATCTACCACCGCCACGCACAGTGACTACTACACGTTTCCTTAATCCGAAATCGATCACATCGAGACGATGAGTTCCGACGAAGAGAACGAAACGTACAAGTACGTTTCCTCGGATGACGAAGAAGTACAACATGTTTTGATAGCAAAAATCTTAACACCGTTCCTACCCGGAAACCATTTATATTTTATAGAATGCCCGATACCACCCAAACAACTAGCAGAAGCGGGTTTCTTTTATTCAGGATACAACGATAAAAGTGTATTCTTTGCTACAACGACTACTGGGATCGTCTAAACAACGTGCGGTCAGAAAACGGACAGGAAATTCATACTCCCGCTTACCGGCTATTAATAAAAGGGCAAGAATGTTTCGTCTAATGCTCGAAATAAACCAGTAAAAATTATTTGAAAATCTATGCTGCTGCTGTGGCGGAAGTGTTTATACCTCCCACAATCTCGTATACCTCAGTGTTTCGGCAGTACGCGTCGAGAACGGGCGTATGGAGCTGTTAACTCCGTACGAGTACAGACGTTGCAGCTATTTAAAGCACGCAGTACTGTACCCTATAGAAATTTTTGTATACGACGTTTTGACACAAAAATTTGTTGCACTGATCCATGACGAGCAGATAAGGTACAAAGTAAACGTTCCGAAAAAATTCTTTACGGAGGTTTCACGACATACAACGTGTCTGTTCCGCCGAGACAGATGGATCGACAGCGTTCCTAGTGACACCGAACACGTTGTTTGTAACGAGAAAAGGATGACCGACGACAAGCTAGCAGTCATACTTGACTTTCACTGTTTCGTCGACAACGATGGAAACGAACTAGTTAAGGAACTAGCCGTTATGGACGTCAGCGCATTTGCCAGCAGGCATTGGATATTTGCACCTCCAGTGGACACGATCGTTTCGAATCACAAACACGTGAGGACAAACTGTTGGTTATCGGACCATTATCATGGACTAGAGTGGACGGACGAGGACACATCGTACGAACATCTTGTGTCGATATTAGTAAAGTATACGTTTCATTTTAACTATGTGTTTGTAAAAGGATTGCAAAAAAAAAGATTTCTGGAGAAGCGAATCGTCCATTTCAATATTATAAATTTAGAAGATTTCGGTTGTCCCAAACTCGAACAATTACATTCAATACATGGAACAGCCTGTCTCGCGCAACGCTTATTTCCGGAAATATGCACAAATCATAGAGTACACGCTTTATGCGAGTGGGTTGTATCGGATTTTAGAGTAATCAGTATGTTTCTGGTAAATTACTAATTGGATACATTGTTGTTTAGCATCATTTCGCTTCTGTAAAAATAACAGCCGTCGCCGACCCCCCTTCCATGGAGTCGATTACATTACCCTGTCTAGACGTATAAAAAATAACCGAGTCGTCTCCTCCCCCCTTCTGACCGACTAAAGCCGATTACATCACCCTTTCTAGACGCATAAAAAAAATTAGTGCCGTCGACATGTTCCCACACGCTCGACTGTAGTCGATGACATCACCCTGTCTAGACGTATAAAAAATAATCGGGTCGCCTCCCCCACCCTTCTGCGCTCGACTAGAATCGATTACATCACCCACGCCTTGCATCCTGTTTCACAGGGTTAATAATAACCGCTTACTGTGCGTCGACTGGTTCCCCCTCCCCTGCGCTGTCCGGTTTCCCCCCCCTCAACAGCCTCCCTACTTATACCGTTACGAACGAGTGTTATTAATTCAGACCTTGACAGACGCGCAAGCGAAATACGTCACTTCCGGCCCAGAACTGTCATAACCCCCTACTTAAGAGCGTCTGTTTTATTATCATGCCGTGCCAGTCTTAACACTTGTTGTAATTGACTATCTACGGTAATACATATCCACTTCCAGAAGTCCTACGATTCTTCGGGATAAGCCAATCTCGTCAGTTGGTCGACATTCGCTTCAAACTCTTAAAGGCTCTCACCTGAACGCTGTATCCAAGCTTTAAATTGTTCACGGTACACTTCGCACAAATGCTGGTCAGCGTATCCTAATTCCAGAGATTTAGTTAAATCGGCATAGACGTTCTGACTGGCAGATGGCACTTTCTGTATTAGCTCTGCGGCAGGTCCTTTTAAAGCAAGAATGAGTGAAAGACCTTTCTCTTCTACTGTCCAATTATTTAAGCGAGCTGCAGCTTCAAATTGGCGAACATAAGTTGCCCAATGAGTGCTTCCATCAAACGTTGGGGCCTTTGTGTAAACTGGCCCTACGACAGTTTGATTTCTCTAATATTTTGAATCTTCATTAGCATTTATTAATGGTCTGTCTTTGTGAACTATTTCTTTTTTATATTCTTTTTTTTTCTAAGAAATATTCTTAGAAATATATTAGAATATTCTATATTAGAATATATAGAAATATTCTTATTTCTATTTCTTTTTCTTTTAAGTCTTTGTGAACTAAATGTTGGACTTCCTTTTTAATTGAGTTTGTAATAGAATCTTCCGAACTTGACATATTTGTTTTCATAGTTGACACAATTTTTCTATTTCAGATATTCTGTCAACTTGTTTGTTCAGCTCACCTCGTAACAGGACGAATTTTGCAGTGATATCTTCTTGTACGAACGCCTTAATGCCTTAATTTCGTCTGATTGACGACTAAATTCTTCTTTTTGTCGTCTCTCTGGTGTTTCATTTTCACGCTTACGTTTTTCTTTTAATCGTTCTTCCATTAGTGCTTTCTGTCGTTCCTCTGCTTCTTCTGCCTCTTGTCGGCGTCGTTCCTCGATCTTCAGTAGCATTGCTTTGAATGATTGTATCATCTGACTGGTATCCATTTTATGTTTATCAACTACCATTAACACCACTCTTCGACAAAGTGTCTTCTGTTTCCACTGTAACCGTTCTATCCCACTTCTGACACCACTGTTACGACGGTCTACTTGATCGTCGTAGGCACAGTGGAAACAATATACAAGCCACCAATTAAGTCAATAAGCACCAGCTTTAATTTCACAGTTAAACAGTTCGTAATTAACAACACAGTCTCTTACAACAAATCAGATAAAAATTGTTCACACGCAATAAAATGTCAACTAATATTAAAACACAATTGTATTAGAATTATACCGTCCGATTATAAAACACAAAACTTTACTAAAAAACACTTGAACGCACAGAGTAATACCGCCCGATAATAACTCTCGAACCGCACTGTAAATATATCGCAACTATACTGAAAACTAAGGCCGTTGCCGCCAAGTATTTATACAACGCTCACAGACCAGAAGATTCCAAACTAGGCCTTATCTCTAAACTACGACGTAATTCATTGCGGCCTTGACACAGTCCGCGCGGCTAGCGACTTCCAGAAAACTCTCGCGAATGCGTCGAGAGTCATGTATGCCACCCACATTAGAGCGAGATTCTTCTGGAACATTCGACAAACACGTAGACTTTCTGTAATGTCGTAACAGTATGTATATAGGTAGGTTTCTTAAACTTTGCAATATTTTGTTATAGAATTATTTTCAACACAAATAATGACAATTTATATAATTTACTAAAATTTTTCCACTTACAAAAAGAAATTTTTCCATAGGAGTATGTATGTATGATTTCAATAAATATGTATTTCAATATGGATGTGTATGCTTGCAATAAATATAGAATACTAACTATATATACAAATATACATAATATAATAACATGTACTCAGACATGTCATGGACAACAAAATATATAATATATACATTATACATATACTATACAAATATTCTATATAAAAATATAAATTTAATAAACAAATGCAGAATGTCATAAAAATGAGTACCGGTATTTATAGAAACAAGGGTAAGATCATTAAACACATTGAGAGGCCAGAAGATAAAACAAAACAAAACAAAGCCCTTTGGTGATATGCCAAAGTAATACAAATAGAAACAAATGTTCACATTTTGTAAGTTCATTGTTATACAATTACAATAAACAAAATTTTTGAACATCAATAGGTAATGAACTTGCGTAGCTAAAACACAATCTTTATCGTTTTCATAATATGTATAAATTCGAAAGAGGAAGTCTTGAAACAATAATAAAATTTAACACTGTTTGCCAAATGGTGTTTGTAAAGTATTGTTTAAAGGTCACACAGATCGTCATACTGTACAGTGGAAACAGAATGACTGACACCAATGAAGTCGCCAATTACAAATTTTAATTGGACACAAACAACAGTTAGAAATCAACATCGGGACTCTTATACAAAAATTCAAGTTAAATTTCTCTGCAAATAACCTTATTGAAGTTTTACACTAATTAACACAGTGATCACTTCCCACTAAACCACTACAATAACTCTGAACCACACTCCAATATCACCAGGTCTAAACTGAAACTCGGCCATGTAGCATGTAGCACTGTTTGAGTCGGGTATCTTTATACCCGTGGCTTGATTACAGCATCCAGGTCAATCCCGATGGATGCCAGAAGACAACTTAGTGCTGGTACAGTAGACAGATGCATAACACTGGATGGGAAACTGCCAACACGATTATTTGCTAGATGGCAGGGCAGAGCTGCTGGAACCAATTCAGGTGACAGGCATGCACAAGCACCATGTTCAGTGTGCTAGGAAGGTGAAGAGGGACAACGTGCCTCCGGCAGAACCGGCAGATTTTCGTGTACACAAAGTACAATACGGGGCTAAGTACAGAACCTTGCGGGACGCCGGCGGCGACAGGTCGAACTAAAGAACAGGACCTGCCGAATCGATGCTCACCCTGAAAGTTCGGTGGCTAAGATGCGACCGGAGGAAAAGCACAATAGGTTGAAGGAGTGTAGAATGGGACAGTTTAAAGAGTATACCAGACTTTATCGAAGGCCTTACTCACATCCAGCAGGACAGCGGCCTTAAGACGCTTTCCTGTTGGCGGCGTCAGACGAATGCGTAATATCTCGGGCTAACTGAAGAGTGGACGAGTGCTCTCTGCGGAATCCGAACTGTTCGTTGCGGATGAAATCATGAAACTAGGCCGCTTCGAAATCCAGTATTTATACACAGCCGCCTTCCGTTTAGTGACATAGCGGACCTGGATGCCGGTAAGGTAGTCGAGTAATATATGGAAGAGGTATCTGCGTTACGCAACTCTGCCGCACTGAATAATCTCCTCGCACGTCGCAGGCGCATTTTTGTTCAAGTAAGAACTTCACATATGCCACTATGGTGCCCGGCTCACTCCCGTACACCTTGCGTTCTTCTGTAAAGTGATTCAACGTGTAACGAAATAGATAAAATGAAAAAGCAGTGTTGCCAGGTCAATCAAACCTCTTTTCCCCACATAGCTACCCAAAATTTCCCCACTGCCACAAATATGTGTACTTTAAGCAAAGCATAATATTTTAAAGAATGTGAGCATATTCTAAATGCTTAAATACTATTACATGATAACGTAAATATAAAAAATAATTGTATTTATAATAAAAGAAAATGTACTCAGATAATATCAGATCGAGGTAAATACTTCTGAGGATTCCTTGTACTTAGTTCATTATTAGCCTAATATATTTACACAACTTTCCAATTGTTTAATTCATAAGAATAATTTTAAATCAGTGACACCTATTCTTTATTATAATGGTTATAGTATCGTCCATTACAATGTTTGAAATGTCGAAAGAGTGTTCTCCCTTCTGGCATGTGTCAAATGACACACCAGATTTTTTTGACATGATAATGTCTTTTGGCTGGCCATCATTTGAAAATTTCTGTAACGCTGTAAACTGTAACGCATCACGCTGCATGACGTCATTCTTGCGTGACGTCATTGGGATTGTTGTAAATAAACGTTTGTTTTGATACGTCGCAATATATATAATGTGTTAAAAATAATATCACTGCAAACAATTAAACCAGATTTATAAAGCGTCCTGAAAGTTTAAAATCAAGTGTTAGCACAATTTACCAGCCGGGAATCGTTAACTAAAACCGCGACCGCTAACATGCTAACGTCGTCGCAGATTAAAGACCTAACAAGCAAACAACACTGCATAGCTGTAGATAGGTTATTGTCTCTAGTTAATGGTTGTCTTCGTATGTGATTCATTATGGTTACTGACTGATTGATTGTTTCTTTTGCGCAAATGTTGCGTTTAGCTGGCGGCTGAAAGACATTATCATGCTCTTAAGCTTTTACCATTTGGTAAACGGTACTCTATCTTTTTTATATTCCCGTTCAACGTAGCAGTTCCCGCTCAACAAGTTCTAATGACAAAAATCTGTAATGACAAAAAATTAAAAACGAAAGATGAAAATTAGCTTAGCCGCAAGCAACTAAGATACTCAAAATGTTAATTGTGCGCCTATCTTTAAAAAGGGAACATTTGCTTTAAGGCAGCATATATCTACATCGTAGCTGACAACAAAATTCGGGATTGATAATCAGCTGTAACGCAAATGTTTCACACGGTACCACTGGTGTCATGATAATTTAATTGCTGCTCTAGAACTTTGTACTTGTTATTAATCAGAAGTAGCAGTGTGCGTTTGCGTTGTACATTTGTGTTCGCTATGGGTTGTAATCGTTGTTGTGATAAAACAGCAGTAAGTAAGTTTAAAAGAGTTCTACTAAGAAACAAATGTTCATTGACTGCGTGTTACAGACGGTTTAAATAAGTAACTAGATCGTTAATTGTAGTCGTAGTCATTCATTTTTAATACGCCATTTTGTGCAAGACAAACTTATTTGAGAAAATTATATATTCATAGTTTAAACTGTGTTATCAGCCTCCTGTGATTCACAGCTGTTGGCTTAAAATGTAATCGGTTACGATGTTACTTACCCAGAATGATGCTTTAAACTATTAGTTTAATACACTGAAGAGTGGAATTCTGAAAGTAATCTTCTAACATCTTATTGTCATTTGGGAAATTCCAGTTGTATTTTGTTTTGAATCGTTTGTGGACTAGGTATACTTGTTTACTTGACAGTGCCTTCCTGTTCACTTAGTATACATTTTTGTGATTAGAATAGGGGATGAGTGTGAATTATTTGAACTTTTTTTTTTTTAAATGGCAGACACCTATAATTAGGTGTCATCTACATTTTAGTAAAGTAGATGAAAGGGCTATTAACTTTTTTAATGTAACGAATCACATGTTTAATGTTAGTAAGTAGTAGTGGGGGGTGTTTTTATTGTTTTTGCTAAATGAAAAACTGTTAAAAAAAATTTTTAAATGGTTAGAAAAAGCAGATTGAATTAATGAACTGTTGCCATTTACATTTACTGATCTTACCATTATATTGTTAAAACGTTTTGTTTTAAGCATTTAAAAATAACTTCATTTTAGTATTTTTCTTAAACAGTGGCGTTGAGTCAATATTTCTCTTATTTACCTATATCTTGAAAGGCATTTTTTGTTTTAAATTGTTTCGTCAAAACTTATGAGGAACATCTGATTAATAACTGAAAAATAATAACAAATAAAACTGAGTATAGCCTAATTCTACATTAAATAGAACGAGGAGTACAATAGTCGAACACAAGTCAACGAACTTTGCAGTAAAAACGAAGAGTTTACTCCTAACAGTTCAACAAATAATGATGCAAAAAAAATGAACAGTTTATTCTGAACAAGTCAACGAAAGTTGCAATAAAACAAACCGTTTAGGACTACTCCAAACAGAGAACTAAACTAGAACAGTGCCTTGTCAATACTGTTTCTCGACTCCACATTCATTTTTAAAACAGAAAACAACAGGTATGTAGCATTTCTCTGATTCATTTTGCTTTAGAAGTGAGAAATGTTTATCTTCAAACGCCTTTCTATGAAAAAGTCTGTATGCACACAAACAGGTTCCATTCTTTGTGTCAGTAAACTGGGATAATAGACTAGAGTGTGTGCATGAGTCCGAGTGTGTAGGGGGTATTAGTGGAGTAGCTAAATCGAAGGGGCAGAGTAAAGAGCAGTTAAACTGTTTGTTTCTGTTAAACAGTTCATTCAGTTTTTTTTTTTTTCAGAAAACTGTTTTTTTTCCCTAACAGTTATGCATTTTGTGCCAACACTAGTGTGTAGCAATTAATGCAATTAAAATCAGAGCACTTAAATAATAATTTAAAAAATGGGCGTTTTCACACTAGCCGACACGACGTTGACACAACACCGACACGATATCGGCGCATTATCGGTGGGAACAAAAAGTAAAGAAATGTTATGGAACCGTTTCACACTCACCGACGTGTCGGCGGACAGCAGCTCTCCCATCTTGGTCGGCGCTCTGTTATCACCGACAGTTCACTCTGCCTAGCACATTAACTTAGGTCAGTTGTTGAATATTTTGTGAAATGACTACTTTTAAGTATGACATACCGGTAGTGACATTGATTGAACTTGTTGAGACGAAGCCTTGTTTGTGGGACAAGACAGATGAAGGAAATAAAAATATTTTGATAATATCTGTCAAGTTAACTGAAATATAATCAAATGTTTCTTTTCTCATTCGAAAAAGATTGAAAAACTTGTTAGGATCTAAAATCAGCTTATCAAATAAGGTGTAGTATGCACCTTCTACATAGCGAATTTTAATAATCTGGTGAACCTAATACTTTCTATCTACTTTTCGTCTTCTCCGTCTTAAATATAACAAATATATAAATACAATCTTCTGTTGAATTCAGCCATTTGTATAAACTACACTCACTACGGCCGATATGTCGACATCTGTCGTCTTGAGTGTGAAAGTACCTTCTCGATATCGTGTCGGTGTCGTTGTAGGGTCGATGTCGTGTTGGTAAGTGTGGAAACGCCCAATGCGCGAACAAAACTGTATATTGTGGATGTTAATGTTTTGTAGATTTACTAATAAAATTCATAATCTAGTTTGCAGTCTAAAATTAATTTTCATTTTTATTTATTGTGTGCTTGATTGTTCTTAATTTTAACTAATCTCTGATTTCTTTGCATACAGTAGTTTATTATTTATTAAACATTTCTTTTTCCTTTCAAGTTTCGTAAAAAATGAAGACATTTGGTATATATAATCTTTTAATATTGCCAGTTGGGTTAAAGTTGTCATTTTATCGTTGATAAACACCAGTTCTATCCACAAAACAGTTTTAATGCGCCCTTATCCTCAAAGAAGTGTCGGGCCAGATGAAGAAATTTTCAACAACGGTTGTCACTTGCTAGGCAAACTGTGGAATGTGCGTTTGGGATCATTAGCAATAAATGGCGTATACTCCTAAAAGCATTTGAAGTGACTCCAGAACGAGCAGATAACATTGTAAAATGCATATGCTTATTACACAACTTAACTAAAGACAGGGAAGGGTTGATACAAATTCAACCTTCTTCTGTTGATCCTAGGGATCGCCTTGCACGATTTGCTAATAGAGGTCAGAATAGAAGTGCTGCTCGAGCATGTCAGATAAGAGAAACTTTTAAAACTTATTTTGTAAACAACGGTTCAATGTAGATAACATGTTACAGGATGCTAAATATTGTATACTTTCCTAACAATACTACAAAAGTTATCTGATATTAATTATTATGCTAAATGTAAAAAATGAATAATAAAAATAATAATAATAATAAAAAGAAACTTATCAGGTTCGTTCATTTCCACCGACACCTTGTTCCACAATTTTTTTTTAACATTCCGCATATGATAATTTGATTCCCTTTGGGCTTTTGTGACGTCTCCCTTGTTAAGACATTACAAAAGTCGGGAACCAGTTCAATTTGTTACCTGTTGATTGAACTAGCTGCCGTTGTTAGTAAACCTTACTTACTAACCAATTATAACACATTATTACATAGGAATTAGTCAAGGATTGCATAAATTTATTCACTCGCTGGGTGTTGGCAAAAACATCTCTTTATTATTATATTAAAATCTCATAGTTTACTTTACTTTTAAAAGAATTACTCTAGTAAATTCTGCATATAATATTTTAAAAATTTTAAAGTCTTATTCCTTTTATCTCAAAAGTATTCATCTAGATATTGTTTTAAGTACCACGGATCCAGGTGTCAACTCTGTTATGTTTTAATTTATCACAAGTTTAACCAAATTATTTGAAGAATAATTTCGGTTGTAAATTATAGAATTACCTTACATTTAGATATCGTGATGTTACTACTACTTCATTACAGAAATTACAAATCTTATATGTTATTCTTTAAATTATCAAAGTTCTTTACTGTTCTTTTGTTACTTCTCTTGTTGAAACAAATTTTTACAAATGTTATGTTTGGATATCACCTGAATTTAACATGAGATTGCTGTGGGGTCCATGATGGTCATCTTCTGTCGTCTTCTAGGGTGCGATCCACGGTTCCTCTTGATGCTCCATTAGGTTGATGGTTTCTGGTAGTCTCGTACTAGACGATCGGATTTTTGTACTAGAAGTTCATACTGTTGTTTGAGTTTTCCACTTCTGGAGTCAGTCATTCACATTTTACACCTTAATTACAGTTCTTATTTTTGCAGTACTAAAATATGGTAAGTAACATATCTTACCACTTACAGTTTTTTTCTTTAAGAGATGTGTCGGCTAAGTTTTCCTTTCTTTTTTTTTTAATTTCTGCACACACACTACATTATATATTTTTTTATTATTTCCACGCTACATTGATCAAAACGAGATCACCACAAACTGGATAGAATTTTTTTAACGGCATACACCTACGTGTATATTGACAACTCAGAACCGACATCTTTACATGTCGAAGTTTCTCCAGCGAATGTGTGCATAGTTTAGCAGCGAGGGGTCTGTAAGCTGGCGCGGTTTTACGCACTGAGAAAATAGTTCGTTCTTTTATGTGGTATTAATTATTCATTAATTAAATCATAATACTTTACGTTACTTTTTGGTTATGAATTAGGAATTTCCTTATTTATTTAGTATGTATTTTATTTAATTAACGTAATTATTATTATTAGCTAAATAACACCGTTCTTTGCATGTTGGTATGGGACAATTTCAAGTTGATGCAGGAATCTAGGTATAGGTAAGGGGTGGATAATACTCTTACTTGTTATAAAGCAAAATTTTTTTTGTGCGATTTAAACATTTTTTTTAAAATCGTCACATCCTCCTGCACCTAACGATGAAGACGGGTGGTGGGGGTAATAATAGGAAATCTAATAAACACAATTACATTTGTTTCTTTCGTGAAATTCCCTTTCTCTCATTTCTTAACTACTACCTTAATATTATTTACATATAAAGAAATATTATTTATTTATCTACTTATTATTCTTAGTTTCCATAACTTCACAATATCTTGGCCCGACTGATTACGTTTGCATACTCTAACTATATTGGTTAGCTTTCTGCACTTTCTTTAACCCTTGTAAAGAACTCTTTCAGTGCGGCGCCTTTGTGACTGTGTTACGTATTTATCCCTGTATCTCTTAATTCTACTACAGTAATCTAAAGTCAATCCCATACTTGACCTTAGATCCTATCTTAACAATAATTTCTTATTCTACTGAGATAAGCGGAATTTCACAAAGGGGAATCTTTATTTACTTTTAAACAATTGGCAGTTACAATCTAAGAGGGGTCAAACACTTTACACTGGACGCATTGTATTATACACTAGGGTGGTGTTCATTGTTTAGCGATGCTGCCACTTATAACAATAGGGGATGGTTACTACAATATTTCCTGCACGAACGAGTTTGTCTCTTACTGGCAAGCTGGGGGAATTATTTTAAACAGGCCACGACCGGGTGTTTACACGATTCAAATATACTTTTATTATTATTTTCTCTTTACTTATTTTACTACTACACTTTACACTTTTATTACACATTATTTTTATTTAAGCTATTATTAAACCTTTTTATTTAAAGTACTTATTATTTATTTTATATCAAACACTTATAAAATTTGAATTCATTTAAACACACACACATATATCTCTTATTACATATAGAATCTTATACTAATTAATCAAATTAAATTTATCTCACAACAGTTCAATTTTCTGTACTGTCATATATAATCAGTCAAAACAAAACGCTAACATCATTTTATAGTGGAGAGAAATTTCACATACGAAGAGTTCATTGCTTTAACAATAACACAAAGGGTCAGCTGATTGGGGGAGTCTTATTGTTTGCATAGGGAGGTTTAACAAGTAGGGTGATTCAGACAATTGTTCTGAGGACAATTCAGAACAGGAAATTATCCTGTTTAGGAATGTCTGTTATGTCCGCGAGGGGAGTTTTGTATGGGATGCGTACATACCAAGGGGAGAGTTTACATTTCTCGACACGCTTTTAACATGAAACAGCTTGTCACTACCGACAGGTTTAAAATGGAATATTTACCAGCGATGACTTGTTTATTACGGCAATGTCCCAATACTAATATTATATCTTAATTAAAACTTTACTCATTTATTTGTTCCCGATTTCAGAGTGAATAAATTTATGTATTCTTCAAAGTTACTGTTAATGAATTATAACAATGTACACAATTATTTATTTTTTTAAAGCAGCAGAGTGGCGCAATTTTGTGTGACACGATGCTCGCAACTATTTTAACTTTAAGCAGAGTGGCGCAATTTTGTGACGTCTCCCTTGTTAAGACATTACAAAAGTCGGGAACCAGTTCAATTTGTTACCTGTTAATTGATCTAGCTGCCGTTGTTAGTAAACCTTACTTACTAACAAATTATAACACATTATTACATAGGAATTAGTCAAGGATTGCATAAATTTATTCACTCGCTGGGTGTTAGCAAAAACATCTCTTTATTATTATATTCAAATCTCATAGTTTACTTTACTTTTAAAAGAATTACTCTAGTAAATTCTGCATATAATATTTAAAAAATTTTAAAGTCTTATTCCTTTTATCTCAAAAGTGTTTATCTAGATATTGTTTTAAGTACCACGGATCCGGGTGTCAACTCTGTTATGTTTTAATTTATTACAAGTTTAACCAAATTATTTGAAGAATAATTTTGGTTGTAAATTATAGAATTACCTTACATTTAGATATCGTGATGTTACTACTACTTCATTACAGAAATTACAAATCTTATAAGTTATTCTTTAAATTATCAAAGTTCTTTACTGTTCTTTTGTTACTTCTCTTGTTGAAACAAATTTTTACAAATGTTATGTTTGGATATCACCTGAATTTAACGTGAGGTTGCTGTGGGGTCCATGATGGTCATCTTCTGTCGTCTTCTAGGGTGCAATACACGGTTCCTCTTGATGCTCCATTATGTTGATTGTTTCTGGTAGTCTCGTACTAGACGATCGGATTTATGTACTAGAAGTTCATACTGTTGTTGTTTGAGTTTTCCACTTCTGGAGTCAGTCGTTCACATTTTACACCTTAATTACAGTTCTTATTTTTGCAGTACTAAAATATGGTAAGTAACATATCTTACCACTTACAGTTTTTTTCTTTAAGAGATGTGTCGGCTAAGTTTTCCTTTCTTTTTTTTTATTTCTTCACACACTACATTATATATTTTTTTATTATTTCCACGCTACATTGATCAAAACGAGAACACCACAAACTGGATAGAATCTTTTTAACGGTATACACCTACGTGTATATTGACAACACAGAACCGACATCTTTACATGTCGAAGTTTCTCCAGCGAATGTGTGCATAGTTTAGCGGCGAGGGGTCTGTAAGCTGGCGCGGTTTTACGCACTGAGAAAATAGTTCGTTCTTTTATGTGGTATTAATTATTCATTAATTAAATCGTAATACTTTACGTTACTTTTGGTTATGAATTAGGAATTTCCTTATTTATTTAGTACGTATTTTATTTAATTAACGTAATTATTATTAGCTAAATAACACCGTTCTTTGCGTGTTGGTACGGAACAATTTCAAGTTGATGCAGGAATCTAGGTATAGGTAAGGGGTGGATAATACTCTTACTTGTTATAAAGCAAAATTTTTTATTTGTGCGATTTAAACATTTTTTTAAAATCGTCACAGGGCCCACATATGTTTTCTCTCTTGAACAAGTAATATTAACTTTTCACAATCCATTTTCACTGATCAACGCACTAGTTCGCACAAAAAAATTCAAATGCAACTGGATCGGTTCGCACTTCGCAACTATACGCAAGATTACGGACGAACAAGATTTGCCCACTGGACGTGGGTTAACTCATTAACATCTGTTTGGATCGTTCGTCCGTTTTCGTGCGAAGTTGGCCGAACTCGACTTCACACCTTTCCGCTCCCAGTGGACGTGAGGCTTAAGTCATTAAGTTCACTTGTATATGTATTAAGTAAACTGTCTTCATCATCTAAGTTGTTATTCAGATGTTTGCTTTACATACTGCAATTCTTACTGACATGACTTTCAATAAATTATTATAACATTATTTGAATGCATTATAATATTACTTAAATTGTTTATTAAAACAGAAGTTTTCATTTTATATTTTTCAGCTCATTAAAGCTATTTATATTGTTCACGAAATTAAAGAAGTGTACACGGCTCGTCCAAAAACTAAAAATTTCCATTAACCTTGATGCTGTTACGAGACAGCAGTTTTTCCAAACTCCGCTTAAATTGTAAAGTGTTGGATTATTATTCCACCCTCCCTTTGACTTAATACATGAGAAGAACAGTTCTAGGTGATTTTATGAAATCTTGTAAGTTAAAATATATTTTTTTAAAGGATTCTCCATTTTTATTGTTACGACTGTCTACTTGATCGTCGTAGGTAGAGTGGAAACAAAATACAAGACACCAATTAAGTCACTAATTACCAGCTTTAATTTTGACAGTTAAACAGTTCGTAATTAACAACACAGTCTCTACAACAAATCAATTAAAAATTGTTCACATGCAAATAAATGTCAACTAATATTAAAACACAATTGTATTACAATATACCGCCTGATTATAAAACACAACACTTCACTAGTAACCACTTGAACGCACACAGTAATATTGCTTGTAATCGCGCGACAATAACTGAAAACTAAGCAGCAGGTATGAGCTATTTATAGTCTACTGTGTTCCATAACATGCATCCTTAACAAGCCATCGAAAATTCTAGAGGACACTTCAGCGCAACTTCGCAGAAACACGCACTGCTGGGCTAATTGAGATGATTCCAGAACGCACGAGACGTGCTGCATTACGTAATACTGCCTCACATGTCAAGTGTTACGTAGGCCACCGGATTACATTCCGGATCCCTCTGGAACGTTTGATAAACACGTAGATTGTTCTGTGATGTTGTAACATTGCCCCCTCCTTAAGCCTGTTCGTCCCGAACTGGCAAACCCGTCTCTGAAGTAATACTCGACCAGGCGATCTAGGTGGACGTCCTTGCGAAAGATAATTCTCTGGTTCTTCGAATTCAGTCGCGTGTGATCCGAACATCACGTTCCCAGGAATGCGAGTCTTCCGCTCAACCACAAGTATTGCTGGATCATTCCCGTTGCGTCATGTACTGATGACCTAAACACCACTGGCTGATCCAAGTTTGTTTGGTTCTTGTCAACAACCTCTTGCGTAACCTCATGTTCTGCCACTTTGCCCTCGGGCACTTCTATCAGCTCAGGAACAAGCAAGAGTTTTATCTCGACACCCATAGTTGGCTTTCCAATCACTTCTTTTCTTGTTACACTTATTTGTATTTCCTCTGCTAGTTCTTCCTCCATTTCCGCTTGCAATAGGGAGGGTTCCTCTTGACCAGACCTGTTGACTTTTTCTTCGACTAATGCCACTTGCTTAATCGAATGGTTGGTAAACCCTGTCATTTTAGCCATGCAAAGCTTTATCTTCTCTTGGCCAACCTTCAGGACATTCTCTCTTTAAGTCCACAACGAATCCATAGGCATTCATAATGTCCGTGCCAAGAATCACTTCATCGACAGTGTCTGCAACGAGCATTTGGTGGCGAATCTCGAGAAGTCGCAGGCGTACACGTACGTCTACCTTCCTAGCACCTTGACGGGGCTTCCAGTCATAGTCTGTATTGTATAAGAGCTAATTAGAGGCTGGCGGTTGCTGACTAAGTCAGGACGCACAATGGACACTGTTGCACCCGTGTCAACTGTAAATGATGTTGGTTTACCTTCCGCAAATCCATTGACAATCAAGTTTCCACTGGTCTTATATAGCGTGGAAACTGTGTGCTGTTCTCGGGCTTTACTTCTCCAATTGGTGCGATTACTCTCTTCTCTCGGTATCTTCTTCTCCCAGCAGTCTACCTGTAGATGACCACGTTTGCCACAGTTGTAACATTTCGGTCTTCTCTTTTTCAAATTGTTGCGACTCTCTTGAACTTTTGAATTGTTTGTCCGACAACATTGTTTTTCTGCACCCATCATAACGGCAATGTGATACAGGGATCTTCTGACTGGAATGTGGTGGCACAAACCCATTAATGTAGCGGGACGCTGACTTGGCAGCTTCAAACTCTAGGGCGTGAACAAGAGCTTCTGAGCTATTTTAGTGCCTTGCCATTCGTAACATTTGCTGAAGTTCACAATCTCCGATGCCATCAATAAATGTCTGCACCGCAAACCTTATTCGAAAATCTTCTGGTGCTTCAGGATAGGCCAATCTAATCAATCTGCCAATACTTGCTTAAAACTCTTGAAGACTCTCCCTGGAACGTTGTCGTCTTGTTCTCAACTGAGCGTAGTACACATCTCGCAAATGTTTATCACCGTAGCGTAATTCTAGAGGTTTTATCAACTCGGCATAGATGTTCTGGCTGTCAGGTGGCACTTTCTGTAGTAGTTTTGCCGCAGGTCCTTTTAATGCAAGAACGAGTGAAACTGCCTTGTTTTTCTCCGTCAAATTATTTGCGCATGCAGCAGCTACGAATTGGCGTAAATACGTCGCCCAGTGGGTGCTTCCATCACAGGTTGGGGCCTTAAAATGAACTGTCCCAACCGCAGGCTAGGTGACCTTCTCTATTGACTTTTCTGTGTCTTTCTCTGTCTTTATCATTGGTACAGTCTGTTCACAAAGTTGTTTTGGTTGTAACTTCAGGCACTGCTCGACTTCATGTTTAATCTGCACTTTTATATTTGTAATCGAGTCTTCTATTTTTGTTGACATAGCTTTTTCCACACTCGTGACTGATTTTTCTACTTCAGCTATTTTATTTGACATGGATTCTTCTACGTCAGATATTCTGGTAATGTGATTATTAAGCTCACCTCGTAATTCACCTACGTCACCTTGTAGGAGACCCAATTCTGTGGTAGTATGTTCTTGCATCTGCTTTTGCTCATGAATTAACGCTTTGATGTCATCTGCTTCACGTTTACGTTCCTCTGCCTCCTGCTTACATTCTTCTTTTTGTCTTTCTTCTGTTTCTAGCATTAGTGCTTTCTGACGTTCCTCAGCCTCTTCTCTTTCCTGCCTGCATTTTGCATCCTGTCATTTTTCTGCTTCTTCCACCTCCTGCCTGCGTTTCTCATCCTGTCGTTTCTCTGTCTGTAACAGCAGCACCTGTAAATTTTCCATCATCTGACTGGCATCCATTGTTTTCCAATTAATTACGAATTACACTCGTCTTCTACAAAGTTTCCACTGTTAACCGTTCTATCCCAGTTCTGACACCACTGTTATGAAGGTCTACTTGATCGTCGTAGGTACAGTGGAAACAAAATACAAGACACCAATTAAGTCACTAATTACCAGCTTTAATTTTCACAGTTAAACAGTTCGTAATTAACAACACAGTCTCTACAACAAATCAAATAAAAATTGTTCAGACGCAAATAAATGTCAACTAATATTAAAACATAATTGTATTACAATATACCGCCTGATTATAAAACACAACACTTCACTAATAACCACGTGAAAGCACACAGTAATATCACTTGTAATCGCACGACAATAACTGAAAACTAAGCAGCAGGCATAGGCTATTTATAGTCTACTGTGTTCCATAACATGCGTCCTTAACAAGCCATCGAAAATTCCAGAGGACACTTCAGCGCAACCTTCGGAGAAACACGCACCGCTGGGCTAATTGAGATGCTGCCTCACATGTCAAGTGTCACGTAGGCCACCGCATTACATTCCGGATCCCTCTGGAACATTCGATAAACATGTAGATTGTTCTGTGATGTAACAGTATAATAAACTTAACACTCATTTCTTTAATTGAATAAACACAACTTGAAAATCCTAATAAAAATGTTTTCATTAGGATTGAAATTTAAATCGTAAAATTCATGTTTCCATTGTCAAAGCCACAATGGCTTCTAGTAGCTATAAGTCACAAGCCACCTAGCTACTAGAAGTCACAAGATGGAACAGAAATAAGGTAATATAATTGAAATGCTAATTCATTTCATTTCACGTGAAATTGAACTAAGCGACTGCTGTCAGAAATGTATGTGGCTGTTTCTTGCCTGAAGGAAGTGGGGGGAATGTAGTTGCTGCCGGAGGGGTTTCACAGTGCTGATGTAAGTGGGAAGTAGTTCCTACAGTAGGTATAACATACCTCTATGTTTGAACTAATTCTTCATTGCTGATGTCAAACACACTTTTTTTGTAACAGCACATGAATGAGTCCAGTTTGTATCATCAGATGCTAAATAAATAGTCCCTTCAGTGCTACCAAGCTACTGAACACTAGGTTGTAGTGCAGCTTGTTAGGTGGACCACATGGTTTTGTAGTGCAGCTTGGTAACACTGTATTCCCATTACTTTTCAGCTGTCAGTTTGGAAGTTATAAGTACAAATGTATAGTACTTGTGTAACAACTTGGTAACACTATTCTTGCATATGTTCATAGAAATTCTATTAAAAAGATTTTGAACTATTCTAAAATTAACTTCTGATTGGCTGGTAAAATGCCTGATGTAGAGAAAAGTCTGTCTATTATACACATATTTCTCAACATAATCATCACCTACATTAAGAGACTTCTCAGACCTTGACACCATCTTTTGCAGTCCACAGTTAAGATCCGTACTGTTCATGACCTTAGCATTGATTTTAAAGTAGTAGATGATCACCTAGTCTTTCATCTTTGTGTAGAGATGGTAATGGTAGACACTTGCACTTCTCGTGGAGAAGCATTCTTTGTAATTATCTCGCATCCTTTGTTTTGGATTATCCTCTGAACGTGATAAGGCATTTCACAATCAACTTGTTATTGTAGTGGTCTTTGTTGCTGTGAATTCAGTCAGCAAAATTTAGATAGAAGTTATGAAAAAATGTGTAACACAGCTGGTAGGTGGTTACACCCATAAAGATCTTTGACGTCTGTCCCTCTGTTAGCCGCCCACTTATTAGTCCAGTCAATAGAGATTTTTTTGTGTTATTAAATTTAACAGCAAACCAGCTGTGCGATAATTTGAAAAATATTCCATAGATGTTAAAAACCAAAATTGCAACAGCAAATAACCTTTTGCAAATTTTAGCAACAATAAAAAACCATAAAAAATAGTGCTTTTTTACTTTTTTGCTCATAGTAAGGAACGTATTGAAGAAAAATCATTTTACTATCAATAAGAAAGTTGTAGAGAATTGAAAAATCTTTAAAATGGTCGTTTGTAAGCCCAGATCGGTGCATTTTTCACCGAGAAAAGCCGGAAAAACTGCTAAAAAGCGCGTTTTTTTTTAAATTCATAACTTTGTCAAAAATGAAGCTGAAGCATTCACCTTCCGCCAAGTGATAGCTAATGATATGTAGATTAATCAGGCTCAAGATAGTTTTTGACGGATAAGTAGTTCTTGCACAGTTGCAGTTTAAACAAATTATAGCATTATTTTGCAAAATTCACAGTATTAACCAGGGTGCACCGATTTTAATTTACCAAACGAATTTTGAAAATGCATATTATAAATTACAATTCGTCTACCTTCCGCCAAGTGATAGCTAATGATATGTAGATTAATCAGGCTCAAGATAGTTTTTGACGGATAAGTAGTTCTTGCACAGTTGCAGTTTAAACAAATTATAGCATTATTTTGCAAAATTCACAGTATTAACCAGGGTGCACCGATTTTAATTTACCAAACGAATTTTGAAAATGCATATTATAAATTACAATTCGTCTATCTTGGATTTTTATATAAATTACGTTAAATGTGTTAAAAATGTCTTCATACATAGCGTTAAACGCGCGAGCTTGTGCTCGAAGCCAAACGGAGTCTAGGTAGTGGGGGGATGAGCCAGCGAAGGAGAAGAGAGAACTCGCGCGGCATTGTAGTGAACTATAAGATACATTTGTTTTGTTTTTGATCGATATAAATTATTTAATAGTATAGTGATATTATTAATGATATTGTTAGTGGTCTAATTAATTTATAAGACGAGTGTTGTATATAATTCAAGGTAAGTTGTACAATTATATATAATAATAAAATAATTCTACTTCTTTAGATAAATAACTATAGTTGTTCGAACAAAAGAGAATAAACATTTTAACTTTCATTCTAAAATTATTGAATACTTTTCTAGAAATTCAAAATTTAAAGTTTCGGTTGAGGAAGCTCGTATATCAATATTAACTCAAATTATACGTATTTTGTATAATTCAATTAACTTTTTTTGTATATGTACTAATTATTATGATTCTGACAAATGTTACTCAGATATTAAAAATATATAAAATTAATATTTTAATTATCGGTATTATCAACATACATCTAATTCACAGGTGATTAACTTGCGACATTACGATTTGCCATATTTTTGGTCATGGATCCTAACGAGAAAAATAAGATTCGTCTTATTCAAATGCTATGCACAACTTTGAACAGTTCAGGTTTTCGGACAAAAATTGCTTTTGAGGATGCTGATTTCCTCATTGTCAATTCTGCAATTGAACATGCACGCATTGAAAATCAAACAACTGTTGTAATTGTAGGTGAAGATATCGATCTTCTGGTAATTTTAAATCAACATGCTCAAGATTATAATAATATATATTTTTTTAAAGCAGGCAAAGGTCGTGAATCAAATAAGTATTATACCTGCAACAGCTTTAAGCACAAAGAGTTGCAGTCCAGAGTTGGTTTTTTGCACGTTTTTTTAGGATGTGACACAACGTCTTGTTTATATAAGCAAGGTAAACAAAAATTAATTAATTAATAGTTTGGAAGCAACAAAATTACAAGAACTCGCAAAAATATTTTATAAAAATGATGCCACCAAAGGTCAAATAGGCTAGCTAGAAATGCTTGTATTTTAATTCGCAATCTATATAGTAATAAAGCCGAAAAAACTTTAATACAAAAGAGTAATAATTTTAGTTTAAATGATCTTCGCTATTTGCATTATACCAAAGCGAAGGTTAAACCGAATTTTGCTTTTGAAACCTTGCCACCGTCGGAGGGTGCAGCAAAAGAACATGCTTTCCGCACGTATTACCACTTACAATTGTGGCTTGGTAATATAAATTTAAATCCGACGCAGTGGGGATGGAAAGTGGTCATTAATCATTTGGTTCCCATTGGATCACAAGATCCACCAATGCATGAGAATTTGCTAAAACAAATCTCATGTGGATGCAAAACAGGCTGTAATACTAATTCGTGTACCTGCAGAAAGCATGGTTTGGAATGTTCCGAATTATGTGCTAATTGCAGTGACGGAGCATGTTCAAATATTACGATTGAAACATTTAATAACGAGGATGAAATTGAAGAAAATGATTTGGATAATATGGTTGAATGCAGTGAACTAGATGTAATTATTGAGAATTAATGCGAAGTACCACACAAAAAGCGAAAAATGTAATATTACGATTATGTTAAGCGATAGTCTTGCGATTATGTATATCATTTGTATGTATATTTTGTAATAAAGTATTTTTAAAATACGTTATTTGTAATATTATTCAGATGGTTTCCAATAAACTGTTTCAAACAACTTAAATTTTAAGCGTTATATAATCCGCCTTATGTAGCCCCTAATGCGAGCAGCCCGGGCTAAACAAAACAAATGTATCTTATAGTTCACTACAATGCCGCGCGAGTTCTCTCTCCTCCTCTCCTGGCTGGTCCCCCCCACTACCTAGACTCCATTTGGCTTCGAGCGCAAGCTCGCGCGTTTAACGCTATGTACGAAGACATTTTTAACACATTTAACGTAATTTATATAAAAATCCAAGATAGACGAATTGTAATTTATAATATGCATTTTCAAAATTCGTTTGGTAAATTAAAATCGGTGCACCCTGGTTAATACTGTGGATTTTGCAAAATAATGCTATAATTTGTTTAAACTGCAATTGTGCAAGAACTACTCATCCGTCAAAAACTATCTTGAGCCTGATTAATCTACATATCATTAGCTATCATTTGGCGGAAGGTGAATGCTTCAGCTTTATTTTTGACAAAGTTATGAATTTAAAAAGAAAACACGCTTTTTAGCAGTTTTTCCGGCTTTTCTCGGTGAAAAATGCACCAATCTGGGCTTACAAACGACCATTTTAAAGATTTTTCAATTCTCTACAACGTTCCTATTGACAGTAAAACGATTTCTTCAATATGTTCCTTACTATGAGCAAAAAAGTAAAAAAAAAAAAACTATTTTTTATGGTTTTTATTGTTGCTAAAATTTGCAAAAGGTGATTTGCTGTTGCAATTTTGGTTTTTAACATCTATGGAATATTTTTCAAATTATCGCACAGCTGGGTTGCTGTTAAATTTAATAACAAAAACAGCCTTTTTTTTGCTCTATTGCCTGGGCTGTATGGTGTTAGGCTTGGGTGTCATCTGCAGACTCATATGACAAGACTTATTTTACTTTATCAGTCACAGTTAAGTATCCACCTTTTCCCACCCCATCGTGCACATTTGCGCATCTCCCTGAATGTACTCCAACTTTCCCAGCATTGCCACTCAAGAAGTTTTACAATAATCATGATAGAGCTAACTATGGCTCTCAGCAGTTGTGTCTTTCTGCTCATAGAAAAAAAAGACTCTTTCCCACAGATAGCAGGAGATCTTTCTCACAGCTGGTAGGAGAGGCAGTGACATGGCCCACATTTTCTTTGTCATTAATCAACAGTACTAAACCGACAGTGGATTAGGATATAATAGTCTAACAAATTGCTGGTAGTTATTGCACTCATGCTAGGTTGCTATGACTAACAGTTTATTTTTTCCAGCTGATCAGAAGTTGACTCTTGATTAGCTTTTCTGCAGCATAATTACTATAATAGAGTTTAAAATTAATTTTTTAAAAAACCCGTTTTAGTAAGGTGAATGTTCAAAAATAAATTTGATCCATCTGGCTTACAACCAGCCTGAATACGAGTGCAATAAAACTATTACAATGGTACAACAGGACATGTAATGTTTATTAGTCAAGTAGCTTACATTTCATTGGTGATTTCAGACTTCTGAATCCTTTGATTCGTTGATTCTTTCATAAAACTATGAACAACAACAGCAAAATGGATATGTATGTTAGGAGACATCTTCTGATAGTTACAGAAGTGTATGCATATTGTTTTGATATATATTTATATACATATATATTTTCTATATGCGTAATAACTCAAAGTTTCTTGCAGTCAGTATATAATATTGTATTCAATATAGTTACTTCTGCAAGTAGTGTATTCCGTTTTTGTCGTTTCAATACCTGATGCATGTTTCAGCATCAGCATCATTAGAGGTGTGTGTGTAAATGCATATACAGAAGATATAAGTGTGTGTGTGTGTGTGTGTGTGTGTGTGTGTGTGTGTGTGTGTGTGTGTGTGTGTGTGTGTGTGTGTGTGCTTCTGACTATTGTGAGCTTATATTCCTTCTTTATGTTAATATTTGACTATATTAAGTAGATGAATTTAGCGTTTTAATATAACACAAGTTTTTTTACTTCCATGTTCCATAAGGAAATCGACGTATGGTGATTGCAAAAAAAAATCGTGTTCGAGATAATTGCAGATTCTGATTGTACTACCCTCAAAACATGAAAAAAAGTCATAGTGCGGGATCGGCGTGGAATTTTTTGAACAATAAATTTGTACTTGTACATCCATCCATCGATGTAGCTTGGACGTCACTAGCGCGCTTCACGTGTCGCGACAGTTTCCCATGTACCTCTTCCTTCCCCCATACCTGTATCGAACAAATGAATCGATTGAGCGAGTAGTTTCTTTCAGTCATTTGCTCGCCGGCGCTGGTCTAGTCAATCATTCAAACAAATCTCGCTCGTTCGTTGTTTATTTTCGAACATAAAGTACCTAGTCGTAAAGTGATTTGTGTTACTTGTTATGTAAGTAATAAAAACTTTATATGTTATACTTATTTAACTATTAGTTTACAAGTTTTATTGTACTATAATATTGGTATAGTCTGTAGTATATTTTCGCTAATTCATACGCTTAACCTAACACACATAACCCCATCTTTCTTCAACTTAAGTGTTCCTATTTTTTTATTAAATTAATTTTACGTTAGGATACAAATGTTACACAATTTTTTTTTAAATTTTGACGTCTTATTCTACAGGTACAAATAGCCAAACATGTCAAACGAAGCAGGTAAACGTGAGAAAGATATTTGAAATTATTTCGTAAAAACAGGTGAAAGTGATGTTCTATGTGCAATGACATTTTGGAAATAAGTCAACGATCGACGAAAGGTTTGAAGTATCATTTGAAGTCTAAACCTTGCATAGATTTAGAAACTTCTAGAACTCAAGCATCCGTACAACCACGACCATCAACTTCAAAAGATGACTCAATAAAAATGGTTGATCGTCGATGTGATGTCGAAGATCCAAATATACCAAAGAAAAAGGCCAAAACAATTAATAGTATTGATACCTATTTAATCAAAGAACACTCTTAAAGAGTATATGATATCTAGAATGGTGGCGAAAGATGGCCTATCTTTCAATTGTCTCTGCACTTCTGAAGATTTAAGATATTTATTTTCGAAAAGCGGGTTTAGTCTTCCTACATCTCCTAATACTATAAAATCGATTGTTGAAAATTTCTCAGAAACAGTTAAAGCTGACATCATTAAGAAACTACAAAATCTTAAAATACGTGGACAAAAATTTTCTTTGACTTTCGATGAATGGACGTCTATAAAAAAATCGAAGATATTTGAACGTGAATGTACATCATATGGGGACACATTTTAATCTTGGGTTGATTCGAATCCACAGCTCTTGCAACGCAGAACATTGCATCGATTTAGTCAAAATACGTTTAGAGAAATTTGGCATCCATCTTGATACTGATATTATCGGAATTTCTACTGACGGTGCGAGTGTCATGTAGAAAGTTGGCAGATTGATGCCGTGCTACCAACAACTATGTTTCGCACATGGTATTCAACTTGCAGTTGTTGATACTTTATACAAAAAAAAATGTACCTAGCAAGGAATCGGAATTGGAAGTATGCCATTTACTTCAAAATGAGGAAGTAGCCGCACCTGATTACTCAGATGATGATGATGATGATGATGATGATGATGATGATGATACAAGCGATGATGAGACAAGTGAGGAGCAGGTCTTGACTGTTACTCATTTAGAGCAGTCTCCCGCAGAACTGATATCCAGTTACAAAGATCTTATTAATAAAGTGAGAAAGGTTGTAAAGATTAAAAAAAAATCTCCAACTAAAGATGCTTGCTTGCAGAAATACGTATGAGAAGACCTCGGAAAAGAAGTGAGCTTAATCCTAGACTGCAAGACCAGGTGGAATAGCCTGTATAATATGTTGGAGCATTTTCACGTTCTCAAAGGGTGCATAAGCAAAGCTTTAATTGACGAAGGAACTGAGATAAAATTCTCCGACGAAGAATGGACCAAGCTCAAGGAATTGACTCTTAGTTTGCAGCTGGTTAAACTGGGCGTTGAAGTCTTGTGCAGAAGAGATTCGACTCTTTTATCGACTGATACAACTCTTCGATTCATATTGGAAAAGTTGGATAAGCAACAAGGTGAGGTGAGCGCTGATCTAGCCACTGCTCTTCGAGTAAGAATCAAAGAGCGTCGGATCGTTTTGTCTGGAATAATTCTCTACCTTCATAATCCAAAGAAGTACGCGAGCTATCTAAACACCCCAGATGACACATTTCCAGTTCCTAAAAAGAGTTGTGTTCGTCTCGAAATTAAAAAGATTTGTGAGAGAATGTTGACTTTGGACAAAAATATAGATGATAAAGCTGATAAGTCTGAAAGTTCAGAAGATGAAGAAAGTAACAGAAGTAAATTTATCGCTTCAAGAAGAATTAGAAATGCAATTAAATAAAGAAAAAAAGGATACTTGCAGCGTAAATATGGATGAGAGGTAAAAATTTTTAAAAAAATATTAAGACTGAGATGACTGAATATGAATGTAGTGGAATAAAAGGCAAATACTTATCCCTTGTTCATGATTATTTGAACACTATAACTCCTACAAGCGTAGAAGCAGAAAGGGCTTTTTCTGCAGCCGGATATATCTGCAGTTCTATAAGAAGTAGGCTAGGGGACAAAACATTAGACACTATATGTTTTTTGCGCTCTTATTTTCAGAAAAAGATATTTACATTTTTTTATTTTTGTTGTAAAGATATTTTGTGATTTAGTTTTATGTAACTCACGTAACTTAATACGTACCTATTATATGTTACCGGTATGGAACTATTTTGTTTAGTTGATTGGAGATTATACAGCGTTTTGATTTATTTTAGACTGGTTAAACAGGACCAGGAAGCCCGATGTTAAGTAAATAATAGTTACAAACGATCTCTTAAGTAAATTAGTTACAATAAGTTTATAACTTCATATTATATAAAAATGATTCTGTGTTTGAATTTTTGTTTATTTGTCACATACAAAGAAAGGCTTATGTTGGATTTGATTAAATAAAAATAATAGAAGATTATGGCTCTCTTATTACCTTTAAATTTGCATGAATGAAAAATTTTATGGAAATACTGCGGGATCCCGTGGGAATGGCTAATTTCCTGCGAAATTCCCGCAGGAAAATAAAGTCTGCGGGATTGCAAACCCGACCAGCAACGTTTTATGTTTTAACAAGGGTAATTTTTTTCTATGGCAAACGATAACAGCCGCAACTTCAAACAGAATCAAATAATGTTTCGCATACAGCCCTGAATTGTAGAGTTCTCAAGACCTATTGTTTTTGGTGAAGATCGGTTAAGGGAAAGGGGTAGTGTACCTGCAACGTTTTATGTTTTAACAAGGGTAATTTTTTCTATGACGAACGATAACTGCCGTAAATTCAAACAGAATCAGATACTTTTTTGCACACCTTCCTGAATTATAGAGTACTCAAGGTCTGTTGATTTTGGTGAAGATCGGTTAAGAGAAAGGGGTAGTTTACCTGCAACGTTTTATGTTTTAAAAGTGTAATTTTATTTTTATGACGAATTATAACTGCCGCATATTCAAAGAGAATCAAATAATTTTTTGCATACATTCCTGAAGTTTTAAGTACTCAAGGTCTGTTGATTTTGGTGATGATCGGTTAAGGGAAAGGGGTAGTTTACCTGCAACGTTTTATGTTTTAACAAGGATAATTTTGTCTATATAAAGTATCGTGATAAGAAGATCTTAATAATCCACTGTAGAAACGTAGATGAAATATCTATAAATGAAGAAACTAGTTGAACGGGGTGGGGGTAATTTTCTATAAATGAAAATTATAGTTATAGGGGGAGGGGATAATTTTTTATATATGTACTATGTTATAGGCAACAATGAAGTAGTTTGTTGTTAACATTCCTTCCCGGCCTGTTTGGCTGTAGACCAATGTTTTCTGCAAAACCAGACGTTTCAGCAGTGCCGTCGACTGCCATCATCAGTGAAAATCGAGTGCGATAACGTGTGGTGGTATACGTTAGTGACCACAGTACTGTGGTTAAGGCTGAAGCAATAAGTGGAAAGAAGTAGTTTCTATGGAAACATTTCATGTCGTAAATGATTTTAAATATAAATCTGAGAACATGGAAGTCGTGTATGGTTCTCCATACCGATATTTACATTTTGTTGTACTTTATGCAATGGCTCCATAATAATGTAAAAATCACATATAAAGTACAAGTTAGTTTCTCTTTTTGACCATATCAGTCTGACATAAAGACAGATAGTTTTTGAGTTTATCTGCCATTACTAGTTTATCTGCTAATAGAGAAACCCCTCATGTCTGCTGTAGACTGAATAGGGAGTCAATAGCCAGTGGAACAAACATACATGTTACAGATGTTTGTGATGCAGACTTCATGTAGCTAATCACTGATATACAGTAAATTACTTAGATTTTACATATCCAGTTTTGGAGTGATGACACCACTGACATTTAGTATATAACATAGTTTTCCTTCCAAACAGTTTTCTTTGCTGTGTCACCTGTGTATATGTGTCCAATATGTCTTATATTCTGTTGCTTTCAGTGTATATTCTGTAGTATTTTGATAGCGTCTCAATGTACAGTAAGTAGATCATTAGCTGCATGTAAATGAAGAGTAAAGGATTGGTATGAACGGGTATATAAAAATTAAATGACTGTAATTGTTCAGAGTAGCTGTCTTACAACAAATAAGAGGTGCACAAATGTATTAACAGTTTGCTGTAATTATGTAGTATATAAATATCATAAACACACACACACAAAAGTCACAGACAGTAAAGCCAGTAGACATTGGTTACACATGTGTAAATTGATAACACTTTCAATAAACTTAAGTGGATTAAAGTCTGTTAAAGTCACGTGTTTCAATAAACTTAATATGGGGTATAAAGATAGTTCATTGTTTAGTGGACTGTAATTTGTTTATAGTAAGTCTACATCATTAATATAATGTGTGTGACATAATTGATTTAGAGTGTCTGGAGCATACAGTGCTAGGAAGGTAATAAGTACTGAAGTATTGTTAGGTAAAACTGGATAATTTTATAATATATGTTTGAAACAGGAAATATTTTTTGGCGATAATAGGTTTTAAGAAATTTGTGAATATGTAGATGTTGAATAATAAGTGATACTTATATGGTCAAGCGAACTATGGTGTACACAGGTGATGTTTGAAATTAGCCTTGATATGTCCTTTTCTTCTTATTGAACTGTTCTCATTCTTATTTCTAAACAGGCTGTAAAATGAGCTGAAAAACATAAAATGAAAACTTTTGTTTTAATAAATAATTTAAGTAATATTATAATGCATTCAAATAATGTTATAATAATTTATTTAAATTCATGTGAGAAAGAATTGCATTATGTAAAGCAAACTCATTGTTACTTATAATAAGAAGTAAAAACATGTCATACTTTTTTGTTTATAAATGTTAACAATATATATAAAACTTTTCATAAAAGCCAAAACATGGATTGTTTTCTTTAGGATGTTTACTGATTGATTGATGCAACATAATGAGCATACATTATTATATATAATGTCACAGATACAATGTAACGTCAGAATAGTATATACTGTACGTCATTAGTGATACTTGTACATGTCATGGACAACAAAATCCAAGAAAGTTTGTATTTACAGTGTATAGTATAAAATTATGATTACATGTGCACATACAAGCATCAAATAACTCTTAAACAGCTTGTATTAAGTTATTGAAAACAGATGATATTCACTACACATTTTGTCATTTCTTTTTTACAGATTAGCAGTATGTCAAAAGCATATTCCTAGAAGAGGATCATAATAGACATAAATTAAGTTTTGTCATCTGTTTGTATTCATTGTCAGTTTAGTAAATTACATCAGCATGGCATCTTCAGGCCCAGAGAGGTCTTTGTCTGGTATTTCACTCCCTCAGTGGATGAAAAGCAAAATTTCTGACAGGTGAGTACTTACAATGTGTACTGCTTCATAGATAGTTTATTCATGTTTTCTTTCTTCTTCTTGTATCTTCAACAAGTAACTTTAAGTTATCGAACACTTTTCAGGTTATTGTTTGACTAAGCACAGATTATTGCTCATATTATTGTCATTATTATTATTATTATTCTCATAATCATTATCGTTATTATTATTGTATATGTTAGGCTATAATCATTAGATGCCCTTTTTTTCTTGTTTAGAGTGTTGTAAATGTTTAACACTGTACAATTTGAATTTAAAAGTAGTATTAAGAATCATCTGAATAAGTATAAAATTTTTGTTTGTTCTGGAGACACTGGTCATTAGATTTATATAACTTAATGCATGTCCAGAATAGCTGCTGAGTAGAGTGCTGTGGTACAGATCAGTGTTATTTAGTATAGCTTAAGTGGTGCAATAGAAGAACACAGAACCATTTTCGGGTAGAATTCAGTACTTATTGTACACATAAATGTATGGAATTGTAAGATATGAATTTATAATCTTTCACATTAAAATGGAAAACCTGTACTACTGAAGAAAAAAGTATAAGAAAATTAAGAATATAACTGGTATAAATCAGATTAACAATACAATCTAACTGCTATTTCAAAAGTTGTGTGTACTGTGAGAAGTTTGTGAGAAGGGTAAGTGGGCAAATATTGTTGATAAAAGATTGTGTATATATTTATGCCTTCTCTGCATCATGGATATTTTGATTTTTTTTTTCTCATTTTATATGCATCTAAGCTTATACATATGCATCTCTCTCTCTGTGTGTGTGTGTGTGTGTGTGTGTGTGTGTGTGTGTGTGTGTGTGTGTGTGTGTGTGTGTGTGTGTGTGTGTGTGTGTGTGTGTGTGTGTGTGTTGGGGGGGGTAGATTATTGGTGAGGATTAAAATGTTTTCTTTTTTTCTGTCAATGGTACATTTGAGGATATAATTAAGAAATGGAGGCCCAACAACAATATCACAATTTTCTTTATATCATTGTCTGCATCTTCAACACTGTCATCATATGTAAGTTTTCTGAAAATGATTGTCAGATGTAGTCTGTTTGGAATTGTGATTTTAAATTAGTTGTGTGATTATAGACTAATTAAGTGTAAACTTATGTGTAGTTGGATGAAGGATTTAATTTAATGTGCATGCTTCCTCTTCACTGGGATCTCCATAATGTTTTCATTCAAAGTACGATGTCTATACTTGTTTCATAAAAATGTATGACATCAAACTAATAATTTTATCCCATTTTATTTATATTACATCTTAAGATGAACAAAATATAGTTCTAGTTTTTTATGAAAATTATAAATAGTTAGATTTGATGTGGGGATTAGTTCAAGTAGTTTTTATTCTAATATTTCTGCATAAGAAACTGTAAAAGTTTGAAGAAATTCTTAAAATGAATTTGTACTGTATAAGTGCTAGTGTTTTCATAGTCTCTACTTAAAATATGTTTTAGGAAGTTTTCCTGATAATTATTTTTGAGTTAATTTCACATTGGAAGAACCTCTTATATTGCACAGCGTTACAAGTTGTTTTAGTAATGTTCATATACATTTTGAAAATACACAAACTTACGGGTATTGTAATATATTGTAGTACTAAGTTTGTAATATATGAACTTAACAATATTTTTGTATATTGTAGTTTTATGATTGCAATATGTTTCACAATTGAAACTGGTTATGCATTGTAATATGTAAGAAAAATGTGTTTAGTAACATCAGACCATTTTATAAGTGCAATGCAGAATATGATGTTAGATAATGTGTATAGTTGCCTTATTTAGTTATAAAAATTAATCACGTCTGATGGTGTTTTGAAAAAAATTCAATATAGAATAGTAATTTAATTTCTTAACAGCATGTAGGTACCAACACATTGAGTATGCCAATGTCACTAAAAACGAAAGTAGGAAGCTACACAGGCAGTTAAGAAATGTCATAAAAACAAAACTACTCATGTGCTATTAAAGTAGTTTATTTTGTTAGAGTCTGCCCTCCAAATGGTGAAACAAATAGGAACTTAAAACACACACACATAGGATGGGAAGAGATGATTTACATTTGCTGTTGCTATTTGTTGTCTACATACCTTATGTACGCATTGCTGTTGAGATCTAACTGGTTAGTTGTAAATCCTTTTGCATTGTAGACTAAAATTTTATAGTATAGAATATTAAGTTATTTAGGTGTCGATAATGCGTGAGAGTAGACATTTTAATAATCCAGTTTATTAATATTTTGATGAAGACAGCATGATAACAGTTGTGAATTTTTGAAAGCCATGTGAAGTAAAAATGCAGATTTCTGTAATAGGCCTACTTGTGTTTTGTGCATAGGAGTTTATTTGATTAAAATTAATTTTAATCGTAGTTAGATTTAACTGTAGTTGAAATGGTCATTGTAGAGGATATAATGTAGCCAAATAAATATAACTGAGGCAGTGTAAGTTGCATTGCTGACCGGGAGGTCCAATTTATTTTTCATAGCTTAAGTGTTTATTGTTACTAAGTTGTTAGATAACATGGGCCAGAAGACCAGTCATGTGACGTATTGTTTATCTATGTTGTTTCTTGTGTGACCAGTTCACTGTAACACTTTGGTGCATTATATTTGTTCATGAAACTTCATTCACTTTAAAGACTGTATATTAGCAGTATGGATATTTCATTGTAAGTTGACATGTTACTTTTGTGTTTTTTTTTCAGGTATTAGTTATATATTACAGATATTATGTGAGAAAAGGGCATCTGGTTTTAATTTTTATGTATCTAAGTTGAATAATTTAATTGTTGAATGTCGATACAATTGACTGTTATTGTTTAGATATTATTTGGAAAAGTGAAAATATTATCCATATTGCAATTAATTAATTTTATTTAATACATTTAAAGTGACCATTAGTTTTAAATAGTTATATAAATTAAGTTTTTTAATATTATGTAGTTATTAAACACGTATTTTCCTCCATAAGTATAATGACATTGAAAGATGATAAATGTTTTCGAGAAAACAAGATAATACGTTCTTACGTATTTAACAAAAAATACCTGTCTTTTTGTGATATGTGATATCACAATAAAATAAATTCTAACTTGTTTATCTTTGTTTGTTATCATCAGTTTTGTTGTTTGCCAGAGTGCCAGGAATATTTCTGTATTCATTTTTATTTACATTACCACACACAAAATAATGTACACTTATTATTTGAATAGATACATTAATTTAACATATAAGAATATTGATTTTTTTTCTTTTGTGTATATTATAATAAATACATAAATAGTAACCATATTTTGTGTGTACTTTTTACTTTCCTTTTGTGTCTGATCTGCTAAAAAATTATTTGACCATGTTAAATACATGTTACACATTACTACAAAATGTAACTAAATTTTTATTCAGTGAAGAACGCTGATTGTAAATGTTAACAGTATATTGTGACACACAAATGACCCTTTTTGTGTGGTAACAAATAAGTTATTAATAAATTAATAAATACATTATTGGAATTGATATTCTTTTCTCTAATTATCTTTGTATTTTTCATAGTGCACGGACTGCCATGTTCTAAGAAAGAAATCTGATAGAAGTAACAGTATTTTCATAGTTTTGTTTACAAACATCAGCCTGTTAAACTAGTATGAATGAATTATGTATAAGAAAAAATATAGTAGGAGAGTGTAAATGTGTTTTCGCTATAACACATTAAACATTTGACTACTAACATGCAATGTCTTGGGCACTAATCATTTCTTTACATTTTTTGGATAATTAAACTTCATTGTGTGGTATGAAGAAGGATTATGTTAGTGTCAAATGTAATTCTAAAAATAAATGAATACCAATTTAATGATTATACATTATTTGTAATTCTTTGTGAAAAGGAACATTTAGAATACCTGTTTCTAGGGAAGGTGGTAGCTTTGTTTAGTAAATAATACCATCATTGAGGAAGCCTGTTTTAGTAGCATGTTATGCATTTTAGAGAACAGTAAAGTTTATATGAAAAACAGATGTACGCATAATCTTTTAGAAGAATTCTGTACATTAATTTTTTCATAAAAACTGAAGGGCTAAAAGGTTGTCATGGGTTTTGAATTTATTTATCTCAGAGTGGAATGTCCAGCCATCTAGGCCTTATTGGGCAATTGAATTTGTCTGCAGAGACATTGTAGGTAATTTATTTATATGTAGATTAGTCACAATTTAATGGCAAAGTGTAACAATATGTATTTCTTCATCTGTATGTAATACTATATTCCCACACTGCTTTATATAACAATAGATGAGCTTTCAGTTTGGAAAACTTGTAGGCATTTGAAACTTGCAGTTCTTAATTTTGGCTAGTTAGTCTCGCAGAACACCACCTGCATTCATTTGCAAGTCTGCATATCGTGTGGTGTATTTTCCAGTATAGTACATTATACCAGTTATATTGTTATGTTGTTTAATTATACTCTATGCTGATAACAATATTGTAACTTTACTTAAAATTTATTTAAAAACATCCTGGCAGTCGTCGCCAATTGTAACTTTACTTTTACTTTTTAAAACTTTTCCACCCAAAAATTACCTACTTTTAATATTTTAACACTTACCTTGCATTTCATCACTTATGTTCAGAGGGCCGCCAGCATATTTCCGGTTAAATATGCAAACCACGATACTTAAAATAAATCACTTGACTCATTTGCTTCAATTTCCCTGATCTCAGAAGGTTCCAGCATTAGTTAGGCGAGAATTTGACGATGTAAACAGACTAAGGTCGTAGCGTAATGAACAAACATAATTCGTATAATCCTATTAAATCTTACTTACTACTTGAAAGCTAACCAGTACTCCACATTCTCTCTCCCTCTCTCTCTCCCCCTCTCCATCTCCCTCCCTCCCTCCGGTAACGGTACTGCAGATTGGAGGTGGTGGTCAACTCAAATTTGGGGTGAGTGGGAGTTGTTCTAATCCGTAATGTAGTATACTGTTAGCTCTACAAAATGTTAAGGGGACCATCGGACTCTGTTCTTACTCTCTGAGATAACATAACATAAATGCTACAGCATTTTCAGAGACATTTAGCTCGAGAGAAGCAATTTGTAACAGTATGTTAGGACCCCTGAATGGAAAGTTCTACTTTTTAGAGAGAGAGAAATTTTTGGAAAAACATTAGTGTTTGAATTGATAAGTTTAGATAAGTATGCCCTTGAGACATGATAATAAAGTTTTGGATTAATTAAAAAACATTTTAATTGTTATATTTATTAATAATTTTATCAAACCCATCTCTACAATTTTATAAAGATAGGTATATTTATTAACTTTTACACTGTCCGGTTTATGAAACAATATTTATCATTAAGAATATTTATTTTATTAAGATTAATAAGTATGGCTTACCTGTCTTTAAAATTAATTTGATTTTATCTGGAATTAGTTTATCAGAAATATTTAATGTTTTTGGCAACGAAACAAGGAGTTGTCAGACCCATGGTAACTTAGGTGCAGTTTGACTATCACAGCAATAAAAAATTAAGTAGAACTCCACTTATCCGAACTAATGAGTCCCAGACATAATTCGGATATGCAGAAATTCGGATAATTGGGAGAAACATAAGGAAAAGGTTATGTTGTGAAAGAAAACTTGAAAATAGCTCAAAAATCACGTTTATTTTTATTACATGAATCAGTATCTTAATAAGAACGAGGTCACACGTGTTTTGCAAAATGTTCACTGGTACTACAAAAAAATTAAAAATAATACACATAATTTATAATTTTTCCATTGAACATGTCGAAGTTAATTGTTTTGATGTAGAAACTCATTTTGCGTGAAGCCAGGTCCCACAATCGCTTGACGGCAAGAAGCTGCACATGGTCGCGTTCAGGCTGTCATTCCATCTACTATAAGGCAGATGGAACGTTGTCATTGCCTTCGTCCATCTGCTGAGATTCATTGTTTACCATTATTGTCCAAAATTTGATATCCAGGATCCGGTGAATCGCTCTGCAACCACTCGTTTATGTCGTCCATATCACACTCGGAACAGTCAGGAATTTATACAATGATTGTCTGGAGGATGTCGTCAATTGATACAGCTTCGTTTTCTTTGACACTTTCTTTTGCTCTTTTTCCTCTTCCTTCTTGTTAATTGCCTCTTCTTTTTCTTCCTAAATTTGTTGTTTTGTCGAAATTCCATTAATTTTATTCCATGCCATTTCCTGATATCGATTCGGATAATTGGCAATTCAGATAACTGGAGTTCGGATAAATGGAGTTCTACTGTATTTGTTGTTTAATGGTAAATAAACAAGCAGGATTAAAGCATTTTAAGTAATTTTGTTTTATATTTTAAATTATGGCTTCTTTCTCTAACACTCAGTAAAGTCTGTAACTACTCTTTTCTGAAGTAGTTTAGCAGTTCAAAGCAGGATAGGCTGCCAGCTTGAGTCATACAAATTATAAGATTATGCTGTGCCCAGTACTAAATTTTGTGTGTGTGTCAGTTATGTTAAACACTTTCAGTACTGCTGGCCTATTACAAGATTATTAAAACCAGAAAACTAGGCCTTTTTGGGATGTTTTTGATAATCAATAATTGTTTAATATTTGGTCAATGATGTTGATTTAAATATCAAGATAATACCAGTTTCCTCTTTGAAATTGTATGAAACATGTAGACATATCAATAATAAATACTTTCACTTAAACAAAAATGTTTTTTAACTACAAAAGACATATACCAAAGTAAGGAGTTTACTTAATATTTTGCTTCCATGAAAAACAGCAAAATTCATCAACGTTTATTGACCAACACTAAACAATGCAGAATGATACTGATTCTTAACATCAACTACATCAAACTAGAGACTTGTGTTAAATATTAGAGCACATGCCTTTACAGTTAATGTTCAAAAGAATTAGCGAAAAAATGAATTGTATAAAATGCTTTTTGGCACTGTATAGCCACCAATGTAGTGTGTGTGTGTGTGTGTGTGTTCACAGTGAATATCTATTGTAGTAGGGTTTTTTTTAATGGTAGCAGTGGCAGCGGCTGGCGACATAAAAAAGTGGTGGTTGCAAAATGTGGCGATCTATAATAATTAGGCAGAATAACAAATTGTCAAATAAAAAAAATTAAAAATTTTATTTATAGGATTGTGCCTTAGCTGACCGTATGGTATCCATTTGGAATTATAAGTTTGTGAAGCATTCTAAAAATATGCATAATGATTCAAAAAATAATAATATAGTTCATAAAGCTTTACAGCCGTTCACTTACTGAATTTTATCTACAGAATGTGGTTTCAATGCATTTCTCTGTTTCAATTTATCAGTATATGATGCTGCACATCTGTTTGTTTCATTTTTTGTAATGTTCAGTCCTTTACTGAAAAGTAAGTAAACCAATCAATTTTTGATGATCCGGTATGTAGCGGTGCTATGATACCACTCACCTCTGCAAAGGCTGGCAAAGAAGGCTGGTCTTCTGTTACACTCCACCTTGACATAGAAGGAGATTCTGAAGCATCATTTGTAATGTTTATTGTATCACTAAATTCTACTTCTTAACTGTCACCATCACTGTCATTTAAGAATTCATAATCCTGAGGCACTGTCCTCAATCTCAGAACCAAAATCATTTGTAATACACTCAATTTCTTGAACTGGTCTCATGGAGCCATTGAGATATAATAAACACAACACTAATAAAATTTAATTCACAAAACACATACACAACAAAACATGCTAAAAGTTAGCAAAATAACAATACAAAACAACGAAATTATAACACAGGTTATGCGTCACCATGACTTAATTAAAACTCTAATGCAAACAGCTGACTGTCACACATATGATTGAAACCAATGATATTTTACAGGCTTTGTAAAACTAAACACATCTACGAATTTTTTCATGGACTAAGAGACTTGTACGGTGATAACCCAGCTGTTGCTAAGAAATACAGCTCGTCGCTTATGAAATAGAAGCATTGAAAGGCGGTGATGTAAATACATATCATTGGGTCTTCTGGCGTCTTTTTTTGACATAATTTATATGCCATTAGTTTCGAGTATGTTACAAATGAAATTAGAAGTCCAGTAAGATGAATAGCAAAAGTTGATTAACACAACACAGCACAAAAATAACAAAACACACTGAATCGCAATATGACAACTAACTCACACAGTATGGTTCTAATCAAAAGATTTGGTGAAGAGCTGAAAATGTATTAGTCTTTTATAACAGATATGTTATTGATAGTTATTGGTTGCTAGGCAACGAGTTGTAGTTACAATTATTGTATGACGAATGAATTTCTGTTATTATTAAAGATATTTAAATTTGTTAGCCTATTAATGTTATTACCAACAAATAATAAAACTTGAGGCACTAAAAAGAAGTGACGGGATAAAAAGTATCCTATGGAATCTAGGACATAAATTACCCCTGTATTGGTGCCAATTTATCCAAATTGGCTCAGCTGTTACAGCTTGATTAAGATTCATTAAACACGTTTTTAGCTTTATACAAGGGGTATCCAAAAAGTAAGTTTCCCTTATCAAGGAAAAATAAAAAATTAATGTGAAAAGTCCAACAAATATTTATTTACCTTTGTACATAAGTACTTAATTTGCTATATAATTTCCATCCCTTTTCTAAGCATTTCTGGTACCTAGGTAAGTTTTTTTATTCCAGCTTCATACTAATGTGCCGCCAAATTCCGAAACCAGTTTTCCACCTCCTTTATCACTCCATCGTCATTGGTTAAGCACCGACCGCCTAGATGATGTTTGAGCTCCAGAAACAGTTGGAAGTCACTTGGAGCAAGGTCTGGAGAGTACAGAGGATGCTCGAAAATCTCCCATCGGAAGTTGGCGAGAAGCTCGCCTGTTGCACAAGCAGCATGTGGTCGGGCGTTGTCGTGAAGGAGCAAAACTTTACATGACAAAAGCCCTCACCGTTTGTTCTGAATAGCGCGACGAAGTCTGGTCAGCACGTTACAGTACCGCGCTGCTTTTATTGTCGTTCCACGTGGCAGATAATCAATCAGCAATACTCCACGGCAGTTTCAAAAAACTGGCCATCACCTTTCCTGCTGACTCAATCACTTTGGCTTTTTGGGGAGCTTTCTCTCCTTTTTTTTTTGCCACACCTGGCGCTTGCTTTCAGTTGAATGGGTGAATCCATGTTTTGTCACCAGTGATTATTCTTGTAAACAGGGCTTCATCCTCATCTTTAAACAACTGCAAGATTGTGCAGCTCTTGAGCGACGCCCATGGGCGTCATACGATAAGCGCGGCACCCATCTTGCACACACGGTCTTCAACCAATATGTTGTAAAGAGAGGATCAGCAAATTTCAGTATTTGGTGGCAGTAGAGTCATGAGTTCGTCAAGCATGAGCCGCTTGTCGGAGTCGATGATGTCACGCACACAGCAATGGTGTCAGCTTGGCGCGAAGTTACTGGTCGGCCACTGCGCTCATCATCGTCAACATTTTCTCTGCCTTCAGTAAACATTGTTCGGCAACAACGAACCATTTGTACTGACATGACATCTTCACCATAAACACTGCATAACTGATGATGAATTTCCATGGCCGATTCATGTTTTGCAATCAAAAAACGAATAACACTACGTACTCCACAACTACGCTCCATGGTGCTCGGCTCGCTACTGACGCTTGAGCAGTTCACGGCCACCAGTCCGGCTGCGAGTGCTGCCACTACACCCAAACTAAAATTCCCTGTCCACGGGAACTGCCTGAGTCGCCCATACTTGGATATAAAAATTAGGGAAACTTATTTTTTGGATACCCATCGTATGTTAGTCAAGATGTTGGTGACAGCAGTCATTGTTTTGGTACTCTGAAATGTATTGTAATCATAGACTCATATTGTAATTTTCAAGAGCGCATAGATTTTAAGTTGTACCCAAAGAACTAAAACATGTCAATGTAATAAATGTGTGTTCTTTGTAGTTTATAAAATTATCTTATTTTACATTATTTCAGATATGATTTGGATCAGAGCACTTTTTCACCACCTACAGAAGATGATAGTTTCTTTTACATACGTTACCCAAAACCAGAACCTGGACCTAAACATTTACAAGATGACAGTAATACAAGGTCTGTTTATCGTTCAATAAATGAAGTTCTCCAGAATCATACACTCCCTTGTCAAGATTTCATCCCATCAGCTAAAGCAAGTAAGTTAACAGTGTACTGTTAACTATATAATACTAGTTATAATAATAATAATGTGATATGCAGTATATTGTAGTTGTTAAAATAGTTTATATGCATAGTTAAATTTGAATATTGTTACAGCTCCAAGAGAACTTGGAATGAAAAAACCTATAGACCCTCCACTAGGTGTAGCCAAGTCTGCTGGTACAGATGATGGCTTTAGTGGAGTTGGTGCAGCATGTGGGCAGTCAGTAGTAGCTGTAGCCCATCAGATGATTAGTGAGGGATTGTTAACACGGCGACAAAACTCTGCATCAGTTTCTTCTATCGAAGATGATGAATTTGCAGTTCCTCCACCAGCACATCTGTTGGCACGGCGCAGGGGTAGTAAATCTCTTCCCACAAGTCCACAGACATCACCCAAAACTCTGAGGAAAAATCCATATTTTACAAATGCTATGTTAGGTGCGTATATTTTCACAGTTAATTACTTGGTATATAATATTTCTCTTACTGACCTGCATACTAAAAACAACTGTGCAGGTTTTTCACACCTCAGTTTATAACGGTTCACTGACAAATAAAAACTGAAATAAAATTCATACACATGTTTTTACTTTTAAATATAGTTTGTTGTAAATGTAGAGGTGAAGATAAATCAGTGCCTAGTTTGATTTTCCCCAAATTACCAATTATGAGAGCAGCTGTTTTACAAAACTGATCATACCTTTTATAATAAAGTAAGTTATAATGACAGTATATTACCAGAACATTCTGGACAATGTGTGGTTAAAATTTTATAATTATCCAGAAAATTCTGCTGTGTTTTAAATTTGATGTTTCTCAGAAAAAGGCAGAAAATAGCAGCTTTTTGTTTTACCATGAGAAAGTGTAAATAACAGTACCAAGTGCCTCTGCACACAGGGCAACATGTAAGCGATAAAAGTGATGATGGCAATGCAGGCGATGTGAGTGATCTGAACAACAGGGCATCCACTCACGGAGCGATAGGAAGTAGTCAGATCGTGCCTTCCAATGATAGAATACCGGTACTTATCTAAAGTTTTTTGTCCAAAGTTTTTGAAGAGGTGCTACATCATTTTTTAATGTATGTTGAGTGAGTCAAGTGACAAGAAGTTTTGCACCTTGAAATAAAACGTTTATGGTGTTTTATTTACTTATGTGATACTCCCGTGTATCAAACGTCAAGTAATACGTTGCAGGTGGCAATTTGTAACAATTAAAATGTTGTTACCTGGTTTAATTAATGTATCATTAATGAATATATCTTTCTGTTGCGACCGATGACACCTCCTGAAAATATATTATTAGACAAATATAATTGTAATAATGTTCTTTTAACTTATAATCGTACTACGACATAGGTTTAGCTTAGTATTCAGTAGTTGGGTAATATTAACGATATATATAGTGTATTAACAGAATGTAATGAATATTCTTGTCAACCCTAGTCACTCGACGTTAGGAAATTCTATTCAAACTTTGCACTGAAAACACGCTAGTTCAGCGACCTCCCGTTCCACCAGCTGTAAGCACTTGGCGCTGTTATTTGCAATAGTCGTGTTTCTAGGTTAGCCGTTCATCGGGTTTAAATCAACCTTTTATTGTAAATTATTCCACCCACTACATATAGTATCTATTCTGCAGTAACTTCAAACATTATCTCATACAATAAAGATCCTTTATTAAATTTATCTATTAATTCACAGTCCCCGTTATCTCCAAAATAATAATATAATCAAATCGATCACACAAAAAATATATCGATTGTAAATTAGTCAAATTCCATTGACATATACAAATGAAAAATAACAATAAATAGTTCTTATCCCAGGGTTCGTAAGGTTCTTGGAACCATTAGTAAGGCCAGGTAAAATGCACAATTAAGGTTACTCAAGTATTACAAAACAAAATTATTTACTCTAAATATATTGAATTTAAAATAGGTTGTTTTTTACCAAGTCGACGAAAACTCCGACTGGCCGTGGACGTCTATAAACAGTTGACGAGATTCAGCTTAAATCGTCTTCATCCAGTAAAAGTGTTCTGTTTTCCTGAATAAAATTGATTGTGGATTGTACTGGGAAGCTCTCAGGAATTCTTCTGGCTGCTGTTCTTCTCCTATGATCTTGATAATTGTCGGTCCCGGTGGAATGAAATTAGTATCCCAGCTTCTTCTGCCAGTGAAGGTTAGCTCTGCAAAACGATATCCTCGTATGTCTTTTCAATAATTCCGTTAGTTTCGTACTCTAATTCTCTTAACTGATCTTCTGGTTATAGTGGAAATCGTTTTATTACCGAATCCAGCGGAATTATTCTGGTGAATGAGGTGAGGGGTTTTCAACTCTTTTTAAATGTATTCAGTTAAATTTGGAAGTCTATTTAGTTTTATTACTCATCAGTATTATGATGTAAATAGGTTTCAAAGAGGGTTTTTTTAATTTTGATTTATATTTTCTTCAGAATTTCTTATTCATTTTTTTTAAATGCATCTGCCCATCTCAACTTAATAGCTTGTAACAATCAGAACGAATGATTCAATATAAACAACTCGTGTACATTTTAGTTGCCTTAACAACCATTTTTCCTGTCATTGGGTGAAATTCATTCAGATATCCTAGAGCCAGAATTATAGAATATTACTACTCTTTTTCAATAAAATACTCCATGTCTGGAATAATACTAAATTACCTCAAATTCTCACCTAACCTTCCTTCTTAAAAAGTAAATGTTTTACCATAGTTTCATTGGACTGGACTTCTTTAAAAGGTATTAATTTCCTTTCACAAATATGAAATTTAGGCCTACAGGTTTTCTTAAACTGTTATAACATTGATTGGTTTTTTAACTTAATTTTCTTTTACCTGACCTACTGTACAATTAGTTATTGGTTAATGGTTAATTACATTGATTTTAATTTCCTGGTGTTTACTTTATTACATTAATTAACTGGTCCTGGAACCCTTCATTAGTTTACAATATAATTATTAGAACTACTTATCAAACATTGAACACTGATTGCCCTCCTGGCCAAGTTTACAAACATTAATTAAAACAACAGCATTATTCAATTTTAGACAATACTTAAAACTTAGTATAATGCCTAACACAGGTAACTATACTTGATTGTCTAAAGACAAATTTAACATAAATACAAACATCATCATTGATGAAGTATTCCTTATCTATTAAACAACATCAGTTCATTCTTACCATACTCAAAACATAACATAAATATTCTGTGAACATTAACATGTTACAGTATAAAAACAAGCACAATTTTATTATATTTAACTATTAATTGGTATGGTTTTTTATATTCAACATTAATTATTGCCTCTTTTGACTTGAGGTATTTCTCAGATGCATTAACTACTGAGCAACCTTAATTCAGGGTATGGTCCTTGACCATGTTTCATTCAATTTTTTATGTAACGTTGGGGGACCTCAACTCTGTTACATTACATAACACCCCCCCCCTTCGAAAGAAGTTTATTTTGTCTTAACAAAGTTTAGTAAAAAATAAACGCACAACTTGTATCTGACCAATTAGTTCCCTTATTCATAATACCTTTTTTATTTCAGAATTATCCGTTGTATTACTATTATTTCTTCATTCCTTCTTAAAATCAATTATTTCCCAAGTTTAAATCTTACTTCTATAATCATTCTTGTGACATTCTTTATTAATTATACATTTTGGATCTGGTTTTATTTATTTATCTATATTTATTTGTGAGTTTTCCCTCTAATATTTAATTTTCCTAAACCTCCCTAACATTATAACTGGAATCGAATCGGTGGTGCTCTATCGGCTAACCAATTACCGTCGTCCGTTACATACTTTCTGGGATCAGAGGAACATCATCTCTGCCCAATTAAATGATTGCTGGAATATTCTACAGTCAATCTTCATTAATAAACCTCGCAAGGTAGTCATCATGTGACCTTCAACAAAATCATTAATAATAATAATACTCTAGGGATTATTCACTGTACTTTAACTCAGATCATATTATTTCTTCATATTAATTCTTCCTTCTATTATACACTTCTCCTCTCCAATACTTGGCTATTTTATTGACATTTATTAATTGGCTTTCTTACAGATAATTCTTAAATATTTGTTTTTTTTTCTTTTCTTATGATCCTTTTGACGGTTCCATTTTGGCTTCTTCATTCTCTTATCTTCCTTGGCTCATATTCCTTTATTACCAATACAGCTGGTTATGAGATTTTGGTTAGTATTATACATTACATCATGTAATTATATTCTTCTGGCACAATCATTATTATTCCTTTTACATTCTAAATTACATTTCTCACTATTATATTACATCAGATAAACTCATTTTGTCTTTTGGTTTTGATGATTTTTATTAGGTTGAATCAGTGTTATTTTTTTTTTCTCTTTTATATTAGTTTAAAGTAATTTCTTCTGCATTATATAGTAAGGTGTTCTTACTTATTTTTGAATTTTGTTGTTTTTATCTTCAAAATTCTCTTTTTTATATATCTCATAAATTGTTTTCTTAAATACTTGTTTGTAAGGTGAACTTACTTCATTTTTTTTTGAATTTTGGGGTATTTATTTTTTATGCATTCCACCTGTCGGCCGTGGTTTCTTCTTCATCTATTTCTTGTCTTACATCCTGGGATGTGCTAGGTCGGTGGCCATCTCCTCTTAGGGGAATCCAGCGTTCTGGTGGGTTCTGTTGATTATAAACTATTCGGACATTCCTAGATGGATCGTCCCTTCTTTGGTTTTCGCTTCAGGATCTGGATTCTCCAATGCTATTGCTCCGTGGTAAATGCTCACTATCATCTCCCTTTGGTGTTGCTCCCTCCTTGGACCATTCTCTTCGGCCCTTATAAAATGCACCATTGGTCTGGAGACCCTATTGTTATTATTGTGGTTATTTGGCTGGTAATTTCTATTATTATTATAATGTTCTGCATTACCTTGGTTGGGGTTTCTCTGACTATTGGAATTATGATTATTCTGATAATGATTATTTCGATTACTTGAGTAACTGTTGTTATTCCTGCTAGGATTTTGGTTATTAGGGAAATTATTATTATTATTATTAGTGTTATTATTTCTATTATAGTAATTCGAATTGTTTCGGTTCCCTTGATTGTTGTTGTTATTTTGCCGTTGGTCTGTCTCATTATCATAATTACCTGGCCTGCCATTATAGTTCGTCCGGTTATGCGTCTCATGACTGTTATGGTTATTGTTTCTATTGTTGTAGTCTGGGATATCCCTGCTCCCGTACCGGTCGTTTCTCTGCCGATTCCTTCGATAATGCACCTCACGCTCGTGCTCTTCCAATAGCGTTGACATGGCCTGTATCGTTTTTATCTGTCCACCCGATCGTGCTATTGATATCCCGTTATCATAGTGGTATGCTAACCTGGTGACGAGAATTTCCTCCAGGATTTTTGGTTCAAGGTGTCTCGCCAAGCATACTTTTCCTAGGAAGTAGGCGGTAAGTGTTGTTCCCCTTGTAACAATAAAAAAGAGGGCCTAAATATATAAAATAAATAAAATCACTACCAGGACTTACCTGCACGCAATTACAACACTTACCTGTTATTGAAATTTTACCAGAAGACCAAGGTCGCCACGATTATTTTTTATAGGATAAAATATCGAAAACCTTTACACTCCACCCTAAATAAAACGGACAATTTAGCAATCTGACCCACCCAATTAATAACTCAGAAAGATTCCGGAACGTTAGACGAATTTTTAACACAGAAATGAGAATATGGTAATGACGAAATAACTTAGACTAACACATTTTGGTTATGAGAGAAACACTTTACTTACTGAAACAGCTCCTCCTTACTCCACGACACACAAGAACAAAACAGGTATTGATAAGGTTAAATACATCTTACATTGATAATATACTTCTTATATTTATAAGGTAGCCCAGCTTTTGCTCGCACACGCATACACACAATTTAGAACCATTTAATGGAAACACCCCATTTTACTTTAAAACTGTATGTATCTCGAGACACCAACCGGGTACACGTTGCTTCGTTCGTTAGTTCGCGTCACTTTGAATAATTTGCCCGCAGTTCACTACACTTCTCCTGTATAACCTCCTTATTTCCTTGGGTCCCGGTCGGTAATACGTCGGTGTTACACTGAGTTATTCATATTTAGAAAGTTTCGACCGACCGGGGCCCGCGGCTCACTAACTACATCTACACACTGTTGTACAATCTGCTGCTTAGCGTCTCTGACTAATGTCGACTGTGTGGCTGTGAACGTAACAGGTACATCTACCTGTTCCTGCATGGAAGTTGTTCTTCAATGCCACGATGTTTTCGTCGTCGCTCCTTGTTCCTCTGCTGTCGTGTAACCATTTTATATAGGGAATGGAGCTGACATATGTGGATGACCAGAGCTTAATATTGGGCTTGGCTCTGCTGATGTCATTTAAGTGGGCGTGGTCTAAACGACACTTCCGTAGTGAAACCAAATGAATGATGAAAATTTCACTCTCTGGCCATCTTACTTTTTTGCCAACGCTTGGGTAGGCGCCCATGCTTGGTGTGCGCATGGGAGCGCAATGCCACACTCTCGCATAGTTCTTGGAATTTTGGTGGAGGTGCAAATGCTCTGCCGCATTCCTTAACAACAACTGCGTCTTATAGCGTTGTTTCACTGTTCTGTTACACTGACTGTTATACTGACACATATGTTGCACAATAATGCAGCTTTACCATACTTTATACCAGTCCGCCCGAAAACGAAATAAATAAAAATATAATAATGCCCCAAATGGTTAAAATAAAAACACCCAAAATTCGACCCGCTACAATACCCCCTCGATGAGAATTCTGCTGTCCACGACAGAAGAAATCTCATCGATGACCCCAAAGAGGACCGGTGAGGAACTGGTGCTAACAACCCCCTGGTTCTTAATCTGCATGGGTACACGACCCCCCCCCCTGGCTCAGCGACCATAGACTCATCTGAACGAGATCACTGGACTTCTCCGTAAGAGATCCCAACACCGAGAAATCGATCAGACTCGCACCACGGCCCACCTCGCCCTTCAACATACTACCCCCAAAAATCCTCAATCCCTGGCTAAAATTATCCCAGCTCCTCCGCCGATATGGATCCCCTTTTTTGCAAGCTGGGCTGCCTTTGGCAAATACTGGGCTCACACACTCTAACATTACATATTACCATAACACATAAGACTAAAACTTTCTTTTAAAATTTATCAAAAATTTAAAAAATTCAAAATTCAAAAAATAATCGTTTATCAAAAAATTCTCTTCCTCTTTTTTCTAATTTTTGTTTCAATGACTTAACCTAAACATTTCTAATAATATAAACACATCCTTATTCTAACAGGAGAATCCCTTATAGTCTACCAATATAATGCAATACAATAAAAGAAACATCATTAATACATACACAATAAAATAATCATTACTCAAAATATTCACTCGCTGGCAGGCGAAACATCAAAAAATTTTTTTTCAAAAAAATTTAAAATTTTCAAAATTTTAAAATTCAAAAAAATTATTCATTAAATATTTATTAAATTTATTTATTAAATAACATTTATTAAAATTATTCAAATATTGGTTTGAATTAATTAAACAAACAAATCACAATTGGCTTCCTACTATACACAAGCTTAGTAGGTGTATGAACTCATCAGCTGATCATAAATAGGTCAAGTCCAAAACCCTTGACCTACATATGTTATGTAGGATTTCTGAAAACACTTTAAACATCTGTAATATCCTAACTTGAAATACAAAACATAATAACATAAAATATTTAAAACAAACAAAATATTAATACAAATAATAAACAGATTGACATTTACATTATTTAAAACAAACAATTCTTGACTTTACATTATTTTCACTTCTATCAAAATTCTGTCACTGGTGAAAAAAAATAAACAATTGTATATTCTTTATCATGAATCTCTCTGGCTTTTCAACAATCTTACCTTAATATACTGTGGGTGATGTAAATTATTTACTCTCGTTTTTCTGTATGAGATTTCTATACATATATAAACTTTCTCCCCCTGACTCTAATATTTATCAACTGCAACTCCCAAGACACCCAACTCTATCAAAATTATCTACTAATCAGGACATTCTAAACCCCAACTTATCATTTAACACAATTCGCCGCCTTCTCTACATATAAAATACTCTCTAACCCTTTGTACATAGGATACGTGTTTCCTTCCCAAAACTCATTCCCTTATGTTGGTCCCTGGACTCCCCCTAGGTAACCCTTTCCGGCGCCAATCGGTCCCTATCCCGTCCCAACCCTTGTTGCGGACTCCTACATTACACTACCCTCTAATACAAAATTACCATCCCCAAAAATCTCAATCTCATAACCTCACTACAAATACACAAAATACCCTCATTAATCATAAAAACAACAATATATCACTCAAAATCTACATAAAGTCTCCATTACCACTGTGTCAACATCTATATTTCACAAAATCCTGTTATATCACATCAACTCAAAAACAGCATTACATTATATTCATCTCCATCATTTCACATTCAACTTTTAATTCAACTTGGACAGGTCTGCATGTCCCATAAAACACTTATCACCCATGAATTATCTTTTATTAATTTGCATACTCTTTTTATCTTTACTTCAAAATATCTGTAGTACACTAAACATTAATTACTTGTAACATTTATAAACCAATATACCAGTGACATGGTATTGTTGATCAGCTGATATCCTAACATAATTAAAACACCATGGATACCTTTCAAAATTGAACAGTTACATGTAATACATTATCAACACTTACTTCTATTATGTTGATTTCCTGCCAGGCGTCTAGTTCTTGGCTTAAAAAAAAAATTACACACATAATACATACACAATAACAATAAACCTGGATTATTAGCATACATCAAACAAACAATTCTCTTTTAAATAATTTATATAAAAATTTATAAACATTATTATTTAAAATTTTTCATTAACTCTTTTTATTTATCCTCATGATGAATTTATCCTGTGTTGTAATCAGATTTTCAAAAATTCTAAATTTATTATTAACATAGATTTTTAACCATCATTTTTATTTAGCGCAATTATTTCAAAATATTTCATTACTGAATTAACATATCAAACACTCCTGTCAACCTTTTTGTTATACATTATTCATATTGTAAAATTTCAATACTTACAGCCCATTTCTCAAAACATATACAACATACCACAATACTCTCACCTCACCACTGAAACATTTCACAACATATTAGTTCACCTCAAATAATTCAGCCATCTATTATCAAAATGATTTAAATTCCTTAAAAAGTTAATTATACAATATTGAAATAGTCAAACAAAATATTTAACATGTATTAAATTGTTTAATTAAATTAATTATTAACAATATAGAATTCATTACCATCCAAACAATTATAATTCTCTGATTACTTGTTTTCAAAATTAATTTGGTTTATTTATTTAAATTGCAAGTATTTCCATATTATTCTTACAACAATTAATTACCTACATACACTGTTCACTTAACCACAACACATACCATTGGCTTTACTACATATTTATTTACAAATTTCCTTCAGTATTTACTCAGTTATCACATCTCAATTTCCAAATCAGCCAAGTCAAATAGCTTAAAACAAAATATTTAACTGTCTTTTCTGTTTTATATTTTAGCCACCATCGTCAAAAATATACCTCACATATTTGTATACTAAATGATTTTTATTTACATCCAGTTTATTATTATTATTTTTATCATAAACCATTACCTCTATGTCATTCATTTTCCCTTTTATTATCTCATAAGACTTGTCACTATTATTTGTTTTTATCCCGCCTCCGTGAATATTTGTTGTTACACCCAGGTAATTTATTTTCTCATCATATTCCTCCACTACAAGTACACTAATTCTTCCTACAGGTACACATTTATCATCAATATAATCATTGTCTACTACTACACAAGGTATGTCTACATTATTTATCATAACTCTCTTTATATCCATCTTCTCTATCAGCTCTACATAACCTCTATTTACCTTGAACCACTCTAACTCTTTCTCTCTCTCATAATCACTTTCATCACAATACCTGTCACAACACCACTGACCTACTTCACTCCATGCAAAGGGCACAACAAACTTACTATACCACTTCCTGGCTTTTCCAGGTTTGCAAAAATTTAGGGGACTGCTTGAAGACACCTTGTCTTCCACATAATTAACGGAGGAAACTCTGTCCTCAAAATTCACTACTAGCGGAGTCCTTACTCCACTTACATCACGGTGAAAATTTGCCCTTTGCCACCCTAACCTTTCATCACACTCTCTCTCCATTTCATCAACACTCGCTAACATTTTGTTATTAAGTTCTACTTCACCACAAACTTCATCATCACTATTTGTTTTCACCACATCATTCTTAAGTAGCTCATTTTCAACTATTTTATCACTATTATTTATTAATTCATTTTTACAACTGTAACTTACCTTGTTAATTATTTCTTCGCTATTATCAAAGACATTATTACCACTTACCTGTGTTAACTCAACTTCTGTACTCTCTTTTAACTGATATCTATCTCCCTCCCACTTCTCGTCTGGTTTATCACAAGCATTTTTTACTTTATTGAAACCCTCATCCATTATTCTATTCAGATTATCAAACTGTTTGTCCATCATTTTGTCCCACTCGTTAAAATGTTTATTTATCATATCAGAACCCTTATCCATTTTTGTTTTTAACTCATTAAGTAGGTTAAATAGGTCATATACTGTATACTCTTTTTCTTCCGCCCCTACACTATCGTTATCATTAGGCCTATTTTCTGTCTTATTTTCTACCACTATCTCTTCAACTATCTTACCTGTATCATTGGTCATCTCACTATGTTTATTAATTTCTGCGAATATTCCTTCCTCTTGTTCTTCCATTTGTGTTAATCTACTGTCTAAATTACCCCATTCCTCGTCTGTCATCTCACCCACAACACCTCGAAATTCTTTCTCCCACTTATCCCACGCAAAATCACTATCATTATTTTGTATTATAGACATTTTTTAAAGTTTGTTTGTATACAACACTTTATATATAACAAAACCACTTTTTTCCTATAATCAAACGCCTAACCCTACTGTGAATCACAATAACATAAACCTAACCTACTTAATTATGTACGATAAAATTTTTATACATTCGTCATTACCACATCCTATTTTCTGTGTATTAAAATAGGTCTATCTCGTATAAAATTACAATTAAACGAAAATCCTGGCAGCGCGTCGACATTTGTAACAATAAAAAAAATAGGCCTAAATATATAAAATAAATAAAATCACTACCAGGACTTACCTGCACGCAATTACAACACTTACCTGTTATTGAAATTTTACCAGAAGACCAAGGTCGCCACGATTATTTTTTATAGGATAAAATATCGAAAACCTTTACACTCCACCCTAAATAAAACGGACAATTTAGCAATCTGACCCACCCAATTAATAACTCAGAAAGATTCCGGAACGTTAGACGAATTTTTAACACAGAAATGAGAATATGGTAATGACGAAATAACTTAGACTAACACATTTTGGTTATGAGAGAAACACTTTACTTACTGAAACAGCTCCTCCTTACTCCACGACACACAAGAACAAAACAGGTATTGATAAGGTTAAATACATCTTACATTGATAATATACTTCTTATATTTATAAGGTAGCCCAGCTTTTGCTCGCACACGCATACACACAATTTAGAACCATTTAATGGAAACACCCCATTTTACTTTAAAACTGTATGTATCTCGAGACACCAACCGGGTACACGTTGCTTCGTTCGTTAGTTCGCGTCACTTTGAATAATTTGCCCGCAGTTCACTACACTTCTCCTGTATAACCTCCTTATTTCCTTGGGTCCCGGTCGGTAATACGTCGGTGTTACACTGAGTTATTCATATTTAGAAAGTTTCGACCGACCGGGGCCCGCGGCTCACTAACTACATCTACACACTGTTGTACAATCTGCTGCTTAGCGTCTCTGACTAATGTCGACTGTGTGGCTGTGAACGTAACAGGTACATCTACCTGTTCCTGCATGGAAGTTGTTCTTCAATGCCACGATGTTTTCGTCGTCGCTCCTTGTTCCTCTGCTGTCGTGTAACCATTTTATATAGGGAATGGAGCTGACATATGTGGATGACCAGAGCTTAATATTGGGCTTGGCTCTGCTGATGTCATTTAAGTGGGCGTGGTCTAAACGACACTTCCGTAGTGAAACCAAATGAATGATGAAAATTTCACTCTCTGGCCATCTTACTTTTTTGCCAACGCTTGGGTAGGCGTCCATGCTTGGTGTGCGCATGGGAGCGCAATGCCACACTCTCGCATAGTTCTTGGAATTTTGGTGGAGGTGCAAATGCTCTGCCGCATTCCTCAACAACAACTGCGTCTTATAGCGTTGTTTCACTGTTCTGTTACACTGACATATGTTGCACAATAATGCAGCTTTACCATACTTTATACCAGTCCGCCCGAAAACGAAATAAATAAAAATATAATAATGCCCCAAATGGTTAAAATAAAAACACCCAAAATTCGACCCGCTACACCCTGCTGGCGTCATACCTTCCATAGCTGATTCTCTCCCTTACTACGTTCTGGGTGGCGTCTGACCAGTACCTGGCCTTAAAAGCTATTTTAAATTCTTCGTAGCTTCGGATGTTCGTGCCTGGTGGCTGTCCACCAGTTATCATAGGTTTCTTTGAAATGTTCGTCTAAGTAACGACGAATTATTGGCCACCTGTTTTCACCAATTCTCATTAGTTGTTCGCCGACCCGTTCCAAGAATTCCATTGGGTTTCTCTTGTATGACTTAAAGTTGATGGTCTCCCGGTCGTCTATATGTTGTGTATATGGAATAGCGATCGTTCGGTTGTCAACTGACCGTTGTATGTTCTCGATTCTCTCCTGGTTACGTTGTCCTTGCTTCTGTACTTCGTTCATGACCGTATCTAAGTTTCAATGCTGGTTTCCGCAATCTGCTCGTATTGATTCCACTTGAATCCGGTTTTCTTCTTCTATATGGCCTATCTTGACCTCTAGTTCAGCCCTATTTCGTGTAATAGCTTCATCGGTCACTCTCAGTTTTCTATTTGTTTCAGTTATCTCCTGTTTTCTTTCGCCGTCGTTCTTACCTACCTTCTGGCTGATTGCCTCACTGGCGTCCTCGATTTTCTTATTGAGAGCTTGTCTTAACACTTCATTCTGTTTATCAACATTTTCCCTTAATTCCTTGTTAGAATGCTCAAGTCTTTCATCGATTCGTATAAGATTATCCTCATTGATTTTCTCAAGATCTGCTTTCATTCGTTTATTGTTTTCCTCAAGTTTTTCGTTCATTATTTTGTTATCGTCCTGAATCTGTCTCAAACTCTCGTCATTCCTGTCAAACTTTTCGTTCCTTTGTTTGATTAAATTCTCGCTCAAAATTTCGTTTTGTTTTTTTGAGTTTTCATTAATACTGTCTATTTTATTTTCCAGCTTTTCATTGATTTGTCTAAAATCGGCCTTCAATTGTTCATTATTTTCATTTATGGTTTGCCTCAAAAGTTCACTAGTACTTTCCTTAATACTGTCTATTTTTTCATTAGTTTGTCTATTATCTTCTTTGATACTGTCTATTTTATTTTCTAGCTTTTCTGTAGTTTGCTTTGAGTTTTCCTCCTGTTTCTTAAATTGTTCTGCCATGAACTTCATCATGTCTTGCCAATTAGGTTCTTCTTTGGCTACCGCTTTATCTGGTTGGTCCCCTTGGGCATCCTCTTCAACTATTTCCTTCTCTGTGATAATTGCTTCAGTTTCTTCTTTATCACCCATTGTTTGTTCCATTTCACTGTCCGTAAATGTTTCTACCTCTCGTTTCTGTCCACCTTCTTCCTTCTCTTTCTCTTCTGCCCCCTTCTTCGATCTGCCTCTGGTATTATGCATTCCTGTGCCTCTAATGGTTGCCTGCTCAAGTTAAGTAACAGTTAATATGATTTTTTTTTTCTTAACTAAAGCCCACTCGTTGAGTGCCAATTTGAAAGAAAACGTTTGACGGTGTTATTATAAGATGATGATGCCCCACGTTGCAGGCGCCAATTTGAAATAAAACGTTTATGGTGTTTTATTTACTTATGTGATACTCCCGTGTATCAAACGTCAAGTAATACGTTGCAGGTGGCAATTTGTAACAATTAAAATGTTGTTACCTGGTTTAATTAATGTATCATTAATGATATATCTTTCTGTTGTGACCGATGACACCTCCTGAAAATATATTATTAGACAAATATAATTATAATAATGTTCTTTTAACTTATAATCGTACTACGACATAGGTTTAGCTTAGTATTCAGTAGTTGGGTAATATTAACGATATATATAGTGTATTAACAGAATGTAATGAATATTCTTGTCAACCCTAGTCACTCGACGTTAGGAAATTCTATTCAAACTTTGCACTGAAAACACGCTAGTTCAGCGATCTCCCGTTCCACCAGCTGTAAGCACTTGGCGCTGTTATTTGCAATAGTCGTTAGCCGTTCATCGGGTTTAAATCAACCTTTTATTGTAAATTATTCCACCCACTACAGCGGATAGGTACTATATAGTACCTATCTATTCTGCAATAACTTCAAACATTATCTCATACAATAAAGATCCTTTATTAAATTTATCTATTAATTCACAGTCCCCGTTATCTCCAAAATAATAATATAATCAAATCGATCACACAAAAAATATATCGATTGTAAATTAGTCAAATTCCATTGACATATACAAATGAAAAATAACAATAAATAGTTCTTATCCCAGGGTTCGTAAGGTTCTTGGAACCATTAGTAAGGCCAGGTAAAATGCACAATTAAGGTTACTCAAGTATTACAAAACAAAATTATTTACTCTAAATATATTGAATTTAAAATAGGTTGTTTTTTACCAAGTCGATGAAAACTCCGACTGGCCGTGGACGTCTATAAACAGTTGACGAGATTCAGCTTAAATCGTCTTCATCCAGTAAAAGTGTTCTGTTTTCCTTAATAAAATTGATTGTGGATTGTACTGGGAAGCTCTCAGGAATTCTTCTGGCTGCTGTTCTTCTCCTATGATCTTGATAATTGTCGGTCCCGGTGGAATGAAATTAGTATCCCAGCTTCTTCTGCCAGTGAAGGTTAGCTCTGCAAAACGATATCCTCGTATGTCTTTTCAATAATTCCGTTAGTTTCGTACTCTAATTCTCTTAACTGATCTTCTGGTTATAGTGGAAATCGTTTTATTACCGAATCCAGCGGAATTATTCTGGTGAATGAGGTGAGGGGTTTTCAACTCTTTTTAAATGTATTCAGTTAAATTTGGAAGTCTATTTAGTTTTATTACTCATCAGTATTATGATGTAAATAGGTTTCAAAGAGGGTTTTTTTAATTTTTATTTATATTTTCTTCAGAATTTCTTATTCATTTTTTTTAAATGCATCTGCCCATCTCAACTTAATAGCTTGTAACAATCAGAACGAATGATTCAATATAAACAACTCGTGTACATTTTAGTTGCCTTAACAACCATTTTTCCTGTCATTGGGTGAAATTCATTCAGATATCCTAGAGCCAGAATTATAGAATATTACTACTCTTTTTCAATAAAATACTCCATGTCTGGAATAATACTAAATTACCTCAAATTCTCACCTAACCTTCCTTCTTAAAAAGTAAATGTTTTACCATAGTTTCATTGGACTGGACTTCTTTAAAAGGTATTAATTTCCTTTCACAAATATGAAATTTAGGCCTACAGGTTTTCTTAAACTGTTATAACATTGATTGGTTTTTTAACTTAATTTTCTTTTACCTGACCTACTGTACAATTAGTTATTGGTTAATGGTTAATTACATTGATTTTAATTTCCTGGTGTTTACTTTATTACATTAATTAACTGGTCCTGGAACCCTTCATTAGTTTACAATATAATTATTAGAACTACTTATCAAACATTGAACACTGATTGCCCTCCTGGCCAAGTTTACAAACATTAATTAAAACAACAGCATTATTCAATTTTAGACAATACTTAAAACTTAGTATAATGCCTAACACAGGTAACTATACTTGATTGTCTAAAGACAAATTTAACATAAATACAAACATCATCATTGATGAAGTATTCCTTATCTATTAAACAACATCAGTTCATTCTTACCATACTCAAAACATAACATAAATATTCTGTGAACATTAACATGTTACAGTATAAAAACAAGCACAATTTTATTATATTTAACTATTAATTGGTATGGTTTTTTATATTCAACATTAATTATTGCCTCTTTTGACTTGAGGTATTTCTCAGATGCATTAACTACTGAGCAACCTTAATTCAGGGTATGGTCCTTGACCATGTTTCATTCAATTTTTTATGTAACGTTGGGGGACCTCAACTCTGTTAAGTTACAACCTATACATAAGATCCCGACAAAGAAGAAACCGTAGGAAGTATTGGGTTCATCCCTACATTGAGAAGAATTTACACTGCAGGCTGTTCGTTGTAGCCAAAGAACTCCAAGAAAATGATGCCAAATTTCTTGCATTCTATAGAATGTCAAAGCAATCATACACTGTACTCACTGAAATTATCACTCCTGCTTTTCATAATCGAAATAGCAATATGAGGGAGTATATCAGCGCGGAAGAAAGAACTTACCATTGAACGCCTCCATTTTATCTGGCAATATGGGCAACCGATGCGCTAGCGACCTACACTGCAGGTTGACCGAGTTGCTCAGATCACGTACATCGACTAGATCGCCTACGGATTGCTTTCACATTGCTCCGTTGGTGGGTCTCCCCTTCTTTTCATAGGAAGTGGCGGGAAGGGGATATCGAATTGCTATTGAATCGTTTAGCTGTTGCCCCGTGTGTGGAGAGCCTAAGTGTGCAAAAAAAGCAGATACATTTTGGTGTAACATATATAAGATTTTATCTATCTATTTCATTTTTTTATGATGGCTAAATTTGAGTATCTGAACTTCAGTAACATAGTCATTGTAAATTAACAACTTAATAAATAAACAAGCAACAAGTTTAGATATTCATAGAAATAATGAAGTTCCATATTTTATTACAGAAGTGTCCCTGTTAGTAAATTAGTAAAAATTCTAAAGTACAAGAATGTAAACTGTTTTGCACATTATTAATAAAGTTCTAATTGTAAATGTAAAGTGCACAAATAAGCGCTGCTACCAACAGTTTTTGACAAGAAACTGCCATTTATTCTTTTCCGCTATTGGTATTTGTCTTTGAATTATACAGGCCATGGTGGAGGTGCGTACAAGTATGTGAGAATGTAGATTTAACACAACGTGTATGTATAAAATTTTGCTGCTTACTTGGTAAAATCTTTACTAAGAAATGTCCATTTCATTCCAAAGTTGTCATTATCATTTACATTGGTACATGGTTGCTGCTGATTTCAAAGTGGGTCTTTTTCTGTTCATCAGTCAACAAATGCAGCACAAATTTGTTAGTGATACGATGCATTTAAGTTTTCTATCAAAATTTAATTTTATAATTATCTTATTGATGCCCACTCTTTCAGGAAGTCTTTGCAGTTAAACATTGATTTACAATTACCACATCATGAGCTTTCTTGCCGTGATCTTCGACATTGCTTTGATCTGCATGGACCAAAGTTTTTACCCTCTTTAAACATGTTTAAAATAATTGTTTGACTGGTGCAGGCCTCCCTGTATGCTCAGTTGAACAATCAGTCTCTGCAAAGTTTTAACCTAGTTTTGCTACAAAGTTTTATGTGCGCACGTTGTTCTTGGAGGTCTTTCCTAGTCTCTGACATGAACCCGACGGACAGTGTGTGCATGTTCCCACTCAATCTGATATAGCTCAAAGACTAATGCTTATAGCAGAACAGAAGAAGTGGCAGTTTGTTGTCAAAAACTGTTGTTAGAGCATGCTCATAGTTGCAGCCCATTGTTTGTACAGGTTGGTGTGTTATTCAGAAAGTTTGATCTTTTTTTGAAAACACCTCATAAATGGGAAAACCATTAGTAGGCCTGTCTCTATAACATGTTTAACAAATACTAAGCACAGTTAACCTTTTTTTACTGCAGATATGCTAAAATTTCTTATCTGTTTATAAAGGAAACAAATTTTTAACTTTTATGTACATAAAATTTTAATTCATACACTTTTTATTTTTAAGGGTTACACTTATTGTTTTTTTTATAGTTAAAAAAAAATGTGCCTTAAGTTGAAAAACTGTAACTTTTTGAAAAACTGATTGATATATTGAAAACCCTTTAAGGAGTTTGTTATCTCTAGAATCCAGCAGGATAACACCTTTCACATTCTTCTCTCTTCCTCTTTAACAGTCTTCTCTCACTCTTTGTGTCATGAGACTTTTATATACATTCTGTTTGAGACTTTCAACCGTAAACTTCCTTGGATTGATCTGAAGCCTTTTAAGAACAAAATTTAATTTTTGATATGATGTTTTCAGTAGAATATCTGGAATTTTATATTAGGTGGGCTACAAGTCATAACAGTAGAAAACATTTTTTTGTGATTCAGTTCACTTTCAAATGGAACAACGAGCATAAGCTTACCTTAAATGTATTTCGCGTATATTTCTTACTGTTTTTAATGTGATTGCAGTTGTACTATTGTCACAAAATTTACAATTAGTAAAGCACTGAACAAGATTTGATATAATTTCAGAGTCAACAATAAAGTTTAATTGAGTGTTATCATAAACTCTTTTGGTAGCTTTTTAGCTATTCAGTTTTTAGAACATAAAAACTGTGAGGGCTAGTTTCAGAAGCAGCAGAGAAAGGCTTTGTTGTCACTGGAGTTGACAATAAATTACTGTTATTATTAGAGATTCTACTATATTGGTTACTGCTAAAAGCCCTTTTATGAGTAAACTTTCTTATTCTTGGCATTTTCTTTCGCTAACACTGTGAAGTGATAATCATGTTGGCTTGTAACACAGAGCACATAAGCTCACACTGTTTGTCTTAAAACAGTGTTTTATTTTTATAATGTAAATAAAACAGCTGTGAAATTCTCAGTTACATAAATCGGTTAAAACAGAAAATCATATTCAAACAACTGATCATAACAAGTTCATTGGTTACTGAAGTGGCTATTGTGCATAAAAAGAGAACATTGGAGCATTTTAAAGATAGTACGCTTCTTTTTTTTTAATTTATAACATCAAAATGAACATTATAGTATATAAGGTTATATAAAGAGGAAGATATTGCAAATTTTTTAAGAAAATTTTTTTTTTTAATTCACTTTTTGGTACCCTTACTTCAAGGCCTACTGTGTCTTTGTAATATCCTGTGAACATAACTGGTATGACAATTGCTATTTTTAATTAAACTTGCTTTCCTGTGTCCCCCATTATAGAACATGTGTGTGGAGAAACAAAATTTGTTGCAAATTGAACGTAAAAATTTTTATTTAATTAACATTTTTAAATTAATCTGTACTACTGCTTGTTTGTATTTTCTATGTGTAAAAAAATAACATCAGAGTAAACAGTGACAAAGCATAAGTTGTTAAACTAGTCTTTTAAGTGATTAAGGCATATCAGATTACTACAAAGATTAGAACAGTCTGCAACCATCTTTAGACTAAAATTATGTAAAAAAAGATGCAGGAGCTTAGTAGGAAAATGGGTGGATTGTCTGGCAACTAATCTAGAGGTCCTGGATACACAGTAAAATCAGGGCGTGGTTTTTCAGCTGCCACGTTGACTCAGCCTGTGAAGTAAATATCTGGATAATATCCAGGGTTAATAATGGGCAACTGAAGCATAGTGACATTGTATACCAAAACGATCACATACGGTAGCCTAACTCCTAGACTGCTTAGGTGGTAAAAGAGGAGCTATTATTAAAAATCAAATTCTGTGTATTGATTGCTATGTTTGATTGTTTATATTCATCTTTAAAGCTTGAATACCAGGTAGAGAATTGGTATTGTTTCATTTAATTTCATGTATCCCTGTCTGAACATGGTTGCAGTTGCAGCAATGTGCCTGAACAGTCAGACAGCAAAGGTTATATTATTATCAGACTTTGTAATTTATTTTATTGTTTTAGGAATTATTGTTAATAGGTTTTGAGAGTTTTGAAATCGCTATGGAATAACAATGACAAAACCAATTATTATAGCCAAAAACAATCCACAGGCTGTCTTTGTTTACTCATGTAATCGCCATTGACTTCCTTGCATTTTTCCTATTTTTTTCAACAGCTTCTTTATTCCATTATCATAACTATCTGCCCCCTGGGTTTTGAATCAGTTAGTAATTCGTTGTGAACCAATTTGTTCATTCATAATTATTTTTGAACAGCTGCAAAACCAAACCATTTCATTGTGGGGAAAACGGGTTTTATCTCTAGTATGTGTTCAAATAGCCTATTCCATTCATTTTCAAAGTGCTACAAAAAACTTCGAAATGAAGTCGGACATTACTGCTTGTGTGTATTATTTAACATTGTCACACAATTTTTTGTAATTAAGTTTATCTGCCACAATATCATACATTATTAACCAAAGAGATGTAAGAAAATTGAATGGTCTACAGACTCACAAAAGTTTCAGCACTATTATTGTTTTTTTTTCCTAACAAAAAACTGATCATAGGGTGAAACTCACAGATGGCAGGATTATCTGTTGCAGCACTAATTGTAAGATGCTTACACATCACCACAATCATGTATCTAATGTCAAAACCCGACAGCTTAACTTTATCATTTTACAATATGGAACCCGTGCTATCCTGTTTCGTTGTCACAGTTAAAATATTAAAACAGATTTTACTTAGAAAACAAGCCTTGTAATACAGAATATTAAAAAAAGGTAGTTAAAGGGCAATGGATTTAATGGATAACTAAATAAAAAATTAAATTATTAAGTACGTTTTATGTTATAACATAGTAATTATTTATGTAGGGTTACATTTGGCAAAGGGTAATTAATTACCTACTCTTTTCTGCCAGTATCAAATCATTGGTAATCATGGAATTTTATGTTTTAAAATTACTGTGATAAAATCCTGATTAATTCTGCCAATTCTGAAATCATCAAAGACTTACCATATACATAAAATACAGTTTGAAACACATACCTTAACAGTGTGGGATTGTAAAGAGAAGCAGAAATTCAGGGTACGTTTATTGTTATCCACATTAACAATAAAATGGTTAAATGGCTGCATTTATAAACTACTGGCATGGTATATGTATTCTGATAGCATTGCATCACAACTTAAATATGAACATGTCTTATACTAAACTCAAACTTGGTGAACCAAATCATGTGATCTGCTTTCAAACATATTGTCAGTTGGAATGTGATCTTGTTCCATTCTTTGTAGTGTTGATGTGACCCGATCTCACAATAGCAAATTTGTGATTCAGAGACTTTTACATAATCTAACCAAAGAAATGTTATGCATTGTTTTGGCTGGAATGTATTAATGTTTACATACAAACTTGTGGTTTTACCCAATCTTTTTGTTTTACATTGATATTGTGCTTGCTAGTTCATCTGAGAACTAGATGATGATATTTTCCTGTTTTCACTAAAATAAAATAAAAAAGAACTAGTATATAATGAACTGAGTATTCATGAAGTACATGCTTCCATGTAGCAGTATTTTTGTTTTTGATTCACTACACACACAAAGGATGTTCTTCAGTGATTGAAAATTATGACAATAAAATATATAAACTTCAATTGTATTACTGACTGTTTGTGAAAAATCTCAGAAACTAATGTACACACGTTTCCACAAGGTGTTTCTTTGACCATAAGATGATTATTGGACTTTTGATGTTGAAATGTGAAAAATATTAAGATTATTTTTCTAAATTTGTCAAGAAAAATTGCATATATTTACTTTGTACAAAAATAATAGTTACACTGTCACAGTGAGAAAAGAATCAGTTTAGAATGAATAGTGTTGTGATAATATACACAGTAGCAGGGTGCAGCCAGGATTTTCTTTTCAGGGAGAGGGTTTAGATTTTTGATATTAAAACTATGAAAATTAAAAGAAAAGGAGCTTATTATTTGCTATTTATTTTGTTATAATTAAAGTGGTAGGTGTTAAAATGTAAGCATTACATTAACAGATATCTCAAACTAACAAAGTCATTAAACAATAAAGATGGTATCTTACATTACAATACACATAAAAAAATGATACCAGAAAATTGGCACAAATTTTCTCCCATGTTCTGTAGACGCTGATAACAGTATATGTTCTGTACAAATTTCTTAAAACTGTGCTTTAGTGAGTACATGTGTCTGAAAATATTTGCCACAAATGTAATTACTCATTTCGTCACAAAAGTGAATCAAAAACAAAGAGTCCTCAAATCACACTACAAGGTGTGTAAACACATGGGTGGCCACAAATTTAGTTGGAAGTTATCGTACAAATCACTTGACCAATTGAGGCTATGGAACACTTATAACGACATTCTGAATGCCGTGTTTGGTCTTAGAATAACAGGCATGTACAGAATAACAGACGCACTTTAAGATTTGTATTTGTTGTTTATTTTCAAAATGGTAATATCTAAATTAAAAAATACAAAAATTGTTAAATGCAGATTGAAAAACCGTGTACAGCCAGCAGACATATCTGTAATAAGATTTGAAAAGCAAGCAAAAATCTGTGTAATATAGAAATATTTTAATGTTCCTGTGGAGTAAAATAATCATTGTCACATAATCAATTGGCCTAAATACTATTTAACTTAACTATTTGACTACATTTTTACTGGCACATTTTTTTAGTTTTGACTTTTTCTCTTAATTCTTCTGGCAAGGGGCTTTAATCCCCCAAATCATCCTCATGCCACTCCACTGGTATCAAGAATAGAAAATTCTTTATATTAGTACCATATGAGTACTAATAGAATAGAAAATTCTATTAGTACCATACGTAATAGGGTCTGGTATATTACAGTTTTGTAACTGCTGTAATATGTGTACTATTGTGGTGAATAGGGTGTTAAAAGACAGGTAGCTCTACACAGTATTCCATATGCTGTTGTTAGTAGTATCATTTTACTTATGATATTTATGATTTTAGTTGTTAATATAGTCTGGACAGGTGATTATTATACTTTTTGTTATTGAGGTTTATTTAAAATTTGATGATTCTGTTCACTGTTGTACATGTTTTAAAAATGTACCTGGTACCAGTAGGAATTTTGGGCAAATAATTTTAGACACCTTCATTCTTCTCTTAAAAAATAATTGTCCTGGTCAAATATAAATGAAGTGTTGGAGCTCCTGAAACATGAAGCAGTTGTGTTAGCCGTAACACTCATCCACCAAGCATGCTCCTCTTACATTTGAGCTGTCAGATCACAGTTTAAACGGAATTCTATATGCAGACTATAAATTACCTTTTTTTTGTGATAACGATTGCACAGAAATTAATGTGTGAATGACTAGGCTTCTTGGAGAGAGTCATATGTGATCATACTTGAAAACATTAAATATGATGACATGTTCTTTTGAGTAATAAAGGACATTTGCATATTCAGGATGTACAAGTAATAGAGCAAGAGCTGGCGATAAAAATGCTTATGGTATTTCAGTACGCTTAACACTTTGCATAGAAATCCAACTGGACTTGCTGGAAACGGAGTGGGGAGCCTGGCGATTTGCTATCGGATCCCTTGTTGCCTTCGAGGATTAAAAGTTCAATCAATAAAACATTATAGCAGTATGTCTGTTTTTTTTATGTATTAAATTTGATAATATAATAATTAAAAAAAAAAACAATTACTAGACACTTTTTTCGGTTCCAGGTTGCTGACAGACAGTTTTGAAGTACTGAAACCAATGTTATTGACAATTGGAGGTTCTTTTCTTTCTGTAGGAGTAGCACTTGTTTTTTACAAAGAACTTGGTGACGATCAAGAGGTGTACTTAAAAATACTTGTCCTGATTTGTGATACATTTGTTAATGACCATATATATATAAATGGTACTTTGTGTGTGTGTGTGTGGGGGGGGGAAACCAGAATTTGTATATTATTTTTTGTTGAAGCCTGGACTTGCATTGCCTTTTATAGAAAAATTAAAATTGTTTTAGTGGCAGTTTTACAAACTGTTCGCTTAGTATATTTTTAAGACGATGTGTAATAAAAATACTTTTTTTTAATATTAGGTTCAACAGGCAGCCTAGTAGACAAAGGTAGAAAACAGAGTTGGCTGTTGAAATATGTTCGTGAAAGTCAAAGTCTAAGAGGCTCTACGGAAAATCTTAAATTATCAGAAGCAGCTTCTATGGGATTAGCAGCCTCTCCACTCCCTGAAGAATCAGCTACCAGTTCTACAAGCCCTAAGACCCCTAAGACAACTCGCATTCGAGCTAGGCCATCACAGTTACGAGAGATGAATTTTTGGTCCCCAACATCGATGTAATAACTGTCAGTCCTTGTTTATCAATTTTGAGTTATATTTATATTACTTTCATGTAGTTTCATGTACATTTTTAATTCCAATAAAACCATTGTTACAAATAAGTGAAAATGTGTTAATTTATAATTGCAGTACCGATGTAAATGTAGTACTTATAAAAACAAATGTTATGTAGGTTATCATCATTCTTAAAAAAATTTATCAGTTTGGACTTTGGTAATAGTATTGTTTGTAACCAATGGAACATACCATTTAAACTCTTAAAGTAGGATTGTATGAAGTCATACACTTCACAAGTAATAGATATTGATAACGGTTACATTCTTATTGAAGCTTGTGTGTGTTATATAAACACTTGGTAGTTCTGTACACATGATATCAGGAAGGTGCATATATTGCATTTAATTAAAGGCATAAAATTTAAGACAAAATGCAGAATAGATTAAACAGTTTTTTCTGTTTGAGTGGTCTTCAAAAATATATATTTTTATGTTGTTTTGAATTCTGGAGATTTCAGTATTGTCATACATACAGGACACAGTGACAGTAATTTATTTAAACAGAATGCATATCACTTATAAACTGGGTATAATAGATTTCTGTTTAACTCAAAGAAGGAACTGGATATTGGATAATATAAGCACATGCCATAATCATATAAATACAACAGAACACATCAATTTGTGTCTTCCTCCTGCATGAAACTTAAAGGAGATCATTACCTTATATTTTGGCCTTTTTGTTAGACAGTTATTTATACAGTGTTCTTTTATATTATAATTTAAAAACTGTAACAACTGAGTGTGATTAGAAAGCACAGACTACTCCTCTTTAAGGTTTACGAAATTTAATCAGGCACACACGTTCATGTAAATTCATTTTTACTATATGGTGGAAATTTCACAGTAAATGTTGTAGTGAGAACGTATTTTATGTTTGACTTATTGTAATATGTTTCTAACATTATGCAGTCTGTGGAGATGATAGTGCTCGGTATGTTAGTTCATTCTATGTGAGATAGGAGAATGTTTTTAATAGATCTCAAGATTCAGTATTAGAATAATACAAATACAATCCTTTCCAAGATTGACATAGAAAAATTACAAACATACAATATGCTCAGTACATACAAGACAATATACATTTTTTTCATGTGCACACATACACTTGTAATTGCTTCAGTGGCCCTTTAACATGCTCATATTCAACAGTCAAAATGTATAGTTTGTACTAAATAACTGCAATTCCAAATGTAGGCTATGGTAAGTTGGAATGCTGTCCCATTTCTGTCCGTTACAAACTTTTCCACATTCAGTTAATGTAAGTTCATATTCGTTCATATTACTCTTGTTATTTAAATTAATTCTTTATATTTTTAAAACAAGAATTCATTGTTTGTTTTAAGAATAAGAGTTCAACAATTTTAAATTACTGTCATCATCAGAAGTATAATGTACAAAAAAATATAAAAATTACTTTATATTCATATATTTTTTTATACATTCGGATGATGACAGTAATTTAAAACTATCAAAACATTAATGTAAGTATATTTTTCAAAGGTAGATTATGTGTAGCAATTTGTTGTATAACTTGTTAAAAGAGTATTATATAGTTGAAATCAGTAGGTATCATAAAACTGTTGTGTAAAATATATTGCAGTTTTTTTTTAATTACTACAGTGGGTAAGTTTGGAAAGAGCTTTTTGTAATAATTTGCTGAAACTCTTATGCTGAAAAAAATACATGCACTTTGAAGTTACACAATTCATAACAAGTTGTATTAAAGCATACTATTTTCATGTTAGATAAAATTAAATAAATTTATCAATATAAAGAAGAAGGAAACATGAAAATATCGACATGCGATATACATACAGTTATTTAATTGGTAGTCATATTTACTACAAATGAGTATAAATTATTGGAAGAATCCTTAAGGCAGGATAAATGTAACAGAGAAAGATTTAATACAGACAGCACAGTAGTTGCAGATTATTTTGAGGTGATAAAGGGCAGTTAATACTGCAAGACCCAGTAACAATTCGTAGGTTCCAGGGAATTAATATTGAGCCTTCACACAAATTCAGTAGTCACACGTTTTTGTGCCTAAAAAAGGTTGTTTCACTATAAGTCTATAATAAAGAGTGACAAGAGTTTCACTTGTCTGTAGAGACTTTTTTTTTATATTGTAAATGCTAAATATGCTTGTATGATGCTTGGAGTAAGCAGCAAGTGATTGTAGTTTTCCGAATATTAATAATTTTGTTATGTTACTTAAGTTTTAATGTTTTTATAATTCGTACAAAGTTTTCTGCGGTGCTTAATTTGTGAACTCATTGTAGTTAGCATAATGACTTTTGTCAATTTTAGACAAAGTTAGACATTTTATTGCAAATTTAATGTGTGTCAAGCAGAATTTATTTTATAAGTTTTTACTGGAATGTTAAAAAATAGTGTGAATTAGGTTTTGCATATTGTATTCAATATTGTTGTTTAACAAGATATTCAAAAATATTTATCATGTGCTCATAAAGCAAGATACTTCACTGTATACAAAAGTCGGTAACACTAAACGGTAGATAAGGCTCTACAGCAGGCAATTCTGTAGCAGTTTCAGTTTGCTGCGTGTATGAGTATAAAATCTTTAGCGATCTTGTCGAAATGTGTACATTTATTTGTTAAGTAAAACATTGTGTGATTAATATATACTCTGGGATTAATCAATACTCTTAAAATACAATAAAATTAATATAATAATTGTGTTTTATTCTTATGTAGTTTGTTTTTAGTCATACTAGTGAAATATTATACTCTAGTGTTTATATAACGGTTACATTTAAATGATTATAATTTGATACTACATTAACTTGCATCATTCATTCTGCCCAATAAAAAGTGCATTTTTCATTTGTACAACTTAGAAACATCAATCATATTGTCTATGAATTTTGTATTATGTACTTTAGGATTTAGCAACACATTTACATTTTGTAATGCCTTGGAGTGTTTATAGTGATTTGTTATATATTTAAATAAATGCACTGTATGAACATAATGTAATTTATACTGCATATATAATAATATGATACTTAGTTTTTTGGATACATATTTGTATTGTGAATGCTAGCCTGTCACTTTGACCATAAATGTGTAAAGATATTAATAAATAGTTGTATTTTTATAAACAAAATTTTGTACCCAGACATTTGTAATCTTTAGACTTTAAGGTCACTCCTGCTGCTTAGATAAACATTGGTTACAGCAATTTTAATATGACTCCAAAAAACACTTATGAAGAAAATATATGACTACTGTGAGGTATAGATTTGTTAAGTACAATTAATGATATTTATTTTACGTGAACAATATTCATGTGAATACTTGTTTTAGAGTAGACCAAGCAATAATTGGGCAATGACTATAAAATTCGTTGTTAAATATTAATTTATATTATTGAATATGCAATATTTTAAAATAAACCTTTTCTTTTAAGTTTTCTTCGTTTTCCTTTATTCACGATTTTTTAAGAACCTGTTATGAAACAGTGAAATTTTGGAATGTATCAAAATCCTGCATGCATTTATTCCATGTGCAGCAGTCATCTTTTTAATATATTACTAAATATTGAAAAGAGTGGTTAAAACAGTGAACTTCTTTATTACGAGGATACAGTAAAACAGTTCAAAATTGAACACCACTTTTACCTACTGTTTAAACTTTTAGGCCTCTATTAGACTAGGCCAGTGGTGGCACAACATAGCTAATCCATAGTTGGATCAGAATGTTGTGGGGCATTGAAGCAAATGAGACTTATTAGACTAGGGTAACTTGTCGTGCCACTGAAAACTGGTGGATGGTCTTGGCAACAGTGTCGGCAACTTTTGGTGGCGCCACTGCCAGCCAGGGTATTGTTTCAGACGTAGCCTATTGCACAAGGCCACTAGTGACATCACCACAACTGCGTGTGCATCACGCTTGCTTCATAACACCAGGATTCCTCTGCCTGTCATTTTGTTACTGAAAGTCAGTTGATTGGTTTTGCCTTGTGATAATGTTGAATGAAAGTGGTGCAAAAGATGGGGAAAATAAAAAACAACATGAGGTAAAAAATAAAATCCACTTGTTATCCACGTATTATTTGGCACTTATGTAGTTCCAAAGTTCGAAAAAATGACCCTTTTGACATGCGAAAGTAATTTAAAAATTTATTATGATCTCCACAAACTTCATCAAAGTATAATACAGTCCTCTGTCTGCTCTTGAAGCTAGCATTGGATGTATGTGCATTTTACTAGCTCTTTGCCTCCCCTTTTTTTAGTAGCAGTGCAAGGAAAAGCAAACTTTCATTTGATGCCATTTTCTCAACTACATTTTTATGCTGCAAACAACAGGCTTTCTTTAACATTGGTGCAACCAGTGGCCTAGTCTAATAGCGGCCTTAAAAACTCATTTTGAATCTATATGGTAGATTAGCTATAAGAATCATGCATAACAAACTTAACAGAATACACAAACACTAGATTTATGAGTCACATTGTGCATCTTCATCCCATAAACATATAGCTTGGAATAGAAATATAATTCAAAGTAGAAATTCACTGTTGAGGGAGTCAAATGAGGAGAAATACAAACATTTATAATGACTACAAAGATACAATATTTGAAGACGAACCCACAAGATCTACATGGAAGATGATCAGTTCTTCCATAAATACGGAAGAAGCTCTAAAGGTGGATACAAGTGATATCCTTGTACAAGGGTGAAAAACAAAAACACTCCTATTAAATAAGATTGGCTTGCTGAGCTCCCGAACCAATCAGGCAGTACTTGATTCTGATTCATCGTAGCTTGCCAGCTTATATAGCACTGGCTTGGTGAATTTATTAAAGAGCTGAACATAGTCTACCTCAGTACTGGAGTTATTTCACGAACAACTGCCAAAATAATTATGCACTGAAGATGGCGAAGCCAGTCTGTAGTTAACATCTTTAGACCACAGCCCAGCTAACATTACTGTGAACAAGAATTTCAAAATTTGTAACCATTCTTATATTAAAAAATTACACTTTCTTGACTGTTTTTTTTTGTTTGAAATAAAATTGATTTGAAACGCAGCACATAGTGGCCAAATTATCTTTTATAGAGTCCTTAGCCTTCATGGAGAGATTGTAGCTAGAAGACTTTAAACGTCTAAGCTCTTTTCAATTGCCACTATATCTAAACGTTTTACTTGAATCTTGGTGAAGAGGGCAATGAATTTGTATGAAGAGTAAAACCACAAAGAATTTTGATATAAAGAAGTATAAATGATTGTCAAGAAATTCAGATTTATTGGAAAGTAATCATATTTTATAGAATACACAGCAGCATTATTTTAAAACTTGGACATTTTTTTGAAGTTAATTATATTGAATATATAAGTTTAATAATCAGTTTGAATATTTCTTTTACATTCTAAAGTAAATTTTAACATTTAAACTACTAAAAAGGTATAAAAAATTTGAAATAATTGTAAAATGCAGCAGATGTCTGACTAAAGAAAACTTTAACCTAAATCCAAATAAGTGTTTGCTATAAAATTTTCTAACTTTACGGACACCATGGTCCAAAAATGAGAGTCAAAATTTTAGAAGATTGTATGTGGGGAATCAATTGAGGAATTTTATTCAAAATACAAACTGGTTATCTTTAATAATTTGGCAAAAATAATATATCTCAGCGTTTCTTGTACATTTTGGATTGAATTCAAAAAGTTTGTAAGCTATGTTTATAACAACAACAACTATATTGTTATTACTTAGTTATTGTTATTTGTGAAAAGTATTATATGTAGGCCTATATATATCTATGGAAATGTACATAAACTTTAGAGCTAGGAATAAATTATTTGTCTTCAGGCATTATGGTTATAAATGTAACTAACACCAATGCAGTATTTTGGAATTTTAAGTATTGACTGTATGATTGTTTGCTTTCCAATTTTTATTTTACTAGAAAATAGAGTAAGTTTTGACAATAGACAAATTATCTGTTATTCGAATTTACCTTAAAGAGAATGTATGTAATTACATTCAGTTGTTCAGAGAACATATTAGTTTTCCAGTTGATTACTACCAACTGCAAAACCAAAGTTTCCTACCTGTTACAGAATTTAAATCTGCATGCATGGTGAAAATGTGGCCCAGAACATATATCACTCTCAGGGGGACACATTTTGGGGGGGGGACCAGACTCCTGGTACGTGACCCCCCCCCCTCAGAGGGTTAAAAAAAGTTGATAAGGAATTTTGTTAATCTCATAATATTTATGATGTTTTATTAATGTTTCAGCAGTGTATGGTAATATAGTGGTAACTTTTTTTAAATGTACAAATACATTTATTACACAGTATTTGCGTTAAGATTGAAATACAGAAATCAATTCAGTCAATAAGTATCTTATAAACATTGTTATAATAGCACATATTTTGTTTTGCGTTACTAGCAGGTACCCGCGGCTTCGCACGCGAATATTTGTATATAATTGTTGTGGTAACTGTCGAGTTGGTAAATTGCTAATGGTACATCTATATTAATAATATTCTTATAGTGTAAGTTATGAATATCCAAAAAGTGCGAAGCACTAGATCCATACATAATACCAAAATCATGATTACATAAAATCAATACATAAAATCAAAATTTGATAATTTAGTAGATATTTACAACCATGCAGTAACACAATTAGATGAAATGTTTATTCGTATAGAATAATACAAATAGTGTATACATACAGTAAGTATATTGATATCAGTTAGTCGAAAACTTACGTGCTAAGTCAGTCTTAAACTTTTTGGTAGAATCCTTATATACGTAAATGTATCACAGACCAGTATACTGTTTTTATAAACGTTTTTACATTAGTGCCTCGTTATAAACTACATTTTTCGTTCTGCCATTATCAGAGCAAATAAAGAGCTCGCTGCTTCAGCTTACTCGAAAACATGCCACATACAGTTGTCCGTGAGAAAAGCAAGCAGCTCTTAAATCCACACCAGCTGTACGTAAAGTTTGCCCTTGTGATTTATTGATAGTCATTGCAAATCATAAATTAACCGGAAACTGAAATCTTTTAAATTGAAATGGAAAGTTATAGGGTATGATTGGAATTCTTGGGATAAATACTGTTTCTCCTTTGCTGCAGCCTGTTAAGTTTCTCGCTTCGATGATATGTTTTTTAGTGACCTAACTTTCAATAGTGTTCCATTGCATAACTGTGGTGGCTTCAGATTTCTCATGAGTATAATTGGAACACCTAGTTTTAATTTCAATGTGTGAGCTGGTAATCCTGATGCAGATAAAATATTCAAAAACTCAGTTGGGTAATGTACTGCATCCTCTTCGTTCAAAACTGTATTAATGGAGTGATGTTTTTTCGTCTCCTGGAAATTTTTGCAATATGCAGCTATTTATGGCATTTACTGATTCCTTTCTTGGTGTGAGTATCACACGCTCACATAATATAGACTCAGTATATCCATAAACCTTTTCGATCAACTCTGCCAGTGAAGAAACTGTACGACATAATGATGGCGGGGTAAACATATCGCACCGTCTGTCTCTGGTATCTTATTATCTCCAAGGTTTAATAAAGTAGTAGAAAATTCGTGAATATCTGCATCACCTCCAAGTTGGAATCTCATGTTTATTGTGAGTGATACTGTTTGAACGGTACGCCATATATTCGATCATTTGACGCAAGCGTTTACTTCATCAGCTCTGGTACCTCGCATAACTATGGGCAATGTTTGTCTGAAATCTCCGGCAAAGAGAAAAGTTATTCCACCCATAAATCTGTTGTCATTGTGCAAATCTCGTAGAGTTCTATCGAGAGCTTCTACTAATTTTTTTATGGGCCATAGTGCACTCATCCCAAACAATCAAGTCTGCATTTCTAATCAATTCCATTTTAGCATTATTTTTGGAAATATTGCACACTGGAAATTCGCTAAAATTCAAATATATTGGTATTTTAATAAGGAGTGAGCCGTTTTTCTGCCAGGTAATAATGTAGCAGCAATTCCCGAGGAAGCTGCTGCTAAGCTGCTAATTGTAACATTTGCATCTGTATGTGGTTTTTAAATGTATATTTTGTGTGTTCACCTCACACGTTGTAGTCGTTACTTTAGGTTTATGCTGACGATGTCCGTCGCGATCTCACGAATTACCAGTACTCGCGAGTGGGAACCTTACCTGTTCTTTAATATGTGGTTGTATTTCCCGAGTGGTGCCAAATTCGTTAATCTGAAAACAATTTAAAAATGGGACTATCTGTGACAGTACAGAATTACCTGTTACCAGAATTATGGGATTCAGGAATATTTTATTGTAAATTTTATTATGATCAGAAATGTTAACAAGGGCAAAGTTAGTTTTGCACAAGTCCCAATAACTACGCAGATCAACAAGAGGGGAGACAAGCCAAGGTCATCATAGTACGAGCAGAAATTAATATGTGTAATGGCGGTATAAGCGAAACAAATTAATAATACGAACTTTTCATTGGTCCACAAAGCCAGATCGTCATAAATCAACAATGACGGCATGAAACAATTACGTATTAACCCGGGCGTTGGCTAAAAAGAACAATACATAATGACGTCAGACACAACCACTTTGCATAACAATTGTGTCTGCTTCCGCCCAGTTCATCAAAAAACAGTCAACCGAGCATACACACTCGGCCTAGTGCAGTGGGAAGATTTTGCCAAAAATGCAGTAATTACTTACAAAAAATGAAATAGTTGTGTTCAGAATGTAATATTAACAGTATGTAGTCAGTGGTTAACCAAAATGAGATTCAAATAAATTCAGTGGACTAAAAACAACAGTAAAGGTTCGGCCAAACACCTGCCAACCGCCATGGGAATCTGCTGAGGAATCTACGCCACATCATATTCAGGAAAGCCCTTATAAATTGTTTTTCTAAATTTTAAAATCTAAGAGAATGAGCTCAATTCAAAATAATTAACCAGTGTGCAAAATTACAGTATGAGTGGGAGTGAAAGTGAGAGTGTGGACGTTATTTTTGGCCAACATTAAATACTTTATCTTGAGGCGTTGGTTTGTGAAGAATTATAAGAGTAAACATAAAGTCATAAAGAAAAAAAAGGGGAGTTTGAAATAAATGCAGTATAGAGTTAAAAGAATTATTTCAAGTAAAGTAAAAATACATGCATGTAACACTAAAAGTATGGCAAGGGCGGAAATGACGTCGACGCCATTTTGAATTTTAACCATTATTGCTGACTCGCAGTGTAATAACATATATCGCAAATAATTGAATAAAAGCGAATTCATTAACCTCATGTTGTGTAACTGGTCATTTCAATACCCCGACAACCTCTGCCTTTTTCTGCTTAACGCAACTTTGGACCCAAAAGCCTAATGCACTCAATAAAACTGAGCACATGTTATCCCGGATGTGTGATAGATTATGCAAATTACATAATAATTGAAAATCATACATTATTATTATTAATTGATTATATAAAGTAAAGGTGAAAGTTAACAGATGGCGCACGAACTTGGACTTTATATAAAATTAAAATTATATAAATAAGCAGAAAAGCGGAAGTAGACGGGTAGAGAAATAAACATAACAGTAGAGGTTGTAACAATACGTCGAGACGTCTGCCTCGTTCAAGCCCCGCGATGGAAGCCACTTTTTAAGAAGACCCTTTATATGGCTGTAATCAAATCAAGTCCCACTGTTTGGGCTAGCCACTTGGTCACCAGACCGCTGTATGCCGGTCGTTACAAAAGAATAAAATGTATACGGAAAATTCAATAAAAATAGAATTTTCAAATAATAAAATAATTTTGTTTATGTTTATATAGGTAGGTATAAGAGATAAATCTGTTTTTTAAAAGGTTCTGGTAAAATTTTAATAACAGGTAGGTATTTATTGACCGTCGAACACTTCTTGAAGATTTGCACCAAGTCTGGAGTTAAATAGATTAACTCCAGGTAATAATCGATTAGTGACTTTTCTGACTGGTCCAATATCTTGTTCAAAATAGAATATATTCTTCTCACTTAAGTCCTTCAGCCTTATAAATACCCTTAAATTACCCTGTGAAATAAGTACAGATACAAAATAATGGAAATATAAAGATTTATTGACAATTTTAAACAAATAATCGATATTTTATCGATGGAGAGCAATTATCGACTCTGTCTCGGGAATTATCGATTGTGTCATACAGAACAAAATTTGATGTTATATTATATTAAAAGACAGGTTCTTTGAGCGATTAGAATTAATAGTCAGAGAAGGGTGACGAGAAAGTATAACATTAACAATTAACACAAATACAATAATTATTATTCAATAAAATTTAAATAATTCTAATATGTAATGTGTATGATCGTTGTCGTACCATACGCAGACGATGACGTCACTGCCGAATAAAGAAGGCCGGCTCTGTAGAATTAAAAGATGGCCGCTACTAGTTCTGGCGTAGTTAATGTGAACTCGGCATGTCCCAAAATCACGACAAAATTACCTTCGTCAAGGTCTAAAATGTCCCCGCACTGGTGTAATATGTCTGTTAATCTATTTGGTGTATTCTGGTGAAGTGTTCTGTATAAATTTGCGTTAGTTAGTTTATTTTCTATGTGTTCAACTTCTACGGTTATGTTCTCAAATTATTGGTTAGGATTTGCAGAATAAATCAGTTGAAATATAGTGTTTTACTTGTTTCTATCACTCGTATTATGTAGTTAAGTATTTGTTTTCACTATTGTCGTGAATGTATGAACAGCTTTAGCTTTAAAAAGTGTCTAAACCGTTTAACTCTCGTTCACTGATTTCAATGGCTAAACGCTAGTACCATCTTTCTCGATTTTTTAAAGAAACGTTCTTTTACACAACTGTCCAGCTTGATATTCAACAAAAGACTAATTAACTTGGTCATAAATCTTGCCCAGTTAATCCTTGAAAAAGTATTGTTAACATTTTTCGACTTCCCATACATATGATAAAATATTACATTATGTATGGAATTTATCTATTTTATTCCTCACTTTTATGAGTTATTAACCTTATTATTGGTTTAATCATCTCATTCCCTTTAAATTGATGTATTATAGTCCATATCTGTAGATATTTTGTGGAAATTAACAAATTTCTTTACTTTATGGAAATATAGGCTCAAAATTGGATTTCCGTCTTTATACAAAATCCCCTCCATTTAAATATTATTAATACTATTATAATAAATTTTAATTAGTCATATTCCTCTTCCTTTCCTCAAATACATACAAATTACACCTTTGAACTGGTTTTTTGTGTTAATCTGTAAATTTGACATTGCTCTTTAAAATTAATTAATTTATATATTTTGACAATTTACAAAATGTTACGGTATATTTCCTTATTATCATTTTAATTCATAGGATCATTCCTAGTAGTGGTTAATTGTGTTATCTTATATAAATCTTGGTAGTTTACAGGATTTATAAGTGAGTTATACTATTTTATATTGGTTCTCTGATTTCACCAAATGGCCTAGATTTTAGAATTTTATATTTCTTTCCTTCTCAAATAATTTAAACTTAATTCCTCCTCTGACTTTACATAATTACAATTATATGAAAATAACATGATTTATAACTTATTGTGTTGTGTAGTAGTTAATTAACACTACATATTTAAAATAAATAATTATGAACATGGTTTAGCAATCTGCACAATTGAACATATTGCAGATATGGTTTAAACATATATCTTTTAACTATTTTTGAGCTAACATAGCATACCTATTAGAACATTATTACTGGTATGTAGGTTATTATTTATCAAACATAATTTTTTTTAAAACACATAACATAAATCTTATTTTCTAATAAACCTTACAAATAGATTTATTTAACACATTGATTTTAGGACTGTGAAATAACAGTCTATTTAAACATGTTACACTTATTCATACTATATTAGTACCAGTCCTTTCTGGTTTAAACCATTATTATTGTGATCCCCTACATAAGTAAACATTAACTCCCATACTCTATTTATTATCATTTTTTACAAATGTTTTGTAAATAAAGATTTACATTAAAATAATAAAATACTGGAAACCTTCCATTTTATTATTTTATTATGCTGTTTATTATTAGATTTTAAAGTTGTGATATAACATACTACTAAGTTATAGTATCACCAACTTTAAGTTTATTGCATTTTTTAAAAAACACTTACACACACTATTCACTTTCACTGTTGGTTCTGATATTTTGAGTCTTATTATCTCAGACCAGACCTTTAGTAATCATGGACCGTTAAGACTAGTTTATTTTCTTTATTACACAATAGCTTTAGTCGGTGCACTTCTTATAACGCTATACAACACTTTAGTTTTCTCAATAATTACATTTTATAAGATTTTGGGTATGTTATACTTTCTTTTGCATAGTTTTTGTGGGTTTGGGATTGATAGTAGTTTATATAATAATAGGTTTTACTACGGTGTTTCTTTCATACTATTTCTTCCTCTTCTCCTGTCTTCCTTCTTGTCCTTCTTCGTATCTTCCTTCTGGTATTCAATCTTGTCCCTCTTCTAGTCTTCATTCTTGTCCCTCGTCTAGTCTTCACTCTTCTGTTCTTCCTTCCTCATTCTTGGGTAAACCAAGGTACTTGGTGTTATCACGACTGAGGTTTAGTTTGGAGTATTTAATTTATTCACTGAACTGACTTTATTCTTCTATACAGGTTTCAGGGTATTGTTTTCTTACTGTTCACAAACTTTATTCTTCCCTCTTCTTGTTTTTAGGGTATTTTGGTATTCACCACTCTTTAATTGAGTCTCTTTTTTCTTTGATATGGTCTTATATAACTGGTTTACTGCTCTGAGCTTCCTGGGTAACTTACTGGTATTATACTATGAGTTGATGAGTTGCTTCAATACTTTCTTTGGTTTCTTTTAACAGTGGTTTTTATATATTATGTAGTGAGGATTTTTATCTTATTGTGGTTCATTCCTCTGATTTATTTACATGTCATTCAATATTTTTATAACATTTGTTGGTGTAATTAAACTTTATGATTTCATATGACTTAAAATGCAGTGGATTTTCTGTCACGCTACAGAATGCCCTTCTCCAGAAGTAATTTTTTCAGACTATACTTGCTTTGTCTGAAACAATTGCTTATGATAATTATTCTAAGTTTGTTACTATTTTGGACTTCCTTCCATTTTAAAATTTTCTTATTTATATTTGAGTTTATATCATTCTCACTTAATCTTCCTTGATAGTAATAGTCATCTGAGTTTCATATTTATTATTTCATTTTTATATTTCTTCTTAGTATTTTCTCCTTGGGATATTTTCTCCCTATCGTTCCCTACTTTGTGAGCTGGTTCAGTTCAGAGAGGCACTGTACGCTACTTTCCTCTGCTGTCCAATACTTCACACATATTTGAGTACAGAGGCAAATCATCTCTGCTCAAAAAACATATTAATCCTGCTGGAATTATCATCAGACAGATTAAAAAAATTATTCAGAATAGTACACATTTGTTACTATTTAAAAAATATCTTTGGGATACTTCACTTATTACTTATTATACTTCTCAGAGATTTTAATATTTCTATCTCAGTTGTTCTTTTGACTCATTATCTGGATGTTTCTTTCATTTGATATTATGGTAGGAAGCTCTTCTATTATTACATTTTTCAACTTTTCTTATCATATAAATCTTTTGGTTATAAATTCTTTATTACCTTCTGGTTTTTTCATTATAATCTGCATTATTTATAGTAGCATATCTTTATGACATTTTTAGACTGTTTCTTAGTTCTTAAAATTTCCACTTGTTCTATTTTCTAGAATTTTTATAACTGTCATTATCATAATTGTCATTTAATTCATAAATCATTTTATATTAATTCGTTTAATTACATAAATCTTTGACATTATTTTCACATTATTCCGGTCATTGCTATTATACTTGTGATGATGGTTTTTTTTATTAATATTATAATGAGGTCATAATTTCTCCTCATACCACTTTAAAGTTTCATTCTCTCATAATTCCAAAGAAGTTTTTGTACTTTATTTTATTCAATCACTCAAATCGTATTAAAGAATTTTTTCTTTTTTATTTCCTTTAGCATCATTTTATGGAAAGGTATTTACTCTTCATATTGAACTTAGACATGATTATATTGTCTAGAATTATTTGTTTTAATTCTAAATCTGTTTCCTCTTATTCATCCCATTATGATCCTTTGTTACCATGGTAATTATCTTCTATGCTTACCATACATATGGTCTGAAATCTCATCAGTTTATCTCACCATAGTGTTTTATTTATAATTGGTTGGTAAGTTGTACTTATACTTGGTTTGGGAAACTTGATTTATTCATAATTCAAAATTCACTCTTCTTATGTTATTCTATAAAGTTTTCAAATAATTTGTATGTAAGGTGGGCTTACATGTGTTTTGGCTGGTTTTATTTCTCTAAACTCTCTTGGTATTATTGTCAAAATGTTCCTCTTCAAATAAATATTTAGTAATCTGTCCTTACTTGTTTTTGACCTTAGATGGTTTTATTTCTAAATTCTCTCCTTCTTTATTATTATATTATAGCCATAAAGTTTTTCTTCAAATATTTGTTATGTAAAGTGGGCTTACATTTGTTTTTAGAATTTGGTTGGTTTACATTCAAAATTCTGTTTTATATATCTTCTTCCAAAATGTTCCTTCTCAAACAAATTGTATGTAATTGGCTTACATTATGTTTTTAGAATTTAGGGGTTTTTAACATTCGAAATTCTTCTTCTATCATTGCCATAAAATTTTCTAATAATTGTAGATAATACGTGCTTATATTTCTTTTTAGAATTTGGAGGTTTATTTCAATATTCTTCTTGTTATTCTTCCTTCAAAATATGTTTCTTCTCAAATAAATTGTATGTAATTGTCTTACATTATGTTTAGGATTTTGGGGTTTTAATTCTAATTCTTCTGTATTCTTGCCATAAAATTTTCTAATAATTGTAGATAATATGTGCTTATATTTCTTTTTAGAATTTGGCTGTTTATTTCAAAATTCTTCTTGTTATTCTTCCTTCAAAATATGTTTCTCTTCAAATAAATTGTATGTAATTGGCTTACATTATGTTTAGAATTTTGAGGTTTTAAATTCTGATTCTTCTTCTATCTTCTAGCCATAAAATTTTCTAATAATTGTAGATAATATGTGCTTATATTTCTTTTTAGAATTTAGAGGTTTATTTCAAAATTCTTCTTGTTATTCTTCCTTCAAAATATATTGCTCTTCAAATAAATTGTATGTAATTGAATATAGAATTATGTTTAGAATTTAGGGGTTTTTAACATTCGAAATTCTTCTTCTATCATTGCCATAAAATTTTCCTTCAAATATATTTTTTTATTTTATGTAAGATGGGCTTACCTTTGTTTTTAGTATTTAGTTATTTATTTTAACTTCTTCTTATGCATATCTTCTTTTCAAATAATTTCCTTCAAATAATCTTTATGTAAGATTGGCTTACATGTATTTTAGAATTTTGGGGTTTTAATTCTAATTCTTCTGTATTCTTGCCATAAAATTTTTTAATAATTGTAGATAATATGTGCTTATATTTCTTTTTAGAATTTGGCTGTTTATTTCAAAATTCTTCTTGTTATTCTTCCTTCAAAATATGTTTCTCTTCAAATAAATTGTATGTAATTGGCTTACATTATGTTTAGAATTTTGAGGTTTTAAATTCTATCTTATATATCTTCTTGCCATAAAATTTTCTAATAATTGTAGATAATATGTGCTTATATTTCTTTTTAGAATTTGGAGGTTTTTAATCATAAAATTTCTTCATGGATGCCTGGTTAAAGACACCCTTGACTTTACTTGAATTTATTTCTTTGATTTCATAGGTGTTGTTGTTATTGTCTTTTGAGACGATATAGGGACCAGTATACAGGAGCAATAACTTTTTTGTTATCCCCTCTAGGGAACTGGGTAATTCCCTATTCTTCAACAACACCTTCTCTCCAACGGTATAATGAATAACCTTACCCATGCATTTATTGTATTTGTTCCGCCGTTTCTCCTGATCTTCGGCCACCTTATTACAAAATTGAATTTTATCAAATATATATTTATGTTCTCTGGGGAACTCCAAAATATCTGCAATCTCTCTAGGGGGTTGTCTCTCGTACATCGCGGAGTATGGGGTTATTCCTATGGCAGGATGGTAGGCCAGGTTGAGGAATTCTTCAGTGGCCTCCAAGTATTCTTGCCACCTTCTCTGCTGATCATGGCAATATGTTCTTAATAGGCGCCCCACCTCTCGCAAGACTCTTTCGGCCGGGTTACTGCTTGGGTGGTATACGGATGTCTTATATGTGTGAACCCCCATGGACAGCAGTGTGTCCCGCCATCTCCTCCCCTTGAATTGCGTTCCGTGGTCGGTTATGATCGATACCGGTTTTCCGACGGTTGGGAAGTACTGGTCGATCAGGATATTAAGAACTTTCTTTGTAGTCGCCCGATTTGCTGGGTATAGCTTCACAAACTTAGTGTAATGGTCCATAATGATGACGATATATCTGTATCGGTGGCGGCCTCCACTGCGGGGAAATGGCCCGGAGATATCCAGGAATACCTTCTCAAGTTTAGACTGCGATGTTATTGGAATCATCTGCCCTTCTCTTTTCTCGTTATTAGTTTTTACGAGTTGGCAAATGCGACAGTTTCTAATATACCTCCGTACCTTCCGATTGATGTCCTTTATATAGCAGTTTTCTTCCAGGGCCTTTACCACCTTTAAAGCGCCCATATGCCCATATCGAACATGATAACTGATCACTATCTCTTTCTCGATATGGGTTGGAATTATTACCTTCCACTCCTCCTTAATTAATGATGGTTTGGAAAACAGGATTCCCTTATGTATAGTGTAATATCGGGAGATGGTCTCATCTCCTGCTTCCAATCTTGAGATAATAGTAATTAATTTCGGGTCAGCTTGTTGGTGTGTGCTTAGTTGTTCTAGAACTGATTGTAGACCGGCGCTGCTGCTGAGAATATGGTACACCTTCAGAATACTCTCCTTCTCCCCCTCGAACGTCTGCTTGTCAATGTCAACTCTAGACAATACGTCCACGACGACATTCTTCCTTCCGGGGATATACTCCCACTTAAGGTCGTATTCTTGCAGCAATAGTATCCACCGCGTTAATCTTCCATGGCTCAGCTTACATCTCTTAAGGAACGAGATAGATTTATGGTCTGTCCGGACGGTAACGGGATAACCAAGAATATATGTACGGAACTTTCCGCACGCGAACACGACACTCAGTAACTCCTTTTCTGTCACATGATAGTTTTTCTCACTCTGGTTCAGAGCTCTGCTGGCAAAACAGATTACAAGATGCTCGCCCTCCTCATCCTCTTGATATAAAGTAGTGCCAAGGCTGATGTCACTGGCATCGCAATTAAGAAAGAAAGGCTTGTTAAAATCTGGATGACGGAGTATAACGTGTTTAAGGAATTTTTGTTTTATGAGAGTCAATATGTTTTGTTGTTCATTACCCCAGATCCATTTATTTTTAGATGACAGTTGCGGCTGGAATCTGGCAGTCAGTTCGGAGTACTTTTCCTGGAACTTGCGGTAGTAGTTACAGAGTCCCAGGAACGACTGTAACTGCCTTCGATTCTTTGGTGTAGGAAAGTTCTGAATTGCTTTGACTTTTTCAGCCGACGGTGAGATTCCCTTATCATTTAATATGAAGCCCAAGAATTGTATCTCTTTAGCAATAAAATGAGACTTTGCTAACTTCAGAGTAATATTGTTTGCTGCTAGCTTCTGTAAGACATGTTCCACACGGTAGCAGTGTTCCTCCCAAGTTTCTGAGGACACTAGCAAGTCATCGACGTATACGGTGGTGAATTTTAGTGCTTCTTGGCCAAGTATCTGATCCATGCAGTGCACAAAGACTGCGACTGAATTTACCAGTCCGAAGGGCAACCTCTTAAACTGGTAGTTCCGCCCTTCGAATATAAAGGCCAGATACTGGCGACTCTGTGGATGTAATTCCACCTGCCAGTATCCGCACACCGTATCCCAGGTAGTGAAGTATTTGGTACCGTGGAATCGTTTTAAGATCTCCTCAATCTCACCGGGCGAAGTCCTGTCATTTATGATCATCTTATTTATTTCGCGCGCATCTAAACATAAACGGACTTGTCCGTTTTTCTTAGGAATAGCCACGATAGGACTTGTGTAAGGGGAATGGCTACTCTCTATAATGTCACGGTTAATCATTTGCTCTATTTCAGCTCTTACTGCCTGCTTTCGTGATTGCGCAGTGGGGTAAGACTTCCGGTTAAAGTCTACAGTGTCTCGGAATTGTAGAGTACACTGGAAATTCTTCACTTTACCGGGCTCATCAGAAAAGACTGATTTGTATTTGTTGTATATGTCTATTAATTTGTTCGCTTGGTTTGTTGTTAAACCTTCGCCAGTTATACCGCTCCGGAAATCCCTGATCTCCTGGATTTTTTGCGACCATAAATCTTCATTGGAGGTGTCGTCTATTCTCTGTTCAATTATGGATGTTGGATGGATGTAATTGATTTTTCGGATTTGCTGATGGATACTATCGGGAACGACTTGGTCACTACCCACCAAGTTCGCCGTCCAAGTATGTCCGCTAGAAAACAGTGATAACGTTTCAGTTCTTAGATCAATGATGGCGGAATTTCTCCTAAGCACATCACATCCGACCAGTATATTAAATGGCAGACCGCTCGCCACCAAGAATTCCATGTCAATCGCTATACCACAGCTCATCACACTGGCGGAGACTTGTTTACGTATGGTTTTGTTCTGTCGGCCGGTTGCTCCCAACAAAACAATATTATTCAATGGCAATGTTGGTAAAGTTCTCCCGCACTCTTGCTGTATCCTCTCCAGTTCCGTCGTACTTATTATTGATACGTTTGACCCAGTATCGATCATTAACTTGGCTGGGATGCCTTCTACCTTGGCGTCAACATGTATAATTTCATTATTGAAGTTATTGGTGGGACTCCTGTTATCCTCTTCCAATAACTCCTGTCTGATGTCCTTCAGGTAGTTGCACCCGATGATTGTAATACGATTGTGATTATTCTCGAAATTGCACTCATTCTCATTATCATACCCAGTAGTCAGAAGCAGTAATGGGTTCTGTCGATTTCTTACTGCCTGTGCCCGTTTAAAGGCTCGGCATCATTGTTTCTTTGAGCCATATTATTCGATGCCTCATTCGGGATGCTCAGAGTGGTTACTTGCCGATCTGTTCTATGGTCTTCCGGTCGTTCATGGTGCGACCTCTGTTCAGTGTTGTCCAAACTATTACTCCTACGCGCCGGATAGTACCTCGGTTGGTCCCGTTCTAGGCTCCTCCACCTTTCTTCGTATCTTCGGTAACTGCTTCGTCGATTGTGGTTGAATCCTCGCTGTCTTCCTTCTGTGGCTCGTATGAAGTTCACTCTTGGGCGAGGATACCTATTATTATCAAAATTACTATTATTGGGACCCGCACGATTAGCATTATTAGGGTAAGGACTGTTACCATAATTGGGGCTTCTCTGACTATTTACGTTATCAGGGTAGGGATTGCGGTTACCCTGATAACCATTAGAGGGTCGATTCGGGTTTTGCTGGTTTGGACCCGTATTATTATTGTCATTGTAATTGGTATTATTTCCATTATTATAATTGCTATTTCGCGGGTATGCCCGACCTCCCTGGTACCCAGTATTTATGTGGTTCGCACCCTGATTATTGTTCAGGTACGTCCTTGGTTCGGGCCCATCACTTCTTCTACGACTCTGCCTGTAGTAATCTTCGTTTTCATAATTCTCTAGGAGTTCTGTCATTGCCTGGATGGTTTTTATCTGGCTGCCCCTCCTAGCACGAATCACCTCCTCATCATAATGGTAAGACAGCTTGTTTATTAGGCATTCCTCCGGTATGGCTGGTTCTAAGTGCTTGGCCATACACACTTTGCCGAGGAAATAACCTGTCATTGAGCTGCCGACTTGTGGTTTGTAGCGGCCGTGGCATATATTATCTCTTATGAGATTTTGCGTGGTCTCTGACCAGTACTTGGCTTTGAACAGGCTCTTGAATTGTTCGTAATTGTGGATGTCGCTCCGGTTGGCCATCCACCAATGGTCATTCACCTCCCGAAACGACTCGTCAAGGATCTCTCTGTTCTGGACCCATCTGTTCCCTCGGTGTTTCTCGAGGTACTCCTCTATTCGTGCCAAGAACTCCATAGGCTTCCGTTTGTATTGCCGGAAATTGAGCCATTCTCTGTTCTCTGACATGGGGAAATTGTGATATCCCGATGGTCTGTTTCTTATTAACTCCATCTCCTCCTGGCTCTGACGCACCTGTCTGGTTATGTTCACCATAGCGGCTTCCACGCCGTCGCATCTTTCTGTTACTTGGGTTCTCACTTTATTTACTTCCTCCAGGGCAAATTTCTTGGTTTCTTCCATTTTAGTTTTCTGTTGTTCTTGGACCTGAGTAATTTCCTTAGTTATTACTTCCCGGACTTCCAGCACTTCATTTTCGGTTTGACGACATCTTTCGTCTACTTCTCGGATCTGCTGGTTAACAACCACGACTTCCTGTTCTAATTTCTTTACAATGGACTTCTTCGTCTCAGTTATCTTTTTGTTTATTTCCTCTTTGGCTAACTCAATCCTCTCGTCTAACTTATTCATGTTCTCTTGGTTAACTTCCCTTAGTTCTTCTCTCAATCTTTGATTATTCTCATCCATCTTCTCCTCCATTTTCAGATTATTTTCCTCCAACTTTTCCCTCAGTTGCTGATTGTTGCTTTCCATTTTCCTACTTGTTTCCTCCATTTTCTCTTCCATCTGCTTACTCAAATTTTTACTGGTTTCTTCGATCCTCTTATTGGTATTTTCTATCTTGCGGCCCAATTCTTCCTTTGTGGATCGGTTGTCTTCCTTTAAATCTTCTAACTTTTCATTTAAGGAATGGTTGTCTTCCTTCCTTTCCTTACTTGATTCTTCTCTGGTATAATCCAGTTTCTTATTTAAATCCTCCTTTGTGGATTTAATTTCCTCCTTTGTTGATTTAATTTCCTCCTTTGTGGATCTAACTTCCTCCTTTGTGGATTTAATTTCTTCCATCATTTGTCTGAACATTTCCTGTATGTTACTATCTTCTGCTCATGATGGTTTCTCCTTTTCTGGGACATTGACTTCTGTCTGCGTCGTTACTTCAGGTTGTTCCTCTGGTGGTGCTGGTTGTTTCGGTTCCACCTGGATTAGTAACACTTCCGGATCCTCCACAGGTGTTGTCTCCTTATCCCCCATGTCAACCTCTTTCTCGGCCTCTGCCGCCCTCTTTTTCGATGTAGCTCGTCTTTGCATCTTTCTCTGTCTCTATTTATTAATCGCTGCCAAGCTTAGATTATTAAGCCCTCTAAGTTGGACGCCACTTTGTAACAATACGTCGAGACGTCTGCCTCGTTCAAGCCCCGCGATGGAAGCCACTTTTTAAGAAGACCCTTTATATGGCTGTAATCAAATCAAGTCCCACTGTTTGGGCTAGCCACTTGGTCACCAGACCGCTGTATGCCGGTCGTTACAAAAGAATAAAATGTATACGGAAAATTCAATAAAAATAGAATTTTCAAATAATAAAATAATTTTGTTTATGTTTATATAGGTAGGTTTAAGAGATAAATCTGTTTTTTAAAAGGTTCTGGTAAAATTTTAATAACAGGTAGGTATTTATTGACCGTCGAACACTTCTTGAAGATTTGCACCAAGTCTGGAGTTAAATAGATTAACTCCAGGTAATAATCGATTAGTGACTTTTCTGACTGGTCCAATATCTTGTTCAAAATAGAATATATTCTTCTCACTTAAGTCCTTCAGCCTTATAAATACCCTTAAATTACCCTGTGAAATAAGTACAGATACAAAATAATGGAAATATAAAGATTTATTGACAATTTTAAACAAATAATCGATATTTTATCGATGGAGAGCAATTATCGACTCTGTCTCAGGAATTATCGATTGTGTCATACAGAACAAAATTTGATGTTATATTATATTAAAAGACAGGTTCTTTGAGCGATTAGAATTAATAGTCAGAGAAGGGTGACGAGAAAGTATAACATTAACAATTAACACAAATACAATAATTATTATTCAATAAAATTTAAATAATTCTAATATGTAATGTGTATGATCGTTGTCGTACCATACGCAGACGATGACGTCACTGCCGAATAAAGAAGGCCGGCTCTGTAGAATTAAAAGATGGCCGCTACTAGTTCTGGCGTAGTTAATGTGAACTCGGCATGTCCCAAAATCACGACAAAATTACCTTCGTCAAGGTCTAAAATGTCCCCGCACTGGTGTAATATGTCTGTTAATCTATTTGGTGTATTCTGGTGAAGTGTTCTGTGTAAACTTGCGTTAGTTAGTTTATTTTCTATGTGTTCAACTTCTACGGTTAAGTTCTCAAATTATTGGTTAGGATTTGCAGAATAAACCAGTTGAAATATAGTGTTTTACTTGTTTCTATCACTCGTATTATGTAGTTAAGTATTTGTTTTCACTATTGTCGTGAATGTATGAACAGCTTTAGCTTTAAAAAGTGTCTAAACCGTTTAACTCTCGTTCACTGATTTCAATGGCTAAACGCTAGTACCATCTTTCTCGATTTTTTAAAGAAACGTTCTTTTACACAACTGTCCAGCTTGATATTCAACAAGAGACTAATTAACTTGGTCATAAATCTTGCCCAGTTAATCCTTGAAAAAGTATTGTTAACATTTTTCGACTTCCCATACATATGATAAAATATTACATTATGTATGGAATTTATCTATTTTATTCCTCACTTTTATGAGTTATTAACCTTATTATTGGTTTAATCATCTCATTCCCTTTAAATTGATGTATTATAGTCCATATCTGTAGATATTTTGTGGAAATTAACAAATTTCTTTACTTTATGGAAATATAGGCTCAAAATTGGATTTCCGTCTTTATACAAAATCCCCTCCATTTAAATATTATTAATACTATTATAATAAATTTTAATTAGTCATATTCCTCTTCCTTTCCTCAAATACATATAAATTACACTTTGAACTGGTTTTTTGTGTTAATCTGTAAATTTGACATTGCTCTTTAAAATTAATTAATTTATATATTTTGACAATTTACAAAATGTTAAGGTATATTTCCTTATTATCATTTTAATTCATAGGATCATTCCTAGTAGTGGTTAATTGTGTTATCTTATATAAATCTTGGTAGTTTACAGGATTTATAAGTGAGTTATACTATTTTATATTGGTTCTCTGATTTCACCAAATGGCCTAGATTTTAGAATTTTATATTTCTTTCCTTCTCAAATAATTTAAACTTAATTCCTCCTCTGACTTTACATAATTACAATTATATGAAAATAACATGATTTATAACTTATTGTGTTGTGTAGTAGTTAATTAACACTACATATTTAAAATAAATAATTATGAACATGGTTTAGCAATCTGCACAATTGAACATATTGCAGATATGGTTTAAACATATATCTTTTAACTATTTTTGAGCTAACATAGCATACCTATTAGAACATTATTACTGGTATGTAGGTTATTATTTATCAAACATAATTTTTTTTTAAACACATAACATAAATCTTATTTTCTAATAAACCTTACAAATAGATTTATTTAACACATTGATTTTAGGACTGTGAAATAACAGTCTATTTAAACATGTTACACTTATTCATACTATATTAGTACCAGTCCTTTCTGGTTTAAACCATTATTATTGTGATCCCCTACATAAGTAAACATTAACTCCCATACTCTATTTATTATCATTTTTTACAAATGTTTTGTAAATAAAGATTTACATTAAAATAATAAAATACTGGAAACCTTCCATTTTATTATGCTGTTTATTATTAGATTTTAAAGTTGTGATATAACATACTACTAAGTTATAGTATCACCAACTTTAAGTTTATTGCATTTTTTAAAAAACACTTACACAAATTCACTTTCACTGTTGGTTCTGATATTTTGAGTCTTATTATCTCAGACCAGACCTTTAGTAATCATGGACCGTTAAGACTAGTTTATTTTCTTTATTACACAATAGCTTTAGTCGGTGCACTTCTTATAACGCTATACAACACTTTAGTTTTCTCAATAATTACATTTTATAAGATTTTGGGTATGTTATACTTTCTTTTGCATAGTTTTTGTGGGTTTGGGATTGATAGTAGTTTATATAATAATAGGTTTTACTACGGTGTTTCTTTCATACTATTTCTTCCTCTTCTCCTGTCTTCCTTCTTGTCCTTCTTCGTATCTTCCTTCTGGTATTCAATCTTGTCCCTCTTCTAGTCTTCATTCTTGTCCCTCGTCTAGTCTTCACTCTTCTGTTCTTCCTTCCTCATTCTTGGGTAAACCAAGGTACTTGGTGTTATCACGACTGAGGTTTAGTTTGGAGTATTTAATTTATTCACTGAACTGACTTTATTCTTCTATACAGGTTTCAGGGTATTGTTTTCTTCCTGTTCACAAACTTTATTCTTCCCTCTTCTTGTTTTTAGGGTATTTTGGTATTCACCACTCTTTAATTGAGTCTCTTTTTTCTTTGATATGGTCTTATATAACTGGTTTACTGCTCTGAGCTTCCTGGGTAACTTACTGGTATTATACTATGAGTTGATGAGTTGCTTCAATACTTTCTTTGGTTTCTTTTAACAGTGGTTTTTATATATTATGTAGTGAGGATTTTTATCTTATTGTGGTTCATTCCTCTGATTTATTTAAATGTCATTCAATATTATTATAACATTTGTTGGTGTAATTAAACTTTATGATTTCATATGACTTAAAATGCAGTGGATTTTCTGTCACGCTACAAGGTTATCCATGTAGGTTATGTGTGGTATAAAGAGCAACTAGCGGCTGGTGGCGCGTAGTACTAGCCATACACCGTCACACTAACACAAAAGCCGCGCAGTACGCCTTGGTCCTTAACGGACTGTTGAGCGGAGGTTTATTTATTTTATAAAGAGCATTGTATAACAATTAAGACAAAGTTTATTACTATCAGTACAACAAAAATGGCAGATAACGATGAAAGTAGTAATATCGAAAACACAGCAACAGAATCATTGGTGTTAAACGAACCACAGGCGAACTCAACGCCTATTATAAACAATAAAGTTTCACTGGAAGATCTCTTTCAGTTAATGAAAATACAGAATGGTCAATTAAATAATAAATTAATCCAGTTTGATGACAAACTAAATCAGTTTGACGAACAGTTTAACGATATCAAAAAAGAAATTAAGAAACAGAGCTGTAATTTTCACGAGAGAATAAACGAAATAGAAATACAGTGTGACAGTATCCAAAAACAAACAGAAAATAGTAATGAGCAATTTAATAACAAAATAAGTCAGACGACAAAATTAAGCAAATTAATGAGACAGTTCAAAACCAAATAGAAATACAGTGTGAAAAAATAGAGAATAAATGTTTAACCACAGTTAATGAGCAGATAGAGAGTAAAACTAATTCTGAAACAAATAAACAAATAGAAATGAAAACTAGTATTTTACAGAACAAAATAGAGAAATATGAATTAGATGTAATAGACATAACCAAACAGTTAGAAACAATAGACCAAACAGTATCAAAATATGAGAATAACACTAATGAGAGAATGAGCATGTTACAAAGTAAAATTAAAGAAATAGTTAACCTAGTCATACAAAACGATAATAATGTGCGTGTTAAATGTAATGTGATTGAAAATGATTTAATGAAAGTGAAAAATGAGTTGCGGGGGGAGATTCAGAAAAATTTTACCGGTATTACGGAAAGAATAATCATAACCAGGGACACGTACAGTGAAATAGAGTTAGAGAATTTTAACCACGAAAATAGAATAATACACCCTATGAGATTTTTAAATCAGGCGCGTGAGTATAACCATTTTAGTAATCATAATTGGGAAATACAGTTAATGAAAATTGTCAAATGTTTTAAGGGCAATTCTATCATATGGGCAGAGGTGCACAGAGTAGAATGGGACAGTTTTGAAACATTTGAGAGGGCATTTAAAAATAAATTTTGGCCGGAAGAGGAACAAGAGAGTTTGAGAAGTCGTATTATGGGAGTAGGTAATTTTGTGGGGCAAAATAACATAACAATGTACGTGACAAAGTTGTATAATGAGGCGAAGTACCTCGAACCGCCGATACCATTTCAATCGTTCGTCAGATATGTGAGTAAACATCTACCCAGAGAAGCACAGGTGACCTTAATGACGAAGGAGATAGAGAATTTAAGTGAGTTAGAACGGATTTTAGATATTTTGCAAAGTATTAGGGATCGTGAAATAGTTAGACGACCTATACAGGCTAATCATCATAATAATAACCCGAATTTAACCGACATAAGAGTAGCTATCAGGGAAATAGCGATCATAATAATAATTATAGACCCAGAAATCATTTTCAGCAGACAGGTGAGTGGAACTGTTCCAGATGCGGAAGAGAGAACTACGCTCACAGACAACAATGTTTCAGATGCAAACTACCGAAAGAAGAACAAAGGAGGAGAGAAAACATGAAACAATATGTACCGACCGACAAAGGAGGACCAGGTACCAGTGGGACATCCAACCACCGGCAAGGACGACCCAATGGTCAACAGCAACAGGAGATGAATAATAACAGACGACAGCCGGAAAACTAGAATCAACAGTGGTAGCCAGGACCCGACCACTGTTCAGAGAAGCGCATGAGGTCCAACCAACGGAGGACATCCCAAGCAACGTCATCAAAACGGACATAGTAGCTGATTTATTAGAAGAAGAGAACCATACTTTAATGGAAGTGAGAGCAGGATTGACGGAAATTCAGGTAATTATAGAAGGTAAGCATTTTAGAACACTGGTGGATACAGGGAGCGAAATTTCAGTGATAGCAGAAAGCATTTTAAATGAATTGAGAGAATTTAACAAAAATATTCCAGTTTTGCCAGTAGCAGGGGTTACGGTGATAGGAGTCACAGGGGTACGGAGTAAGCGTGTGACGAAACAAATACACTTGAACTTTTTGATAAATGGTATAGATTTTGATAGTACATTCTTGGTAGTTAAGGGTTTGAGTTTGGACATTATTTTGGGTAACGATTTCTTACAGAGGAATAGAGCGGTGATAAATTTTAAAAAAAAGGTGATAGAGTTAGACGGGGGTGACCAGTCGGTAAAGATAAATTTCGAACGGGTGATAGATAAAATTAAAACAACTGGGGTAAAGTTATTGAAGAAACGAGTAGATGAGAATAATAGCGATACTAGAATCAATTGGTGTAGAGAGGCAGAGTATATTTACGATGATGATAACGAAATGAGTAATATTAATGATGCAGTGTGGGAGATAAGGGCAGATAAGTTTCGGAGTGAAGGGTCCGGTGTTGGGAGTGGCCAGCATGCAGCGTTATGGCAGGTGGTAGAGCAGTTTAGGGGAGTGTTTGCCGATGTACCAGGTAGGGCAAAAGATTATGAATGTACATTACAGATAAGAGAACATACACCATTCATGCAACGGAGTTATCCTGTGCCTTACTCCAAAAGACGAGCGGTGCAAGAGGAATTGGATAAAATGCTGGAAGGTAAAATTATAGAGAGATCAGTATCGCCCTACTCGAATCCTTTGGTGGTAGTGATCAAGAAGGACGGCAGAGTCAGGTTGTGTTTGGACGCAAGGAGGATAAACCAGATAATTATACCCGACCGAGAGTCACCAGAAGCGATCAATGAGATATTCCAGAAATTCAGCGGCGTGAAGTAAATGACATCGCTGGACCTTACTGCAGGATATTGGCAGGCACCGTTAGCGGAGGAGAGTAGAAAATACACCGCATTTTTATTCAACGGGAAGAATTACCAGTTCAGGAGACTACCTTTTGGATTAAATACCAGTGTGGCGAGTTTCATCAAATGCTTAGACAAAATTTTGAGACCCAAGGACTTGGATTTCCTGACAGTTTATGTGGACGACATCTTGATTGCATCCAGGACTTTTGAGGATCATTTGGAACATATAAGATATGTATTAACGAAATTGGAAACAGGAGGACTTACAGTGAATTGGGACAAGTCAGAATTCTTACAGACAGAGATTAAATTTTTAGGTTTTATTATTACGCCAGAAGGGATCTCCGCAAACCCGGACAAGGTCGAATCGATCATGCGCTTCCCTGAACCGAGGAACATAAAGCAACTTCAAAGTTTTCTAGGGCTGTGCAATTTCTACCGAAAATTTCAAAGGAACTACGCCCATGTGACAGCAAGGTTGAGTGTGATACTACAAAAGAACCAACAGTGGAAATGGGGCGACGTAGAGCGTGGAGCCTTTGAGGAGATTCAGTGAAATGATCATGATGAACCACCCGGATTTTGAGAAAGTGTTCTATTTACAGACAGACGCCAGTAATGTAGCCATCGGAGCGGAGCTGTATCAAGAGGATGAGGGAAAGTGTGCTCCTGCTGCTTGCTGCATGCTGGCCACTCCCAACACCGGACCCTTCACTCCGAAACTTATCTGCCCTTATCTCCCACACTGCATCATTAATATTACTCATTTCGTTATCATCATCGTAAATATACTCTGCCTCTCTACACCAATTGATTCTAGTATCGCTATTATTCTCATCTACTCGTTTCTTCAATAACTTTACCCCAGTTGTTTTAATTTTATCTATCACCCGTTCGAAATTTATCTTTACCGACTGGTCACCCCCGTCTAACTCTATCACCTTTTTTTTAAAATTTATCACCGCTCTATTCCTCTGTAAGAAATCGTTACCCAAAATAATGTCCAAACTCAAACCCTTAACTACCAAGAATGTACTATCAAAATCTATACCATTTATCAAAAAGTTCAAGTGTATTTGTTTCGTCACACGCTTACTCCGTACCCCTGTGACTCCTATCACCGTAACCCCTGCTACTGGCAAAACTGGAATATTTTTGTTAAATTCTCTCAATTCATTTAAAATGCTTTCTGCTATCACTGAAATTTCGCTCCCTGTATCCACCAGTGTTCTAAAATGCTTACCTTCTATAATTACCTGAATTTCCGTCAATCCTGCTCTCACTTCCATTAAAGTATGGTTCTCTTCTTCTAATAAATCAGCTACTATGTCCGTTTTGATGACGTTGCTTGGGATGTCCTCCGTTGGTTGGACCTCATGCGCTTCTCTGAACAGTGGTCGGGTCCTGGCTACCACTGTTGATTCTAGTTTTCCGGCTGTCGTCTGTTATTATTCATCTCCTGTTGCTGTTGACCATTGGGTCGTCCTTGCCGGTGGTTGGATGTCCCACTGGTACCTGGTCCTCCTTTGTCGGTCGGTACATATTGTTTCATGTTTTCTCTCCTCCTTTGTTCTTCTTTCGGTAGTTTGCATCTGAAACATTGTTGTCTGTGAGCGTAGTTCTCTCTTCCGCATCTGGAACAGTTCCACTCACCTGTCTGCTGAAAATGATTTCTGGGTCTATAATTATTATTATGATCGCTATTTCCCTGATAGCTACTCTTATGTCGGTTAAATTCGGGTTATTATTATGGTGATTAGCCTGTATAGGTCGTCTAACTATTTCACGATCCCTAATACTTTGCAAAATATCTAAAATCCGTTCTAACTCACTTAAATTCTCTATCTCATTCGTCATTAAGGTCACCTGTGCTTCTCTGGGTAGATGTTTACTCACATATCTGACGAACGATTGAAATGGTATCGGCGGTTCGAGGTACTTTGCCTCATTATACAACTTTGTCACGTACATTGTTATGTTATTTTGCCCCACAAAATTACCTACTCCCATAATACGACTTCTCAAACTCTCTTGTTCCTCTTCCGGCCAAAATTTATTTTTAAATGCCCTCTCAAATGTTTCAAAACTGTCCCATTCTACTCTGTGCACCTCTGCCCATATGATAGAATTGCCCTTAAAACATTTGACAATTTTCATTAACTGTATTTCCCAATTATGATTACTAAAATGGTTATACTCACGCGCCTGATTTAAAAATCTCATAGGGTGTATTATTCTATTTTCGTGGTTAAAATTCTCTAACTCTATTTCACTGTACGTGTCCCTGGTTACGATTATTCTTTCCATAATACCGGTAAAATTTTTCTGAATCTCCCCCCGCAACTCATTTTTCACTTTCATTAAATCATTTTCAATCACATTACATTTAACACGCACATTATTATCGTTTTGTATGACTAGGTTAACTATTTCTTTAATTTTACTTTGTAACATGCTCATTCTCTCATTAGTGTTATTCTCATATTTTGATACTGTTTGGTCTATTGTTTCTAACTGTTTGGTTATGTCTATTACATCTAATTCATATTTCTCTATTTTGTTCTGTAAAATACTAGTTTTCATTTCTATTTGTTTATTTGTTTCAGAATTAGTTTTACTCTCTATCTGCTCATTAACTGTGGTTAAACATTTATTCTCTATTTTTTCACACTGTATTTCTATTTGGTTTTGAACTGTCTCATTAATTTGCTTAATTTTGTCGTCTGACTTATTTTGTTATTAAATTGCTCATTACTATTTTCTGTTTGTTTTTGGATACTGTCACACTGTATTTCTATTTCGTTTATTCTCTCGTCAAAATTACAGCTCTGTTTCTTAATTTCTTTTTTGATACCGTTAAACTGTTCGTCAAACTGATTTAGTTTGTCATCAAACTGGATTAATTTATTATTTAATTGACCATTCTGTATTTTCATTAACTGAAAGAGATCTTCCAGTGAAACTTTATTGTTTATAATAGGCGTTGAGTTCGCCTGTGGTTCGTTTAACACCAATGATTCTGTTGCTGTGTTTTCGATATTACTACTTTCATCGTTATCTGCCATTTTTGTTGTACTGATAGTAATAAACTTTGTCTTAATTGTTATACAATGCTCTTTATAAAATAAATAAACCTCCGCTCAACAGTCCGTTAAGGACCAAGGCGTACTGCGCGGCTTTTGTGTTAGTGTGACGGTGTATGGCTAGTACTACGCGCCACCAGCCGCTAGTTGCTCTTTATACCACACATAACCTACATGGATAACCTTGTAGCGTGACAGAAAATCCACTGCATTTTAAGTCATATGAAATCATAAAGTTTAATTACACCAACAAATGTTATAATAATATTGAATGACATTTAAATAAATCAGAGGAATGAACCACAATAAGATAAAAATCCTCACTACATAATATATAAAAACCACTGTTAAAAGAAACCAAAGAAAGTATTGAAGCAACTCATCAACTCATAGTATAATACCAGTAAGTTACCCAGGAAGCTCAGAGCAGTAAACCAGTTATATAAGACCATATCAAAGAAAAAAGAGACTCAATTAAAGAGTGGTGAATACCAAAATACCCTAAAAACAAGAAGAGGGAAGAATAAAGTTTGTGAACAGGAAGAAAACAATACCCTGAAACCTGTATAGAAGAATAAAGTCAGTTCAGTGAATAAATTAAATACTCCAAACTAAACCTCAGTCGTGATAACACCAAGTACCTTGGTTTACCCAAGAATGAGGAAGGAAGAACAGAAGAGTGAAGACTAGACGAGGGACAAGAATGAAGACTAGAAGAGGGACAAGATTGAATACCAGAAGGAAGATACGAAGAAGGACAAGAAGGAAGACAGGAGAAGAGGAAGAAATAGTATGAAAGAAACACCGTAGTAAAACCTATTATTATATAAACTACTATCAATCCCAAACCCACAAAAACTATGCAAAAGAAAGTATAACATACCCAAAATCTTATAAAATGTAATTATTGAGAAAACTAAAGTGTTGTATAGCGTTATAAGAAGTGCACCGACTAAAGCTATTGTGTAATAAAGAAAATAAACTAGTCTTAACGGTCCATGATTACTAAAGGTCTGGTCTGAGATAATAAGACTCAAAATATCAGAACCAACAGTGAAAGTGAATTTGTGTAAGTGTTTTTTAAAAAATGCAATAAACTTAAAGTTGGTGATACTATAACTTAGTAGTATGTTATATCACAACTTTAAAATCTAATAATAAACAGCATAATAAAAAAATAATAAAATGGAAGGTTTCCAGTATTTTATTATTTTAATGTAAATCTTTATTTACAAAACATTTGTAAAAAATGATAATAAATAGAGTATGGGAGTTAATGTTTACTTATGTAGGGGATCACAATAATAATGGTTTAAACCAGAAAGGACTGGTACTAATATAGTATGAATAAGTGTAACATGTTTAAATAGACTGTTATTTCACAGTCCTAAAATCAATATGTTAAATAAATGTATTTGTAAGGTTTATTAGAAAATAAGATTTATGTTATGTGTTTTAAAAAAAATTATGTTTGATAAATAATAACCTACATACCAGTAATAATGTTCTAATAGGTATGCTATGTTAGCTCAAAAATAGTTAAAAGATATATGTTTAAACCATATCTGCAATATGTTCAATTGTGCAGATTGCTAAACCATGTTCATAATTATTTATTTTAAATATGTAGTGTTAATTAACTACTACACAACACAATAAGTTATAAATCATGTTATTTTCATATAATTGTAATTATGTAAAGTCAGAGGAGGAATTAAGTTTAAATTATTTGAGAAGGAAAGAAATATAAAATTCTAAAATCTAGGCCATTTGGTGAAATCAGAGAACCAATATAAAATAGTATAACTCACTTATAAATCCTGTAAACTACCAAGATTTATATAAGATAACACAATTAACCACTACTAGGAATGATCCTATGAATTAAAATGATAATAAGGAAATATACCTTAACATTTTGTAAATTGTCAAAATATATAAATTAATTAATTTTAAAGAGCAATGTCAAATTTACAGATTAACACAAAAAACCAGTTAAAAGGTGTAATTTATATGTATTTGAGGAAAGGAAGAGGAATATGACTAATTAAAATTTATTATAATAGTATTAATAATATTTAAATGGAGGGGATTTTGTATAAAGACGGAAATCCAATTTTGAGCCTATATTTCCATAAAGTAAAGGAATTTGTTAATTTCCACAAAATATCTACAGATATGGACTATAATACATCAATTTAAAGGGAATGAGATGATTAAACCAATAATAAGGTTAATAACTCATAAAAGTGAGGAATAAAATAGATAAATTCCATACATAATGTAATATTTTATCATATGTATGGGAAGTCGAAAAATGTTAACAATACTTTTTCAAGGATTAACTGGGCAAGATTTATGACCAAGTTAATTAGTCTCTTGTTGAATATCAAGCTGGACAGTTGTGTAAAAGAACGTTTCTTTAAAAAATCGAGAAAGATGGTACTAGCGTTTAGCCATTGAAATCAGTGAACGAGAGTTAAACGGTTTAGACACTTTTTAAAGCTAAAGCTGTTCATACATTCACGACAATAGCAGCCAATATCAATTTACTTCTCTCATCATAAGAAATTATACTGTTATACTAAACATAAAACAAATTCTACTCTCAACAACAACTACTATCTCTACTCATTTATTTCAAATAACATCAGTATATTTAACTATCATGGCAGCACTTCAGAACTATTAAATTTCTTTACTCAACTTTCTTTACGTTAATTTTCCTTTTATAACAGAATCATTACCATAGATTTGCTAACCAACATAAAATTTAACATTATTACTGTCACTACCCCTGTAGTAACCTCCTGACCACACACACTATTGCTTTATGAGGGATGAACTGTGACGCCCATTTGCTTTCACAAGGACTGCATTCTTTTTAGAGGAATCTATTGCCTCTGTGTCCTTGCTTCGGCATTACATTGAAAAGGTTTAGGTATCAACATACCTCTGTTATATAGTTACACGCCCTTAATGCGGGTCTACCACCTGGCTCTGCTGTCCCTACTCGGACAGAGTGGCAGCCGCTGTTCCCTAGTTCCGGGGATTTCCCCTAGTTTCACCCCCCTGTTATTTTCTATTATCGACCAATTTCAAATCAGCTATGGTCAAGGGACTTGAATTATGGCCATAGCTGACCGCTAGCCAAAGCCACGATTAGTGCTGGTAAGGCAGTAATCGCCCAAAAAGTCGGGGAAATCTACTCTACCTTCAAGCATGTTCTACATCATATCATAGCCATACACTACACGGTCAATAATCACATATAATACAAAATTATATTAAAATTTCTGCAGTGTATTCACGCCTTATGGAGGCCTCCGATGATGGCAACGGTCTATGCGTCACTCATCAACCCACTTCGCTAGCTACAATAGCACATGCCACTACTGCACTAGCCCAATTAATTCTAACTTAATTCCTCCTACTTATACTGTTCATACAGTCCATTTTGACTTACATTTTCTAACACCAAACAATTATAAAACACCTTCTACCCTTGCTCAAAAACAAGTTCGTTAATTATTTAAAATTTCTCACTTACACTTTACAAGTTCTAGCTTTCACTTTCACTAACAACTTCTTCCACTATAAAATAGGAATTACAACAATGGATCACTTGATAAGATTACATAAAATAAAACATATTCCCTTGCTCTCTCAAATAAGACAAATACTTTAAAACCCCTTTTATTTTTTTTTTATTTTTTTTATTTTTTTTAAACTATACTTTAAACAGCAAACTGAATTCATTCACTCTCATTAATATGCAAATCTTATCTAAACCCTAAGATGACCAATATAATTTTAAGTTTGTGGCATTATATGCTCCTACTACTTTCCTAGTCTCCATATCCTGCAACACATATGAATTTTTCATCTTTATCCCTACTATCTCGTAAGGTCCTTCGTAAAGCAGGAAGAATTTCTTTATCTCCTTGTCTTGAGCACTCGACAGATCGTGCCTCCTCACTAATACCAACTGTCCGACTTCATACTTTACCCACTTACCTTTTGTGTCGTGTCTATGTTTTCTTCGTTCACCCTTGCTTAACAAATTCTCGTTGGCCAACCGGATCTTAATGCTCACATCCGTCCGCTCACTCTCCTCTGGATAATCGAACAACTGCTCCAAAATTCTTGGGGGGCGTGTTCCCTTTACCAACTCGTGAGGTGTATAGCCGGTGGACTCGTGGGTGGTACTGTTCAGCCAATTTTCTACCTTCTTTACGTACAATGGCCACTCACTGTGTTTAGCGTGACAATAGGCTCTAAAGATCCTGCCTATCTCTCTCATTACACGCTCAGCCTGGTTTGACTGGGGATGGTACACAGCCGTATGCTTCGTGAGGATTCCTTCCCATCCTAAGGTCTGGCGCCATTTCCCACTGATGAACTGTGGCCCGTGGTCTGACAAAATCACCTTCGGCTTACCCATGTGAATCATGTAGTCCTTAGTCACCTTCTCACTCAATACCTTACTGGTAGCTCTCTTTACGCTATACAATTTCACATACTTCGAAAAAGTGTCAAGTAATACAAAAATATACACAACTCCGCCTCTACCCTTCGGCAATGGTCCAAACAAATCTACCGCAACTAAATCAAATGGTCTCTCTACCAATTCAACTCACCTTCAACCCTATAGTTTACTACCTTTGATTTCTGACATAAATCACAACTCCTCAACAGTTTCCTCACTCGTCTCTCCATTTTCCTGAAAACACATGACTCCTTCAACACACTGGCACACTTCTTCGCCCCAAAATGACCGTATCTAAAATTACAATCCCAAATAATCTTCTTTTCTAGCCCTTCTGGTATCACTAACTTCCAGTCACGCTCACCCCCTATTACCCTTTTGAACAACAATCCTTTGTAAATTTGGAACATTTGGCCATATTCCGATTCCTCCAATTCCGTTTCTAAGCTGTTTATTATCTTGCCCGACTTACCATCTGCTCTTTGCATGGTGCTGATATCCTTTAACTCTTCTCCAAATATTTTATCCTCCCTAGTTATCTTGAAAATCTCGATCTCCTTTATATCCCTACCTGTCCTGTTATTCTCACAATCTACTCTGGAGAGAGTGTCGGGTACCTTGTTCTCTGTTCCTCGGATGTATTCCCACTCGAAGTTGTATTCCTGGAGCATGAGCACCCATCTTGTTAGACGGCTGTGAGCAAGCTTGCAAGTGTTCAAAAAGGATAACGCCTTGTGGTCCGTTCGTATGATGGTCCTGTTTCCGAAAATGTAAGTTCTAAATTTTCCAACGGCGAATACAATACTCAATAACTCTTTCTCAGTCGTTGTATAATTCTTCTCCGCTGGCAGCAAGGATCTACTCACGAAGGCTATAGTGAGGTATTTACGACATGGGTAAGCCGAAGGTGATTTTGTCAGACCACGGGCCACAGTTCATCAGTGGGAAATGGCGCCAGACCTTAGGATGGGAAGGAATCCTCACGAAGCATACGGCTGTGTACCATCCCCAGTCAAACCAGGCTGAGCGTGTAATGAGAGAGATAGGCAGGATCTTTAGAGCCTATTGTCACGCTAAACACAGTGAGTGGCCATTGTACGTAAAGAAGGTAGAAAATTGGCTGAACAGTACCACCCACGAGTCCACCGGCTATACACCTCACGAGTTGGTAAAGGGAACACGCCCCCCAAGAATTTTGGAGCAGTTGTTCGATTATCCAGAGGAGAGCGAGCGGACGGATGTGAGCATTAAGATCCGGTTGGCCAACGAGAATTTGTTAAGCAAGGGTGAACGAAGAAAACATAGACACGACACAAAAGGTAAGTGGGTAAAGTATGAAGTCGGACAGTTGGTATTAGTGAGGAGGCACGATCTGTCGAGTGCTCAAGACAAGGAGATAAAGAAATTCTTCCTGCTTTACGAAGGACCTTACGAGATAGTAGGGATAAAGATGAAAAATTCATATGTGTTGCAGGATATGGAGACTAGGAAAGTAGTAGGAGCACATAATGCCACAAACTTAAAATTATATTGGTCATCTTAGGGTTTAGATAAGATTTGCATATTAATGAGAGTGAATGAATTCAGTTTGCTGTTTAAAGTATAGTTTAAAAAAAATAAAAAAAATAAAAAAAAAATAAAAGGGGTTTTAAAGTATTTGTCTTATTTGAGAGAGCAAGGGAATATGTTTTATTTTATGTAATCTTATCAAGTGATCCATTGTTGTAATTCCTATTTTATAGTGGAAGAAGTTGTTAGTGAAAGTGAAAGCTAGAACTTGTAAAGTGCTAAGTGAGAAATTTTAAATAATTAACGAACTTGTTTTTGAGCAAGGGTAGAAGGTGTTTTATAATTGTTTGGTGTTAGAAAATGTAAGTCAAAATGGACTGTATGAACAGTATAAGTAGGAGGAATTAAGTTAGAATTAATTGGGCTAGTGCAGTAGTGGCATGTGCTATTGTAGCTAGCGAAGTGGGTTGATGAGTGACGCATAGACCGTTGCCATCATCGGAGGCCTCCATAAGGCGTGAATACACTGCAGAAATTTTAATATAATTTTGTATTATATGTGATTATTGACCGTGCAGTGTATGGCTATGATATGATGTAGAACATGCTTGAAGGTAGAGTAGATTTCCCCGACTTTTTGGGCGATTACTGCCTTACCAGCACTAATCGTGGCTTTGGCTAGCGGTCAGCTATGGCCATAATTCAAGTCCCTTGACCATAGCTGATTTGAAATTGGTCGATAATAGAAAATAACAGGGGGGTGAAACTAGGGGAAATCCCCGGAACTAGGGAACAGCGGCTGCCACTCTGTCCGAGTAGGGACAGCAGAGCCAGGTGGTAGACCCGCATTAAGGGCGTGTAACTATATAACAGAGGTATGTTGATACCTAAACCTTTTCAATGTAATGCCGAAGCAAGGACACAGAGGCAATAGATTCCTCTAAAAAGAATGCAGTCCTTGTGAAAGCAAATGGGCGTCACAGTTCATCCCTCATAAAGCAATAGTGTGTGTGGTCAGGAGGTTACTACAGGGGTAGTGACGGTAATAATGTTAAATTTTATGTTGGTTAGCAAATCTATGGTAATGATTCTGTTATAAAAGGAAAATTAACGTAAAGAAAGTTGAGTAAAGAAATTTAATAGTTCTGAAGTGCTGCCATGATAGTTAAATATACTGATGTTATTTGAAATAAATGAGTAGAGATAGTAGTTGTTGTTGAGAGTAGAATTTGTTTTATGTTTAGTATAATAGTATAATTTCTTATGATGAGAGAAGTAAATTGATATTGGCTGGAGTCAGAGAAATTGATAAAATTATATAGGAGTGTTGAAAAGTAGAAGGATTATCTGTCTAAATCTTGTTGTAATTTTTGTGTTATTTGGAATTTTATGAGTAAAGAAACCAACGCCTCAAATCACAAACCAATGCATCTAAGAGGAGACATATCAGTTGCGGATATGTAGATAAATAAGGCCACTATTTTAAAATTTTGTATCGAATGTTTCAGAGTTTTGTGGTGTTGTGACCGCGGTCCTGAGCTGGCCGGAGCGTCAGAACAGGAGCGTTCAGTGCCTCATGGCCTTATGGTGTAGGGATCTCTCCGGAGAAGTCCAGTAAGGTCAGAGAGGTACGATCAGCACTATAGGACCAAGGGTAAGTGAATGAAATTTTATATATTAACACTACAGGGGGTTGTGGCAACATATCTGGAATGATCCTTTTAGAAACGTATGAATGAGTCAATGAAAGTTTTTGTGTCTCGACACCAAACCTTTCATTGAGGGGGTTTTGTGACAGTACAGAATTACCTGTTACCAGAATTATGGGATTCAGGAATATTTTATTGTAAATTTTATTATGATCAGAAATGTTAACAAGGGCAAAGTTAGTTTTGCACAAGTCCCAATAACTACGCAGATCAACAAGAGGGGAGACAAGCCAAGGTCATCATAGTACGAGCAGAAATTAATATGTGTAATGGCGGTATAAGCGAAACAAATTAATAATACGAACTTTTCATTGGTCCACAAAGCCAGATCGTCATAAATCAACAATGACGGCATGAAACAATTACGTATTAACCTGGGCGTTGGCTAAAAAGAACAATACATAATGATGTCAGACACAACCACTTTGCATAACAATTGCGTCTGCTTCCGCCCAGTTCATCAAAAAACAGTCAACCGAGCATACACACTCGGCCTAGTGCAGTGGGAAGATTATATGCTCCTACTACTTTCCTAGTCTCCATATCCTGCAACACATATGAATTTTTCATCTTTATCCCTACTATCTCGTAAGGTCCTTCGTAAAGCAGGAAGAATTTCTTTATCTCCTTGTCTTGAGCACTCGACAGATCGTGCCTCCTCACTAATACCAACTGTCCGACTTCATACTTTACCCACTTACCTTTTGTGTCGTGTCTATGTTTTCTTCGTTCACCCTTGCTTAACAAATTCTCGTTGGCCAACCGGATCTTAATGCTCACATCCGTCCGCTCACTCTCCTCTGGATAATCGAACAACTGCTCCAAAATTCTTGGGGGGCGTGTTCCCTTTACCAACTCGTGAGGTGTATAGCCGGTGGACTCGTGGGTGGTACTGTTCAGCCAATTTTCTACCTTCTTTACGTACAATGGCCACTCACTGTGTTTAGCGTGACAATAGGCTCTAAAGATCCTGCCTATCTCTCTCATTACACGCTCAGCCTGGTTTGACTGGGGATGGTACACAGCCGTATGCTTCGTGAGGATTCCTTCCCATCCTAAGGTCTGGCGCCATTTCCCACTGATGAACTGTGGCCCGTGGTCTGACAAAATCACCTTCGGCTTACCCATGTGAATCATGTAGTCCTTAGTCACCTTCTCACTCAATACCTTACTGGTAGCTCTCTTTACGCTATACAATTTCACATACTTCGAAAAAGTGTCAAGTAATACAAAAATATACACAACTCCGCCTCTACCCTTCGGCAATGGTCCAAACAAATCTACCGCAACTAAATCAAATGGTCTCTCTACCCTTATAAAATTCAACTCACCTTCAACCCTATAGTTTACTACCTTTGATTTCTGACATAAATCACAACTCCTCAACAGTTTCCTCACTCGTCTCTCCATTTTCCTGAAAACACATGACTCCTTCAACACACTGGCACACTTCTTCGCCCCAAAATGACCGTATCTAAAATTACAATCCCAAATAATCTTCTTTTCTAGCCCTTCTGGTATCACTAACTTCCAGTCACGCTCACCCCCTATTACCCTTTTGAACAACAATCCTTTGTAAATTTGGAACATTTGGCCATATTCCGATTCCTCCAATTCCGTTTCTAAGCTGTTTATTATCTTGCCCGACTTACCATCTGCTCTTTGCATGGTGCTGATATCCTTTAACTCTTCTCCAAATATTTTATCCTCCCTAGTTATCTTGAAAATCTCGATCTCCTTTATATCCCTACCTGTCCTGTTATTCTCACAATCTACTCTGGAGAGAGTGTCGGGTACCTTGTTCTCTGTTCCTCGGATGTATTCCCACTCGAAGTTGTATTCCTGGAGCATGAGCACCCATCTTGTTAGACGGCTGTGAGCAAGCTTGCAAGTGTTCAAAAAGGATAACGCCTTGTGGTCCGTTCGTATGATGGTCCTGTTTCCGAAAATGTAAGTTCTAAATTTTCCAACGGCGAATACAATACTCAATAACTCTTTCTCAGTCGTTGTATAATTCTTCTCCGCTGGCAGCAAGGATCTACTCACGAAGGCTATAGTGAGGTATTTACGACATGGGTAAGCCGAAGGTGATTTTGTCAGACCACGGGCCACAGTTCATCAGTGGGAAATGGCGCCAGACCTTAGGATGGGAAGGAATCCTCACGAAGCATACGGCTGTGTACCATCCCCAGTCAAACCAGGCTGAGCGTGTAATGAGAGAGATAGGCAGGATCTTTAGAGCCTATTGTCACGCTAAACACAGTGAGTGGCCATTGTACGTAAAGAAGGTAGAAAATTGGCTGAACAGTACCACCCACGAGTCCACCGGCTATACACCTCACGAGTTGGTAAAGGGAACACGCCCCCCAAGAATTTTGGAGCAGTTGTTCGATTATCCAGAGGAGAGCGAGCGGACGGATGTGAGCATTAAGATCCGGTTGGCCAACGAGAATTTGTTAAGCAAGGGTGAACGAAGAAAACATAGACACGACACAAAAGGTAAGTGGGTAAAGTATGAAGTCGGACAGTTGGTATTAGTGAGGAGGCACGATCTGTCGAGTGCTCAAGACAAGGAGATAAAGAAATTCTTCCTGCTTTACGAAGGACCTTACGAGATAGTAGGGATAAAGATGAAAAATTCATATGTGTTGCAGGATATGGAGACTAGGAAAGTAGTAGGAGCACATAATGCCACAAACTTAAAATTATATTGGTCATCTTAGGGTTTAGATAAGATTTGCATATTAATGAGAGTGAATGAATTCAGTTTGCTGTTTAAAGTATAGTTTAAAAAAAATAAAAAAAATAAAAAAAAAATAAAAGGGGTTTTAAAGTATTTGTCTTATTTGAGAGAGCAAGGGAATATGTTTTATTTTATGTAATCTTATCAAGTGATCCATTGTTGTAATTCCTATTTTATAGTGGAAGAAGTTGTTAGTGAAAGTGAAAGCTAGAACTTGTAAAGTGCTAAGTGAGAAATTTTAAATAATTAACGAACTTGTTTTTGAGCAAGGGTAGAAGGTGTTTTATAATTGTTTGGTGTTAGAAAATGTAAGTCAAAATGGACTGTATGAACAGTATAAGTAGGAGGAATTAAGTTAGAATTAATTGGGCTAGTGCAGTAGTGGCATGTGCTATTGTAGCTAGCGAAGTGGGTTGATGAGTGACGCATAGACCGTTGCCATCATCGGAGGCCTCCATAAGGCGTGAATACACTGCAGAAATTTTAATATAATTTTGTATTATATGTGATTATTGACCGTGCAGTGTATGGCTATGATATGATGTAGAACATGCTTGAAGGTAGAGTAGATTTCCCCGACTTTTTGGGCGATTACTGCCTTACCAGCACTAATCGTGGCTTTGGCTAGCGGTCAGCTATGGCCATAATTCAAGTCCCTTGACCATAGCTGATTTGAAATTGGTCGATAATAGAAAATAACAGGGGGGTGAAACTAGGGGAAATCCCCGGAACTAGGGAACAGCGGCTGCCACTCTGTCCGAGTAGGGACAGCAGAGCCAGGTGGTAGACCCGCATTAAGGGCGTGTAACTATATAACAGAGGTATGTTGATACCTAAACCTTTTCAATGTAATGCCGAAGCAAGGACACAGAGGCAATAGATTCCTCTAAAAAGAATGCAGTCCTTGTGAAAGCAAATGGGCGTCACAGTTCATCCCTCATAAAGCAATAGTGTGTGTGGTCAGGAGGTTACTACAGGGGTAGTGACGGTAATAATGTTAAATTTTATGTTGGTTAGCAAATCTATGGTAATGATTCTGTTATAAAAGGAAAATTAACGTAAAGAAAGTTGAGTAAAGAAATTTAATAGTTCTGAAGTGCTGCCATGATAGTTAAATATACTGATGTTATTTGAAATAAATGAGTAGAGATAGTAGTTGTTGTTGAGAGTAGAATTTGTTTTATGTTTAGTATAATAGTATAATTTCTTATGATGAGAGAAGTAAATTGATATTGGCTGGAGTCAGAGAAATTGATAAAATTATATAGGAGTGTTGAAAAGTAGAAGGATTATCTGTCTAAATCTTGTTGTAATTTTTGTGTTATTTGGAATTTTATGAGTAAAGAAACCAACGCCTCAAATCACAAACCAATGCATCTAAGAGGAGACATATCAGTTGCGGATATGTAGATAAATAAGGCCACTATTTTAAAATTTTGTATCGAATGTTTCAGAGTTTTGTGGTGTTGTGACCGCGGTCCTGAGCTGGCCGGAGCGTCAGAACAGGAGCGTTCAGTGCCTCATGGCCTTATGGTGTAGGGATCTCTCCGGAGAAGTCCAGTAAGGTCAGAGAGGTACGATCAGCACTATAGGACCAAGGGTAAGTGAATGAAATTTTATATATTAACACTACAGGGGGTTGTGGCAACATATCTGGAATGATCCTTTTAGAAACGTATGAATGAGTCAATGAAAGTTTTTGTGTCTCGACACCAAACCTTTCATTGAGGGGGTTTTGTGACAGTACAGAATTACCTGTTACCAGAATTATGGGATTCAGGAATATTTTATTGTAAATTTTATTATGATCAGAAATGTTAACAAGGGCAAAGTTAGTTTTGCACAAGTCCCAATAACTACGCAGATCAACAAGAGGGGAGACAAGCCAAGGTCATCATAGTACGAGCAGAAATTAATATGTGTAATGGCGGTATAAGCGAAACAAATTAATAATACGAACTTTTCATTGGTCCACAAAGCCAGATCGTCATAAATCAACAATGACGGCATGAAACAATTACGTATTAACCTGGGCGTTGGCTAAAAAGAACAATACATAATGATGTCAGACACAACCACTTTGCATAACAATTGCGTCTGCTTCCGCCCAGTTCATCAAAAAACAGTCAACCGAGCATACACACTCGGCCTAGTGCAGTGGGAAGATTTTGCCAAAAATGCAGTAATTACTTACAAAAAATGAAATAGTTGTATTCAGAATGTAATATTAACAGTATGTAGAGTCAGTGGTTAACAAAAATGAGATTCAAATAAATACAGTGGACTAAAAACAACAGTAAAGGTTCGGCCGAACACCTGCCAACCGCCATGGGAATCTGCTGAGGAATCTACGCCACATCATATTCAGGAAAGCCCTTATAAATTGTTTTTCTAAATTTTAAAATCTAAGAGAATGAGCTCAATTCAAAATAATTAACCAGTGTGCAAAATTACAGTATGAGTGGGAGTGAAAGTGAGAGTGTGGACGTTATTTTTGGCCAACATTAAATACTTTATCTTGAGGCGTTGGTTTGTGAAGAATTATAAGAGTAAACATAAAGTCATAAAGAAAAAAAGGGGAGTTTGAAATAAATGCAGTATAGAGTTAAAAGAATTATTTCAAGTAAAGTAAAAATACATGCATGTAACACTAAAAGTATGGCAAGGGCAGAAATGACGTCGACGCCATTTTGAATTTTAACCATTATTGCTGACTCGCAGTGTAATAACATATATCGCAAATAATTGAATAAAAGCGAATTCATTAACCTCATGTTGTGTAACTGGTCATTTCAATACCCCGACAACCTCTGCCTTTTTCTGCTTAACGCAACTTTGGACCCAAAAGCCTAATGCACTCAATAAAACTGAGCACATGTTATCCCGGATGTGTGATAGATTATGCAAATTACATAATAATTGAAAATCATACATTATTATTATTAATTGATTATATAAAGTAAAGGTGAAAGTTAACATATCGAGCGTTCGTTCTATGACGGTATGGTGAATTCAAATTACTCCCGCCACGTGCGGGTTGATGAATATTGCTGGTAGTTCGCAGAATTTCCGATGCCTAGCGCTTACCGTTACTGTCGCTCATCGCTAATTTACACAAATCATATAATACAATTTCCTATGAAATAAAGAACAGTGGTTACAACTCTGTACTAGTTTATTTACTTGTGATTAGTTGTTATTCAGTATTATACAAAATTATATATTGTTTTTAAACAAATTTGCTCCGACAGTATTAAGACAATTAATTCCCAAGGTTTGGTGAATGCTTCAGAACGATTTAGTCAGACATGGCGTCTACAACAGTTTATTTTAATTTCGTTCCATAAATCTGGGTCCTTGTGGTTACGAAAAAATATTGATATGATTACAATAAGTACACTACCTTACATTACTGGTACTTATATACTATAAAGTGTAATTACAATTTGTTCCTGAAGTGTTAAAAAGTGTGTCAAAAGTTCGTAATTTTTATACAGGTTATTTTCTAGTTTCATATAAATGTAGTGTTTTATTTTTAATTAATCCTTAAAATAAATTAGATTATCAGTTCGTAGTGAGAGTTAATAGTGTTGTGAGAAAAAGTTGAAAAGAATTTATTCCATAAATTCGGGTAATTCAGCAATACTTATCAAATCTGTTGACTTAGGGTGAAGCGTTATTCAGTTCGAATTAGGTTGGGTCATCCTTTGTCATCAATCTTCCATCATTTGGGAATGTAATTACGCCTGGCGTCTTTTTCGTATATGTTGGTCGAAATTATTAATTTTGGAATTTAATAATCTGGTCTGTGGCCTCGGTCGAATGGACTAGTTCCTCATCAGACTGCTTGGTTCTTCATGTTAGTAATTTTGGTTACTTTTTATTGTTTTAAATTAAAATTTGAGTCATTTATGGCTTGGCGTATATTTGTTTTGAGCTTCAATAATGGACTAACTGTTTCTAATGGAATAATCATAAATAACGTTCCGTTGTTATGGCAACTGACTGCCTCTCATTGGCTATTCATAACTTAAGCCCATTGTTATAATATTTGAATTTTTATTCAAAATGACTAAATATCTTCTGATTGCTATTATTCTTCTGTCTTCTTATCTATGTATGAGATATTATCACCAGTTTATATTTTCTTTCAAAGATTATTTTGACATCCCACAAAGCTGGGTTTGCTTATGTATTGATGTTTTGACAATTATGTTGATATTATGTAATTACATTTCTTTCTTATTTTATGTCCTTAATTTATTTTTTACATCTTATATGATTCACTAATTATCATTAATTAGTTACTTGCCTTGGATTTTCTAATACTATAGTTACTTTCTTATACTTTGTTGATTTTGGATTTATACAGTTAGGCATTTTATAGGCCTAAGTAGTAATTGGCTATATTTTCTTATTTTACATAAATTAAATATTATTTTACCTTTCTAGATGTTTTGTTTTGTGTCACAAATGATTTGTTTACTTTTGGAATTGATTTGGCTTGTTTTATAATAATTGTGTAAGTTCTCATTATTTTACCAAATTACTATGGTTTTCTAACTGGCTTTTCCAGTATTATTAAGTTCGTATGAATTTATCTCTTTACTTTATAACATTAGGTGTTCCCTAATATTAATTTCTCTTTTCTCACTTAATCATGTTCACTATCTATCTATCTCTCACTTCATAATGGTAAGTTATACTGTTAACAAGTTTCATATCATTATAGAGTTATTTATAACATTTAATCTCTATTTCTATGGTTAGTGTACTTTAGTTTGTCATTACTTTATTTGATTTTAATAATTATCGTTTACATTTATTATTTATTTGATTCTAATAATTATCATTTGATTTTACTACTTCTCATTTCCTTGTCTATATCATTTGTTTGTGTCTTATTATATCTTCTCATTTTATTTCGTTTATATTTTGTTTGTTTCCTTTTCATTTACCTTCTCATTTTATTTCATTGAGTCAATCACTTGGGTTGGGTCATAGTCCTTTGTCGCGTCATAGTCATTTTATTTTCATTAGTTTAAACATTTAATATAGATATCACTATTACTTTAACAACTCGGAACACTAGGTTTTTTTATAAGTAAAAGCAAAAAGTTTTACCTTACAGCCTTAACCGGTTTTCTCCTTTTTTCATGTTTTATATAGTTGATTCATAGTTTTTTCCCTGGTATTGGGGTGGCTTTTTTGTGTTGTAACATAATGCCTCTCCTTCAAAATTGATCATTTTGGTAAAACACTAGCATAGTTTTTTATGAAATTATCAGTTATAGTTGTCTTGATTATTCATCTCTTCTTTCACAGCACTAACACTTAACTAAAAATGAACTTTTTTCATGTGAAAAACTTACTAATTTTAATGGACGCGTTTCGGCTTAGTATCCGCCTTCTTCAGCTTTGGTAACAGACTGCCAGCATTTTGTAACGGTTGTGTGGAAGGTGAAGTGGGGGTGGTGTGTGGAGGAAGGGGATTGGGCGGGGATTCAACTTACTGTTTGTTTTCTGTATAATTGTGTCAAAAAGTTCAGTAATTGTGTACAAACAGTAAGTTGAATCCCCGCGCCAATCCCCTTCCTCCACATACCACCCCACTTCACTTTCCACACAACCGTTACAAAATGCTGGCAGTCTGTTACCAAAGCTGAAGAAGGCGGATACTAAGCCGAAACGCGTCCATTAAAATTAGTAAGTTTTTCACATGAAAAAAGTTCATTTTTAGTTAAGTGTTATCAGTTATATATAATTATTTCCTTTTTCTTCTTGTTTATTTCTTATTTCTTGTTTCTCTTCTTACTTGTTCCACTCCTTTTTATTTAGTTATTTTTTAGATCTGTTTTTTTTCTTATTTCCATTAGTGCATTCTCCCTGTTATATAATTTCCCTAACTTTTAATAGCTGGTTTCTTCCATTACTACCTTTTTTTTCTGAGATCAGAGGAACGTCATCTCTGCTCAGTTAATTGATTGCTGGACCTATTCTCAGTCAATCTTAAATACCTTTGTGTCATCTTGTGACTTTCATTAATAATAATATTTTGGGGATTGCCCACTTCATGGTTTTTTAGATCATTTTAACCTTTTACTCATTCTTCCTTCCGCTGTACCTTTGCTATATTCTGTTACCTACTCACACAGTTAATTGTTTTTATTTATTTAGTTGTTAATTTCATTATTTCTAACTTTTAATAAGTTTGTTTTTCTTTTCTTCTTGTGATCATTTTAATTATTTTAAACATCTTTTTCTTTTCTTCTTTGTTGATTACCATTATTTTGCTTTAGCCATTTGCTGTATATTTGCTTTATACATTATTTCTTTTTCTTGTACCAGTTCATTTTTTGTTTTCTTTGAATATTCCATATTCTTTATAATTTTATATATTTGTCTTAAAGCAGGTCTTGCTCGGTTCTATTTTTGTTTATTTAAATTGGTCTCCTTTCTAATTCTCTTGTATTATTTATTCTTGCTTTCACTTTATTTGTTTATTTTGTTCATCTCATATATTTTCTAAATATTATTGTAAGTTTGTTGTTCTTACTATTTAGGAATGTTTTTTCTCTCTATTTTACCTCATATCTTATCTAAATAATAGCGTAAGGTGATCTTACATATTTTTTTGAATTTTGTAATTTTATTTGTTTTTATGCGTTCCACCTGTCGGCCGTTTCTTCTTCTTCATCTGTTTCTTGTCTCCCTCCCTGAGGTGTGTTGGATTGGTTTCCATTGTTTCTTGAGGGAATCCAGAGTTCTGGTGGGTTACGTTTATTGTATGCTATTCGGAAATTCTCCGCAGGATTGTCGCTGAAAGGTATCCAGTCATAATCTTCATTTTCTTGTTGGTTACTTCCGGATGGTGTGTCCCTTCTCTGGTTATCGCTTCCGGATCTGGCTCCTTCAATGTTATTATTCCGTTGTACATTTTCAGTATTGGGTGCTGGTTATCGCTCTGGGCGTTATTATTGTTTAATTCGTTTGATTGTGGTCTTGGGTAGCGCCTCCCCTGGTTGTTTCGGGTGCTCCCTCGTATAAAGTGTACTTTGGGTTGATTATTTGGATTTCGGTTATCACCATTTCCTCTGTTATTATTATGATTATTCAGGTTACAACTGTTCCCGTAGTAATTATTATTGTTGGGGTGGCTGTTTGGACGCTGGTTTGGTCCATTACCCCGGTAATTATTATTATTTTGATAGTTTCCGTTAAATGGTGGATTGCCCTGATTATAATTTGGGCGGTTGCCCCTATATTGATTGTTGTTATTGTATCGGTTTGGGTTATTCTGGTTGTTGTTTTGGGGTTTGTTATTGGACGGATTGTAATTTGGTGCATTCTGGTTCTCATCCCAACGGTTGTATTTTAAGTTGACCATTCAATTGCGCCTATATTGGCCATCATTTTCATGGTCCGCCAATAAGCTTGCCATGCCTTGAATAGTTTTTATTTGGCCCTGTCTTCTTGCTTATTGGACCACATCCTCATAATGGTACCCCAACTGTATCACCAATGACTCCTCCGGTATCCTTGGTTCCAAATTTCTGGCTAAGCACACTTTACCTAGAAAGTACGAAGTGAGGGTGTGTCCCGCTTGCGGTTCGTACCTTCCGTTGCTTATATCATTTCTTACCACATTTTGGGTTGACTCTGACCAATATTTATTGCGGAACTGTGTTTTGAATTCTTGATTGCTGTTAATCTCTGGTCTGGTGGCTGTCCACCAATTGTCGTGGGTGTCCCTGAACATCTCGTCAATCAAGCTTCGCACCGTTGTCCATCTATTTTCCCTGTTCTTCTCAATCAGTTCCTCCACTCTTTTGAGGAATTCCATAGGGTTGCGCCGGTAGCTGCGAAAGTTTATTATCTCCCGGTTCTCGCTGGTTATTATGTGGGTGTTGTTGCAGGGTTTCTCTCTAAGTGCGTCCAGCTCGTCTTGCATTTGTCTTTCCCGTTGGCTAATTCCCTGGATCTTCTCCTTGTTTTCTTTAATCTGCCCGTCCACTTGGTTGAGATTGGTATATACCCTTTCCACCCTCTCACTTACATCAGTTTGTATTTCCTTGTGCTTCTCCTCCAGCTTTTTGAGCACCTCCTGTTTATTTTTTGTGCATTCTATGATGGTTATTTGATGAAGTTCCTCAAATCTATTTTTTCCTTCCTCCTCGACGTCGTTTATTTTGTTTATTAACTCCCCACGGACTTGTACTACTGCTTCATTCGTTTCAGTGATAGTTTGTTTGATTTCTTCTCGACATTCTACCAACTGTTGTCTCACCTCATCTTTGGTATTCTCGCTATTTTCCTTCAATTGTCCTTGGAGTGTTTGATTATTATTCAATCTTATTATTATTATTTGATCGATCTTATTATTCAATATTTCCAGATCCTTCTTGATCTGTCTCTTTAACTCCTCACTCTTCTCTTCTAAGATCTCTTGGTCTCCCTTCAAGGCTTCATGGTTGCTTTCCATTTTATTATTCAGAAGTTCTATGTCCTCCTTAAGTTGTTTCTTTAACTTGTTTCTTTGACATCTGTTTCTTTTATTCTTCTTTGTTTGTACATGTACTTACCTTTTGATCATTAATTAATAAATAGGTTTTGTTTATTTACTAGGCATTTAGGCTCTGTAGACGCCATGTTGTTATCTGCCAACCTAAAATTTTACTCGCCAGGGTTCGAGTCAGCGAACGGGAAAATCAGAACTGGTTATTTGAATAACAACGATCATTTTTTAGTTTACTAAGCAATTAAAATGTTATTGATCATTTCGTGTTTTTTATATCCCTTTCAATTCCAATAATTCTTAAAACTTTTTCACATATCAAAATGAAAATTATTCAGACAACTTATTTTTTTTTAATATATATATTTATATGTAAAATAACAACATCCTTAAAACTACCATCAAAATTTAATTAACCCAAACCAGTGCTTCTTATTTTATCATTTTTATTATTTTTATTCACGCTCGCATTCATACATATGCCCCATGCTCATTTGAGATCTCATTTTCTTTATTCAATGGTAAATAGCTAAAAGAACATAATTTTGAATTTGATATACCACTCTGGTTACTGATCTGGCTTATGAAAGAGTCGAATGTTCCGTAGTACCTTCCATCACTCCACACATATTCGTCACACCATCTTTTAGCTAAACTGTTACTTTAATTATTTAATTACTCACTGGATAATCATGTTCCGATTTAAGTTATACATTCGGTTTTAAAATCACATTTTGTTTGAGTTGCGGGCCCGCATTTTCGTTGCGGAACCCTTTTTACAACTGGCCGGTTTTAAGCTGTAGATGCGACTGAGGCAGATTTTACTGTGTTGAGTTCTTTGTTTTCTGCATACTGGGCGAGGAAGAATGTTTTGTACATGTTTTTCAAGCTGTTCACAGCGTCACACCCATGCGCACGTACGCGCGAATATGCCCCCTTTCTGATAACTTTTACATTCCCAGACTCGTTAATTGCTTTTGTGCAACAGCGACACGTACGTACAGCTTGGCTTGGTACCGCACTGACTGCAAGGTGTTAAAAAACTGTCAAACGTTTATGATCAAAATGTTGTTCAGCTTGAGTGACTACTATATTTTACAATTATTTAAGAAGGAATAAACCCCAATAGTTTGTCCCGTTACAATGCCCCCTCAATGAGAGGTTTTATGCAGAAGCATAAAAACTCTCATTGACACATTCATACTCCCTAAAGGGATCAGCTAGGATATGTCACCACAACCCCCTGTATTGTTTATATAAAAGAATATAGATAACTTACCCTGGGTCCAGTGGCCGTGACCGCACCTGAATGACCTTACTGGACTTCTCTCTCGAGATCCCAACACCACAAGGCCAGTCAGGAACTTGCCGCTCCTGCTCTGACGCGCTGGCCAGCTCAGGACCGCCGCCACAGCATCACCAGACACTGAAACATCAAATTAAAATATCAAATAGTGGCCTTGCATAATACCATATCCCTAACTGATCTGGTTCCCCTTAGCTGTGTGCTGGTTTGTGTTAAGAAGTACTGTTTTTTTTTTTTTTTTTTTTTTTTTTTTTTTTTTTTTTTTTTTTTTTTAAACTCCTAACACCTATATGATTACAAGATTTATCATACAGACGTTCCATTCTCTTAGTTCACTCCCATTAACATTTATAGAATTTTCGATTCTAATCGATAATAATTAATCCTTTCCCATTAACAAGAAGAAATATACTCTTATACTAATGCAATAACATGTCAAATAATTAATCAAATTCACAAAAATCAAAAAACAATTTATCTATATATTGATTATATAGCACCAAATCACAAATTCATTATTGCAAAATAATCTATCTATTCAAAATTCATTGATCAGTTTTCCTAATGCTAATACTTCTTCAAAGCAAAATCATAATTATTTTTTATGCTCAACACCATTATCAACATCATCTACTTAATATTTGATATTTATTTAACGTTACTACCCCTGTAGCAACCTCCTCATCACACACACTATGGCCCCCCTGGACTGTGGCATCCAGTTGCTTCCACAAGGACTGAATTTAGGGAGAAATTTTGGCATCTCCTGTCCTTGCTTCGGCTTTACATTTTTAAATTGCCAGATATCATCATATCTAAATGTTACATAGTTATACCCTTAAGGCGGGTCTATCACCTGTTTTGCTGTTCCTACTCGAACAAGGTGATAGCCGCTGTTCCATAGTTCCGGGGATTTCCCCTAAGTGGCCCCCCCGTTAATTTCAACTTTCACCAATTTTCAGGACAACCAACCATGGTCAGTGTTACAATTGCTGCCCACAGCTGGCTGTCGTCCAAAACCACGATTAGTGCTGGTAAGACAGTAATCGCCCGAAAAGGTGGGGAAATTATCTTCATTAGCATGTTTACACTCTAACATCAATAATACACTGTACGGTTAAGAATCATATATAACATAAAATTATATCAAAGTTGTACAGTGTATGTACGCCAATTTCGGCCTCCGATGATGGCAACGTATTTGTGCGTTACTCATCAACCCCTAACGCTATCTACAGTGGCACATGCCACCACTGCAATAGCCTAACTATATCTAAACTTATGTCTTTCTACTTTTGCAGTCTCTACATTCCACAATTGATTTACATTTCTAATAACATCAAACAACCCCCAAAATCACACATTAATCTTGTATAATAACATAATATATATGAACAATATCATTGCTACATTTAACCAAACAATTCACCTTTAAATAATTTGTATAAAAATTATAAACCCTACTATTATCATTTCCATCAACTCTTTTATATCAAACTTTTAATTATTCATTATTGTACCATTTAATTCTATAAAAATTCAAATTTATTATTAACATTCATGTTACATCACATTCCATTTCTTATTACCTTTCTACTATGAATTCTCTATTTAACATTTCACCTTTTGTTCATTAATTAGTTTGGGTGACTCCTGTATTCACTATAATTTGATTTCTTATATTGGCATTTATGTCTATAATCTTACTCCCTTTCTTCCTACTAACAATCACTAACAGAATTACAAAGGATGACACCCATCTCTCACTAATAACCCCCTTCAACACTAATTCCACTTATACCATTCTCCTCTTCATAATCAAATATCTAATACCCTCTTTGTATCTAGGATGTGTGTTCCCAACCTTGGCAATTCCATTCATCACCTTTTGCCCTTCCCATAATCTTGGCAAACACTCCCTTAAACTGCTCGATTACCTGCCACAATGACACACGTTGATTACTCCTTACCACCTCATCCTTACTACAAAATATCACCATCAACTATTTAATCTCCATTTACGTTACTCACCTTTTCTACATATAATCACTAACAATACTGTGTCCCTATCACTACCCCCTTTCTATATTATTTTCTTCAAAATTCTTATTTCATCTAACACCCACCAAAATTAACATTGACTAACTCAAATGCCTTATTTAAATACTCATTATTACCCGAACTCTATCTTTTTATAACATTTTACCTTACTATGATCATTGAAATTACCCTAGAAAATTCATCACTCATCTTATAACACTAATGTAACTCAATCTAAACATATTATCTGTTTAATCATATACTAATCATTAGATAATCTGAATCTCAGCCAATTATTTAAATTCATCACAACATTAACTAATTAATTAATCTCCATTGTTTAATTCAATTATTTAAAATTTCACCATTACTTTTGTCACTTATTTAGTCAAGAAATATTATAATTATTATTAAATCAATTCCACTATAAATTCCTATTACATACATGGTTTACACAACATAATGTAATACACAAATACATTGACATTAACACACAAAAATATACAATCCAAATTATTATTTGTTATCATTGACCACAACTCAGTTCATTATACAATCCATTTCAAAACCCACTGTTCATACACAATAAAACACTTATCCACCATCATCAAATAACCATCTAATCTTAGGTCTACACGTATTATTTATTATTGAATATATGATATTAGTGCACTCAATATAATACTTATTTAATTTTGTATACCCTTCCACAATATCATTAGAATTATTCCTTATTATTTTGTCATATAACGTGTCATCATAGAGTATGGTCCTGTCGCCCTTAGTATAATTTGTCATAATCATGTAGGTTATATTATCATCTTTAATAACATCATCTACTGCTTCTATATCGGCTTCAATGCAAGGTACGTATTCACTATAATTATTCACCCTCTCTATTCCTAACCTTTCTACAAATTCTCTATAATTTCTATTCATCTTATATAATTTTATCTCCCCATTAACACACAACTCTCTTTCTAAATCTCTCCCACCATAACACCAAGTCACACTCTCTCTCTCTCAATATACGCAGGGGACACTACTACTTTATCATTGCACCACCTATCAGGTGCACAAAAAGTCCAGGGACAGCTATTTGCAGACCCCCGACTACAACATCAAGGGAAAAATTTACCCCCTGAAACCCTCTATCTGTATATTCTCCCTATATTTTCTCTCTAACTCATCAACACTTTTTATCACTTCATTATCAAATTCTACTCCACCAAAATCTTCATCATTACTCTCAATATTAACCACTTTATTCTCTAATACCCCGTTTTTAATTATATTATAATTCTCACCCCTACTTACATTATCGTCTTTATTTATGTCTAATTTATCTATTAAAACTCCCATTTTAATCTCTATTTGCTTATCTACTTTCTTCATTTTCAATTTATTGATAATGTCGTCTACTCTGGCAATTTGTTTATCAAAATTAACTTTTTGTTTTTTGATTTCGTTTTTTACTTAACCCTGAGAATAGGGTGTTCTCAGCGATGACGGCCGGGGCGTTCAAATAATTCCCGCTCGTTCAGCCTCCTGAATCGAGTAGGTAGTTGTTCGAATAGCAACGTGAGCGCTGGTCGTCAAATCTAGCTTTCGTTAACAAACACAAGTAATACAATACACTTCCCATGAAATGAATACAATAGTTACTCTTTGTACTAGTTATTTTAATAGTTGATTTGTAATATTTCAGTTTGACAATTAATATTATGCTGGTTGATTAATAATTTTGCACCGACATTTTACATGAAACACTTTCTCTCAGGATGATGAAATCGATTCCGAAATGAGGTATTTACTCCAGCATGGCTGCAGTTTTGGTTAAGTTACAATATACTCGTTCAAAATCGGGATTCTTTTGATTACAAGACAAATAATTCCTATGATTACAAGAAAAAGTACATTACCTTACTAAATGTGTACTTAAATAATAAGGTGTGTGGTTACAATCTGTTCTGTAGTGTCGTTAAATGTGTTTATAAAGTTCGTATTCACACAACAGGTTATGTGTTACGTTAACAAATTTTCAGTGTGTTATTTTTCTTAATTAATCTTTGAAAGAGAATATTCGGTTGACAGTGAGAGTTTATTACTTTTAGAAATATTTAAAATGAGTTTATTTTTTGGAAATAGGGTAATTCAAAGATACTTAACACATCAGATGACTTGGTGTTATCAAACATTGAGTTGGAAGAGGATTGGGCTGCAATCGTTTTCTGTTTTTATTACTCTTGGGACTTATGTAGGTCTGGCGTCCTTTTCATATTAGATGTGGTCATATTTTCATTTAATTTCCTGGTATTATAGTTCTTGGCATCAGTTGACAGTTCCAGTTGTTCGTCTGCTTCTTATTCGATCATCGTTTTGAATTCTGTTTCCTATTTTTACATTTTTTGTTTAAAAATTGGTCTTTCAAAATTTGGCTTCTGTTCTGCAAGAGTGACGCTTTACGAGTAACGATATTCAACCATAATTCCGTCCCTAACGGCAGTTGCTATGGTTACCAATTAAATTTGATTGGCTTAGATTGACATAATCCATTGTTATCAAAATGTGAATTCTTTTCAAAACCCTTGTATATCTTCTAATTGCTTTTATTCCTGTATCTTCCCTCCTAATTATTAACTATTATCACTGTTATTTGTATTTCCTTTCATAGATTAATTTGATACCCCACAAGTTTAGGTTATTTTATGTTTTATGATTTTACAATTATTTTAATACTTGCTAATTACATTTCTTTTTTTTTAAATTAAATCCTTTTGCTTATTTTGGTTATTTTGCTTTAAAAATGATTTACAATATATCCTTGGTTAGTGATTCGCCTCGGATTTGCTAATTTCTTTGTTAACTTATTACAATTTGTAGTTGTTTGTTCTTGACAGTTAGGCATTTTCCTGGGCCTAAGTAGCCATTATTTGTATTTACTTATTTCGTACAAATTATGTCTCTTTTTAGCTTAATGAGCTTAGCTTTGTTATTATAATTGGTTGTGTTATTTATTGGTGTGTTTTGGCTCTGTTGTAGTGTTATTATTATGTTACTATTATTTTATACATCACGAATTGCTAATTATTTACTATCTGGTTTTCTCGTTTACCTTTCTTTACTTTCTTACTCATTTAATTTGCCAATAAAAACAATATGGCCATTATTTACTACTTTTGTTCACATAAAATACAACATCTAGACCTATGGTCTGTATAATTCTTCCAGCCATATCCTATTCATAAACAATTATTTAATAATTATTTGATAACATTTGTTTACAGTTCATTTCACTTTATATCATTTTTTGGGTGATAAACAACATCACATTTTTTAACTTACTTTAATAATGATCCCTGGTAACATGGGGTGTTTATTGATTTGTTTTAACTTCTTAATTTTTAACTACTCTTTACTTTCACTCCATGCTAACACTATCTGTTTTATCTTTCATGGGATTCTCCCTTTTAATTATAACTGTATTCAATTAAACTTAACAATAATGTTCTTTCTTAATTAATACTGTTTTCTTCACTTTTCAGTGTTCATTATAACTTAATTAACTGTTTACACTTAATACTATTCTTAACAACTTTCTTAACTACTAATATTTTCCACTGTTAACCTTTTAGTGTTTCTTATTGATTTACTATATGTTTATGCTATTATCCTTCACTATTTTTCACTATACAAACATTCTTTGTTATACATTATTTTCATTTAATCATCACCTTCACTTTTAAATTATTTATTGTTTATTATATTTATTTAGTGTTTTTTCTTTATCACTTTATTTTGGGATTCTTACACTTCCACTTTTGCACTTCTAAAATGTTTTGGTTTTAAGTGTTTCTGAATGGGTCATCCCTCTAATTACTTTCTCACTACCATACTATCTCTTTCATTACAAATATCATTAGCAATATTAACAATTTCATGTCTCTATTGATTTTAACATTACTTCTAACTCTAACATGTGGGTTAGTTTGCTTTTATATTTAACATTCTTTAATTGGGTTTCTTTCAATTGTCATTTACTTTATTATCCATTAATTGATAATAATATTTATTTATTACTTAAGTTATTTATTGGTTTCTGTTTCAACCTTACGTTGAGTGTATCATTTCTCCTGCTTTTCTTTTTTATTACTTGTTTGTGTCTTATCATTGGGTTTCTTTTTTATTTATTTCCCTTTTTCTTAGGTTTGTTTCTTTTTCATTTTCCTCCTTCTTCATTTTCGGTGTATTTCCTTTCTATCTAGTTTTTCCATCTTCTCCTTTGGGTTCATTTTAATAAGTGGCATTGAGTCATTCAATTCCCTCAATTTGTTTCATTTTTGCTTGGTTTCGGTTTTTTCCCTTCTTCCATTTGGTTTGGTTAATCACTTTCTTATTTGGTTTTATTCTCGTATGTATTGGGTTGTTCCCTTCTTCTTTTGTTTCCTTATATTGATTGAGTCAATCACTTGGGTTAGGTCATGTCGTCGTTTGTCGTGTCATTGTCTTTTTATTTTCTTTATATTAAACATTTTATTTTATATGAATTATCATTTTATATTCAGACTCATCTTTTTTATCCCTGGTATTGGGGTGGTTTATTTGTGTTGTAACATAATGCCTCTCCTTCAAAATTGATCATTTTGGTAAAACACTAGCATAGTTTTTTATGAAATTATCAGATATATATAATTTTTTCCTTTTTCTTCTTGTTTATTTGTTCTTTCTTGTTTCTCTTCTTACTTGTTCCACTCCTTCTTATTTAGTTATTTTTTAGATGTTTTTTTTCTTATTTCCATTATTGCGTTCTCCCTGTTATATAATTTCCCTAACTTTTAGTAGCTGGTTTGATCCATTACTACCCTTTCTTTTCTGAGATCAGAGGACCATCATCTCTGCTCAGTTAATTGATTGCTGGACCTATTCTCAGTCAATCTTAAATACCTTTTTGTCATCTTGTGACTTTCATTAATAATAATATTTTGGGGATTGTCCACTTCATGGTTTTTTAGATCATTTTAACCTTTTACTCATTCTTCCTTCTGCTGTACCTTTGCTATATTCTGTTATCTACTCACACAGTTGATTGTTTTTATTTATTTAGTTGTTAATTTCATTATTTCTAACTTTTAATTAGTTTGTTTTTATTTTCTTCTTGTGATCATTTTAATTATTTTAGACATCTTTTTCTTTTATTCTTCTTTGTTTGTACATGTACTTACCTTTTGATCATTAATTAATAAATAGGTTTTGTTTATTTACTAGGCATTTAGGCTCTGTAGACGCCATGTTGTTATCTGCCAACCTAAAATTTTACTCGCCAGGGTTCGAGTCAGCGAACGGGAAAATCAGAACTGGTTATTTGAATAACAACGATCATTTTTTAGTTTACTAAGCAATTAAAATGTTATTGATCATTTCGTGTTTTTTATATCCCTTTCAATTCCAATAATTCTTAAAACTTTTTCACATATCAAAATGAAAATTATTCAGACAACTTATTTTTTTTTAATACATATATTTATATGTAAAATAACAACATCCTTAAAACTACCATCAAAATTTAATTAACCCAAACCAGTGCTTCTTATTTTATCATTTTTATTATTTTTATTCACGCTCGCATTCATACATATGCTCATTTGAGATCTCATTTTCTTTATTCAATTGTAAATAGCGTACTCTAAAAGAACATAATTTTGAATTTGATATACCACTCTGGTTACTGATCTGGCTTATGAAAGAGTCGAATGTTCCGTAGTACCTTCCATCACTCCGCACATATTCGTCACACCATCTTTTAGCTAAACTGTTACTTTAATTATTTAATTACTCACTGGATAATCATGTTCCGATTTAAGTTATACATTCGGTTTTAAAATCACATTTTGTTTGAGTTGCGGGCCCGCATTTTCGTTGCGGAACCCTTTTTACAACTGGCCGGTTTTAAGCTGTAGATGCGACTGAGGCAGATTTTACTGTGTTGAGTTCTTTGTTTTCTGCATACTGGGCGAGGAAGAATGTTTTGTACATGTTCTTCAAGCTGTTCACAGCGTCACACCCATGCGCACGTACGCGCGAATACGCCCCCTTTCTGATAACTTTTACATTCCCAGACTCGTTAATTGCTTTTGTGCAACAGCGACACGTACGTACAGCTTGGCTTGGTACCGCACTGACTGCAAGGTGTTAAAAAACTGTCAAACGTTTATGATCAAAATGTTGTTCAGCTTGAGTGACTACTATATTTTACAATTATTTAAGAAGGAATAAACCCCAATAGTTTGTCCCGTTACAATGCCCCCTCAATGAGAGGTTTTATGCAGAAGCATAAAAACTCTCATTGACACATTCATACTCCCTAAAGGGATCAGCTAGGATATGTCACCACAACCCCCTGTATTGTTTATATAAAAGAATATAGATAACTTACCCTGGGTCCAGTGGCCGTGACCACACCTGAATGACCTTACTGGACTTCTCTCTCGAGATCCCAACACCACAAGGCCAGTCAGGAACTTGCCGCTCCTGCTCTGACGCGCTGGCCAGCTCAGGACCGCCGCCACAGCATCACCAGACACTGAAACATCAAATTAAAATATCAAATAGTGGCCTTGCATAATACCATATCCCTAACTGATCTGGTTCCCCTTAGCTGTGTGCTGGTTTGTGTTAAGAAGTAGTTTTTTTTTTTTTTTTTTTTTTTTTTTTTTTTAACTCCTACACCTATATGATTACAAGATTTATTATACAGACGTTCCATTCTCTTAGTTCACTCCCATTAACATTTATAGAATTTTCGATTCTAATCGATAATAATTAATCCTTTCCCATTAACAAGAAGAAATATACTCTTATACTAATGCAATAACATGTCAAATAATTAATCAAATTCACAAAAATCAACAAACAATTTATCTATATATTGATTATATAGCACCAAATCACAAATTCATTATTGCAAAATAATCTATCTATTCAAAATTCATTGATCAGTTTTCCTAATGCTAATACTTCTTCAAAGCAAAATCATAATTATTTTTTATGCTCAACACCATTATCAACATCATCTACTTAATATTTGATATTTATTTAACGTTACTACCCCTGTAGCATCCTCCTCATCACACACACTATGGCCCCCCTGGACTGTGGGGTCCAGTTGCTTCCACAAGGACTGAATTTAGGGAGAAATTTTGGCATCTCCTGTCCTTGCTTCGGCTTTACATTTTTAAATTGCCAGATATCATCATATCTAAATGTTACATAGTTATACCCTTAAGGCGGGTCTATCACCTGTTTTGCTGTTCCTACTCGAACAAGGTGATAGCCGCTGTTCCATAGTTCCGGGGATTTCCCCTAAGTGGGCCCCTGTTAATTTCAACTTTCACCAATTTTCAGGACAACCAACCATGGTCAGTGTTACAATTGCTGCCCACAGCTGGCTGTCGTCCAAAACCACGATTAGTGCTGGTAAGACAGTAATCGCCCGAAAAGGTGGGGAAATTATCTTCATTAGCATGTTTACACTCTAACATCAATAATACACTGTACGGTTAAGAATCATATATAACATAAAATTATATCAAAGTTGTACAGTGTATGTACGCCGATTTCGGCCTCTGATGATGGCAACGTATTTGTGCGTTACTCATCAACCCCTAACGCTATCTACAGTGGCACATGCCACCACTGCAATAGCCTAACTATATCTAAACTTGTGTCTTTCTACTTTTGCAGTCTCTACATTCCACAATTGATTTACACTTCTAATAACATCAAACAACCCCCAAAATCACACATTAATCTTGTATAATAACATAATATATATGAACAATATCATTGCTACATTTAACCAAACAATTCACCTTTAAATAATTTGTATAAAAATTATAAACCTTACTATTATCATTTCCATCAACTCTTTTATATCCAACTTTTAATTATTCATTATTGTACCATTTAATTCTATAAAAATTCAAATTTATTATTAACATTCATGTTACATCACATTCCATTTCTTATTACCTTTCTACTATGAATTCTCTATTTAACATTTCACCTTTTGTTCATTAATTAGTTTGGGTGACTCCTGTATTCACTATAATTTGATTTCTTATATTGGCATTTATGTCTATAATCTTACTCCCTTTCTTCCTACTAACAATCACTAACAGAATTACAAAGGATGACACCCATCTCTCACTAATAACCCCCTTCAACACTAATTCCACTTATACCATTCTCCTCTTCATAATCAAATATCTAATACCCTCTTTGTATCTAGGATGTGTGTTCCCAACCTTGGCAATTCCATTCATCACCTTTTGCCCTTCCCATAATCTTGGCAAACACTCCCTTAAACTGCTCAATTACCTGCCACAATGACACACGTTGATTACTCCTTACCACCTCATCCTTACTACAAAATATCACCATCAACTATTTAATCTCCATTTACGTTACTCACCTTTTCTACATATAATCACTAACAATACTGTGTCCCTATCACTACCCCCTTTCTATATTATTTTCTTCAAAATTCTTATTTCATCTAACACCCACCAAAATTAACATTGACTAACTCAAATGCCTTATTTAAATACTCATTATTACCCGAACTCTATCTTTTTATAACATTTTACCTTACTATGATCATTGAAATTACCCTAGAAAATTCATCACTCATCTTATAACACTAATGTAACTCAATCTAAACATATTATCTGTTTAATCATATACTAATCATTAGATAATCTGAATCTCAGCCAATTATTTAAATTCATCACAACATTAACTAATTAATTAATCTCCATTGTTTAATTCAATTATTTAAAATTTCACCATTACTTTTGTCACTTATTTAGTCAAGAAATATTATAATTATTATTAAATCAATTCCACTATAAATTCCTATTACATACATGGTTTACACAACATAATGTAATACACAAATACATTGACATTAACACACAAAAATATACAATCCAAATTATTATTTGTAATCATTGACCACAACTCAGTTCATTATACAATCCATTTCAAAACCCACTGTTCATACACAATAAAACACTTATCCACCATCATCAAATAACCATCTAATCTTAGGTCTACACATATTATTTATTATTGAATATATGATATTAGTACACTCAATATAATACTTATTTAATTTTGTATACCCTTCCACAATATCATTAGAATTATTCCTTATTATTTTGTCATATAACGTGTCATCATAGAGTATGGTCCTGTCGCCCTTAGTATAATTTGTCATAATCATGTAGGTTATATTATCATCTTTAATAACATCATCTACTGCTTCTATATCGGCTTCAATGCAAGGTACGTATTCACTATAATTATTCACCCTCTCTATTCCTAACCTTTCTACAAATTCTCTATAATTTCTATTCATCTTATATAATTTTATCTCCCCATTAACACACAACTCTCTTTCTAAATCTCTCCCACCATAACACCAAGTCACACTCTCTCTCTCTCAATATACGCAGGGGACACTACTACTTTATCATTGCACCACCTATCAGGTGCACAAAAAGTCCAGGGACAGCTATTTGCAGACCCCCGACTACAACATCAAGGGAAAAATTTACCCCCTGAAACCCTCTATCTGTATATTCTCCCTATATTTTCTCTCTAACTCATCAACACTTTTTATCACTTCATTATCAAATTCTACTCCACCAAAATCTTCATCATTACTCTCAATATTAACCACTTTATTCTCTAATACCCCGTTTTTAATTATATTATAATTCTCACCCCTACTTACATTATCGTCTTTATTTATGTCTAATTTATCTATTAAAACTCCCATTTTAATCTCTATTTGCTTATCTACTTTCTTCATTTTCAATTTATTGATAATGTCGTCTACTCTGGCAATTTGTTTATCAAAATTAACTTTTTGTTTTTTGATTTCGTTTTTTACTTAACCCTGAGAATAGGGTGTTCTCAGCGATGACGGCCGGGGCGTTCAAATAATTCCCGCTCGTTCAGCCTCCTGAATCGAGTAGGTAGTTGTTCGAATAGCAACGTGAGCGCTGGTCGTCAAATCTAGCTTTCGTTAACAAACACAAGTAATACAATACACTTCCCATGAAATGAATACAATAGTTACTCTTTGTACTAGTTATTTTAATAGTTGATTTGTAATATTTCAGTTTGACAATTAATATTATGCTGGTTGATTAATAATTTTGCACCGACGTTTTACATGAAACACTTTCTCTCAGGATGATGAAATCGATTCCGAAATGAGGTATTTACTCCAGCATGGCTGCAGTTTTGGTTAAGTTACAATATACTCGTTCAAAATCGGGATTCTTTTGATTACAAGACAAATAATTCCTATGATTACAAGAAAAAGTACATTACCTTACTAAATGTGTACTTAAATAATAAGGTGTGTGGTTACAATCTGTTCTGTAGTGTCGTTAAATGTGTTTATAAAGTTCGTATTCACACAACAGGTTATGTGTTACGTTAACAAATTTTCAGTGTGTTATTTTTCTTAATTAATCTTTGAAAGAGGATATTCGGTTGACAGTGAGAGTTTATTACTTTTAGAAATATTTAAAATGAGTTTATTTTTTGGAAATAGGGTAATTCAAAGATACTTAACACATCAGATGACTTGGTGTTATCAAACATTGAGTTGGAAGAGGATTGGGCTGCAATCGTTTTCTGTTTTTATTACTCTTGGGACTTATGTAGGTCTGGCGTCCTTTTCATATTAGATGTGGTCATATTTTCATTTAATTTCCTGGTATTATAGTTCTTGGCATCAGTTGACAGTTCCAGTTGTTCGTCTGCTTCTTATTCGATCATCGTTTTGAATTCTGTTTCCTATTTTTACATTTTTTGTTTAAAAATTGGTCTTTCAAAATTTGGCTTCTGTTCTGCAAGAGTGACGCTTTATGAGTAACGATATTCAACCATAATTCCGTCCCTAACGGCAGTTGCTATGGTTACCAATTAAATTTGATTGGCTTAGATTGACATAATCCATTGTTATCAAAATGTGAATTCTTTTCAAAACCCTTGTATATCTTCTAATTGCTTTTATTCCTGTATCTTCCCTCCTAATTATTAACTATTATCACTGTTATTTGTATTTCCTTTCATAGATTAATTTGATACCCCACAAGTTTAGGTTATTTTATGTTTTATGATTTTACAATTATTTTAATACTTGCTAATTACATTTCTTTTTTTTTAAATTAAATCCTTTTGCTTATTTTGGTTATTTTGCTTTAAAAATGATTTACAATATATCCTTGGTTAGTGATTCGCCTCGGATTTGCTAATTTCTTTGTTAACTTATTACAATTTGTAGTTGTTTGTTCTTGACAGTTAGGCATTTTCCTAGGCCTAAGTAGCCATTATTTGTATTTACTTATTTCGTACAAATTATGTCTCTTTTTAGCTTAATGAGCTTAGCTTTGTTATTATAATTGGTTGTGTTATTTATTGGTGTATTTTGGCTCTGTTGTAGTGTTATTATTATGTTACTATTATTTTATACATCACGAATTGCTAATTATTTACTATCTGGTTTTCTCGTTTACCTTTCTTTACTTTCTTACTCATTTAATTTGCCAATAAAAACAATATGGCCATTATTTACTACTTTTGTTCACATAAAATACAACATCTAGACCTATGGTCTGTATAATTCTTCCAGCCATATCCTATTCATAAACAATTATTTAATAATTATTTGATAACATTTGTTTACAGTTCATTTCACTTTATATCATTTTTTGGGTGATAAACAACATCACATTTTTTTAACTTACTTTAATAATGATCCCTGGTAACATGGGGTGTTTATTGATTTGTTTTAACTTCTTAATTTTTAACTACTCTTTACTTTCACTCCATGCTAACACTATCTGTTTTATCTTTCATGGGATTCTCCCTTTTAATTATAACTGTATTCAATTAAACTTAACAATAATGTTCTTTCTTAATTAATACTGTTTTCTTCACTTTTCAGTGTTCATTATACCTTAATTAACTGTTTACACTTAATACTATTCTTAACAACTTTCTTAACTACTAATATTTTCCACTGTTAACCTTTTAGTGTTTCTTATTGATTTACTATATGTTTATGCTATTATCCTTCACTATTTTTCACTATACAAACATTCTTTGTTATACATTATTTTCATTTAATCATCACCTTCACTTTTAAATTATTTATTGTTTATTATATTTATTTAGTGTTTTTTCTTTATCACTTTATTTTGGGATTCTTACACTTCCACTTTTGCACTTCTAAAATGTTTTGGTTTTAAGTGTTTCTGAATGGGTCATCCCTCTAATTACTTTCTCACTACCGTACTATCTCTTTCATTACAAATATCATTAGCAATATTAACAATTTCATGTCTCTATTGATTTTAACATTACTTCTAACTCTAACATGTGGGTTAGTTTGCTTTTATATTTAACATTCTTTAATTGGGTTTCTTTCAATTGTCATTTACTTTATTATCCATTAATTGATAATAATATTTATTTATTACTTAAGTTATTTATTGGTTTCTGTTTCAACCTTACGTTGAGTGTATCATTTCTCCTGCTTTTCTTTTTTATTACTTGTTTGTGTCTTATCATTGGGTTTCTTTTTTATTTATTTCCCTTTTTCTTAGGTTTGTTTCTTTTTCATTTTCCTCCTTCTTCATTTTCGGTGTATTTCCTTTCTATCTAGTTTTTCCATCTTCTCCTTTGGGTTCATTTTAATAAGTGGCATTGAGTCATTCAATTCCCTCAGTTTGTTTCATTTTTGCTTGGTTTCGGTTTTTTCCCTTCTTCCATTTGGTTTGGTTAATCACTTTCTTATTTGGTTTTATTCTCGTATGTATTGGGTTGTTCCCTTCTTCTTTTGTTTCCTTATATTGATTGAGTCAATCACTTGGGTTAGGTCATGTCGTCGTTTGTCGTGTCATTGTCTTTTTATTTTCTTTATATTAAACATTTTATTTTATATGAATTATCATTTTATATTCAGACTCATCTTTTTTATCCCTGGTATTGGGGTGGTTTATTTGTGTTGTAACATAATGCCTCTCCTTCAAAATTGATCATTTTGGTAAAACACTAGCATAGTTTTTTATGAAATTATCAGATATATATAATTTTTTCCTTTTTCTTCTTGTTTATTTGTTCTTTCTTGTTTCTCTTCTTACTTGTTCCACTCCTTCTTATTTAGTTATTTTTTAGATGTTTTTTTTCTTATTTCCATTATTGCGTTCTCCCTGTTATATAATTTCCCTAACTTTTAGTAGCTGGTTTGATCCATTACTACCCTTTTTTTTCTGAGATCAGAGGACCATCATCTCTGCTCAGTTAATTGATTGCTGGACCTATTCTCAGTCAATCTTAAATACCTTTTTGTCATCTTGTGACTTTCATTAATAATAATATTTTGGGGATTGTCCACTTCATGGTTTTTTAGATCATTTTAACCTTTTACTCATTCTTCCTTCTGCTGTACCTTTGCTATATTCTGTTATCTACTCACACAGTTGATTGTTTTTATTTATTTAGTTGTTAATTTCATTATTTATAACTTTTAATTAGTTTGTTTTTATTTTCTTCTTGTGATCATTTTAATTATTTTAGACATCTTTTTCTTTTATTCTTCTTTGTTTGTACATGTACTTACCTTTTGATAATTAATTAATAAATAGGTTTTGTTTATTTACTAGGCATTTAGGCTCTGTAGACGCCATGTTGTTATCTGCCAACCTAAAATTTTACTCGCCAGGGTTCGAGTCAGCAAACGGGAAAATCAGAACTGGTTATTTGAATAATAACGATGATTTCTTAGTTTACTAAGCAATTAAAATTTTATTGATCATTTCGTGTTTTTTATATCCCTTTCAATTCCAATAATTCTTAAAATTTTTCCATATCAAAATGAAAATTATTCAGACAACAACTTAATTTTTTTTAATATATATATTTATATGTAAAATAACAACATCCTTAAAACTACCATCAAAATTTAATTAACCAAAAACACTGCTTCTTATTTTATCATTTTTATTATTTCTATTCACGCTCGCATTCATACATATGCTCATTTGAGATCTCATTTTCTTTATTCAATGGTAAATAGCGTACTCTAAAAGAACATAATTTTGAATTTGATATACCACTCTGGTTACTGATCTGGCTTATGAAAGAGTCGAATGTTCCATAGTACCTTCCATCACTCCGCACATATTCGTCACACCATCTTTTAGCTAAACTGTTACTTTAATTATTTAATTACTCACTGGATAATCATGTTCTGATTTAAGTTATACATTCAGTTTTAAAATCACATTTTGTTTGAGTTGCGGGCCCGCATTTTCGTTGCGGAACCCTTTTTACAACTGGCCGGTTTTAAGCTGTAGATGCGACTGAGGCAGATTTTACTGTGTTGAGTTCTTTGTTTTCTGCATACTGGGCGAGGAAGAATGTTTTGTACATGTTTTTCAAGCTGTTCACAGCGTCACACCCATGCGCACGTACGCGCGAATACGCCCCCTTTCTGATAACTTTTACATTCCCAGACTCGTTAATTGCTTTTGTGCAACAGCGACACGTACGTACAGCTTGGCTTGGTACCGCACTGACTGCAAGGTGTTAAAAAACTGTCAAACGTTTATGATCAAAATGTTGTTCAGCTTGAGTGACTACTATATTTTACAATTATTTAAGAAGGAATAAACCCCAATAGTTTGTCCCGTTACAATGCCCCCTCAATGAGAGGTTTTATGCAGAAGCATAAAAACTCTCATTGACACATTCATACTCCCTAAAGGGATCAGCTAGGATATGTCACCACAACCCCCTGTATTGTTTATATAAAAGAATATAGATAACTTACCCTGGGTCCAGTGGCCGTGACCGCACCTGAATGACCTTACTGGACTTCTCTCTCGAGATCCCAACACCACAAGGCCAGTCAGGAACTTGCCGCTCCTGCTCTGACGTGCTGGCCAGCTCAGGACCGCCGCCACAGCATCACCAGACACTGAAACATCAAATTAAAATATCAAATAGTGGCCTTGCATAATACCATATCCCTAACTGATCTGGTTCCCCTTAGCTGTGTGCTGGTTTGTGTTAAGAAGTAGTTTTTTTTTTTTTTTTTTTTTTTTTTTTTTTTTTTTTTTTTTTTTTTTTTAACTCCTAACACCTATATGATTACAAGATTTATTATACAGACGTTCCATTCTCTTAGTTCACTCCCATTAACATTTATAGAATTTTCTATTCTAATCGATAATAATTAATCCTTTCCCATTAACAAGAAGAAATATACTCTTACACTAATGCAATAACATGTCAAATAATTAATCAAATTCACAAAAATCAACAAACAATTTATCTATATATTGATTATATAGCACCAAATCACAAATTCATTATTGCAAAATAATCTATCTATTCAAAATTCATTGATCAGTTTTCCTAATGCTAATACTTCTTCAAAGCAAAATCATAATTATTTTTTATGCTCAACACCATTATCAACATCATCTACTTAATATTTGATATTTATTTAACGTTACTACCCCTGTAGCAACCTCCTCATCACACACACTATGGCCCCCCTGGACTGTGGCGTCCAGTTGCTTCCACAAGGACTGAATTTAGGGAGAAATTTTGGCATCTCCTGTCCTTGCTTCGGCTTTACATTTTTAAATTGCCAGATATCATCATATCTAAATGTTACATAGTTATACCCTTAAGGCGGGTCTATCACCTGTTTTGCTGTTCCTACTCGAACAAGGTGATAGCCGCTGTTCCATAGTTCCGGGGATTTCCCCTAAGTGGCCCCCCGTTAATTTCAACTTTCACCATTTTCAGGACAACCAACCATGGTCAGTGTTACAATTGCTGCCCACAGCTGGCTGTCGTCCAAAACCACGATTAGTGCTGGTAAGACAGTAATCGCCCGAAAAGGTGGGGAAATTATCTTCATTAGCATGTTTACACTCTAACATCAATAATACACTGTACGGTTAAGAATCATATATAACATAAAATTATATCAAAGTTGTACAGTGTATGTACGCCGATTTCGGCCTCCGATGATGGCAACGTATTTGTGCGTTACTCATCAACCCCTAACGCTATCTACAGTGGCACATGCCACCACTGCAATAGCCTAACTATATCTAAACTTATGTCTTTCTACTTTTGCAGTCTCTACATTCTACAATTGATTTACACTTCTAATAACATCAAACAACCCCCAAAATCACACATTAATCTTGTATAATAACATAATATATATGAACAATATCATTGCTACATTTAACCAAACAATTCACCTTTAAATAATTTGTATAAAAATTATAAACCCTACTATTATCATTTCCATCAACTCTTTTATATCAAACTTTTAATTATTCATTATAGTACCATTTAATTCTATAAAAATTCAAATTTATTATTAACATTCATGTTACATCACATTTCATTTCTTATTACCTTTCTACTATGAATTCTCTATTTAACATTTCACCTTTTGATCATTAATTAGTTTGGGTGACTCCTGTATTCACTATAATTTGATTTCTTATATTGGCATTTATATCTATAATCTTACTCCCTTTCTTCCTACTAACAATCACTAACAGAATTACAAAGGATGACACCCATCTCTCACTAATAACCCCCTTCAACACTAATTCCACTTATACCATTCTCCTCTTCATAATCAAATATCTAATACCCTCTTTGTATCTAGGATGTGTGTTCCCAACCTTGGCAATTCCATTCATCACCTTTTGCCCTTCCCATAATCTTGGCAAACACTCCCTTAAACTGCTCAATTACCTGCCACAATGACACACGTTGATTACTCCTTACCACCTCATCCTTACTACAAAATATCACCATCAACTATTTAATCTCCATTTACGTTACTCACCTTTTCTACATATAATCACTAACAATACTGTGTCCCTATCACTACCCCCTATCTACATTATTTTCTTCAAAATTCTTATTTCATCTAACACCCACCAAAATTAACATTGACTAACTCAAATGCCTTATTTAAATACTCATTATTACCCGAACTCTATCTTTTTATAACATTTTACCTTACTATGATCATTGAAATTACCCTAGAAAATTCATCACTCATCTTATAACACTAATGTAACTCAATCTAAACATATTATCTGTTTAATCATATACTAATCATTAGATAATCTGAATCTCAGCCAATTATTTAAATTCATCACAACATTAACTAATTAATTAATCTCCATTATTTAATTCAATTATTTAAAATTTCACCATTACTTTTGTCACTTATTTAGTCAAGAAATATTATAATTATTATTAAATCAATTCCACTATAAATTCCTATTACATACATGGTTTACACAACATAATGTAATACACAAATACATTGACATTAACACACAAAAATATACAATCCAAATTATTATTTGTAATCATTGACCACATCTCAGTTCATTATACAATCCATTTCAAAACCCACTGTTCATACACAATAAAACACTTATCCACCATCATCAAATAACCATCTAATCTTAGGTCTACACATATTATTTATTATTGAATATATGATATTAGTACACTCAATATAATACTTATTTAATTTTGTATACCCTTCCACAATATCATTAGATTTATTCCTTATTATTTTGTCATATAACGTGTCATCATAGAGTATGGTTCTGTCGCCCTTAGTATAATTTGTCATAATCATGTAGGTTATATTATCATCTTTAATAACATCATCTACTGCTTCTATATCGGCTTCAATGCAAGGTACGTATTGTAACGTAACAGAGTTGAGGTCCCCCAACGTTACATAAAAATTGAATGAAACATGGTCAAGGACCATACCCTGAATTAAGGTTGTTCAGTAGTTAATGTGTCTGAGAAGTACCTCAAGTCAAAAGAGGCAATGACTAATGTTAAATATAAAAAACCAGACCAATGAATAGTTAAATGTAATAACATGCTTGTGTTTATACTGTAACATGTTGAGGTTTACAGAATATTTATGTTATATTTAGTATGGCAAGAATGAACTGATGTGGTTAATAGGAATAATTCATCAATAATTATATTTATATTTATGTTAGATTTGTCTTTATACAATCAAGTATAGTTACCAATGTTAGGCATTATACTAAGTTCTAAATATTGTCTAAAGTTGAATAATACTGTTGTTTTAATTAATGTTTATAAACTGGGCCAGGAGGATGACCAGTGTTTCATGTTTGACAAGTAGTTCTGACAATTCTATTATAAATTAATGAAGGGTTCCAGAACCAGTTAATTAATGTAAAAAAATAACCACCAGTAAATTAAAATTAATGTAATTAACCAGTTAACCAGTAATTAATTGTACAGTAGGTCAGGTAAAAGAAAATTAAGTTAAAGAACCAAATAATGTTATAACGGTTGTAAGAAAATCTATAGGCCTAAATTCCATATTAGTGAAAGGAAATTAATACCTTTTTAAGAAACCCAGTCCAACGAAACTATGGTAAAACATTTACTGTTTAAGAAGGAAGGTTAGGGGAGAATTTTAGGTAATTTAATATTAATCCAAGCATGGAGTATTTTATTGGAAAAGAGTAGTAATATTCTATAATGCCGGCTCAAGGATATATAGAAAACGTGGTTGTTAAGGCAACTGAAATGTACAGAAGTTGTTTATATGAATTTATTCATTCTGATTGTTACAAGCTATTAGGTTGAGATGGACCGATATATTTAAAAAACATGAATAATAAATCTGGAAGAAACATGAATCAAAATTGAAAAAACCCTTTTGAAAAATAATTGTAATTTAATGCTGATGAGTAATAAAAATTAAATAACCTTCCAAATTGTAAATGAATACATCTAAAAAGAATTGAAAGCCTCTCACCTCATTCACCAAATAATTCTGCTGGATTTGGTATTCAACCAATTCTTTCTATAAACAGAAGACCAGTTAAACGAATTAAAGCCTGAACTAACGGAATTATTGAAAATACCAGAAGACCTAGTGTGGCAGAGATAACCTTCACTGGCAGCAGAAGAAGCTGGGATCCTAATTTCATTTCACCGGGACCGAGAATTAACAAGAGCAGAGTAGAAGAACAGAAGTCTGAAGATTTCCTGAGAGTGTTCCAGTACATGCCATAATCAATTTTATTAAATGCCAGAGCACTTTTACTGAATGAAGAGGAATTAAGCGGCATCTTGACAATTGTTTACGGACGCCCACAGCCAGTCGAAGTTTTCGTCAGCTTGGTAAAAAAACAACCTATTTTAATTTCACTATATTTAGAGTAAATAATTTTGTTTTGTAAATTGAGCAACCTTAATTATGCATTTTACCTGGCCTTACTAATGGTTCCAAGAACTTTATGAACCCTGGGATAAGAATTATTTATTATTATTTTCAAGTGTATATGTTTGTAGAATTTGAGTAATTGATAATCGATATATTCCTGTGTGATCGATTTGATCGTATTATTATTTTTTGAGAAAACGTGGACTGTGAATTAATAGAGAAAGTAAATAAAGTATCTTTATTGTATGAGATAACGTTTGAAGTTATTGCAGAATAAATACTATAGATAGTGGTTGGAATAATTTCCAGAAAGGTTGATTCAAACTCAATGAATAACTAACCTATAAGTACGCTTATTACAAGTAACAGCGCTCAACGTTTGCAGCTGGTGGGACGGAAGATTGCTGAACTAGCTTGTGTTTAGTACAAAATTTGAATGGAATTTTCTATCATCGAGTGACTAGGGTTGACACAAATACCCATTACATTCAGTCAATACTCCATACACATCGCTAATATTACCCAACCACTGAAAACTAAGTTAAATCTATAGAGTAGTATGATTATAAATTCAAGGAATATAATTATAATTTTGTTTACTTAATAATCTATTTTCTGAATGTTTCATCGGTCACAACCGAAAGATATATTTATTAATAACACATTAATTAAACCAGGTAACAACATTTTAATTGTTACGAATTGCCACCTGCAACGTATTACTTGGCGTTTGATACACAGGAGTCTCATATAACTAATTACACCCATAGACAAGATCTATTTACAATTTGACGCTTCCAGCATGTAGCATATAATATAATATATGTCATCACATAATTAGTTCTTTACAAAATTGGCGAACCCAACATTGGGGCTTGAATAAGACGGATGTTTCGATAGTACCTCACGAAACTCGGAACACGGTTTCTTTACAGTATTCACTATAATTATCCACCCTCTCTATTCCTAACCTTTCTACAAATTCTCTATAATTTCTATTCATCTTATATAATTTTATCTCCCCATTAACACACAACTCTCTTTCTAAATCTCTCCCACCATAACACCAAGTCACACTCTCTCTCTCAATATACGCAGGGGACACTACTACTTTATCATTGCACCACCTATCAGGTGCACAAAAAGTCCAGGGACAGCTATTTGCAGACCCCCGACTACAACATCAAGGGAAAAATTTACCCCCTGAAACCCTCTATCTGTATATTCTCCCTATACTTTCTCTCTAACTCATCAACACTTTTTATCACTTCATTATCAAATTCTACTCCACCAAAATCTTCATCATTACTCTCAATATTAACCACTTTATTCTCTAATACCCCGTTTTTAATTATATTATAATTCTCACCCCTACTTACATTATCGTCTTTATTTATGTCTAATTTATCTATTAAAACTCCCATTTTAATCTCTATTTGCTTATCTACTTTCTTCATTTTCAATTTATTAATAATGTCGTCTACTCTGGCAATTTGTTTATCAAAATTAACTTTTTGTTTTTTGATTTCGTTTTTTACTTAACCCTGAGAATAGGGTGTTCTCAGCGATGACGGCCGGGGCGTTCAAATAATTCCCGCTCGTTCAGCCTCCTGAATCGAGTAGGTAGTTGTTCGAATAGCAACGTGAGCGCTGGTCGTCAAATCTAGCTTTCGTTAACAAACACAAGTAATACAATACACTTCCTATGAAATGAATACAATAGTTACTCTTTGTACTAGTTATTTTAATAGTTGATTTGTAATATTTCAGTTTGACAATTAATATTATGCTGGTTGATTAATAATTTTGCACCGACGTTTTACATGAAACACTTTCTCTCAGGATGATGAAATCGATTCCGAAATGAGGTATTTACTCCAGCATGGCTGCAGTTTTGGTTAAGTTACAATATACTCGTTCAAAATCGGGATTCTTTTAATTACAAGACAAATAATTCCTATGATTACAAGAAAAAGTACATTACCTTACTAAATGTGTACTTAAATAATAAGGTGTGTGGTTACAATCTGTTCTGTAGTGTCGTTAAATGTGTTTATAAAGTTCGTATTCACACAACAGGTTATGTGTTAAGTTAACAAATTTTCAGTGTGTTATTTTTCTTAATTAATCATTGAAAGAGAATATTCGGTTGTCAGTGAGAGTTTATTACTTTTAGAAATATTTAAAATGAGTTTATTTTTTGGAAATAGGGTAATTCAAAGATACTTAACACATCAGATGACTTGGTGTTATCAAACATTGAGTTGGAAGAGGATTGGGCTGCAATCGTTTTCTGTTTTCATTACTCTTGGGACCTATGTAGGTCTGGCGTCCTTTTCATATTAGATGTGGTCATATTTTCATTTAATTTCCTGGTATTATGGTCCTTGGCATCAGTTGACAGTTCCAGTTGTTCGTCTGCTTCTTATTCGATCATCGTTTTGAATTCTGTTTACTATTTTTACATTTTTTGTTTAAGAATTGGTCTTTCAAAATTTGGCTTCTGTTCTGCAAGAGTGACACTTTATGAGTAACGATATTCAACCATAATTCCGTCCCTAACGGCAGTTGCTATGGTTACCAATTAAATTTGATTGGCTTAGATTGACATAATCCATTGTTATCAAAATGTGAATTCTTTTCAAAATCCTTGTATATCTTCTAATTGCTTTTATTTCTGTATCTTCCCTCCTAATTATTAACTATTATCACTGTTATTTGTATTTCCTTTCATAGATTAATTTGATACCCCACAAGTTTGGGTTATTTTATGTTTTATGATTTTACAATTATTTTAATACTTGCTAATTACATTTCTTTTTTTTTAAATTAAATCCTTATTATAATATTTTGCTTTAAAAATGATTTACAATATATCCTTGGTTAGTGATTCGCCTTGGATTTGCTAATTTCTTTGTTAACTTATTACAATTTGTAGTTGTTTGTTCTTGACAGTTAGGCATTTTCCTAGGCCTAAGTAGCCATTATTTGTATTTACTTATTTCGTACAAATTATGTCTCTTTTTAGCTTAATGAGCTTAGCTTTGTTATTATAATTGGTTGTGTTATTTATTGGTGTGTTTTGGCTCTGTTGTAGTGTTATTATTATGTTACTATTATTTTATACATCATGAATTGCTAATTATTTACTATCTGGTTTTCTCGTTTACCTTTCTTTACTTTCTAACTCATTTAATTTGCCAATAAAAACAATATGGCCATTATTTACTACTTTTGTTCACATAAAATACAACATCTAGGCCTATGGTCTGTATAATTCTTCCAGCCATATCCTATTCATAAACAATTATTTAATAATTATTTGATAACATTTGTTTACAGTTCATTTCACTTTATATCATTTTTTGGGTGATAAACAACATCACATTTTTTTAACTTACTTTAATAATGATCCCTGGTAACATGGGGTGTTTATTGATTTGTTTTAACTTCTTAATTTTTAACTACTCTTTACTTTCACTCCATGCTAACACTATCTGTTTTATCTTTCATGGGATTCTCCCTTTTAATTATAACTGTATTCAATTAAACTTAACAATAATGTTCTTTCTTAATTAATACTGTTTTCTTCACTTTTCAGTGTTCATTATACCTTAATTAACTGTTTACACTTAATACTATTCTTAACAACTTTCTTAACTACTAATATTTTCCACTGTTAACCTTTTAGTGTTTCTTATTGATTTACTATATGTTTATGCTATTATCCTTCACTATTTTTCACTATACAAACATTCTTTGTTATACATTATTTTCATTTAATCATCACCTTCACTTTTAAATTATTTATTGTTTATTATATTTATTTAGTGTTTTTTCTTTATCACTTTATTTTGGGATTCTTACACTTCCACTTTTGCACTTCTAAAATGTTTTGGTTTTAAGTGTTTCTGAATGGGTCATCCCTCTAATTACTTTCTCACTACCGTACTATCTCTTTCATTACAAATATCATTAGCAATATTAACAATTTCATGTCTCTATTGATTTTAACATTACTTCTAACTCTAACATGTGGGTTAGTTTGCTTTTATATTTAACATTCTTTAATTGGGTTTCTTTCAATTGTCATTTACTTTATTATCCATTAATTGATAATAATATTTATTTATTACTTAAGTTATTTATTGGTTTCTGTTTCAACCTTACGTTGAGTGTATCATTTCTCCTGCTTTTCTTCTTTATTACTTGTTTGTGTCTTATCATTGGGTTTCTTTTTTATTTATTTCCCTTTTTCTTAGGTTTGTTTCTTTTTCATTTTCCTCCTTCTTCATTTTCGGTGTATTTCCTTTCTATCTAGTTTTTCCATCTTCTCCTTTGGGTTCATTTTAATAAGTGGCATTGAGTCATTCAATTCCCTCAATTTGTTTCATTTTTGCTTGGTTTCGGTTTTTTCCCTTCTTCCATTTGGTTTGGTTATCACTTTCTTATTTGGTTTTATTCTCGTATGTATTGGGTTGTTCCCTTCTTCTTTTGTTTCCTTATATTGATTGAGTCAATCACTTGGGTTAGGTCATGTCGTCGTTTGTCGTGTCATTGTCTTTTTATTTTCTTTATATTAAACATTTTATTTTATATGAATTATCATTTTATATTCAAAATCATCTTTTTAATCCCTGGTATTGGGGTGGTTTATTTGTGTTGTAACATAATGCCTCTCCTTCAAAATTGATCATTTTGATAAAACACTAGCATAGTTTTTTATGAAATTATCAGTTATATATAATTTTTTCCTTTTTCTTCTTGTTTATTTGTTCTTTCTTGTTTCTCTACTAGCATAGTTTTTTATGAAATTATCAGTTATATATAATTTTTTCCTTTTTCTTCTTGTTTATTTGTTCTTTCTTGTTTCTCTTCTTACTTGTTCCACTCCTTTTTATTTAGTTATTTTTTTTATGTTTTTTTTTCTTATTTCCATTATTGCGTTCTCCCTGTTATATAATTTCCCTAACTTTTAGTAGCTGGTTTGTTCCATTACTACCCTTTTTTGTTCTGAGACCAGAAGAACATCATCTCTGCTCAGTTAATTGATTGCTGGACCTATTCTCAGTCAATCTTAAATACCTTTTTGTCATCTTGTGACTTTCATTAATAATAATATTTTGGGGATTGTCCACTTCATGGTTTTTTAGATCATTTTAACCTTTTACTCATTCTTCCTTCTGCTGTACCTTTGCTATATTCTGTTATCTACTCACACAGTTGATTGTTTTTATTTATTTAGTTGTTAATTTCATTATTTCTAACTTTTAATTAGTTTGTTTTTATTTTCTTCTTGTGATCATTTTAATTATTTTAGACATCTTTTTCTTTTATTCTTCTTTGTTTGTACATGTACTTACCTTTTGATCATTAATTAATAAATAGGTTTTGTTTATTTACTAGGCATTTAGGCTCTGTAGACGCCATGTTGTTATCTGCCAACCTAAAATTTTACTCGCCAGGGTTCGAGTCAGCAAACGGGAAAATCAGAACTGGTTATTTGAATAATAACGATCATTTCTTAGTTTACTAAGCAATTAAAATTTTATTGATCATTTCGTGTTTTTTATATCCCTTTCAATTCCAATAATTCTTAAAATTTTTCCATATCAAAATGAAAATTATTCAGACAACAACTTAATTTTTTTTAATATATATATTTATATGTAAAATAACAACATCCTTAAAACTACCATCAAAATTTAATTAACCAAAAACAGTGCTTCTTATTTTATCATTTTTATTATTTCTATTCACGCTCGCATTCATACATATGCCCCATGCTCATTTGAGATCTCATTTTCTTTATTCAATGGTAAATAGCATACTCTAAAAGAACATAATTTTGAATTTGATATACCACTCTGGTTACTGATCTGGCTTATGAAAGAGTCGAATGTTCCGTAGTACCTTCCATCACTCCACACATATTCGTCACACCATCTTTTAGCTAAACTGTTACTTTAATTATTTAATTACTCACTGGATAATCATGTTCCGATTTAAGTTATACATTCGGTTTTAAAATCACATTTTGTTTGAGTTGCAGGCCCGCATATTCGTTGCGGAACCCTTTTTACAACTGGCCGGTTTTAAGCTGTAGATGCGACTGAGGCAGATTTTACTCTGTTGAGTTCTTTGTTTTCTGCATACTGGGCGAGGAAGAATGTTTTGTATGTGTTTTTCAAGCTGTTCACAGCGTCACACCCATGCTCACGTACGCGCGAATACGCCCCCTTTCTGATAACTTTTACATTCCCAGACTCGTTAATTGCTTTTGTGCAACAGCGACACGTACGTACAGCTTGGCTTGGTACCGCACTGACTGCAAGGTGTTAAAAAACTGTCAAACATTTATGATCAAAATGTTGTTCAGCTTGAGTGACTACTATATTTTACAATTATTTAAGAAGGAATAAACCCCAATAGTTTGTCCCGTTACAATACCCCCTCAATGAGAGGTTTTATGCAGAAGCATAAAAACTCTCATTGACACATTCATACTCCCTAAAGGGATCAGCTAGGATATGTCACCACAACCCCCTGTATTGTTTATATAAAAGAATATAGATAACTTACCCTGAGTCCAGTGGCCGTGACCGCACCAGAATGACCTTACTGGACTTCTCTTTCTCGAGATCCCAACACTGCAAGGCCAGTCAGGAACTTGACGCTCCTGCTCTGACGCGCTGGCCAGCTCAGGACCACCGCTACAGCATCACCAGACACTGAAACATCAAATTAAAATATCAAATAGTGGCCTTGCATAATACCATATCCCTAACTGATCTGGTTCCCCTTAGCTGTGTCTTAGCTGTGTGCTGGTTTGTGTTAAGAAGTACTGTTTTTTTTTTTTTTTTTTTTTTTTTTTTTTTTAAACTCCTAACACCTATATGATTACAAGATTTATTATACAGACGTTCCATTCTCTTAGTTCACTCCCATTAACATTTATAGAATTTTCGATTCCAATCGATAATAATTAATCCTTTCCCATTAACAAGAAGAAATATACTCTTATACTAATACAATAACATGTCAAATAATTAATCAAATTCACAAAAATCAAAAAACAATTTATCTATATATTGATTATATAGCACCAAATCACAAATTCATTATTGCAAAATAATCTATCTATTCAAAATTCATTGATCAGTTTTCCTAATGCTAATACTTCTTCAAAGCAAAATCATAATTATTTTTTATGCTCAACACCATTATCAACATCATCTACTTAATATTTGATATTTATTTAACGTTACTACCCCTGTAGCAACCTCCTCATCACACACACTATGGCCCCCCTGGACTGTGGCGTCCAGTTGCTTCCACAAGGACTGAATTTAGGGAGAAATTTTGGCATCTCCTGTCCTTGCTTCGGCTTTACATTTTTAAATTGCCAGATATCATCATATCTAAATGTTACATAGTTATACCCTTAAGGCGGGTCTATCACCTGTTTTGCTGTTCCTACTCGAACAAGGTGATAGCCGCTGTTCCATAGTTCCGGGGATTTCCCTTAAGTGGCCCCCCCCCCGTTAATTTCAACTTTCACCAATTTTCAGGACAACCAACCATGGTCAGTGTTACAATTGCTGCCCATAGCTGGCTGTCGTCCAAAACCACGATTAGTGCTGGTAAGACAGTAATCGCCCGAAAAGGTGGGGAAATTATCTTCATTAGCATGTTTACACTCTAACATCAATAATACACTGTACGGTTAAGAATCATATATAACATAAAATTATATCAAAGTTGTACAGTGTATGTACGCCGATTTCGGCCTCCGATGATGGCAACGTATTTGTGCGTTACTCATCAACCCCTAACGCTATCTACAGTGGCACATGCCACCACTGCAATAGCCTAACTATATCTAAACTTATGTCTTTCTACTTTTGCAGTCTCTACATTCCACAATTGATTTACACTTCTAATAACATCAAACAACCCCCAAAATCACACATTAATCTTGTATAATAACATAATATATATGAACAATATCATTGCTACATTTAACCAAACAATTCACCTTTAAATAATTTGTATAAAAATTATAAACCCTACTATTATCATTTCCATCAACTCTTTTATATCAAACTTTTAATTATTCATTATTGTACCATTTAATTCTATAAAAATTCAAATTTATTATTAACATTCACGTTACATCACATTTCATTTCTTATTACCTTTCTACTATGAATTCTCTATTTAACATTTCACCTTTTGATCATTAATTAGTTTGGGTGACTCCTGTATTCACTATAATTTGATTTCTTATATCGGCATTTATATCTATAATTACTCCCTTTCTTCCTACTAACAATCACTAACAGAATTACAAAGGATGACACCCATCTCTCACTAATAACCCCCTTCAACACTAATTCCACTTATACCATTCTCCTCTTCATAATCAAATATCTAATACCCTCTTTGTATCTAGGATGTATGTTCCCAACCTTGGCAATTCCATTCATCACCTTTTGCCCTTCCCATAATCTTGGCAAACACTCCCTTAAACTGCTCGATTACCTGCCACAATGACACACGTTGATTACTCCTTACCACCTCATCCTTACTACAAAATATCACCATCAACTATTTAATCTCCATTTACGTTACTCACCTTTTCTACATATAATCACTAACAATACTGTGTCCCTATCACTACCCCCTATCTACATTATTTTCTTCAAAATTCTTATTTCATCTAACACCCACCAAAATTAACATTGACTAACTCAAATGCCTTATTTAAATACTCATTATTACCCGAACTCTATCTTTTTATAACATTTTACCTTACTATGATCATTGAAATTACCCTGGAAAATTCATCACTCATCTTATAACACTAATGTAACTCAATCTAAACATATTATCTGTTTAATCTTATACTAATCATTAGATAATCTGAATCTCAGCCAATTATTTAAATTCATCACAACATTAACTAATTAATTAATCTCCATTATTTAATTCAATTATTTAAAATTTCATCATTACTTTTGTCACTTATTTAGTCAAGAAATATTATAATTATTATTAAATCAATTCCACTATAAATTCCTATTACATACATGGTTTACACAACATAATGTAATACACAAATACATTGACATTAACACACAAAAATATACAATCCAAATTATTATTTGTTATCATTGACCACAACTCAGTTCATTATACAATCCATTTCAAAACCCACTGTTCATACACAATAAAACACTTATCCACCATCATCAAATAACCATCTAATCTTAGGTCTACACGTATTATTTATTATTGAACATATGATATTAGTACACTCAATATAATACTTATTTAATTTTGTATACCCTTCTGCAATATCATTAGAATTATTCCTTATTATTTTGTCATATAACGTGTCATCATAGAGTATGGTCCTGTCGCCCTTAGTATAATTTGTCATAATCATGTAGGTTATATTATCATCTTTAATAACATCATCTACTGCTTCTATATCGGCTTCAATGCAAGGTACGTATTCACTATAATTATCCACCCTCTCTATTCCTAACCTTTCTACAAATTCTCTATAATTTCTATTCATGTTATATAATTTTATCTCCCCATTAACACACAACTCTCTTTCTAAATCTCTCCCACCATAACACCAAGTCACACTCTCTCTCTCAATATACGCAGGGGACACTACTACTTTATCATTGCACCACCTATCAGGTGCACAAAAAGTCCAGGGACAGCTATTTGCAGACCCCCGACTATAACATCAAGGGAAAAATTTACCCCCTGCAACCCCTCTATCTGTATATTCTCCCTATACTTTCTCTCTAACTCATCAACACTTTTTATCACTTCATTATCAAATTCTACTCCACCAAAATCTTCATCATTACTCTCAATATTAACCACTTTATTCTCTAATACCCTGTTTTTAATTATATTATAATTCTCACCCCTACTTACATTATCGTCTTTATTTATGTCTAATTTATCTATTAAAACTCCCATTTTAATCTCTATTTGCTTATCTACTTTCTTCATTTTCAATTTATCGATAATGTCGTCTACTCTGGCAATTTGTTTATCAAAATTAACTTTTTCTTTTTTGATTTCGTTTTTTACTTAACCCTGGAATAGGGTGTTCTCAGCGATGACGGCCGGGGCATTCAAATAATTCCCGCTCGTTCAGCCTCCTGAATCAAGTAGGTAGTTGTTCGAATAGCAACGTGAGCGCTGGTCGTCAAATCTAGCTTTCGTTAACAAACACAAGTAATACAATACACTTCCTATGAAATGAATACAATAGTTACTCTTTGTACTAGTTATTTTAATAGTTGATTTGTAATATTTCAGTTTGACAATTAATATTATGCTGGTTGATTAATAATTTTGCACCGACGTTTTACATGAAACACTTTCTCTCAGGATGATGAAATCGATTCCGAAATGAGGTATTTACTCCAGCATGGCTGCAGTTTTGGTTAAGTTACAATATACTCGTTCAAAATCGGGATTCTTTTGATTACAAGACAAATAATTCCTATGATTACAAGAAAAAGTACATTACCTTACTAAATGTGTACTTAAATAATAAGGTGTGTGGTTACAATCTGTTCTGTAGTGTCGTTAAATGTGTTTATAAAGTTCGTATTCACACAACAGGTTATGTGTTATGTTAACAAATTTTCAGTGTGTTATTTTTCTTAATTAATCTTTGAAAGAGAATATTCGGTTGACAGTGAGAGTTTATTACTTTTAGAAATATTTAAAATGAGTTTATTTTTTGGAAATAGGGTAATTCAAAGATACTTAACACATCAGATGACTTGGTGTTATCAAACATTGAGTTGGAAGAGGATTGGGCTGCAATCGTTTTCTGTTTTCATTACTCTTGGGACCTATGTAGGTCTGGCGTCCTTTTCATATTAGATGTGGTCATATTTTCATTTAATTTCCTGGTATTATGGTCCTTGGCATCAGTTGACAGTTCCAGTTGTTCGTCTGCTTCTTATTCGATCATCGTTTTGAATTCTGTTTACTATTTTTACATTTTTTGTTTAAGAATTGGTCTTTCAAAATTTGGCTTCTGTTCTGCAAGAGTGACGCTTTACGAGTAACGATATTCAAACATAATTCCGTCCCTAACGGCAGTTGCTATGGTTACCAATTAAATTTGATTGGCTTAGATTGACATAATCCATTGTTATCAAAATGTGAATTCTTTTCAAAATCCTTGTATATCTTCTAATTGCTTTTATTCCTGTATCTTCCCTCCTAATTATTAACTATTATCACTGTTATTTGTATTTCCTTTCATAGATTAATTTGATACCCCATAAGTTTGGGTTATTTTATGTTTTATGATTTTACAATTATTTTAATACTTGCTAATTACATTTCTTTTTTTTTAAATTAAATCCTTATTATAATATTTTGCTTTAAAAATGATTTACAATATATCCTTGGTTAGTGATTCGCCTCGGATTTGCTAATTTCTTTGTTAACTTATTACAATTTGTAGTTGTTTGTTCTTGACAGTTAGGCATTTTCCTAGGCCTAAGTAGCCATTATTTGTATTTACTTATTTCGTACAAATTATGTCTCTTTTTAGCTTAATGAGCTTAGCTTTGTTATTATAATTGGTTGTGTTATTTATTGGTGTGTTTTGGCTCTGTTGTAGTGTTATTATTATGTTACTATTATTTTATACATCATGAATTGCTAATTATTTACTATCTGGTTTTCTCGTTTACCTTTCTTTACTTTCTTACTCATTTAATTTGCCAATAAAAACAATATGGCCATTATTTACTACTTTTGTTCACATAAAATACAACATCTAGGCCTATGGTCTGTATAATTCTTCCAGCCATATCCTATTCATAAACAATTATTTAATAATTATTTGATAACATTTGTTTACAGTTCATTTCACTTTATATCATTTTTTGGGTGATAAACAACATCACATTTTTTTAACTTACTTTAATAATGATCCCTGGTAACATGGGGTGTTTATTGATTTGTTTTAACTTCTTAATTTTTAACTACTCTTTACTTTCACTCCATGCTAACACTATCTGTTTTATCTTTCATGGGATTCTCCCTTTTAATTATAACTGTATTCAATTAAACTTAACAATAATGTTCTTTCTTAATTAATACTGTTTTCTTCACTTTTCAGTGTTCATTATACCTTAATTAACTGTTTACACTTAATACTATTCTTAACAACTTTCTTAACTACTAATATTTTCCACTGTTAACCTTTTAGTGTTTCTTGTTGATTTACTATATGTTTATGCTATTATCCTTCACTATTTTTCACTATACAAACATTCTTTGTTATACATTATTTTCATTTAATCATCACCTTCACTTTTAAATTATTTATTGTTTATTGTATTTATTTAGTGTTTTTTCTTTATCACTTTATTTTGGGATTCTTACACTTCCACTTTTGCACTTCTAAAATATTTTGGTTTTAAGTGTTTCTGAATGGGTCATCCCTCTAATTACTTTCTCACTACCGTACATCTCTTTCATTACAAATATCATTAGCAATATTAACAATTTCATGTCTCTATTGATTTTAACATTACTTCTAACTCTAACATGTGGGTTAGTTTGCTTTTATATTTAACATTCTTTAATTGGGTTTCTTTCAATTGTCATTTACTTTATTATCCATTAATTGATAATAATATTTATTTATTACTTAAGTTATTTATTGGTTTCTGTTTCAACCTTACGTTGAGTGTATCATTTCTCCTGCTTTTCTTCTTTATTACTTGTTTGTGTCTTATCATTGGGTTTCTTTTTTATTTATTTCCCTTTTTCTTAGGTTTGTTTCTTTTTCATTTTCCTCCTTCTTCATTTTCGGTGTATTTCCTTTCTATCTAGTTTTTCCATCTTCTCCTTTGGGTTCATTTTAATAAGTGGCATTGAGTCATTCAATTCCCTCAATTTGTTTCATTTTTGCTTGGTTTCGGTTTTTTCCCTTCTTCCATTTGGTTTGGTTATCACTTTCTTATTTGGTTTTATTCTCGTATGTATTGGGTTGTTCCCTTCTTCTTTTGTTTCCTTATATTGATTGAGTCAATCACTTGGGTTAGGTCATGTCGTCGTTTGTCGTGTCATTGTCTTTTTATTTTCTTTATATTAAACATTTTATTTTATATGAATTATTTTATATTCAGAATCATCTTTTTTATCCCTGGTATTGGGGTGGTTTATTTGTGTTGTAACATAATGCCTCTCCTTCAAAATTGATCATTTTGATAAAACACTAGCATAGTTTTTTATGAAATTATCAGTTATATATAATCTTTTTCCTTTTCTTTCTTGTTTGTTTCTTCTTTCTTATTTCTCTCCTTACTTGATTCATTCCGTTTTATTTGGATCTGTTTTATTTATTTCCATTAGTGTGTTCTCCCTTTTATATAATTTTTCCCTAACTTTTTAGTAGCTGGTTTCTTCCATTACTACTCATTTTTCTGAGACCAGAGGAACATCATCTCTGCTCAGTTTATTTTGATTGCTGGACTTATTCAACAGTCAATCTTAAATACCTTTTTTGTCATCTTGTGACTTAAATTAATAATAATAATATATTTTGGGATTGTCCACCTTGTGGTTTGTTTTTAGATCACTTTGGCCTTTTACTCATTCTTCCTTCCACTGTACCTTTGCTATATACTGTTATCTACTCATACATTTGATTGTTTTTTATTTATTTATTTGTTAATTTCATCATATCTAACTTTTCATTAGTTTGTTTTTCTATTCTTCTTGTGATCATTTTAATTATCTTAGACATCTTTTTTCTTTTTCTTAGTTGTTTATCAATATTCTGCTTTAGCCATTTTCTGTATATTTATTTTATACATAACTGCTCTTTTTTCCTTGTACCAGTTCAGATTTTTTTTTCCTTGAATACATAGAATTCATTATAATTTTAAGTATTTATCTTAGCAGTTCGTGCTTGATTTTATTTTTGTTTATTTTATTTTGTTTGAGATATTATTCTTAATAATTTTTGGAAGTTAGTTTTTCTTACTTTATAGGAATTTTTGTAACTTATTCCTTTCTTGGTATTTTTTGTTTAAATATTATCGTAAGTTTGTGGTTCTTACTTTTTTATAGGAATTTTTGTAACTTATTCCTTTATTATATTTTTTATATTATACTTCATATGTCAACTTTATTTTATTGTAAGTTGGTCTTACTTTGCAGGAATTTTTGTAACTTATTCCTTCTTTTAATACTTTATATTAGGCCTCATAAGTCATCGAAATATTTTTGTAAGTTGTGCTCACATAATTTTTGAATTTTAGCATTTATTATGGTTTATTATGCGTTCCATCGGTCGGCCGTTTCTTCTTCTTCATCAATTACTTGTCTTCCTCCCTGAGATGTGTTTGATTGGTTTCCATTACTTCTTGATGGAATCCAAAGTTCTGGTGGGTTGCATTTATTATAATTTATTATACGCTATTAGGAAATTCTCCGTTGGATTACTGCTGAAAGGTATCCAGTCATAATTTTCTTCTTCTGGTTGGTAATTCCGGATGGTGCGTCCCTTCTCTGGTTACCGCTTCCGGATCTCACGCCTACAACACTGTTCACCTGTTGTACATTTTCCGCATTCTCTTCCCTGGGGTTTTAGTTATCACTCTGATCGTTATTATTGTTTTGTTCATTTGATGGTGGTCTTGGGTAGTGCCTCCCTTGATTATTTCGAGTGTTCCCCCGTATAAAGTGTACTCTTGGCTGATTGTTATTATTACGGTTATCTCCGTTTCCTCTTTTATTATTATTTTGGTGATTTGGGTTGTTATTATTCCCATAAGAGTTATTATTGTTGGGGTAGTTGTTTGGACGCTGGTTTGGTCCATTTCCCCTGTAATTGTTATTGTTCTGATTGGTTCCGTTGAACGGTGGGTTGCCCTGATTATAATTTGGGCGCTTACCCCTATATTGATAGTTATTATCATTCCGGTTTTGGTTACTCGGGTCGTTGTACTGGGGTTTGTTATAGGATGGATTGTAATTTGGTGGGTTTTGGGTTTCCTCCCCATGGTTATATTTCAAATTGACCATTCGGTTACGTCGATACTGTCTATCGTTTTCATGGTCTTCTAATAAACTGGCCATTCCCTGTATGGTTTTAATTTGTCCCTGTCTCCTGGCCCTCTGGATAGCGTCCTCATAGTGATAACCTAGCTGTATTACTAGGGATTCTTCTGGTATCTTTGGCTCGAGATTTCTAGCTAGGCATACCTTTCCTAAGAAATACGAGGTTAGTGTATGTCCTGCCTGCGGCTCATATCTTCCATTACTAATATCATTCCTCACTACATTTTGAGTAGATTCGGACCAGTATTTTTCGTGGAATAAGGCTTTGAATTCCTGTGTACAGCTGATTTCTGGTCGAGTGGCTGTCCACCAATTGTCATTTGTGTCCTTAAACATCTCGTCGATGAGGCTCCTCACGGTTGTCCATCTTGTTTCATGGTTCTTCTCTATGAGTTCCTCCACTCTGTTTAGGAATTCTATTGGGTTTCTTCTGTAACTCCTAAAGTTTATCACCTCTCTATTTTCACTGGTAATAATATGAGTGTTATTACAAGGCTTCTCCCTCAAAGCGTCTAGTTCCTCCTGCATCTGTTTTTCCCTCTGACTGATTCCTATTATCTTCTCTTTATTTTCTTGAGTTTGTCCGTCAACCTTATTGATAGTGGTGTACACTCGTTTGACACGTTCACTGATATCAGTTTGGATTTCTTTTTGCCTCTCCTCCAGCTTCTGGAGCACCTCATGTTTATTTATTGTGCACTCTTCGGTGGTGATTTGTTGCAGTTCTTGAGCTCTAATTTTTCCTTCCTCCTCGACGTGATTTATTTTATTGGTCAACTCTTCCCGGACATGTATTACAGTTTCGTTTGTCTCGGTTATAGTCTGTTTTATTTCCTCTCTGCATTCTACCAACTGTTGCCTCAATTCCTCCTTCGTCTTCTCGCTGTCTTCCTTCAACTGTCTTTGGAGTGTTTCACTGTTATTTTCAATCTTGTTATTTAATATTTCAAGATCCTTCTTTATCTGCCTCTTCAGCTCCTCACTCTTCTTTTCTAATGTCTGCTGGCCTCTCTTCAGGGCTTCATGGTTGCTTTCCATTTTGTTATTCAGGAGCTCTATGTCCTCCTTGATTTGTTTCTTTAGTTATTCCCGATTTTTCTCATTATTCTCTTTCATTCTTTCTTGTAACGATTCTAATTTTTTATTCAATTCTTCCTTGTCCTCCTTTCTTTGTTCTTTTGCTTCTTCCTTATCTTGCTTTCTTTGTTCTCTCGTTTCTTCCTTCGTTTTCCTTGAAGTTTCTGCTATAAAGTTCATTATATCTTGCAGGCTCAGGTCCTCTTTCTGAGTGGGTTTACTTGGTTGGTCTCCGACTGTTACTTCTACTTCCGGTTCAGGTAGTGTTGGATTTTCCAGTTGGTCCTCTTGGGGATCCTCTTCGAACAATTCCCCGATCATTTCTTCAATTTCTTCCATCTCTTCTTGGTCGGTACCTTCAGTTCCTTTCCTTGTTTGGTATCTTGTAACCATGGAATGTCTCCTCATAATCACCGCTAGTCTCCTTTTCTAGCCTCACCGGTTGGTCACCAATCTGTAACGCGAAAATGTGATCGTCTCTGTAAACAATGTGTATATTGTGTTGTATGTGGGAGTGAGTGCGTTCGTCTCGCACTGGGGTCGTAACATCTATTTTTGTGCTAACGATGTCCGTAGCGATGTTGTAATTACCAGTACAACACAGCAGTAACCATACCTGTTTTTAAATAGGGATGTGTGAATCCCGGGTGGTGCCAAATTGTTTATTAAAATAAATTAAATTTATTAATTAATATCTGAATAGGGTGTTCTCAGCAATGACGGCCGGGGCGTTCAAATAATTCCCGCTCGTTCAGCATCCTGAATCGAGTAGGTAGTTGTTCGAATTGCAACGTGAGCGCTGGTCGTCAAATCTAGCTTTCGTTAACAAACACAAGTAATACAATACACTCCCTATGAAATGAAAACAATAGTTACTCTTTGTACTAGTTATTTTAATAGTTGATTTGTAATATTTCAGTTTGACAATTAATATTATTCTGGTTGATTAATAATTTTGCACTGACATTTTACATGAAACACTTTCTCTCAGGATGACAAAATCGATTCCGAAACGAGGTATTTACTCCAGCATGGCTGCAGTTTTGGTTAAGTTACAATATACTCGTTCAAAATCGGGATTCTTTTGATTACAAGACAAATAATTCTTATGATTACAAGAAAAAGTACATTACCTTACTTTATGTGTACTTAAATAATAAGGTGTGTGGTTACAATCTGTTCTGTAGTGTCGTTAAATGTGTTTATAAAGTTCGTATTCACAACAGGTTATGTGTTATGTTAACAAATTTTTAGTGTGTTATTTTTCTTAATTAATCTTTGAAAGAGAATATTTGGTTGACAGTGAGAGTTTATTACTTTTAGAAATATTTAAAGTGAGTTTATTTTTTGGAAATAGGGTAATTCAAAGATACTTAACATATCAGATGACTTGGTGTTATCAAACATTGAGTTGGAAGAGGATTGGACTACAATCGTTTTCTGTTTTCATTACTCTTGAGACTTATGTAGGTCTGGCGTCCTTTTCATATTAGATGTGGTCATATTTTCATTTAATTTCCTGGTATTATGGTCCTTGGCATCAGTTGACAGTTCCAGTTGTTTGTCTGCTTCTTATTCGATCATCGTTTTGAATTTTGTTTACTATTTTTACGTTTTTTGTTTAAAAATTGGTCTTTCAAAATTTGGCTTTACGAGTAACGATATTCAACCGTAATTCCGTCCCTAACGGCAGTTGCTTTGGTTACCAATAAAATTTTATTGCCTTAGATTGACATAATCCATTGTTATCAAAATTTGAATTCTTTTCAAAATCCTTGTATATCTTCTGATTGCTTTTATTCCTCTATCTTCCCTCCTAATTATTAACTATTATCACTGTTATTTGTATTTCCTTTCATAGATTAATTTGATACCCCACAAGTTTGGGTTATTTTATGTTTTATGATTTTACAATTATTTTAATACTTGCTAATTACGTTTCTTTTTTTTAATTTAAATCCTTATTATAATATTTAGCTTTAAAAATGATTTACAATTTATCCTTGGTTAGTGATTCGCCTCGGATTTGCTAATTTCTTTGTTAACTTATTACAATTTGTAGTTGTTTGTTCTTGACAGTTAGGCATTTTCCTAGGCCTAAGTAGCCATTATTTGTATTTACTTATTTCGTACAAATTATGTCTCTTTTTAGCTTAATGAGCTTAGCTTTGTTATTATAATTGGTTGTGTTATTTATTGGTGTGTTTTGGCTCCGTTGTAGTGTTATTATTATGTTACTATTATTTTATACATCATGAATTGCTAATTATTTACTATCTGATTTTCTCGTTTACCTTTCTTTACTTTCTTACTCATTTAATTTGCCAATAAAAACAATATGGCCATTATTTACTAGTTTTGTTCACATAAAATACAACATCTAGACCTATGGCCTGTATAATTCTTCCAGCCATATCCTATTCATAAACAATTATTTAATAATTATTTGATAACATTTGTTTACAGTTCATTCCACTTTATATCATTTTTTGGGTGATAAACAACATCACATTTTTTTAACTTACTTTAATAATGATCCCTGGTAACATGGGGTGTTTATTGATTTGTTTTAACTTCTTAATTTTTAACTACTCTTTACTTTCACTCCATGCTAACACTATCTGTTTTTTCTCTTTCATGGGATTCTCCCTTTTAATTATAACTGTATTCAATTAAACTTAACAATAATGTTCTTTCTTAATTAATACTGTTTTCTTCACTTTTCAGTGTTCATTATACCTTAATTAGCTGTTTACACTTAATACTATTCTTAACAACTTTCTTAACTACTAATATTTTCCACTGTTAACCTTTTAGTGTTTCTTATTGATTTAATATATGTTTATGCTATTATCCTTCACTATTTTTCACTAGACAAACATTCTTTGTTATACATTATTTTCATTTAATCATCACCTTCACTTTTAAATTATTTATTGTTTATTGTATTTATTTAGTGTTTATTCTTTATCACTTTATTTTGGGATTCTTACACTTCCACTTTTGCACTTCTAAAATGTTTTGGTTTTAAGTGTTTCTGAATGGGTCATCCCTCTAATTACTTTCTCACTACCGTACATCTCTTTCATTACAAATATCATTAGCAATATTAACAATTTCATGTCTCTATTGATTTTAACATTACTTCTAACTCTAACATGTGGGTTAGTTTGCTTTTATATTTAACATTCTTTAATTGGGTTTCTTTCAATTGTCATTTACTTTATTATCCATTAATTGATAATAATATTTATTTATTGCTTAAGTTATTTATTGGTTTCTGTTTCAACCTTACGTTGAGTGTATCATTTCTCCTGCTTTTCTTCTTTATTACTTGTTTGTGTCTTATCATTGGGTTTCTTTTTTTATTTATTTCCCTTTTTCTTAGGTTTGTTTCTTTTTCATTTTCCTCCTTCTTCATTTTCGGTGTATTTCCTTTCTATCTAGTTTTTCCATCTTCTCCTTTGGGTTCATTTTAATAAGTGGCATTGAGTCATTCAATTCCCTCAATTTGTTTCATTTTTGCATGGTTTCGGTTTTTTCCCTTCTTCCATTTGGTTTGGTTAATCACTTTCTTATTTGGTTTTATTCTCATATGTATTGGGTTGTTCCTTTCTTCTTTTGTTTCCTTATATTGATTGAGTCAATCACTTGGGTTAGGTCATGTCGTCGTTTGTCGTGTCATTGTCTTTTTATTTTTTTTATATTAAACATTTTATTTTATATGAATTATCATTTTATATTCAGAATCATCTTTTTTATCCCTGGTATCGGGGTGGTTTATTTGTGTTGTAACAATATATATTTATATATAAAATAACAACATCCTTAAAACTACCATCAAAATTTAATTAACCCAAACCAGCGCTTCTTATTTTATCATTTTTATTATTTTTATTCACGCTCGCATTCATACATATGCCCCATGCCCATTTGAGATCTCATTTTCTTTATTCAATGGTAAATAGCGTACTCTAAAAGAACATAATTTTGAATTTGATATACCACTTTGGTTACTGATCTGGCTTACAAAAGAGTCCAATGTTCAGTAGTACCTTCCATCACTCCACACATATTCGTCGCACCATCTTTTAGCTAAACTGTTACTTTAATTATTTAATTACTCACTGGATAATCATGTTCCGATTTAAGTTATACATTTGGTTTTAAAATCACATTTTGTTTGAGTTGCGGGCCCGCATTTTCGTTGCAGAACCCTTTTTACATCCGGCCGGTTTTAAGCTGTATATGCGACTGAGGCAGATTTTACTGTGTTGAGTTCTTTGTTTTCTGCACACTGGGCGAGAAAGAATGTTTTGTACGTGTTTTTCAAGCTGTTCACAGCGTCACACTCATGTGCGCGTACGCGCAAATACGCCCCCCTCACTGATAACTTTTACATTCCCAGACTCGTTAATTGCTTTTGTGCGACAGCGACACGTACGTACGGCTTGGCTTGGTACCGCACTGACTGCAACGTGTTAAAAAACTGTCAAACATTTATGATCAAAATGTTGTTCAGCTTGAGTGACTACTATATTTTACAATTATTTAAGAAGGAATAAACCCCAATAGTTTGTCCCGTTACATGTTGATTACCATTATTTGCTTTAGCCATTTGCTGTATATTTGCTTTATACATTATTTCTTTTTCTTGTACCAGTTCATTTTTTTTTCTTTGAATATTCCATATTCTTTATAATTTTATATATTTGTCTTAGCAGGTCTTGCTCGGTTCTATTTTTGTTTATTTGAATTGGTCTCCTTTCTAATTCTCTTGTATTATTTATTCTTGCTTTCACTTTATTTGTTTATTTTGTTCATCTCATATATTTTCTAAATATTATTGTAAGTTTGGTGTTCTTACTATGTAGGAATTTTTTTTCTCTATTTTACCTCATATGTTATCTAAATAATAGCGTAAGGTGATCTTACATATTTTTTTGAATTTTGTAATTTTATTTGTTTTTATGCGTTCCACCTGTCGGCTGTTTCTTCTTCTTCATCTATTTCTTGTCTCCCTCCCTGAGGTGTGTTGGATTGGTTTCCATTGTTTCTTGAGGGAATCCAGAGTTCTGGTGGGTTACGTTTATTGTATGCTATTCGGAAATTCTCCGCAGGATTGTCGCTGAAAGGTATCCAGTCATAATCTTCATTTACTTGTTGGTTACTACCGGATGGTGCGTCCCTTCTCTGGTTATCGCTTCCGGATCTGGCTCCTTCAATGTTATTATTCCGTTGTACATTTTCAGTATTCTCCTCCCTTGGGTGCTGGTTATCGCTCTGGGCGTTATTATTGTTTTGTTCGTTTGATTGTGGTCTTGGGTAGCGCCTCCCCTGGTTGTTTCGGTTGCTCCCTCGTATAAAGTGTACTTTGGGTTGATTATTTGGATATCGGTTATCACCGTTTCCTGTGTTATTATTATGATTATTCGGGTTATAACTGTTCCCGTAGTAATTATTATTGTTGGGGTGGCCGTTTGGACGCTGGTTTGGTCCATTACCCTGGTAATTATTATTATTTTGATAGTTTCCGTTAAATGGTGGATTGCCCTGATTATAATTTGGGCGGTTGCCCCTATATTGATTGTTGTTATTGTATCGGTTTGGGTTATTCTGGTTGTTGTTTTGGGGTTTGTTATTGGACGGATTGTAATTTGGTGCGTTCTGGTTCTCATCCCAACGGTTGTATTTTAAGTTGACCATTCGGTTGCGCCTATATTGGCCATCATTTTCATTGTCCTCCAATAAGCTTGCCATGCCTTGAATAGTTTTTATTTGGCCCTGTCTTCTTGCTTTTTGGACCGCATCCTCATATTGCTACACAAACTGTATCACCAATGACTACTCCGGTATTCTCAGTTACAAATTTCTGGCTAAGCACACTTTACCTAGAAAGTACGAAGTGAGGGTGTGTCCCGCTTGCGGTTCGTACCTTCCGTTGCTTATATCATTTCTTACCACGTTTTGGGTTGACTCTGACCAATATTTATCGCGGAACTGCGTTTTGAATTCTTGATTGCTGTTTATCTCTGGTCTGGTGGCCGTCCACCAATAGTCGTGGGTGTCCCTGAACATCTCGTCAATCAAGCTTCGCACCGTTGTCAATCTATTTTCCCTGTTCTTCTCAATCATTTCCTCCACTCTTTTGAGGAATTCCATAGGGTTGCGCCGGTAGCTGCGAAAGTTTATTATCTCCCGGTTCTCGCTGGTTATTATGTGGGTGTTGTTACAGGGTTTCTCTCTAAGTGCGTCCAGCTAGTCTTGCATTTGTCTTTCCCGTTGGCTAATTCCCTGGAGCTTCTCCTTGTTTTCTTTAATCTGCCCGTCCACTTGGTTGAGGTTGGTATATACCCTTTCCACCCTCTCACTTACATCAGTTTGTATTTCCTTGTGCTTCTCCTCCAGCTTTTTGAGCACCTCCTGTTTATTTTTTGTGCATTCTATGGTGGTTATTTGATGAAGTTCCTCAAATCTATTTTTCCTTCCTCCTCGACGTCGCTTATTTTGTTTATTAACTCCCCACGGACTTGTACTACTGCTTCATTTGTTTCGGTCATAGTTTGTTTGATTTCTTCTCGACATTCTACCAACTGTTGTCTCACCTCATCTTTGGTATTCTCCCTATTTTCCTTCAATTGTCCTTGGAGTTTTTGATTATTATTTTCAATCTTATTATTCAACATTTCCAGATCCTTCTTGATCTGTCTCTTTAACTACTCACTCTTCTCTTCTAAGATCTCTTGGTTTCTCTTCAAGGCTTCATGGTTGCTTTCCATTTTATTATTCAGAAGTTCTATGTCCTCCTTGAGTTGTTTCTTTAACTCTTCACTATTTTGTCTGAAGAATTCCCTGTCTTCTTTTCTTTGTTCGTTAGTTTCTTCCTTATTTCTGTCGAATTTCTCTTTTATTTTTTCCTCCATCTGCTTAAAACTTTCATCATTCCTGTCGAATTTTTTATTCATACTACTCATTAATTCCATGATTTTTAGTAGGTTCGGGTCTCCCCTAATTTCTTCCTTGTCACCCTCCTGGTGTTCCATCTCCCTGTCTTGAATTGGGTTTTCTGGTTGGTCCCCTTGGGCATCCTCTTCGATTATTTCTTCAATCATTTCCATTTCTTCTTCTTCGGTATCCTCAGTCCTCTCCTTAGATTTTCCCCTGGTGATCATGGAGTGTTTCATAATTTTTCGTAACTGCCGCTAGTCTTTAATTCTAGCCACACTAGTTGGTCGCCAATTTGTAACGTTTGAATCTGTAAGTGGTTTTTAAATGTGTATTTTGTGTGTTCGCCTCACACGTTGTAGTCATTACTTTAGGTTTATGCTGATGATGTCCGTCGCGATCTCAAGAATTACCAGTACTCGCGAGTGGGAACCTTACCTGTTCTTTAATATGTGGTTGAATTTCCCGGGTGGCGCCAAATTGTTTAATCTGAAAACAATTTAAAAATAGGACTATCAAGCGTTCGTTCTATGATGGTATGGTGAATTCAAATTACTCCCGCCACGTGCGGGTTGATGAATATTGCTAGTAGTTCACAGAATTTCCGATGCCTAGCGCGTACCCTCACTGTCGCTCATCGCTAATGTACACAAATCATATAATACAATTTCCTATGAAATAAAGAACAGTGGTTACAACTCTGTACTAGTTTATTTACTTGTGATTAGTTGTTATTCAGTATTATACAAAATTATATATTGTTTTTAAACAAATTTGCTCCGACAGTATTAAGACAATTAATTCCCAAGGTTTGGCGAATGCTTCAGAAAGATTTAGTCAGACATGGCGTCTACAACAGTTTATTTTAATTTCGTTCCATAACTCTGGGTCCTTGTGGTTACGAAAAAATATTGATATGATTACAATAAAGTACACTACCTTACATTACTGGTACTTATATACTATAAGGTGTAATTACAATTTGTTCCTAAAGTGTTAAAAAGTGTGTGTCAAAAGTTCGTAATTTTTATACAGGTTATTTTCTAGTTTCATATAAATTTAGTGTTTTATTTTTAATTAATCCTTGAAAGAAATTAGATTATCAGTTCGTAGTGAGAGTTAATAGTGTTGTGAGAAAAAGTTAAAAAGAATTTATTCCATAAATTCGGGTAATTCAGCAATACTTATCAAATCTGTTCACTTAGGGTGAAGCGGTATTCAGTTCGAATTAGGTTGGGTCATCCTTTGTCATCAATCTTCCGTCATTTAGGAATGTAATTACGCCTGGCGTCTTTTTCGTATATGTTGGTCGAAATTATTAATTTTGGAATTTAATAATCTGGTCTGTGGCCTCGGTTGAATGGACTAGTTCCTCATCAGACTGGTTGGTTCTTCAAGTTAGTAATTTTGGTTACTTTTTATTGTTTTAAATTAAAATTTGACTCATTTACAGCTTGGCGTCTATTCGTCTTGAGCTTCAATAATGGACTAACTGTTTCTAACGGAATAATCATAAATAACGTTCCGTTGTTATGGCAACTGACTGCTTCTCATTGGCTATTCATAACTTAAGCCCATTGTTATAATATTTGAATTTTTATTCAAAATGGCTAAAAATCTTCTGATTGCTATTATTCTTCTGTCTTCTTATCTATGTATGAGATATTATCACCACTGTTTATATGTTCTTTCAAAGATTATTTTGACATCCCACAAAGCTGGGTTTGCTTATGTATTGATGTTTTGACAATTATGTTGATATTATGTAATTACAATTCTTTCTTATTTTATGTCCTTAATTTATTTTTTACATCTTAATATGATTCACTAATTATCATTAATTAGTTACTTGCCTTGGATTTTCTAATACTATAGTTACTTTCTTATACTTTGTTGATTTTGGATTTATACAGTTAGGCATTTTATAGGCCTAAGTAGTAATTGGCTATATTTTCTTATTTTACATAAATTAAATATTATTTTACCTTTATACATGTTTTGTTTTGTGTCACAAATGATTTGTTTACTTTTGGAATTGATTTGGCTTGTTTTATAATAATTGTAAGTTCTCATTATTTTACCAAATTACTATGGTTTTCTAACTGGCTAGTCCAGTATTATTAAGTTCGTAAGAATTTATCTCTTTACTTTATAACATGTCTATTATTTACTATTATTTATAAAACATAACACAACATTTAGGTTTATGGTCTGTATACCCCTTTCAGCCATATTCCTTCTCATAAACTTAATTGAACAAATCTTTTAACAGTTACTATGCTAATCTTGTTTATATTTTGTTTATTCTTATTTATTTTTTGGTGACTAACATTATCACACCATTTACTTTATTTACCTAATTATCCCTTTGAACATGGGATGTTTTACTTATTTTGCTTTTCTATTTTTTAGTATATTTTTCTTTTCTAAACTTTACTATCTAACCATGGTAACACTAATATTTTGACTCCTCGTGGGATTTTTTCCCTGAATACCATTGTATTCCTAATCTACAATCACTCTTAATCCTAATAACAACAATATTCTTATTTTCTAGCACTTTTCACCATTAAACTGTAGTGTTTATCACTGGTTTTTAGGTGTCTATACCTATCAGTAGGGTTTTCTATTTATTTTGGGGGTTTACACTGGCACTTTTTTATAGTATTTGAGTGTTACTAGTGGGTGTTCCCTAACATTAATTTCTCTTTTCTCATTTAATCATGTTCACTATCTATCTATCTCTCACTTCATAATGGTTAGTTATACTGTTAACAAGTTTCATATCATTATAGAGTTATTTATAACATTTAATCTCTATTTCTTTGGTTAGTGTACTTTAGTTTGTCATTACTTTATTTGATTTTAATAATTATCATTTACATTTATTATTTATTTGATTCTAATAATTATCATTTGATTTTACTAGTTCTCATTTCCTTTTCTATATCATTTGTTTGTGTCTTATTGTATCTTCTCATTTTATTTCATTTATATTTTGTTTGTTTCCTTTTCTTTACCTTTTCATTTTATTTCATTGAGTCAATCACTTGGGTTGGGTCATAGTCCTTTGTCGCATCGTAGTTATTTTATTTTCATTAGTTTAAACATTTAATATAGATGTCACTATTACTTTAACGACTCGGAACACTAGGTTTTTTATAAGTAAAAGCAAAAAGTTTTACCTTACAGCCTTAACCGGTTTTCTCCTTTTTTCATATTTAATATAGTTGATTCATAGTTTTTTCCCTGGTATTGGGGTGGCTTTTTTTGTGTTGTAACATAATGCCTCTCCTTCAAAATTGATCATTTTGGTAGAACACTAGCATAGTTTTTTATGAAATTATCAGTTTTATATAATTTTTTCCTTTTTCTTCTTGTTTATTTCTTCTTTCTTGTTTGTCTTCTTACTTGTTCCACTCCTTTTTATTTAGTTATTTTTTAGATGTTTTTTTTCTTATTTCCATTAGTGCATTCTCCCTGTTATATAATTTCCCTAACTTTTAATAGCTGGTTTCTTCCATTACTACCCTTTTTTTTTCTGAGATCAGAGGAACATCACATCTGCTCAGTTAATTGATTGCTGGACCTATTCTCAGTCAATCTTAAATACCTTTTTGTCATCTTGTGACTTTCATTAATAATAATATTTTGGGGTTTGCCCACTTCATGGTTTTTTTAGATCATTTTAACCTTTTACTCATTCTTCGTTCCGCTGTACCTTTGCTATATTCTGTTATCTACTCACACAGTTGATTGTTTTTATTTATTTAGTTGTTAATTTCATTATTTCTAACTTTTAATTAGTTTGTTTTTCTTTTCTTCTTGTGTCATTTTAATTATTTTAGACATCTTTTTCTTTTATTTTTCTTTGTTTGTACATGTACTTACCTTTTGATCATTAATTAATAAATAGGTTTTGTTTATTTACTAGGCATTTAGGCTCTGTAGACGCCATGTTGTTATCTGCCAACCTAAAATTTGACTCGCCAGGGTTCGAATCAGCGAACGGGAAAATCAGAACTGGTTATTTGAATAATAACGATCACTTCTTAGTTTACTAAGCAATTAAAATTTTATTGATCATTTCTTGTTTTTTATATCCCTTTCAATTCCAAAAATTCTTAAAAATTTTTCACATATCAAAATGAAAATTATTCAGACATCAACTTAATTTTTTTAATATATATATTTATATGTAAAATAACAACATCCTTAAAACTACCATCAAAATTTAATTAACCCAAACCAGCGCTTCTTATTTTATCATTTTTATTATTTTTATTCACGCTCGCATTCATACATATGCCCCATGCCCATTTGATATCTCATTTTCTTTATTCAATGGTAAATAGCGTACTCTAAAAGAACATAATTTTGAATTTGATATACCACTCTGGTTACTGATCTGGCTTATGAAAGAGTCCAATGTTCAGTAGTACCTTCCATCACTCAACACATATTCGTCGCACCATCTTTTAGCTAAACTGTTACTTTAATTATTTAATTACTCACTGGATAATCATGTTCCGATTTAAGTTATACATTCGGTTTTAAATCACATTTTGTTTGAATTTCGGGCCCGCATTTTCGTTGCAGAACCCTTTTTACAACCGGCCGGTTTTAAGATGCGACTGAGGCGGATTTTACTGTGTTGAGTTCTTTGTTTTCTGCACACTGGGTGAGAAAGGATGTTTCGTACGTGTTTTTCAAGCTGTTCACAGCGTCACACCCATGCGCGCGTACGCGCGAATACGCCCCCCCACGCTGATAACTTTTACATTCCCAGACTCGTTAATTGCTTTTGTGCGACAGCGACACGTACGTACGGCTTGGCTTGGTACCGCACTGACTGCAAGGTGTTAAAAAACTGTCAAACGTTTATGATCAAAATGTTGTTAAGCTTGAGTGACTACTATATTTTACAATTATTTAAGAAGGAATAAACCCCAATAGTTTGTCCCGTTACATGTTGATTACCATTATTTGCTTTAGCCATTTGCTGTATATTTGCTTTATACAGTATTTCTTTTTCTTGTACCAGTTCATTTTTTTTTTCTTTGAATATTCCATATTCTTTATAATTTTATATATTTGTCTTAGCAGGTCTTGCTCGGTTCTATTTTTGTTTTTATTTGAATTGGTCTCCTTTCTAATTGTCTTGTATTATTTATTCTTGCTTTCACTTTATTTGTTTATTTTGTTCATCTCATATATTTTCTAAATATTATTGTAAATTTGTTGTTCTTACTATTTAGGAATTTTTTTATCTATTTTACCTCATATGTTATCTAAATAATAGCGTAAGGTGATCTTACATATTTTTTTGAATTTTGTAATTTTATTTGTTTTTATGCATTCCACCGCCCTGTCGGCCGTTCCTTCTTCTTCATCTATTTCTTGTCTCCCTCCCTGAGGTGTGTTGGATTGGTTTCCATTGTCTCTTGAGGGAATCCAGAGTTCTGGTGGGTTACGTTTATTGTATGCTATTCGGAAATTCTCCGCACGATTGTCGCTGAAAGGTATCCAGTCATAATCTTCATTTTCTTGTTGGTTACTTCCGGATGGTGCATCCCTTCACTGGTTATCGCTTCCGGATCTGGTTCCTTCAATGTTATTATTCCGTTGTACATTTTCAGTATTCTCCTCCCTTGGGTGCTGGTTATCGCTCTGGGCGTTATTATTGTTTCGTTCGTTTGATTGTGGTCTTGGGTAGCGCCTCCCCTGGTTGTTTCGGGTGCTCCCTCGTATAAAGTGTACTTTGGGTTGATTATTTGGATTTCGGTTATCACCGTTTCCTCTGTTATTATTATGATTATTCGGGTTATAACTGTTCCCGTAGTAATTATTATTGTTGGGGTGGCCGTTTGGACGCTGGTTTGGTCCATTACCCCGGTAATTATTATTATTTTGATAGTTTCTGTAAAATGGTGGATTGCCCTGATTATAATTTGGGCGGTTGCCCCTATATTGATTGTTGTTATTGTATTGGTTTGGGTTATTCTGGTTGTTGTTTTGAGGTTTTTTATTGGACGGATTGTAATTTGGTGCATTCTGGTTCTCATCCCAATGGATGTATTTTAAGTTGACCATTCGGTTGCACCTATATTGGCCATCATTTTCATTGTCCTCCAATAAGCTTGCCATGCCTTGAATAGTTTTTATTTGGCCCTGTCTTCTTGCTTTTTGGACCGCATCCTCATATTGCTACACAAACTGTATCACCAATGACTCCTCCGGTATTCTCAGTTACAAATTTCTGGCTAAGCACACTTTACCTAGAAAGTACGAAGTGAGGGTGTGTCCCGCTTGCGGTTCGTACCTTCCGTTGCTTATATCATTTCTTACCACGTTTTGGGTTGACTCTGACCAATATTTATCGCGGAACTGCGTTTTGAATTCTTGATTGCTGTTTATCTCTGGTCTGGTGGCCGTCCACCAATTGTCGTGGGTGTCCCTGAACATCTCGTCAATCAAGCTTCGCACCGTTGTCAATCTATTTTCCCTGTTCTTCTCAATCAGTTCCTCCACTCTTTTGAGGAATTCCATAGGGTTGCGCCGGTAGCTGCGAAAGTTTATTATCTCCCGGTTCTCGCTGGTTATTATGTGGGTGTTGTTACAGGGTTTCTCTCTAAGTGCGTCCAGCTAGTCTTGCATTTGTCTTTCCCGTTGGCTAATTCCCTGGATCTTCTCCTTGTTTTCTTTAATCTGCCCGTCCACTTGGTTGAGGTTGGTATATACCCTTTCCACCCTCTCACTTACATCAGTTTGTATTTCCTTGTGCTTCTCCTCCAGCTTTTTGAGCACCTCCTGTTTATTTTTTGTGCATTCTATGGTGGTTATTTGATGAAGTTCCTCAAATCTATTTTTCCTTCCTCCTCGATGTCGCTTATTTTGTTTATTAACTCCCCACGGACTTGTACTACTGCTTCATTTGTTTCGGTGATAGTTTGTTTGATTTCTTCTCGACATTCTACCAACTGTTGTCTCACCTCATCTTTGGTATTCTCGCTATTTTCCTTCAATTGTCCTTGGAGTGTTTGATTATTATTTTCAATCTTATTATTCAACATTTCCAGATCCTTCTTGATCTGTCTCTTTAACTCCTCACTCTTCTCTTCTAAGATCTCTTGGTTTCTCTTCAAGGCTTCATGGTTGCTTTCCATTTTATTATTCAGAAGTTCTATGTCCTCCTTGAGTTGTTTCTTTAACTCTTCACTATTTTGTCTGAAGAATTCCCTGTCTTCTTTTCTTTGTTCGTTAGTTTCTTCCTTATTTCTGTCGAATTTCTCTTTTATTTTTTCCTCCATCTGCTTAAAACTTTCGTCATTCCTGTCGAATTTTTTATTCATACTACTCATTAATTCCATGATTTTTAGTAGGTTCGGGTCTCCCCTAATTTCTTCCTTGTCACCCTCCTGGTGTTCCATCTCCCTGTCTTGAATTGGGTTTTCTGGTTGGTCCCCTTGGGCATCCTCTTCGATTATTTCTTCAATCATTTCCATTTCTTCTTCTTCGGTATCCTCAGTCCTCTCCTTAGATTTTCCCCTGGTGATCATGGAGTGTTTCATAATTTTTCGTAACTGCCGCTAGCCTTTAATTCTAGCCACACTAGTTGGTCGCCAATTTGTAACGTTTGAATCTGTAAGTGGTTTTTAAATGTGTATTTTGTGTGTTCGCCTCACACGTTGTAGTCATTACTTTAGGTTTATGCTGATGATGTCCGTCACGATCTCAAGAATTACCAGTACTCGCGAATGGGAACCTTACCTGTTCTTTAATATGTGGTTGTATTTCCCGGGTGGCGCCAAATTGTTTAATCTGAAAACAATTTAAAAATAGGACTATCAAGCGTTCGTTCTATGATGGTATGGTGAATTCAAATTACTCCCGCCACGTGCGGGTTGATGAATATTGCTAGTAGTTCACAGAATTTCCGATGCCTAGCGCGTACCCTCACTGTCGCTCATCGCTAATGTACACAAATCATATAATACAATTTCCTATGAAATAAAGAACAGTGGTTACAACTCTGTACTAGTTTATTTACTTGTGATTAGTTGTTATTCAGTATTATACAAAATTATATATTGTTTTTAAACAAATTTGCTCCGACAGTATTAAGACAATTAATTCCCAAGGTTTGGCGAATGCTTCAGAAAGATTTAGTCAGACATGGCGTCTACAACAGTTTATTTTAATTTCGTTCCATAACTCTGGGTCCTTGTGGTTACGAAAAAATATTGATATGATTACAATAAAGTACACTACCTTACATTACTGGTACTTATATACTATAAGGTGTAATTACAATTTGTTCCTAAAGTGTTAAAAAGTGCGTGTCAAAAGTTCGTAATTTTTATACAGGTTATTTTCTAGTGTTTTATTTTTAATTAATCGTTGAAAGAAATTAGATTATCAGTTCGTAGTGAGAGTTAATAGTGTTGTGAGAAAAAGTTAAAAAGAATAAATAATTCAGCAATACTTATCAAATCTGTTGACTTAGGGCGAAGCGTTATTCAGTTCGAATTAGGTTGGGTCATCTTTTGTCATCAATCTTCCATCATTTGGGAATGTAATTACGCCTGGCGTCTTTTTCGTATATGTTGGTCGAAATTATTAATTTTGGAATTTAATAATCTGGTCTGTGGCCTCGGTTGAATGGACTAGTTCCTCATCAGACTGGTTGGTTCTTCAAGTTAGTAATTTTGGTTACTTTTTATTGTTTTAAATTAAAATTTGACTCATTTACAGCTTGGCGTCTATTCGTCTTGAGCTTCAATAATGGACTAACTGTTTCTAACGGAATAATCATAAATAACGTTCCGTTGTTATGGCAACTGACTGCTTCTCATTGGCTATTCATAACTTAAGCCCATTGTTATAATATTTGAATTTTTATTCAAAATGACTAAAAATCTTCTGATTGCTATTATTCTTCTGTCTTCTTATCTATGTATGAGATATTATCACCACTGTTTATATTTTCTTTCAAAGATTATTTTGACATCCCACAAAGCTGGGTTTGCTGATGTATTGATGTTTTGACAATTATGTTGATATTATGTAATTACAATTCTTTCTTATTTTATGTCCTTAATTTATTTTGTACATCTTAATATGATTCACTAATTATAATTAATTAGTTACTTGCCTTGGATTTTCTAATACTAGAGTTACTTTCTTATACTTTGTTGATTTTGGATTTATACAGTTAGGCATTTTATAGGCCTAAGTAGTAATTGGCTATATTTTCTTATTTTACATAAATTAAATATTATTTTACCTTTATACATGTTTTGTTTTGTGTCACAAATGATTTGTTTACTTTTGGAATTGATTTGGCTTTTTTTTATAATAATTGTAAGTTCTCATTATTTTACCAAATTACTACGGTTTTCTAACTGGCTAGTCCAGTATTATTAAGTTCGTAAGAATTTATCTCTTTACTTTATAACATGTCTATTATTTACTATTATTTATAAAACATAACACAACATTTAGGTTTATGGTCTGTATACCCCTTTCAGCCATATTCCTTCTCATAAACTTAATTGAACAAATCTTTTAACAGTTACTATGCTAATCTTGTTTATATTTTGTTTATTCTTATTTATTTTTTGGTGACTAACATTATCACACCATTTACTTTATTTACCTAATTATCCCTTTGAACACAGGATGTTTTACTTATTTTGCTTTTCTATTTTTTAGTATATTTTTCTTTTCTAAACTTTACTATCTAACCATGGTGACACTCAGGGGTGCCCCCCCCCCCCCCGGGGATGATGGCGCGCTCCCCCCCAAACCCAACCACCTTCCCCCCTATAACAATCTAACCAGGAGTTTCACTTACAAGCATACTCTTCCAGGGGTCCAGGGGCCCTCCCCGGGAAAATTGTTGAAAAATAACTCTTCTAAATAGTTTTTAATGCTCCTCTGGCCCTTAAATCTTAAGAAAACACAGTGCTCATTTTTAGGAACAAATTTTAAAATTTAGCAAAAAATAGCATATATATATATTGTTACGTGACATTTTTTCCATGCCCTAGTAACATAAATATACCATGATTCTATTATTAAAAAGTACCAGGAGACATAATATTTTAAGAAAGACTTAATTGAATATGTTTAATTTTAATTGTTTATTGTATGTTATGTTTATTATAATTAAAGTAAGAACTTACTTATGAAATTTGTTTTTTGTGTGCAGACTGTAAAGTTATAAACACAGTCAGTTAAGGGGAATTATAAAATATTACTAATAGTTATTAGTAATCAGTTTCTGTCACATTTATTAATATTATGTATACTAGTGTTAATAACACTAATGTTAGTCTTAACAAGAAAGTACCAAAATCATAGTCAGTCAAATTATATGAATAAGATTTCTATTAAAATAATAAGGAAACAATGTCAGTTTATGTTAAAAGATTACCAAATGTATAAAATAAATTTAAGAAAGTGAAAGGTACAAAAGAAATAATAAATAAGTTTGGAACAAAAATAATAAAAAAAATGTAAATCATTAACTCAGGAAATATAGATCAGAAAATAGTCAAGAGTGATGTCAAAATGATCAGTTTTTTATCAGAAGAACAAAGAAACAAATAAAAAGAAGATAAGAGCTCTTATAAAAAAGGTATATCCTTTTAAAAGAAAATGACATATAAAATAGTAAAAGGTTTGTTTATATTATTCTTATGATGTCACCAGGGTGATATAAAAATGTTACTTGGAAACCAAGGAGACATCTAAGAGAGGCCTTAGCAACTAATATGTTAAGAAAAAAAAATAGATTGATTCTAAAAAAACTGAATGCAAAAAGGTTGATTTAAATACTTATAGTGAAAAATAAATTATAATATATGTGATATTAGTGCATCTCCAGATAAACAATTGAATAATTATATACAGTATATCAAGATTAAAATAGAAGAAAGAATTGCTACAAGACTCTACAGAATTAAACCAGGACATCTCTAAAGAAATTGGACCAATTGACACAGGAAGAGAAGTATTTTTTGATCTAAAATTAATCTGAAATATTCCCTGTTAAACCTGATCTAAAGGTTTCAAAAAACTTTGAATAAGTTTTTTTATAAAAAACCATAATTAACTTTCACTGAGAACAATAATGATTAATAATATGGACATAAGCATAAGCCACCATTGATGTATAGTGCTAACATAATTTAAAACTAATTAAGTCTAAAAAATATTTTTTATAACTTAACCTATACACTGAACTGTTTTATACTCTTAATATAATCCTTTTAAGATACATTGTGACTATTTCTCATCATATGTATTTTGGTACTTTCCCTGTCAATACTGTTGTTATATCGTAGTCGAAAGGACCTACTAAACCTTATAATTGTATTTTATTTATTAAAAACAAATTATAAAATGTTTTTAAAAAGCCTGAGATCTAAGAGTTACTGCTGCCACTCTGAGCTTATAAAAATACAGCTGGCCAAACTTTGTTAAAAATTATGTTTTACATTTAGCACAAATTAAAGAATAAATAAAGGATTTGAGTTTACAAAATACAAAAAAAGGTTGATTTGTTTCTTATTTCATGAAAACAAAAAAGGTATGATATTCTGAACAAAATATCTGATACTGTATGTTGACCTCAGTAATTAGATTAAGTTGGCAACAATCATCAATTGAAAATCTTAGCAGATTTCTTTTAAAAAATGTGGTGATTAGCACAAGTTATCATATTCATTGCTGAAAGAAAAGAATAAAAGAGATAAATAAAATACTATATTGGCACAGATATGTTGATGACATTCTAATACTATACAGGGGAAACAAAAGACAATGCGAACAGTTACTAACGCACATAAACAAAATACATAAAAATATAACCTTCACTGCCGAATACGAACACAACAATACCATAAACTTCTTAGACCTCTCCATCACAAAACTAGAACACAGGCACAAATTCAGTATATACAGAAAACCAACTACAACTGACACACTAATACACAACACCTCCAATCACCCAATACAACACAAACTAGCTGCTTTTAGAACCATGATACATAGACTTAACAACATCCCCTTAGAGGAAATAGACTACAAAGACGAACTAAACACGATAAAATATCTAGCAGAATCTAACGGTTATGACAGAACAATAGTCAGTAAACTCCTACACAAAACACAAAACAAACAACAGACAAAGACAGAAAACAACAAATTCATAACACTAACATACATCAACAAACAAACTGAAAAAATTGCCCACAAATTCAAAAAGGCAGGATACAGAATCGATTACAAAACTACTAACAAAACAGAACACACACTATCAAAACGCATGCCCAAAGCACAAAACAAATTCGATCTACCTGGTGTATACAAGCTAAATTGCTCAAATTGCAATAAATTCTACATAGGCCAGACAGGACGTAGCTTCAAACAGAGATACATTGAACACACAAAATCACTCCACACCACTACAGAATCTACCTTTGCAAACCACCTCATTGAAGCAAACCACACATATAAAAACATCGACAATAACATGAACATTCTACACGTACACACAAAAGGCCGAAAACTAGACACTCTAGAACAATTAGAAATATACAAACACACAAAAACAAATAAAAACGACATCCTAAACGAACATACACAATTCAAATCGCACGCATTATTCGAACACATCTCACCACACACAGCTTCAATCTTTCAAATAACTATCCCGTCGCCAACAACAAGACGGACAACGCTACCTATGGCAGCCTCTGATGAAGCCTTCTAAAGGTGAAAGCCGGTTTAGGCTGTAAGGTAAAACTTTACGTTTTTACTTATAAAAAACTTAGTGTTCCGAGTCGTCAATACTATAGTGATATTTAATAAAAGAGAGTTCATTACAGAATAAAGAGACCATATTCTATTTACATAAATTTGAACAAAAATTTATTATTGATACTTCACCAATAAAATTTTATTTGCACATGGTGATTGCAAATTGGCGCTCAACAAACATCCCCCTGAACAGATACTCATCCTTCATTTAATATTAACAAAAATATATACAAATAATAACAGAGTTAAACAAGACGCAAATTCAGATAAATAACCATAGATTCGAGTCTAGATGTAACAAATTGACTATCCCAATAGTGAGTCTAAATAAAATATAATTTAGAAAGAATGATTATTAGATTTGTAAGGGTAAAACACGAGTACGCGTTGCAATATATATATATATATTGCAAACTTTGTTAACTTCGGGAAGCCCCAAGTTCAGGGTGACATTTAGAACTTTACTATTATGGTGTGTGTGAACTGACCTACCTGCTGTGCGTTCTTGCGTCTTCTTCTTCCGACTAGGGCCGTAGGAGTTTGTGATTTGAATTCGCAAGTAGATTAATTCAAAAGTACAAGCACAAAGTGTATCGTTATAATTATTGTGAATAGTTTTGTGATGTTGGTAGATTTTGGAGTACAGCAATAACAAAACAGTGTCGGGTATAAAACTGGGGTTTATTATTCTAATAGCACATAAAATGAAAAACTTATATCTAATGTAATTCTTACGCACTAAAGAGTAATGAGTAATTTGATCAATGTTTTCTGAACGAATATTAGCTTTCAGAAGGAAAGCTTATAAATATGATTTTATATGCACTTGTTCCTTATTACTTTCAAAGTTAATTATTTTTAAATAATTTAATTAATGATTTTTCAAGACGTTAATATTGATTTTACTATTTCAGAATGCTTTTAAAATACTCTTAAATAAATTAGCCGTGAATCTTGTTCTCCATGCTTTCTATTTACTTTGTGATTGGTTTCACGTATACTGCAGTATAAGTTTCTTAAGTGATTTAATATTAAGATTTGTATAACGCTTTTTATCTACTCTACTTCTTATCTATTTCTTCTTAATTAACTTATACTTGTTCTACAGATTATCACAATATTGAAGTTCTTATTAACTTAGAGTCTCTGTTTTTATAGGCATCTGAATGAAATTGACTTTACAATTGATTTAACTAAAGAAAGAAAAATGTTCTTTTTATATAAAATGTATAAATGATTTTGACTTTCCTGGTTCTGAAGTTCTGGATGATGTCCTCTGGGGTCCCTCGATGTCCTAGTCCAATCAGCTAGTGGCGATGATTTCCGCTGCGTCCTGGGTTCCAACGAAGAGTTCAGGGATCAGCAACTTAGGTCCTTCAGCAACTGTTAATGGATTTAACGTCAGTGGATTATCTGCTGCAACTGCTTCAGGTCCTCGATCCGGATACTCTGCACTGTGTGTGTGTACCTCGTCTCGGGTGTAGCTCTGCGTCGTCAGTTCTTCAGCTCGTACCACGATTTAGACGGCCTCATTCTGTTGTAGTCTGGACGTGACTTCTAGTAGTATATGGTCGATCTCTTATATGCGTACGCCAACAGTTTGGGTGTATTGCGCTGTACGCTTATTTGTTGATGAATAAGAGTCTCGCACATAGACGCCGTCACAGTCCAGTCGTTCTAGAAGAGTGTCTGTGTTGTCCAGAAGTTGAAACTTTACAGAAGTGTGTGTGTGTTCTGGTCGAGTCCTTACAGAAGAGTATGTGTTTACTGCTTGAGTTCTACAGAAGAAAGTATGTGTGTTCACAGCTTGATCGCCAACAGAAGAGTAAAGAGAGTTCAGCCCGAAACCAACGGTTGTTCAAAATTTTTAGAATGATCTGATTGGCTGAAACATTCTCCCTTCTACTTAAAACTTAGTCACCTCATTCCGTGAGAATTATTATTATTATTCCCACAGTCCGAGAATTATTATTATTTTTAATATTCTGGAATACACCGGAACCAATTGTCGGTCGCACGTCCGGTTGCAATTTGTATTGCGATTATCTTGGCCGCAAGCCAAGTTATGCTTAATCTAACATATACATTTGATTCGTAATTTTTACAATTATAACATATCCAAATCTGAACTCCCTGGCTCACTTACTAGGGAAGTTATTTAAATAAAATGAATTAGCTCATTAACTCTTTAATTATATTTAATGAAATTCGCACACTGTATTCTTAATATTTCGGTAAACATTTTGGCTATTTTGGATTTTGCCTATATTTATTCGTTTCCGAAATATTAATGTTTTAAAGTTAGGGCGTGTCCCTAATTTATAACGGTGCGTGTGCGTGGTTACATAACGCCAATGGAACATATCCGCCGGGCGTTTACAATTGTTTGGAATGCTCGCTACAGCGCGAGATATGGTTCTTACGATTTAAATTTATTTTATACTTGGTTTTTAAAACTTTCTACATATAACCCCAAATCTATGGGATTTGGTACGTTATAATATACGATATTATAACGTATATATCAATAAAAGCTGAACAATTTATTTTGTGTGAAAACTTCTTAAAAAAAACTTTTAATTATTGTGTACATGTAAATTGTTTAGGTTTTCATTTTATAATCATAAAATTATATTTTCTTATTCCAATAGCAGGTTTCAAAAGAGGCCTTCAATAAATTAGAAAAGTAAATATTATACTGAACTACTGAACTGCTACAAGCACACAGCTGAATCCTGGATCTTTCAACCAGGCTGTCTATTACAGGCACCTGCAATAACTAATTTTATATCTTAACCTATCTATGAATTGAGAAAACAATAGGATGTAAGTGTAAATAAACGAATAAACCAAACATTTAAAATTAAGCTTTACCTTTAATGAAGATAGATCAGTTTATATTATAGTATTTTATTTTGTAAAGCACTAAGACTTAGAATGGTAGGCCAAAAAGAATTTTTATAACAAATAATAAATTTACCATATTACACTAATAATGTATAGTACTTGCACTGGCTACTGGCATGATATCGCAAGATCATTCTTCTGCCCCCTATCCTTCATAGCCTTTGTAGAGCAGTAGTTTTTTTCTGTTTTCACTTGATAGAGCAAACTTGTCTATGATATCACTGTTGGGAACTAATTTTAAGGTGTCTTTTTCGGATGAAAGGACCAGCATGTCAGAGAGCCAGATATCTCCCATACTGCTTCTCAGTCTATTTTTAACAAGCTTTAGTTTGCTCATGATTCTCTCAGCTGAGCAGCTTGTTGCTGGCAGAGCCAGAATTATCTGATATAGCATTGTTAAATATGGAAAGCCAGAGATGTTTAATAAACACCTATAGGGTCTGATAAAACCTTTCTTGATCCATTGATCCAGATATCGTTGTTTGGCGTTGGCCATCTTAGAGTTCTTACTAAGGCCATTAGATTTTTCTTCAGAAGAATCTTGTGTGTCACCTTCTTCTTTGCTTTGACTTAGACTCTCGTCATTTACATCATTTGAACTTAGCACATCTGCTAGATCAATGTTTGCATAACTTACTTTATATAACTGGCTAAAGACATTAACCTCTTCACAAAGTTCTTCAGCATCTAGTCCATAATATTCACACAAGTCACTGACAAGAATTGGGTTTAGGGTACAGTCCATGTTTTCACCACTTTTTAGTAACTTTTCATGGGAAAAATATGTCATTTGTTGTACAATATTTAGAGAGCTTTCAGGAAAGCGATCTTGTAGCTGTAAATTCAGGGAGTCAAGTAGTTTAAAGAAGACTTCTGTTCGCATTTTTGCCATTGGATCTGTAGGGGTTTCATCGATGGCAAGTTCGTCCATGAACCTTTTCCTTTTGCGTATTCTCCTGTTTAAAGTTTGCTGGAGATTATGTTCAACTGCAAAGCGATTGATGCGATCCATCATTTTGCTTCATCCTTTGTCATTTCTCAAGGTTTCCAATTTTGAAGTGGTATCAGAAACCACAGTTGGAACAATCCCATAGTCAATGTTTTTAGACTGTAAACAAACAGTCACTGGCGAAAGAACTTTGAAAAGTTCTGAAGCAATGTGCATGGTTGCAACAGTGTCATAATCGGATACTGCTTTTAGAAGTCCTTTTGCTGATGTTCTTGAATCTGTTTCAGATTGAGTGTCATCAGATATGTCTTCTAAAGCTTCTCTTAGCACATCATAGCAAGATATAACTGTGCTAACGGCATCACTTTTGCTGGACCATCTAGTCATGTTGACTCTTTTCAGACACTTTCTTCTAGCCTGACAGTGACATGGGCCTTTTTGTAACTTCTCAACGAAAGTGTGGTGTCTTTTGTGGCCAGACATGAATACATAAAGCTCTTGAAGAATTGAGAACATGTCCCTTATTTGAGGACACATTTCCATTGACTTCTCAACAACCAAGGCAAACCTATGGGAACACCACCAAATATAGAAAGCTTTGGGGCATTCTCTGAGGACAAATGATATAACACCATTATATCGACCACACATGTTTCCCGCACCATCCATACTCTGACCAACCATACCACTCTTATTAATTCCAATTGCCTGTAGAGTATTCAACAGCTCAGATGACAAGTATTCACCAGTTGTGTCTCCGCTGGTAAACACCTTAACAAGCCGCTCTTCTGCTTTCATGTTCTCTTTGATTTCTCCATATCCATCTCTGTGCTCAACATATCGAACTAGCACGGTTGTACATTCCTTCTTACTGACATCTTGTGTGGAGTCAAGAATTATGGAGTACGTATTGGTTTCATTAACTCGTTCCACAATTTTTGAAACAACAATTCCATTCATGACATTTATTAAATCAAATATGTTCCTGTTACTCAGCAAATTAGAACCAAGTTTGGTTTTTTTCTCTTTTGATTTCTCAAGCTTCTCCAAATAAACTCTTGCGTCCGGATTATACTTAGCAAGTAATCTAAATAAGTTTACAAGTTTTCCATTCAGAGAGTCTTTATTTCTAAAAGCCAACATCTCCTCCGTTAGATAACGGCAGCAGTCTATAATAACTGATAGAACTTCACGGTGGTGACTTACCAATTTGTCGCTTTGCTCGGTCAAATCTTTGTCAATTCTTCTTTTGGATATCCATTGCAGTCTTGCGATTTGAGAAGATACATGGTTTTTTGATTTCTCATGGAGTTCAATGTCTCGGTCTCCCCTGTGGTCCGTCCAACCCCTATATCCTGTAGTGCCCCAAACTGTTCTTTTTGATGGCAAAGCAAAGATCAAACAGTGCAAGCAAAATACAGCATCACTATGTTTACTTTAAACAAGCCATTTCCTTTCTTTTGTAGTTCCATTAGGCAAAAGAGTTTTTTTTAACTTTCGGATTGAATTTCTTACCAAAGGTAGTAGGAAAATTGATCATATTTAAATTTTGGGACTCCAATTTTAGAGCTTCATTAATTAGTTCTGCAGAAAGTTTTTTGTTAGCATAAAAAGCTGGATCTGTCGAATCACTTGAGAAAGATGAAGTTTCCATTAAAAGAATAGGTTCAGACATGTTGTCTTCTTTGTTTTGATCAATGAGACGTTTTTCTGGTGGTATTGGCACCGGCAGGTCAGTTCTATTTCTTCTGTATCGGGACAAAGCATTACAGATGTAAATTCAGTACGGACTCTTCTTTTGTTGTCAAAAGTTAGCTTGACTTCCACGTTGCGGTCTTGACCAGTGCTTGAATTTGAAACAGATGTTACAGAAGTTTTAATGTCTTCTGCCTCAGTTACCGGCAATCTATAAAGAGAAAAACACCCCTGCTATAAACTTTTGTACTATAATGTTCTAGTGATATTGTACAGAAGTGGTTAAAATGAAAAATGGTTGTGGTTTTAGATAAGTAAAATCTCTATAAATTTTTAACAAAAGAAATCCTAGTTAATTAGGAGGTTGTAACTTTAAAGTAATTGTTTTTATAGTTTTTATTTTTGAGTCTGAATATTTCTGTTGAGTTGGCATTCCTGCTTTGTGCTACACTTTTATATTACAACACCATTTATAGTCTACTTTTATTGAAGTTTTGCCAATAGTATGTTCGTAAATGTTCATATGTACATTTATAATAATAACTGTTCAAATAAATTCTCGTTTATACTTATACTGGCTTAATTCGCTAATTAAAAGAATTATAGTTTTAAAAATATATTAAACAATTAGCTGAGCTTTGGATCAATCCCGAATATAATCGTTGTGTAAGCATCTTGGATAACATATAAAAATAATTTTTTTTATGGTAAATTCAAGGGTAAATTAGTAAATTTTTTGTAAATCCATAAATCGCGTCGCCCCCTCGGTCATTAATTTTCATAAATGTGATTAATAAACATTATTTTTACGCGAATTCATAAAAATAATGACTTTCTTTTTATTGTTTATAATAAAAAAATATTAAAAACACTTTATAATAAATTATTTTGCAATAATATTAAATAAAAGTTAATTAAAAAATTAAATATTAGATCTAAATGTTAATTATTTTAGATTTTTATATAGATATTCAAATAACACGCTGGGCAAAAGTGTCGCTGGGCGAAACGACCGGCTCCCTGTATGTCAATCCACGCGTATAATTATAGAGAAAATTCATTCTTCATTCGCGAAGAATTCCGCGAAAAACTCGACTCTCCGCTTGACCTCTGCTGCCTACCTCACTCCACGTGGCCTGCCCCTCTACCTTTGTACTACATTTCGCCTAGCCTCGCCCCGCTACATAATTGGTCGCGGCGCATCGGAATACGCGAAGCACCTTCGCGGGCAAAAGGGCACCTGGGCGAAATTACCGGCTCCCTTAATTAAATAGCCTAAGCCTTCTAAACTTGTGCGTAACTAACAATCTAAGAGTATTACATTACAGAGGATTATTTTAAACACATGTTTTTAAACAAGAACTGAAAAGAAATACCCTGTTTACTAATACCAAGTACCATAAAACAAAGAAAAGAAAAAGAAAAATTGCAACGGATGTTTCATTCCCAAAATCGTAATGAGCAATATAAATCTCCCATTTTTTCTAATATACCGTGAAGAAATGAGTAAATACTATAAACTTGCCGTTTATTGTTTGCAAACTTTCTTTAGGACTTTTTAATGGCGCAATAGGTTTGCAAAAACGAATAACTAAGATAAAGTAATTTCTTAATTATTAAAATATTGCACTATTATTTACCTTTCTTTGGTTGATGGTTTCGTAGCAGTTGATGATCCAAATTCTTTACTCAACGTAGGGTGTCCACTTGGCTCAATGTAGGGGGTCCAAGGGCCATCACCTTCTTTTATTTCTGTTATTTTATATTTGATGTCAATATTGTTTTTGACCTTATATGAGTGTTTTTTCTTACAGTGCTCCAACCACTTGTCGTTTCTGTGCACCGTATTGCACATGAGCTCTAAGCATTTATATTTAAATGCTTTTTTTTTTAATTTTCGAGGCAGTGTTCTAATTGTTTTGAAACAAAGTTTAAAAGTATAGGCCTCTCAATATTACTAAACAAAACAAAAAAAACTCGCCACGGCTCAACGATCACTCACTACGTGTTAGCGCACTGACTGATCTGTGATGATGTGCAGTGCACGACTGTTACAAGGCACAAGATGAGGCATTTGGTGATTGAGGGGAAGGGGCTAGCGGGAGCGTGGCCTTGATGACGCATCGGTCAAGAGGGGAGGGGGTTGGTTACAGGTTACAGAGAGACCAGAGACACAGACAAGAGCTAAACATAGAAGCTTTTGTCTGGCTGAATGATCACACTAAAAGCTTCTATACTAAGACAAAGACTAGACTATACCGATATTACTTTTCATTAGGTCTATCGTCTATCATCAAACACTTACAAAAGGTATGAGAGTTACTGCGAACTAGTAAACATTTTATAACTTTGTGATTACTGGATACTAACCGATTTTTTTCAATTCCCCCAAAATGTTCATTCCCCCCCAAAAATTTTGTCAATGGCGCAACTTGCGCCATCTGTCCCCCACATGAGCGGCCCTGGTAACACTAATACTTTGACTCCTCATGGGATTTTTTCCCTGAATACCATTGTATTCCTAATCTACAATCACTCTTAATCCTAATAACAACAATATTCTTATTTTCTAGCACTTTTCACCATTAAACTGTAGTGTTTATCACTGGTTTTTAGGTGTCTATACCTACCAGTAGGGTTTTCTATTTATTTTGGGGGTTTACACTGGCACTTTGCATTTTTTTATAGTATTTGAGTGTTACTAGTGGGTGTTCCCCGACATTAATTTCTCTTATCTCACTTAATCATGTTCACTATCTATCTATCTCTCACTTCATAATGGTTAGTTATACTGTTAACAAGTTTCATATCATTATAGAGTTATTTATAACATTTAATCTCTATTTCTTTGGTTAGTGTACTTTAGTTTGTCATTACTTTATTTGATTTTAATAATTATCATTTTCATTTATTATTTATTTGATTCTAATAATTATCATTTGATTTTACTAGTTCTCATTTCCTTTTCTATATCATTTGTTTGTGTCTTATTGTATCTTCTCATTTTATTTCATTTATATTTTGTTTGTATCCTTTTCATTTACCTTCTCATTTTATTTCATTGAGTCAATCACTTGGGTTGGGTCATAGTCCTCTGTCGCGTCATAGTCATTTTATTTTCATTAGTTTAAACATTTAATATAGTTGATTCATAGTTTTTTCCCTGGTATTGGGGTGGCTTTTTTGTGTTGTAACATAATGCCTGACCTTCAAAATTGATCATTTTGGTAAAACACTAGCATAGTTTTTTATGAAATTATCAGTTATATATAATTGTTTCCTTTTTCTTCTTGTTTATTTCTTCTTTCTTGTTTGTCTTCTTACTTGTTCCACTCCTTTTTATTTAGTTATTTTTTAGATGTTTTTTTCCTTATTTCCATTAGTGCGTTCTCCCTGTTCCCTGTTATATAATTTCCCTAACTTTTAGTAGCTGGTTTCTTCCATACTACCCTTTTTTTTTCTGAGATCAGAGGAACTTCTGCTCAGTTAATTGATTACTGGACCTATTCTCAGTCAATCTTAAATACCTTTTTGTCATCTTGCGACTTTCATTAATAATAATATTTTGGGGATTGCCCACTTCATGGTTTTTTAGATCATTTTAACCTTTTACTCATTCTTCCTTCCACTATACCTTCGCTATATTCTGTTATCTACTCACACAGTTGATTGTTTTTATTTATTTATTTGTTAATTTCATTATTTCTAACTTTTAATTAGTTTGGTTTTCTTTTCTTCTTGTGATCATTTAAATTATTTTAGACATCTTTTTCTTTTCTTTTTCTTGTTGATTAAAATTATTTTGCTTTAGCCATTTGCTGTATATTTGCTTTATACATTATTTCTTTTTCTTGTACCAGTTCATTTTTTTTTTTCTTTGAATATTCCATATTCTTTATAATTTTATATATTTGTCTTAAAGCAGGTCTTGCTCGGTTCTATTTTTGTTTATTTGAATTGGTCTCCTTTCTAATTCTCATGTATTATTTATTCTTGCTTTCAATTTATTTGTTTATTTTGTTCATCTCATATATTTTCTAAATATTATTGTAAGTTTGTTGTTCTTACTATTTAGAAATTTTTTTTCTCTATTTTACCTCATATGTTATCTAAATAATAGCGTAAGGTGATCTTACATATTTTTTTGAATTTTGTAATTATTTGTTTTTATTCGTTCCACCTGTCCGCCGTTTCTTCTTCTTCATCTATTTCTTGTCTCCCTCCCTGAGGTGTGTTGGATTGGTATCCATTGTTTCTTGAGGGAATCCAGCGTTCTGGTGGGTTACGTTTATTGTATGCTATTCGGAAATTCTCCGCAGGATTATCGCTGAAAGGTGTCATAATCTTCATTTTCTTGTTGGTTACTTCCGGGTGGTGCGTCCCTTCTTTGGTTATCGCTTCCGGATCTGGCTCCTTCAGTGTTATTATTCCGTTGTACATTTTCAGTATTCTCCTCCCTTGGGTGCTGGTTATCGCTCTGGGCGTTATTATTGTTTCGTTTGTTTGATTGTGGTCTTGGGTAGCGCCTCCCCTGGTTGTTTCGGGTGCTCCCTCGTATAAAGCAGTGGCGGCTTCAGACCATCTTTTCGGGGGGGCATACGGGGAAGCCTGGGGGTATGGAATACCCCCATGAGAGGTGGGGCGGGGGCCCTCCCTGAAAATTTTTGCAAATTTAGACTTTAGAAGTGGCATTTTAAGGTCATTTAACTCCTGCGAATATGATTTAAATGAGCTACTTTTTGAAAATATTTCCTGATTCGATGGTGTTTTTAAATTATTAATTCAGTGAAATATATCGTCATTTTGTTATGTAATGAAACATATGTATAAGCAAATTTGGTACTTTTTATATACAACTTCGCCTAATTCTTTCTCCTATAAATACATAGGATGTGCTATAATCAGTAAAAAGTCTGGATCAGTTTTGTAATTTGTCCAGGCGTTTTTTCATTTAAAACATATTTAAATTTTAAGGGCAGTTTACCCCTAAAACCCTCAAAATTAAATAAGCTAATAAACGGTCAAACCCAAAGCTTGGATATAGGAATTAAACTTGAAATACATGTTTATAATACTATTTATTTATTTCAAACACGAGAATAACAATACATAGTAACACCTTAATAAAAGTTTGTTAAAAGCTTAAACCTAAACAACAAAATCTATTCTCCTCCTATTTCCACTGTTTGCAAATCGTTCAATCACTGAGTCTACGTCAATTTCAATGTCTCTGTGAGTGTGTAACAAGCATAGTCCGGACAATCTTTCTTCACCCATCCTTGCCCTCTGCCACGTCTTCAAATGATGCAAGGTGGAGAAAGTTCTCTCAGCAGACGCCACGCTAACGGGAAGAGTTGCCAGGGTTTTTAACAAGGAGTAAATCGATGGAAACATGTCCTTATCACAAGCGTCCATTGCTTCAATAGCGGTTGCAGGAAGTTTACCCCTACATCTGTTTTCCCTTTCCCAACTAACTTTTAGTAGCTGGTTTCTTCCATTACTACCCTTATTTGTTCTGAGATCAGAGGAACATCATCTCTGCTCAGTTAATTGATTGCTGGACCTATTCTCAGTCAATCTTAAATACCTTTTTGTCATCTTGTGACTTTCATTAATAATAATATTTTTGGGATTTTCCACTTCATGGTTTTTTAGATCATTTTAACGTTTTACTCATTCTTCCTTCCGCTGTACCTTTGCTATATTCTGTTATCTACTCACACAGTTGATTGTTTTTATTTATTTAGTTGTTAATTTCATTATTTCTAACTTTTAATTAGTTTGTTTTTCTTTTCTTCTTGTGATCATTTTAATTATTTTAGACATCTTTTTCTTTTCTACTTCTTTGTTGATTACCATTATTTTGCTTTAGCCATTTGCTGTATATTTGCTTTATAGATTATTTCTTTTTCTTGTACCAGTTATAACAAATCTCGTTGTGTCTCCCGTGTTATAATGCCCCACGTTGGGCACCAATTTATAATGAGCCTACACTCGTCATTCTTAATGAATTCTGTAAAACGTAGAAGGCAGAGTGTAACTTGTATATTGTGTCTTACCAATCCGTCGTCGCTCGGTAATGTAACTTACGCTGCTTGATTCCGTCACGAACGTATGAATAACCAGGTATCGTAGTCCTTACCTGGGGTTCACTAGGAGTGTATAAATCCCGGGTGGCACCAAATTATTTATTTTAAACAATTAAAAAAATTTATTATTATCAGCAGTTCCGCTCAGGCGGTGTGGAGAATTCAAACTTGTCCCGCCGCTTATCGATTTTTTCAACCAAGCCAGCAGTTTGCTGTATTCGCTGCTTGAGCACTAGTCGCCAATTCATAGATGTCCGCTATAATGTACAATATTAATAATACACTTTCCTACTGAAAATAAAACACATTTGTTATACACAGTATTGATTTATTAATGAATGGTTATTACTTTTTCATTGACACAAGTTAGATTTGGTTTGTTATATTATTTTGCACCGGTCATTTATCTATGAGACAATCTCTCTCTGGGTTTTACAAATCGATTTTGAACATAACACATACACCGTAATGGCGTTCTACCGAAGTAGTAAAGAAATATTTTTGTTCGATCGTCTGGATTCTTTTGATTATGATAAAAGGATTAGATGCAATTACAATAATAAAAATACACAACTTTACAATATTTCTGCTTAAATCTTATAACATGTAGCTACAATTGGTTTGTTGGAGTGTAGTAAAAGTGTTTTAAAGGTTCGTAAACTAACAATAGGTTAATTTTATAATTTGACAAATTTTCAGTGTCTTAACATTTTTATTTAATCTTTGAAAGAGAATAAATTCAGTTTAGTGATATTTCATAGTATAGTGAGTGTTAAACCATCGTATCTGTTTACTTGCTCGCGCGCAATCAGCCCACGCACTTACGTCATTCGTTGCAGTCTAGCTCGCTTCGGCCAGCTGCTGCGATAGTTTAGTTAAGACTCAGCTTCTCATCCGTACACTACACTCTTACATTTGCTAGCAACGGCAATGTAAATTTTATTAATGTAACTTCTCGTTACAATTTTTTTCCTCTCTTATATTCGTTATGTGTCTTGGCAATCTACGCCACACGTAATTGTATTTTGGCATGTACGCCACACGTAACTGCATGGGCCTGTGCTTCTTTATATAATTTTCAATAAATGCTACTTAACTCAATTACCATACAGTCCGCTTCTTCATTCAAAAACACAGTTCTGATTCCTATACCAGCAGCACTTCGCATTGCAATACTAACTCTAGAAATTCTCGAGAGCGTTGAGCATGCAACATATGGTCCTCCGGGCCAGATATGATTCATTTTATGGATGTACAATCCACACACAATGTATTTCACGGATGTGACTCATTTCATGGATAATTCGTTTCATGGATCAGTTTAATAAGCAGGCCTATCAGCATTTTTTTCTTCATGATTTAATTCAGCAATTCTTTAATCATCACTACAATTGGAGCTCGTATTGCACGACTTTGGGGACGTCATATTTCGCCGACCGGATCGTTCAAAGCATCATTTCAGCAGTTGAGCACCATCAGCACGTGGCATTCAGCATGTGGGAAAATCCAAAGCAGCCAATCTAGACAGGATTCGACCGCATCAGACATCACCTGACAGGCAGCGACCGTGTCTGCATCATCAATTCATGGGTACCTGATGGGACTGCCAAGGTTTCGACAAGCTCTGAGGCCTTCTTGGACATGCTGTTAAGTACCATATCAAGTGACTATAAATTCAGGTTTCATATTAGTTTTCAATCTTGCATAATTTGTATATCTTTCAATGGCATTAAGTAAAGGAAGCAGTATTTAAAAATAATAATATAACTTCTTTAAATCAGTTTCATTTGAATATGAACTTGTAATTTTTTTTGCGAACTTAACAAGCTTTTTTTAATTGTAAATCATACCTTTCAAATAGTATTCATATCATTAGTGAGGATACTGCTATATTGTTTATACTGCATAAATCAGTATTTATCACCACATAGAACTAGTTTAAGATGGTTAAGCAATGGTTACCGTGTTGTAGCGTAACTTTATAATTTGGATTTCCTGCATGGTCTTGTTCATCTCTTTGCATTCACTTAGGTTCTTTTTCGTATTATCATTCAAATTTTCTCTCATACACTATCATGACGGATATGAAGGCGCTGATCAAAAAACGTGGCACGATCAAGGCCTCTATATCACGCATAAACACATACGCAGACAATTTTGATCATGATACGCATGACCACCATGCACTAAAAATAAAGCTTCGCCACCTTATGGAGCTATCTGCCAAATATGACGAGATTCAAACGCAAATTGAGTCTGAGGACTCTGACTTTACATCCGCTAGCGATAGAGTTCAGACGGAAGATGATTTGTGCAGCATAGAATGCAAGCTGCAAAATTTATTAGACCATGCCGAAGGGATGAGCAAGAAAGCAGCAAATCAATCCGAAGTAGTCACATTCAGCACGCCTCCCATTCAGTTGCAACCGATTAAGCTACCCTGCTTTGCAGGTGACATACTTGAATGGCAACATTTTTACAATATGTTTTTGGAGTTGGTTCATGTCCGAACGGACCTGACCGGCATCCAAAATTTTCATTACTTGCACTCATCATTAAGGGATGAGGCGCTGAATGTCATAAAATCACTCCCAATCACGCACGAAAACTACACGGTAGCAATTGACTTGTTAAGAGCCCGGTATGACAGTAAATTGATTGTTACGGCGTATCATGCGGCTAATGTCTTGGGCATGAAGCACATGCAGCAGGATTCTGTGCTTAGCATTTCCAAATTTATAGATGAGTTCACCGCTAACATAAATGCGCTGAACTCATTAAATTTATCAGTAAACACGTTTGAACTTATTATTGTGCATTTTCTCGCCCAAAAATTTGACGATCGTACATACAGATTATGGAAGGAGGGTTTAACTGATGAACAGCTTCCGATTTACGATAATTTTATTAAATTTCTAAATACAAGACGTCAGCTGTTACAAAACGTAAATGCACCGACTGGTTCGTCTTGCGGCAGACAAGTTAGCGATAAAACTTCTTATCGCAAATCGGCTAATCGCGCGGAGTTCACTGGGTCACTGATACACACTCAAACAAACAATAAATTTTGCCAGCTGTGTCGTAGTAATCATAAATTGCTAGAATGCCCACAATTCATGGCTTTACAACCTACTCAACGTAGAGAGGTTTTAATAAGTAACAAACTCTGCCTGAATTGCACACGCTCGGGCCATGAAAGCTCGCGTAGCCCTTGCAAATGTTCGTGCAGAGCATGCTCGAAAAGGCACCACACCATGATCCACGCTTCAACAAATAACTCGACCAACAGGAACAATAAGCAATGTTCCCTAAAGCTACAAACTAACAAATCAATTTTATTGTCCATCGCCGTATGCATCACCACCGATCGTGCCGGTAACAAACACCCGGTAAGAATCCTGTTGGATTCAGGGTCGCAAGCGAATTTTTGCACAATGGGCTTCGCCCGCCGCATGGGCTTAAAACTAAACAAATCCGAACTGCCTATCACGGTCATAAATAACTCCCTATGTCAAGCCAATTTCAGCAATAGGGTGCGCCTAAACTCACGCTATAGGGATTTCAGTTTGAATGTCCACTGCGCTGTTCTGCCCAGAATTATTACAAATAACCTCCCAACAAAATCCTTTAACATGGCATCGTTGAAAATTCCAAAAGGCATATTTTTAGCTGACCCGCAACTTAATCATTCGTCAAAAATTGACATATTACTCGGGGCACAGTATTTTTTGCAGTTGATTGAGCCGACTAAATTTGTTCGCAGTCCGCACTTTCCGATAATACAAGAAACAAAACTAGGGTTTATACTCGCCGGGAATTTACCCTTCAACGTAGACATGACTAAACCGGTCTCTTCGTTCATGGCACGTGACGACAATAATGCTATCTCGTCACAATTGAAGAACTTCTGGCAGTTGGAGGATGTTTCTTTCCGTACTCCCTCAGCTGAGGACACGGAGTGTGAAAATCATTTCCTCACAAACACCTATCGTAACGCTAGTGGTAGGTTTGTTGTGTCGCTACCCCATAGGACCGAGCACCTCGGCCATTCTCTCCCCGGAGCGGTTCGTAGATTTCAAACCCTCGAACTCAAATTTAGGCAAAACCAGTCTTTGGACAAAGAGTATACTAGTTTTATGCAGGAATATTTAAGCCTGGGTCATATGTCTCCACTCGATTCATATGATTTATCAATTAACGCAGTGATCTCTACGCCAAAGATATTGGATTATCAATGACAAATCTTACATACGCTCAGTGATTCACAAATGTGTCACTTGTTATCGATTTCGTGCAACTGGTTCAAGCCAACTTTTAGGACAATTACCCTCTCCTGCAGACGCCTTTTTGGCTGCCTTGAAACACTTCATATCACCCAGGGGCATCCCCGCTCAAATATTTTCCGATAACGGTACAAATTTCCGTCGTGCTGGCACTATATTACATGATCTGTACAAACTCAGCAGGACGAATTCCAAAAATCCGCTCAAGACTTCGCCAGTTCAAGTGGGTTTAAGTGGTCTTTCATACCTCCGTCAGCGCCTCACTTCGGCGGTCTATGGGGGAGCGGTGTCAAAAGCGTTAAGTTTCATTTACGGCGCGTTATCGGCAGTACGCTTCTCAACTTTGAAGAGTTTTACACTGTTTTGACTCAAGTTGAAGCTTGTTTGAATTCGCGTCCCTTGTTCACTGTGTCAAATGATGCTGGGGATCCCGAGCCTTTGACTCCAGCACATTTTTTGGTTGGTTCTCCACTTACCGCGCTCCCGGAACCCGACTATTCGGATGTAAAAATGGGTCGCTTGGGGAGATGGCAGCTTCTGCAGAGATTTACCCGCTCTATATGGAAGAGCTGGTCTAGAGACTATCTTCATCAGCTGCAACAAAGAAATAAATGGAGAAAGGATTCTAAAAATTTGTCTCCAGGACAACTAGTCCTCATTTTAGAAGACAATACACCACCTTTGCAGTGGAAACGTGGTATTGTCACCCAGATTTATGTAGGGCAGGATTCGTTAGTACGCGTTGCGGATGTCCGTACTGCACACGGCATCCTGCGTAGACCTATTCACAAGCTGTGTCCACTTCCCGTGGAATCAGACTAATTCGCATTATCATGCATCATTGTTCCGAACATTTATCATGTTTTTTATTGGATGTGTGCATTGTATTATTTTTAAGGATTTATTATTGAGTTTTTATGTATCATCATTATGTTATTGAACTTTTTGTGACTACTATTATGTTATTATGTATCTTTAAATTATTGGTCTACTATTACTGTATTTGCTATTATGTCGTTATTATTGTATTATTATATTTAGTCAGTTTTTTGAGGACGTTTTCGTTATATAGATTAAAGGATGTCTCTTGTTTTCTGTTAAAGATTAATGTTTGTAGTTACCAAACATATGTTAATGTTAGTTGTATAAGCACCTTATTTTTAACATAAGCGTTAGGTTGTATCTTTTCAGTACACAAATTGCCTTGTTTTACTTTTAGTTTGTTCTGATAGCTTAACTAATTTTGTTATTGTTGAATAAACATTAAGTATCAGTTAAAAGTGATGTTTATGAAATATAAATAATGATTCGAATATTATATACTTTGTGATTATAAAAATGAAGTTATATGTTCACTAGTGCCAACTTGAAAAACGTAAGATGTAACTAGGTCATTGTAGTTGTTAGTGCGTGTGTATTGTGTGAGCACAGCTGATGCGTTGGTAATTTCTAATAAAACCCATTTATATTTGATATATGGCTCAGTTAATTGTCCACCACCTATATCTTTTAACAGGTTATGGACCCAGGTGCGCGCAAAGGGCAATATTTTTGTGAAATTGAGCAGCGATAGTCCAAAACGTGTTTACGAGCAAATAGGTTATTCCGACCGCGTGGTAAAGTGAAAATTAACCTCAACGCCATAAACATGGAAAGTGAATCAATTCAGTGATAGTTTAAAACGTGTTTACGTGCAAATATAAGTGTTTACGTGCAAATAAAAAGGTTATTCCGACCGCGTGTGTAAAAGTGAAAATTAACCTCTACACATAAACATGGAAAGTGAATTACTACGTATTAACAAGTTACAAGGTAGCGAGAACTGGTATGTATGGAAATTTCAGATTATAGTTATATTGAAATCCTACAGCTTATGGAATGTAGTCAAAGGTGTACAAGTTATGCCCACTATGTTAGACAATAATGCATCTGTAGCCGAGAAAAAAGAATATGAAAAGAAGAAATCTGATTTCGAAAAGGCAGACGGAACAGCTCAGAGAGTAATTGTGACAACTCTGCTTGAAAAAACCATGATTCATCTTATGCATCTAGAAAATGCCAAAGAAATGTGGGAAAAACTTGTGTCTGTGTATGAGCAAAAATGCGAAGCATCTCTGCACATTCTTCAACAGCAGTGGCACTCATTTGTCAAGGATTTAGCTGATGATATGGCCACACACATTTCAAAGATTGAAGATTTAGTCTATCGACTTAAAAGCATGGGTGAAACTGTTGATGACAAGATGATAGTGTCAAAAATTCTGCTTACATTGCCAAAGAGTTTTAGTCATTTTCTGTGTGCATGGGAGTCAACAGCTGAGGCTGATCGTACAAAAACGAACCTCATTAATAGATTAAGAGTTGAAGAAATGCGAGTGAATGATACTGAAAAGACTGAAAGCAAAGCTTTTGCATCAAAATCTCAATATAAAGGCAAAGGTGCAAAACAGGGTATGTATAAAAACAATTCTAATAATGTGTTTAAACCAAAAGGGGATTGTTTTGTTTGTGGCAAGCCAGGCCATTGGGCTCGATATTGTAGATTCAGAAAATACAATAATAAAAGTGATAAAAATGACACAAGCAAAAAACGTGATACAACACAGGGAACTGCACTTATAAGTGAGGCCTTAGCATCTATTTTACAAGGCTCTAAAAAGGTTGACATGTGGTATAAAGATTCAGGTGCAACTGACCACATGACGCATCATCGAGATTGGTTTGTAGATTATAAACCATTAAATCAAGAAATCTTGGTGCGTATTGGAAATGGTGATTTTCTAAAAGTCTGTGGAAAAGGCAATATAAACATGAATACATTTGATGGCGAAAAATGGAATAAAAATCATTTAGCAGATGTATTATACGTTCCAGATCTTAGTTACAATCTTTTCTCGAGCTGTGTTGCTTTAGACAAAGGTCTAAAACAAATTGCAGATAATAAAGTGTGCAAATTTTTGAAAAATGGTCAAGTCATAGCTATGGGGTTACGCAAAAGACATAGTTTATTCAAGATGCAATTTGAAATTGAGCCTCCGAGCAAAAAACATGAAGAATTGAACACTAACTGTACTAATATTGCAGATACTTTGGAAACATGGCATCAAAAACTAGTGCATCAAAACTATCCTAGAGTTAAAAAGGTACTTGAACATTTTAGTGTTAAAATTAAAAACAACGACATGTTTTTGTAATGCATGTGCAATTGGAAAAGCTCATTACCTACCGTTTCCAATGAGTACTTCCGAAACCAGTGCATTGGTGAGTCATTGGTGAGATTATTCATGCAGATTTGTGTGGTCCAATGTCACAAAATTCTTTAGGTGGATCAAGATACTTTCTCCTCCTAAAAGATGATTTTTCTCATTATAGACATGTGTATTTTATTAATGCAAAGTCTGAAGCTCTTGCTTGCATGACTGACTTTGTTAAAAAAACAGAAAAACACTGTTCTAATGGGATAAAAATCATGAGAACTGACAACGGATTGGAATTTGACTGTGAAAATGTTTCCAAGTTGCTCAGTAACCATGGAATCACGCACCAGCGTTCAGTGGCATATACACCAGAACAAAATGGATCAGCCGAGAGGGAGAACAGAACAGTAGTTGAAGCAGCACGTACTATTCTGCACGCAAGAAAGTTCAAACAGACTTTTTGGGCTGAAGCAGTCAATACAGTGGTGTATGTATTAAATCGCACAAGTACAAGTTCAGTAAAGGATTTCACTCCTTACGAACTTTGGCATGGTCGTAAACCAAATTTAAAAGATCTACATATATTTGGAGAAATAGTGTACTCACACATTCCCAAGATCAAAAGGAAGAAGTGGGACGATAAATCTGAAAAGGGATATTTTATTGGATATGAAGACCACATTAAAGGATTTCGAGTTTGGTTTCTTCACCAAAAAAACAAGTAACTGTAGTACGTGACGTCATTTTCACAAATACATTTGAAAATGAAGAAGAAAATGATGAAAACAGGGAAGAATACACATCATTATTCTTACCCGATGAAAAGAAAGGTAAAGTTCCTGAAGTTGATCAAAACAACTGTTTTGTTGAAGATCATGATATCGTTCAAAATGATATAACTTCTGAGGATCAAGTGCAATCTGAAGAATCTGAAATAGCTGGTACTGAGAATGACCAGACTACAAACTACAGAAGCAGACTGCGCCAATCATCGACAATCAAACCTCCAGCGAGATATGCTGATTATGTTAACATTGATGACTGTTTTATTGCAGAAGGTACTGAACCTCTCAATTACCAAGAAGCTGTAAACAGTGATGATGCTGAAAACTGGAGTATTGCTATGAATGAAGAAATCGAATCTTTTTAAAAATCACGTATGGGATCTAGTTGAACCACCACCTGGGGCCAATGTCATGGGAAATCGCTGGGTCTTCAAGATTAAAAAGAATCCAAATGGAAATATTCAAAGGTACAAGGCAAGACTAGTTGCCAAAGGCTTTGATCAAAAGGCTGGAATTGATTTCAAGGAAACTTTCAGTCCCGTAGTAAGATTTGATTCAATTCGAATGATTTTATCTATTGCAGCAACAGAAAAACTCAAACTGAAGCAGTTTGATATCAAAACTGCTTTTCTAAATGGTGAGATTGAACAGAATGTATATATGAAGCAACCAGAAGGTTTTTCAAATGGAACAAATCAAGTCTGCAAGCTGCTTCGGAGCATATACGGACTCAAACAATCCTCCAGATGTTGGAACCAGAGGTTTACCAAATTTCTAAAGAAGTACGGACTTGAATCCACCAAGGCAGATCCATGTATCTTCACTAGCACGAATAAAGATCGAAGGCCGAGTTTGGCCATCTATATTGATGATGGACTAATTGCGGCTAAAAACCAAGATGATATCAACAATCTAATCCATGCACTAAAAAAGGAATTTGAGGTTACTGATGACCAGGCAAATATATTCCTTGGGTTGCAAATTGAAAGACACCAGGATGGATCAATATTCCTCCATCAAACCGCGTATGCAGAAAAGGTAATCAAAAGGTTTAGGATGCAGAATGCAAATCCAGTGACAATCCCTGCAGATCCTCATGAAAAGACATGCACTGATGCTCATAAAAATCTGAACACTGGAATAGTCAATGCACCTTATGCAGAAGCTGTTGGAAGCTTGCTTTACCTATCAAATGGTACCAGGCCAGATTTGTCGTTTGCTGTTAATAAGGCAAGTCGCTATCTTCAAAAACCTACCAAGCTTCATTGGAATGCTGTGAAACGAATCCTCAAATACCTAAAGGGAACTCTGGACTACGGTCTAAAGTTCGAAGGAGATATTAATACTCATTTGCAAGTCTATAGTGATGCAGACTTTGCTAGAGAAATTGAAACTCGCAAGTCTACTTCTGGATATTTAATCAAACTAGGATCAAGTGTACTTACCTGGAGTTCTCAACGACAAGCCACAAGAGCATTGTCTGCAACCGATGCTGAATATATGGCAGCGTGCCAAGCTGTTAAAGACATAATGTGGCTAAGGAAACTTATGAACGACTTATGCATCTTCAAAAGCAGAAAAACAACTCTGTACATGGACAATAAAAGTGCAATTCAACTGATCAAGAATCCAGTCTTTCACAAGAGGACTAAGCACATTGACGTCCAATACCACTATATAAGAGAAAAGTTTGAAGAGAAGGTCTTCAATCTAGAGTATGTCAACACCAAGGATCAGACAGCAGATATCCTCACCAAGCCACTTCCACGCCCAGTTTTTGAGTTACATCGGTCAATCATTTGTAAAAATTTTAAATAATTTTTATGCAGAGACTTTTTATATATATTACATAAACAAGGGAAGTGTTGAATAAACATTAAGTATCAGTTAAAAGTGATGTTTATGAAATATAAATAATGATTCGAATATTATATACTTTGTGATTATAAAAATGAAGTTATATGTTCACTAGTGCCAACTTGAAAAACGTAAGATGTAACTAGGTCATTGTAGTTGTTAGTGCGTGTGTATTGTGTGAGCACAGCTGATGCGTTGGTAATTTCTAATAAAACCCATTTATATTTGATATATCGCTCAGTTAATTGTCCACCACCTATATCTTTTAACAGTTATTTACGAATTTCTTATGTCAAAGACTATTTACGTTATGCAAGGGTCAATTTATTTAATGTGTAAAGCCTTCAAGTATTTTATTTGTAAACAACATTTGATTAATAATGTATTTATTTATATTGTATTTTGTATTTATGCTATCTCATGGGCCATCTATCGGTGCGCCAATATTCATGTACCATGTATTGTCACATTTTTCAGGTTTGCAACTTATTAATGTATACTTGTATGTTTTCAAGCAACCTTGTTTTTTGCTGTAACCTATGTCAAAATCGCCCGATTTTGGGCGGGCAGTATGTTAAACCATTGTATCTGTTTACTTGCTCGCGCGCAATCAACCCATGCACTTACGTCATTCGTTGCAGTCTAGCTCGCTTCGGCCAGCTGCTGCGATAGTTTAGTTAAGACTCAGCTTCTCATCCGTACACTACACTCTTACATTTGCTAGCAACGGCAATGTAAATTTTATTAATGTAACTTCCCGTTACAATTTTTTTCCTCTCTTATATTCGTTGTGTCTTGGAAATCTATGCCACACGTAATTGTATTTTGGCATGTACGCCACATGTAATTGCATGGGCCTGCGCTTCTTTATATAATTTTCAATAAATGTTACTTAACTCAATTACCATACAGTCCACTTCTTCATTCAAAAACACAGTTCCGATTCCTATACCAGCAGCACTTCGCATTGCAATACTAACTCTAGAAATTCTCGAGAGCGTTGAGCATGCAACAGTGAGAAATATTTAAAGTGCGTTTTTTCGGGAATTTGGATAATTTATATGATACTTAACAACTTCGTAGACTTGGGTTAATCAGTTGGTCTGGTACAAAGGACTGTAGCTGCAATAGTATTCAATTTTCAATTATTCGGGCTTCTGGCATCTTTTTCAATTTACTTGGATTAATTTATTCACTTCGTTTTGAATTAAAAGGTCTTCGCCATCTGTTAATTGGTTTCAGTCATAGTCTGCCTCCTTCTCGTTCAAATTTTGGTAATTTGGTTAACTTTTATAACATTTTAAATGAAAAAATTGGTTGTTCAAATTTTGGCTTCTGTTTTCCAAGAGCGTCACTTTACGATTAACGATATTCAACGGTAAATCCGTACTTAACGGTGGTTGCTATGGTTACTCAATAAAATCTGATTGGGTAATAAGGCATAAATCCATTGTTATCAAAATTTGAACTCTTTTCAAAATCCTCATATATCTTCTGACTGTCTTCATTCCATTACCTTCCTTCCTAAGTATTAATTATTAGCACTGTTATTTGTATTTTCTTCCAAAGATTATTTTGGTATCCCACAAGATTGGGTTATTTCATGTTTTATAAGTTTACAATTATTTTAATATTTCCTAATTACATTTCTCTGTTTATTTAACTCCTTATTTTAATATTTTGCTTTTAATAAGATTTACAATTTATCCTTGGTTGATTAGTCACCTTGGATTTGTTAATTACTTGGTTATTTTCGTACAATTAGTATTTGTTGGTGTTTGACAGTTAGGCCTTTCTCAAGTCTAAGTAGCCATTACTGATTTTTGATTATTTCATATACATTACATCTCATTTTAGCCTAGAGCTTTGTTTTGTTCTTATAACTATGTTTATTATCTATTGATGTGTTTTGGTTCTGTTTTTGTGTGATTTGTATGTTACTATTTACTAACTGGTTTTCTCGTTTTCTAAATCAAACATTGCTTTCTTTTCTTACTTATTTACTCCGCCAATGTCAACAATATGGCTATTAATTACTATTTTTTCATCACATAAAATACAACATTTAGGTCTATGGTTGGTATAATTACCCCAGCCATATCCTATTCATAAGTTTGTTTAAACAATTATTTAACACTTAATATCTAATACTGGTGTACAATTCATTACCATTGATTTATTTTTTGGGTGATAAACAACCTCACCTCTATTGAACTTGCTTCAATAATCATCCCTTATAACATGGGTGTTTATTGAGTGTTTTAAACTTCTTATTATATAAATACTCTTTGCCTTCACTCCATGGTAACTCTATCTGATTACATTTTCATCGGGTTCTCACCTTTAAATTCTACTATATACTTTTAAACTCTATAATAAGATTCTTTTCTAATCTATACAGTTAATATCACTCTTCAGTGTTCATTACTACTCAATTAATGGTTTATTTTAAATACTATTCTTAAAAACTTTCTTAAATATTATTGTTCACTATTAAACCTTTAGTGTTTGTTATTTTTACTAAGTGTTTATCTTAGCTTTCACTATTTTTCCTATTGCTATCATTGACAATATTTATATCTACTCATCACCTGCACTTTTTAAATTATCTCGTGTTTATTATAATTTACTTAGTGTTTCTTTTTCTATCATTTCACTTTAGGGTAATTTCACTTTCACTATGTTAAATTCCGTATACTTCTCACTATTTCAATATCTCTCTCTTTCTCTACACATATTATATATTCTTATTAATATCATGTCCTTCTCTAATACTAACTTACATGTACATCTAATTCTTTGGCTAGTGTATTTTTAGCTATCGTGTTTTATTAATGACTAATTACAATTGTCACTGAATCAATACTAACATTTATTTTTTATATTGGTTCTTTACCGGTTTCATTTTCTTTATTATATTTGATTGTATTATTTCTCCCTTCTTATTCCTTGTCTGTGTTTTCTCGACTTGTTTCATTTTATTTTCTTCATCGTTGGTTTGTTCCCTCTTTGTTCTCATTTTTCTTCTCCTTCACTTCTCATCTTGTTTACTTTTGTTTTGGTTCTTACCTGGCCAATCTCTGGGGTTGGGTCAAAGTCGTTTGTCTGTCAGTCTAGTCTGTGAATTTCTTTAATAATCACTTCTAGTTTATCATTCTTCCTCCTTCTTTCTTAATTACATTTTATATTTTTATTCTCTTCATTATTTGTTTAATAAAATATATTATTTTTTAGCATTTCTTACATACTTATTGTCATCAAATATGTTCTGAATATGATGTTATACAGTTCATTTTTTTTTTCTTTGAATACTCCATATTCTTTATAATTTTATATATTTGTCTTAGCAGGTCTTGCTCGGTTCTATTTTTGTTTATTTGAATTGGTCTCCTTTCTAAATCTCTTGTATTATTTATTCTTGCTTTCACTTTATTTGTTTATTTTGTTCATCTCATATATTTTCTAAATATTATTGTAAGTTTATTGTTCTTACTATTTAGGATTTTTTTTCTCTATTTTACCTCATATGTTATCTAAATAATAGCGTAAGGTGATCTTACATATTTTTTTGAATTTTGTGATTTTATTTGTTTTTATGCGTTCCACTTGTCGGCCGTTTCTTCTTCTTCATCGATTTCTTGTCTCCCTCCCTGAGGTGTGTTGGATTGGTTTCCATTGTTTCTTGAGGGAATCCAGAGTTCTGGTGGGTTACGTTTATTGTATGCTATTCGGAAATTCTCCGCAGGATTGTCGCTGAAAGGTATCCAGTCATAATCTTCATTTTCTTGTTGGTTACTCCCGGGTGGTGCATCCCTTCTCTGGTTATCGCTTCCGGATCTGGCAACTTCAATGTTATTATTCCGTTGTACATTTTCAAAATTCTCCTCCCTTGGGTGCTGGTTATCGCTCTGGGCATTATATTGATTGTTGTTATTGTATCGGTTTCGGTTATTCTGGTTGTTGTTTTGGGGTTTGTTATTGGACGGATTGTAATTTGGTGTGTTCTGGTTCTCATCCCAATGGTTGTATTTTAAGTTGACCATTCGGTTGCGCCTATATTGGCCATCATTTTCATGGTCCTCCAATAAGATTGCCATGCCTTGAATAGTTTTTAATTGGCCCTGTCTTCTTGCTTTTTGGACCGCATCCTCATAACGGTACCCCAACTGTATCACCAATGACTCCTCCGGTATCCTCGGTTTCAAATTTCTGGCTAAGCACACTTTACCTAGAAAGTACGAAGTGAGGGTGTGTCCCGCTTGCGGTTCGTACCTTCCGTTGCTTATATCATTTCTTACCACGTTTTGGGTTGACTCTGACCAATATTTATCGCGGAACTGCATTTTGAATTCTTGATTGCTGTTTATCTCTGGTCTGGTGGCCGTCCACCAATTGTCGTGGGTGTCCCTGAACATCTCGTCAATCAAGCTTCGCACCGTTGTCCATCTATTTTCCCTGTTCTTCTCAATCAGTTCCTCCACTCTTTTGAGGAATTCCATAGGGTTGCGCCGGTAGCTGCGAAAGTTTATTATCTCCCGGTTCTCACTGGTTATTATGTGGGTGTTGTTGCAGGGTTTCTCTCCAAGTGTGTCCAGCTCGTCTTGCATTTGTCTTTCCCGTTGGCTAATTCCCTGGATCTTCTCCTTGTTTTCTTTAATCTGCCCATCCACTTGGTTGAGGTTGGTATATACCCTTTCCACCCTCTCACTTACATCAGTTTGTATTTCCTTGTGCTTCTCCTCCAGCTTTTTGAGCACCTCCTGTTTATTTTTTGTGCATTCTATGGTGGTTATTTGATGAAGTTCCTCAAATCTATTTTTTCCTTCCTCCTCGACGTCGCTTATTTTGTTTATTAACTCCCCACGGACTTGTACTACTGCTTCATTCGTTTCGGTGATAGTTTGTTTGATTTCTTCTCGACATTCTACCAACTGTTGTCTCAACTCATCTTTGGTATTCTCGCTATTTTCCTTCAATTGCCCTTGGAGTGTTTGATTATTATTTTTGATCTTATTATTCAATATTTCCAGATCCTTCTTGATCTGTCTCTTTAACTCCTCACTCTTCTCTTCTAAGATCTCTTGGTTTCTCTTCAAGACTTCATGGTTGCTTTCCATTTTATTATTCAGAAGTTCTATGTCCTCCTTGAGTTGTTTCTTTAACTCTTCACTATTTTGTCTGAAGAATTCCCTGTCTTCTTTTCTTTGTTCGTTAGTTTCTTCCTTATTTCTGTCGAATTTCTCGTTTATTTTTCCCTCCATCTGTTTAAAATTTTCGTCATTCCTGTCGAATTTTTTATTCATACTACTCATTAATTCCATGATTTTTAGTAGGTTCGGGTCTCCCCTAATTTCTTCCTTGTCACCCTCCTGTTGTTCCTTCTCACTGTCTTGAATTGGGTTTTCTGGTTGGTCCCCTTGGGCATCCTCTTCGATTATTTCTTCAATCATTTCCATTTCTTCTCCTTCGGTATTCTCAGTCCTCTCCTTAGATTTTCCCCTGGTGATCATAAAGTGTTTCATAATTTTTTGTAACTGCCACTAGTCTTTAATTCTAGCCACACTAGTTGGTCGCCAATTTGTAACGTTTGAATCTGTATGTGGTTTTTAAATGTGTATTTCGTGTGTTCGCCTCACATGTTGTAGTCGTTACTTTAGGTTTATGCTGACGATGTCCGTCGCGAGCTCACGAATTACCAGTACTCGCGAGTGGGAACCTTACCTGTTCTTTAATATGTGGTTGTATTTCCCGGGTGGCGCCAAATTGTTTAATCTGAATGGGTAGTAAGAAGAATGTTGATCCGTCACGTTAGGACCAAATAAAATGTTATGTTGATCTGCGGCCGAGCGGACCGCGTAAAAATGTGTTGTATGTCGGCACGTATGCCTTTTTCCATCAGAAAGAATGAAACTTGGTGTGTTATCGCCAGGATGCAAAATGATAAAGATAGTGGACTGTATTAATAGATTTATTAAGTTTCTCCGTTTCTTACACTCAACTCATAGTAGTAAGGTTGGCTAATGCTGAAGATTAAATTTTAAGAAACTGATTCGGAAATGAACCTACATTTTGATGCGGCACAAATGTGTGCACTTAGTTATATCGAAAACGTGGAGGCCTAAGGCCTAAATAATTGTCGCGACAACAAGAAATGAGAATGACAGAGTCAGGCAGCAAACGTAAGAACGTCCGCTGCCGGCCAAGGCTCGTAGCACTGTAACGTTATAAAAACGAGATAAGAACGATTCAGAAAGCGTACAGATTAGCCAACCTACAAATACGAAAATTACCACACTACTGTCCACTGAAAACAATAAAAAAATAGGATATTATTACATAAACACCACCAAAATCAGTAAAATTCCATTTTCAAATCAACGAATAAGGCCTTTTCGAAATATTAAAATTTCATTCTCAGTTCGTATACTGTAATGTTCCTGTTATGATGTTATTCTGTAAATGTATAATTGCTGTTAACTGTGTCTACTACCTCTCACTGTACTTCATTTTGAACTTTCCACTGCCATCATTTCTCTTCGTTATTTATGTAGAGCATACAAATACATAAATAACGAAGAGAAATTACATCAGGAACTGAACATCATAAAAGAAATAGCAATAGAAAATGGATATGACAGCAAATTTATAAACAAATTAAATAAAAAAATATAAGGAAAAAACAATATTAAATAATAGAACAAAATTGGACAGGATAAATGCATGCAAAAAAGAAGAACATGTAACATACCTAACTTACAAATACACATATCAAGATCTACAATACATTATAAGGAATACAAAATTGGATAAACATAAATATAAATATGCATACAAACCAAATAAAAGTATATATAATATAATAATGAATAGAAAAGACTGTGATATATTCAAATTATGTGGAATATACAGAATAAAATGTAATAACTGTGACTACATATACATCGGAAGAACACATAGAAATTTCAAACAGAGATTTATGGAACATTTCAGAGCTTTTAATAATAAAAAAACGGGAATCTCCAACATAGCAGATCACCTTATTAGTATGAATCATAGTATAACAAATATAACCAACAATATGGAAATAGTGGAAATAAACAATAATAAAAATGATATTATACAGTTAGAAAAATTATATATATACCTTCATAAACAATATGACAAATTGATGAATCAACAGACAATATTTGAAAATGATCAATTGTTTCAATACATATCTGGCTTGGTTTCACCCAATAATGATGGCAGTGGAAAGTTCAAAATGAAGTACAGTGAGAGGTAGTAGACACAGTTAACAGCAATTATACATTTACAGAATAACATCATAACAGGAACATTACAGTATACGAACTGAGGATGAAATTTTAATATTTCGAAAAGGCCTTATTCGTTGATTTGAAAATGTAATTTTACTGATTTTGGTGGTGTTTATATAATAATATTATAACAAGTCAGTGGCATAATGTTTGGCAAAATAAAAAAATAGGACTATTGAGCGTTCGTTCTATGACGGTATGGTGAATTCAAATTACTCCCGCCACGTGCGGGTTGATAAATATTGCTGGTAGTTCGCAGAATTTCTGATGCCTAGCGCTTACCGTCACTGTCGCTCATTGCTAATGTAGAAAAATCATATAATACAATTTCCTATGAAATAAAGAACAGTGGTTACAACTCTGTACTAGTTTATTTACTTGTGATTAGTTGTTATTCAGTATTATACAAAATTATATATTGTTTTTAAACAAATTTGCTCCGACAGTATTAAGACAATTAATTCTCAAGGTTTGTGGAATGCTTCAGAACGATTTAGTCAGACATGGCGTCTACAACAGTTTATTTTATTTCGTTCCATAAATCTGGGTCCTTGTGGTTACGAAAAAATATTGATATGATTACAATAAAGTAGACTACCTTACATTACTGGTACTTATATACTATAAGGTGTAATTACAATTTGTTCCTGAAATGTTAAAAAGTGTGTGTCAAAAGTTCGTAATTTTTATACAGGTTATTTTCTAGTTTCATATAAATTTAGTGTTTTATTTTTAATTAATCCTTGAAAGAAATTAGATTATCAGTTCGTAGTGAGAGTTAATAGTGTTTTGAGAAAAAGTTAAAAAGAATTTATTCCATAAATTCGGGTAATTCAGCAATACTTATCAAATCTGTTGACTTAGGGTGAAGCGTTATTCAGTTCGAATTAGGTTGGGTCATCCTTTGTCATCAATCTTCCATCATTTGGGAATGTAATTAAACCTGGCGTCTTTTTCGTATATGTTGGTCGAAATTATTAATTTTGGAATTTAATAATCTGATCTGTGGCCTCGGTTGAATGGACTAGTTCCTCATCAGACTGCTTGGTTCTTCAAGTTAGTAATTTTGGTTACTTTTTATTGTTTTAAATTAAAATTTGACTCATTTATGGCTTGGTGTCTATTCGTCTTAGGCTTCAATAATGGACTAACTGTTTATAACGGAATAATCATAAATAACGTTCCGTTGTTATGGCAACTAACTGCCTCTCATTGGCTATTCATAACTTAAGCCCATTGTTATAATATTTGAATTTTTATTCAAAATGACTAAATATCTTCTGATTGTTATTATTCAGATAGCTGGGTTTGCTTATGTATTGATGTTTTGACAATTATGTTGATATTATGTAATTACATTTCTTTCTTATTTTATGTCCTTAATTTATTTTTTACATCTTAATATGATTCACTAATTATCATTAATTAGTTACTTGCCTTGGATTTTCTAATACTATAGTTACTTTCTTATACTTTGTTGATTTTGGATTTATACAGTTAGGCATTTTATAGGCCTAAGTAGTAATTGCCTATATTTTCTTATTTTACATAAATTAAATATTATTTTACCTTTATACATGTTTTGTTTTGTGTCACAAATGATTTGTTTACTTTTGGAATTGATTTGGCTTGTTTTATAATAATTGTAAGTTCTCATTATTTTACCAAATTATGGCCTGTCTATTGTTTTCTAACTGGCTTGTCCAGTATTATTAAGTTCGTAAGAATTTATCTCTTTACTTTATAACTTGTCTATTATTTATAAAACATAACACAACATTTAGGTTTATGGTCTGTATACCCCTTTCAGCCATATTCCTTCTCATAAACTTAATTGAACAAATCTTTTAACAGTTACTATGCTAATCTTGTTTATATTTTGTTTATTCTTATTTATTTTTTGGTGACTAACATTATCACACCATTTACTTTATTTACCTAATTATCCCTTTGAACATAGGATGTTTTACTTATTTTGATTTTCTATTTTTTAGTATATTTTTCTTTTCTAAACTTTACTATCTAACCATGGTAACACTAATACTTTGACTCCTCATGGGATTTTTTCCCTGAATACCATTGTATTCCTAATCTACAATCACTCTTAATCCTAATAACAACAATATTCTTATTTTCTAGCACTTTTCACCATTAAACTGTAGTGTTTATCACTGGTTTTTAGGTGTCTATACCTATCAGTAGGGTTTTTACTTCCATATTCCTTAAGGAATGGAAGTATGGTGATGGCAAAAAAAATCGTGTTCGAGATTATTGCAGATTCTGATTCTACTACACCCAAAACATGAAAAAAAGTCGTTTTCCGAAAAGTGTCTGTGTGTGTGTCTGTCTGTAGATTTTTTTTCTATGGCAAACGATAACTGCCGCAAATTAAAACAATCAAATAATTTTTTGCATACAGCCCTGATTTGTAGAGTACTCGCGACCTATTGTTTTTGGTGAAGATCGGTTGAGGGAAAGGGGTAGTTTACCAGCAACGGTTTTTTTTAATCAAGGGTAATTTTGTTTGTTTGGCAAACGATAACAGCCGCAAATTCAAACAGAATCAAATAATATTTCGCATACAACCCTGAATTGTAGAGCTCTCAAGATTCGTTCATTTTGGTAAAGATCGGTTAAGGGAAAGGGGTAGTTTACCTGCAACGTTTTATGTTTTAACAAGGGTATTTTCTATGGCAAACGATAACAGCCGCAAATTCAAACATAATCAAATAATGTTTTGCATACTGCCCTGAATTTTAGTGTTCTCAAGACCTATTGTTTTTGTTGAAGATCGGTTACGGGAAAGGGGTAGTTTACCTGCAACGGTTTTTTATCAAGGGTAATTTTTTTCTATGGTAAACGATAACAGCCACAAATTCAAACAGAATCAAATGATTTTTTGCATACAGCCCTGTATTGTAGAGTTCTCAATACCTATTGGTGTTGGTGAAGATCGTTTAAGGGAAAGGGGTAGTTTACCTGCAACGTTTTATGTTTTATAAGGGTATTTTCTATGGCAAACGATAAGAGCCGCAAATTCAAACAGAATCAAATATGTTTTTGCATACAGACCTGTTTTGTTGAGTACTATAGACCTATTGTTTTTGGTGAAGATCGGTTAAGGGAAAGGGGTAGTTTACCTGACACGTTTTTTGTTTTATCAAGGGTATTTTATATGGCAAATGATAACAGCCGCAAATTCAAACAGAATCATATAATATTTTGCATACAGCCCTGAAATGTACAGTTCTCAAGATCTGTTGGTTTTGGTGAAGATCGGTTAAGGGAATAGGGTTGTTTACCAGCAACATTTTATGTTTTATCAAGGGTAATTTTTTTTTTTGACGAACGATAACTGCCGTACATTAAAACAGAATCAACTACTCTTCTGCATACCTTTTTGAATTATACAGAACTCAAGGTCTGTTGATTTTGTTGAAGATCGGTTAAGGGAAAGGGGTAGTTTACCTGCAACGTTTTATGTTTTAACAAGGGTATTTTTTCTATGATGAACGATAACTGCCGTAAATTCAAAAAGAATCAACTAATGTTTTGCATACAGCCCTGAATTGTATAGTTCTCAAGACCTATTGTTTTTGGTGAAGATCGGTTAATGGAATAGGGTAGTTTACCAGCAACGTTTTATGTTTTATCAAGGGTGTTTTCTATGGCAAACGATAACAGCCGCAAATTCAAACTAAATCAAATAATTCTTTGCATACGGTCCTGAATTGTAGAGGTCTCAATGACTTTCGGTTTTGGTGAAGATCGGTTAAGGGGAAGGGGTAGTTTACCTGCAACATTTTACGTTTTAACAAGAGTAAAGTACTTGAAAATTTATTTAAACTTTTTGAAACAAACGATAACAGCCGCAAATTCAAACAGAATCAAAAGATTATTTGCATACAGCCCTGAATTGTAGAGGTCTCAATGACTTTCGATTTTGGTGAAGATCGGTTAAGGGGAAGGGGTAGTTTACCTGCAACCTTTTACGTTTTAACAAGAGTAAAGTACTTGAAAATTTATTTAAACTTTTTGAAACAATGGTAATTGTTAAAAATAAAATAATTTTGTTGCCAGGCAATAAAATTATAATTTTTTCATTTTAATGTAATATAATATTTTTCATTTAATACAGCAATAAAAAGGCAGGTAAGACACAGCCTGGCTGTTTGGCTGAAAATGATTTTAAATATAAATCTTAGAATATGGAAGTCATGTATGGTTCTCCATACCGATATTTATTTATTTTGGGGGTTTACACTGGCACTTTGCACTTTTTTATAGTATTTGAGTGTTACTAGTGGGTGTTCCCTAACATTAATTTCTCTTTTCTCACTTAATCATGTTCACTATCTATCTATCTCTCACTTCATAATGGTTAGTTATACTGTTAACAAGTTTCATATCATTATAGAATTATTTATAACATTTAATCTCTATTTCTTTAGTTAGTGTACTTTAGTTTGTCATTACTTTATTTGATTTTAATAATTATCATTTACATTTATTATTTATTTGATTCTAATAATTATCATTTGACTTTACTAGTTCTCATTTCCTTTTCTATATCATTTGTTTGTGTCTTATTGTATCTTCTCATTTTATTTCATTTATATTTTGTTTGTTTCCTTTTCATTTACCTTCTCATTTTATTTCATTGAGTCAATCACTTGGGTTGGGTCATAGTCCTTTGTCGTGTCATAGTCATTTTATTTTCATTAGTTTAAACATTTAATATAGTTGATTCATAGTTTTTTCCCTGGTATTGGGGTGGCTTTTTTGTGTTGTAACATAATGCCTCTCATTCAAAATTGATCATTTTGGTAAAACACTAGCATAGTTTTTTATGAAATTATCAGTTATATATAATTGTTTCCTTTTTCTTCTTGTTTACTTCTTCTTTCTTGTTTGTCTTCTTACTTGTTCCACTACTTTTTATTTAGTTATTTTTTAGATCTGTTTTTTTTCTTATTTCCATTAGTGCGTTCTCCCTGTTATATAATTTCCCTAACTTTTAGTAGCTGGTTTCTTCCATTACTACCCTTATTTTTTCTGAGATCAGAGGAACATCATCTCTGCTCAGTTAATTGATTGCTGGACCTATTCTCAGTCAATCTTAAATACCTTTTTGTCATCTTGTGACTTTCATTAATAATAATATTTTGGGGATTGTCCACTTCATGGTTTTTTAGTCCATTCAGAATTTAAAACACTTAAGTATTAGAGAAGGTATGAATTTATAATGGTGGTTCTATGAAGTCTGATTATTTTTGTAGTATTTATAAATGTTTTAGCAGAGACCACGTGCTCGTCAGTCAATCTTTTTGTGAACCTAAACATGCAAGGTAACCCAGAAAATTGTTTAAGCATAATATGTGTGATTCCTGTATAACATGGGGGAAATTTAGAACTCAAATTAAATGCCCGAAGGGTGATTTGACTGTAGTTACTGATCCGCTGTTGCTATATTGAAGTTAAAGTAACGTGTGTGATCTGAGTGCTTGGACGAAGGAATGTTGGGGTGGTGTGCGTACGTATATATGTTGGAATCGAGTATACAGTAAACATTTTCACATGTTTCTCCACCTAGTCGAGGGGAAAGAGGTCCAGGTCATGGGCACGCTTCATCTACGCCCATCCGCAGAGCCTGCGTAAGAAACCCCCAACACCGTCACGCCATCCGGCCTCGTCTTTCACACACCACGAAAATGCAGGAACGTCTGTAGTGCCCGCCGAAAGATCAGGTGGGAAAATTCCATTATGTAACTGAAATCACACTAGAAGTGCTCAGCAGATTGTCAGGCAACACACATGCTAAAATCTATACCTCAATATTGAACTCATGTTAACATTACTGAACATGTTTAGTGAAAACATGATGAAGTGTGGACATTACTGACTAGGTTATAAGTAACCTACAAGTACTTATAAGTATTTGTGCTTTGATTTATATAGAGCCATGGGTTACCTTTCAATTACTTAAATATTTAATTTGTAATGGGGCAAAAGGGGGGGGTTTATTTTATTAAATATTTGTAACAATTTATTTCATATGCGTGGCCAGTCACAGGTTGAATCTAAGTCGTAGCGAACAAAGAACGGTGATGAAACAATTACAATGGAATGTGCGTCGCACACAGCGTCGTAATTCTCAGAACGGCAAAACAGTGTAATGCGCCCAAACGCACTAACATCGGCGGAGCGCATACCCACGCTAAGCAAAAGGTGCACAATATGGCCCAGAGACAATATTTTTCGCCACGTGCATCGGAGGTGACGGAAACGAAACTAAGTCACGCCTACTACTGTGACGTAAACCACTGAACACCAAATTTCATCAACGTCCAACACACGAAAATTCCATGTGTCGTGTGTGCAACTAATGAGACTTTGACAACGAAGGCTGTGTGCAGCGACGAAATTTGTTCGCAGGCATTGCAGTGATGACCGCCCGCAAGTAGTGTCAGTCGGTCAGCAGCATACGTTCAACCTAGTCAGACGTGATAATCGTAGCCTCGGAATTTCGGTAGGCCGAAGCGAGTAAAGTAGCTGAAGCCTACCGAAACTTAGTGATGTGTACTAAAGAAGATTAATACGAAGGAAGAGATAGATACGGTGGGCACATGAGTTAATCGATTCCAAGAAGACAGTTCGTGGGGAGACGGAAAAGTGAAAGTGAACTACGAGTGATGGCGGAACCCGGGGAATAGCACGTGCAGTTAAGTACAGTGACAAATTTAGTCGTGGGCCAAACGTTTCAAATAAATTTGAATTAATGCTAAAGAGATCTCTTTAAAATGGGGTTGTCAATTGTATGCAAGAGAATATGAATGCGCAAATACTGGGTTGTAATTAATAAATATGTAATTAAGTTAATTAACACGTAGGTAGAAGTGTAGGGGTTTCTATTAAATTTTAAACATTAATTTGCTCATGAAAAAGAATGTAGAGAAAGACGTAGGTAATGATTCATAAATGAAAAAGATTTAATAAATAAGACTTGTTTTACGTAATATAGCCATGTGTTAGTTTAGTTATTTCGTCATTACCACTTCCTAATGTTCTGTGCTGGCAGATTCGTCTAACGTTCCCGGATTTCTTCTGAATTATCGTTGGGGGGTAGTCAGATTGCAAAATTTATCCCGTTTTAATTAAGGTAGAGTATAAAGGTTTCCATATCTGTCCTTCAAAGATATTGGTGGCGACTCTGGACTTCTGATTGGTGTTTTATAAAAAGGTAAGTAAGTGAAAAGATCGCAGGTAAGTTTCTGGCAGTATTTCTATTTATTTATTTCAATTAAGTTTGTTTCTCAACAATTGGCGACCCTGCCAGGATCCTGATATAATTTTATACGAGGTAGACCTATTTTAAAGGACAGAAAGTAGGAATTGGTAACGGCGTATTTGTAAAATTAATCGTATATAATTACGTTGTGCAAATTAGGTTATGTTTTGGTAGCGTAAATATTGGGTTTATTTCCAAGTAATAATAATGATTTTATGTAGTGGGTATTTATAGTTTATATGTATAATTATTGAGCAATAGAGGGGTTGTAGTTTTACAAAAGGTGTATAAATAAATTTTGAAGTACGAGTATAAATATGGGCGAAGTACGAGAGAATGATATGGGTTTCGCGTGGGACGAGTGGGAAAGCGAATTTAGAGGGGTTGTAGGTGAAATGACAGACGAGGAGTGGGGTAATTTAGATAACAATTTAACGCGGATGGAAGAACAAGAAGAGGGAATATTCGCAGAAATTAAAAAACATAGTGAGATGACAAATAATAAAGGTAAGATAGTTGAAGTAATAGTGGTAGAAAATAAGGCAGTAAATAGGCCTAGTGATAATGATGATAGTGTGGTGGTGGTAAATAAAGGTAGAGAGACAGACCAAGTTAACAAAAATAAAGACGATCAGGTGGCAGACAATGAGGTAAATAATGATAATATGAGTGAATCTGATTGTAAGATGAGTGTAATGGATATGTTGCGAATAATTAAGAAACTAGTAGAAGAAAGGGGGGAATTGATAAATAAACGGTTTGATGATATGTTTACAGAAAATAGTGCTAGTTTAAGTGCTGTGAAGATAAAAAACAAGGTAGGGGAAGTGAATACAAATGACAATCAGAAAGAGGTTAGTTTAAGTGCAAACAAGGTGCTAATTGACAAGGTAAGTGGAAATAATAGTGATAACTATAATCATAATGGGGTCAGTTTAAATGTAAAACAGGTGGCAATAAACCAGGTGAGTAATAATGTTAGTTATGATAACGTTAACAAGAGTGAAGTATTAGTGAATCAAAATAGTGTAGATATCTTGAGTAATAGTGGTGGTGATAATGAGAGTAGAAAGTTAGTTGGTGTTAGTAACGGAGTAGTAATTAGTGTTGATGAAATTGAGAGAGAGTGTGATGAAAGGTTAGGGTGGCAAAGGGCAAATTTTCCCCGTGATGTAAGTGGAGTAAGGACTCCGCTAGTAGTGATTTTTGAGGACAGAGTTTCCTCCAGAAGTTATATGGAAGACAAGGTGTCTTCAAGCAGTCCCCTAATTTTTTGTAAACCTGGAAAAGCCAGGAAGTGGTATAGTAAGTTTGTTGTGCCCTTTGCATGGAGTGAAGTAGGTCAGTGGTGTTGTGACAGGTATTGTGATGAAAGCGATTATGAGAGAGAGAAAGAGTTAGAGTGGTTCAAGATAAATAGAGGTTATGGAGAGCTGATAGAGAAGATGAATATTAAGAGAATTATGATAAATAATGTAGACATACCTTGTGCAGTAGTAGACAATGATGATATTGATGATAAATATGTACCTGTAGGAAGAATTAGTGTACTTGTAGTGGAGGAATATGATGAGAAAATAATTTACCTGGGTGTAACAACAAATACTGACGGAGACTGGACCAAATTAACCAATATTGACCAGGTTTATGAAACAATAAGATGGAAGATGAATGACAAAGAGGTAAAGGTGTATTATAATAATAATAATTATAATAAATTGAGTACAAGTAAGAAGGAGAAATGTTATAAAAAGGTACGACTATTACACGACGATGGAGGGTAAATTAAAAAGATCAGGGTATGGACATTTTAAACATTTTAGTTTATGGTTCTGACCTTGCTGATTTTTGGAAATGAAGTGTGGTAAAATTGAACGATTAATGACGAATAATTTGGAAATAATTGATAGTGAAACTAATTGTGTGTATTGTAAGATGTAATGTAAACTATGTGTGTAGGTAATTGTTTTAATAATAATAATAATAATAATAACATTTTGCAGTCTAAATAAACAACAAAAATAATTTTGAAGAGAATAACAAACGAATTGTAATTATGGTAATTGGTGAAAGTAATTAAAAATGTTGTACTTCAATAATTGATTTAATTAAAATAATTTGAGATGTTTAAATATTTTGATTGATTTCAATATTATATAATTGAATTTTTCTAATAAATTGAAATTATTATATGAGATGTGAATTTGTCAATAATTAATAAATAAATAAATGTTAAATTGTTTAGTATGGAATAACATTGTTGTTAAAATGTTGCAGAAGGTACAGGGAGTTACTGATATTTATATTTGAGTGTTATGACAGGGTATGAGTGAGGTACTGTGAGTATAAATTTTATAATACAAGCCATATAGAGTAAAATGTTTACAGGTGTTGAAAATATTAAACTCTATGATGAAACTAATGTGAGATAATTTTGCTAAATAGAAACATAGTCAAAAGGTAGTAATAACTGAAGTATGAGATAAAATAAATGTTAATAATAAATTTGAAATTTTTGAGGAATCTAATTGTAGTAGGTGATAAATAATGAAATGATATATTAAAGAATTAATAAAAATTTCAAATAATAATGTTTATAATTTTCTGTATAAATTATTTAAAAGAGAATTGTTTGTTTAATGTAAATGTAACGATGCTAATGATCAAGGGTAATGCCTATTTGTTTATTATGTTATGTAATGTTTTATACAAGATATTTGGGCAATTTTGGGGGGTTGAGTGGTGTTAATAGAAGTGCTATACTTAGGGAGTGCAGAAACTGCAAGTGTAGAAGGTTTAGTTTAGTTATTAGGTTAGCTATTGCCGTGGGGGCATGTGCCACGGTAGATAGCGGTAAGTGTTTGGGGTGACAGAGAGTGTTACCTCTATCGGAGGCCAAAATGGCGTAAAAGACACGGCACACCTTTTATATAATTTTGTATTATATACTGATAGATTGCCGTGCCGTGTATAATAATGATGTAGAGAACATGCTTGAATTTAGAGTTGATTTCCCCGACTTTTCGGGCAATTACTGCCTTACCAGCACTAATCGTGGTTTTGGATAGTGGTCAGCTATGGCCATAAATTAAGAACCTTGACCATAGCTGGCTTGAAATTGATGTATATTTGAAATTGATGGGGGGTGACATTAGGGGAAATCCCCGGAACTATGGAACAGCGGCTGCCACTCTGTTCGAGTAGGAACAGCAAGCCAGGTGGTAGACCCGTTTTAAGGGCATATAAATATGTAACATAGATATAATGATATCTACCAATTTTAAATGTAACGCTGAAGCAAGGACACGGAGATGATGAATTCCTCCACCAATGCCGTCCTTGTGGAGGCAAATGGGCGCAACAGTCCACCAGCAGAAAACAATAGTGTGTGTGGCAGGGTGGTTGCTCAGGGGAGCAACGAATTAAAATTTTGTAACTTAACAATGACAACTCGCTCTTGAAGTAATTCACTAATTGTTTTGATTTGAGAAAATGTATACAGTAGACGTTTATTATGTTTTGGTTATCATGTTTTAGTGGGTCATTAATCTTGTTATGTTGGAGTGTAAGAATTATAAATATGTGTTATGTATTCTTCGTTATATAATTTTGTGTAGCATTTTTGAACAGAGGTCATTCACCTTGCTAAGAAAATCAGCTGATCAGCTGTAGAATATCACTTATGAATGATTTGCAATTTTTTCAAGGTAGTTAAGTATTTGAATATAAGGAAAATGGAACATAATTAATGTTTGAATATAATGACTTCCAATGTGTTCAAAGATTTTAATTTAAATAATGGAAATAATGTAAGATAGTTGAGAATTTTAGATGATTTGTAAAAGATAGTAGATGGGAGATTTTGGGTGATTAATATTTTGTTAGGACATGTAGATCAGTCCAAGTTGAATTTAAATGGGTGCTAGAGAGAATAAGATTGTTGTGAATTAATGTAATGTAGAATTTGAGATGTAATAGTGACACAGTAGCTATGGGGAAAATATGTAGAGTATTGAGTGATATATTGATGTAATAAATAAGTGGAGATATGTTGTAGATGAAAGTGATGTATTGGGAGAGTAATTAGTTGATGGGAATTTTGTAAGGGGGGGTGGTGTGATGAGGAGTCCACAACGAAAGGTGTTGGGACGGGAAGGGACCGTTTAGTGCCGGAAAGGGTTGCCTAGGAAAGTCCAGGAACCAACATAAGGGAATGAGCTTTGGGAGGGGAACACACATCCTGAGTACAAAAGGGGTAGAGAGTATTTTTTTTATAAGGGTAGAATGATGCGAATTGAGTTGAGTAGTACGTGGGTTGAGAGAATGTTTGATAGATGTTTTTGATAGAGATGGGTGTCACATTAGTTAAAGCTGTTAGTGATATTAGAGTCAGAAGGGGATTAAGAGTATATATAAATGCCAAGTTGTGAATCAAGTTATTATGAGTAATTAAATCACCCAAACTAATGGAGATCGAGAAGGTTAAAGAAAGTAAATCGTAGTAGGAATGAAAAAATTAATGGAAATAAGTGACAAATTTTAATAGAATTTGAGAATAAAGTAAAGTTGTAAAATGTGTAATTTTGAGTAATTTAAATGTCAATTTTATTGTTAATTATAATAATACTATGTCAATTTTAAATGTCATATTTTATTATGTTGTTGTGTTTAAAGATAAAAATTTTTAAAGATGTCTTATGTATTTTATGAACATATGTAGTTCAAGGTCGTTGACTTGACCCAGTTTGATCAGCTGATAGTTGATGTTATAAACTAGACCAGTTTTGGCAATGAAGTCATGCAAATTTTATTGTTTAATTGATTTAACTAATTTTGAATTTTCTGACTATTGAGAAAAGTATATTTTAATAAATTTAATTTTTTTTGGGAAAAAAAATTGATTTTTTGTGCCTGCCATCTAATTGATGTTTTTTTTTTTTGAGTTTTGAGTGTATTATTGTTTATGTGTATTACTAGGGTTTTATTGAATTATATTGTTTAGTATGTATGTATAATCAAATGTTAGGATAAATGAGTTCATGTTTTAATTAGATGTTCAATTTATTTGTTTTTCTGATTATTAAGAGTAATGAAGAAAATTCATAGATTCAGATAAGAGATTTCGTTTTGATTTTTGAGAGAGAGTAATGGTAATATAAAAATTTGGTTTTAATTTAAATGAAACTTATAAATTTGAAAATAAATTTTGTTGGTATGTATTAACAAGTATATGTATGCGCCCAGTATTGCTGAAAACGACCCAGTATGCATAATCAAATGTTAGGATAAATGAGTTCATGTTTTAATTAGATGTTCAATTTATTTGTTTTTCTGATTATTAAGAGTAATGAAGAAAATTCATAGATTCAGATAAGAGATTTCGTTTTGATTTTTGAGAGAGAGTAATGGTAATATAAAAATTTGGTTTTAATTTAAATGAAACTTTTAAATTTGAAAATAAATTTTGTTGGTATGTATTAACAAGTATATGTATGCGCCCAGTATTGCTGAAAACGACCCAGTATGCATGACAAGGGGGAACATATCGGTTGAGGATCTGGCATGGAATAAGGCCAGGGATTTGGAGTTTGGGGGGTAGCATGTTAGAAGGTTAGGTGCGCTGTGGTGCATGTCTGTTCGATTTTATGGTGTTGGGATCTCGGATAGAGAAGTCCAGTAATCTCGTTCAGGTGTAGCCATGGTCGCCGAGCCAGGGGGGTAGTTTACCCATGAGGTGTAAGAACTAATGGGGGGTTGTCGGCACCATATCCTCACCGGTCCTCTTAGGGGTTTAGCAATGAGATTTCTTCTGTTTCGACAGAAGATCTCTCATTGGGGGGGTATTGTAACGGGGCAAAAGGGGGGTTTATTTTATTAAATATTTGTAACAATTTATTTCATATGCGTGGCCAGTCACAGGTTGAATCTAAGTCGTAGCGAACAAAGAACGGTGATGAAACAATTATAATGGAATGTGCGTGTCGCACACAGCGTCGTAATTCTCAGAACGGCAAAATAGTGTAATGCCCCCAAACGCACTAACATCGGCAGAGCGCATACCCACGCTAAGCAAAAGGCGCACAATATGGCCCAGAGACAATATTTTTCACCAAGTGCATCGGAGGTGACAGAAACGAAACTAAGTCACGCCTACTACCGTGACGTAAACCACTGAACACCAAATTTCATCAACGTCCAACACACGAAAATCCCATGTGTCGTGTGTGCAACTAATGAGACTTTGACAACGAAGGCTGTGTGCAGCGACGAAATTTGTTCGCAGGCATGGCAGTGATGTCCGCCCGCAAGTAGCGTCAGTCGGTCGGCAGCATACGTTCAACCTAGTCAGACGTGATAATCGTAGCCTCGGAATTTCGGTAGGCCGAAGCGAGTAAAGTAGCTGAAGCCTACCGAACTTAGTGATGTGTACTAAAGAAGATTAATACGAAGGAAGAGATAGATACGGTGGGCGCATGAGTTAATCGATTCCAAGAAGACAGTTCGTGGGGAGACGGAAAAATGAAAGTGAACTACGAGTGATGGCGGAACCCGGGGAATAGCACGTACAGTTAAGTACAGTGACAAATTTAGATGTGGGCCAAACGTTTCAAATAAACTTGAATTAATGCTAAAGAGATCTCTTTAAAATGGGGTTGCAATTGTATGCAAGAGAGTATGAATGCGCAAATACTGGGTTGTAATTAATAAATATGTAATTAAGTTAATTAACACGTAGGTAAAAGTGTAGGGGTTTCTATTAAATTTTAAACATTAATTTGTTCATGAAAAAGAATGTAGAGAAAGACGTAGGTAATGATTCATAAATGAAAAAGTTTTAATAAATAAGACTTGTTTTACGTAATATAACCATGTTAGTTTAGTTATTTCGTCATTACCACTTCCTAATGTTCTGTGCTGGCAGATTCGTCTAACGTTCCCGGATTTCTTCTGAATTATCGTTGGGGGGTAGTCAGATTGCAAAATTTATCCCGTTTTAATTAAGGTAGAGTATAAAGGTTTCCATATCTGTCCTTCAAAGATATTGGTGGCGACTCTGGACTTCTGATTGGTGTTTTATAAAAAGGTAAGTAAGTGAAAAGATCGCAGGTAAGTTTCTGGCAGTATTTCTATTTATTTATTTCGATTAAGTTTGTTTCTCAACAAATTCTATTCCTGTGAAAAGACAAAACAGTTTAAAACTCTTTTTGACAATATTCAGAACTTAAGAAAATGTAATACTCGCAGAGTGCTTGCATCTGCCTGCCATATGACCGGTGATCCTGCACGTTTCTATTTGTTCTCTGATTTTTCTAGATTTAAAATTTTCTTTATTTGGTTATTTTGCTGGTTCAGGTTAATTATTCAACATTTATTTTATTGCGTAAATTCCTATACTTATTTAACTTAACACCTTATTTTAATTAAGTTAACTTAATATTTAACTTAATATGCGATACTTAATTTTTATTTCGACTACTAGTTTACTTTAATTGGATTCATTAACTGATTAGTTTAAATTAATGACCTTTTTTTTTATTAACAACTTAAACCTCGGTCACTGTGTTCACGGTTTTCAGTTGATGTGATTAATCCTAGTGATGGGGAACAGGTAGATGTAAGTACTGCGACACACTGGAGTTATGTTTCTTTGAATTTAATTATTAATCATTATTCTTCTAATTATCGATTATTATTGTATTATTTAATTATCATGGATTGTTTGCTCCAGACATTTATACTTATTATGTGTTTATAAATAGTTCCTGCATTACTCATGCATTATAAACTGTTATAAAATAGAGGAAGTAAAAGTCAGAATTATAATACTAATAAATTCAGTAGGTTGGCATGCCATTGTTATATCTGTAGAAAATACTTTAACATATTTCATGCAAATGAATCCACCAAGTGACTGCAAATACTATGACACATTTTGTGAATTAAACCATTATGTGAAATATAAAGAAAGAGCTGAATGGAACTCTATTATCAAGAAACTTAAAGGAAAAAAAGAAAGATTGTAAACTATTGTTCAAAAACAAAACTTAAATAAATCTTGTTACTGTTACTGTTGATCAGCTGTTTTCTTGCAAGACCTGTCACTATGGCTCAGCACATTTTATTTCCAATCTAGGCCACTTGCCTAGTCCTAAATATTAAGTTACGCCTCCCCCAGAGAATTTTTTTTTTTTTTTTTTTAATTAGAAAAGGTGGAAAAAATTTTTTTCTGGGTACAAGGTGAAACAATATAATTTACTTCAAATTATTAATAAACTCTTACCTTAGGGTTCTTTTCCAGAGTCCTACAGACGAAAACAGCTGCAGATGGGTTATTTAGGTTTGAGTGCGAAATAATTACGCTAACACTGTTTTTCTGATTCTAACAAGTTATTTCTTTTTTATTCAGCAAAACCTTCTCTACTTTACTTGGTTGATTAATAACATAACATATTAATGTATCTTTACTGGCTCTACTTTTTCTTGCTATTCCAAATTCAACTCTTATATTACATAAAAAATCATATGGTTTCATACTAACCGCTTACATTCTCTAATAATAATTACCAAGAGAAAACAATGATATATATATATATATAAAAAAAAAAACAATTTTCCTTAACTACATCTTAATTACGTTTTTTACTAAACGAACCAGTATTCTTTATATCTTCTCCCCCCTCTTTCTTTTATAAACCCCCTTTCCCTTAGAGAGCTCTATTTATGTGTTTATGTTTTAAATTTTCATTTTATAATGGACAATCAACACTTGTTTAAAATTGGTTTAAGTATTAATATTCTGTGCGTTTAGTTACCCATCCGCCACGTGTTCATATGGGTTGTTGCACCACCTCGTGTTAACCACTTTCTTCCTTTTGACGCACTCCTTTGCCTAGTCCTAAATATTAAGTTACGCCTCCCCCAGAGAAATTTTTTTTTTTTTATTAGAAAAGGTGGAAAAAAATTGTTCTGGGTACAAGGTGAAACAATATAATTTACTTCAAATTGTTAATAAACTCTTACCTTAGGGTTTATATTGACACTAGTTTATATTGAGTTTAATTGTTGTTTGTTTTTTATCACCTTTTTTGTTAAGTTGGTTTAACATATATACACATTATAATTTATTGTCGGCCGACATAACTTCGCTCGAGCACTTGGACGGTTACTTTTCTGGCCGCTCTATTATTTATGCACTGTTAGTTGTTTTTACTGGATAGGCCGACTATTATTTACGGCCTATCCTACACGTCCGAGGCCACTGTTTTTAAGTAAACTGCAGATGACTGTAATTTGCTGCTGCCCGATACTAACACTATGGTGACAAGGTTCTTACTGTCATTCACAAAGACTGCTGGACAGCTGTTGTGTAATACGTCTGGGCTGGGCTGTCTAGACATCAACAATAACACTGTATGTTGCTGGTTACAAGGGGCACCTCACAGGTAAATACTGACAATTAAAAAATTTACTGATTTAACTTGAAACTATGGTAGCACACAATTCTGTACCGTTACAATACCCCCCCAATGAGAGATGGTATGCTGAAGCATACAAACTCTCATTGCCTAAAACCTAAGAGGATCAGTGAGGATATGGTGCCACAACCCCCCTTAGATTCTTTACTAAAATCATGGGTACTTACCCCCTCTAGTCCGGCGACTGTGGCCGCACCCATCCGACCTTACTGGACTTCTCTGTTCGAGATCCCAACACCATAAAATCAGATAGGTGCCCGCCACAGTAACGCCTGACTCTATAACATTCAATTAAAAAATTAACAAATAGACCTTCCATTATACCATATCCACAACTGATTGGTTTCCTCTTAGCCGTACTGGTTCATTAATTGCAAAATACTGGTTCGTGTTTATATAAAGTACTGGTTCTTCATTGAATTTGTTATGTACATATAGCAATACAAACTTACTGTCTGCTGACATTTCTTGAGTACATAAAACCCGTATCCATACGTATGGAAAATAAAATTAAGTGGCCGTGGTGTTTACTTTTCGATATAACCACGGCACAACACGAATGACATTGGCAAGAGACAAGGTGTTTTTTTGTAGATCCACAGACAAAACGTCTGTTGTCAGAATGGAAATAAAAATTATCTCATCTGGCACAAAAATTTTCATCTGGATTAGAGTGAAGGCAAAGTTATGTTGCAAATGTTTTTTGAGTCACTGGAATTGTCCACTGTGAATTCATTCGATAACACAAAACGGTGAACAAGGAAATGCATGTTAATGTCATTCGTTATCTATCGGATGCGGAACCATCCTGAAAAATATAGAAAAAAACTGGGAATTGGGTCCTTTTTAATGGCGATATGCCAGCACATTGATAAATAATACCTTGCACCACAATGTGACAACTCTTTAGCATCCACCATATTCTCCTGACATGCCACTAGCTTATTTTCATTCATTTCCTTGCTTGAAATTTGCTCTGAAGGAGAAAAGGTACAAGGATGTTGATGATATTATCTTTCATGTTTTTTACATTTTACAAGGACATATCTCGAAATGTTTCCAAAAACTGTATGGACTTTGGTGCTAAAGGAAATGCAATGTAAAACATTTTAATGTATACAGTTTTTTTTTAATAAACTATTACGGGTATTTCTTTAATCTACCTCGTATTAGTTTTACTTATAACTGTATCACAAATATAGAAAACAATTCCAGACACTGGGCAAAAGTATCTCCAAACAAAAAAAGAAATAATGACTGAAACAGTACTCTTCAGTGGAGAATTTTTATAATAAACATCAGTTCTAAATATAAATGACAAGTTGTAATGGTGGAAATGTATTCCGATATGTGCAGATATGAGACTAAATTAGGAATAATGAAATAAAGAGATGAGTAGATATACAAAGTGATACTGATAAATAATGAGACTGATACAATAACACAACTTTATTTATATGTATTACAATTCTAATGCTTGTCCCCTTCAATACAGCCCCCATTCACACTTGCACACTGATACAGACTTGTTTCCACTGGTCGAAGGTGTGGAGCAGATCACTTTCTGTTAGCTATTTTAACACATTTAAGTTTTGTCTTTACTCTCATCAAGTCACTCAAAACGTGTTATTTTAAGCAGAGACTTCACTTTAGGGAAAAGAAAAAAGTCGCATTGCCAAGTCTAGCGAATATAGTGGAAGTTCCAGTATAGTGATGCATTTGCTGGCCAAAAATATGTGAGCGGCACATTGTCCTGATATAGAATAAAACCATTTTTCTACAGTACTGACTTTTCTATTTGTTAGCTCATTCACTTTTGTCAAAATATCCTTATAATAATAATATTAGTTCAATGTTGTCTACATTTTCTTCAGTTCTGTGAAGTGAAAGATCATACAAGGCTATTACTGTTTTCTACATTTCGACATCCTTCATGAATCGTTTATACCTCCCAAACACATGTGCATGAGTCTTCCCATAAACCTCAGTAAACATTTGATATTACATTTGTGTTTTGTTCAATTTTAATAAACATTTCAAACTGACATGTGCTCAACTTTTCATTATTCTGACAGACAACAGAAAACACAACTCCATTATAATATGATGACTCACTATCAACTGAACAGCTGATAGCATTTTATGTTAGTTCATACATGTCCAAGATCTCTACCAAAGAGCTCACAATCAGTTCTCATTCCTTTCTCTATGAGGCAGAAACTCAGTCTTGTTATTTCATAGAGGTACCTCATAAACACATACAAGATACAAAAAAAGAGATAACTAAGATAGTTTGGTGAACTTGTAAAAACTGATCACTGTATATTACCAGCAATAGTCTGAAAATGTAGAGCAGTGAGAAAAAGAGCCCTTTGTCAGTCTAGGAAAATGATGTAGGTAGAACAGAGAGGTGTAGTCTGAATAACTAAAACTATATACACTCTGTGTATAACCCACACATAATATGTGAAACAATTGTTCTCAGGAACATAATATAAACTACAGCGTTTCATTAGGCATAATGGTGCTTATGAAGTTTTTCAAATGTAAAATATTATGTTAATATGTTAGAGTGAAGATTTATGAATTTGTTTTATCACTATTAAATTATGTTATTGACAGTTCAATTTTTTTAGTATATATTTAGAAATGTGTGTGTGTGTGTGTGTGCGCGCGCGCGTGCGTGCACATGCATGTACAGTAATAAACAAATATTTGTCTTCTACTGAGTACTAAATTTTGATTTTAAAAAATTCTTATAAAATTATAACGGACTAAGGTAGAAAATAATTTGCTAATACACAATAATTTTTGTTACAAATTGTATAGCTTTTATATTTGTATAATAACAAGTCAAAAAATTAAATGGTATATAGTAAATGTGGTTCGACATACTATGAACTGGATGACTCTGTGATGCTTCACATAAATAGGACACGGTCAAATCATTGGTTCTGTAATATCCAGTGTATCCACTAAATCCTGAAATATAATGTTGTGTTTATAACTAAATTACTAAATAAAAACTATATACAAAGGTTAGTCAAATATGAACCAGACATTTGTTGCAGCCAGTGGCGACTCTAGCATAAGTCACATGGGTGGGCCGAGGATTGGCCAGGTTATAAAATGGGTGAGGCCTAACCTCGAGTTCACTGCTATAAATTTGGAGTTTAAAATACAGTTTTATCAATGACAGTGAGCCAAATTTGGACTGTAATTCCGATTGAATTTATATGTTTGTGTTGTGTGAATGTAGTTACTGTATATATTTATGTATATGTGTATATTATTTGTACAAAATGACAAGATCTTAACTGTACAATGTTTAAATCAGTGCTGACAATAAAGATGATAATTGATAGCCCAAAACTGAATAGCTGAAATATTAAGCAAAATAAAATACTATGAATGCAAAATAGTAAAGAGGCTTTTACTTACTTTTAAAACAGATTAATTCTTCGATTGTTGTGATTAACGGCAAAATCATCAACGACTCTTTTCAAGTTAATGTTCTTGGTCAAAGTCCTTTCTATTTCAAGCACAGACAAATAGCTAAGACGTTCATCAGACATCGATTTTGTAAATAACTCTTAACACGTTGCATACACGAAAATGTTCTCTCACATGATGCAGAAGAAGCTGGAATAGTTACTGCTATTTGAGTCAATTTGTACAAGTCACTGAACGCTAGTTTGTATTACTCTAACAACTTGAACAATGCAAGTAGATTCACAGTCTCCACTCTGGTTTGTTGTTCATGCCTTAGGATGAGATTTTTTATATTTTTATTTCTGCCTCCAACGAATCAGTGTTGTATGAATAATTTTGTGCCAACGGCATTAACATTTCTTTATTCAGGAACATTTTACTTTTGGGATTCAGACAAGTGATTCCTTTAATTATTGCAGAGTTTAAAATAAAATGTCTCTCAAGTTCGCTATCTATGATATGTACAATTTCATCAAATACTAGATACTTGAAATCAGTTGGGTGTACAGGTTTCAAGCTGTCTTTAGTTGGCATATCACAAACATATTCCACAAGATGTTTTTGTAACTTTCAAATTCTGCCAAAGAGTAGAGGAATCTGTGGGAATATCAGCGCCTATTTTTGTTGCTACATCTACACTTTCTTTCCACACAGAAGTGAAACCTGTATCAGATTCACGCATTTAGTTGAAAAGATCCCTTGTAGTTTTGACCAAATTGATCGCAGCAACAATATCACAATCTTTTCCCTGGAGGAAAGCAGACAGTGACTTGCATTCTTTCAACAAACGTGTGAACAAGCATAAATGAAAAGTAAAAGAAAAGTTCAACTTGGCACTGAATCCTGATGCTTCTGCAGCTCGTTCTGAATTTTCACTCTGGATATTTACTAGTGTTACAATAATAGCTTCAATTGTCTTCTTCACAGCCAAACATGTAGCGAACTGACAGGCCCATCGGGTGTCACTTAACTTTTTCAATTCCACTTTTCCTATCTTCATTTTCATTTGTGCATCTATAAACATTTGATGGATTGCCGACTCACTCATGAAAACATACAGTCCCTGCAGTGTCATACAAAAATCTGTAGCTGACTTGATCCCTCTACATGTTGCCACTATAACGAGATTCAATTTATGGTTCATACAGTGTGTGTAGATGGCTTGTGGAAATTCCCTGCTTAAAAGAGCTTGAACACCTGCAGAAGAGCCACTCATGACTGCAGCTCCATCATACGTTTGTGCAACACAGTAGTTTAAATCAACTCCACAGTTTGCTAGTTTTTGTTTAATACAAATTAATAAAGAAGAAGCATCCAATTTTTTTGCAGGTTCAAAGCCTAGAAATCTTTCATATATATTCCCATCTAAATAGTAACGAATCATTATTGATAATTGCTTGGTTTTTGAACAATCTTTTGACTCGTCAACCATTAGAGCAAAATACTGAGCTTTTTTCACTTCATCTGTTATATGTTCTAGCACAATATTGCTCATGGTGCTAAGAATTTCATTTTGAATACCCTGATGAGTGTATTTTTCTCTTTTATATTCAAGTTTTTCTTTTAACACTTGGATCTTTTTTCCCTATAAGTTCCATTAATTCTAAAAAAATTTCCTTGTTTTCACTCTGTTTCGATTCATCATGATCTCTTTGAGCTACTCCTTGTAAGGCTGTGAATCGAAGTACATCAGCAATTGTTTCAATGTATCCTCTATTTTCTTGAACTTCAAGAGCATACGTTTCATCTAGCAGAGCAGCAATTGATGCATCCTCCCCAAACTTACTTTTAAAATTTTTGAAAGACTTCCAAGCAACTAAAGAATGTTTGTGGGATGAGCTGTTCTCATGCTGCTTAAAACCGGAATTAGATTCTGTTCCTCTTTTCCAATTAGTGTACTCTTCATTTACAAAACTAAGCAATTCACTTTTTGTACCTTGAGTTTGGGGACGAAAAATCAACAGGCAAAACAAAATGCAGCATCATTTATAATACTGTATTAAAGCCATAGGTGGATTTTGTACCAACCTGGCTAGAAATTCCTTTTTTATTTCCAAACTGGTGAAAAGGAAAATGTCGTAATAGTGGTTGTTTTGATCCATCAGTAGGTTTTGTAGCTATATCACTAATTGAACCAGATGGATTAGTGCTGCTGGTGCTACTGCTAGGTGAGATAAAGCAGTACCTTTATTTTCAACGAGTTATTCTTCATTTTATGACTGTTTTCCTTCTTTCCCTACTTCCATATCATCATCATCGAACACAATTTTTTCAGGTTGTTTCGGGATCCTGAAAGCTAACCTCAGCAGTTACAGGTGTAGATTTTGTAGGCGTTGTAATGTCCTCTTCATTTGGTTAATATTTAATAGTTCACAACATGTATTTCGGGACCAAAACCTAGTTTTTCCAATTCTTAAAGTGTTCTTGTCCAATTTTCTCCGGAAACGCTCTGTGTTTGCTTAATTTCGATTTTTAATTTCGGTTGTTATGCCCGCTGATGCTATGGACGTACACGACATATTGGAATCTTTCTATAGATTCTCCTTCGTGACAGAATTATACATACTTCTCTCTGATTTGTCAATTGTCAACTTGTGCATGACGTCACGCATTGCTAAGCGACATTTGAAGTACTTCTCTACGATTCGTCAATTTAAATGAAGAAGTACTGTTTGATATTCGTTAACCCACACGGTAACCGGTAACCCAAGCGGTGTCTTTTGGTTGGGTTTTGTCCAGATAGGAAGTTGCGCTGACAAGTTGTAGTGGTGAAAATGGCAAGTTCTGCAAGTTGTAGTGGTAGTAGTGGATTTGAAATGCGGTGCGGCGGTTGTGAGATTGGTCTTTTTATTTTGCTAGTTTGGGGGATGAGGAGCAAATAACTTGGCTGGTTTAACCACGGCGTGATAACTGGCATCAATGAATTGCCACGTCTGTAAAACAGACGCTGTTCTCAACAAAGAGACGCTAAAGTTTAGGTGCGAAAAATGGTACGAGAAGTACGCCAAATCCAAAAAAGTAAAATGCTCGTGGAGCCAATCAGCTAGACTTGATACCTTCATAGGTAACTCTCAGTTGGCCCCACGAGTCATTTTAGGCATGTGTACCATTTTCATGCACATTCCTCCTCCCCGACAAGACCTACTGATGAGTGAGTTCCAACTGTCGTCAAGAACTGTCATCGATTGGTCCACCATATGGTTGAGGTCCGCGAGACAAAGTTAGGAGGATGTGGCAAAATTGTCGAAATCGATGAAGCCGCCGAAAATTCAACTGGGGTCGTATGATCGAGGGTCAGTAGGTGTTCGCAGGTGTCGAGAGGGACAGCCGAAAAACGTTCCTTGTGCCCGTTGACAAACGCGACACGGATACGTTAATAAGTATTATCCGCAGAAAGGTCGAGCCAGGCACTAAGTAATTTCTGATATGTGGAAGGCATATCGGGCTCTCAACGAGGCTGGCTTCGAACACCTCACTGTCAACACCTCACTGGCGCCCATACTAACAATATGGAAAGACGGTGGCGGAATTGAGATCTACGATCCCCAAGATCGGGGTTTGAAAGGAGCACTTTGTTGGGTACTTGGCAGAATATTTATTCAAGGCCAAGTACCCACGCCCTAAATGCCACCATCAAATTTTTTACGGTTGGTTTAACAATTTTCTGTTGCTGAATGAAGTAGTCCGAAGTGCTAGCCATTTTTATTGTCACTTTTCCATATTCACTTTCAATAAGACGCACAATATTTTACACAAACGGTCAAACACAAAACACAGACCACTGTCATGACACCTTTTATTGTTTATATGCAAACTAACCTTAAACATATTAAAAATTTCATAACATACAAACCAAAAAAATGAATCGAACATGAGAAAAACTGATGCCCATATTAAAATAAAATTGGCAGTTACACAAGTTAACTTTGCGTATGAAAACCACAGACACAGAACTAAAATCGTTGACTTAACGAAAACGAAAGTACGACCAAAGACCGAAAAACCAAGACTGACCGACCGATGGTTTGTGTACACTCTGACCAGATATTTGCTTCATGTTTCCGCCCTCATTCACCAAGATCTTTTAGTTTCGTTCTAAACACGTGGAAAACAATTTCTTGTTGAATTTTATAAAAGACAGTCTGACTTTGGCCTCTGAAATATCTCCGTCTTATCTGGGTGGGCCAGAGGGCGGGCCAAGAAAATTTTGGGTGGGCCTGGGCCCACCAGCAGCACCTAGTTACAGCAGCCAGATGTGTGAATGTACGGTGTACGACTACCCTCATTGTATATAGTTATGTATTCACCATTCCATCAATCTGTTAGTTCCTAACAGTGACCACACATCTATAGCACCATTGCATAGCATATTAGTATTTTTGCAACAAACAAAAACATTAAACCAAATGAGTTTTGTAAAGATCATGTTCACAGTTTTTTAATAAGGCTTTAACACAAACATAAGTGTTTGTATGGCACAAGTCCTCCTATGATGGTCAAAATAATGTACAAAATTTTACTCATCAGCATCCACCAATTATCAACATAGCCAAACAAATTTATGTGGTTATAACCTTACTGAAGGTGAATGACAACAATAGTGAATGAAATTAGCACAAAAACCAGGAAAACCCATGACAGTGCACAATCCATTATTCAGAACAACTCAAAGTTTAAAAAATTTCTCCACAATGGTCCTTGCATTTTAAACTATGATCAAAGAGGTGAGAGCACTAAAATTTATCACGGACTTGTTATGAAGCAGAAAAGAACTCAAGTTTCCAGCATATTCTTACCTGTGATGAGATGTGGGTGTAACATTATACCCCTGAAATGAAATGATCAAGTTTTAAAATGGCATTCAAGAATGAAACTGCTCCAGTAAAGGTAACCTACACAATTTGTTTGCAATTGGATTTGGGCACACCCACAGCCGACTCTCCGACTCTAGTAGTAGGCCGGAAGGTTAAACGTGGAAACACTAGAACGAGCTGCTCTTTGAGGCTGACTAGTACAATCTCTTAATTTAGGTATTTCAATAATCAAATTGCATCATTTTTACTTGCCAGTTAACAGCAGTTTTATAATTCTTTGTTTTTTGAAAATTAAAATTTTATTATGTAAAATACTGTTGCATTATTTAAGAATATAGTAATTAACTCATTCGTATGATATGAATTCAATAATTCAAACAAAATTAATTTATTAGGACTAACATTAATTCACTAGTTTCTTCAACGTAAACGTATAGTACAAAGTGTGCACATACATAAGTTAGGTTTAGCTATAAATACTCATGCTTTTAGTAATGCTACGAAATTAAATCAAAATCTAACATGTTCACTTTAGCTATTTTATTTTACAAGGCTTATAGGCCTATTTAACATCACTCATCCTTTACTTTTTAGACGATCAAATTAAACATCACCATACTTCCATTCCTTAAGGAATATGGAAGTAAAATCCACTACTTTCAAAGAATAACAATAAATGAAAAATCAATGCTGCATTTTACTTCCATATTCCTTAAGGAATGGAAGTATGGTGATGGCAAAAAAAATCGTGTTCGAGATTATTGCAGATTCTGATTCTACTACACTCAAAACATGAAAAAAAGTCGTTTTCCGAAAAGTGTCTGTGTGTCTGTCTGTCTGTCTGTAGATTTTTTTTCTATGGCAAACGATAACTGCCGCAAATTCAAACAGAATCAAATAATTTTTTGCATGCAGCCCTGATTTGCAGAGTACTCGCGACCTATTGTTTTTGGTGAAGATCGGTTGAGGGAAAGGGGTAGTTTACCTGCAACGGTTTTTTTTTAGCAAGGGTAATTTTGTTTGTTTGGCAAACGATAACAGCCGCAAATTCAAACAGAATCAAATAATGTTTCGCATACAGCCCTGAATTGTAGAGTTCTCAATATCTGTTGATTTTGGTGAAGATCGGTTAAGGGAAAGGGGTAGTTTACCTGTAACGTTTTATGTTGTAACAAGGGTATTTCCTATGGCAAACGATAACAGCCGCAAATTCAAACAGAATCAAAAGATTATTTGCATACAGCCCTAAATTGTAGAGTTCTCAAGACCTATTGTTTTTGGTGAAGTTCGGTTGAGGGAAAGGGGTAGTTTACCTGCAACAGTTTTTTAACAAGGGTATTTTCTATGGCAATCGATAACAGCCGCAAATTCAAACAGAATCAAATAATGTTTTGCATACAGCCCTGATTTGTAGAGTACTCAAGACCTATTGTTTTTGGTGAAGATCGGTTAAGGGAAAGGGGTAGTTTACCTGTAACGTTTTATGTTTTAACAAGGGTATTTCCTATGGCAAACGACAACAGCCGCAAATTCAAACAGAATCAAAAGATTATTTGCATACAGCCCTAAATTGTAGAGTTCTCAAGACCTATTGTTTTTGGTGAAGATCGGTTGAGGGAAAGGGGTAGTTTACCTGCAACGTTTTTTTAACAAGGGTATTTTCTATGGCAAACGATAACAGCCGCAAATTCAAACAGAATCAAATAATGTTTTACATACAGCCCTGATTTGTAGAGTACTCAAGACCTATTGTTTTTGGTGAAGATCGGTTAAGGGGAAGGGGTAGTTTACCAGCAACGTTTTTTTATCAAGCGTATTTTCTATGGCAAACGATAACAGCCGCAAATTCAAACAGAATCAAATAATGTTTTGCATACGTCCCTGAATTGTAGAGGTCTCAATGACTTTCGATTTTGGTGAAGATCGGTTAAGGGGAAGGGGTAGTTTACCTGCAACCTTTTACGTTTTAACAAGAGTAAAGTACTTGAAAATTTATTTAAACTTTTTGAAACAATGGTAATTGTTAAAAATAAAATAATTTTGTTGCCAGGCAATAAAATTATAATTTTTTCATTTTAATGTAATATAATATTTTTCATTTAATACAGCAATAAAAAGGCAGGTAAGACACAGCCTGGCTGTTTGGCTGAAAATGATTTAAAATATAAATCTTAGAATATGGAAGTCATGTATGGTTCTCCATACCGATATTTTATTATGTGTATTATGTATTCTGTTTTAAAAATTAATTACTTTAAGAACAGAAATGACATTCAGAATTGTTATAGTTGTGTTCCATAAATATTTATTACTGTCAACAAAAACAAAAGTTACAAATTTGGTAAAAATAAAATATATACCATACACATAAGTTCATAAAATCTTTGGATTTGTATTTACTTTTACACCCACGATCACAACAGTTAAGTAACATTATCACTGACAAATCTACACTAAATGAATTATGTACAATTTATTGTTTCCATCGACTAACGTTTTGTTATAAATTAAATTCGGAAGGTTACTGTAAGTTAAAAATTCTAAGCAACTACCCTAGTTAAGCTTTATAAACATGTCCAAATTTTAGTTTAGGTTATGTTTCAATAATTACGTGGGTTGATCAACACGTGTTTGAAATCAACTCATTAAAAAAAAACACACAACAAACACTAATAAGACTATAGTATTATAAACTATAAAATTAAACAGCACTACTGGGCTACAAAAATCGTCACTAACAACAAATTGTAAATTTTACTAGAACATTAACCATTCACATGATACAGATCACACGCCACTCAACTGCCGCTTCAGCCTCAGATGCAATGTTGCCACATTTCTACCTTCCGCCTGACAGTAGAGACAGCCATGGTGCATCCCAAAACCTTTTACGAAAATGGAATATAACACTATCAATCTGCTGAGAAAAGCGTGTAGTTGTAAGTGGAAACTGTAGAGAAATTATGTAAGTGTGCTCTGTAAATAAATTAATAAAATCACTGAAAAATTTCTAGTTTATATTTGACTGACCCTTGTATAATGAACATCAACATAATATAAACATAGCATAATAAAGGTATAATCCAGAAGATTTCTTTTGTCAAATATAAATGCCACTATACTTTAATTCAAGTAATTTCAGACTACACTAATGCATATCATTTACATCATATTATGTTTATGTGAGCATTCTAAATTGTTTGAAGATGGTGATAATGTGTAAGTAAATAAACTAAATTAAATAAGTAAGCACTACATTTTATTTATAGACAATATAATTGATTTAAAGTACAGTGAGAAAATTAAATTCTGACAGAAATCATACTTTCCCTTCTCCCCCAAACCACATATTCCTTCTTCCCTCTTCTTCGACACATCAAACCACTTACTCACAGTAGGCAAATTCAGTGGTATGTTATGTCTGTTAAAAAAATTACTGTTTGACAGTTACACATAGCTCAATTAATACATATGAAATAATCAATATTACATATGAAATATGTCTGGGTAATAAAATATGCAAACTCACTGCAACAAAATTTTATGTTGTTTACTGCTGTATAACACTTTAGTCCTCTTGAAAGTAATGAATTTCTTTAGGAACCTAAACACTAATACCAGTGCCTAGTCTATTTTCAAAGCTACAAGTTGCTTTTAAGTTATCCCTTTCAGTGTTTCCCTTACGTTTGGGAAAAGAAAAAGTCATATATAGTGAATGCTGTTACCATTTTACCTCAGAACAGCCTCTCTCAGTGAATCAGTATGAAACCTATAATATCTTAAGGACACTAAATTAAAAAAAAAGTTTACCTCTTGAAATTTTCTGATTGCACTTGTAACAAAATTGTGAACAACAAAGTAATCAACTTCGACAATATTATTGTGATTGTCATGAAACTTTTTTTTGCTGTTTACAAACAGACTGTTAAAAATTATAAAATCAAAATGCCAGATGGAACTCCTAAAAAACATATGTTTAGTACAAAAAAAGTTTGAACTAGTTGTTTATACATTTAATGTCAATGAATAATAAATTAACAATAAAATAAAAAGCTCAAATCCATGCCCCCTGGGACCTTCTGTAGCCACATTGTAGCTACAGATGCTAACGGACCTTTGTGAAGATCAATGGATGGAATGGTGGAAGAGATCTCAATGATCCAACAGCAGGACATGCGGAAGAGTCTTAGAGGAGCAGACCTCTTCAAAAACCTGGCTTCATCTGGCTCTGGATGATAGCACCCAGTAAGGGCCCCTTCCTAGGGTAACAGGTGAAACCTGGTCAAAGGCCTCAACGGCGGATGAGGCACCTCGGTTCCCAACGGCAGAGAGAGCGGAAGAACCTAGTGGAGTAAACCACAAAAAACAATAATTCCGGACTAACAATCCGATCTTACCTCGGAATTTAATTCCTACGTTTGCACTCTATATAATTTCAATTGCAAAATGGAAAGTCCAACTTTCTGAACATCTGACATCTGCAGTAACACAAGTTAATTTTTTAGAGGACATAGCCAGTAGAACATGCTTAAGAATTTCTGCAGAAAAAACCAAATTTCTCACAAACATTAAAAACGCGCCAAAATTCCTGGTAACAGATATTGGTTGAATACAGAGGGTTCGAAAAGTTAAGTATTTAGGAGAGATAATTCAAGAGAATGGCTTGGAAAAATCTGCTATAGAAGAAAGGATTCATAAGATGGAACGGGCATATGATATAACTAAAGATATTTACAATAAAAAGAGCATATCTAAAAATGCTAAGATAAGGCATTACAGTACAGTAGTGAAGCCAGAATGCCTATATGCAAGTGAATGTCTAGCACTGAATTATAATTTAGACAAATTACAAATTTTGGAAAGACGAATTATTAGGAAAATTTTAGGCCCACAAAAAACTTCAGAAGGTTGGAAATTAAGAAGTAATGATGAAATATATCAAAGTATAGAAAGTATAACAGAAACAATGAGAAAAAGAAGACTATTATTTTTTGGACATTTATATAGAATGGACGAAGGTTGACAAAGCAAATCTTCAAATATCTGTGGGGGAAGAAGTCAACATCAAGTTGGATTAAAGAAGTCCAAAAGGATTTAGAAAAAAATAATATACACGCAGAAGAAGCAACTGAAAGAAGTTTTTCGGGCAAAAGTGTTAAAAATGGGTAGTCCAGGGTAGGAGAGAGAAAAACCCAGGTTCAAAGTGGACTGAAGACAGGAAGAGGAGACACAGTGAGAAGATAAAAGTGTATTGGAAAAAAAGGAAAGAACAAAGAGTAAAGAATTGAAATTGGCATGTGGTCCCTAGATGGCCGATAAAAAAAAAAGCTCAAATGTCCTAATCATGGTGAAGCTTACACCAATTAATATTTATAATTTGTGAAAACTGAACCGTTTGTATTAGCAGTTGATATATTTCCAATTAACAAAACAATTTTGTACATAAAAAATATTAATTGAGTTTTGAAAAAACCTTTTTCCTACAAACTGTTACAAAATAAGACCTTTTTTTTATTATTTAAGTAGCAACTACAAGGGTGGATTGAAAAGTTCGTTGCCTACCATAGAAACGAATGTGTGGCGTTCCTGTTTTTTACCGCATTGTGGCGCAACGTTCGGCCCACGAACAGCTGTGAAGCATCAAGTCATTACCCGGTTGAGGAAGTCAGATTCTTCTAGGTCCTCAAAATAACCGTTTACTGCTGCTTTCAGCTCGTCATCTGAGGAAAATCGCTTCACCCCAAAAATTTTTTGAGGTATGGGAATAGATGAAAGTCAGATGGCGCTAAGTCGCGAATAAGGTGAATGGTGCAACAGATCGTACTTCAACTCGGTGATTTTTGCCATAGACATAATGGATATGTGAGGGTGTGCATTATTCTGATGGAAAATGATCTTCTTTGCTAAACCTGGTCTTTCTTCTCGAATTTTTATATTTAATTGGCCCAAAAGGTTAGCGTAATACTCTCCATTTATCGTTTGACCCTTTTCAAGGCAATCTAGTAACAATATTCCCTTGGCATCCCAGAAAAATGGATCCATACACTTTCCAGCCGACAAAATTAATTTTACCGTTGTAACGGAAAATTTGACCTATTTATAATTGTAATAAATAAGATATGCTGAAAATAGAAATAAGGGTGTGTTTGAGAAAACAGAGAGGCATGTAGGCGTGAGAAAGCGAGGTGGGAATAAAGTGAAAATAGAATTACTTGCTAAAAGCTTGATAATGCATGTACGGTATGTTAAGGCACGATTTGGGCACTACGGTCATAAACTGTATTATGTTTCAGATATAAGGGTGTTTACCAAATGTTGTAAAACCTAAGTGCATATAACAATAGCTGGCGTGGGAAAGCGATCTTGTTGTGCAAGTGAGATAGAAAGAGACGCTACTTTCTGTAAACACGTGTGCGCGGAGAAACGTTCGGCGAATTAGAAAAAGCGTCATACGTTACGCGGGAAGTTTTAGTTAAGCGGATTGGTTGAATTCGTATTTAGCGGTAGTTTGGACCTATCGGAGCGTTTTGTCGTAGTTCGTAAGTAAGGGAAATTTGAGGCATGTATATATTGTGAACTTAGAGGAAATAAGAGTAGTCTTCTTAATATCGGCAGAAATATACGGAGAGACTCGTGTACGTTGTTTTGCGTCAAATAATATAGATATTTTAATAATTAAAGGAAAGAATCAGTAAATTTCTCAGAAATAACAAAGTGCGGGAACACTATAATTATTAATATTGAAGTTATAAAGCAAGTTTCATAAATCATAATAATTCAAGAGTGTATAATCGAAGTTATAATCAATAATAATAAATAATAAATACATACGAAGTTCTGTTAATTCTTTACGTGGTGGTAATTCGCGGATGGAGGCGTTGGAGTTCGAAGAAAGTTGTGACGGTATAAATTAGTCGGGCCAAACGCGACGTGGAGTGAGTTAAATGCACTTAAGTTATATTCTGTCATCTTTGTGTCCAGTGTAATTATACAACATAGTAGAGGTATAATCCATATGTTAGTGTAGTGCACTTGTGATAAAGTGAATTGTGCAAGTTTAACCAGAATCAACACGACGATGGCTGCTGACGAACACCGATCTACAATAGCTTCAGGACCACGCACTTGGAAGGATCTATGCAAGTAAAGAATAATGAACATTTAAATTCTATTTTTGATAAATAAACATATGTTGTTATGCAACATAGTGACTCAATCTGTCATGAAGGACTCATTGCTAGTTAATCATATTTAATTTTGTTCAATAAGTAATTCAATTCATATAAGAAGATTTTAATTTTGTAATGTATAAATACAAATTGTCATTAAAGTGATTATCATACTTTGATTTGTGTTTATTATTACTGGCGCCCTGAGGTAAATCAAGAGTCGGTACACTAGAATAAGTACCATAAACTATTATAGAAATTATTATCTAGCATATTTGATAAAGATAGTTTTGTGATCTTATTTTTCACATGCTCATAGGCCAATATAATTTTCAAATTAATAAACTTAACTCTTTTACAAAGGCCTAGCAAGAAGTGTATTACACCGTTTTTGGAGGCGGCGAATCCCTATGCATCCATTGTTTCGACTGTCGTTTTGTTTCTGGAGTGAAGTAATGGACCCAACTTTTATTAGTTGTTACAAATCTACGAATAAAATCTTCCGGATTTTCTTAAAACGGTCCAAACTTTCCTGAGAAGCTTGTATTCGCATGCGTTTTTGGTCACTTATCAACAAACGCGGCACCCATCTTGCAGACAGCTTTTTTCATACCTAATTCCTTAGTAAGAATGTGATGTACCCTTTCAATAGGGATGCCCACAGTCTTAACAATTTCAGACCCCTTCAAACGGCGATCTTGCAAAACAATATCGTGCACTTTATTGCTGATTTCTGGTGTAGTGGCACATTTCGGACGCCCAGTACGCAGGTCATCTTCCAAACTTGCACAACCACAATTAAATTCAGTAGCCCATTTTTTCACTGTAGTAAATGAAAGTTCAGCATCACCCAACACATTCTTCATCTCATTAAAAATTTCTGTTGGCGTTATACCTACTTAACAAAAAATTAGATGTTCAGTTTTCTCAATTTTCAGCGTTGCGGTGAGATAACCTTATTTATACTGCTGTTTCTCTGCAACAATGACTTGACCCGACTTGACGCTTCACAGCTGTTCGTGGGGCGAACGTGGCGCCTCGATGCAGTAAAGAACAGAAACGCCACACATTCGTTTATATAGTAGGCCGCAAACTTTTCAATCCGCCCTCGTAGAGCAGTATTTTCATCACTGTAAAGAAAGTTCACTGTTTACACAACTATTACCATTGCAAACTGAATAAGCAGCAATGCAATATAATCACTTTTCCTGCACTCACATATAGTGCCCATGTTGATTTACACATACCAAAAATTATTTTTAGATTGAAAATTCTCAGGAGCTGATGGGAGGTTAATTGCAACTGTTAATTCTTCTTCTTCTTTTATCTGGTGTTACAACCTTTGGTGGGCTTTAGGCTCTTCAACAATACTTTTCCATGTTTCCCTGTCTCCTATGCCCTTCCTCTCCACCCACTGATTCCCATGCTAGCAAGATCTTCTGTTACACCATCCAACCGTCTCACCCTTGGTCTCCCTCTACGTCCAGTAATATATAATCTTCTAAATACCACTATTATATTAACGACTCGGAACACAAAGTTTTTTATAAGTAAAAACATAAAGTTTTACCTTACAGCCTGAACCGGTTTTCGCCTTTAAAAGGCTTCTTCAGAGGGACAACAAAATCCAAGAATATAATCTTCCCTTTAGCATTCTTTCCACATGTTCCAGTCAACCAACCTCTAAGATTTGATGAATATCACTATGTCTTTTCCATGCACGAGAGCCTGTAGTTCATTGTTACTGTGTATTCTCCAACTGCCTTCTTCTCTTACTAGGCCATAAATTTTATGCAATATTTTGTGCTCAAATAATTTTAAAGCAGTTTTGTCATTCTCTGTCAAAGTCCACACCTCAGATCCATATGTAACAACTAATCACACCAGAGAATAATATACTTTAAGTTTTATACCTCTTGTAACAGTTTTTAAAGATGTTAATATTTAACTGTTAATTGCTCATTGTTAGAAACCACAACTTGTTTCCACCCCCATTCCATTGATATCTATCTATAGTGGCACTTGCAAACAAATTCCCTTCAAATACTCCAAGGCTGCATCAATTGTAAGCATTAATGAAGTGAGCTGTACACAACTATTTTTAGCTGCAGCTTTAATAAAAGAATTAAATGTAAATGCATATACAGAATTAATATTGCTCAGTGATGAGTATATTCTAAAAAAATTTTACCACAGCTTCACAAGTTTATTTCACATCTTGGTTTTATTCTGCAAATGTTTTGCAAATCATGTAAATCTTATTTTTCAAATCTTTTGAAACGTGTTCTGACTTCTTTTAAAAAAATTCTGGTGCAGTGTCACATTCAGTAATCATGTAAAAACAGGATATGTTCTTTACATTTAGGGAAATTTCTTTCTAAGCTTCTAGATAAAAAGAAAAATCTTTTACAAGACTTCTCCCTTTGATAGTTTTAGAAATAAATTCTGTTATAATATTATCGTTAGTTTATTTGTTATTCTAAAAGTAACTGTACGATTTACCAATTGATGTATTTACCTGTAAGGGGGATTTAGAACAAGCTGTGTTTGTTCTTACTTATGTTAATGCTTTATATAACTATTCATCAAAATATTTTTGTTTATTCTAGAAAGACCCAAGACTTGCCAAAGGATACTTTCTCATTTATTCTAGTAATCAGAATAGTAAACAAGTACACTATAAAAACTGACAGGATACAATGTAAAAGCATCAGTTCCAGCGAACTGCTTGGTTTTGCTTGGCTAGAGCTTGTGGCTTGTGCCATATTGTATGTGTTAATTGTTTGTTAGATCTGAGTTGACTTGAAGTTATAATAATTGTTTTAATTTAGTAAATTCTTGAAGTATTAAATTTGTTCAAACTATAAACTGATATTAATTTACAAAAGTATAATGTTATATTCAATAAACCAATAATTCAGAGTATCTTGAATTTCTAAATTCTTTATTTAGGCAAACGTACCTCTAACGGCTACTTCACTTAGCCACTCGAGTGAGTGATCGCGGTGTTTTACATTCAGGTAGAACATAAATGGTGTCAGGTGTGTGGGGTACCCCTGAAAGATATCCTGAAGAAAGGTTGTTCGAATAGAAGAAAGAAGAAAGAAAAATCTCCATTGCCTGTACCTGAAGGACTTCACTTGAGACTTGGCAGCACACACAAGTAAGTGACAACTAGTAGGTTAGTGTGGAACACCACAGAGAAATACATAATTTCAAGTACTGAGTATAATTACCATGTCTCTTATAAAATTAGATACCGCTTTACAACTAATACCAGAGTATGGTGATGATAAAACCACAGATTTACAATTGTATATTGATGGTATAAATTTTGTCTTACAAAACGTAAAAACTGAGGAATATAATAACTATTTACATGTTGCAAAAATTAGACTTAAGGGTGAGATAGGAGCAGCAGTGCGTAGATCCGATATAGAAACGTAGAACGAATTAAAAGAATGTTTAAGGAATAGAATCAACAAACAACAAAGCGAATCCTTTTTAGAAGACCAACTTATTTGCATTAAACAGAAACCAAACGAAACTATTCAACATTTCGCGGACAGAATAGAAAATAATAGGACATAAACTAATAATAGCCTTATGCAGAACGGGTATAGACAGTAACGCATGCACAACAGTTTTACTAAAGGAGTATCTGAACCGTATAAAAATATCTTATTAAATAGGAAAACCATTTCATTTAACGACACTGTAAAAGACGCTCTAATGTCAGAATTAGAATTCGAAGAAGACAGGGCCTTAAACAGACGGAAGACATTCAATAACGACCACTGTTATAAATGCCATAGCTTCGGTCACAACGCAATAAATTGTAGAAAGAATACTAGAGACGTTAAACTTACAAATAGTAAACCTGTAACATGCTATAATTGCGGAAAACCAGGGCATTTTGCTAGACACTGCCGCCGGAAATATAATAAACAATTTACAAAGAATCAAAAACCTTTTTACAACAATAGATCAGAAACTATGATACCAGGAAACGACATGCGCCTTCTGTCAACCTCTCGCAATGGTGGGTCTGTAGTTACGAAGTCGGGAGATTACAAAGCAATGACAAAGTGTACCTACAATTAGAAATAGCAGAAGGAGAAAATAAAACATGTAGAATGTTAGTAGACACCGGTTCTGATGCAACTATCCTGAAAGTCAGTAGTTTAAATAATGACGCAGATATATACAGTGGTAAGGATAACAGATTAAATTTAGCGGGAATAAGTGGTACAGTAACTTCATTAGGCGAGGCTGACTGCCACATTAAGATTAACGACAAAATAATAGAACATACTGTGCATATAGTACATATAGGTTTCCAATTACAAGTTGATGTGGATGGATCTATTAAATAAATTGGGAGCAACAATACATTGTAAGGAAAGAATTTTAGAAATAAACAAAGTAAAAAGTGGAAATACATCAGCACGTAATGACGAAATAAAAATAGCTTCCGAACATTTGACTAACAAAGAAACTAGTGAACTTTTGAAATTGTGTAATGCTTACCGAAATATTTTCAAGAAACCAGATCAATATCTGTCATGTACTAGTACTGTTAAACACGAAATTCCTGTAGACTTAAGCCAAACACCTATTAATCAACAACCGTACAGATTGCCGGAAGCACAAAAACCGTTAGTCGAAGAACGCATACGCGATATGACAGTGAATGGCATAATAAGAGAAAGTACTAGCCCTTGGAATGTGCCAATCGTCCTTGTACCCAAGAAAGGGGTGAGTAAAACCAGATTTTGTACAGATTACAGAAAGTTAAACGAGGTCACTAAGAATGACGCGCATCCCTTACCTAATATTACCGAAATTTTAGATCAATTAGGTGGAATGCAGTACTTTTCTATGTTAGACTTATCATCAGGTTTTCACCAGATTGAGATAAAAGAAGAAGATAAGGAAAAAACGGCATTTAGTACGCCTCAGGGTCATTTCGAATACAAACACATGCCTTTTGGATTAAAAGGAGCACCAGCTACCTTCCAAAGACTTATGAACGAAGTATTAAGAGGTTTAATCGGTTCTATTTGCTTTGTGTATATTGATGAAATCGTATGTTATAGCAGAAATCTAGAAGATAGCCTTGCTAATCTAGAATCAGTTTTTAAAAGATTAAGAGAACACAAGTTACTTCTAAATGCAGAAAAATGTTCATTACTATGTACTAGTGTGACGTATTTGGGACATGTCATAAGTAAAGACGGTGTTTTGCTGGATCCTTCTAAAGTAGACGCTGTAAAGAAATTCCCAACCCCAAGTAATATGAAAGACTTAAAAAGTTTCTTAGGTCTAGCAGGTTATTACAGGAGGTTCATAAAAGACTTTGCAAAAATCGCTAAGCCACCAAATTCACTATTTAAGGACGGAGTTGAATTTCAATGGAAATCTGAACAAAACCAAGCATTTAGCACTTTGAAAGAGATATTAATAAGCGAGCAGTTGTTACAATATCCAGATTTTAGTAAAGAATTTGTGTTAACCACTGATGCATCCAAGGAAGCATTGGGGGCTATACTGTCACAAGGGGACATAGGAAAGGACAAACCAATAGCATATGCAAGCCGAACTCTAAACAAAGCCGAAAAGAATTACTTGACAATGGAACAAGAGCTACTTGCCATTGTCTGGGCAGTTAAGCATTTTAGACCCTATTTATGGGGTAGGCATTTTAAAATAATAACCGATCACAGACCGCTAAAGTGGTTGATTAGTTTAAAGGACCCCGGAAGTAGACTGACCAGATGGACTATTAAATTAAGTGAGTATGATTTTGAAATTATACACAGACCAGGGAAGTGCAATCAAAACGTGGATGCACTTAGTTGAGTAACTATAGCGAAAGTAGATATAACGCCAGCAGACATATTAGCCAATCAGAAAAAGGAAGATCTGAAAGAGATCGACAAGATTTTAAAACAATATGAGAAGGACAATCAGGGGTACCTGTACTACATAGACGATAAGGACCGAAGGAGGCTTATAGTTCCTAGAGATAACCAAATAAAAATAATGGAGGCTTACCACGATACACCTTTTGGAGGCCATCAAGGAGTTGACAGAACTACCGACATTATTATGGAAAGATATTACTGGAAAACATGGATAAGGATATCACAGATTATGTGCTAACCTGTAAAAAGTGCAACAAAAGGAAAACTTCCAACCATGATAGAGCTCCAGTACCCATGAAAATAACTACACCTTTGAAAAGACCATTCCAAAAAGTTGCCTTGGATATAGTAGGTCCGTTACCAAAAACCTACATGGGAAACCAGTACATCCTTACCTTCCAAGATCACTTCTCTAAATATCCTGAAGCTTTTCCTTTACCAGACCAAAAAGCAACTACGATCGCAAAGGTATTTGTAAAAGAAATTATATGTAGAGATGGCACTCCTGAGACATTGCTTACGGACCAAGGAACGAATTTTACTAGCGAACTATTTCAGGAGATATGCAAATTATTAGACATCAGTAAAATCCAAACTACTGCCTATCACCCAGAGTCAAACGGAATTTTAGAAAGAAGCCACCAGACGATAATGGCGGGACTAAGTCAGTTTATTGACGAAGATCAAAGAAACTGGGACGTGTGGTTACCTTATGTAATGATGGTTTACCGATCGACGCCCCATAGTACAACAAAGTACTCTCCATATTATTTGTTACACGGAAGGGAAATGCGCTTACCAACAGACTGGATACGAGAAGAAATACAGCAAGATTTAAGTGAAGATGATCTAATACAAGAAATTAAACGAAGAATACAGCTAGCAAATCAGAAGGTGATAGATAATATTCAACGGAAAAATGAAAACAGTAAAATACAGTACGATTTGAAAGCAAGAGAAAAAAGGTTTAACGTTGGCGATAAGATATTATTACACCAGCCGCTAGTTAGACAAGGTAGAAGTAAGAAGCTAGTTAAACCTTGGGTAGGACCCTATACTGTAGTAGAAGTAAATAGTGATGTTAATATAACTATAAAAAGGGGAAAACATCTACAAAAGGTTCATTTAAACAGGGTAAAACCTTTTAGAGAGAGAAATTAATGAAAGAAAATTCTTTTCCAGATGAAGACACTATGCATTACCCTGCTACTGTGGTGCACACTACAACAGGTATGCAGCAGGCAATACAACATCCAATTTCTAGACAACAAACCAGGGTTATATTTTTCTAAGAGATTTCAGTTTCTTCTGACTTCAGAGCACTGGATCATTGCAATAGATACGGATCTAAAAGATGTCAAAACCAAGCTGGACCAAATAAACACGATATGGAAAGAAGCATCATCTGTATGTAAATCCAATAACATAACGATTGGAGCAGGATTATACACACAATCATGGAATGCGATCGAACGTACCACCCACAAGGTCAGACAAGTCTACGCAACTGTAGGAGCGGAAGTAGTACCAGGAAGGACAAGAAGAGGAATTTTTAACTCCATCGGTTTTGAACTAAAAACATTGTTCGGAACAATGGATAGCGATGACACCGACTCGTACAATGAAAAAATAAGTACCACTGACAGTAAACAACACCATATTTATCAATTAAAGAAAGATCAATTGACAGTTGTAAAACACACGCTGACAGCTATAAATCATACCATGCGAGACTTTAAAAACAACCAAGACATGATGCTACAGACAGAAGAGTACTTAAGGAAGTTACAGGAGATTAATCGTGCGCATATTGAGAGTTTAAAAGATGTGATTACAAAATGTAGTATAGTTTTAGATGCGTTGAAGCTAATTGCAACAGCTTGTAATGATATAGAGAGTGAAGTGAACAAGTTCTATTTAGGCACTGACGCTATGCGTCAAGGTAAACTTAGTACGATGTTAATACCGCCAGAAAAACTCAGTACGTACCTAAATAAAATAAATCAACAATTAAGGACAGGTTCCACACTGCCGCTTGTTGTCACTCAACAAACAATATATATGTACTATGACTTTATAGAATCTGTGGCGTTACTAGTTAATGGACACATTATCCGCATTTTCCTAAGAATCCCACTGAAATATGTTGACCGTACCTTCACCCTACACGAAGCACCACCTACTCCAACTCCCACTCCTAAGACTAAAGAAAATTCGCTGTATACTTTTATCAATCCTTCCATCTCCATAAACGAACAACACTTCATCCCGATGACGCAGAGACAAGTAGACAAGCGCAAAGGAGGAAGTGTCAAGATCTGCAACGGCCCAAACGTTGTTAAACATCTGAACTCTGGACTGGAAACCTGCGAGATAGCCTTCTTCAAGGGAATAACACCTCCGCTGAACAGATGCGACATAAGAGTGACTTACATTGGACCGTCCATGTGGGCAGAGATTCAGAAAACAACAGGTTGGCTGTTCGTCATCCCAAAAGAAGAGAGCCTCACCATTACCTGCATAGGCCGCGATGGACATCCAGAACATGATGGGACTGAATGGGTTCACGGAACACGAATACTAGAATTACCAATGAAATGCCAGATGACGGGATCATCCTTCACGATTTACAGTATTAGCATATAGATCTTTAGAAAAGGAAAATATCAGTAATGTAATTACCATACCAAATGTAAATTTTAATAGTTATTTCAATCTTAGCGATAAAATGTATGATGTAATCTCTAAGAAACTGGCTGAATCTAGTAATCATTTCAAATATGTGACTAGTAGATTTCAAGATCTACAAACAGCTACTATTAAACTAAATATGTTAGATGATATTATGCGTCAGTATGAACAAATAATTTTATTCCAGAACCTAGGCATTATATTTCAGCCACAGTTTTAGTGATCCTCATTATATTAGCTTGGTATTTTAGAATAGATAAACTATGTAGAAACAAGAAACATGTAAAATTTCTCCCGATTACTTTTAAAAGAAATAGAAAAAACAAAGAAGACGAATTAACAGTTGATGAACTAGAGAATATTCCGTTAGAAGAGAGAATAAAAATGAATAGGACGAAATAACTTTGTATTTAAGAGCAATGCGTCAGGCAAGACGCATTGTCCTAAATAAGGGGGAAAGTGTTATAATATTATCGTTAGTTAATTTGTTATTCTAAAAGTAACTGTATGATTTACCAATTGATGTGTTTAGCAGTAAGGGGGATTTAAAACAAGCTGTGTTTGTTCTTACTTATGTAACGCTTTATATAACTATTCATGAAAATATTTTTGTTTACTCTAGAAAGACCTAAGACTTGCCAAAGGATACTTCTCATTTATTCTAGTAATCAGAATAGTAAACAAGTACACTATAAAAACTGACAGGATACAATGTAAAAGCATCAGTTCCAGCGAACTGCTTGGCTTCACTTGGCTAGAGCTTGTGGCTAGTGCCGTATTGTACGTGTTAATTGTTTGTTAGATTTGAGTTTACTTGAAAGTTATAATAATTGTTTTAACTTAGTAAATTCTTGCAGTATTAAATTTGTTCAAACTATAAACTGATATTAATTTACAAAAGTATGATGTTATATTCAATAAACCTATTCCCTCACACAAATTCTACCCACGTACAGTAAACCTCACGAACGTCATGAGCCTCTGAAGAAGCCTTTTAAAGGCAAAAACCGGTTCAGGCTGTAAGGTAAAACTTTATGTTTTTACTTATAAAAAACTTTGTGTTCCGAGTCATTAATATAATAGTGGTATTTAGTTAAGTAACGGACACGTCATGGACAACGAAATCCAAGACTTTTGAGTTAACAAAATGAATTGGCAACACTGAATAAACAGTCTTATTTAATCGGAACCAATTCTGATTATACTGCATAGACTTCCTTTATTGTACTTTTTACCTTTCCCATGCTATGGCTAGAACCCACAAACCACGTAAGTGATTGTTATTTCTGTATGTTGCCACCTCTTCATCACGGAATGTTGAGAAAAATTAGACCATCACCTATCCAAATACATTATCTACTACACAATCAGCAGTATATGGAGATGGTATGCCTACCCACCAAAACTTTACATCCTAGAGTAACATGGTACAGACATGAAGAGTGGATACATCAGTCTTTACAGAAGATCCTGGCTGTACACCAAATTTAACCTCATCCAGGAAGCCACATAAGACTTCTTAAAATTATTTAGATGATTTAATTCATCCTCTGGAGTTACCAAAAATCAAAGCCAAACTTCATGGTTACAAGCTCCAGCCTGGAGGAAAAACATGAAACATATACAGTGTCACAGGACAAATGCGCCAATCGTACACACTATCGTTTTTGAGGTCCTTAAAAGGACCGTTTGTCGAGGACGCTAAATCATTTGCGTACGCTGCCCAAGCCGCGCTATGATGTTCGGCGGCTGCGTCCACTGTTCCGGGCGTGCTGCGGTCCTCTTCTTTTGGCAGCGGTATGTAGAGCCCGCTGCAGTCCCAGTCGATGTCCATCACTGCTTCTCCTGTGCTCTCCATTCTACCTTCTTCCTTTTCTTCCGGCTGGCTTCACGGTGTCCAATGGAGTGCACCAAAATTTTCTAGCGGCGCTCTTTTTATGCCCTGACCGGGATCGCTGATTCGCTAGCTCTGAACACGCAGTTGGTCACGTCTCGGCGGCTGCTGACCCCTGATTGGCTCGCCTCGTATTCTTCAGGTGTCACACGCCGTGTCGCTGATACTGGAGAGCAGACGTAATAAATCGCTGTTGCCACAACTCCCCCGGGTCTTGAATGCTCACCGGTAGCCAGCCTACTGTTCTTCTCCGGCGGGTCTGAGCTGTTGGCGGTGAACCTTGTATGGGCATCCGTCCTTCTCCACTGTGTAAATCTGCCCGCCGAGGGTTGCAGCAACGCGAAAGGGACCTTCCCAGGCTGGCTCCCATCCAGGGTATCTCCGTCCTTTGGCTGGTCCGGCATGGCTCTTGACGTACACCAGCTGCCGTACGGCCAGTGTAGAGTCCTGTGTCCTCCGTTCCGGATACCGCCGCTGCTGATACTGCGTCTGGTATGACCTGGCCGCCTCTTCTCGTTCCTCAATTGGCCGGATGTCCTGTTCCACGTGTGGTCGGCTCCAGTCGCCGGGTCGGCGTAGGTCTCTGCCCAGCAGAAGCTCGCTCAGTGTCACTCCAGTGGCGGCGTTTGACTGATTCCGCAGCGAGAACAGAACTGCCAGCAAACGCTTGTCCCAGTCGCCATGGTCCTTGCAGTCATGGAGCTGGATACGCAGCGTCTTCTTGATCTCGCTGTTGCGCCGCTCGGTTGGGTTCGCCCTGGGATGGTAGTTGGCTGTAGTCCACGGTCGTATGTGCAGCTTGTCGCACATCTGCTTCCACTTTGGCCCGTGAGCGGCTGGCTTCCCGTTGTCGGTGAGCAACGCCTCTGGGTATCCCCAACGAGGGAACACTTCTTCCTCCAGGTAGCAGATAATGGTGTCGGCGTCCGCCTTGCGCACGGCCTTTGCTTCCACCCATCTCGACATCATATCCGCGACCACTACGATGTACCGGTTGTCAGCTCGAGTCAGCGGATATGGTCCCATGATGTCCAGGGCGACAGTATTCCAACATCTCCTGGGTCGGTGAGGTTGCTGTTGGTCCTGTTCGGGATTTGCGCCGCGCTTGTGTTGGGCGCATATTCTGCAACTCCGGACGTATCTGCGGACATCAGTGGTTAGGCCGGTCCAGACGAAGTCCTTGCTGATGGCCCGAAACGTTTCTTCAGCCCCCGGATGACCGGCTTCATGGGAGTCGTGGAAATGCCTGATGACCTCCATGCGGACACTCGGCGGCACGTACAATCCTAGTTCCTGGTTGCGTCTGTCCTTCCAAACCAGGCCCTTGCCTACCCGGTATCTTCTCGCTGTAGCCGCCGCAGGGTCGTTTCTCAACGCTTGGCACTCCTGGTCGCCTTCTTGCGCCTCCTGCACTGCCTGATGGATGCCGACAGCCGTGATTTTTTGTAGTCGCGGTGCAGCTGCTGCAACACTACGGAGTGGCCTCTCTTCAGGCTGCATCCGTGGTTCTTCTTGGACGCCGGCGGTATCTTCAAGCCCAGGTTCCCTCGAGAGGAAGTCCGGCAACTCGTTCTCCTTGCCCGGGCAGTGGACGATGGTGAATTTGAAGCTCTGTATCAGTAGAGCCCAGCGAGCGTACTTCGTCTTCTGCCCCGTCGCCTGCTTCAGCCAGGTTAACGCCTTGTTGTCGGTCCTTAGGGTGAAATGGCGATCCTCCAAGTATGGCTGGTATTTCTTGATGGCCCAGACGACTGCCAAGCACTCCAGTTCATTGGAGTGGTAGTTCTTCTCCGCCTCGTGGAGCTTGGCACTGGCATACGAGATGATACGCCTCTCTCCGGTTTCGGTGCATTGATAAAGCACCGCTCCAAGTTTTTTTTGGCTGGCGTCGGTCTGCAGAAACATCGGCAAGTCTCGATCCGGTCATGAGAGTTTTAACGGCTGCCGGAAAGCGGCCTTAACCTCTTCGAAGGCTCGCTGCGTTGTGTCGTCCCAATGCCACTTTCTTGTCCGCAGCAGGTCTGTTAACGGTTCCGAAATCATGGCGAAGCAGGGGATGTACTCTCGCAGCCAGTTGCAGGTTCCCAGGAAGCGTTGTAGCTCTTTCTTGCTGCTGGGGGCCGGCTGGTCTTCGATCGCTCTGAGATGTTGCTGCTGTGGGAGGTTGCCGTCCGGAGTAATCTCGTGGCCCAGAAAGGCGACTTCTTCCCGGCCGAAGTGACACTTGTTGAGCGAGCAGGTCAGCTGGTGCATCTGCAGCCTTTCCAAGACTTGATCCAGGTGTCGCAGGTGCGTTTCCCAGTTGGGGGAGTAGACAATGATGTCGTCTAGATAGACGAGGCAGCACTCCCATAATAGTCCTGTGAGAACATCCTGCATCAGCTGTTGGAAGGTGCTGGGCGCGTTCTTCAGCCCGAAGCATATCACCCGGAACTGGTAACGACCTCCATCTGGCACCGAGAATGCTGTGTACTTCTTTGCTTCTTCCTCCAGCGGGATCTGCCAGTAGCCGCTCTTCAGATCTAGGGTCGAGAAGACTCTGGCCCCGCTGAGGTCCTTGATTGTTTCGTATATCAGCGGCAGTGGGGAGTCCACATCCTCGGTCTGATCGTTCAGCCTCCAGAAGTCCACGCAGAACTGAGGTGTGCTGTCCTTCTTCTTCACAGTCACCACCGGAGAGCTGTATGGCGAAGTGGCCGGTTCAATGATCCGCTTCCTCACCATCTCTTCTACCTGTTCCCGGATGGTGCATTTCTTCTCGTCGGAATACCGGTACATCGGGAGCCGGAATGGTTGGCTACCTTCCTTCAGCCGGATCTCGTGCTTGGCCGCAGATGTGGTGCGGAGCGGGCCACGGGAGAACAGACTACGATGACGGTGTAACATTTCCAGAAGCCGTTTACTGTGTTGGCCACCTGCTGACGTTTGAAGGCTAGCTTCATCAATGTCCTCTTCCCTGGGCTCCGAGCGGTCATTCCAGAAGACCGTCTGTCGGTTCTCACTGCCAATGTGAAGGCAGCCCCATCGGTAGTCCACAACTGCTTGGTTGGCCGTGAGCCAGTGGTGGCCCAGTAAAACTTCCTCTTGCAGTCCTGGCACTTCTAGCAGACTGGAGGTGGCCGCGAGACTTCCAATTACAATGTCTGCGACGATGGTCGCCGTTGAGTGACATTGCTGACCGTGTAGCGCTAGCTGGACAACTCGGGGCTCCGTCTTCCTTCCTCCGGGCAGCAGACCGGCTCGTACGAAGTCGTAGTTTGCGGCGGAGTCCAAGGCTGCGGTCACTTTTCGGCCGGCGATCTCTATTGGAATGCGCGGTATGTCCGTACCTAGTTGGAATGCGCAGCTGTCGCTCTAGCTGTCAAAGATATCATTCTGGATTCTCGTACTTGAGGCCATGGTATGTAGCAGTGATCACCGGTGGCAACGTGCACCTCAGAGCTGCGGCGAATTGCGCAAAGCCTTGCTCTACTTCGAACCCGGTGTCCCGCTGGGTGTAGCTGTTGGGCGCCATGTTGTTTTGTGTGCCGGCTGATAGCTCTCTGGCGTGGCTGGATCTTGCATCCGCAAGATGATCGTCGCCCCATGTTGGGCACCACTTGTCACAGGACAAACGGGTGACAATCATACACACTATCGTTTTTGAGGTCCTTAAAAGGAAGGACCGTTTGTCGAGGACGCTAAATCATTTGCGTACACTGCCCGAGCCGCGCTATGATGTTCGGCGGCTGCGTCCGCTGTTCCGTGCGTGCTGCGGTCCTCTTCTTTCGGCAGCGGTATGTAGAGCCCGCTGCTGTCCCAGTCGATGTCCATCACTGTTTCTCCTGTGCTCTCCATTCTTCCTTCTTCCTTTTCTTCCGGCTGGCTTCACGGCATCGAATGGAGTGCGCCAAAATTTTCTAGCGGCGCTCTTTTTATGCCCTGACCGGGATTGCTGATTCGCTAGCTCCGAACACGCAGTTAGTCACATCTCGGCGGCTGCTGACCCCTGATTGGCTTCCCTCGTATTCTTCAGGTGTCACGCGCCGTGTCGCTGATACCAGAGAGCAGACGTAATAAATCGCTGTTGCCACAATAGGCTCCAGTCTGTATATGGAAACTGACAAAAAGACTTGAGTTCATTTAAAAAAATTAAAAACAACTTTGTTGTCTGCAGTGATATAAGTGGTCTGATGATTTTTTGAGGATAGACCACAATCCACATTACTACAGATTCTTTATTGATGCATCTATCTTAAGCTTGACAGCAGTTTTGTTTCACAATGGAAATTCACTGTCAATTGTTCCTGCTGGCAATGCTGTACATATAAGGGAGAACTCTGCAAATGCTAAACAGTTTCCTGAAAAATTAAATATGAAAACCATCAATGGTAAATATGTGGAGATCTAAAGGTTACTGCCATTATATTCAGAATGTAGTTAGGGGGTACTGAAAGCCTTCAAATCTGTTGTTGATGTGTAATAGAATACCGGTACCTGAGATCTATGTGTAGTTGTTAATGAACTTTTGACAACATATCTAGATTGAAACATACTGTTTAAAATACACACTGTTGATGCATATCCTGACTTCTTCCAAGAAATTGGAGTACAGTGAGTAACGAGCATGGAGATAAATTCCAAAAAGACATTTCCCCAATTAAAGTAAGTTTTCAAGACAAGTGAAACCATCTATGCTTGCTGGCTGTTGTTGGAATGTTACAAGAGACACCCTGAAGTAGACTACAAATGAAAAGAAAACAAACTCTTGAACTAGTAGGTAAGAGTTCTGTACATGTATGTGGTAAACTTACATGGTAGGAGTAAACTTACACACACACACACACGTTTCTACATCTTGATGCCAAGAGCTATTAAAAGTGTTCTGGTATCATATGCTATCTTGCCACATTTTTGGTTGGAACTGACTGCTTTGGTAAAGAAAAGAGACAACTTTTTTTTGTTAACCAGTGTAATTTATTTTTGATATTTTAAAAACAAACAAAAGTAATTGAATCTGATATTTCAGTGGGTCTTTAATTTATTCCTGTATCTAGTATGTTATCAATAATTTTGTCCTAATCTTAGATGAACAGAATTAGAGAATACTTCGATGTACACTTGATGTATTTATTTTTGTACAATAGGATCTCTAGGATATACACCTTCTGCAGAAAATATATTTTGAATATACCCAAAATATCTGCCATTTCAGCTTGTATCATCATCTTCACTTTCAGGCATTAGGTCATAGACCTGTTGCGCCCTCCGGCCGTGATAGAACTCACGCCCCACCCCAGCCAGAGAGATATTAGCCAACATTTAAACCACGCCCGGGGGCAAGCCGTGCGGTGGGGGGGGGGAAGAGTGTTGTTTATGTGTATAGTATATTGTGTGCCCTTGTTACTTATCTGACCCGGGTATGCCAGAGAAGACGTACGTATTATTTGTCCGCGTACGTGCGGGTAGACGAGCAAATCGAGCCGTGACCTTGACTCGATCTCACCACATCGGCAGCACAGCAATGCCCTGATCAGCTTGTATTTCATTGTTAATTTATTTTTAACTGCCACTACAAATATTCAATTTCAGGGTTCCCACAAAATTTTCAAAATTAATTTTTCTAACATTCCCTGACGGCTTCAAGAAATTTCCCTGATATGAGGGAAGTTCAGAAAGATTACATACATTTTTAAAATAATTATTTTTTATTAACTAGGCCTAAAATACATTTATATGAAATGTAAGACATAAAACACAATTAGAGTATTATTAAACATGGAAACATATACATATTTAACATTTAAATATCAAAAAGTAAACACTGTTTTGATTGTACAAAACAAAAAATGTCTTATTTAACACAGACAGGATAGCTTCACTTCACTTTCAATAAGCAAACAAATTAATATGTAATTATTATTTACAGAAACACTAGTTATTTTTTATTTAAAGAATCTTCCAAGTGCCCAATTTTCAAACTTATTTCTTCTTCATCTATTTGCTGTTTCATTAGAGAAACTTTTCTCTGATCCTGTAACTTCATTTTTTATTTTTAGTAGGACTGGGCCATTGTTTTCTTAGTATTTCTTATTCTCTTTTATTTTCTCTTGATACTGTTCATATTTTTTCTTGGCAGATAGTACAACAGTATCTGCTGACTGTAAGCAATGGGATTTGACACAACGAGCTATTAAACTCATCATCATCATCATCTTCAAGGATTAAACCAAGGATGGTTTGCTCCAGTCTCAAATAGGCAAAGATTAGAGCTGATCACTCCAGCGCTTCCTCGGACATCCCACACCTCTATGTTCCCTCGGCTTATAGTTCCATAGTTGTTTGGGGATGCGGCAGTTATCCATTCGGCAAAGATGTTCCCACCAATTCAGCCAACCATTACACTTCTCATAAAATTTGAATACAGATATGACCCAAGTGGCAATGAACTTTGAAATCTCCTCAAGAATGGCTCGCAGTCACAAGAAAGCAACTAACTAATCTGAAGGGAAACATATGAAGGCAGGAGGGATACTGCATTACTGCCAACCTAGTAACATAATAAAGCAGTGACACCTGACAAAAGAGAGGAAAATTCAGATATGTTCAAACTACCTTATATATAAAATGTAATACACTAACAGAATGTATATATATTACTTTAAAAAATAAAGTTTGTTTCCCAGTTTATAACCCTTTTTCTATGTATTCCCTGTGTATGTATTCCCTTTCTAATTGTTTTTTCCCTAACTTTCGTAAATTTACAAGGCCTTCCCTGACTGATAGTGAATTTCCCTGACTTTCCAAGTCTGTGAGAACCCTGAATTTCAATTATCATACCTCAATGTTTTTATATTAAAACTCCGGAATTTATAATTTTTGATGCCATATTCATAATCAACAATCTCAAAAACCTCCTAAAAGTTTCATGTCAAACAAAATAATATATTCGAAGTTAATAGGTAAAAATATATAATACGTTTTAACAGGTAAACTTTTTTAAATTTAGTGTCTGTAAGGCAATGCAAAAGGTTCCATATAGATTCACTGAGAGAAACTAGGTCCCGAGGGTTTCCTTCTTTTACGTTTGTGTTCCACTAGTATGACAAAACCAGATGAACAGGGTTGGTGATTTTTCCTTACTCTCCTAGACAGTACCGTGATGCAAAATTCACGAGTTTCTAGTAAAAAGTCTGTATTATCTAACTTTTCATATAGCCATTTTTCAGTATACAGTAAACCTGATTTACTGGTACACAGTCCGAACTCATAGGCAACAAAGCTTTCAATCTCAATATCAGTATTTGAAAAGCATTATATTTATGGTTGTAAATATAGTTTTTAAATCCAAAATTGCTTGCCACTGTCATACACATAAGACATAAATTGTTCTTATTTAGAACCATATTATCACACATAACAAATGAAGTAATGTATACAACTCTGTTTATGTTTGGTGAATGAAGCAAACATCCCTAGATGTCTACTTCATTATTTCTGTAAGATGTAATTTCTCAACCTAATTTATTCATTCATGGACTCATGTAGTACAACACAAACAAAATCAAAGCAGCAACTGAAATGGTAGTAAACAATCATATGAAAAAATTAAGGAAGCCAACCAGTGACATACTCAGCAATGAAGCCTCAATAAGCAGTTCCATTAACCACCAAAATCCTCAATGCCAAAGCAAATCACCTTGCTGGCTTACTGGGTATCGAAAATTTCAACTTCTATGAAGGCTGGGATAAGTCCTTCAAGAAACATTAATTGATAAGTTTTGGGAACATATGCCGCAAGTCTGAAAATGTTAATAAGACTGTTACCAACAACTTGATTAAGGAAAAATGGGCTGCTAATCTTAATGAATCCAGAGAAGAAGACATTTGTAATACAAATGAAAAAGTCTATTCTTCAAGATGAGTCCCCATGCACTTAAATGTTATAGAAAAGAATGCAATGAAGACAAAACAGAGCGTCACGGTTCTCATTTCTGCAAACATTGTAAGTACATGTCACTGAATGACAAGTAACAGAAGCATCGCATGTTCCAAAAATGTTAACAAAGCATGGATGGTAAAGAAAGGTAATGTTGCTGGCCAACAACTGTACAGGTACCCACACATCAAGGGACTTAAAGTCATGAGATTGATGTTATTGCCCATGAATGTGAACAGTGTCGTCCTCAGTGGCGAGGTGTGAGTTTTTAGAATGTGTATGCGGTTATACCTACCTCAACCATCAACAAATAAAAACTCCTTCTTCTCTCTCTGCGTGTCATAATCAAACACGGTCAAAAGTATTAACAACTGATAAGAAAACAGTAAATATTACAATTTTTTTCTTTTTTCTAATAGAGACCAATATAATAATAGTAATTATATAAATTATTTTAGTAAATCAAGCAGACTGTATTAGGAACCTACCAGCACGTTGAGTGGCGTCTGGTGGTACCGATTCATCTGTTATTTCCACTTGATTTAATCACATAAAACCACAGAATCCATAAATAAACACACTGCACAATAATTTATTTAAAATAATTCATAATATCTTGTATCTGCTGATTAATATGTCATACACAAACAATACAGATTCATAAGGGTAATTAAAATCGTGCACAACGACACTAATTCATTTATTGTAACGGCTCATAATAATTTATTATTCACTTTATCGTTAATTATTATGCGTTAGTTGTAGGAGTTATTTTTTAAACGTTAGTTCTATGCGTCTGGTTTTTCAGGGAATAAGTCAACAACCGTATTATAAAAATCAGAATTAGTTTTCAGTTTCAAAAGAAGCGGTTTTTCAATAGATAACACTGATAGAGCCGAGAGCCTGTGTTCAGTTTACGAGTTACGCAAATACGTTTTTATTCTCTTCAAGGCTGAAAACGATTTTTCTGTTGAAGAGCTTGTAACTGGAATTGTCATTATAAGGTTTACAAGCTTACACACTTGAGGAATGGTGTCACTCAGATCTTCTGATGTTAAGTACTTTGAGAAGTCAGTAACACTATTTTTACAAAACTGCTCATTTGAATAAACTACAGAAAGCTCACTCCTTTGTAAGGGAAAATCAAAATACTGGTCATAAGAGTGTTTTAGAGATTCAAAGTGCTCTTCTAGAAACTTTTCAGAAAATTCTGGAAAACGTTGTGATTCTAGTAGAGCGATAAAATCAAGTTGATCTATATATGCAAACCTCTGATTAAGTCTAAATTTTACTGAATCAATAATTTCATAATACAGCCTACGATAAGAGCTTTCCAAATCCGACATGTTATCAATACGTAATCTTTTACTTCTGTGAGTGATTGCAAGCTTGTCCCACCACCCTGTTGGAATATTCTGATTTCATTCCGGTCACTCCAGAATTTGTTGTAGTTATTCGTTAAATTATTAAGATATTTATCAAAGTCTTCAACACGTTTCATACAAAAACTGATTTCAGAAGATTTTTTCTGCAAAATTTCCGTTCTCAATCATAGACTCGAAGAGACTTATGATGTCAGCCTCAGTGCATGAGTTCGTCTGGATGATTTTGAAAAAAACGAAGCTAAACCAGATAACGTTCTAAAAAACATTTTACATTCTTTAATGTGATCTACTGAATTTTTCAAGACCAAGTTCATTTTATGAGCATAACAATGGATAAACATTGCTTGGTTGCACTTGCTTTTGACCAGGGGCTGTAACCCTCCACATTCACCAGACATAGCAGCACCATCGTACATTTGTGGAACTAATTTTTCTTCACAGTCGTATTCAGTCAGGACATTGAATACGTAGTTTGCCAAAGTGTTAGCTGTACGATCATCACTAAAATCGCTAAAACTTATCGACAACGAAAAACAGTTGACACCTGGGACGTATTTGTGATATCTATTGTTTCGTCCATTATTACTGCTACAAAGGGAGTTTGTTTTATTTCATTTTTTATTTTTGTTTATAAGACTTGAAAAATGGAGTTAATCAAGTCATTTTGAATGTCGCTAGATAAACCAGAAAAGACTGTAGATTTTTAAGGTGGTTGTCTAACATTCCGTCATAATTTTGTAACAAATTTAACAGCCCTAAAATTTGTGTGTGTATAGTATATTGATATGTCTATTTTCATCCAGAAAGTACAGATTATCTACAAATATTCTTTACTTTCTGAATGACCATCATATATGTCTACACGACATTCTTTTGTTGGTAGCAAGCACTGTACAATGAGAGCAGATGAAATCCAAGGGAAAATTTGAACATAAACAACATTTCTCTGTTAGATGCCTGCAAAATCTTGAAGAAGCATGGAAGGATGTCAGTTTCAGAACTATCTGAAACAGTAACACTCATTAAGGATTTACAAGTAGCCAAGTTACAGAAGATTACCACATCCCAAATGGGCAACAGCACACCAATTACTTACCTGCCTGACACACTTCCTGGAGTTTGATAGAATTGTTCACATGACAAACATTATAAACATTCATGGACAAACATTATAATACATATCATATCTCAGGATATGACTGAGAAGGTGAACAATAAAAAGTATGAAAGCACCAGAAGAATAGCCACCACATTCAGGCCTACATCATTTACAACAGCTGACAATGTATTCAAAACTGTTGGAGGAAAATATACCTTGACAAAGCTTAAATAAATTGACAAAATAATGAATTCTGATTTTTGAATAAACAAAAGCAGACAAAAATAGTTTTTAACACAATAATTTTGAGTTTAATTAATTAATTAGAGTACAGAATAGGATAGAGTAGTTTACCATAAGTAATCTATATTATATAATCATCAACAGTGTATTTGCTACATGTCAATTCAATACTTAATGCAATTTAGTTTTTCTGCTTAATAAGAACACTGAGTAACTACAGGGCCGGATTTAAGGGTAGGCTGACTAGGCTGCAGCCTAGGGGCCCGCACTACATAAAAATTTAAAAAAATACCTTAGTACAATTATACTTGAATTACCTTTGAAATTTTTTTTTTTTTCTGAGAATTGAGTTATCCAATTGTACTCAAGTTACAGTTTAGTTGGTGCTTTGAGTTATCTTTAAATGTTAAAGCATTTCTAACTGTATTAAAAGCTATTTCGTCTCATTGCCCTAGTAGAGTTAATTTATTATTCCTCTATACACTTTTTACCCGGACTTAAATTTGTTATGTTTTCCCTAAACTTATAAAAAAAATCTGTTGCCCAGAATTTTTCACGACTGAAAAGTAGGGGGCCCGCACCACAACCTCAGCCTAGGGGCCTGCACACTCTGGGCTCCGGCGCTGGGGTAACACATAAAAATGGCATTGGTGTTGGTAATTAATAACTGGTATCAACAGTTTACTCATTACCTTGCATTGACTATCTGAACTGTCATTAGGCTGATCCTCCTTAAGCCTGTTTGCCACAAACTGGCGACCACTTTCTCCAAAAGCTGTGGTTATTTTTACTTGATTCGAGAGTGTTACATACCAAAATAAAGGGCATATACCATATAAAACTTCATTTGATTCCATGGCCAACAACTTCAGTTATACAAGCAGATTAATTTCAAATAAATCGCAGCATGTATACGTACATATGTGTTATGTGAAAGATAAGTTGCCTTACCCAATAATTTGCAAATCTGCTACAGCAGTATAGTACAAGTTTTATTTATTCTCAGATATGATGGAGAGAAAAACTAGGCACTATTCAATTAATTTTAATTTTTACTGCATTCATATAACAAGTAAACTATGAATTCAGAAAATATTTGTACTCTTCTTACCACTGATTTTAGATACTACTTATCAAACAAGGATAGACACATATTGATTTACTCTGAAAACTGTACACTCATAGTCATGCTAGTTAAATCAAAATAATGATATGAATAAGTATATTGACTGCAAAAATAACTCACTTTCCAAATTGTCATGTCAATAGTAAATATATTTTGCTTTTTTGTACTCTCATTCCTCTTGCTTCTGCCTGTATTGTCCTTTTTTGCATCTGCTGCTGGTTCTATAACTGGTGCACCACTATCATCTATAACCACATTCATTGAAATTTTGTGATAATGAGAAACTAGAAAGATACATGTCTTAGCCATGTTGCCATACAAAAAAAAACGTACCATAATAAAGCTTAACAAAGCCATCACGGACTAGAAATGATACATGGAAAATATTTTCTACGGTTGATGAAAAAGATGTTGGGTGTACAACAAAGTGAAAGTAATTTACTGCTTTTCTATTATTCCGTTTATATGCCTGAAGCAGGACTGCAAATATCCTTTGTACTGTCTGTTCAACTGTTTCTTCCTCATGTCTGTCTGTTGCTTTCACCTGAAACCATGTAACAATTAGTTTAAATATTAAATCGATACACAATATTTTTACCACGCTGTGAGTTATTATGCAAATAATACATTATAACAATATGCACACAAATATCTTTATGATGCAGTCACACTATCAAATAAGTTTTAAACTCTTGTTAACATATTCAGTTTTATCAACTTTCCTGTTACATAAATAACTGAAAAAGAATGTACAAATATGAACAATACAAAAATAATTTGATTAATTTAATTAATAATTACTACAAATATGATTAAATAAATATAATGTTAAATCAAGTTTTAAATAAATATTTCATATAAAATACACGTGCATAACCCCCCCCACACACACACACACATGGCAAAAAATCAACAACCAATTCAATTTTGATAAGATACATTATATGCAAAGAAGCATAATACAAATAAACAGACTATTTAGGTGAAAATTTCAATCAGATATACTCAAAGAGACCATACGAGAAGGTTCTGAAGTTATTTTATCATACTTAGATTACTTAGAAATATACAGAGCTTTTTTAACTATTAAATAAAAAAATTACTTGATTCGAGGGTGTTACATATCAAAATAAAAAAAGACATCTTTACAGTTCACGATACTGATTTTTTTTTTTACTACTACATATTAAAGTTGTAAAAATAAAATCAATGCAGTTGAGAATCAAGTAAATTGGTCTCATGTATATGAGATATATTGATCTCATATTATAAATTATGTGGGAACCCCATAATGACAGTGTCACATAATTGTGACACACATAATAATATAATTCATTATACCATCAACAATGATTTAGTCTATCAACAATAATGTAAAGGCAACTCTCTAGGAAGGAATAGCTCAAAATCAAAGAAATGGTTCACCAGTTATAGGTTGTAAATGATGTTACTAAAGGGAATACTACAGCACGTTTTAGCACTTTATCATTGTTAGGTGCAGAGTAAAATCCATCTTTCATTACACAACCAAAGGAGCATTGTATGCAGTCTCACAAACTACTTTCCCCTGATTACATAAATGTCGCTAACCAATAACACGACAAAGAGGAAAAAAGCTGCTACTTAGCAATAACAGAATTTTTTAAGAGCTATTAGTTTGGTCTCAGAACCCAAACTTGGCATAGGGATGGGTTTTACATTTTGCGTTTTGTTCCTTATAGATCAAAGTACAAAATCTATATGGAAAATTGATTTCCTCCTTATTTAGGAATGGCTGCCACCCCTTCAAAGGGGATGGCAGAAAAAAGTGTAATAACCACGGAAATAGATAGATCTATAAATTCTAAGAAAAAAAAAGGTGATATTTTTTTCTAAAAGTGCATAGTTTCCAAGATATATAGAGCTGAAATAATGAACTTTCGCCCTCAAAAATAGCTACTTTGAGGTAGTTTTCCCAATATCTCAAATTATAAGGTTTCGAGAAAAAGGATAAGATGTCAATTTGAAGTATACAAAAAGATATATCAAACGCTTTCTGTCCCGTTTTTCTACGTTTTTTTAACGTTTCTGAGATGCGGCCATGTAACGATGGCGCTGTTTATTTATTTTTTTGATAAATCTAATCACGCTTGACCTTAAATATTTTGAAAACTATTACTTCAATAGCTTATGACAAAAATTAAAAAACTTAAAATTGACTATGCGATGGTTTCTATCTCATAACTTTAAAAATTAAAACATTTTACTTCAGAAACGGAAAGTTTTTAAAACTTTTTTTTTATTTTTTAGTCATTTTCAGGTTCTGGTGGTTATTTATTTAGATCCTCATAAGTATCCTCATATTTTGTTTAATTTTAGACAGCTTACTTTCGAGACTGTTACCATAAATTGTATTTTTGGCTAATTTTTACAAATTTTATAAAAATAAATATTATCATAAATTTAAATTACTAGAAAACCATCATATTTAGGAAAAAAATAATGAACAAATTTATAGTATTTAAACGAGGGATAAAATGTTTCCTACCCCATTGTTCTGTGTTAAACAATGAATGAGATACAGCTGTTCAAATAAGCCATTAATAGTGTCTTTGGTGAAATTAACCATCTTTAACATATTTAAAAAACTATGACTCTAACAAGGAATATGCTAAGGTCCTAACGTGAAGAGCTTCAAATTCTCTTCAAATTGCATCCTATCCTGTTGTGCTAGTATTACAAGTAATCAAGTTATGATTGAAAAAGTTAAAGAGGTATTTTCTAGCTTTACGGTTTTATGTACTTAAATACTACTAAACAGACTACTTTCAACTTCATTCGGTTTTCTAGGTCAGTAATTTTGAATAACAAGTAGAAAATGTGTAATTTAAAATGTTTGGATGCAAAATGGCAGCAAAATAAATACAATTACCTAATTGTGATAAAATAATGGTGTAATGAGAAATATAATTTGAAGGGTTTTTAGGTTACCTCATTGTAAAGTTTTAAAATATTATAGTGTCAGTTTTAAAAACTGCAATAACTACATGAATACCAACATAACCTAACAAATAAACAGCAAAATAAATATGTGTACAATAAAAATGATAAAATATAGTTTATTTAAACACAAAAATTTTTATTGCTCTTTCTACAGGTATTATTAAAGATCTTAAATAATTATAATTATATTTAATACATTGTTATAAAAATTAATAGTAAAAATTGCAAAAATATAAAATTAATCTTTTTCATCTTCACCTATATCATTTACTTCGTCATCTACATCGTTATTACCTACAGTTGGAGAAGCATTTAAACAGCTATTACCAGTACAAACTGTACACGCTGCAGTACAATGCAGCCCAGTTTTCCTGCAGCCACATGCATTTCAACATCCAGTTCTTATGTGCAGAATATCATTTTTATTAAATTTTCTGAAACTGGTGGCTCTGTCATCATGATTGGTAATAAAATATTCTTGTCATTTCTCCAACCTCAATCAGCAGGGACAATCTCTGTTATTCCATAACTGAATCTGTAAATAAACTCTTTTAAAATGTTCTGTGGTAGCATCAAGGGTTGGTACTAGTGAAGCTAATTCAACACAATTATTTTGTTGATGGAGCTATGATGAATAAATGATCCCTTAGTGCTTGTAGGGTTTTAATATTTTGGGGGCTGAATACAGTCACTAACAGACATGTCATACCTACTTCGGTAATTTCATTTACATTTGTTTTCTTTGTTCAATATCGCTACAGCTTCCTGTAAATCACCTTTGTTCTCAAAATTGTTAGCAAAAAGAATTTTAGTTCTAAAAACTGCACATGTTTTGTCACGTCCTGTGAAAGCGTGTAAAAATAAGATATTTTCTTTACATTTTAAAATAAGTTCAATTTAAACTTTTTGATAAATATATATATATATTGAGCAACTTTGCCTTTAGCAGGTTTTAAAATATCGGTATGGAGAACCATATATGACTTCCATGTTCTAAGATTTATATTTAAAATCATTTACGAAATGAAATGTTTCCATATAAACTACTTCTTTCCACTTATTGCTTTACCCTTAACCACAGTACTGTGGTCACGTCACTAACATATACCACCACACATTATCGCACTCGATTTTCACTGATGATGGCAGTCGACGGCACTGCCGAAACGTCTGGTTTTGCAGAAAACATTGGACTACGACCAAACAGCCCGGGAAGGAATTTTAACAACTAACTACTACTTTGTTGCCGATAACGTAGTACACATATAAAAATTATCCCCTCTCCCTTCAACTATAATTTTCATTTATAGAAAATTACCCCCACCCCGTTCAACTAGCCTCTTCATTTATAGATATTTCATCTAACTACGTTTCTACAGTGGATTATTAAGATGTTCTTATGAGGATACTTTATTTATCAAAATTAAGTACTTCACTCTTGTTACAACAAAAAATGTTTCAAGTAAACTGCCCTTTCCCCGTAACCAATCTTCACCAAAATCAATAGGCCTTCAGTCCTTTACAATTCAGGAATGTATTCAAAAAAATTATGATTCTGTTTGAATGTGCGGCAGTTATCGTTCGTCATAGAAGAAATTACCATTGTTGAAACATAAAATATTGCAGGTAAACTACCCCTTTCCATTAACCGATCTTCACCAAAATCAACAGACATTGAGTAAAATTCTTGGATTTCGTTGTCCATGACGTGTCCGTTACTTAACTAAATATCACTATAATATTGACGACTCGGAACACAAAGTTTTTTATAAGTAAAAACGTAAAGTTTTACCTTACAGCCTAAACCGGCTTTCACCTATAGAAGGCTTCATCAGAGGCTGTCGTTAGTAGCGCTGCTCGTCTTGTTGTTGGCGACGAGAAAGTGTTTCGAAAGATTGAAGCTGTGTGTGTGTGGTGAGATGTGTTCGAATAATGCGTGCGATTTGAATTGTGTCTGTTCGTTTAGGATGTCGTTTTTATTTGTTTTTGTGTGTTTGTATATTTCTAATTGTTCTAGAGTGTCTAGTTTTCGGCCTTTTGTGTGTACGTGTAGTATGTTCATGTTATTGTCGATGTTTTTATATGTGTGGTTTGCTTCAATGAGGTGGTTTGCGAAGGTAGATTCTGTAGTGGTGTGGAGTGCTTTAGTGTGTTCAATGTATCTCTGTTTGAAGCTACGTCCTGTCTGGCCTATGTAGAATTTACTGCAATTTGAACAATTTAGTTTATATACACCGGGTAGATCGAATTTGTTTTGTGCTTTGGGCATGCGTTTTGATAGTGTGTGTTCTGTTTTGTTAGTAGTTTTGTAAGCGATTCTGTATCCTGCTTTTTTGAATTTGTGGGCAATTTTTTCTGTTTGTTTGTTGATGTATGTTAGTGTTATGAATTTGTTGTTTTCTGTCTTTGTCTGTTGTTTGTTTTGTGTAGGAGTTTACTGACTATTGTTCTGTCATAACCGTTAGATTCTGCTAGATATTTTATTGTGTTTAGTTCGTCTTTGTAGTCTATTTCATCTAAGGGGATGTTGTTAAGTCTATGTATCATGGTTCTAAAAGCAGCTAGTTTGTGTTGTATTGGGTGATTGGAGGTGTTGTGTATTAGTGTGTCAGTTGTAGTTGGTTTTCTGTATATACTGAATTTGTGCCTGTGTTCTAGTTTTGTGATGGAGAGGTCTAAGAAGTTTATGGTATTGTTGTGTTCGTATTCGGCAGTGAAGGTTATGTTTTTATGTATTTTGTTTATGTGCGTTAGTAACTGTTCACATTGTCTTTTGTTTCCCCTGTATAGTATTAGAATGTCATCAACGTATCTATGCCAATATAGTATTTTATGTGAGTGTCTGTCATTGTTTGTGAGTATTTTTGTTTTTTCTAAGTGTTGGAGGAAGACTTCTGCTAGAATGCTGGATATGGGGGAGCCCATGGGTAGGCCGTCGTTCTGTGTGTAGTATTTATTGTTATAAGTAAAGTAGTTTTGTGATAATGTTCAGAGTTTCTGTTATTTCATTGATAAGTTCGTCTGGTGTGTTGTTCTGTTTGAGTTTGGTTTGTAGGATGGTGATTGTTTCAGAGATGGGGATGTTTGTGTACAGGTTTTTAATGTCAAAGGAGGCTAATGTGGCGTTATGGGGGATGTGTATGTCTTTTATTTTTGTTACTAGGTCAGTGTTGTTTTTTACTGCAATGTTGTTGTCTATTTGTGTGTGTTGTCTAATAATTTTGTCTAGATATTTTGCCAGTTTGTGTCCAGGGGCATTACGGTAGTTGATAATGGGGCGGATCAGAATGTCTTCTTTATGGATTTTGGGAAGCGCTTGGAGTGTAGGTGCTGATGGTCGGATTTGTTTCATGTAGGGCTTTTGTTTATGTGTCATAATGTGTTTGGCTTTGTTGACTATTTGTTTTACTGAGTTTTGGTATCTGTCGGTGGGGTCGTGTTTTAGTTCTGTGATGTTGTTCTGTTCTATGAAGTCTTGTACTTTTTTGTGTAGGTTGTCTGTGGGATAATTACAGTCGTGTTGCCTTTGTCAGCTTTTACAAATGTGATGTTGTGTTTGTGTGCCTTTTCCCTCAGTTTGATGGCTGTGTGTATTTCTGAGTTGTGGTTGTTGTTGTCTGGTGTCTTATGTACTCCTATTGTGTTGTTTATATTATGTCTTAATGTGTCTTGATGTTCTGGTGCTGTGTTTTGTATATTTGTTTCTGTGTCAATTATGAGCTTTGTTAGTGTTTGGTTGTTATGTTTGTAATGTATGTTATGTTTTAGGCCTTTATCAAGGAGTGTTTGTTCGTTTTTTGTGAGTGTGACGTTCGTGAGGTTTACTGTACGTGGGTAGAATTTGTGCGAGGGAATTATATCTGTTTTGATTGGTGTCAGGTTTTTTATTTTTCTGTCGTGTTTTGTCTGTATGATATGTATTTGTTTTTTTGTCCATTCATTTGTGTGATGTATTAGTTCAGTCATGTAATTGTGTCCGTATGTGTTGGCGATATGTAGGTGTAGTGTTAATGCTTTGCGGTTAAGAGCGTCTTTTTTCTTATATAGTTGTTTAATTGATTCTTTTATGTATGTTCTTTGTGCGATGTTTTGTGTTATTCGGGCGGCCTGGTTGTTATGTTTAATTTTGATTTGGGCATATTTAGGTGTTAGTGAATTGTTTATGCATGTTTTGTTGAAATTTATGTGAGCTACAATCTTTCTAACCTTCAAAGTTGTGAACTTGTACGCTTGGACGTTGGCTCGTCTTGCTGAGTTAAATTCTTGGATTTCGTTGTCCATGACGTGTCCGTTACTTAACTAAATATCACTATAATATTGACGACTCGGAACACAAAGTTTTTTATAAGTAAAAACGTAAAGTTTTACCTTACAGCCTAAACCGGCTTTCACCTATAGAAGGCTTCATCAGAGGCTGTCGTTAGTAGCGCTGCTCGTCTTGTTGTTGGCGACGAGAAAGTGTTTCGAAAGATTGAAGCTGTGTGTGTGTGGTGAGATGTGTTCGAATAATGCGTGCGATTTGAATTGTGTCTGTTCGTTTAGGATGTCGTTTTTATTTGTTTTTGTGTGTTTGTATATTTCTAATTGTTCTAGAGTGTCTAGTTTTCGGCCTTTTGTGTGTACGTGTAGTATGTTCATGTTATTGTCGATGTTTTTATATATGTGGTTTGCTTCAATGAGGTGGTTTGCGAAGGTAGATTCTGTAGTGGTGTGGAGTGCTTTAGTGTGTTCAATGTATCTCTGTTTGAAGCTACGTCCTGTCTGGCCTATGTAGAATTTACTGCAATTTGAACAATTTAGTTTATATACACCGGGTAGATCGAATTTGTTTTGTGCTTTGGGCATGCGTTTTGATAGTGTGTGTTCTGTTTTGTTAGTAGTTTTGTAAGCGATTCTGTATCCTGCTTTTTTGAATTTGTGGGCAATTTTTTCTGTTTGTTTGTTGATGTATGTTAGTGTTATGAATTTGTTGTTTTCTGTCTTTGTCTGTTGTTTGTTTTGTGTAGGAGTTTACTGACTATTGTTCTGTCATAACCGTTAGATTCTGCTAGATATTTTATTGTGTTTAGTTCGTCTTTGTAGTCTATTTCATCTAAGGGGATGTTGTTAAGTCTATGTATCATGGTTCTAAAAGCAGCTAGTTTGTGTTGTATTGGGTGATTGGAGGTGTTGTGTATTAGTGTGTCAGTTGTAGTTGGTTTTCTGTATATACTGAATTTGTGCCTGTGTTCTAGTTTTGTGATGGAGAGGTCTAAGAAGTTTATGGTATTGTTGTGTTCGTATTCGGCAGTGAAGGTTATGTTTTTATGTATTTTGTTTATGTGCGTTAGTAACTGTTCACATTGTCTTTTGTTTCCCCTGTATAGTATTAGAATGTCATCAACGTATCTATGCCAATATAGTATTTTATGTGAGTGTCTGTCATTGTTTGTGAGTATTTTTGTTTTTTCTAAGTGTTGGAGGAAGACTTCTGCTAGAATGCTGGATATGGGGGAGCCCATGGGTAGGCCGTCGTTCTGTGTGTAGTATTTATTGTTATAAGTAAAGTAGTTTTGTTTTGTGATAATGTTCAGAGTTTCTGTTATTTCATTGATAAGTTCGTCTGGTGTGTTGTTCTGTTTGAGTTTGTTTTGTAGGATGGTGATTGTTTCAGAGATGGGGATGTTTGTGTACAGGTTTTTAATGTCAAAGGAGGCTGTGATGTCAATGTGTTTAATGTAAATGTGAACAGTTACTAACGCACATAAACAAAATACATAAAAACATAACCTTCACTGCCGAATATGAACACAACAATACCATAAACTTCTTAGACCTCTCCATCACAAAACTAGAACACAGGCACAAATTCAGTATATACAGAAAACCAACTACAACTGACACACTAATACACAACACCTCCAATCACCCAATACAACACAAACTAGCTGCTTTTAGAACCATGATACATAGACTTAACAACATCCCCTTAGATGAAATAGACTACAAAGACGAACTAAACACGATAAAATATCTAGCAGAATCTAACGGTTATGACAGAACAATAGTCAGTAAACTCCTACACAAAACACAAAACAAACAACAGACAAAGACAGAAAACAACAAATTCATAACACTAACATACATCAACAAACAAACAGAAAAAATTGCCCACAAATTCAAAAAAGCAGGATACAGAATCGCTTACAAAACTACTAACAAAACAGAACACACACTATCAAAACGCATGCCCAAAGCACAAAACAAATTCGATCTACCCGGTGTATATAAACTAAATTGTTCAAATTGCAGTAAATTCTACATAGGCCAGACAGGACGTAGCTTCAAACAGAGATACATTGAACACACTAAAGCACTCCACACCACTACAGAATCTACCTTCGCAAACCACCTCATTGAAGCAAACCACACATATAAAAACATCGACAATAACATGAACATACTACACGTACACACAAAAGGCCGAAAACTAGACACTCTATAACAATTAGAAATATACAAACACACAAAAACAAATAAAAACGACATTCTAAACGAACAGACACAATTCAAATCACACGCATTATTCGAACACATCTCACCACACACACACAGCTTCAATCTTTCGAAACACTTTCTCGTCGCCAACAACAAGACGAGCAGCGCTACTAACGACAGCCTCTGATGAAGCCTTCTATAGGTGAAAGCCGGTTTAGGCTGTAAGGTAAAACTTTACGTTTTTACTTATAAAAAACTTTGTGTTCCGAGTCGTCAATATTATAGTGATATTTAGTTAAGTAACGGACACGTCATGGACAACGAAATCCAAGAATTTAACTCAGTAAGACGAGCCAACGTCCAAGCGTACAAGTTCACAACTTTGAAGGTTAGAAAGATTGTAGCTCACATAAATTTCAACAAAACATGCATAAACAATTCACTAACACCTAAATATGCCCAAATCAAAATTAAACATAACAACCAGGCCGCCCGAATAACACAAAACATCGCACAAAGAACATACATAAAAGAATCAATTAAACAACTATATAAGAAAAAAGACGCTCTTAACCGCAAAGCATTAACACTACACCTACATATCGCCAACACATACGGACACAATTACATGACTGAACTAATACATCACACAAAGGAATGGACAAAAAAACAAATACATATCATACAGACAAAACACGACAGAAAAATAAAAAACCTGACACCAATCAAAACAGATATAATTCCCTCGCACAAATTCTACCCACGTACAGTAAACCTCACGAACGTCACACTCACAAAAAACGAACAAACACTCCTTGATAAAGGCCTAAAACATAACATACATTACAAACATAACAACCAAACACTAACAAAGCTCATAATTGACACAGAAACAAATATACAAAACACAGCACCAGAACATCAAGACACATTAAGACATAATATAAACAACACAATAGGAGTACATAAGACACCAGACAACAACAACCACAACTCAGAAATACACACAGCCATCAAACTGAGGGAAAAGGCACACAAACACAACATCACATTTGTAAAAGCTGACAAAGGCAACACGACTGTAATTATCCCCACAGACAACCTACACAAAAAAGTACAAGACTTCATAGAACAGAACAACATCACAGAACTAAAACACGACCCCACCGACAGATACCAAAACTCAGTAAAACAAATAGTCAACAAAGCCAAACACATTATGACACATAAACAAAAGCCCTACATGAAACAAATCCGACCATCAGCACCTACACTCCAAGCGCTTCCCAAAATCCATAAAGAAGACATTCTGATCCGCCCCATTATCAACTACCGTAATGCCCCTGGACACAAACTGGCAAAATATCTAGACAAAATTATTAGACAACACACACAAATAGACAACAACATTGCAGTAAAAAACAACACTGACCTAGTAACAAAAATAAAAGACATACACATCCCCCATAACGCCACATTAGCCTCCTTTGACATTAAAAACCTGTACACAAACATCCCCATCTCTGAAACAATCACCATCCTACAAACCAAACTCAAACAGAACAACACACCAGACGAACTTATCAATGAAATAACAGAAACTCTGAACATTATCACAAAACTACTTTACTTATAACAATAAATACTACACACAGAACGACGGCCTACCCATGGGCTCCCCCATATCCAGCATTCTAGCAGAAGTCTTCCTCCAACACTTAGAAAAAACAAAAATACTCACAAACAATGACAGACACTCACATAAAATACTATATTGGCATAGATACGTTGATGACATTCTAATACTATACAGGGGAAACAAAAGACAATGTGAACAGTTACTAACGCACATAAACAAAATACATAAAAACATAACCTTCACTGCCGAATACGAACACAACAATACCATAAACTTCTTAGACCTCTCCATCACAAAACTAGAACACAGGCACAAATTCAGTATATACAGAAAACCAACTACAACTGACACACTAATACACAACACCTCCAATCACCCAATACAACACAAACTAGCTGCTTTTAGAACCATGATACATAGACTTAACAACATCCCCTTAGATGAAATAGACTACAAAGACGAACTAAACACGATAAAATATCTAGCAGAATCTAACGGTTATGACAGAACAATAGTCAGTAAACTCCTACACAAAACACAAAACAAACAACAGACAAAGACAGAAAACAACAAATTCATAACACTAACATACATCAACAAACAAACAGAAAAAATTGCCCACAAATTCAAAAAAGCAGGATACAGAATCGCTTACAAAACTACTAACAAAACAGAACACACACTATCAAAACGCATGCCCAAAGCACAAAACAAATTCGATCTACCCGGTGTATATAAACTAAATTGTTCAAATTGCAGTAAATTCTACATAGGCCAGACAGGACGTAGCTTCAAACAGAGATACATTGAACACACTAAAGCACTCCACACCACTACAGAATCTACCTTCGCAAACCACCTCATTGAAGCAAACCACACATATAAAAACATCGACAATAACATGAACATACTACACGTACACACAAAAGGCCGAAAACTAGACACTCTAGAACAATTAGAAATATACAAACACACAAAAACAAATAAAAACGACATCCTAAACGAACAGACACAATTCAAATCGCACGCATTATTCGAACACATCTCACCACACACACACAGCTTCAATCTTTCGAAACACTTTCTCGTCGCCAACAACAAGACGAGCAGCGCTACTAACGACAGCCTCTGATGAAGCCTTCTATAGGTGAAAGCCGGTTTAGGCTGTAAGGTAAAACTTTACGTTTATACTTATAAAAAACTTTGTGTTCCGAGTCGTCAATATTATAGTGATATTTAGACATTGAGTACTTAATAGTTCAGAAATGTATGCAAAAAAATTTGATTCTCTTTGAATATGCAGCAGTTATCATTCGTCATAAAAAAATTACCCTTTTAAAACAAAAAAGGTTCAAGGTAAACTATCCTTTTCTCTTAACCGATCTTCACCAAAAACAATAGGTCTTGAGAACTCTACAATTCAGGGCTGTATGCAAAAATTATTTGATTCTGTTTGAATTTATAAATATTTCATCTATGTTTCTACAGTGGATTGTTAAAATCTTCTTATCAGGATACTTTATTTATCAAAATTAAGTACTTTACTCTTGTTACAACAAAAAACTGTTTCAGGTAAACTGCCCTTTCCCCGTAACCGATCTTCACCAAAATCAATGGGCCTTGAGTATTCTACAACTCAGGCACATATGTAAAAACTTATTTGATTCTGTTTGAATTTACGGCGTTTATCGTTCGTCATGTAAAAATTTCTCTTGTTAAAACATAAAATGTAGCTGGTAAACTACCCCTTTCCCTTAACCGATCTTCACCAAAATCAACCAGCCTTGAGTACTCTACAATTTAGGGATGTATGCAAAAACTTATTTGATTAAGTTTGAATTTACGGCAGTTATCGTTCGTCATAGAAAAAATTACCCTTGTTATCACATAAAACCTTGCAGGTAAACTACACCTTTCTCTTAACTGAGCTTCACCAAAATCAATAGGTCTTGAGTCCTCAACAATTCAGGGATGCATGCAAAACATTATTTGATTCTGTTTGAATGTGCGGCAGTTATGGTTCGTCATAGAAACAATTACTCTTGTTAAAAATTAAAAATGGCAGGTAAACAACCCCTTTCCCTTAACCGATCTTCACCAAAATCAACAAACATTGAGTTCACTATAGCTCAGGAAGGTATGCAAAACATTATTTAATTCTGATTGAATGTGCGGCAGTTATAGTTCGTCATAGAAACAAATATTACTCTTGTTAAAACATCAAAAGTGGCAGGTAAACTACCCCCTTCCCTTAACCGATCTTCACCGAAATCAACTGGCCTTGAGTAATCTACAAATTAGGGATGTATGCAAAAACTTATTTGATTCTGTTTGAACGTGCGGCAGTTATGGTTCGTCATAGAAACAATTACTCTTGTTAAAACATTAAAAGTGGTAGGTAAACTACCCCCTTCCCTTAACCGATATTCACCAAAATCAACAAGCCTTGAGTGTTTTACAATTGATGAACGTATGCAAAACAATTATTGATTCTCTTTGAATTTACGGTAGTTATCGTTCTTCATGAAAAACATTCTCTTGTTACAAAATAAACTGTTGCAGGTAAACTACCCATTTCCCTTAACCGATCTTCACCAAAATCCACAAACATTGAGTTCTCTATAGCTCAGGAAGGTATGCAAAACATTATTTGATTCTGATTGAATTTACGGCAGTTATCATTCGTCATAGAAAAAATTACCCAGGTTAAAACATAAAACGTTGTAGGTAAACTACCCCTTTCCCTAACCCGATCTTCAACAAAAACAATAGGTCTTGAGAACTCTACAATTCATGTCTGTATGCAAAACATTATTTGATTCTGTTTGAATTTCCGGCTGTTATCGTTTGCCATAAAAAATACCCTTGTTAAAACAAAAAACGTTGCAGGTAAACTATCCCTTTCCCGTAACCGATCTTCACCAAAACAATAGGTCTTGAGAACTCTACAATTCAGATTTCCATACAAAAAATTATTAGATTCTGTTTGAATTTGCGGCTGTTATCGTTTGCCATAGAAAATACCTTTGTTAAAACATAAAATGTTGCAGGTAAACTACCCCTTTCCCTTAACCGATCTTCACCAAAAACAATAGGTCTTGAGAACTCTACAATTCAGGGCTGTATGCAAAATTATTTGATTCTGTTTGAATTTGCGACTCTTATCGTTTGCCACAGAAAAAAAATCTAAGACAGACAGACACACAGAAACTCAGATAGACACACAGACACTTTTCAAAAAATGACTTTTCTTCATGTTTGTACAATCAGAATCTGCAATTATCTCGAATACGATTTTTTTTGCCATCACCATACTTCCATTTCCTTATGGAACATGGAAGTAAAATTAATCTCTCTGTCAGTAGGAGTAAAAGTGGTTAATAGCAATAAAACACTGACATCTTCAGAAATTACATCATTACTCGAATGCAAATTCATCTCAGTTTCTATGATTAGTTTGTCAGCATTGCCCTTACTTTGAAAATTATCGGTATGCAGAACCATACATGACTTCCATGTTCTAAGATTTATATTTAAAATCATTTACGAAATGAAATGTTTCCATCGAAACTATGTGTATCCACTTACTGCTTCAGCCTTAACCACAGTACTGTGGTCACTAACGTATACCACCACACGCTATCGCACTCGATTTTCACTGATGATGGCAGTCGATGGCACTGCCGAAACGTCTGGTTTTGCAGAAAACATTGGACTACGGCCAAACAGCCTGGGAAGGAATTATAACAACAAACTACTACTTTGTTGATGATAACGTAGTACACATAAATATTATACCCTAACCTTTCAACTATAATTTCATGTATACAAAATTACCCCCACCCCGTTCAATTAGCCTCTCCATTTGTAGATATTTCATCTATGTTTCCACAGTGGATTATTTAGATCTTCTTATCAGGATAATTTATTTATCAAAATTAAGTACTTTACTCTTGTTACAACAAAAAATGTTTCAGCTAAACTGCCCTTTCCCCATAACCGATCTTCACCAAAATCAATAGGCCTTAAGTATTCTACAACTCAGGCACATATGTAAAAAGGAATTTGATTCTGTTTGAATTTACGGCAGTTATCGTTCATTGTGGAAACATTTCTCTTGCTACAACATAAAATGTAGCAGGTAAACTACCCATTTCCCATAACCGATCTTCACCGAAATCAACTGGCCTTGAGTAATCTACAAATTAGGGATGTATGCAAAAACTTATTTGATTCTGTTTGAACGTGCGGCAGTTATGGTTCGTCATAGAAACAATTACTCTTGTTAAAACATTAAAAGTGGTAGGTAAACTACCCCCTTCCCTTAACCGATATTCACCAAAATCAACAAGCCTTGAGTGTTTTACAATTGATGAACGTATGCAAAACAATTATTGATTCTCTTTGAATTTACAGTAGTTATCGTTCTTCATGAAAAACGTTTTCTTGTTACAAAATAAAATGTTGCAGGTAAACTACCCCTTTCCCTTAACCGATCTTCACCAAAATCAACAAACATTGAGTTCTCTATAGCTCAGGAAGGTATGCAAAACATTATTTGATTCTGATTGAATTTATGGCAGTTATCATTCGTCATAGAAAAAATTACCCAGGTTAAAACATAAAACGTTGCTGGTAAACTACCCCTTTCCCTTAACCGATCTTCACCAAAATCAACAAACATTGAGTTCTCTATAGCTCAGGAAGGTATGCAAAATATTATATAATTCTGACTGAAGTGACGGCAGTTATCATTCGTCATAGAAAAAATTACCCAGGTTAAAACAAAAAACGTTGCAGGTAAACTACCCCTTTCCCTTAACCGATCTTCACCAAAATCCACAAACATTGAGTTCTCTATAGCTCAGGAAGGTATGCAAAACATTATTTGATTCTGATTGAATTTACGGCAGTTATCATTCGTCATAGAAAAAATTACCCAGGTTAAAACATAAAACATTGCAGGGAAACTACCCCTTTCAAGACCCGATCTTCAACAAAAACAATAGATCTTGAGAACTCTACAATTCAGGTCTGTATGCAAAACATTATTTGATTCTGTTTGAATTTGCGGCTGTTATCGTTTGCCATAAAAAATACCCTTGTTAAAACAAAAAACGATGCAGGTAAACTACCCCTTTCCCTTAACCGATCTTCACCAAAACAATAGGTCTTGAGAACTCTACAATTCAGAATTCCATGCAAAAAATTATTAGATTATGGTTGAATTTGCGGCTGTTATCGTTTGCCATAGAAAATACCCTTGTTAAAACATAAAACGTTGCAGGTAAGCTACCCCTTTCCCTTAACCGATCTTCACCAAAAACAATAGGTCTTGAGAACTCTACAATTCAGGGCTGAATGCAAAAATTACTTGATCAATAGGTCTTGAGTCCTCAACAATTCAGGGTTGCATGCAAAACATTATTTGATTCTGTTTAAATGTGCGGCAGTTTTAGTTCGTCATAGAAACAATTATTACTCTTGTTAAAACATTAAAAGTGGCAGGCAAACTACCCCTATTCCTTAACCGATATTCACCAAAATCAACAAGCCTTCAGTCTTTTACAATTGATGAACGTATGCAAAACAATTATTGATTCTGTTTGAATTTACGGTAGTTATCGTTCTTCATGAAAAACGTTCTCTTGTTACAAAATAAAATGTTGCAGGTAAACTACCCCTTTCCCTTAACCGATCTTCACCAAAATAACAAAAATTGAGTTCTCTATAGCTCAGGAAGGTATGCAAAACATTATTTGATTCTGATTGAATTTACGGCAGTTATCATTCATCATAGAAAAAATTACCCAGGTTAAAACATAAAACGTTGCAGGGAAACTACCCCTTTCAAGACCCGATCTTCAACAAAAACAATAGGTCTTGAGAACTCTACAATTCAGGTCTGTATGCAAAACATTATTTGATTCTGTTTGAATTTGCGGCTGTTATCGTTTGCCATAAAAAATACCCTTGTTAAAACAAAAAACGATGCAGGTAAACTACCCCTTTCCCTTAACCGATCTTCACCAAAACAATAGGTCTTGAGAACTCTACAATTCAGAATTCCATGCAAAAAATTATTAGATTATGTTTGAATTTGCGGCTGTTATCGTTTGCCATAGAAAATACCCTTGTTAAAACATAAAACGTTGCAGGTAAACTACCCCTTTCCCTTAACCGATCTTCACCAAAAACAATAGGTCTTGAGAACTCTACAATTCAGGGCTGAATGCAAAAATTACTTGATCAATAGGTCTTGAGTCCTCAACAATTCAGGGTTGCATGCAAAACATTATTTGATTCTGTTTGAATGTGCGGCAGTTTTAGTTCGTCATAGAAACAATTATTACTCTTGTTAAAACATTAAAAGTGGCAGGCAAACTACCCCTATTCCTTAACCGATATTCACCAAAATCAACAAGCCTTCAGTCTTTTACAATTGATGAACGTATGCAAAACAATTATTGATTCTGTTTGAATTTACGGTAGTTATCGTTCTTCATGAAAAACTTTCTCTTGTTACAAAATAAAATGTTGCAGGTAAACTACCCCTTTCCCTTAACCGATCTTCACCAAAATAACAAACATTGAGTCCTCTATAGCTCAGGAAGGTATGGAAAACATTATTTGATTCTGATTGAATTTACGGCAGTTATCATTCGTCATAGAAAAAATTACCCAGGTTAAAACATAAAACGTTGCAGGTAAACTACCCCTTTCCCTTACCCGATCTTCAAAAAAAACAATAGGTCTTGAGAACTCTACAATTCAGGTCTGTATGCAAAACATTATTTGATTCTGTTTGAATTTGCGGCAGTTATGGTTCGTCATAGAAACAATTACTCTTGTTAAAAATTAAAAATGGCAGGTAAACAACCCCTTTCCCTTAACCGATCTTCACCAAAACAATAGGTCTTGAGAACTCTACAATTCAGAATTCCATGCAAAAACTTATTTGATTAAGTTTGAATGTACGGCAGTTATCGTTCGTCATAGAAAAAATTACCCTTGTTATCATATAAAACGTTGCAGGTAAACTACACCTTTCTCTTAACTGAGCTTCACCAAAATCAATAGGTCTTGAGTCCTCAACAATTCAGGGATGCATGGAAAACATTATTTGATTCTGTTTGAATGTGCGGCAGTTATGGTTCGTCATAGAAACAATTACTCTTGTTAAAACATTAAAAACGGCAGGTAAACTACCCCTTTCCCTTAACCGATCTTCACCAAAATCAACAAGCATTCAGTGTTTTACAATTGATGAACGTATGCAAAACAATTATCGATTCTGTTTGAATTTATGGTAGTTATCGTTCTTCATGAAAAACGTTTTCTTGTTACAAAATAAAATGTTGCAGGTAAACTACCCCTTTCCCTTAACCGATCTTCACCAAAATCCACAAACATTGAGTTCTCTATAGCTCAGGAAGGTATGCAAAACATTATTTGATTCTGATTGAATTTACGGCAGTTATTATTCGTCATAGAAAAAATTACCCAGGTTAAAACATAAAACGTTGTAGGTAAACTACCCCTTTCCCTAACCCGATCTTCAACAAAAACAATAGGTCTTGAGAACTCTACAATTCATGTCTGTATGCAAAACATTATTTGATTCTGTTTGAATTTCCGGCTGTTATCGTTTGCCATAAAAAATACCCTTGTTAAAACAAAAAACGTTGCAGGTAAACTATCCCTTTCCCGTAACCGATCTTCACCAAAACAATAGGTCTTGAGAACTCTACAATTCAGATTTCCATACAAAAAATTATTAGATTCTGTTTGAATTTGCGGCTGTTATCGTTTGCCATAGAAAATACCTTTGTTAAAACATAAAATGTTGCAGGTAAACTACCCCTTTCCCTTAACCGATCTTCACCAAAAACAATAGGTCTTGAGAACTCTACAATTCAGGGCTGTATGCAAAAATTATTTGAATCTGTTTGAATTTGTGGCACTTATCGTTTGCCATAGAAAAAAAATCTAAGACAGACAGACACACAGAAACTCAGATAGACACACAGACACTTTTCAAAAAATGACTTTTCTTCATGTTTTGATGGTAGTACAATCAGAATCTGCAATTATCTCGAATACGATTTTTTTTTGCCATCACCATACTTCCATTTCCTTATGGAACATGGAAGTAAAATTAATCTCTCTGTCAGTAGGAGTAAAAGTGGTTAATAGCAGTAAAACACTGACATCTTCACAAACTACGTCATTACTCGAATGCAAATTCATCTGAGTTTCTATTATTAGTTTGTCAGCATTGCCCTTACTTTGAAAAATATCGGTATGCAGAACCATACATGACTTCCATGTTCTAAGATTTATATTTAAAATCATTTACGAAATGAAATGTTTCCATAGAAACTATGTGTATCCACTTACTGCTTCAGCCTTAACCACAGTACTGTGGTCACTAACGTATACCACCACACGCTATCGCACTCGATTTTCACTGATGATGGCAGTCGACGGCACTGCCGAAACGTCTGGTTTTGCAGAAAACATTGGACTACGGCCAAACAGCCTGGGAAGAAATTTAAAAACAAACTACTACTTTGTTGATGATAACGTAGTACACATAAATATTATCCCCTCCCCTTTCAACTATAATTTTCATTTATAGAAAATTACCCCCACCCCGTTCAATTAGCCTCTTCATTTGTAGATATTTCATCTATGTTTCTACAGTGGATTATTAAGATCTTCTTATCAGGATACTTTATTTATCAAAATTAAGTACTTTACTCTTGTTACAACAAAAAATGTTTCAGGTAAACGGCCCTTTCCCCATAACCGATCTTCACCAAAATCAATAGGCCTTAAGTATTCCACAACTCAGGCATATATGTAAAAAATTATTTGATTCTGTTTGAATTTACGGCAGTTATCGTTCATCGTGAAAAAATTTCTCTTGTTACAACATAAAATGTAGCAGGTAAACTACCCCTTTCCCTTAACCGATCTTCACCAAAATCAACCGGCCTTGAGTACTCAACAATTCAGGGATGCATGCAAAACATTATTTGATTAAGTTTGAATTTACGGCAGTTATGGTTCGTCATAAAAACAATTACTCTTGTTAAAACATTAAAAGTGGCTGGTAAACTACCCCTTTCTCTTAACCGATATTCACCAAAATCAACAAGCCTTCAGTCTTTTACAATTGATGAACGTATGCAAAACAATTATTGATTCTGTTTGAATTTACGGTAGTTATCTTTCTTCATGAAAAACGTTCTCTTGTTACAAAATAAAATGTTGCAGGGAAACTACCCCTTTCCCTTAACTGATCTTCACCAAAATCAACAAACATTGAGTTCTCTATAGCTCAGGAAGGAATGCAAAACATTATTTGATTCTGATTGAATTTACGGCAGTTATCATTCGTCATAGAAAAAATTACCCAGGTTAAAACATAAAACGTTGCAGGTAAACTACCCCTTTCCCTAACCCGATCTTCAACAAAAACAATTGGTCTTGAGAACTCTACAATTCAGAGCTGTATGCAAAACATTATTTGATTCTGTTTGAATGTTCAGCTGTTATCGTTTGCCATAGAAAAAAAATCGACAGACACACGCAGACACTTTTCGAAAAATGTCTTTTTTTCATGTTTTGAGGGTAGTACAATCAGAATCTGGAATAATCTCGAACACGATTGTTTTTGCCATCACCATACTTCCATTTCCTAAAAAAAACATGGAAGTAAAACATCATGACATTTATAGATAATTTATTTCTTAACATGTTTATTAATCTATTTTACTTCCATGTCCCATACGGAAATGGAAGTATGGTGATGGCAAAAAAAATCGTCTTCGAGATAACTGCAGATTCTGATTGTACTACCCTCAAAACATGAAAAAAGTCATTTTTCGAAAAGTGTCTGCGTGTGTCTGTCTGTCTATGTGTAATTTTTTCTATGGCAAACGATAAGAGCCGCAAATTCAAACAGAACCAAATAACGTTTTACATATGTGCCTGAGTTGTAGAGCACTCAAGGCCTATTGATTTTGGTGAAGATCGGTTATGGGGAAAGGGCAGTTTACTTGAAACATTTTTTGTTGTAACAAGAGTAAAGTACTTAATTTTGATAAATAAAGTATCCTCATACGAAGATCTTAATAATCCACTGTAGAAACGTAGCTAGATGAAATATCTATAAATGATGAGGCTAGTTGAACAGGGTGGGGGTAATTTTCTATAAATGAAAATTATAGTTGAAGGGGGAGGGGATAATTTTTATGTGTGCTACGTTATCGGCAACAAAGTAGTAGTTTGTTGTTAAAATTGCTTCCTGGGCTGTTTGGCCATAGTCCAATGTTTTCTGCAAAATCAGACGTTTCAGCAGTGCCGTCGACTGCCATCATCAGTGAAAATCGAGTGCGATAATGTGTGGTGGTATACGTTAGTGACCACAGTCACTGTACAGAAGTAGTTTCTATAGAAACATTTCATTTCGTAAATGATTTTAAATATAAATCTTAGAACATGGAAGTCATGTAATGGTTCTCCATACTGATATTTTACTTCCATGTTTCATAAGGAAATGGAAGTATGGTCATGGAAGTATGAAATTACACACACACACACACACACACACACACACACACATTTTGAAAAATGATTTTTCTTCATGTTTTGAGAGTAGTACAATCAGAATCAGCCCTTTTCTCGAACACGATTTTTTCGCCATCACCATACTTCCATTTCCCGTAAAGGATTCCTGTGGACATGGGCGGATTTACCATTTTGCCGCCCGTAGGCAGTATAAATTTGCCACCCTCCCACAAATCTCTTTTACAGGTTTAATTCAATCCTTCATATTTTCAATTACCCTAAAATTTGTTCTTTATATATTTTCTTCCCAATTGGTCTCAATACATTTCTATAGAACAATTTACATAACGTACTAAGAACAGTACAACAAGACGTTAAATTACTGTAGCCATGTTTATTCAAAAACATTTTAACTGAAGTCTGAATCAACGAACTAAAGAATAATAACTGAAGAAAAATATGTTGATAAGTAAACAAACACAAGAGGCGGTTAAGAAAAAGTGATCAGACGACTCACTCTTTACGCATAAGTACACATCATGCCAAAAATTTATGCGGTTCCAGTTAGAGTTGGGTACGGAATTATGCTACGCTCACAGTCTATGACTTCTATAGTCATGAAATTATTCCTCTTTTATAGTGGCATCTATCGACAGTCACTCACGTCAAATACAGAGTGGGTAAATGATGTTCGAAATTTGAATATAAACGAAGTAATAGTCAAATAACACAGGCCTGCATTTTTTCGGTTGCATCATGTTTTTCAAGTTTTGATGATGGATTCCTATGTATGTTTGTGCGCTGAATCAAAAAATGACCTTAGTTTCTTTCCATCACGTCAGAATTTTTTGCAAATCGCAATTTGCCAAATGTAGTATATGTCGAAAAATATCACAAGTATGAGACTTAATGACAGAGTGAAATAGGTTTGTTTCATATAAAACGTATTATTTTGCGGCTTATAATAGACATAATATAATAGAATATAGAAAATAAAAAACTCACGATTTTAGTTGTTGTGTCGACGTCCCTCATGGTCCAGACGTACCAGTGCCTATGCAACCAGAACATTTACCTGAAGTTGATGGTTCAGAAATTGAATCAAGTGAAGAAACCGAAGATAACGAAGAGGAGTACGAACCTGGAAATTCTGCTCCACAACCATTTACACAAACTGAACTGAACGATTTGATTCGCGACTTACATCTGACCAAAGAGGCTTCAGAATTGCCTGGTCCACGGCTTAAAGATAAGAATTTGCCCGCAGCTGGCGCTTCGTTTTCCTGGTTCAGGTACAGAGAAAAAGATTTTATTCCATACTTTTCGGAAGAAGGAGACTTAGTATTCTGCAATGATGTGTTTGGACTGTTTAAGACATTCAACATTCCGTACGAAAGCACTGATTGGAGACTATTCATCGATTCGTCGAAACGAAGCCTTAAAGTTGTCCTGCTTCACAATGGAAACAGGTATGCGTCAATACCCATAGGGCATTCTGTACACTTAAAAGAACGGTACGACAATTTAAAATTTGTTCTCCAGAAAATTAAGTACGACGATCATAAGTGGATCATGTGTGGTGATCTCAAAGTAATATCGATGATCCTTGGACAGCAAGGTAGGTACACAAAGTTTCCTTGTTTTTTATGTGAGTGGGATAGCAGAGACAGGGAAAATCATTGGAAACAGAAATATTGGCCACAACGAGCTTCATTGGAACCTGGAGTAAAAAATGTGCTCCAAAAACCTCTCATCAAGTCGACGAAAGTTCTCCTTCCACCTCTACATATTAAATTAGGCTTGATGAAGCAATTTGTGAAAGCCTTACCAAAAGATGGTAAATGTTTCCAGTACATTTGTAACAAATTTCCAGCCTTGTCAACCGCAAAACTAAAAGAGGGTGTCGTTACGGGTCTGGACATTAGAAAACTTTGCAAAGATGGAAATTTTGAAAAAGAAATGGAAGTTGCTAACAAAGAAGCCTGGGTCGCCTTTAAAGACGTAGTAACCAAGTTTCTGGGCAACAAGAAGGATCCGAATTTGAAGTCTATCGTTGAGACTATGCTGCAGAAGTACCAAAATTTAGGCTGTTCCATGAGTTTGAAGGTTCATTTCCTACATTCACATTTGGACTACTTTCCTGATAATCTGGGTGCTGTTAGTGAAGAGATGGGTGAAAGATTTCATCAGGACATCAAAGAAATGGAAAAGCATTACCAAGGAAGATGGAATACTACAATGATGGCGGACTATTGCTGGATGTTGCACCGAGATGATCCCAGAAGAGCACATGCACGGAAAAGCCTGAAACAGAGCATGGCTGGTCCAAAAAGACGTCGACACAACGACTAAAATCGTGAGTTTTTTATTTTCTATATTCTATTATATTATGTCTATTATAAGCCGCAAAATAATACGTTTTATACGAAACAAACCTATTTCACTCTGTCATTAAGTCTCATATTTGTGATAGTTTTCGACATATACTACATTTGGCAAATTGCGATTTGCAAAAAATTCTGAAGTGATGGAAAAAACTAAGGTCATTTTTGGATTCAGCACACAAACATATATAGGAATCAATCATCAAAAATTAAAAAACAGAACCATCGCAGGCTTGTGTAATTAATTAATACAAAGGAAGTATCACGTAGATGATGCCCGTAAATATGTTCTCTTTATGTAGTAAGCGCAGTTACAAAACAATATATATTTTTTAAAGTTTCTTATCATATTGGGATGAAATGGAGCAGCATTTGAAACATCTCTTAGGTATAAAAACCAACATAACGGCCATCACCTTTCCAAAATTTGCCACCCGTAAGCACTTGCCAACTTTGCCTATGCATAAATCCGCCACTGCCTGCGGGGGCCAAAAGAATGAATTATGCCATTGGTCATTATTCATCATGGAAATTGAATTATTCGCTTTACAAAATTGTAACTATTCAAATTTTCTTTTAGTTGATCAAGTTATAACAAAAAATAGAATTAATTTCGTCTATAAGTTAGACTTATTTGTATCCCTTGCCACTTATTTGCCCGTGCGCCACACTTTCAGCAGTGGCGTATGAAAGTGTATACTTTAGTGGCTATGATAAGAAACTTTAAAAAATATATATATTGTTTAATAACTACGCTTACTACATAAATATAACATATTTACGTGCATCATCTACGTGATACTTCCTTTGTATTAATTAATTATTTAACTATTACTTCGTTTACATTCAAATTTCGAACATCATTTACCCACTCTGTAATTTGACATGACTGACTGTCGATAGATGCCACTATAAAAGAGGAATAATTTCATGACTATACTGAAATCAAAGCTTCTAACTCCAAGAACCAAATTGATGTTATATAAAACACTGATCAGACCTGTTGTTACTTATGCATCCGAGACATGGACTCTCGTAAATAAGGATATAAGTGCACTAAGAATTTCTGAAAGAAGAATTTTGAGACAGATATTTGGACCGGTGAAGGGAGGGAATATGTATAGGACCCGAAATAACGGTGAAATAAATGAGTTGATTGGTGGACAAGACCTGGTTAGACACATAAAATCAGCTAGAATTAGATGGCTGGGACACGTATTCCGTATGAATGTTACGAGGATGCCCAAAACTATATTAAGTGGAACGATACTGGGCAAAAGAAGAAGAGGAAGGCCTCGAAGAAGATGGCAGCAGGATGTGGAAGAAGATCTAAGAAAGATGGGCATTAGGAACTGGAGACTGAAGGCAGTGGACAGAGATGAGTGGAAACGGGTCGTAGCGGAGGCCAAGGCTCACCATGGGCTGTAGTGCTGGAGAGTAGTAGTAGTAGTAGTTTCATGACTATAAAAGTCATAGACTGTGAGCATAGCATAATTCCATACCCAACTCTAACTGGCACTGCATAAATTTTTGGCGTGATGTGTACTTCTGCATAAAGTGTGAGTCGTCTGATCACTTTTTCTTAACCGCCTCTTGTGTTTGTTTACTTATCAACATATTTTCCTTCAGTTATTATTCTTTAGTTTGTTGATTCAGACTTCAGTTAAAATGTTTTTGAATAAACATGGCTACAGTAATTTAATGTCTTGTTGTACTCTTCTTAGTACGTTACGTAAATTGTTCTATAGAAGTGTATTAAGAACAATTGGGAAGAAAAAAAATAAAAAACAAATTTTAGGGTAATTGAAAATATGAAGGATTGAATTAAACACGTAAATGGTGCATTTGCCTCCCTCCGCAAAAGAGATTTGTGGGAGGGTGGCAAATTTATACTGCCTACGGGCGGCAAAATTGTAAATCCACCCCTGTTGCAGGAATCCTTTACGGGCCCCCTACTACCGTTACTTAATTCATGGCATTGTTCCCTCTTGAACTCTAACCTCTCCTTACAGCTGTGGCAGCTACTAAAATTGTATAAAGTAAGCAGAATACATTCTCCTCAAACTTTAAAATCTCTCTTCTTCTAAGGCTAGGCCAGTTTTATTGGTTACTTGTATAAACCCTAAAAAGGTGTCATTGGTTTTTAAGTTGGTAGGCCTACCTGTTTCATCTTCAGAAATTGATGCATATCTAATCATTTGACTTAGTTGATTTTTTTCTGATAATGTCTTCTGTAGTATCCGTTATAACAGATGTTCACAATAATATATAAATCGAAGATGTTTCATAATTTTTTAATTTTAGATAAAAGCTGAATGAGTTCATTTTGAATTCTGGAACTCACATACTCCTCATTGATCTTCGGACCACTGATTATCTCTTGCAACAATGGATCATATTCACTCAAAAGATCGATAATTGCCAAAACCTCTTCGCTACTGGGCTAGCCTATCTTCTCTTTGTGGCCTCTAAAGGCCAGATTTGGAGCTGCTAATGTTAAGGTAACATTTACAACGTGATCCAGTACTTCGGCCCGTTTATAAGTTTTCTATCGTAGCTCGTAACTAATAACGAGGTCAATGGTCTTGGTGCATTTTAACCGCCCTATTGTGCAGTTAACCAAGTACTGTATACTTTCCAAGTACATCATTAGGTATTGGTAATATAACAGTAGAAAAATAAATGTATTTATTTACACCATTAACTACGGGGATGCCATTACTGCCATGGGCTCTCACTCCATATTGTACTGTTCTCTTGTCAGATTTACTTATTGTCCATTGCGAGCACATTGTAAATATCAAATAAATAAACAAACAAAAAGTGCGCCAGTATCAAGTAAACATACAAAAAATTATTCTGGATTATTTTACTTTTCTTTTTTACTTCCAAGTTCCATAAGAAAATGTAAGTATGGTGATGGCAAAAAAATCGTGTTCGAGAAAAGGGCTGATTCTGATTGTACTACTCTCAAAACATGAAGAAAAGTCATTTTTCGTAAAGTGTCTGTCTGTGTATCTGTGTGTAGAATTTTATCTGTGACAAACGATAACTGCTGCAAATTCAAACAGAAGCAAATATTTTTTTTGTATACATGCCTGAATTGTAGAGGACTCAAGGCCTATTGATTTTGGTAAAGATGGGTTACAGGGAAGGAGTAGTTTACCTGTAATATTTTATATTTTAACAAGAGTAATTTGTTCTATGATGACCTGCCATAAATTCAATCAAAAATCAAATAATTTTTTATATATGTGTCTGAGTTGTAGGGGTCTCAAGACCTACTGCTTTTGGTGAAGATCGGTTAAGGAGAAGGGGTAGTTTACCTGCAACGTTTTATGTTTTAACAAGAGTAAAGTACTTAATTTTGTAAATAAAGTATCCTGAAAAGAAGGTCATAACAATCCACTGTAGAAAGGTAGATTAAAATAACTAAATTAAAAGGGTAGTTGAAGGGGAAGGGGTAATTTTCTATAAATGGAAATGATAGTTGAAGAGGAGGGGATAATTTTTTATATGTGTACTAAGTTATCGGCAACAAAGAAGTAGTTTGTTGTTAAAATTCCTTCCCGCGCTGTTTGGCCGTGGTCCAATGTTTTCTGCAAAACCAGACGTTTCGGCAGTGCCATCAGTGAAAATCGAGTTTGCTAAAGTGAGGTGGTATACGTTAGTGACCACAGTACTGTGGTTAAGGCTGAAGAAAGAAGTAGTTTCAATGGAATTATTTCGTTTCAAAAATGATTTTAAGTATAAATCTTAGAATATGGAAGTCATGTATGGTTCTCCATACCGATATTTTAGATTGATCTCCCAAAAAATAAGACGTTGAGTCAAAATTATGAAAAAATCGTAAAATCCCATGTGAGGTATCAAACTAAAGCGAATTTAAACCACAATCTGAAATTAGTATTCGTTTTTGAAATGTTCAAAGTTTTTGAACGTCAGAGCCTAAAACGCTGGCAAAAGTTTTGATAAAATCACAAAAATTCATGTGGCGTATTTAGTTAAAGCAATTTTGACTAAAGTTTAATGTAATGTTAAGTTTTAAAACTTCAAAATATTTGGGCTCTAAGAACCAGTAAAGAGATCACATTATTTGTACGTAAAAATCCAACTGGGTGTCAGATTAAAAGGAATTGTAACCCAAATTCGATGTTCTACATCGTTTGTGAATGATTATCTGCATAGTTCAGTTTTGTTATAAGAATAAAGTACCTAATTTGTATAGATAAGTAACTTAAAAATAAAATTATATTAAACAACTACCCCATAATAACAAAACTATCCATAAATAGTGAAAATAGTTTGAGGGTGGGGAATATTTTTTTAGAAATTATCGAACAGAATTCAAGTAAATGATTTTAAATATACACCTTAGAACATGGAAGTCTTGTATGGTTCTCCATATTGATTTTTAATGGCATATTTTCATCTAAAATTATGTCAACAGATGAATTCTTCATTTATAAGTGACATCATTCTACTGTTTTTGTGCAATCTTTACTATATCCATTGAACACTGTAGACATTATTGCCATAATTATTTTTTAAATATCGTATCTATTAGATATCTCTGAAAACTTTCCTTCTAAACACCATTTTACACATTGTACCACCATTGTATTCATTCAGATTATTTATAATTCATTTATTATTATTATAATAAAAGAGCACGTCAAATTTCCATGTAGACTTTGTATTTTAATATATAAAGGAATAAGATACAAAAGGTTTCAGGTCGATTTATGTACCGAGGCTGGGTTCCGAGGTTTGCCCCTTTTTTTGGCTCCCTCAACCAAACTGTATTAATTAGTAAGAAATGATGAGTTACTCTTAGTGTTTGCTAATGAATAATTTGTTTCTTGACAGTAGCCACTTTCTTCGAAGCAACTGGTTAATACACATTGACTCAGAGTACCCATTGGTGCCTTAGTAATACTTTTTAGTAACAATGACCATCTGCTCTCTAACTAAATCTTTTCCAGATGAAACTTACCTTCTTTGTACAGAACCTTTTTCATTCATGAGGAACTGAATGAGAAAGGGTTTAGTGCATGGAGTCCTCCTCAGTAATCTTCAACTTTTCTCTAAGGCTTGTAACTGTAAGAAAACCTTCCTTCTGCCTCAAAATTTTTTATTAAGGAAAATGGAAAAATGTGGGCTCCCTTAAGAAGGGGTCTCTGGTATGAGAACGGAGGTACATGAGATTTAGGAAAGAAGAAGATCACATGGGGAAAAAATATGATATCCCTGGATAAAGAAGTTATAAGTACAAGGTCTTTGGCGAACATGAAAAAGGTAATCAGAAAGAAGACAATGACTACATAAATTCCAATATGCTGATACTATTCCACAATAAAGTGCTATACCTTACATCTGTGTGTGTGTGTGTGTGTGTGTGTTGTATTTATAATCTACAATAAAAGTGACATTTTTTATATATATTTTAACAATACTTTTGTGTACAAATTTAAATGTATTTTAATTTGTATGGCCCCACACTTTGTTGGAGCGCCAAAATTTATAACAATACAAGTTGCAAATACAAATCTATTTGTGTTTGAATAGCCCCACAATTTTGGAGCGGCAAAATTATAACAATACAAATACAATTGTTTAATATAATTTAATTTTGTGGAGCCCCACGTTCTTTGGGACGCCAAAATTATACAACGGTACACATTGCTGTATTTAATGTAATTTTAATTGGTGCTGTGTTTATACTCATATAACATTTATATATAACATTACTAACCATGTGTATATAATTGGGGTTCAGGTGTAATTATAATAAGAGTAGTTCTTTTATGAATCGTAATATGTTTTCATTTATTAATGCAAACACACATAATAAAAATAATAATATTATAGTAATACTTGATTCGCCATAAGATATTCATTATCTATGTTTTCAATGTTTCTTTGCTTGCCGTATTCTCATCAAAAAATAGATTTTATATCTTAGATATTATATTATCAATTCTAAGTAAAACATTTCTTCGTTATATTATAATTTCTCGACTACTCAGTCTGAATGTGTGCTTTTTAAATTTGTTAATACATTCTTATTCTATACTTGACATAACTTTTATGGCTTTATAATCATTTTAACACAACTAATTGATTATTTCCACTTACTTTACTTTATGTGCTTTCAATAAAAAGATTTAAATAAATTAATTAATTGTTAATTCTCCAAGCAAGGATTTAAATTATCTTTACATTGACTGTTCATTCATTAAAGAAAAATCATAAAAAATATTCTGATTACACGTAAATTACATTCTCTTATCTCTATCTACATAGTTATTCTTTAATTTTAAAAATGTTTTTTTTTATTAAAGTCTTTCAATGTCTTTAATCTTTGATAATTATAAATTGGTTTTTTGTCACCTTAAATTCTGCAGATTGTCCCATGTCCTCCAGTGATCCATCGGTCCGCTCCTCCTGGTCCTCTTGTCCTTCCTGGTCTCACTGCTCGTTCTCCCGTCTCTCGTCCTTCATGGTACCTCGGCTGCTGTAGATTGTAATGACGTTTTGCTCTGGATCGGTTGCTGTTGTGATAGAACTGTCTCTAGTGCTCTGTGTCTCGTTCCTCTGCTAGAAGTTCTCTCGCCATCTGTCTAGAGTTGATGTTCTTAGTTGTAGACTGCTCGTAGACGTCCGACGATTTTATTGTTATGGTACTTTTTATTTATTGTTTTCATTACTACTTGAAATCAAAACATTTGCCGTAATACTTTATACTTACGATATAAAAGTCTTGTTGATGTTAGACATAGTGTCTAACTTTGTCCAAAGTAATTAAAAATTCGCGTCTCAGAGAGACATAGCATACTGCCACGACTGAAGAATGTTAGAAGAGAGAGTTTGGCTCTCCTGGGCTCGTATTTATATCCACCAAGGAAACCATACCTGTTGGCTCAGGAATAGGCATGTCAAAAACTGTCCATGGCTTGAGTGCCCCCACTCTCGTCTCATTTCACATATTCGCACTTTTTTGCCAATCGCACTGTTTAATGCGGATTTCAAGGTGATCTAATAATGTCTAATTTAATTACACACATGATATACAATTATCACAATGATCGCATCATTGGTGTAATTATTATGCTTTAAAAATCACACAGAATGACACTGATTGTCCGAATTACATAGAATTCGCACTGCACATGTGTCTGATTTTTACGCATTTTTAGAAGTTTTTACATTCTTTCTAACATTTATGGTTTGCTTAAAATTAAATATACTCTTAATTTAGCATTTACTTGGGGTGAGGTTGCAAACTTACAGGCTCAAACAGGCTTCACGCACACACTCTATTTACTTGTGTACATGCTTACAGCGGTAATTGTGTGATATTTCTTGTTGATTCCTGTTTGAAAGCCAGCTTCCAATTTCACACCTGCTCGTCTATTACATATTATTAAAATTAAATAAAATATTTATTTATTTCATATATGCGCATTACAGCCTATGCTTGTATTGTCGCAATATGTTCCTTATAAAAATTTGTACCTTTTGACTAATCTTAACAAAATTTTGCACAAGTATTCTATAGAATACAGAGAAAAAACAGGCTGCATAAAAATTTGAATGCACCTTCACCACAATGAAGTATAGAATCCATAATGTTTTGAAAAGTAACAATGATGGAGTAAAGTATGCAGACAAATGGATTCGGTTCTGATGAATTATTTCTCTAATTATAAGTATAACACTACCGACTCGCAACACAAAGTTTTATATTGGTAAAAATATAAAATTTTTACGTTATAGCATGAACCAGTTTTCGTTTATTATAAGCTTTGTCAGAGGCTGCCACTGGGAGCGTTGTCCATCTTGTTCTTGGCGACGGCACCGTCTTTTGAAAGATAGATGTTGTGTGTGTGGGGTGTGATATGTTCGAATAATATGTGTGATTTGAATATTGTGTCTGTTCATTTAGGATGTCGTTTTTACGTGTTTTTGTGTTTGTATATTTCTAGTTGTTCAAGAGTGTCTAGTTTTTGGCCTTTTGTGTGTACATGTAGAATATCCATGTTGCTTTTCATGTTTGTGTATGTGTGGGTTGCTTCAGTGAGGTGGTTCGACATAATTAGTTAATCAACGGACAACAAAATCCAAAAATTATTTCTCAATTAATTATAGAAAGTTATAGAACATTCCAGAAGGTTTTAGAAGTTTTCAGAAGAGTACAGAAATTTTAGAATATTAATTTGAGGAATGATTACTCTAGAGGATGTAAGAATAACTGTTTCTTTCACAGACGTTTGTACATGACCTCCCCCAGGGTTAGCTTACCTGAGAGTTTGGCTACACTTCAACTGAACAGCAAACTGCATACATAGTGTACAAAGATGTTCTCTGAACATAAATTGATATCCGTAAATGACATCTTTCTTCATTATGGTGATATTATAAAAAAAGGTTTTACACAAAATTACATACTGATATTATTTTAAGCTCTTCTATAATTCCAAATAAACAAGAAGTGGTAGAAAGTTACTTAATACAAGACATTACCTATACTTATGAACACCTAAGTTACTAAATAAAATTACAAATAAACCAATTGCAAAGCACTAGTAGCTTACTAGCACAGCATAAAATTACAGAATAAATGATGCCCTTCTGCAGTACAAATTATGTAGTAACATATATAACAGTGGTGGTTCATGACCAAAAAAACTGGCGGTGCACAATAAAGTTCAAACTTTGAGCAACACCAACTTCAGGTTTTTGTTAAAATATCACCAGAACTAATATTATTGTAAATGCCGGTATTTAATTTTTACAACATTCACCTTCCTATACTCATAATCCACACTTCAACCTTTCATACTGGCAAACTTTACCAATATCTCTTTGATTTATTGATTCAAGAAGAGTCACTCATAACTGCAGCAGAGTCGTATGTCTCAGCTATTAGTTTCGTTGAGTTGATTCAAACTGATCAATAATTTCTTGCATTATACAAGATTCAAAATTTGTGGATCATTGTATACTGGATTCAAAAATGTCCAAAATCTTTCCACAGGTTTTCCATTTGTAATAAGAATACAACTGTTTGTATCCAACTACAATAATTGTTTGTAATCTGAATACAATTACTAACTGCAATGTGTTTGTCACATAATTTGTTATGTCAGCTATAACCACTAGCTATTGGCCTCTCATATCTCTTTTATAATTTCTTCATAACTCACCTCGATCATATATTGGGAGAATTTAATTTTGCATAGATTAGGCAACTTTCGAACAGTGCAGCATTAACTAACTATTGTCTAAAGCTTGCATGGCCAGTGTCAATATTTTCAAATTTATTTCTAAATATCAGGCTGTTAGCAACATTTAGATTCCCCCTTGAGGATTTTCTTTAGGCCGCCAAAAAGTGACAGGTATACTAAAACAATAGCAGCAGATCTTAGCTGAATGATACCTGATACTTGTTTTGGGTAGAAACAACCAAAAATGATTTCTAAATACCAGACTGTTAGGCCATGGTCGGTTGCTATGAACTGACATCTTGTCGGCAACGTTTTGATTACCCCCTCGGGGATCTTGTTCAGGTCACCAAAAAGCAGCCGAGTATGCGAAAACAGTAGCAGCAGATCTTCGCCAACGATACCTGAGACTAGTTAGTTATACACCTGAGTTATACACCTACCTGAGTTTACTTATATACCTGAGTTTAGAGATATAGATGACCCCTACATCTTAGCATTACACAGTATGGAAACCACTACCTACAGATTCAAGTGACCTCATTGTGAATGCGTGAGCCTCCAGGTGTGCTAGTGGCTAACGCGGGCGATTGATGCGCTCGTGGTCCCGGGTTCAATTCCCGGCGGAGGCTCCATACGGCGTGCACTCAGCGTCGTGAGGCAAACTGAGTAGGGGCTGAGATAGCAGCGCCGCCTCCTGGCCGTGAATACCGCAACTAGCGGCTGGTGGCGCGTAGTACTAGCCATACACCGTCACACTAACACAAAAAGCTGCACGGTACGCCTGGGTCCTTAACGGACTGTGGAGTGGAGGTTTATTTATTTATTTATTGTGAATGTAAAACTATGCCATTTGGAGTGGACAGTGGTGTTTAAAGAGACACGTAGTACAGAAATTTTAATAACATTAACTATAGTAGTAAAAATTGAGTATATCTGCAAGCGTTTAAAAAAATATATACTTATGTTTTATGTCAAATTTTTTGAGGTAGTGCTAATTAGCTACCTCCACAAGAAACCTTCCCTGCTATTTAATGAAAAAAAAACACATTCTGGATATTTTTATAAATGACACTAAATCACAGAAAACTAAAACTATGTCTTATAACTACAACTTGGAAGACTATTCAACATTTGTATTTTGAATCTAACGACATTAATTTCTCATAACTACCACATTAATTTTGTATAAAGTTATTACTTTTTCAGGTTGTGTAACTTGAGAAGGAGCATCCTTCTGTCGCCTATTTGCTCGTTTTTTCTCAATCTGTGTTGACGTTGCTTGCTGCTGTTCTGGTAGTCCAAGGAGTGATGAAAAAAATGGACAGTCAAGATCAATAAATGAAGATTCATCTGCCATTATACGCCAATCCACTGCCCCATGAATATCTGTCATTTTTAATTTCTAAACCAGAAAGTACAGTTATTAATGAATGGCCAAAACAACTACGATTTTTTTAAGCTGTAAATAAATATTAATCACAGAACCCAGTTGTAAAATTTTGATTTTTTGGGGGGGATGTATACGGAAAGAGTCCAGAAAACAATTCACAATAAAAATATTACATGTCTAACATAAATTCTTCTTGGAGACACACAAGAAACACATGTGTAAGCAGATAATCAAAGACTGCATACAAATAAATGATCAGAAATAAACATACACAACAGTGTATACACAAAAGATATATAATACCCTTAATAAACTCATCAGTACTAACAAATAATTTACATATTATATGTTACCACATTACTAAAACAAAAAGTAACAGGCATCTTATAAGAAATACCACCAAACAGTAAGATAAAAAGAAGTGCACACATAATTCACTGCCTTGCTTTTTTTTAAGTAATCACTATGAGCAGTTATTTTCAAACACATGTCTAAGACGTCTACATATTGATTATTTTATATACAAGTAATAATATTTTTAAGTAGAACTTTTTATAACTTGTAACAATACCAACAAACTGCTCAGAAACCTTGCATTCATAGTTATTTGATTTTATAATAAATCAAACTGTTAGCTTTCACTTAACAGCAAAATTATATTTACATGATGGGTGTACAATAATTTCTTGGTCTCATCTGTAGACAGAATTGTCAGTAGTAACAATCAACTCCATGTGTCTGAATCTGAATACATGATGTAAGCAAACACAAACAATCAAAAATTATTATTCTGTCAAATAATATTTGTCATAAATCTATTTTTAGTGCATGTTTTGAGTATTAATTAAAATGGACACTGTGAACTGCCATGATGTTTTGTAAGAGATGGTTTATTGCCATTGAATGGATAATAAAATCTTACCAGGACCCTGTACCTTCACTTAACAGTAAAAAGCACACGCTTTGAATTTCACAATAATCCAGTCTTGAAGACTTGTTCATCTCATAATTTTTTACTTAACAATAATAAATTCAGCAACAATTATCTTTTAAACTCCTATTTTCTTCACAAGTTTCAATGTAATTTACAATAAACTGTCAACAATAATGAGAAAAAAAATGCTTTCATAGTTATAATGTCACACACTTTGAATACATACTACGTACTTAAATCAACTATTCCTACCACTCATACTAATAATTGTTATTATCAGTCAAAACTTACACTCAACACAAAAATTAAAATGAAAACATATTCAATAACAACCTTACACTCACAAACTATAAATTTAATATTAACATAAAACTAGGCTTTAAAATTGATTTTATAACAATGACAACAATAAATATACATATGGGTTATTCTTTAATCTAACTGTCTTAGTATTATTATACTAACTATAGTAACAAGAACCAAATAATATAATCAGCTCCAAATATCCTTAGTTATTACCTATGACATAAAAATAAAGACGTCGCAAAACTAAATTAAATATTACGCTAATTTTCCTTAACTGCTGTCTTTTTTAGGTTTTATATATATGAGGGGCAGCTGACAAGTAATGCACAGTCGCATATAACAGGAAAACAAAACAATGTACAGCACAACGCGTGCTGCCACCTTGTAGCGACATTCTTGTATTACAGACGTCCCAAATCTCGTTGACCAACTCCTTCTTGGTTTCCGTCAGTCGCCATTGTTATGGAGTTGTGTACGCCAACTATGTCAACATGTCTAAAACAACATGGAGTGATAGAATTTTTAACAGCTGAAAAAGTGAACGCTAGTGACATTCATCGTCGTCTAAAAGCCGTTTATGGTTATGAGACTGTTGATTGAAGTACTGTGAGTAGGTGGGCAATACAATTTTGTGCATTGGAGCTGGTAAAGCGAATATTGAGGATGAACCTTGCAGTGGTCAACCAGTTTCTGTGACTGATGAGAAGCACCAAATGTAGGTGAATGAATTGATTCAAAATGACCGTCACATCACATAACATTGCATCGCCCCCCTGATAGGCATATCGAAAGAACGAATAGGACACATTATTACAGAACTGGGCTACCCTAAAATCTGTTCACGGTGGGTGCCATGCACACATGCTGTGCAACCACCGAGGCTCTTGTGAGCTTGAAATTTTAACCCTTCCACAACCTCCATACTCACCAGATTTGGTGCCAGTGACTTTCACTTTTTCCTGCATTTAAAGAGGGATATTAAGGGTATTCATTTCACCACAGATGATGAACTGAAAGACACAGTGAGGTCGTGGATCAAGGAAAGACCACCGGCATTTTTCATTGATGGGATGAGACAACTGGTTCACCATTGGAAGAAATGTGTAGCTGCAAATGTTGACTACTTGGAAAAATAAATGTAAGTTTTTAGTAGAAAATAAAATGTTATTTTATTCCATATTTGTTTCATTTTACTACCCCTTTTCATCTGTGAGTTACATGTGACTGTGCATTACTTATCAGCCGCCCCTTGTAATATCACTTTATCATACTTTTTGCTGTTACAGGTTAAATATTTTTTGTAATCTTCATAAACTGACAGATCAAACTTTCCTGTAAAAAAAAGAGTGTTCATGGCCACTCTGTATTTTTATAATTTCGTACAATATACTTGTTCTTCTTCTTACATATACAGATGTGTGTGTGCATGAGCATGCATGCATGGACTCTGTGTTTTCAACATTAACGTCCAAGGAATCATGAATGGACCTTGATGTTGGAAGGTCCAAAGGAACCTCATTACAAAATGCTCATTAGGGGTTGGTAACGACAAAGGAAGCCTCTGAAGATAAGATTAGTCATAAATCTGATTCTTTTTAATGTAAAAAAATGGTGTGTGTCATAGACAGAATTAAAACATACCAAGCGCTGAGCAAAATCAGTCATATCAAACTGATCCTCATTGACAGCTACACTCCTACTTTTCTCAGAAATGCATTTTGTTACTACATTTAACACTTTAGCATCCATAAGAAGTTCAGACGTGTTTTCAACTGAAAAATAAAATAACAATACGTGAAAGACAGCTCTTGGATATATCAGTTACAAAAGGAATATCATTACCATACAAACACACACAAAATGATACAGAATTTCCTAAATACAAATTAAACATAGACAAATAATTCTAGTAATTTTTTTAAGAATGTAAAAATCACAACATTAATGTAATCTAAACATAATAAACTTGAATTAATGTAATCTAAACATAATAAACTTGAATATGACTAACAGCATAATCTCACTTCCATAGAATGCATAATTCAGTATTAACCACTACTTTATATTCCAATAGATCATATGCAGGACTTTAAAACCATTAAGATCATAAATATTGTTACGACATTACAGAACATGCTATGTGTTTCTTGGCTATTCCAGGGCAGCCCGGCTGTAATATGTGTGTGCGTACATATTGCTGCTAATTTGAGATGAAGGACAATTACATGACACTTGTAACATGTCCACAACGAGACTTTTCTAGACCATACTGGCCCGCGTGTGCTGTGTTCAAGGCCGCATCAATTATGCTCTAATGTTTTCTAGTAGACACCTATTACGGAATATTCTGGAATCTCAGCGGGGTATAAATACAAGACTTCAGTGACGCCTAGTTCAGTTTTAGTGGTGATTTATTCCATTGTGGTTCGAAGTATTGTGTTATATGTGTTATGTTTTATAATTGTGTGAGACTTGTTGGCATTATTGTTCTGTGTGAACAATTTTCATTTGATTTGTTGTAAGAGACAATCTTGTTGATTACAAACTGTTTAATTGTGATAATTGAAGCTGGTGATTAGTGACTTATTTGGTGTCTTGTATTTTGTTTTCCACTGTACCATACGATGATCACTAGACCGTCATAACAATATTTTCTCATTTCTTACTATGCATACCGTATATGCTTCATGTAACAATCTTCCATGTAAGATTTTTTTTACTTCTCACCACAAGCAGAAACTCTGTGAAGGGTTTCCAAGCCATCCTGTCCTTACATATTCCTAACATCATAAAAGTTTGGTGTTGTTTAACATCAACTAGGGTTCATTCAATCTAACCAATTTTTTATTTTTCAGTCTGCATTCACTACCAGTATGTCACTCTAATGAATTTGGATGAAATGTGGAGATTCTGACAATTTAAGCCCCATCTCTAAAGATTATCTTACAGTCTTGTCTGTGTTCACACTTATTAAAAATCACTGTCTGTTTGTCTTGTTTTCTTAAGTAATCAGCTCCTATAGCCTTCATATTTTTATAGTCTGTTTGAAGTTAATTAGTCTTTCATTTTACATTAATGTTTCATAATTTCCTCCACAATACCTTTATTTACACAAGTCCTATCTAAAAGATTATTTCTCTATGTAGACAAAGTAGGTTAAGTTGTTCACGTGGAATAGTTTTGTTTTCAAAACAAAGGAGTTCCTGAGAAGAAGACTCAGGATTTTTTGTAGTAACAGCAGGGGTGCATCCAGAATTTTCTCTTCGGAGGGTCCAAAAAAATATTAAATTAAAAAAAAAAAATTTAACAAACTATTAACTATACATTCATTACATTGGCAAACATGGAGTGCATGAAAACAATACTCAAAATGTCCATACTAGCCCTCTGTTTCTTAATTTCACAAAACAAACAGAATCATCACTGTTGCACACCACTATATAAAATTATTCCAATTAGCGCTTTCAAGCTTCACAGCTCATCGTCAGATCAGAAATGAACAAATAACCTGAAAACAAACCCTTCACCTCAATACCACCCTGCTCACACACAACAAGCTATAATTCAAATGTCCCTTCCCCACCTTCTGAGCCCTGTCCCTCCATCTAGGCAGTTACACATTTTTCTAGCAAATTCCTTGTGTTTCAGTGTGTGTGTGTGTGTGTGTGTGTGTGTGTGTGTGTGTGTGTGTGTGTGTGTGTGTGTACATTCCTTTTAAACCTAACCGTCTTTCTCATCCACACATGTGGGCCAGTCACATGCCCTTATTTTAAAAACATTCAATTAGTCCTATGCAATTTAATTCTTAATTTTATCTATCTGTCCTCTATCATTTACTTCTTAATTATGTTATAAAATATTTCTTCATTATCAAATTTAATTTTAGTATTAATTAAATTGTCTAACCCCGTTTTCTTTTTCTTTCAATATTTCTAACTCTTCCCTAAGCTTCCTTTCAACTGTGTTATTTACTACTTTTACAATTTCGTAGTCTTTAAAAGGATTAACAAACTTATGGCTGTCTTCTATGAAATGTCTTGCATATAACAAATCCGTTGTTCTATTACCTTCTCCAAATTGTGGTCAGACAACCAGCATACGAATTTTCATCCTGTCTCACCTAGGTACATTTTGTTGCAGTCTTTACATTTTAATTTATAAATTCCGCTTTTCTGTAATACTGGGATTTTTTCTATATTTTTATTCATTATCTTATCAAATACCGTTTCACATTTTTTAACAGCTATATCTACTCCGTATTTATTAAAACATTTTATAATTTTTCTAGTATTTGAACCTATGTATGTCAATGACCCTGCATAATTCTTTTGTTCTGGTTCTATTTTAGCTTTTTGTATGTTAACCCTTTTCATAACTTTATCCACTATGTTGGTGTTATAGTTATTATTCCTTACAATTCCCTTCATCGTTTTTAACTCCCTATCTTTTGATTCGGTCTCTTTTAAACACTTCTGAGCTCTATAACAAAATGAATTGATTGCCACCATTTTATATCTATAAGGGTGGTAAGACTCTCTTGGTATAATTACTCCCTAAGGAAGCTTAGGGAGGAGTTAGAAATATTGAAACAAAGAGAAAAAGGGTTAGACAATTTAATTAATACTAAAATTAAATTTGATAATGACGAAATATTTTATAACATAATTAAGAAGTAAATGATAGAGGACAGATAGATAAAATTAAGAATTAAATTGCATAGGACTGATTGGATGTTTTTAAAATAAGGGTGTGTGACTGGCCCACATGTGTGGATGAGAAAGACGGTTAGGTTTTACAGGAATGCACACACACACACACACACACACACACACACACACACACACACACACACACACACACACACACACACACACACACACACACACACACACACACACACACACACACACACTGAAACACAAGACCAAGGAATTTGCTAGAAAATATGTAACTGTCCAGATGGAGGGATAGGGCTCAGAGGGTGGGGAAGGGACATTTGAATTATAGCTTGTTGTGTGTGAGCAGGGTGGGGTGGGGTCTGTTGTGAAGGGTTTGTTTTCAGGTTATTTGTTCATTTCCGATCTGACGATGAGCTGTGAAGCTTGAAAGCGCTAATCGGAATAATTTTATATAATGGTGTGCAACAGTGATAATTCTGCTTGTGATTTCAACCACTAACACAACTTTCTTCATTAAACTTCACAAAACAAAATCTAATCTTCTTGGCTTTTTATTTAATTCATTTATAACTTCCTGTGGAGTAACACTGACATTTCGATGAATGTTCAACATTGCCAAACCATTAAGACATTCATTTCCCATGGTGTTTCTCAGGTATGACTTCAACCTCCTTAAAGTAGAAAATGTTCGCTCACTTGTGCTCGTGGATACTGATAATGTTAACAAAATGTTCAAAATTTGTTTTACATGTGGATAAAACTCAAACTCGTATGCTTCATACTTTTCCCAAACTTATTTGAAAGACTTTCCTTTGCAAATTTTTTCCAGAGATCAAATTCACATACCAGTTGCTCATTACTGATACAAAAACTAGACTCAACTTCTGAATAAAACTTAGGAAGTTCAAGGAAATCATTTTTGTCTCCATTCTCCTTAATCAAACATGACAATTTTGCTAAAATGTTGGAGTGTTTTGCAAATCTTGTTTTGATTTTAGACTGCGTGTTAGCAAGGAATGGTAAAAATACTGTCCTACTGTAATATTCCTCAGCATTATCAGCAGGAACATTGCTACGGAATTGTGACCACTGTCCAGGTCCACATCGAGGCATTGTGATTTCCTCTCCAAATGAAGATAATTTATCAGAAACAATGCAAAATATGGATTTGAACTGACTTTCTGCTGAATTGCTAATTTCTTCTAATAATTCTAAAACATTTTCTACATGTTTCAGTGCATTTTCCAAATCCATATCAGTTTTCTGAAGGTATTCACTTAAGTTCTTTGTTATGCTGTTATTTATTGATGACATGAAGAGAAATTAAGAAAAAACAGGTCTGGTTATCGAAGAGTGCAGCATACTCGCTTTAGAAGATGTTTCTTTGTCTGTCCACAAAGAAATGGTTTCCAGACCAGGGAGGACAGCATCCATCATTTCTACTAAGACATTAACAGTGTCATGTCTCTCCACCTACCCTGTGGCACACATTTGTATAAGTTTTCTTTTTTTATTCTCAGGGCAGAAATCTTTGACACTGCTTAATATTACACTTTGCCTTTTAGGGGTGTTGAAAAATTCACACACATAACCCACAATGCCTACACAATTCCTAATTTCAGGAACAACGCATGCATCTGAAATAGCTAGATTTAAGCTGTGAGAGGCGCAGTGAATATACAAGGCTGCAGGGCACTTTTGAAGGATAAAGGCCTGGGCTCCTTGAAACTCATTGCACTAGCACCATCATATCCTTGTCCCCTCATATATTGCAAATCAATGTTGAAACGAGCAAGACTCCCAAGAATTATTTTGGCCAAGTTTATTACAGTTGTTTAATTCATTGAAATAAATTGTAGGAATTCTTCTCTCATGGTATTAATTTCTAGAAAACGTACAGACAAGGAAAACTGTTGAGTCCCATTTATATATGCAGTTTCATCAGCCAGAATGGTAAAGCATTTCGCTTCATTCATTCTACCAACAATTTTGTTAAGAATAATACAATTACAGGCTGATATAATTTCATTCTGCGTCTTCCAACTTATATAAGTTGCATTTTTTGCAAAAACTGATAAATGCTCCTTTAAAATATCACCTCCTGTTCTCTCGAGGACAAACCCTCTAAAATATTCATTCCAACCTCTTGAGGTGCAAACAAAACACAATATTTACAAAATGCACCATCTAGTTTACCTCAGTAAGTTAGCCTTTTTCAACGTTGAAGCCAGTTTTTCTGGAATCTCAGATTTTTCTGATTCTTTCCACTTGCTTTTATTGGGAACTTGAAATTTTCGTCCGATGTCCAAATGGAATTCAGTGTCTTACATTTGTCGCTTGCAGAAAGTGTTCCACTAATAAACAAACTTATATCACTGTTATAAGATCCCACGTCCACTAATGTTTTTGATGAAGTAGACAGTTCTGAGATTTCATCTAGTGCAGCAACATGTTCTAGGTTAGGTTCAGTCTCATTACTGCATTTCGCCTGTTAGGACGAAATAGCGCTGAAGAAACTTGTAATTTTTCATTTCTGCATTGTAAATGTTTGTGTTAACCACAAAAATAAACATTTCAAACAAACACCTTTCTAAATTCAATTTAATGTTGTGCTCGTTAACTCAACACAGCTTACAAAACACACAAAAATTTGCTAAAAGACACTCCCTACTGGATCGCGTACTCTATGGCAAGGTCTATGGCGGTCGATGAATGCGAGATTAATGCTTTAAATATAAAACTGATGCCAGTGAACGTAGACCATTGTTAACACTGCGTCAATGGTATATAGCAAGCAAAGAAAACTGTTGTAATATGTTCTCCGTGTTCGCGTTCGCATGTCCAACTATAAGCGCCATCTGAAAATCCTCATCAAATCCAAAACAAGCCCTTTAGTGTTAACTCGAAGCCATGAGTGTAGCCAGTGGTATGAAAAAATTATGCCAAAATGACTAGTATATCTGTATATCTATTAAATTTATAGATGTAATACATCAATATAGCGCCATTTTGGCAAAATATTTTTTCCACACTGAGTGTAGTCTATTTGTGTACATTCTTTACATGAACAAAAGCAAAAAGAATTCTAGGAACACATTTAATAAGATATATAACTAGAAGCACCTAAAAAATTTATAAAATTTTCTCTCTCTTGGGCAGGGTCCGGACCCGATGGACCCCCCCCCCACCCCCCGGCGGTCCGCCAGTGAGTAACAGTATTCTTTTATTTCTTTCAGCTGTAAAGCCATCCTACATATATAACTATTGTAACGAGATATTCTTGTCGTGTCTTTAAATTTGTAAAAGCCACACATTTGTGCTTCAATTTGTAACGAGATATTCTGTGCGTGTATTAAGCCACACGTTGCGGACGTCAATTTGTAACGAGACGATCTTTACGTTCCTTAAAAGTGTAAGTTTGGTGTGTTCGCCTCACACTGGGTGGTCGTTACTTTATGTTTACGCTGACGATGTTCGTAGCGATCTCTCAAATTACCAGTATACGGAGGTGGGAACCTTACCTGTTCTTTAGTATGTGTGCATAAATACCGGGTGGCGCCAAAGTGTTTTAACTGAAAACAATTAAAATAAAAAATAGGACGATTGAGCGTTCGTGGCTATGACAGTATGGTGAATTCAATTACTCCCGCCTGTACGGGTTTATAAATCTTGCTGATAGTTCGCAGAGTTTCCGACGTGAGCGCTTACCGTCGCCTTTGCTCTTTGCTAAATAATACATAAATCATATAATGCACTTTCCTATGAAATAAAGAACAGTGGTTACAACTCTGTACTAGTTTATTAAATTGTGATTAGTAATTATTCATTAATATACAAAATTATATTTTGTTATTAAACAAATTTGCACGAGCAATTATTATAAGACAAATTTCTCAAGGTTCGGCGAAGCGATTCTGAACGAATTATTTAGTCAGACATAGCGTCTGCTTGGTGGTTTACTATTAATTTCGTTCAGATTCTGGATTCTTGTGATTACGAAAAAATATCAATTTGATTACAATAAAGTACACTACCTTACATTACTGGTACTTATATATTATAAGGAGTAATTCCAATTTGTTCCTGAAATGTTATAAAGTGTGTTTCAAAAGTTCATAATTTTTATACAGGTTATTTTTTCTGGTTCACATAATTTTAGTGTTTTATTTTTTAATTAATCTTTGAAAGAAATAATAACATCAGTTTATAGTGAGAGTTCAAAGTGTTGTGAGAAACATTAAAAAAGTAATTTAATCCATAAATTCGGGTAACTCAGCAATACTTATCAAATCAGTTGACTTGGGGTGTAATGTCATTCAGTTTAAATGGGTTGGGGTCATCGATAGTCGTCAATCTTCCATCATTTTGGGATTTAAGTATGCCTGGCTTCTTTTTCGTATAAGTTGATTGAAATTTATTAATTTAGAATTTATTATTCTGGTATTTGGCCTCAATTGGACGTCCTAGTCCTTCATCATCTTCTTATTTATTCATTTTATCAAATTTGGATTACTTTTTATCGTTTTATATTAAAATTTGAGTCATTTACGGCTTGGCGTCTCTTCGTCAGAAGTTTCAATAATGGACTAACAGTTTCTAACGGAATATTCATAAATAACGTTCAGCTGTCATGGTAACTGATTGACTCTCATTGGCTGTACATGACTTAAGCCCATTGTTATAATATTTGAATTTTTATTCAAAATGACTGTATATCTTCTGATTGCTATTATTCTTCTGTATTCTTATCTAAGTATGAGATATTATCACAACTGTTAGTATTTTCTTTCAAAGATCATTTTGACATCCCACAAACCTGGGTTTGCTTATGTATTAATATTTTGACAGTTATGTTGATATTATCTAATTACATTTCTTTCTTATTTTAAGTCCTTAATTTAACATTTATCTCTTAATATGATTCACTAATCATCATTGACTAGTTACTTGCCTTGGATTTGCTAATATCCTTGTTAATTTTTTACAATTTGTAGTTTTTGGTTTTCTACAGTTAGGCATTTCATAGGCCTAGGTAGTAATTGGCTATATTTTCTTATTTTATACAAATTAAATATTATTTTACCCTTATACATGTTTTGTTTTGTGTTACAAATGATTTGTTTATTTGTTGTATTGTTTTGGGTCTGTTTTATAATAATTGTATGTTTTCATTGGTTTCCATATAATGGTTTGTCTATTATTTTCTAACTGCTTTTCCAGTATTATTAGATTTATATGAATTTATCTTTTTTCTTATTTATATTGCCATTGTTTATAATTTGTCTATTATTTACTATTCTCTATAAAATATAACACAACATTTAGGCTTATGGTCTGTATAATTCTTTCAGCCATATTCCTATTCATAAACTTAATCAAACAATTCTTTAACAGTTATTATGCTACTCTTGTTTACATTTGGTTTATTCTTACTTATTTTTTTGTGATAAACCATCATCACACCATTTACTTTATCTAACTAACTATCCCTTAGAACATAGGATATTTATTGATTTTGCATTTATATTCTTTACTATATTTTTTCTTATATAAACTTTACTCTCTAACCATGGTAACACTAACTTTTAACTTTCCATGGGATTCCTTTCCTGAATACTATCGTATTCCTCATCTACAATTAATCTTAATCCTAATAATAACAATATCCTTATTTACTATCACTTTTCACCATTAACCTTTAGTGTTTATCACTGGTTTTTAGGCGTCTATACCTATCAATAGGGTTTCTATTTATTTTGAGGGTTTTACACTGACACTTTGCACTTTTTACGAGGGGTAACCCAAAAATAAGGTCTCCATATTTTTTTAAAATAGAAAAAAAATTTATTATCAAAACTTTTTACATGGTTGTGAAGCATAAGAACACACTATTTTTCAACATAATCGCCGTTATGTTCAATGCATTTTTCGAGCCGCTGTGGCAGTTTTAGTATGCCAGTATCATAGAAACTCGCCGCCATGTCATTGAGATAGCGTTTGACCTCGTCTTTCACCTCGTCATCGTCGTCGAATCGCATTCCACCCAAATGTTCTTTCAAATGTGTAAACAAATGATAGCCACAAGGTGCCAAGTCCGGACTATAGGGGGGGTGGGTGATTATGCCACATCCAAATTGGTTCAGAAGATCGGCGGTTGCGCGGACGACATGAGGGCGAGCATTGTCGTGAAGAATGGACACGCCCTTGGTGAGCATTCCTCTTCTCCGGTCCTGAATCGCCCGTTTGAGTATTTTGAGTGTCTCACAATATGCGTCTGTGTTTATTGTGGTCCCAGTAGGCATGAAATCGATCAACAATACACCTTTCCGATCCCAAAACACAGTCGCCATGATCTTGCCGGTAGACTGTTTGTTTGAATTTTTGCCGCCTTGGCGAAATTGGATGCCGCCACTCAAGTGATTGTCGTTTGGATTCAGGTGTGAAGTGGTGAACCCACGTTTCGTCACCTGTGACAATGGAATTCAAAAAGTCGTCTTTTTCGTCTGCATAGCGCTCAAGAAATTCGCGGGCTGCTTCGACGCGTTGCCGTTTGTGGTCTTCTGTGAGCATTCGCGGAACCCACCTTGCACACACCTTCCGATATTTCAACTTTTCAGTCACAATCCTCTGAATGGTGGATTTCGAAACGTCAGGAAGGAAACAAGAGAGCTTGTGGACAGTGATCCTCCGATCTTCACGCACGACTTCGTCAAGTTTCCTGATCGTCTTATCTGTCACTGACGGTCTCCCGCTTCTTTCGTCATCATGAATTTCTGTACGACCAGCGTTAAACTCTCTACACCACTTGCGGACGTTTTTGACACCTTTTGCGTTAAGAAATCGAATGACTTCACGAAGTCTGCACTTGGCGGGAACAGCGATTGGGAGCTCCATTCTTAACGGCTCCCAAGCCAAGACTAATCAACCGAGCGAGCTCAGCGACCGCTTGTTTGAAAGAGGGGAGATGGCGCCACACAGCAGTCCTGCCAACTGCCGCCCAAAATATTTCCCTGCGGCTCTAGTCCTTTGGAGACCTTACTTTTGGGTTACCCCTAGTATATTATTTAAGTGTTATTATTGGGTATTCCCTAACATTAAATTCTCTTTCTCACTTACTCATGTTCACTATCTAACTATCTCTCTCTCACTTTACAATGGTTAGTAATACTGTTCACAAATTCATGTCATTATAGAGTTATTTATAACACTTACTCTCTATTTACTTGGTTAGTGTACTTTAGTTTGTCATTACTTTATTGGACTTTAACAATTATCATTTACATTGAATAATTAGTCGATACTAATAATTATCATTTACATTTATTATTTATTGGTTTCTTTTTCATTACTTTATTTGAGTGTAACATCTCTCCTTTTCTGTTCTATATTATTCGTTTGTGTCTTTTCCTTTCTTCTCATTTTATTTCATTCATACTTTGTTAGTTTCCTTTTCATTTACCTTCTTATTTGGTTTCATTTTATTTCATTTTATTGAGTCTATCACTTGGGTTGGGTCACTGTCATTTGTCGCGTCTTAGTCATTTTATTTTCATTAGTTATTTAAACATTTAATATAGTTGATTCATCGTTTTTTCCCTGATATTGGGGTGGCTTTTTGTATTGTAACATAATGCCTCTCCTTCAAAATTGATCATTTTTGTAAAACACTAGCATAGTTTTTTATGAAATTATGTTATATATAATTTTTCTTTTTCTTCTTGTTTATTTCTTCTTTCTTGTTTCTCTTCTTACTTGTTCCACTCCATTTTATTTAGATCCGTTTTTATTTATTTCCATTAGTGCGTTCTCCCTGTTATATAATTTTTTCCCTAACTTTTAGTAGCTGGTTTCTTCCATTACTAACTTTTTTTCTGAGACCAGAGGAACATCATCTCTGCTCAGTTAATTGATTGCTGGACCTATTCTCAGTCAATCTTAAATACCTTTTTGTCATCTTGTGACTTTCACTAATAATAATATTTTGGGGATTGTCCACTTCATGGTTTTTTAGATCACTTTAACCTTTTACTCATTCTTCCTTCCGCTGTACCTTTGCTATATTCTGTTATCTACTCATACAGTTGATTGTTTTTATTTATTTAGTTGTTAACTTCATTATTTCTAACTTTTAATTAGTTTGTTTTTCTCTTCTTCTTGTGATCATTTTAATGATTTTAGACATCTTTTTCTTTTCTTCTGCTTGGTTGATTTCCATTATCTTGTTTAGCCACTTGCTGTATCCTTGCTTTATACATTATTTCTTTTTCTTGTACCAGTTCATTTTTCTTTCTTTTTGAATATTCTATAGTCTTTATAATTTTATGTATTAGTCTTAGCAGTTCTTGCTTGGTTTTATTTTTATTTATTTGAATTGGTCTCCTTTCTAATTCTCTTGTATTATTAATTCTTGTTTTCACTTTGTTTGTTTATTTTATTTTGTCTCATATATTATCTAAATATTATTGTAAGTTTGTTGTTCTTACTATTTAGGAATTGTTGTAACTTATTCCTTTATTTTATATTTTATACCTCATATGTTATCTAAATATTATTGTAAGTTGATCTTACATCTTTTTTGAATTTTGTAATTCTTTCTCTTTTCTTTTCCATTGGTTTGCATGGTCAGTAATTCGAAAATCAGTCCCTTTTCTCTGTGTTTATCTTCACTTAGTTTACCCATGGTCCATCATTTCCTCTGCACTTGTCGTCCGTATCGCTCTGGTGTGTAGAACTATTTCCGTCCTTGTGAAATAGGTCTCTTCTATCTTGTACCACAATTCTTCTAATACCATGTGTTCATTAGTATTCATGCCTACTTCAATCACTTCATTATGTTGTTTCTTAATCAACGAAGTTAATTGTACCTCCCTCATTAATGTTATCACTGAGTTTTTATTTTGCATTTCTATTTCTGCAGTATTCAAGTGTTTTAGAGATCTTCTTAATTGGTTACACACTGTTTTGTAGTGAGTCCTTTCTATTTTGGGTATGTTCCATTTAAATATAGAGTTGTTGAAGTTTTTATTCACTGGTTTGTTGTGAATCCCTTCTATAATTTCTTTTTGAAGTCCTTCTACAATCTTTATATTTCATTTCATTAATTTGCTTTGGTCGGTCATTGGTAAATTAAACACATTAATTAGTCCATGCTTCATCATCTCCAATTTTTCTCGTGTTTTTATTAGCTTCTTTTTATTTATTTTTCCTATATCTTTTGTTTTCTTAATCTTCTTAATTATTTGGTTCTTCTTTACTCCTCTATGGTTGGTGTCTATGTGCTTAATTTTCTTTTTGTTTTTGTTATATTTATTCTCAGGTAACAATACACTTTTGTCTTCTTTATTCTCTATTTCCTCCTCCTTCTCTTTTATTTTCTGAGTTACCGGTTCCTTGTTCTTATTCCATGTTTCTTGGATACCTTCAGAAGTGCTGTCTAGTGTTTCATTCAATTGTGTGAAACCACTATCTAATGTTTCATTAAGTTGATCTGCTTGGTAATTTGTTTCTTCCCATTTCTTGTTCATCCCCGTTTTCGTCTGCTTGACTTCTTCACGATACCCTATTAGTATGTATCTTAATTCTTCTCACTGTCTTCTTTCAATTGTCGTTAGAGTGTTTCATTATTATAGTCAATTTTCTTATTCAATTTTTCATTGGCTTCTCTCATTTGTTTCTTTAATTCTTCACGATTTTTCTCGTTATCCTCTTTCATTTCCTCTTTATTCCTGTCCAATTTTTCATTTATTTTCTCCTTCAAGTATATTTTTATTTAATTCTTCTTTATCTTCCTTTCTTTGTTCCTGGATTCTGTTATTTCCTTCCATAAGAATCCTCAACATCTCCTGCATGATCAGGTCCTCTTTCTGAGTGGGTTTACTTGGTTGGTCCCCGACTATTCCTTCTACTTCCGGTTCTGGTTGTGTTGGGTTTTCTGGTTGGTCCTCTTGGGCATCCTCTTCGATCATTTCCATTTCTTCTTCGTCGGTATCCTCAGTCCTCTTCTTAGATTTTCCCCTTGTTGTCATGGAATGTTTCATACTTTTTCGTAACCGCCGCTAGTCTTCTATTCTAGCCACACGAGTTGGTTGCCAATTTGTAACGTTTATGATGACGTCCGCCTTGTTTAAGCCCCGCGATGGAAGCCAATTTGTAATGAGACGAGTGTTATCTCTTTTAAGCCCCACGTTGTGGACGTCAATTTGTAAAGAGATATTCTTGTCGTGTCTTTAAATTTGTAAAAGCCACACATTTGTGCGTCAATTTGTAACGAGATATTCTGTGCGTGTATTAAGCCACACTTTGCGGACGTCAATTTGTAACGAGACGATCTTTACGTTCCTTAAAAGTGTAAGTTTGGTGTGTTCACCTCACACTGGGTGGTCGTTACTTTATGTTTACGCTGACGATGTCCGTAGCGATCTCTCAAATTACCAGTATACGGAGGTGGGAACCTTACCTGTTCTTTAGTATGTGTGCATAAATCCCGGGATGGCGCCAAATTGTTTTAACTGAAAACAATTAAAATAAAAAATAGGACGATTGAGCGTTCGTGGCTATGACGGTATGGTGAATTCAATTACTCCCGCCTGTATGGGTTTATAAATCTTGCTGATAGTTCGCCGAGTTTCCGACGTAAGCGCTTACCGTCGCCTTTGCTCTTTGCTAAATAATACACAAATCAAATAATGCGCTTTCCTATGAAATAAAGAACAGTGGTTACAACTCTGTACTAGTTTATTAAATTGTGATTAGTAATTATTCAGTAATATACAAAATCATATTTTGTTATTAAACAAATTTGCACCAGCAATTATTATAAGACAAATTTCTCAAGGTTCGGCGAAGCGATTCTGAACGAATTATTTAGTCAGACATAGCGTCTGCTTGGTGGTTTACTATTAATTTCGTTCAGATTCTGGATTCTTGTGATTACGAAAAAATATCAATTTGATTACAATAAAGTACACTACCTTACATTACTGGTACTTATATATTATAAGGAATAATTCCAATTTGTTCCTGAAATGTTATAAAGTGTGTTTCAAAAGTTCGTAATTTTTATACAGGTTATTTTTTCTAGTTCACATAAGTTTAGTGTTTTATTTTTTAATTAATCTTTAAAAGAAATTATATCATCAGTTTATAGTGAGAGTTCAAAGTGTTGTGAGAAACATTAAAAAAGTAATTTAATCCATAAATTCGGGTAACTCAGCAATACTTATCAAATCAGTTGACTTGAGGTGTAATGTCATTCAGTTTAAATGGGTTGGGGTCATCGATAGTCATCAGTCTTCCATCATTTTGGGATTTAAGTACGCCTGGCTTCTTTTTCGTATGTCGATTGAAATTTATTAATTTAGAATTTATTATTCTGGTATTTGGCCTCAACTGGACGTCCTAGTCCTTCATCATCTTCTTATTTATTCGTTTTATCAAATTTGGATTACTTTTTATCGTTTTATATTAAAATTTGAGTCATTTACGGCTTGGCGTCTCTTCGTCAGAAGTTTCAATAATGGACTAACAGTTTCTAACGGAATATTCATAAATAACGTTCAGTTGTCATGGTAACTGATTGACTCTCATTGACTGTACACGACGTAAGCCCATTGTTATAATATTTGAATTTTTATTCAAAATTACTGTATATCTTCTGATTGCTATTATTCTTCTGTCTTCTTATCTAAGTATGAGATATTATCACAACTGTTCGTATTTTCTTTCAAAGATCATTTTGACATCCCACAAGCTGGGTTTGCTTATGTATTAATATTTTGACAGTTATGTTGATATTATCTAATTACATTTCTTTCTTATTTTAAGTCCTTAATTTAACATTTATCTCTTAATATGATTCACTCATTATCATTGACTAGTTACTTGCCTTGGATTTGCTAATATCCTTGTTAATTTTTTACAATTTGTAGTTTTTGGTTTTCTACAGTTAGGCATTTCATAGGCCTAGTTAGTAATTGGCTATATTTTCTTATTTTATACAAATTAAATATTATTTTACCCTTATACATGTTTTGTTTTGTGTTACAAATGATTTGTTTATTTGTTGTATTGTTTTGGGTCTGTTTTATAATAATTGTATGTTTTCATTGGTTTCCATATTATGGTTTGTCTATTATTTTCTAACTGCTTTTCCAGTATTATTAGATTTATATGAATTTACCTTTTTTCTTATTTATATTGCCATTGTTTATAATTTGTCTATTAGTTACTATTCTCTATGAAATATAACATAACATTTAGGCTTATGGTCTGTATAATTCTTTCAGCCATATTCCTATTCATAAACTTAATCAAACAATTCTTTAACAGTTATTATGCTACTCTTGTTTACATTTGGTTTATTCTTACTTATTTTTTTGTGATAAACATCATCACACCATTTACTTTATCTAACTAACTATCCCTTAGAATATAGGATGTTTATTGATTTTGCATTTATATTCTTTACTATATTTTTTCTTATATAAACTTTACTCTCTAACCATGGTAACACTAACTTTTGACTTTCCATGGGATTCCTTTCCTGAATACTATCGTATTCCTCATCTACAATTAATCTTAATCCTAATAATAACAATATCCTTATTTACTATCACTTTTCACCATTACCCTTTAGTGTTTATCACTAGTTTTTAGGCGTCTATACCTATCAATAGGGTTTCTATTTATTTTGAGGGTTTTACTCTGACACTTTGCACTTTTTATATTATTTAAGTGTTATTAGTGGGTATTCCCTAACATTAAATTCTCTTTCTCACTTACTCATGTTCACTATCTAACTATCTCTCTCTCACTTTACAATGGTTAGTTATACTGTTCACAAGTTCATGTCATTATAGAGTTATTTATAACATTTACTCTCTATTTACTCGGTTAGTGTACTTTAGTTTCTCACTACTTTATTGGACTTTAACAATTATCATTTACATTGATTAATTAGTCGATACTAATAATTATCATTTACATTTATTATTTATTGGTTTCTTTTTCATTACTTTATTTGAGTGTAACATTTCTCCTTTTCTGTTCTATATTATTCGTTTGTGTCTTTTCCTTTCTTCTCATTTTATTTCATTCATACTTTGTTAGTTTCCTTTTCATTTACCTTCTTATTTGGTTTCATTTTATTTCATTTTATTGAGTCTATCACTTGGGTTGGGTCACTGTCGTTTGTCCGTCATAGTCATTTTATTTTCATTAGTTATTTAAACATTTAATATAGTTGATTCATCGTTTTTTCCCTGGTATTGGGGTGGCTTTTTGTATTGTAACATAATGCCTCTCCTTCAAAATTGATCATTTTGGTAAAACACTAGCATAGTTTTTTATGAAATTATCAGTTATATATAATTTTTTCTTTTTCTTCTTGTTTATTTCTTTTTTCTTTGTTCTCTTCTTACTTGTTCCACTCCATTTTATTTAGATCCGTTTTTATTTATTTCCATTAGTGCGTTCTCCCTGTTATGTAATTTTTTCCCTAACTTTTAGTAGCTGGTTTCTTCCATTACTAACTTTTTTTCTGAGACCAGAGGAACATCATCTCTGCTCAGTTAATTGATTGCTGGACCTATTCTCAGTCAATCTTAAATACCTTTTTGTCATCTTGTGACTTTCATTAATAATAATATTTTGGGGATTGTCCACTTCATGGTTTTTTTAGATCACTTTAACCTTTTACTCATTCTTCCTTCCGCTGTACCTTTGCTATATTCTGTTATCTACTCACACAGTTGATTGTTTTTATTTATTTAGTTGTTAACTTCATTATTTCTAACTTTTAATTAGTTTGTTTTTCTCTTCTTCTTGTGATCATTTTAATGTTTTAGACATCCTTTTTCTTTTCTTCTGCTTGGTTGATTTCCATTATCTTGCTTTAGCCACTTGCTGTATCCTTGCTTTATACATTATTTCTTTTTCTTGTACCAGTTCATTTTTTTTTTCTTTTTGAATATTCTATAGTCTTTATAATTTTATGTATTAGTCTTAGCAGTTCTTGCTTGGTTTTATTTTTATTTATTTGAATTGGTCTCCTTTCTAATTCTCTTGTATTATTAATTCTTGTTTTCACTTTGTTTGTTTATTTTATTTTGTCTCATATATTATCTAAATATTATTGTAAGTTTGTTGTTCTTACTATTTAGGAATTGTTGTAACTTATTCCTTTATTTTATATTTTATACCTCATATGTTATCTAAATATTATTGTAAGTTGATCTTACATCTTTTTTGAATTTTGTAATTCTTTCTCTTTTCTTTTCCATTGGTTTGCATGGTCAGTAATTCGAAAATCTGTCCCTTTTCTCTGTGTTTATCTTCACTTAGTTTACCCATGGTCCATCATTTCCTCTGCACTTGTCGTCCGTATCGCTCTGGTGTGTAGAACTATTTCCGTCCTTGTGAAATAGGTCTCTTCTATCTTGTACCACAATTCTTCTAATACCATGTGTTCATTAGTATTCATTCCTACTTCAATCACTTGATTATGTTGTTTCTTAATCAACGAAGTTAATTGTACCTCCCTCATTAATGTTATCACTGAGTTTTTATTTTGCATTTCTATTTCTGCAGTATTCAAGTGTTTTAGAGATCTTCTTAATTGGTTACACACTGTTTTGTAGTGAGTCCTTTCTATTTTGAGTATTTTCCATTTAAATATAGAGTTGTTGAAGTTATTATTCACTGGTTTGTTGTGAATCCCTTCTATAATTTCTTTTAAAGTCCTTCTGCAATCTTTATATTTCATTAATTTGCTTTGGTCGGTCATTGGTAAATTAAACACATTAATTAGCCCATGCTTCATCATCTCCAATTTTTCTCGTGTTTTTATTAGCTTCTTTTTATTTATTTTTCCTATATCTTTTGTTTTCTTAATCTTCTTAATTATTTGGTTCTTCTTTACTCCTCTACGGTTGGTGTCTATGTGCTTAATTTTCTTTTTGTTTTTGTTATCTTTATTCTCAGGTAACAATACACTTTTGTCTTCTTTATTCACTATTTCCTCCTCCTTCTCTTTTATTTTCTGAGTTACCGGTTCCTTGTTCTTATTCCATGTTTCTTGGATACCTTCAGAAGTGCTGTCTAGTGTTTCATTCAATTGTGTGAAACCACTATCTAATGTTTCATTAAGTTGATCTGCTTGGTAATTTGTTTCTTCCCATTTCTTGTTCATCCCCGTTTTCGTCTGCTTGACTTCTTCACGATACCCTATTAGTATGTATCTTAATTCTTCTCTATTCTTCTCACTGTCTTCTTTCAATTGTCGTTGGAGTGTTTCATTATTATAGTCAATTTTCTTATTCAATTTTTCATTGGCTTCTCTCATTTGTTTCTTTAATTCTTCACGATTTTTCTCGTTATCCTCTTTCATTTCCTCTTTATTCCTGTCCAATTTTTCATTTATTTTCTCCTTCAAGGATTCTATATTTTTATTTAATTCTTCTTTATCTTCCTTTCTTTGTTCCTGGATTCTGTTATTTCCTTCCATAAGAATCCTCAACATCTCCTGCATGATCAGGTCCTCTTTCTGAGTGGGTTTACTTGGTTGGTCCCCGACTATTCCTTCTACTTCCGGTTCTGGTTGTGTTGGGTTTTCTGGTTGGTCCTCTTGGGCATCCTCTTCGATCATTTCCATTTCTTCTTCGTCGGTATCCTCAGTCCTCTTCTTAGATTTTCCCCTTGTTGTCATGGAATGTTTCATACTTTTTCATAACCGCCGCTAGTCTTCTATTCTAGCCACACTAGTTGGTTGCCAATTTGTAACGTTTATGATGACTTCCGCCTTGTTTAAGCCCCGCGATGGAAGCCAATTTGTAACGAGACGAGTGTTATCTCTTTTAAGCCCCACGTTGTGGACGTCAATTTGTAACGAGATATTCTTGTCGTGTCTTTAAATTTGTAAAAGCCACACATTTGTGCGTCAATTTGTAACGAGATATTCTGTGCGTGTATTAAGCCACACGTTGCGGACGTCAATTTGTAACGAGACGATCTTTACGTTCCTTAAAAGTGTAAGTTTGGTGTGTTCACCTCACACTGGATGGTCGTTACTTTATGTTTACGCTGACGATGTCCGTAGCGATCTCTCAAATTACCAGTATACGGAGGTGGGAACCTTACCTGTTCTTTAGTATGTGTGCATAAATCCCGGGATGGCGCCAAATTGTTTTAACTGAAAACAATTAAAATAAAAAATAGGACGATTGAGCGTTCGTGGCTATGACGGTATGGTGAATTCAATTACTCCCGCCTGTATGGGTTTATAAATCTTGCTGATAGTTCGCCGAGTTTCCGACGTGAGCGCTTACCGTCGCCTTTGCTCTTTGCTAAATAATACACAAATCATATAATGCGCTTTCCTATGAAATAAAGAACAGTGGTTACAACTCTGTACTAGTTTATTAAATATTGATTAGTAATTATTCAGTAATATACAAAATCATATTTTGTTATTAAACAAATTTGCACCAGCAATTATTATAAGACAAATTTCTCAAGGTTCGGCGAAGCGATTCTGAATGAATTATTTAGTCAGACATAGCGTCTGCTTGGTGGTTTACTATTAATTTCGTTCAGATTCTGGATTCTTGTGATTACGAAAAAATATCAATTTGATTACAATAAATACACTACCTTACATTACTGGTACTTATATATTATAAGGAATAATTCCAATTTGTTCCTGAAATGTTATAAAGTGTGTTTCAAAAGTTCGTAATTTTTATACAGGTTATTTTTTCTAGTTCACATAAGTTTAGTGTTTTATTTTTTAATTAATCTTTAAAAGAAATTATATCATCAGTTTATAGTGAGAGTTCAAAGTGTTGTGAGAAACATTAAAAAAGTAATTTAATCCATAAATTCGGGTAACTCAGCAATACTTATCAAATCAGTTGACTTGAGGTGTAATGTCATTCAGTTTAAATGGGTTGGGGTCATCGATAGTCATCAGTCTTCCATCATTTTGGGATTTAAGTACGCCTGGCTTCTTTTTCGTATAAGTCGATTGAAATTTATTAATTTAGAATTTATTATTCTGGTATTTGGCCTCAACTGGACGTCCTAGTCCTTCATCATCTTCTTATTTATTCGTTTTATCAAATTTGGATTACTTTTTATCGTTTTATATTAAAATTTGAGTCATTTACGGCTTGGCGTCTCTTCGTCAGAAGTTTCAATAATGGACTAACAGTTTCTAACGGAATATTCATAAATAACGTTCAGTTGTCATGGTAACTGATTGACTCTCATTGACTGTACACGACGTAAGCCCATTGTTATAATATTTGAATTTTTATTCAAAATTACTGTATATCTTCTGATTGCTATTATTCTTCTGTCTTCTTATCTAAGTATGAGATATTATCACAACTGTTCGTATTTTCTTTCAAAGATCATTTTGACATCCCACAAGCTGGGTTTGCTTATGTATTAATATTTTGACAGTTATGTTGATATTATCTAATTACATTTCTTTCTTATTTTAAGTCCTTAATTTAACATTTATCTCTTAATATGATTCACTCATTATCATTGACTAGTTACTTGCCTTGGATTTGCTAATATCCTTGTTAATTTTTTACAATTTGTAGTTTTTGGTTTTCTACAGTTAGGCATTTCATAGGCCTAGTTAGTAATTGGCTATATTTTCTTATTTTATACAAATTAAATATTATTTTACCCTTATACATGTTTTGTTTTGTGTTACAAATGATTTGTTTATTTGTTGTATTGTTTTGGGTCTGTTTTATAATAATTGTATGTTTTCATTGGTTTCCATATTATGGTTTGTCTATTATTTTCTAACTGCTTTTCCAGTATTATTAGATTTATATGAATTTACCTTTTTTCTTATTTATATTGCCATTGTTTATAATTTGTCTATTAGTTACTATTCTCTATGAAATATAACATAACATTTAGGCTTATGGTCTGTATAATTCTTTCAGCCATATTCCTATTCATAAACTTAATCAAACAATTCTTTAACAGTTATTATGCTACTCTTGTTTACATTTGGTTTATTCTTACTTATTTTTTTGTGATAAACATCATCACACCATTTACTTTATCTAACTAACTATCCCTTAGAATATAGGATGTTTATTGATTTTGCATTTATATTCTTTACTATATTTTTTCTTATATAAACTTTACTCTCTAACCATGGTAACACTAACTTTTGACTTTCCATGGGATTCCTTTCCTGAATACTATCGTATTCCTCATCTACAATTAATCTTAATCCTAATAATAACAATATCCTTATTTACTATCACTTTTCACCATTACCCTTTAGTGTTTATCACTAGTTTTTAGGCGTCTATACCTATCAATAGGGTTTCTATTTATTTTGAGGGTTTTACTCTGACACTTTGCACTTTTTATATTATTTAAGTGTTATTAGTGGGTATTCCCTAACATTAAATTCTCTTTCTCACTTACTCATGTTCACTATCTAACTATCTCTCTCTCACTTTACAATGGTTAGTTATACTGTTCACAAGTTCATGTCATTATAGAGTTATTTATAACATTTACTCTCTATTTACTCGGTTAGTGTACTTTAGTTTCTCACTACTTTATTGGACTTTAACAATTATCATTTACATTGATTAATTAGTCGATACTAATAATTATCATTTACATTTATTATTTATTGGTTTCTTTTTCATTACTTTATTTGAGTGTAACATTTCTCCTTTTCTGTTCTATATTATTCGTTTGTGTCTTTTCCTTTCTTCTCATTTTATTTCATTCATACTTTGTTAGTTTCCTTTTCATTTACCTTCTTATTTGGTTTCATTTTATTTCATTTTATTGAGTCTATCACTTGGGTTGGGTCACTGTCGTTTGTCCGTCATAGTCATTTTATTTTCATTAGTTATTTAAACATTTAATATAGTTGATTCATCGTTTTTTCCCTGGTATTGGGGTGGCTTTTTGTATTGTAACATAATGCCTCTCCTTCAAAATTGATCATTTTGGTAAAACACTAGCATAGTTTTTTATGAAATTATCAGTTATATATAATTTTTTCTTTTTCTTCTTGTTTATTTCTTTTTTCTTTGTTCTCTTCTTACTTGTTCCACTCCATTTTATTTAGATCCGTTTTTATTTATTTCCATTAGTGCGTTCTCCCTGTTATGTAATTTTTTCCCTAACTTTTAGTAGCTGGTTTCTTCCATTACTAACTTTTTTTCTGAGACCAGAGGAACATCATCTCTGCTCAGTTAATTGATTGCTGGACCTATTCTCAGTCAATCTTAAATACCTTTTTGTCATCTTGTGACTTTCATTAATAATAATATTTTGGGGATTGTCCACTTCATGGTTTTTTTAGATCACTTTAACCTTTTACTCATTCTTCCTTCCGCTGTACCTTTGCTATATTCTGTTATCTACTCACACAGTTGATTGTTTTTATTTATTTAGTTGTTAACTTCATTATTTCTAACTTTTAATTAGTTTGTTTTTCTCTTCTTCTTGTGATCATTTTAATGTTTTAGACATCCTTTTTCTTTTCTTCTGCTTGGTTGATTTCCATTATCTTGCTTTAGCCACTTGCTGTATCCTTGCTTTATACATTATTTCTTTTTCTTGTACCAGTTCATTTTTTTTTTCTTTTTGAATATTCTATAGTCTTTATAATTTTATGTATTAGTCTTAGCAGTTCTTGCTTGGTTTTATTTTTATTTATTTGAATTGGTCTCCTTTCTAATTCTCTTGTATTATTAATTCTTGTTTTCACTTTGTTTGTTTATTTTATTTTGTCTCATATATTATCTAAATATTATTGTAAGTTTGTTGTTCTTACTATTTAGGAATTGTTGTAACTTATTCCTTTATTTTATATTTTATACCTCATATGTTATCTAAATATTATTGTAAGTTGATCTTACATCTTTTTTGAATTTTGTAATTCTTTCTCTTTTCTTTTCCATTGGTTTGCATGGTCAGTAATTCGAAAATCTGTCCCTTTTCTCTGTGTTTATCTTCACTTAGTTTACCCATGGTCCATCATTTCCTCTGCACTTGTCGTCCGTATCGCTCTGGTGTGTAGAACTATTTCCGTCCTTGTGAAATAGGTCTCTTCTATCTTGTACCACAATTCTTCTAATACCATGTGTTCATTAGTATTCATGCCTACTTCAATCACTTGATTATGTTGTTTCTTAATCAACGAAGTTAATTGTACCTCCCTCATTAATGTTATCACTGAGTTTTTATTTTGCATTTCTATTTCTGCAGTATTCAAGTGTTTTAGAGATCTTCTTAATTGGTTACACACTGTTTTGTAGTGAGTCCTTTCTATTTTGAGTATTTTCCATTTAAATATAGAGTTGTTGAAGTTATTATTCACTGGTTTGTTGTGAATCCCTTCTATAATTTCTTTTAAAGTCCTTCTGCAATCTTTATATTTCATTAATTTGCTTTGGTCGGTCATTGGTAAATTAAACACATTAATTAGTCCATGCTTCATCATCTCCAATTTTTCTCGTGTTTTTATTAGCTTCTTTTTATTTATTTTTCCTATATCTTTTGTTTTCTTAATCTTCTTAATTATTTGGTTCTTCTTTACTCCTCTACGGTTGGTGTCTATGTGCTTAATTTTCTTTTTGTTTTTGTTATCTTTATTCTCAGGTAACAATACACTTTTGTCTTCTTTATTCACTATTTCCTCCTCCTTCTCTTTTATTTTCTGAGTTACCGGTTCCTTGTTCTTATTCCATGTTTCTTGGATACCTTCAGAAGTGCTGTCTAGTGTTTCATTCAATTGTGTGAAACCACTATCTAATGTTTCATTAAGTTGATCTGCTTGGTAATTTGTTTCTTCCCATTTCTTGTTCATCCCCGTTTTCGTCTGCTTGACTTCTTCACGATACCCTATTAGTATGTATCTTAATTCTTCTCTATTCTTCTCACTGTCTTCTTTCAATTGTCGTTGGAGTGTTTCATTATTATAGTCAATTTTCTTATTCAATTTTTCATTGGCTTCTCTCATTTGTTTCTTTAATTCTTCACGATTTTTCTCGTTATCCTCTTTCATTTCCTCTTTATTCCTGTCCAATTTTTCATTTATTTTCTCCTTCAAGGATTCTATATTTTTATTTAATTCTTCTTTATCTTCCTTTCTTTGTTCCTGGATTCTGTTATTTCCTTCCATAAGAATCCTCAACATCTCCTGCATGATCAGGTCCTCTTTCTGAGTGGGTTTACTTGGTTGGTCCCCGACTATTCCTTCTACTTCCGGTTCTGGTTGTGTTGGGTTTTCTGGTTGGTCCTCTTGGGCATCCTCTTCGATCATTTCCATTTCTTCTTCGTCGGTATCCTCAGTCCTCTTCTTAGATTTTCCCCTTGTTGTCATGGAATGTTTCATACTTTTTCATAACCGCCGCTAGTCTTCTATTCTAGCCACACTAGTTGGTTGCCAATTTGTAACGTTTATGATGACTTCCGCCTTGTTTAAGCCCCGCGATGGAAGCCAATTTGTAACGAGACGAGTGTTATCTCTTTTAAGCCCCACGTTGTGGACGTCAATTTGTAACGAGATATTCTTGTCGTGTCTTTAAATTTGTAAAAGCCACACATTTGTGCGTCAATTTGTAACGAGATATTCTGTGCGTGTATTAAGCCACACGTTGCGGACGTCAATTTGTAACGAGACGATCTTTACGTTCCTTAAAAGTGTAAGTTTGGTGTGTTCACCTCACACTGGATGGTCGTTACTTTATGTTTACGCTGACGATGTCCGTAGCGATCTCTCAAATTACCAGTATACGGAGGTGGGAACCTTACCTGTTCTTTAGTATGTGTGCATAAATCCCGGGATGGCGCCAAATTGTTTTAACTGAAAACAATTAAAATAAAAAATAGGACGATTGAGCGTTCGTGGCTATGACGGTATGGTGAATTCAATTACTCCCGCCTGTATGGGTTTATAAATCTTGCTGATAGTTCGCCGAGTTTCCGACGTGAGCGCTTACCGTCGCCTTTGCTCTTTGCTAAATAATACACAAATCATATAATGCGCTTTCCTATGAAATAAAGAACAGTGGTTACAACTCTGTACTAGTTTATTAAATATTGATTAGTAATTATTCAGTAATATACAAAATCATATTTTGTTATTAAACAAATTTGCACCAGCAATTATTATAAGACAAATTTCTCAAGGTTCGGCGAAGCGATTCTGAATGAATTATTTAGTCAGACATAGCGTCTGCTTGGTGGTTTACTATTAATTTCGTTCAGATTCTGGATTCTTGTGATTACGAAAAAATATCAATTTGATTACAATAAATACACTACCTTACATTACTGGTACTTATATATTATAAGGAATAATTCCAATTTGTTCCTGAAATGTTATAAAGTGTGTTTCAAAAGTTCGTAATTTTTATACAGGTTATTTTTTCTAGTTCACATAAGTTTAGTGTTTTATTTTTTAATTAATCTTTAAAAGAAATTATATCATCAGTTTATAGTGAGAGTTCAAAGTGTTGTGAGAAACATTAAAAAAGTAATTTAATCCATAAATTCGGGTAACTCAGCAATACTTATCAAATCAGTTGACTTGAGGTGTAATGTCATTCAGTTTAAATGGGTTGGGGTCATCGATAGTCATCAATCTTCCATCATTTTGGGATTTAAGTACGCCTGGCTTCTTTTTCGTATAAGTCGATTGAAATTTATTAATTTAGAATTTATTATTCTGGTATTTGGCCTCAATTGGACGTCCTAGTCCTTCATCATCTTCTTATTTATTCATTTTATCAAATTTGGATTACTTTTTATCGTTTTATATTAAAATTTGAGTCATTTACGGCTTGGCGTCTCTTCGTCAGAAGTTTCAATAATGGACTAACAGTTTCTAACGGAATATTCATAAGTAACGTTCAGTTGTCATGGTAACTGATTGACTCTCATTGGCTGTACATGACTTAAGCCCATTGTTATAATATTTGAATTTTTATTCAAAATGACTGTATATCTTCTGATTGCTATTATTCTTCTGTCTTCTTATCTAAGTATGAGATATTATCACAACTGTTCGTATTTTCTTTCAAAGATCATTTTGACATCCCACAAGCTGGGTTTGCTTATGTATTAATATTTTGACAGTTATGTTGATATTATCTAATTACATTTCTTTCTTATTTTAAGTCCTTAATTTAACATTTATCTCTTAATATGATTCACTAATTATCATTGACTAGTTACTTGCCTTGGATTTGCTAATATCCTTGTTAATTTTTTACAATTTGTAGTTTTTGGTTTTCTACAGTTAGGCATTTCATAGGCCTAGTTAGTAATTGGCTATATTTTCTTATTTTATACAAATTAAATATTATTTTACCCTTATACATGTTTTGTTTTGTGTTACAAATGATTTGTTTATTTGTTGTATTGTTTTGGGTCTGTTTTATAATAATTGTATGTTTTCATTGGTTTCCATATTATGGTTTGTCTATTATTTTCTAACTGCTTTTCCAGTATTATTAGATTTATATGAATTTACCTTTTTTCTTATTTATATTGCCATTGTTTATAATTTGTCTATTATTTACTATTCTCTATGAAATATAACATAACATTTAGGCTTATGGTCTGTATAATTCTTTCAGCCATATTCCTATTCATAAACTTAATCAAACAATTCTTTAACAGTTATTATGCTACTCTTGTTTACATTTGGTTTATTCTTACTTATTTTTGTGTGATAAACATCATCACACCATTTACTTTATCTAACTAACTATCCCTTAGAATATAGGATGTTTATTGATTTTGCATTTATATTCTTTACTATATTTTTTCTTATATAAACTTTACTCTCTAACCATGGTAACACTAACTTTTGACTTTCCATGGGATTCCTTTCCTGAATACTATCGTATTCCTCATCTACAATTAATCTTAATCCTAATAATAACAATATCCTTATTTACTATCACTTTTCACCATTACCCTTTAGTGTTTATCACTAGTTTTTAGGCGTCTATACCTATCAATAGGGTTTCTATTTATTTTGAGGGTTTTACTCTGACACTTTGCACTTTTTATATTATTTAAGTGTTATTAGTGGGTATTCCCTAACATTAAATTCTCTTTCTCACTTACTCATGTTCACTATCTAACTATCTCTCTCTCACTTTACAATGGTTAGTTATACTGTTCACAAGTTCATGTCATTATAGAGTTATTTATAACATTTACTCTCTATTTACTCGGTTAGTGTACTTTAGTTTGTCACTACTTATTGGACTTTAACAATTATCATTTACATTGATTAATTAGTCGATACTAATAATTATCATTTACATTTATTATTTATTGGTTTCTTTTTCATAACTTTATTTGAGTGTAACATTTCTCCTTTTCTGTTCTATATTATTCGTTTGTGTCTTTTCCTTTCTTCTCATTTTATTTCATTCATACTTTGTTAGTTTCCTTTTCATTTACCTTCTTATTTGGTTTCATTTTATTTCATTTTATTGAGTCTATCACTTGGGTTGGGTCACTGTCGTTTGTCCGTCTTAGTCATTTTATTTTCATTAGTTATTTAAACATTTAATATAGTTGATTCATCGTTTTTTCCCTGGTATTGGGGTGGCTTTTTGTATTGTAACATAATGCCTCTCCTTCAAAATTGATCATTTTGGTAAAACACTAGCATAGTTTTTTATGAAATTATCAGTTATATATAATTTTTTCTTTTTCTTCTTGTTTATTTCTTTTTTCTTTGTTCTCTTCTTACTTGTTCCACTCCATTTTATTTAGTTCCGTTTTTATTTATTTCCATTAGTGCGTTCTCCCTGTTATATAATTTTTTCCCTAACTTTTAGTAGCTGGTTTCTTCCATTACTAACTTTTTTTCTGAGACCAGAGGAACATCATCTCTGCTCAGTTAATTGATTGCTGGACCTATTCTCAGTCAATCTTAAATACCTTTTTGTCATCTTGTGACTTTCATTAATAATAATATTTTGGGGATTGTCCACTTCATGGTTTTTTTAGATCACTTTAACCTTTTACTCATTCTTCCTTCCGCTGTACCTTTGCTATATTCTGTTATCTACTCACACAGTAGATTGTTTTTATTTATTTAGTTGTTAACTTCATTATTTCTAACTTTTAATTAGTTTGTTTTTCTCTTCTTCTTGTGATCATTTTAATGATTTTAGACATCCTTTTTCTTTTCTTCTGCTTGGTTGATTTCCATTATCTTGCTTTAGCCACTTGCTGTATCCTTGCTTTATACATTATTTCTTTTTCTTGTACCAGTTCATTTTTTTTTCTTTTTGAATATTCTATAGTCTTTATAATTTTATGTATTAGTCTTAGCAGTTCTTGCTTGGTTTTATTTTTATTTATTTGAATTGGTCTCCTTTCTAATTCTCTTGTATTATTAATTCTTGTTTTCACTTTGTTTGTTTATTTTATTTTGTCTCATATATTATCTAAATATTATTGTAAGTTTGTTGTTCTTACTATTTAGGAATTGTTGTAACTTATTCCTTTATTTTACATTTTATACCTCATATGTTATCTAAATATTATTGTAAGTTGATCTTAATCTTTTTTGAATTTTGTAATTCTTTCTCTTTTCTTTTCCATTGGTTTGCATGGTCAGTAATTCGAAAATCAGTCCATTTTCTCTGTATTTATCTTCACTTAGTTTACCCATGGTCCATCATTTCCTCTGCACTTGTCGTCCGTATCGCTCTGGTGTGTAGAACTATTTCCGTCCTTGTGAAATAGGTCTCTTCTATCTTGTACCACAATTCTTCTAATACCATGTGTTCATTAGTATTCATGCCTACTTCAATCACTTGATTATGTTGTTTCTTAATCAACGAAGTTAATTGTACCTCCCTCATTAATGTTATCACTGAGTTTTTATTTTGCATTTCTATTTCTGCAGTATTCGAGTGTTTTAGAGATCTTCTTAATTGGTTACACACTGTTTTGTAGTGAGTCCTTTCTATTTTGAGTATTTTCCATTTAAATATAGAGTTGTTGAAGTTATTATTCACTGGTTTGTTGTGAATCCCTTCTATAATTTCTTTTAAAGTCCTTCTGCAATCTTTATATTTCATTAATTTGCTTTGGTCGGTCATTGGTAAATTAAACACATTAATTAGTCCATGCTTCATCATCTCCAATTCTTCTCGTGTTTTTATTAGCTTCTTTTTATTTATTTTTCCTATATCTTTTGTTTTCTTAATCTTCTTAATTATTTGGTTCTTCTTTACTCCTCTACGGTTGGTGTCTATGTGCTTAATTTTCTTTTTGTTTTTGTTATCTTTATTCTCAGGTAACAATACACTTTTGTCTTCTTTATTCTCTATTTCCTCCTCCTTCTCTTTTATTTTCTGAGTTACCGGTTCCTTGTTCTTATTCCATGTTTTTTGGATACCTTCAGAAGTGCTGTCTAGTGTTTCATTCAATTGTGTGAAACCGCTATCTAATGTTTCATTAAGTTGATCTGCTTGGTAATTTGTTTCTTCCCATTTCTTGTTCATCCCCGTTTTCGTATGCTTGACTTCTTCACGATACCCTATTAGTATGTATCTTAATTCTTCTCTATTCTTCTCACTGTCTTCTTTCAATTGTCGTTGGAGTGTTTCATTATTATAGTCAATTTTCTTATTCAATTTTTCATTGGCTTCTCTCATTTGTTTCTTTAATTCTTCACGATTTTTCTCGTTATCCTCTTTAATTTCCTCTTTATTCCTGTCCAATTTTTCATTTATTTTCTCCTTCAAGGATTCTATATTTTTATTTAATTCTTCTTTATCTTCCTTTCTTTGTTCCTGGATTCTGTTATTTCCTTCCATAAGAATCCTCAACATCTCCTGCATGATCAGGTCCTCTTTCTGAGTGGGTTTACTTGGTTGGTCCCCGACTATTCCTTCTACTTCCGGTTCTGGTTGTGTTGGGTTTTCTGGTTGGTCCTCTTGAGCATCCTCTTCGATCATTTCCATTTCTTCTTCATCGGTATCCTCAGTCCTATTCTTAGATTTTCCCCTTGTTGTCATGGAATGTTTGATACTTTTTCGTAACCGCCGCTAGTCTTCTATTCTAGCCACACTAGTTGGTCGCCAATTTGTAACGTTTATGATGACGTCCGCCTTGTTTAAGCTCCGCGATGGAAGCCAATTTGTAACGAGACGAGTGTTATCTCTTTTAAGCCCCACGTTGTGGACAACAATTTGTAACGAGATACTCTTGTCGTGTCTTTAAATTTGTAAAAGCCACACATTTGTGCGTCAATTTGTAACGAGATATTCTGTGCGTGTATTAAGCCACACGTTGCGGACGTCAATTTGTAACGTGACGATCTTTACGTTCCTTAAAAGTGTAAGTTTGGTGTGTTCACCTCACACTGGGTGGTCGTTACTTTATGTTTACGCTGACGATGTCCGTAGCGATCTCTCAAATTACCAGTATACGGAGGTGGGAACCTTACCTGTTCTTTAGTATGTGTGCATAAATCCCGGGATGGCACCAAATTGTTTTAACTGAAAACAATTAAAATAAAAAATAGGACGATTGAGCGTTCGTGGCTATGACGGTATGGTGAATTCAATTACTCCCGCCTGTATGGGTTTATAAATCTTGCTGATAGTTCGCCGAGTTTCCGACGTGAGCGCTTACCGTCGCCTTTGCTCTTTGCTAAATAATACACAAATCATATAATGCGCTTTCCTATGAAATAAAGAACAGTGGTTACAACTCTGTACTAGTTTATTAAATTGTGATTAGTAATTATTCAGTAATATACAAAATCATATTTTGTTATTAAACAAATTTGCACCAGCAATTATTATAAGACAAATTTCTCAAGGTTCGGCGAAGCGATTCTGAACGAATTATTTAGTCAGACATAGCGTCTGCTTGGTGGTTTACTATTAATTTCGTTCAGATTCTGGATTCTTGTGATTACAAAAAAATATCAATTTGATTACAATAAATACACTACCTTACATTACTGGTACTTATATATTATAAGGAATAATTCCAATTTGTTCCTGAAATGTTATAAAGTGTGTTTCAAAAGTTAGTAATTTTTATACAGGTTATTTTTTCTAGTTCACATAAGTTTAGTGTTTTATTTTTTAATTAATCTTTAAAAGAAATTATATCATCAGTTTATAGTGAGAGTTCAAAGTGTTGTGAGAAACATTAAAAAAGTAATTTAATCCATAAATTCGGGTAACTCAGCAATACTTATCAAATCAGTTGACTTGAGGTGTAATGTCATTCAGTTTAAATGGGTTGGGGTCATCGATAGTCATCAATCTTCCATCATTTTGGGATTTAAGTACGCCTGGCTTCTTTTTCGTATAAGTCGATTGAAATTTATTAATTTAGAATTTATTATTCTGGTATTTGGCCTCAATTGGACGTCCTAGTCCTTCATCATCTTCTTATTTATTCATTTTATCAAATTTGGATTACTTTTTATCGTTTTATATTAAAATTTGAGTCATTTACGGCTTGGCGTCTCTTCGTCAGAAGTTTCAATAATGGACTAACAGTTTCTAACGGAATATTCATAAGTAACGTTCAGTTGTCATGGTAACTGATTGACTCTCATTGGCTGTACATGACTTAAGCCCATTGTTATAATATTTGAATTTTTATTCAAAATGACTGTATATCTTCTGATTGCTATTATTCTTCTGTCTTCTTATCTAAGTATGAGATATTATCACAACTGTTCGTATTTTCTTTCAAAGATCATTTTGACATCCCACAAGCTGGGTTTGCTTATGTATTAATATTTTGACAGTTATGTTGATATTATCTAATTACATTTCTTTCTTATTTTAAGTCCTTAATTTAACATTTATCTCTTAATATGATTCACTAATTATCATTGACTAGTTACTTGCCTTGGATTTGCTAATATCCTTGTTAATTTTTTACAATTTGTAGTTTTTGGTTTTCTACAGTTAGGCATTTCATAGGCCTAGTTAGTAATTGGCTATATTTTCTTATTTTATACAAATTAAATATTATTTTACCCTTATACATGTTTTGTTTTGTGTTACAAATGATTTGTTTATTTGTTGTATTGTTTTGGGTCTGTTTTATAATAATTGTATGTTTTCATTGGTTTCCATATTATGGTTTGTCTATTATTTTCTAACTGCTTTTCCAGTATTATTAGATTTATATGAATTTACCTTTTTTCTTATTTATATTGCCATTGTTTATAATTTGTCTATTATTTACTATTCTCTATGAAATATAACATAACATTTAGGCTTATGGTCTGTATAATTCTTTCAGCCATATTCCTATTCATAAACTTAATCAAACAATTCTTTAACAGTTATTATGCTACTCTTGTTTACATTTGGTTTATTCTTACTTATTTTTTTGTGATAAACATCATCACACCATTTACTTTATCTAACTAACTATCCCTTAGAATATAGGATGTTTATTGATTTTGCATTTATATTCTTTACTATATTTTTTCTTATATAAACTTTACTCTCTAACCATGGTAACACTAACTTTTGACTTTCCATGGGATTCCTTTCCTGAATACTATCGTATTCCTCATCTACAATTAATCTTAATCCTAATAATAACAATATCCTTATTTACTATCACTTTTCACCATTACCCTTTAGTGTTTATCACTAGTTTTTAGGCGTCTATACCTATCAATAGGGTTTCTATTTATTTTGAGGGTTTTACTCTGACACTTTGCACTTTTTATATTATTTAAGTGTTATTAGTGGGTATTCCCTAACATTAAATTCTCTTTCTCACTTACTCATGTTCACTATCTAACTATCTCTCTCTCACTTTACAATGGTTAGTTATACTGTTCACAAGTTCATGTCATTATAGAGTTATTTATAACATTTACTCTCTATTTACTCGGTTAGTGTACTTTAGTTTGTCACTACTTATTGGACTTTAACAATTATCATTTACATTGATTAATTAGTCGATACTAATAATTATCATTTACATTTATTATTTATTGGTTTCTTTTTCATTACTTTATTTGAGTGTAACATTTCTCCTTTTCTGTTCTATATTATTCGTTTGTGTCTTTTCCTTTCTTCTCATTTTATTTCATTCATACTTTGTTAGTTTCCTTTTCATTTACCTTCTTATTTGGTTTCATTTTATTTCATTTTATTGAGTCTATCACTTGGGTTGGGTCACTGTCGTTTGTCCGTCTTAGTCATTTTATTTTCATTAGTTATTTAAACATTTAATATAGTTGATTCATCGTTTTTTCCCTGGTATTGGGGTGGCTTTTTGTATTGTAACATAATGCCTCTCCTTCAAAATTGATCATTTTGGTAAAACACTAGCATAGTTTTTTATGAAATTATCAGTTATATATAATTTTTTCTTTTTCTTTTGTTTATTTCTTTTTTCTTTGTTCTCTTCTTACTTGTTCCACTCCATTTTATTTAGATCCGTTTTTATTTATTTCCATTAGTGCGTTCTCCCTGTTATATAATTTTTTCCCTAACTTTTAGTAGCTGGTTTCTTCCATTACTAACTTTTTTTCTGAGACCAGAGGAACATCATCTCTGCTCAGTTAATTGATTGCTGGACCTATTCTCAGTCAATCTTAAATACCTTTTTGTCATCTTGTGACTTTCATTAATAATAATATTTTGGGGATTGTCCACTTCATGGTTTTTTTAGATCACTTTAACCTTTTACTCATTCTTCCTTCCGCTGTACCTTTGCTATATTCTGTTATCTACTCACACAGTTGATTGTTTTTATTTATTTAGTTGTTAACTTCATTATTTCTAACTTTTAATTAGTTTGTTTTTCTCTTCTTCTTGTGATCATTTTAATGTTTTAGACATCCTTTTTCTTTTCTTCTGCTTGGTTGATTTCCATTATCTTGCTTTAGCCACTTGCTGTATCCTTGCTTTATACATTATTTCTTTTTCTTGTACCAGTTCATTTTTTTTTCTTTTTGAATATTCTATAGTCTTTATAATTTTATGTATTAGTCTTAGCAGTTCTTGCTTGGTTTTATTTTTATTTATTTGAATTGGTCTCCTTTCTAATTCTCTTGTATTATTAATTCTTGTTTTCACTTTGTTTGTTTATTTTATTTTGTCTCATATATTATCTAAATATTATTGTAAGTTTGTTGTTCTTACTATTTAGGAATTGTTGTAACTTATTCCTTTATTTTATATTTTATACCTCATATGTTATCTACATATTATTGTAAGTTGATCTTACATCTTTTTTGAATTTTGTAATTCTTTCTCTTTTCTTTTCCATTGGTTTGCATGGTCAGTAATTCGAAAATCAGTCCCTTTTCTCTGTGTTTATCTTCACTTAGTTTACCCATGGTCCATCATTTCCTCTGCACTTGTCGTCCGTATCGCTCTGGTGTGTAGAACTATTTCCGGCCTTGTGAAGTAGGTCTCTTCTATCTTGTACCACAATTCTTCTAATACCATGTGTTCATTAGTATTCATGCCTACTTCAATCACTTGATTATGTTGTTTCTTAATCAACGAAGTTAATTGTACCTCCCTCATTAATGTTATCACTGAGTTTTTATTTTGCATTTCTATTTCTGCAGTATTCGAGTGTTTTAGAGATCTTCTTAATTGGTTACACACTGTTTTGTAGTGAGTCCTTTCTATTTTGAGTATTTTCCATTTAAATATAGAGTTGTTGAAGTTATTATTCACTGGTTTGTTGTGAATCCCTTCTATAATTTCTTTTAAAGTCCTTCTGCAATCTTTATATTTCGTGAATTTGCTTTGGTCGGTCATTGGTAAATTAAACACATTAATTAGTCCATGCTTCATCATCTCCAATTCTTCTCGTGTTTTTATTAACTTCTTTTTATTTATTTTTCCTATATCTTTTGTTTTCTTAATCTTCTTAATTATTTGGTTCATCTTTACTCCTCTACGGTTGGTGTCTATGTGCTTAATTTTCTTTTTGTTTTTGTTATCTTTATTCTCAGGTAACAATACACTTTTGTCTTCTTTATTCACTATTTACTCCTCCTTCTCTTTTATTTTCTGAGTTACCGGTTCCTTGTTCTTATTCCATGTTTCTTGGATACCTTCAGAAGTGCTGTCTAGTGTTTCATTCAATTGTGTGAAACCGCTATCTAATGTTTCATTAAGTTGATCTGCTTGGTAATTTGTTTCTTCCCATTTCTTGTTCATCCCCGTTTTCGTCTGCTTGACTTCTTCACGATACCCTATTAGTATGTATCTTAATTCTTCTCTATTCTTCTCACTGTCTTCTTTCAATTGTCGTTGGAGAGTTTCATTATTATAGTCAATTTTCTTATTCAATTTTTCATTGGCTTCTCTCATTTGTTTCTTTAATTCTTCACGATTTTTCTCGTTATCCTCTTTCATTTCCTCTTTATTCCTGTCCAATTTTTCATTTATTTTCTCCTTCAAGGATTCTATATTTTTATTTAATTCTTCTTTATCTTCCTTTCTTTGTTCCTGGATTCTGTTATTTCCTTCCATAAGAATCCTCAACATCTCCTGCATGATCAGGTCCTCTTTCTGAGTGGGTTTACTTGGTTGGTCCCCGACTATTCCTTCTACTTCCGGTTCTGGTTGTGTTGGGTTTTCTGGTTGGTCCTCTTGGGCATCCTCTTCGATCATTTCCATTTCTTCTTCGTCGGTATCCTCAGTCCTATTCTTAGATTTTCCCCTTGTTGTCATGGAATGTTTCATACTTTTTCGTAACCGCCGCTAGTCTTCTATTCTAGCCACACTAGTTGGTTGCCAATTTGTAACGTTTATGATGACGTCCGCCTTGTTTAAGCCCCGCGATGGAAGCCAATTTGTAACGAGACGAGTGTTATCTCTTTTAAGCCCCACGTTGTGGACGTCAATTTGTAACGAGATATTCTTGTCGTGTCTTTAAATTTGTAAAAGCCACACATTTGTGCGTCAATTTGTAACGAGATATTCTGTGCGTGTAATAAGCCACACGTTGCGGACGTCAATTTGTAACGAGACGATCTTTACGTTCCTTAAAAGTGTAAGTTTGGTGTGTTCACCTCACACTGGATGGTCGTTACTTTATGTTTACGCTGACGATGTCCGTAGCGATCTCTCAAATTACCAGTATACGGAGGTGGGAACCTTACCTGTTCTTTAGTATGTGTGCATAAATCCCGGGATGGCGCCAAATTGTTATAACTGAAAACAATTAAAATAAAAAATAGGACGATTGAGCGTTCGTGGCTATGACGGTATGGTGAATTCAATTACTCCCGCCTGTATGGGTTTATAAATCTTGCTGATAGTTCGCCGAGTTTCCGACGTGAGCGCTTACCGTCGCCTTTGCTCTTTGCTAAATAATACACAAATCATATAATGCGCTTTCCTATGAAATAAAGAACAGTGGTTACAACTCTGTACTAGTTTATTAAATTGTGATTAGTAATTATTCAGTAATATACAAAATCATATTTTGTTATTAAACAAATTTGCACCAGCAATTATTATAAGACAAATTTCTCAAGGTTCGGCGAAGCGATTCTGAACGAATTATTTAGTCAGACATAGCGTCTGCTTGGTGGTTTACTATTAATTTCGTTCAGATTCTGGATTCTTGTGATTACAAAAAAATATCAATTTGATTACAATAAATACACTACCTTACATTACTGGTACTTATATATTATAAGGAATAATTCCAATTTGTTCCTGAAATGTTATAAAGTGTGTTTCAAAAGTTAGTAATTTTTATACAGGTTATTTTTTCTAGTTCACATAAGTTTAGTGTTTTATTTTTTAATTAATCTTTAAAAGAAATTATATCATCAGTTTATAGTGAGAGTTCAAAGTGTTGTGAGAAACATTAAAAAAGTAATTTAATCCATAAATTCGGGTAACTCAGCAATACTTATCAAATCAGTTGACTTGAGGTGTAATGTCATTCAGTTTAAATGGGTTGGGGTCATCGATAGTCATCAATCTTCCATCATTTTGGGATTTAAGTACGCCTGGCTTCTTTTTCGTATAAGTCGATTGAAATTTATTAATTTAGAATTTATTATTCTGGTATTTGGCCTCAATTGGACGTCCTAGTCCTTCATCATCTTCTTATTTATTCATTTTATCAAATTTGGATTACTTTTTATCGTTTTATATTAAAATTTGAGTCATTTACGGCTTGGCGTCTCTTCGTCAGAAGTTTCAATAATGGACTAACAGTTTCTAACGGAATATTCATAAGTAACGTTCAGTTGTCATGGTAACTGATTGACTCTCATTGGCTGTACATGACTTAAGCCCATTGTTATAATATTTGAATTTTTATTCAAAATGACTGTATATCTTCTGATTGCTATTATTCTTCTGTCTTCTTATCTAAGTATGAGATATTATCACAACTGTTCGTATTTTCTTTCAAAGATCATTTTGACATCCCACAAGCTGGGTTTGCTTATGTATTAATATTTTGACAGTTATGTTGATATTATCTAATTACATTTCTTTCTTATTTTAAGTCCTTAATTTAACATTTATCTCTTAATATGATTCACTAATTATCATTGACTAGTTACTTGCCTTGGATTTGCTAATATCCTTGTTAATTTTTTACAATTTGTAGTTTTTGGTTTTCTACAGTTAGGCATTTCATAGGCCTAGTTAGTAATTGGCTATATTTTCTTATTTTATACAAATTAAATATTATTTTACCCTTATACATGTTTTGTTTTGTGTTACAAATGATTTGTTTATTTGTTGTATTGTTTTGGGTCTGTTTTATAATAATTGTATGTTTTCATTGGTTTCCACATTATGGTTTGTCTATTATTTTCTAACTGCTTTTCCAGTATTATTAGATTTATATGAATTTACCTTTTTTCTTATTTATATTGCCATTGTTTATAATTTGTCTATTATTTACTATTCTCTATGAAATATAACATAACATTTAGGCTTATGGTCTGTATAATTCTTTCAGCCATATTCCTATTCATAAACTTAATCAAACAATTCTTTAACAAAATATCACTATAATATTGACGACTCGGAACACAATGTTTTTTATAAGTAAAAACGTAAAGTTTTACCTTACAGCCTAAACCGGCTTTCACCTATAGAAGGCTTCATCAGAGGCTGTCGTTAGTAGCGCTGCTCGTCTTGTTGTTGGCGACGAGAAAGTGTTTCGAAAGATTGAAGCTGTGTGTGTGTGGTGAGATGTGTTCGAATAATGCGTGCGATTTGAATTGTGTCTGTTCGTTTAGGATGTCGTTTTTATTTGTTTTTGTGTGTTTGTATATTTCTAATTGTTCTAGAGTGTCTAGTTTTCGGCCTTTTGTGTGTACGTGTAGTATGTTCATGTTATTGTCGATGTTTTTATATGTGTGGTTTGCTTCAATGAGGTGGTTTGCGAAGGTAGATTCTGTAGTGGTGTGGAGTGCTTTAATCCAAGAATTCTTTAACAGTTATTATGCTACTCTTGTTTACATTTGGTTTATTCTTACTTATTTTTTTGTGATAAACATCATCACACCATTTACTTTATCTAACTAACTATCCCTTAGAATATAGGATGTTTATTGATTTTGCATTTATATTCTTTACTATATTTTTTCTTATATAAACTTTACTCTCTAACCATGGTAACACTAACTTTTGACTTTCCATGGGATTCCTTTCCTGAATACTATCGTATTCCTCATCTACAATTAATCTTAATCCTAATAATAACAATATCCTTATTTACTATCACTTTTCACCATTACCCTTTAGTGTTTATCACTAGTTTTTAGGCGTCTATACCTATCAATAGGGTTTCTATTTATTTTGAGGGTTTTACTCTGACACTTTGCACTTTTTATATTATTTAAGTGTTATTAGTGGGTATTCCCTAACATTAAATTCTCTTTCTCACTTACTCATGTTCACTATCTAACTATCTCTCTCTCACTTTACAATGGTTAGTTATACTGTTCACAAGTTCATGTCATTATAGAGTTATTTATAACATTTACTCTCTATTTACTCGGTTAGTGTACTTTAGTTTGTCACTACTTATTGGACTTTAACAATTATCATTTACATTGATTAATTAGTCGATACTAATAATTATCATTTACATTTATTATTTATTGGTTTCTTTTTCATTACTTTATTTGAGTGTAACATTTCTCCTTTTCTGTTCTATATTATTCGTTTGTGTCTTTTCCTTTCTTCTCATTTTATTTCATTCATACTTTGTTAGTTTCCTTTTCATTTACCTTCTTATTTGGTTTCATTTTATTGAGTCTATCACTTGGGTTGGGTCACTGTCGTTTGTCCGTCTTAGTCATTTTATTTTCATTAGTTATTTAAACATTTAATATAGTTGATTCATCGTTTTTTCCCTGGTATTGGGGTGGCTTTTTGTATTGTAACATAATGCCTCTCCTTCAAAATTGATCATTTTGGTAAAACACTAGCATAGTTTTTTATGAAATTATCAGTTATATATAATTTTTTCTTTTTCTTCTTGTTTATTTCTTTTTTCTTTGTTCTCTTCTTACTTGTTCCACTCCATTTTATTTAGATCCGTTTTTATTTATTTCCATTAGTGCGTTCTCCCTGTTATATAATTTTTTCCCTAACTTTTAGTAGCTGGTTTCTTCCATTACTAACTTTTTTTCTGAGACCAGAGGAACATCATCTCTGCTCAGTTAATTGATTGCTGGACCTATTCTCAGTCAATCTTAAATACCTTTTTGTCATCTTGTGACTTTCATTAATAATAATATTTTGGGGATTGTCCACTTCATGGTTTTTTTAGATCACTTTAACCTTTTACTCATTCTTCCTTCCGCTGTACCTTTGCTATATTCTGTTATCTACTCACACAGTTGATTGTTTTTATTTATTTAGTTGTTAACTTCATTATTTCTAACTTTTAATTAGTTTGTTTTTCTCTTCTTCTTGTGATCATTTTAATGATTTTAGACATCCTTTTTCTTTTCTTCTGCTTGGTTGATTTCCATTATCTTGCTTTAGCCACTTGCTGTATCCTTGCTTTATACATTATTTCTTTTTCTTGTACCAGTTCATTTTTTTTTCTTTTTGAATATTCTATAGTCTTTATAATTTTATGTATTAGTCTTAGCAGTTCTTGCTTGGTTTTATTTTTATTTATTTGAATTGGTCTCCTTTCTAATTCTCTTGTATTATTAATTCTTGTTTTCACTTTGTTTGTTTATTTTATTTTGTCTCATATATTATCTAAATATTATTGTAAGTTTGTTGTTCTTACTATTTAGGAATTGTTGTAACTTATTCCTTTATTTTATATTTTATACCTCATATGTTATCTAAATATTATTGTAAGTTGATCTTACATCTTTTTTGAATTTTGTAATTCTTTCTCTTTTCTTTTCCATTGGTTTGCATGGTCAGTAATTCGAAAATCAGTCCCTTTTCTCTGTGTTTATCTTCACTTAGTTTACCCATGGTCCATCATTTCCTCTGCACTTGTCGTCCGTATCGCTCTGGTGTGTAGAACTATTTCCGTCCTTGTGAAATAGGTCTCTTCTATCTTGTACCACAATTCTTCTAATACCATGTGTTCATTAGTATTCATGCCTACTTCAATCACTTGATTATGTTGTTTCTTAATCAACGAAGTTAATTGTACCTCCCTCATTAATGTTATCACTGAGTTTTTATTTTGCATTTCTATTTCTGCAGTATTCAAGTGTTTTAGAGATCTTCTTAATTGGTTACACACTGTTTTGTAGTGAGTCCTTTCTATTTTGAGTATTTTCCATTTAAATATAGAGTTGTTGAAGTTATTATTCACTGGTTTGTTGTGAATCCCTTCTATAATTTCTTTTAAAGTCCTTCTGCAATCTTTATATTTCATTAATTTGCTTTGGTCGGTCATTGGTAAATTAAACACATTAATTAGTCCATGCTTCATCATCTCCAATTCTTCTCGTGTTTTTATTAGCTTCTTTTTATTTATTTTTCCTATATCTTTTGTTTTCTTAATCTTCTTAATTATTTGGTTCTTCTTTACTCCTCTACGGTTGGTGTCTATGTGCTTAATTTTCTTTTTGTTTTTGTTATCTTTATTCTCAGGTAACAATACACTTTTGTCTTCTTTATTCTCTATTTCCTCCTCCTTCTCTTTTATTTTCTGAGTTACCGGTTCCTTGTTCTTATTCCATGTTTTTTGGATACCTTCAGAAGTGCTGTCTAGTGTTTCATTCAATTGTGTGAAACCACTATCTAATGTTTCATTAAGTTGATCTGCTTGGTAATTTGTTTCTTCCCATTTCTTGTTCATCCCCGTTTTCGTCTGCTTGACTTCTTCACGATACCCTATTAGTATGTATCTTAATTCTTCTCTATTCTTCTCACTGTCTTCTTTCAATTGTCGTTGGAGTGTTTCATTATTATAGTCAATTTTCTTATTCAATTTTTCATTGGCTTCTCTCATTTGTTTCTTTAATTCTTCACGATTTTTCTCGTTATCCTCTTTCATTTCCTCTTTATTCCTGTCCAATTTTTCATTTATTTTCTCCTTCAAGGATTCTATATTTTTATTTAATTCTTCTTTATCTTTCTTTCTTTGTTCCTGGATTCTGTTATTTCCTTCCATAAGAATCCTCAACATCTCCTGCATGATCAGGTCCTCTTTCTGAGTGGGTTTACTTGGTTGGTCCCCGACTATTCCTTCTACTTACGGTTCTGTTTGTGTCGGGTTTTCTGGTTGGTCCTCTTGAGCATCCTCTTCGATCATTTCCATTTCTTCTTCTTCATCGGTATCCTCAGTCCTCTTCTTAGATTTTCCCCTTGTTGTCATGGAATGTTTCATACTTTTTCGTAACCGCCGCTAGTCTGCCATTCTAGCCACACTAGTTGGTCGCCAATTTGTAACGTTTATGATGATGTCCGCCTTGTTTAAGCCCCGCGATGGAAGCCAACTTGTAACGAGACGAGTGTTATCTCTTTTAAGCCCCACGTTGTGGACATCAATTTGTAACGAGATATTCTTGTCGTGTCTTTAAATTTGTAAAAGCCACATATTTGTGCGTCAATTTGTAACGAGATATTCTGTGCGTGTATTAAGCCACACGTTGCGGACATCAATTTGTAACGAGACGATCTTTACGTTCCTTAAAAGTGTAAGTTTGGTGTGTTCACCTCACACTGGGTGGTCGTTACTTTATGTTTACGCTGACGATGTCCGTAGCGATCTCTCAAATTACCAGTATACGGAGGTGGGAACCTTACCTGTTCTTTAGTATGTGTGCATAAATCACGGGATGGCGCCAAATTGTTTTAACTGAAAACAATTAAAATAAAAAAATAGGACGATTGAGCGTTCGTGGCTATGAGGGTATGGTGAATTCAATTACTCCCGCCTGTATGGGTTTATAAATCTTGCTGATAGTTCGCCGAGTTTCCGACGTGAGCGCTTACCGTCGCCTTTGCTCTTTGCTAAATAATACACAAATCATATAATGCGCTTTCCTATGAAATAAAGAACAGTAGTTACAACTCTGTACTAGTTTATTAAATTGTGATTAGTAATTATTCAGTAATATACAAAATCATATTTTGTTATTAAACAAATTTGCACCAGCAATTATTATAAGACAAATTTCTCAAGGTTCGGCGAAGCGATTCTGAACGAATTATTTAGTCAGACATAGCGTCTGCTTGGTGGTTTACTATTAATTTCGTTCAGATTCTGGATTCTTGTGATTACGAAAAAATATCAATTTGATTACAATAAAGTACACTACCTTACATTACTGGTACTTATATATTATAAGGAATAATTCCAATTTGTTCCTGAAATGTTATAAAGTGTGTTTCAAAAGTTCGTAACTTTTATACAGGTTATTTTTTCTAGTTCACATAAGTTTAGTGTTTTATTTTTTAATTAGTCTTTAAAAGAAATTATATCATCAGTTTATAGTGAGAGTTCAAAGTGTTGTGAGAAACATTAAAAAAGTAATTTAATCCATAAATTCGGGTAACTCAGCAATACTTATCAAATCAGTTGACTTGAGGTGTAATGTCATTCAGTTTAAATGGGTTGGGGTCATCGATAGTCATCAATCTTCCATCATTTTGGGATTTAAGTACGCCTGGCTTCTTTTTCGTATAAGTCGATTGAAATTTATTAATTTAGAATTTATTATTCTGGTATTTGGCCTCAATTGGACGTCCTAGTCCTTCATCATCTTCTTATTTATTCATTTTATCAAATTTGGATTACTTTTTATCGTTTTATATTAAAATTTGAGTCATTTACGGCTTGGCGTCTCTTCGTCAGAAGTTTCAATAATGGACTAACAGTTTCTAACGGAATATTCATAAATAACGTTCAGCTGTCATGGTAACTGATTGACTCTCATTGGCTGTACATGACTTAAGCCCATTGTTATAATATTTGAATTTTTATTCACAATGACTGTATATCTTCTGATTGCTATTATTCTTCTGTCTTCTTATCTAAGTATGAGATATTATCACAACTGTTCGTATTTTCTTTCAAAGATCATTTTGACATCCCACAAGCTGGGTTTGCTTATGTATTAATATTTTGACAGTTATGTTGATATTATCTAATTACATTTCTTTCTTATTTTAAGTCCTTAATTTAACATTTATCTCTTAATATGATTCACTAATTATCATTGACTAGTTACTTGCCTTGGATTTGCTAATATCCTTGTTAATTTTTTACAATTTGTAGTTTTTGGTTTTCTACAGTTAGGCATTTCATAGGCCTAGTTAGTAATTGGCTATATTTTCTTATTTTATACAAATTAAATATTATTTTACCCTTATACATGTTTTGTTTTGTGTTACAAATGATTTGTTTATTTGTTGTATTGTTTTGGGTCTGTTTTATAATAATTGTATGTTTTCATTGGTTTCCACATTATGGTTTGTCTATTATTTTCTAACTGCTTTTCCAGTATTATTAGATTTATATGAATTTACCTTTTTTCTTATTTATATTGCCATTGTTTATAATTTGTCTATTATTTACTATTCTCTATGAAATATAACATAACATTTAGGCTTATGGTCTGTATAATTCTTTCAGCCATATTCCTATTCATAAACTTAATCAAACAATTCTTTAACAAAATATCACTATAATATTGACGACTCGGAACACAATGTTTTTTATAAGTAAAAACGTAAAGTTTTACCTTACAGCCTAAACCGGCTTTCACCTATAGAAGGCTTCATCAGAGGCTGTCGTTAGTAGCGCTGCTCGTCTTGTTGTTGGCGACGAGAAAGTGTTTCGAAAGATTGAAGCTGTGTGTGTGTGGTGAGATGTGTTCGAATAATGCGTGCGATTTGAATTGTGTCTGTTCGTTTAGGATGTCGTTTTTATTTGTTTTTGTGTGTTTGTATATTTCTAATTGTTCTAGAGTGTCTAGTTTTCGGCCTTTTGTGTGTACGTGTAGTATGTTCATGTTATTGTCGATGTTTTTATATGTGTGGTTTGCTTCAATGAGGTGGTTTGCGAAGGTAGATTCTGTAGTGGTGTGGAGTGCTTTAATCCAAGAATTCTTTAACAGTTATTATGCTACTCTTGTTTACATTTGGTTTATTCTTACTTATTTTTTTGTGATAAACATCATCACACCATTTACTTTATCTAACTAACTATCCCTTAGAATATAGGATGTTTATTGATTTTGCATTTATATTCTTTACTATATTTTTTCTTATATAAACTTTACTCTCTAACCATGGTAACACTAACTTTTGACTTTCCATGGGATTCCTTTCCTGAATACTATCGTATTCCTCATCTACAATTAATCTTAATCCTAATAATAACAATATCCTTATTTACTATCACTTTTCACCATTACCCTTTAGTGTTTATCACTAGTTTTTAGGCGTCTATACCTATCAATAGGGTTTCTATTTATTTTGAGGGTTTTACTCTGACACTTTGCACTTTTTATATTATTTAAGTGTTATTAGTGGGTATTCCCTAACATTAAATTCTCTTTCTCACTTACTCATGTTCACTATCTAACTATCTCTCTCTCACTTTACAATGGTTAGTTATACTGTTCACAAGTTCATGTCATTATAGAGTTATTTATAACATTTACTCTCTATTTACTCGGTTAGTGTACTTTAGTTTGTCACTACTTATTGGACTTTAACAATTATCATTTACATTGATTAATTAGTCGATACTAATAATTATCATTTACATTTATTATTTATTGGTTTCTTTTTCATTACTTTATTTGAGTGTAACATTTCTCCTTTTCTGTTCTATATTATTCGTTTGTGTCTTTTCCTTTCTTCTCATTTTATTTCATTCATACTTTGTTAGTTTCCTTTTCATTTACCTTCTTATTTGGTTTCATTTTATTTCATTTTATTGAGTCTATCACTTGAGTTGGGTCACTGTCGTTTGTCCGTCTTAGTCATTTTATTTTCATTAGTTATTTAAACATTTAATATAGTTGATTCATCGTTTTTTCCCTGGTATTGGGGTGGCTTTTTGTATTGTAACATAATGCCTCTCCTTCAAAATTGATCATTTTGGTAAAACACTAGCATAGTTTTTTATGAAATTATCAGTTATATATAATTTTTTCTTTTTCTTCTTGTTTATTTCTTTTTTCTTTGTTCTCTTCTTACTTGTTCCACTCCATTTTATTTAGATCCGTTTTTATTTATTTCCATTAGTGCGTTCTCCCTGTTATATAATTTTTTCCCTAACTTTTAGTAGCTGGTTTCTTCCATTACTAACTTTTTTTCTGAGACCAGAGGAACATCATCTCTGCTCAGTTAATTGATTGCTGGACCTATTCTCAGTCAATCTTAAATACCTTTTTGTCATCTTGTGACTTTCATTAATAATAATATTTTGGGGATTGTCCACTTCATGGTTTTTTTAGATCACTTTAACCTTTTACTCATTCTTCCTTCCGCTGTACCTTTGCTATATTCTGTTATCTACTCACACAGTTGATTGTTTTTATTTATTTAGTTGTTAACTTCATTATTTCTAACTTTTAATTAGTTTGTTTTTCTCTTCTTCTTGTGATCATTTTAATGATTTTAGACATCCTTTTTCTTTTCTTCTGCTTGGTTGATTTCCATTATCTTGCTTTAGCCACTTGCTGTATCCTTGCTTTATACATTATTTCTTTTTCTTGTACCAGTTCATTTTTTTTTCTTTTTGAATATTCTATAGTCTTTATAATTTTATGTATTAGTCTTAGCAGTTCTTGCTTGGTTTTATTTTTATTTATTTGAATTGGTCTCCTTTCTAATTCTCTTGTATTATTAATTCTTGTTTTCACTTTGTTTGTTTATTTTATTTTGTCTCATATATTATCTAAATATTATTGTAAGTTTGTTGTTCTTACTATTTAGGAATTGTTGTAACTAATTCCTTTATTTTATATTTTATACCTCATATGTTATCTAAATATTATTGTAAGTTGATCTTACATCTTTTTTGAATTTTGTAATTCTTTCTCTTTTCTTTTCCATTGGTTTGCATGGTCAGTAATTCGAAAATCAGTCCATTTTCTCTGTATTTATCTTCACTTAGTTTACCCATGGTCCATCATTTCCTCTGCACTTGTCGTCCGTATCGCTCTGGTGTGTAGAACTATTTCCGTCCTTGTGAAATAGGTCTCTTCTATCTTGTACCACAATTCTTCTAATACCATGTGTTCATTAGTATTCATGCCTACTTCAATCACTTGATTATGTTGGTTCTTAATCAACGAAGTTAATTGTACCTCCCTCATTAATGTTATCACTGAGTTTTTATTTTGCATTTCTATTTCTGCAGTATTCAAGTGTTTTAGAGATCTTCTTAATTGGTTACACACTGTTTTGTAGTGAGTCCTTTCTATTTTGAGTATTTTCCATTTAAATATAGAGTTGTTGAAGTTATTATTCACTGGTTTGTTGTGAATCCCTTCTATAATTTCTTTTAAAGTCCTTCTGCAATCTTTATATTTCATTAATTTGCTTTGGTCGGTCATTGGTAAATTAAACACATTAATTAGTCCATGCTTCATCATCTCCAATTCTTCTCGTGTTTTTATTAGCTTCTTTTTATTTATTTTTCCTATATCTTTTGTTTTCTTAATCTTCTTAATTATTTGGTTCTTCTTTACTCCTCTACGGTTGGTGTCTATGTGCTTAATTTTCTTTTTGTTTTTGTTATCTTTATTCTCAGGTAACAATACACTTTTGTCTTCTTTATACTCTATTTCCTCCTCCTTCTCTTTTATTTTCTGAGTTACCGGTTCCTTGTTCTTATTCCATGTTTTTTGGATACCTTCAGAAGTGCTGTCTAGTGTTTCATTCAATTGTGTGAAACCACTATCTAATGTTTCATTAAGTTGATCTGATTGGTAATTTGTTTCTTCCCATTTCTTGTTCATCCCCGGTTTCGTATGCTTGACTTCTTCACGATACCCTATTAGTATGTATCTTAATTCTTCTCTATTCTTCTCACTGTCTTCTTTCAATTGTCGTTGGAGTGTTTCATTATTATAGTCAATTTTCTTATTCAATTTTTCATTGGCTTCTCTCATTTGTTTCTTTAATTCTTCACGATTTTTCTCGTTATCCTCTTTAATTTCCTCTTTATTCCTGTCCAATTTTTCATTTATTTTCTCCTTCAAGGATTCTATATTTTTATTTAATTCTTCTTTATCTTCCTTTCTTTGTTCCTGGATTCTGTTATTTCCTTCCATAAGAATCCTCAACATCTCCTGCATGATCAGGTCCTCTTTCTGAGTGGGTTTACTTGGTTGGTCCCCGACTATTCCTTCTACTTACGGTTCTGGTTGTGTTGGGTTTTCCGGTTGGTCCTCTTGAGCATCCTCTTCGATCATTTCCATTTCTTCTTCATCGGTATCCTCAGTCCTCTTCTTAGATTTTCCCCTTGTTGTCATGGAATGTTTGATACTTTTTCGTAACCGCCGCTAGTCTTCTATTCTAGCCACACTAGTTGGTCACCAATTTGTAACGTTTATGATGACGTCCGCCTTGTTTAAGCCCCGCGATGGAAGCCAATTTGTAACGAGATGAGTGTTATCTCTTTTAAGCCCCACGTTGTGGACAACAATTTTTAACGAGATACTCTTGTCGTGTCTTTAAATTTGTAAAAGCCACACATTTGTGCGTCAATTTGTAACGAGATATTCTGTGCGTGTATTAAGCCACACGTTGCGGACGTCAATTTGTAACGTGACGATCTTTACGTTCCTTAAAAGTGTAAGTTTGGTGTGTTCACCTCACACTGGGTGGTCGTTACTTTATGTTTACGCTGACGATGTCCGTAGCGATCTCTCAAATTACCAGTATACGGAGGTGGGAACCTTACCTGTTCTTTAGTATGTGTGCATAAATCCCGGGATGGCGCCAAATTGTTTTAACTGAAAACAATTAAAATAAAAAATAGGACGATTGAGCGTTCGTGGCTATGACGGTATGGTGAATTCAATTACTCCCGCCTGTATGGGTTTATAAATCTTGCTGATAGTTCGCCGAGTTTCCGACGTGAGCGCTTACCGTCGCCTTTGCTCTTTGCTAAATAATACACAAATCATATAATGCGCTTTCCTATGAAATAAAGAACAGTAGTTACAACTCTGTACTAGTTTATTAAATTGTGATTAGTAATTATTCAGTAATATACAAAATCATATTTTGTTATTAAACAAATTTGCACCAGCAATTATTATAAGACAAATTTCTCAAGGTTCGGCGAAGCGATTCTGAACGAATTATTTAGTCAGACATAGCGTCTGCTTGGTGGTTTACTATTAATTTCGTTCAGATTCTGGATTCTTGTGATTACGAAAAAATATCAATTTGATTACAATAAAGTACACTACCTTACATTACTGGTACTTATATATTATAAGGAATAATTCCAATTTGTTCCTGAAATGTTATAAAGTGTGTTTCAAAAGTTCGTAACTTTTATACAGGTTATTTTTTCTAGTTCACATAAGTTTAGTGTTTTATTTTTTAATTAGTCTTTAAAAGAAATTATATCATCAGTTTATAGTGAGAGTTCAAAGTGTTGTGAGAAACATTAAAAAAGTAATTTAATCCATAAATTCGGGTAACTCAGCAATACTTATCAAATCAGTTGACTTGAGGTGTAATGTCATTCAGTTTAAATGGGTTGGGGTCATCGATAGTCATCAATCTTCCATCATTTTGGGATTTAAGTACGCCTGGCTTCTTTTTCGTATAAGTCGATTGAAATTTATTAATTTAGAATTTATTATTCTGGTATTTGGCCTCAATTGGACGTCCTAGTCCTTCATCATCTTCTTATTTATTCATTTTATCAAATTTGGATTACTTTTTATCGTTTTATATTAAAATTTGAGTCATTTACGGCTTGGCGTCTCTTCGTCAGAAGTTTCAATAATGGACTAACAGTTTCTAACGGAATATTCATAAGTAACGTTCAGTTGTCATGGTAACTGATTGACTCTCATTGGCTGTACATGACTTAAGCCCATTGTTATAATATTTGAATTTTTATTCACAATGACTGTATATCTTCTAATTGCTATTATTCTTCTGTCTTCTTATCTAAGTATGAGATATTATCACAACTGTTCGTATTTTCTTTCAAAGATCATTTTGACATCCCACAAGCTGGGTTTGCTTATGTATTAATATTTTGACAGTTATGTTGATATTATCTAATTACATTTCTTTCTTATTTTAAGTCCTTAATTTAACATTTATCTCTTAATATGATTCACTAATTATCATTGACTAGTTACTTGCCTTGGATTTGCTAATATCCTTGTTAATTTTTTACAATTTGTAGTTTTTGGTTTTCTACAGTTAGGCATTTCATAGGCCTAGTTAGTAATTGGCTATATTTTCTTATTTTATACAAATTAAATATTATTTTACCCTTATACATGTTTTGTTTTGTGTTACAAATGATTTGTTTATTTGTTGTATTGTTTTGGGTCTGTTTTATAATAATTGTATGTTTTCATTGGTTTCCACATTATGGTTTGTCTATTATTTTCTAACTGCTTTTCCAGTATTATTAGATTTATATGAATTTACCTTTTTTCTTATTTATATTGCCATTGTTTATAATTTGTCTATTATTTACTATTCTCTATGAAATATAACATAACATTTAGGCTTATGGTCTGTATAATTCTTTCAGCCATATTCCTATTCATAAACTTAATCAAACAATTCTTTAACAAAATATCACTATAATATTGACGACTCGGAACACAATGTTTTTTATAAGTAAAAACGTAAAGTTTTACCTTACAGCCTAAACCGGCTTTCACCTATAGAAGGCTTCATCAGAGGCTGTCGTTAGTAGCGCTGCTCGTCTTGTTGTTGGCGACGAGAAAGTGTTTCGAAAGATTGAAGCTGTGTGTGTGTGGTGAGATGTGTTCGAATAATGCGTGTGATTTGAATTGTGTCTGTTCGTTTAGGATGTCGTTTTTATTTGTTTTTGTGTGTTTGTATATTTCTAATTGTTCTAGAGTGTCTAGTTTTCGGCCTTTTGTGTGTACGTGTAGTATGTTCATGTTATTGTCGATGTTTTTATATGTGTGGTTTGCTTCAATGAGGTGGTTTGCGAAGGTAGATTCTGTAGTGGTGTGGAGTGCTTTAATCCAAGAATTCTTTAACAGTTATTATGCTACTCTTGTTTACATTTGGTTTATTCTTACTTATTTTTTTGTGATAAACATCATCACACCATTTACTTTATCTAACTAACTATCCCTTAGAATATAGGATGTTTATTGATTTTGCATTTATATTCTTTACTATATTTTTTCTTATATAAACTTTACTCTTTAACCATGGTAACACTAACTTTTGACTTTCCATGGGATTCCTTTCCTGAATACTATCGTATTCCTCATCTACAATTAATCTTAATCCTAATAATAACAATATCCTTATTTACTATCACTTTTCACCATTACCCTTTAGTGTTTATCACTAGTTTTTAGGCGTCTATACCTATCAATAGGGTTTCTATTTATTTTGAGGGTTTTACTCTGACACTTTGCACTTTTTATATTATTTAAGTGTTATTAGTGGGTATTCCCTAACATTAAATTCTCTTTCTCACTTACTCATGTTCACTATCTAACTATCTCTCTCTCACTTTACAATGGTTAGTTATACTGTTCACAAGTTCATGTCATTATAGAGTTATTTATAACATTTACTCTCTATTTACTCGGTTAGTGTACTTTAGTTTGTCACTACTTATTGGACTTTAACAATTATCATTTACATTGATTAATTAGTCGATACTAATAATTATCATTTACATTTATTATTTATTGGTTTCTTTTTCATTACTTTATTTGAGTGTAACATTTCTCCTTTTCTGTTCTATATTATTCGTTTGTGTCTTTTCCTTTCTTGTCATTTTATTTCATTCATACTTTGTTAGTTTCCTTTTCATTTACCTTCTTATTTGGTTTCATTTTATTTCATTTTATTGAGTCTATCACTTGGGTTGGGTCACTGTCGTTTGTCCGTCTTAGTCATTTTATTTTCATTAGTTATTTAAACATTTAATATAGTTGATTCATCGTTTTTTCCCTGGTATTGGGGTGGCTTTTTGTATTGTAACATAATGCCTCTCCTTCAAAATTGATCATTTTGGTAAAACACTAGCATAGTTTTTTATGAAATTATCAGTTATATATAATTTTTTCTTTTTCTTCTTGTTTATTTCTTTTTTCTTTGTTCTCTTCTTACTTGTTCCACTCCATTTTATTTAGATCCGTTTTTATTTATTTCCATTAGTGCGTTCTCCCTGTTATATAATTTTTTCCCTAACTTTTAGTAGCTGGTTTCTTCCATTACTAACTTTTTTTCTGAGACCAGAGGAACATCATCTCTGCTCAGTTAATTGATTGCTGGACCTATTCTCAGTCAATCTTAAATACCTTTTTGTCATCTTGTGACTTTCATTAATAATAATATTTTGGGGATTGTCCACTTCATGGTTTTTTTAGATCACTTTAACCTTTTACTCATTCTTCCTTCCGCTGTACCTTTGCTATATTCTGTTATCTACTCACACAGTTGATTGTTTTTATTTATTTAGTTGTTAACTTCATTATTTCTAACTTTTAATTAGTTTGTTTTTCTCTTCTTCTTGTGATCATTTTAATGATTTTAGACATCCTTTTTCTTTTCTTCTGCTTGGTTGATTTCCATTATCTTGCTTTAGCCACTTGCTGTATCCTTGCTTTATACATTATTTCTTTTTCTTGTACCAGTTCATTTTTTTTTCTTTTTGAATATTCTATAGTCTTTATAATTTTATGTATTAGTCTTAGCAGTTCTTGCTTGGTTTTATTTTTATTTATTTGAATTGGTCTCCTTTCTAATTCTCTTGTATTATTAATTCTTGTTTTCACTTTGTTTGTTTATTTTATTTTGTCTCATATATTATCTAAATATTATTGTAAGTTTGTTGTTCTTACTATTTAGGAATTGTTGTAACTTATTCCTTTATTTTATATTTTATACCTCATATGTTATCTAAATATTATTGTAAGTTGATCTTACATCTTTTTTGAATTTTGTAATTCTTTCTCTTTTCTTTTCCATTGGTTTGCATGGTCAGTAATTCGAAAATCAGTCCATTTTCTCTGTATTTATCTTCACTTAGTTTACCCATGGTCCATCATTTCCTCTGCACTTGTCGTCCGTATCGCTCTGGTGTGTAGAACTATTTCCGTCCTTGTGAAATAGGTCTCTTCTATCTTGTACCACAATTCTTCTAATACCATGTGTTCATTAGTATTTATGCCTACTTCAATCACTTGATTATGTTGTTTCTTAATCAACGAAGTTAATTGCACCTCCCTCATTAATGTTATCACTGAGTTTTTATTTTGCATTTCTATTTCTGCAGTATTCAAGTGTTTTAGAGATCTTCTTAATTGGTTACACACTGTTTTGTAGTGAGTCCTTTCTATTTTGAGTATTTTCCATTTAAATATAGAGTTGTTGAAGTTATTATTCACTGGTTTGTTGTGAATCCCTTCTATAATTTCTTTTAAAGTCCTTCTGCAATCTTTATATTTCATTAATTTGCTTTGGTCGGTCATTGGTAAATTAAACACATTAATTAGTCCATGCTTCATCATCTCCAATTCTTCTCGTGTTTTTATTAGCTTCTTTTTATTTATTTTTCCTATATCTTTTGTTTTCTTAATCTTCTTAATTATTTGGTTCTTCTTTACTCCTCTACGGTTGGTGTCTATGTGCTTAATTTTCTTTTTGTTTTTGTTATCTTTATTCTCAGGTAACAATACACTTTTGTCTTCTTTATTCTCTATTTCCTCCTCCTTCTCTTTTATTTTCTGAGTTACCGGTTCCTTGTTCTTATTCCATGTTTTTTGGATACCTTCAGAAGTGCTGTCTAGTGTTTCATTCAATTGTGTGAAACCACTATCTAATGTTTCATTAAGTTGATCTGATTGGTAATTTGTTTCTTCCCATTTCTTGTTCATCCCCGGTTTCGTATGCTTGACTTCTTCACGATACCCTATTAGTATGTATCTTAATTCTTCTCTATTCTTCTCACTGTCTTCTTTCAATTGTCGTTGGAGTGTTTCATTATTATAGTCAATTTTCTTATTCAATTTTTCATTGGCTTCTCTCATTTGTTTCTTTAATTCTTCACGATTTTTCTCGTTATCCTCTTTAATTTCCTCTTTATTCCTGTCCAATTTTTCATTTATTTTCTCCTTCAAGGATTCTATATTTTTATTTAATTCTTCTTTATCTTCCTTTCTTTGTTCCTGGATTCTGTTATTTCCTTCCATAAGAATCCTCAACATCTCCTGCATGATCAGGTCCTCTTTCTGAGTGGGTTTACTTGGTTGGTCCCTGACTATTCCTTCTACTTCCGGTTCTGGTTGTGTTGGGTTTTCCGGTTGGTCCTCTTGAGCATCCTCTTCGATCATTTCCATTTCTTCTTCATCGGTATCCTCAGTCCTCTTCTTAGATTTTCCCCTTGTTGTCATGGAATGTTTGATACTTTTTCGTAACCGCCGCTAGTCTTCTATTCTAGCCACACTAGTTGGTCGCCAATTTGTAACGTTTATGATGACGTCCGCCTTGTTTAAGCCCCGCGATGGAAGCCAATTTGTAACGAGATGAGTGTTATCTCTTTTAAGCCCCACGTTGTGGACAACAATTTTTAACGAGATACTCTTGTCGTGTCTTTAAATTTGTAAAAGCCACACATTTGTGCGTCAATTTGTAACGAGATATTCTGTGCGTGTATTAAGCCACACGTTGCGGACGTCAATTTGTAACGTGACGATCTTTACGTTCCTTAAAAGTGTAAGTTTGGTGTGTTCACCTCACACTGGGTGGTCGTTACTTTATGTTTACGCTGACGATGTCCGTAGCGATCTCTCAAATTACCAGTATACGGAGGTGGGAACCTTACCTGTTCTTTAGTATGTGTGCATAAATCCCGGGATGGCGCCAAATTGTTTTAACTGAAAACAATTAAAATAAAAAATAGGACGATTGAGCGTTCGTGGCTATGACGGTATGGTGAATTCAATTACTCCCGCCTGTATGGGTTTATAAATCTTGCTGATAGTTCGCCGAGTTTCCGACGTGAGCGCTTACCGTCGCCTTTGCTCTTTGCTAAATAATACACAAATCATATAATGCGCTTTCCTATGAAATAAAGAACAGTGGTTACAACTCTGTACTAGTTTATTAAATTGTGATTAGTAATTATTCAGTAATATAAAAAAATCATATTTTGTTATTAAACAAATTTGCACCAGCAATTATTATAAGACAAATTTCTCAAGGTTCGGCGAAGCGATTCTGAACGAATTATTTAGTCAGACATAGCATCTGCTTGGTGGTTTACTATTAATTTCGTTCAGATTCTGGATTCTTGTGATTACAAAAAAATATCAATTTGATTACAATAAATACACTACCTTACATTACTGGTACTTATATATTATAAGGAATAATTCCAATTTGTTCCTGAAATGTTATAAAGTGTGTTTCAAAAGTTCGTAATTTTTATACAGGTTATTTTTTCTAGTTCACATAAGTTTAGTGTTTTATTTTTTAATTAATCTTCAAAAGAAATTATATCATCAGTTTATAGTGAGAGTTCAAAGTGTTGTGAGAAACATTAAAAAAGTAATTTAATCCATAAATTCGGGTAACTCAGCAATACTTATCAAATCAGTTGACTTGAGGTGTAATGTCATTCAGTTTAAATGGGTTGGGGTCATCGATAGTCATCAATCTTCCATCATTTTGGGATTTAAGTACGCCTGGCTTCTTTTTCGTATAAGTCGACTGAAATTTATTAATTTAGAATTTATTATTCTGGTATTTGGCCTCAATTGGACGTCCTAGTCCTTCATCATCTTCTTATTTATTCATTTTATCAAATTTGGATTACTTTTTATCGTTTTATATTAAAATTTGAGTCATTTACGGCTTGGCGTCTCTTCGTCAGAAGTTTCAATAATGGACTAACAGTTTCTAACGGAATATTCATAAGTAACGTTCAGTTGTCATGGTAACTGATTGACTCTCATTGGCTGTACATGACTTAAGCCCATTGTTATAATATTTGAATTTTTATTCAAAATGACTGTATATCTTCTGATTGCTATTATTCTTCTGTCTTCTTATCTAAGTATGAGATATTATCACAACTGTTCGTATTTTCTTTCAAAGATCATTTTGACATCCCACAAGCTGGGTTTGCTTATGTATTAATATTTTGACAGTTATGTTGATATTATCTAATTACATTTCTTTCTTATTTTAAGTCCTTAATTTAACATTTATCTCTTAATATGATTCACTAATTATCATTGACTAGTTACTTGCCTTGGATTTGCTAATATCCTTGTTAATTTTTTACAATTTGTAGTTTTTGGTTTTCTACAGTTAGGCATTTCATAGGCCTAGTTAGTAATTGGCTATATTTTCTTATTTTATACAAATTAAATATTATTTTACCCTTATACATGTTTTGTTTTGTTTTACAAATGATTTGTTTATTTGTTGTATTGTTTTGGGTCTGTTTTATAATAATTGTATGTTTTCATTGGTTTCCATATTATGGTTTGTCTATTATTTTCTAACTGCTTTTCCAGTATTATTAGATTTATATGAATTTACCTTTTTTCTTATTTATATTGCCATTGTTTATAATTTGTCTATTATTTACTATTCTCTATGAAATATAACATAACATTTAGGCTTATGGTCTGTATAATTCTTTCAGCCATATTCCTATTCATAAACTTAATCAAACAATTCTTTAACAGTTATTATGCTACTCTTGTTTACATTTGGTTTATTCTTACTTATTTTTTTGTGATAAACATCATCACACCATTTACTTTATCTAACTAACTATCCCTTAGAATATAGGATGTTTATTGATTTTGCATTTATATTCTTTACTATATTTTTTCTTATATAAACTTTACTCTCTAACCATGGTAACACTAACTTTTGACTTTCCATGGGATTCCTTTCCTGAATACTATCGTATTCCTCATCTACAATTAATCTTAATCCTAATAATAACAATATCCTTATTTACTATCACTTTTCACCATTACCCTTTAGTGTTTATCACTAGTTTTTAGGCGTCTATACCTATCAATAGGGTTTCTATTTATTTTGAGGGTTTTACTCTGACACTTTGCACTTTTTATATTATTTAAGTGTTATTAGTGGGTATTCCCTAACATTAAATTCTCTTTCTCACTTACTCATGTTCACTATCTAACTATCTCTCTCTCACTTTACAATGGTTAGTTATACTGTTCACAAGTTCATGTCATTATAGAGTTATTTATAACATTTACTCTCTATTTACTCGGTTAGTGTACTTTAGTTTGTCACTACTTATTGGACTTTAACAATTATCATTTACATTGATTAATTAGTCGATACTAATAATTATCATTTACATTTATTATTTATTGGTTTCTTTTTCATTACTTTATTTGAGTGTAACATTTCTCCTTTTCTGTTCTATATTATTCGTTTGTGTCTTTTCCTTTCTTCTCATTTTATTTCATTCATACTTTGTTAGTTTCCTTTTCATTTACCTTCTTATTTGGTTTCATTTTATTTCATTTTATTGAGTCTATCACTTGGGTTGGGTCACTGTCGTTTGTCCGTCTTAGTCATTTTATTTTCATTAGTTATTTAAACATTTAATATAGTTGATTCATCGTTTTTTCCCTGGTATTGGGGTGGCTTTTTGTATTGTAACATAATGCCTCTCCTTCAAAATTGATCATTTTGGTAAAACACTAGCATAGTTTTTTATGAAATTATCAGTTATATATAATTTTTTCTTTTTCTTCTTGTTTATTTCTTTTTTCTTTGTTCTCTTCTTACTTGTTCCACTCCATTTTATTTAGATCCGTTTTTATTTATTTCCATTAGTGCGTTCTCCCTGTTATATAATTTTTTCCCTAACTTTTAGTAGCTGGTTTCTTCCATTACTAACTTTTTTTCTGAGACCAGAGGAACATCATCTCTGCTCAGTTAATTGATTGCTGGACCTATTCTCAGTCAATCTTAAATACCTTTTTGTCATCTTGTGACTTTCATTAATAATAATATTTTGGGGATTGTCCACTTCATGGTTTTTTTAGATCACTTTAACCTTTTACTCATTCTTCCTTCCGCTGTACCTTTGCTATATTCTGTTATCTACTCACACAGTTGATTGTTTTTATTTATTTAGTTGTTAACTTCATTATTTCTAACTTTTAATTAGTTTGTTTTTCTCTTCTTCTTGTGATCATTTTAATGATTTTAGACATCCTTTTTCTTTTCTTCTGCTTGGTTGATTTCCATTATCTTGCTTTAGCCACTTGCTGTATCCTTGCTTTATACATTATTTCTTTTTCTTGTACCAGTTCATTTTTTTTTCTTTTTGAATATTCTATAGTCTTTATAATTTTATGTATTAGTCTTAGCAGTTCTTGCTTGGTTTTATTTTTATTTATTTGAATTGGTCTCCTTTCTAATTCTCTTGTATTATTAATTCTTGTTTTCACTTTGTTTGTTTATTTTATTTTGTCTCATATATTATCTAAATATTATTGTAAGTTTGTTGTTCTTACTATTTAGGAATTGTTGTAACTTATTCCTTTATTTTATATTTTATACCTCATATGTTATCTAAATATTATTGTAAGTTGATCTTACATCTTTTTTGAATTTTGTAATTCTTTCTCTTTTCTTTTCCATTGGTTTGCATGGTCAGTAATTCGAAAATCAGTCCATTTTCTCTGTATTTATCTTCACTTAGTTTACCCATGGTCCATCATTTCCTCTGCACTTGTCGTCCGTATCGCTCTGGTGTGTAGAACTATTTCCGTCCTTGTGAAATAGGTCTCTTCTATCTTGTACCACAATTCTTCTAATACCATGTGTTCATTAGTATTCATGCCTACTTCAATCACTTGATTATGTTGTTTCTTAATCAACGAAGTTAATTGTACCTCCCTCATTAATGTTATCACTGAGTTTTTATTTTGCATTTCTATTTCTGCAGTATTCAAGTGTTTTAGAGATCTTCTTAATTGGTTACACACTGTTTTGTAGTGAGTCCTTTCTATTTTGAGTATTTTCCATTTAAATATAGAGTTGTTGAAGTTATTATTCACTGGTTTGTTGTGAATCCCTTCTATAATTTCTTTTAAAGTCCTTCTGCAATCTTTATATTTCATTAATTTGCTTTGGTCGGTCATTGGTAAATTAAACACATTAATTAGTCCATGCTTCATCATCTCCAATTCTTCTCGTGTTTTTATTAGCTTCTTTTTATTTATTTTTCCTATATCTTTTGTTTTCTTAATCTTCTTAATTATTTGGTTCTTCTTTACTCCTCTACGGTTGGTGTCTATGTGCTTAATTTTCTTTTTGTTTTTGTTATCTTTATTCTCAGGTAACAATACACTTTTGTCTTCTTTATTCTCTATTTCCTCCTCCTTCTCTTTTATTTTCTGAGTTACCGGTTCCTTGTTCTTATTCCATGTTTTTTGGATACCTTCAGAAGTGCTGTCTAGTGTTTCATTCAATTGTGTGAAACCACTATCTAATGTTTCATTAAGTTGATCTGCTTGGTAATTTGTTTCTTCCCATTTCTTGTTCATCCCCGTTTTCGTCTGCTTGACTTCTTCACGATACCCTATTAGTATGTATCTTAATTCTTCTCTATTCTTCTCACTGTCTTCTTTCAATTGTCGTTGGAGTGTTTCATTATTATAGTCAATTTTCTTATTCAATTTTTCATTGGCTTCTCTCATTTGTTTCTTTAATTCTTCACGATTTTTCTCGTTATCCTCTTTCATTTCCTCTTTATTCCTGTCCAATTTTTCATTTATTTTCTCCTTCAAGGATTCTATATTTTTATTTAATTCTTCTTTATCTTTCTTTCTTTGTTCCTGGATTCTGTTATTTCCTTCCATAAGAATCCTCAACATCTCCTGCATGATCAGGTCCTCTTTCTGAGTGGGTTTACTTGGTTGGTCCCCGACTATTCCTTCTACTTACGGTTCTGTTTGTGTCGGGTTTTCTGGTTGGTCCTCTTGAGCATCCTCTTCGATCATTTCCATTTCTTCTTCTTCATCGGTATCCTCAGTCCTCTTCTTAGATTTTCCCCTTGTTGTCATGGAATGTTTCATACTTTTTCGTAACCGCCGCTAGTCTGCCATTCTAGCCACACTAGTTGGTCGCCAATTTGTAACGTTTATGATGACGTCCGCCTTGTTTAAGCCCCGCGATGGAAGCCAATTTGTAACGAGACGAGTGTTATCTCTTTTAAGCCCCACGTTGTGGACATCAATTTGTAACGAGATATTCTTGTCGTGTCTTTAAATTTGTAAAAGCCACATATTTGTGCGTCAATTTGTAACGAGATATTCTGTGCGTGTATTAAGCCACACGTTGCGGACATCAATTTGTAACGAGACGATCTTTACGTTCCTTAAAAGTGTAAGTTTGGTGTGTTCACCTCACACTGGGTGGTCGTTACTTTATGTTTACGCTGACGATGTCCGTAGCGATCTCTCAAATTACCAGTATACGGAGGTGGGAACCTTACCTGTTCTTTAGTATGTGTGCATAAATCACGGGATGGCGCCAAATTGTTTTAACTGAAAACAATTAAAATAAAAAAATAGGACGATTGAGCGTTCGTGGCTATGAGGGTATGGTGAATTCAATTACTCCCGCCTGTATGGGTTTATAAATCTTGCTGATAGTTCGCCGAGTTTCCGACGTGAGCGCTTACCGTCGCCTTTGCTCTTTGCTAAATAATACACAAATCATATAATGCGCTTTCCTATGAAATAAAGAACAGTAGTTACAACTCTGTACTAGTTTATTAAATTGTGATTAGTAATTATTCAGTAATATACAAAATCATATTTTGTTATTAAACAAATTTGCACCAGCAATTATTATAAGACAAATTTCTCAAGGTTCGGCGAAGCGATTCTGAACGAATTATTTAGTCAGACATAGCGTCTGCTTGGTGGTTTACTATTAATTTCGTTCAGATTCTGGATTCTTGTGATTACGAAAAAATATCAATTTGATTACAATAAAGTACACTACCTTACATTACTGGTACTTATATATTATAAGGAATAATTCCAATTTGTTCCTGAAATGTTATAAAGTGTGTTTCAAAAGTTCGTAACTTTTATACAGGTTATTTTTTCTAGTTCACATAAGTTTAGTGTTTTATTTTTTAATTAGTCTTTAAAAGAAATTATATCATCAGTTTATAGTGAGAGTTCAAAGTGTTGTGAGAAACATTAAAAAAGTAATTTAATCCATAAATTCGGGTAACTCAGCAATACTTATCAAATCAGTTGACTTGAGGTGTAATGTCATTCAGTTTAAATGGGTTGGGGTCATCGATAGTCATCAATCTTCCATCATTTTGGGATTTAAGTACGCCTGGCTTCTTTTTCGTATAAGTCGATTGAAATTTATTAATTTAGAATTTATTATTCTGGTATTTGGCCTCAATTGGACGTCCTAGTCCTTCATCATCTTCTTATTTATTCATTTTATCAAATTTGGATTACTTTTTATCGTTTTATATTAAAATTTGAGTCATTTACGGCTTGGCGTCTCTTCGTCAGAAGTTTCAATAATGGACTAACAGTTTCTAACGGAATATTCATAAGTAACGTTCAGTTGTCATGGTAACTGATTGACTCTCATTGGCTGTACATGACTTAAGCCCATTGTTATAATATTTGAATTTTTATTCACAATGACTGTATATCTTCTGATTGCTATTATTCTTCTGTCTTCTTATCTAAGTATGAGATATTATCACAACTGTTCGTATTTTCTTTCAAAGATCATTTTGACATCCCACAAGCTGGGTTTGCTTATGTATTAATATTTTGACAGTTATGTTGATATTATCTAATTACATTTCTTTCTTATTTTAAGTCCTTAATTTAACATTTATCTCTTAATATGATTCACTAATTATCATTGACTAGTTACTTGCCTTGGATTTGCTAATATCCTTGTTAATTTTTTACAATTTGTAGTTTTTGGTTTTCTACAGTTAGGCATTTCATAGGCCTAGTTAGTAATTGGCTATATTTTCTTATTTTATACAAATTAAATATTATTTTACCCTTATACATGTTTTGTTTTGTTTTACAAATGATTTGTTTATTTGTTGTATTGTTTTGGGTCTGTTTTATAATAATTGTATGTTTTCATTGGTTTCCATATTATGGTTTGTCTATTATTTTCTAACTACTTTTCTAGTATTATTAGATTTATATGAATTTACCTTTTTTCTTATTTATATTGCCATTGTTTATAATTTGTCTATTATTTACTATTCTCTATGAAATATAACATAACATTTAGGCTTATGGTCTGTATAATTCTTTCAGCCATATTCCTATTCATAAACTTAATCAAACAATTCTTTAACAGTTATTATGCTACTCTTGTTTACATTTGGTTTATTCTTACTTATTTTTTTGTGATAAACATCATCACACCATTTACTTTATCTAACTAACTATCCCTTAGAATATAGGATGTTTATTGATTTTGCATTTATATTCTTTACTATATTTTTTCTTATATAAACTTTACTCTCTAACCATGGTAACACTAACTTTTGACTTTCCATGGGATTCCTTTCCTGAATACTATCGTATTCCTCATCTACAATTAATCTTAATCCTAATAATAACAATATCCTTATTTACTATCACTTTTCACCATTACCCTTTAGTGTTTATCACTAGTTTTTAGGCGTCTATACCTATCAAGAGGGTTTCTATTTATTTTGAGGGTTTTACTCTGACACTTTGCACTTTTTATATTATTTAAGTGTTATTAGTGGGTATTCCCTAACATTAAATTCTCTTTCTCACTTACTCATGTTCACTATCTAACTATCTCTCTCTCACTTTACAATGGTTAGTTATACTGTTCACAAGTTCATGTCATTATAGAGTTATTTATAACATTTACTCTCTATTTACTCGGTTAGTGTACTTTAGTTTCTCACTACTTTATTGGACTTTAACAATTATCATTTACATTGATTAATTAGTCGATACTAATAATTATCATTTACATTTATTATTTATTGGTTTCTTTTTCATTACTTTATTTGAGTGTAACATTTCTCCTTTTCTGTTCTATATTATTCGTTTGTGTCTTTTCCTTTCTTCTCATTTTATTTCATTCATACTTTGTTAGTTTCCTTTTCATTTACCTTCTTATTTGGTTTCATTTTATTTCATTTTATTGAGTCTATCACTTGGGTTGGGTCACTGTCGTTTGTCCGTCTTAGTCATTTTATTTTCATTAGTTATTTAAACATTTAATATAGTTGATTCATCGTTTTTTCCCTGGTATTGGGGTGGCTTTTTGTATTGTAACATAATGCCTCTCCTTCAAAATTGATCATTTTGGTAAAACACTAGCATAGTTTTTTATGAAATTATCAGTTATATATAATTTTTTCTTTTTCTTCTTGTTTATTTCTTTTTTCTTTGTTCTCTTCTTACTTGTTCCACTCCATTTTATTTAGATCCGTTTTTATTTATTTCCATTAGTGCGTTCTCCCTGTTATATAATTTTTTCCCTAACTTTTAGTAGCTGGTTTCTTCCATTACTAACTTTTTTTCTGAGACCAGAGGAACATCATCTCTGCTCAGTTAATTGATTGCTGGACCTATTCTCAGTCAATCTTAAATACCTTTTTGTCATCTTGTGACTTTCATTAATAATAATATTTTGGGGATTGTCCACTTCATGGTTTTTTTAGATCACTTTAACCTTTTACTCATTCTTCCTTCCGCTGTACCTTTGCTATATTCTGTTATCTACTCACACAGTTGATTGTTTTTATTTATTTAGTTGTTAACTTCATTATTTCTAACTTTTAATTAGTTTTGTTTTTCTCTTCTTCTTGTGATCATTTTAATGATTTTAGACATCCTTTTTCTTTTCTTCTGCTTGGTTGATTTCCATTATCTTGCTTTAGCCACTTGCTGTATCCTTGCTTTATACATTATTTCTTTTTCTTGTACCAGTTCATTTTTTTTTCTTTTTGAATATTCTATAGTCTTTATAATTTTATGTATTAGTCTTAGCAGTTCTTGCTTGGTTTTAATTTTATTTATTTGAATTGGTCTCCTTTCTAATTCTCTTGTATTATTAATTCTTGTTTTCACTTTGTTTGTTTATTTTATTTTGTCTCATATATTATCTAAATATTATTGTAAGTTTGTTGTTCTTACTATTTAGGAATTGTTGTAACTTATTCCTTTATTTTATATTTTATACCTCATATGTTATCTAAATATTATTGTAAGTTGATCTTACATCTTTTTTGAATTTTGTAATTCTTTCTCTTTTCTTTTCCATTGGTTTGCATGGTCAGTAATTCGATAATCTGTCCCTTTTCTCTGTGTTTATCTTCACTTAGTTTACCCATGGTCCATCATTTCCTCTGCACTTGTCGTCCGTATCGCTCTGGTGTGTAGTACTATTTCCGTCCTCGTGAAATAGGTCTCTTCTATCTTGTACCACAATTCTTCTAATACCATGTGTTCATTAGTATTCATGCCTACTTCAATCACTTGATTATGTTGTTTCTTAATCAACGAAGTTAATTGTACCTCCCTCATTAATGTTATCACTGAGTTTTTATTTTGCATTTCTATTTCTGCAGTATTCAAGTGTTTTAGAGATCTTCTTAATTGGTTACACACTGTTTTGTAGTGAGTCCTTTCTATTTTGAGTATTTTCCATTTAAATATAGAGTTGTTGAAGTTATTATTCACTGGTTTGTTGTGAATCCCTTCTATAATTTCTTTTAAAGTCCTTCTGCAATCTTTATATTTCATTAATTTGCTTTGGTCGGTCATTGGTAAATTAAACACATTAATTAGTCCATGCTTCATCATCTCCAATTCTTCTCGTGTTTTTATTAGCTTCTTTTTATTTATTTTTCCTATATCTTTTGTTTTCTTAATCTTCTTAATTATTTGGTTCTTCTTTACTCCTCTACGGTTGGTGTCTATGTGCTTAATTTTCTTTTTGTTTTTGTTATCTTTATTCTCAGGTAACAATACACTTTTGTCTTCTTTATTCTCTATTTCCTCCTCCTTCTCTTTTATTTTCTGAGTTACCGGTTCCTTGTTCTTATTCCATGTTTCTTGGATACCTTCAGAAGTGCTGTCTAGTGTTTCATTCAATTGTGTGAAACCACTATCTAATGTTTCATTAAGTTGATCTGCTTGGTAATTTGTTTCTTCCCATTTCTTGTTCATCCCCGTTTTCGTCTGCTTGACTTCTTCACGATACCCTATTAGTATGTATCTTAATTCTTCTCTATTCTTCTCACTGTCTTCTTTCAATTGTCGTTGGAGTGTTTCATTATTATAGTCAATTTTCTTATTCAATTTTTCATTGGCTTCTATCATTTGTTTCTTTAATTCTTCACGATTTTTCTCGTTATCCTCTTTCATTTCCTCTTTATTCCTGTCCAATTTTTCATTTATTTTCTCCTTCAAGGATTCTATATTTTTATTTAATTCTTCTTTATCTTCCTTTCTTTGTTCCTGGATTCTGTTATTTCCTTCCATAAGAATCCTCAACATCTCCTGCATGATCAGGTCCTCTTTCTGAGTGGGTTTACTTGGTTGGTCCCCGACTATTCCTTCTACTTACGGTTCTGGTTGTGTTGGGTTTTCTGGTTGGTCCTCTTGGGCATCCTCTTCGATCATTTCCATTTCTTCTTCATCGGTATCCTCAGTCCTCTTCTTAGATTTTCCCCTTGTTGTCATGGAATGTTTCATACTTTTTCGTAACCGCCGCTAGTCTTCTATTCTAGCCACACTAGTTGGTCGCCAATTTGTAACGTTTATGATGACGTCCGCCTTGTTTAAGCCCCGCGATGGAAGCCAATTTGTAACGAGACGAGTGTTATCTCTTTTAAGCCCCACGTTGTGGACGTCAATTTGTAACGAGATATTCTTGTCGTGTCTTTAAATCTGTAAAAGCCACACATTTGTGCGTCAATTTGTAACGAGATATTCTGTGCGTGTATTAAGCCACACGTTGCGGACGTCAATTTGTAACGAGACGATCTTTACGTTCCTTAAAAGTGTAAGTTTGGTGTGTTCACCTCACACTGGGTGGTCGTTACTTTATGTTTACGCTGACGATGTCCGTAGCGATCTCTCAAATTATCCAGTATACGGAGGTGGGAACCTTACCTGTTCTTTAGTATGTGTGCATAAATCCCGGGATGGCGCCAAATTGTTTTAACTGAAAACAATTAAAATAAAAAATAGGACGCTTGAGCGTTCGTGGCTATCACGGTATGATGAATTCAATTACTCCCGCCTGTATGGGTTTATAAATCTTGCTGATAGTTCGCCGAGTTTCCGACGTGAGCGCTTACCGTCGCCTTTGCTCTTTGCTAAATAATACACAAATCATATAATGCGCGTTCCTATGAAATAAAGAACAGTGGTTACAACTCTGTACTAGTTTATTAAATTGTGATTAGTAATTATTCAGTAATATACAAAATCATATTTTGTTATTAAACAAATTTGCACCAGCAATTATTATAAGACAAATTTCTCAAGGTTCGGCGAAGCGATTCTGAACGAATTATTTAGTCAGACATAGCGTCTGCTTGGTGGTTTACTATTAATTTCGTTCAGATTCTGGATTCTTGTGATTACGAAAAAATATCAATTTGATTACAATAAATACACTACCTTACATTACTGGTACTTATATATTATAACGAATAATTCCAATTTGTTCCTGAAATGTTATAAAGTGTGTTTCAAAAGTTCGTAATTTTTATACAGGTTATTTTTTCTAGTTCACATAAGTTTAGTGTTTTATTTTTTAATTAATCTTTAAAAGAAATTATATCATCAGTTTATAGTGAGAGTTCAAAGTGTTGTGAGAAACATTAAAAAAGTAATTTAATCCATAAATTCGGGTAACTCAGCAATACTTATCAAATCAGTTGACTTGAGGTGTAATGTCATTCAGTTTAAATGGGTTGGGGTCATCGATAGTCATCAATCTTCCATCATTTTGGGATTTAAGTACGCCTGGCTTCTTTTTCGTATAAGTCGATTGAAATTTATTAATTTAGAATTTATTATTCTGGTATTTGGCCTCAATTGGACGTCCTAGTCCTTCATCATCTTCTTATTTATTCATTTTATCAAATTTGGATTACTTTTTATCGTTTTATATTAAAATTTGAGTCATTTACGGCTTGGCGTCTCTTCGTCAGAAGTTTCAATAATGGACTAACAGTTTCTAACGGAATATTCATAAGTAACGTTCAGTTGTCATGGTAACTGATTGACTCTCATTGGCTGTACATGACTTAAGCCCATTGTTATAATATTTGAATTTTTATTCACAATGAGTGTATATCTTCTGATTGCTATTATTCTTCTGTCTTCTTATCTAAGTATGAGATATTATCACAACTGTTCGTATTTTCTTTCAAAGATCATTTTGACATCCCACGCTGGGTTTGCTTATGTATTAATATTTTGACAGTTATGTTGATATTATCTAATTACATTTCTTTCTTATTTTAAGTCCTTAATTTAACATTTATCTCTTAATATGATTCACTAATTATCATTGACTAGTTACTTGCCTTGGATTTGCTAATATCCTTGTTAATTTTTTACAATTTGTAGTTTTTGGTTTTCTACAGTTAGGCATTTCATAGGCCTAGTTAGTAATTGGCTATATTTTCTTATTTTATACAAATTAAATATTATTTTACCCTTATACATGTTTTGTTTTGTTTTACAAATGATTTGTTTATTTGTTGTATTGTTTTGGGTCTGTTTTATAATAATTGTATGTTTTCATTGGTTTCCATATTATGGTTTGTCTATTATTTTCTAACTGCTTTTCCAGTATTATTAGATTTATATGAATTTACCTTTTTTCTTATTTATATTGCCATTGTTTATAATTTGTCTATTATTTACTATTCTCTATGAAATATAACATAACATTTAGGCTTATGGTCTGTATAATTCTTTCAGCCATATTCCTATTCATAAACTTAATCAAACAATTCTTTAACAGTTATTATGCTACTCTTGTTTACATTTGGTTTATTCTTACTTATTTTTTTGTGATAAACATCATCACACCATTTACTTTATCTAACTAACTATCCCTTAGAATATAGGATGTTTATTGATTTTGCATTTATATTCTTTACTATATTTTTTCTTATATAAACTTTACTCTCTAACCATGGTAACACTAACTTTTGACTTTCCATGGGATTCCTTTCCTGAATACTATCGTATTCCTCATCTACAATTAATCTTAATCCTAATAATAACAATATCCTTATTTACTATCACTTTTCACCATTACCCTTTAGTGTTTATCACTAGTTTTTAGGCGTCTATACCTATCAATAGGGTTTCTATTTATTTTGAGGGTTTTACTCTGACACTTTGCACTTTTTATATTATTTAAGTGTTATTAGTGGGTATTCCCTAACATTAAATTCTCTTTCTCACTTACTCATGTTCACTATCTAACTATCTCTCTCTCACTTTACAATGGTTAGTTATACTGTTCACAAGTTCATGTCATTGTAGAGTTATTTATAACATTTACTCTCTATTTACTCGGTTAGTGTACTTTAGTTTCTCACTACTTTATTGGACTTTAACAATTATCATTTACATTGATTAATTAGTCGATACTAATAATTATCATTTACATTTATTATTTATTGGTTTCTTTTTCATTACTTTATTTGAGTGTAACATTTCTCCTTTTCTGTTCTATATTATTCGTTTGTGTCTTTTCCTTTCTTCTCATTTTATTTCATTCATACTTTGTTAGTTTCCTTTTCATTTACCTTCTTATTTGGTTTCATTTTATTTCATTTTATTGAGTCTATCACTTGGGTTGGGTCACTGTCGTTTGTCCGTCTTAGTCATTTTATTTTCATTAGTTATTTAAACATTTAATATAGTTGATTCATCGTTTTTTCCCTGGTATTGGGGTGGCTTTTTGTATTGTAACATAATGCCTCTCCTTCAAAATTGATCATTTTGGTAAAACACTAGCATAGTTTTTTATGAAATTATCAGTTATATATAATTTTTTCTTTTTCTTCTTGTTTATTTCTTTTTTCTTTGTTCTCTTCTTACTTGTTCCACTCCATTTTATTTAGATCCGTTTTTATTTATTTCCATTAGTGCGTTCTCCCTGTTATATAATTTTTTCCCTAACTTTTAGTAGCTGGTTTCTTCCATTACTAACTTTTTTTCTGAGACCAGAGGAACATCATCTCTGCTCAGTTAATTGATTGCTGGACCTATTCTCAGTCAATCTTAAATACCTTTTTGTCATCTTGTGACTTTCATTAATAATAATATTTTGGGGATTGTCCACTTCATGGTTTTTTTAGATCACTTTAACCTTTTACTCATTCTTCCTTCCGCTGTACCTTTGCTATATTCTGTTATCTACTCACACAGTTGATTGTTTTTATTTATTTAGTTGTTAACTTCATTATTTCTAACTTTTAATTAGTTTGTTTTTCTCTTCTTCTTGTGATCATTTTAATGATTTTAGACATCCTTTTTCTTTTCTTCTGCTTGGTTGATTTCCATTATCTTGCTTTAGCCACTTGCTGTATCCTTGCTTTATACATTATTTCTTTTTCTTGTACCAGTTCATTTTTTTTTTCTTTTTGAATATTCTATAGTCTTTATAATTTTATGTATTAGTCTTAGCAGTCCTTGCTTGGTTTTATTTTTATTTATTTCAATTGGTCTCCTTTCTAATTCTCTTGTATTATTAATTCTTGTTTTCACTTTGTTTATTTTATTTTGTCTCATATATTATCTAAATATTATTGTAAGTTTGTTGTTCTTACTATTTAGGAATTGTTGTAACTTATTCCTTTATTTTATATTTTATACCTCATATGTTATCTAAATATTATTGTAAGTTGATCTTACATCTTTTTTGAATTTTGTAATTCTTTCTCTTTTCTTTTCCATTGGTTTGCATGGTCAGTAATTCGATAATCTGTCCCTTTTCTCTGTGTTTATCTTCACTTAGTTTACCCATGGTCCATCATTTCCTCTGCACTTGTCGTCCGTATCGCTCTGGTGTGTAGTACTATTTCCGTCCTTGTGAAATAGGTCTCTTCTATCTTGTACCACAATTCTTCTAATACCATGTGTTCATTAGTATTCATGCCTACTTCAATCACTTGATTATGTTGTTTCTTAATCAACGAAGTTAATTGTACCTCCCTCATTAATGTTATCACTGAGTTTTTATTTTGCATTTCTATTTCTGCAGTATTCAAGTGTTTTAGAGATCTTCTTAATTGGTTACACACTGTTTTGTAGTGAGTCCTTTCTATTTTGAGTATTTTCCATTTAAATATAGAGTTGTTGAAGTTATTATTCACTGGTTTGTTGTGAATCCCTTCTATAATTTCTTTTAAAGTCCTTCTGCAATCTTTATATTTCATTAATTTGCTTTGGTCGGTCATTGGTAAATTAAACACATTAATTAGTCCATGCTTCATCATCTCCAATTCTTCTCGTGTTTTTATTAGCTTCTTTTTATTTATTTTTCCTATATCTTTTGTTTTCTTAATCTTCTTAATTATTTGGTTCTTCTTTACTCCTCTACGGTTGGTGTCTATGTGCTTAATTTTCTTTTTGTTTTTGTTATCTTTATTCTCAGGTAACAATACACTTTTGTCTTCTTTATTCTCTATTTCCTCCTCCTTCTCTTTTATTTTCTGAGTTACCGGTTCCTTGTTCTTATTCCATGTTTTTTGGATACCTTCAGAAGTGCTGTCTAGTGTTTCATTCAATTGTGTGAAACCACTATCTAATGTTTCATTAAGTTGATCTGCTTGGTAATTTGTTTCTTCCCATTTCTTGTTCATCCCCGTTTTCGTCTGCTTGACTTCTTCACGATACCCTATTAGTATGTATCTTAATTCTTCTCTATTCTTCTCACTGTCTTCTTTCAATTGTCGTTGGAGTGTTTCATTATTATAGTCAATTTTCTTATTCAATTTTTCATTGGCTTCTATCATTTGTTTCTTTAATTCTTCACGATTTTTCTCGTTATCCTCTTTCATTTCCTCTTTATTCCTGTCCAATTTTTCATTTATTTTCTCCTTCAAGGATTCTATATTTTTATTTAATTCTTCTTTATCTTCCTTTCTTTGTTCCTGGATTCTGTTATTTCCTTCCATAAGAATCCTCAACATCTCCTGCATGATCAGGTCCTCTTTCTGAGTGGGTTTACTTGGTTGGTCCCCGACTATTCCTTCTACTTACGGTTCTGGTTGTGTTGGGTTTTCTGGTTGGTCCTCTTGGGCATCCTCTTCGATCATTTCCATTTCTTCTTCATCGGTATCCTCAGTCCTCTTCTTAGATTTTCCCCTTGTTGTCATGGAATGTTTCATACTTTTTCGTAACCGCCGCTAGTCTTCTATTCTAGCCACACTAGTTGGTCGCCAATTTGTAACGTTTATGATGACGTCCGCCTTGTTTAAGCCCCGCGATGGAAGCCAATTTGTAACGAGACGAGTGTTATCTCTTTTAAGCCCCACGTTGTGGACGTCAATTTGTAACGAGATATTCTTGTCGTGTCTTTAAATCTGTAAAAGCCACACATTTGTGCGTCAATTTGTAACGAGATATTCTGTGCGTGTATTAAGCCACACGTTGCGGACGTCAATTTGTAACGAGACGATCTTTACGTTCCTTAAAAGTGTAAGTTTGGTGTGTTCACCTCACACTGGGTGGTCGTTACTTTATGTTTACGCTGACGATGTCCGTAGCGATCTCTCAAATTATCCAGTATACGGAGGTGGGAACCTTACCTGTTCTTTAGTATGTGTGCATAAATCCCGGGATGGCTCAAATTGTTTTAACTGAAAACAATTAAAATAAAAAATAGGACAATTGAGCGTTCGTGGCTATGACGGTATGGTGAATTCAATTACTCCCGCCTGTATGGGTTTATAAATCTTGCTGATAGTTCGCCGAGTTTCCGACGTGAGCGCTTACCGTCGCCTTTGCTCTTTGCTAAATAATACACAAATCATATAATGCGCTTTCCTATGAAATAAAGAACAGTGGTTACAACTCTGTACTAGTTTATTAAATTGTGATTAGTAATTATTCAGTAATATACAAAATCATATTTTGTTATTAAACAAATTTGCACCAGCAATTATTATAAGACAAATTTCTCAAGGTTCGGCGAAGCGATTCTGAACGAATTATTTAGTCAGACATAGCGTCTGCTTGGTGGTTTACTATTAATTTCGTTCAGATTCTGGATTCTTGTGATTACGAAAAAATATCAATTTGATTACAATAAATACACTACCTTACATTACTGGTACTTATATATTATAACGAATAATTCCAATTTGTTCCTGAAATGTTATAAAGTGTGTTTCAAAAGTTCGTAATTTTTATACAGGTTATTTTTTCTAGTTCACATAAGTTTAGTGTTTTATTTTTTAATTAATCTTTAAAAGAAATTATATCATCAGTTTATAGTGAGAGTTCAAAGTGTTGTGAGAAACATTAAAAAAGTAATTTAATCCATAAATTCGGGTAACTCAGCAATACTTATCAAATCAGTTGACTTGAGGTGTAATGTCATTCAGTTTAAATGGGTTGGGGTCATCGATAGTCATCAATCTTCCATCATTTTGGGATTTAAGTACGCCTGGCTTCTTTTTCGTATAAGTCGATTGAAATTTATTAATTTAGAATTTATTATTCTGGTATTTGGCCTCAATTGGACGTCCTAGTCCTTCATCATCTTCTTATTTATTCATTTTATCAAATTTGGATTACTTTTTATCGTTTTATATTAAAATTTGAGTCTTTTACGGCTTGGCGTCTCTTCGTCAGAAGTTTCAATAATGGACTAACAGTTTCTAACGGAATATTCATAAGTAACGTTCAGTTGTCATGGTAACTGATTGACTGTACATGACTTAAGCCCATTGTTATAATATTTGAATTTTTATTCAAAATGACTGTATATCTTCTGATTGCTATTATTCTTCTGTCTTCTTATCTAAGTATGAGATATTATCACAACTGTTCGTATTTTCTTTCAAAGATCATTTTGACATCCCACGCTGGGTTTGCTTATGTATTAATATTTTGACAGTTATGTTGATATTATCTAATTACATTTCTTTCTTATTTTAAGTCCTTAATTTAACATTTATCTCTTAATATGATTCACTAATTATCATTGACTAGTTACTTGCCTTGGATTTGCTAATATCCTTGTTAATTTTTTACAATTTGTAGTTTTTGGTTTTCTACAGTTAGGCATTTCATAGGCCTAGTTAGTAATTGGCTATATTTTCTTATTTTATACAAATTAAATATTATTTTACCCTTATACATGTTTTGTTTTGTTTTACAAATGATTTGTTTATTTGTTGTATTGTTTTGGGTCTGTTTTATAATAATTGTATGTTTTCATTGGTTTCCATATTATGGTTTGTCTATTATTTTCTAACTGCTTTTCCAGTATTATTAGATTTATATGAATTTACCTTTTTTCTTATTTATATTGCCATTGTTTATAATTTGTCTATTATTTACTATTCTCTATGAAATATAACATAACATTTAGGCTTATGGTCTGTATAATTCTTTCAGCCATATTCCTATTCATAAACTTAATCAAACAATTCTTTAACAGTTATTATGCTACTCTTGTTTACATTTGGTTTATTCTTACTTATTTTTTGTGATAAACATCATCACACCATTTACTTTATCTAACTAACTATCCCTTAGAATATAGGATGTTTATTGATTTTGCATTTATATTCTTTACTATATTTTTTCTTATATAAACTTTACTCTCTAACCATGGTAACACTAACTTTTGACTTTCCATGGGATTCCTTTCCTGAATACTATCGTATTCCTCATCTACAATTAATCTTAATCCTAATAATAACAATATCCTTATTTACTATCACTTTTCACCATTACCCTTTAGTGTTTATCACTAGTTTTTAGGCGTCTATACCTATCAATAGGGTTTCTATTTATTTTGAGGGTTTTACTCTGACACTTTGCACTTTTTATATTATTTAAGTGTTATTAGTGGGTATTTCCTAACATTAAATTCTCTTTCTCACTTACTCATGTTCACTATCTAACTATCTCTCTCTCACTTTACAATGGTTAGTTATACTGTTCACAAGTTCATATCATTATAGAGTTATTTATAACATTTACTCTCTATTTACTCGGTTAGTGTACTTTAGTTTCTCACTACTTTATTGGGCTTTAACAATTATCATTTACATTGATTAATTAGTCGATACTAATAATTATCATTTACATTTATTATTTATTGGTTTCTTTTTCATTACTTTATTTGAGTGTAACATTTCTCCTTTTCTGTTCTATATTATTCGTTTGTGTCTTTTCCTTTCTTCTCATTTTATTTCATTCATACTTTGTTAGTTTCCTTTTCATTTACCTTCTTATTTGGTTTCATTTTATTTCATTTTATTGAGTCTATCACTTGGGTTGGGTCACTGTCGTTTGTCCGTCTTAGTCATTTTATTTTCATTAGTTATTTAAACATTTAATATAGTTGATTCATCGTTTTTTCTCTGGTATTGGGGTGGCTTTTTGTATTGTAACATAATGCCTCTCCTTCAAAATTGATCATTTTGGTAAAACACTAGCATAGTTTTTTATGAAATTATCAGTTATATATAATTTTTTCTTTTTCTTCTTGTTTATTTCTTTTTTCTTTGTTCTCTTCTTACTTGTTCCACTCCATTTTATTTAGATCCGTTTTTATTTATTTCCATTAGTGCGTTCTCCCTGTTATATAATTTTTTCCCTAACTTTTAGTAGCTGGTTTCTTCCATTACTAACTTTTTTTCTGAGACCAGAGGAACATCATCTCTGCTCAGTTAATTGATTGCTGGACCTATTCTCAGTCAATCTTAAATACCTTTTTGTCATCTTGTGACTTTCATTAATAATAATATTTTGGGGATTGTCCACTTCATGGTTTTTTTAGATCACTTTAACCTTTTACTCATTCTTCCTTCCGCTGTACCTTTGCTATATTCTGTTATCTACTCACACAGTTGATTGTTTTTATTTATTTAGTTGTTAACTTCATTATTTCTAACTTTTAATTAGTTTGTTTTTCTCTTCTTCTTGTGATCATTTTAATGATTTTAGACATCCTTTTTCTTTTCTTCTGCTTGGTTGATTTCCATTATCTTGCTTTAGCCACTGGCTGTATCCTTGCTTTATACATTATTTCTTTTTCTTGTACCAGTTCATTTTTTTTTCTTTTTGAATATTCTATAGTCTTTATAATTTTATGTATTAGTCTTAGCAGTTCTTGCTTGGTTTTATTTTTATTTATTTGAATTGGTCTCCTTTCTAATTCTCTTGTATTATTAATTCTTGTTTCACTTTGTTTGTTTATTTTATTTTGTCTCATATATTATCTAAATATTATTGTAAGTTTGTTGTTCTTACTATTTAGGAATTGTTGTAACTTATTCCTTTATTTTATATTTTATACCTCATATGTTATCTAAATATTATTGTAAGTTGATCTTACATCTTTTTTGAATTTTGTAATTCTTTCTCTTTTCTTTTCCATTGGTTTGCATGGTCAGTAATTCGAAAATCAGTCCCTTTTCTCTGTGTTTATCTTCACTTAGTTTACCCATGGTCCATCATTTCCTCTGCACTTGTCGTCCGTATCGCTCTGGTGTGTAGAACTATTTCCGTCCTTGTGAAATAGGTCTCTTCTATCTTGTACCACAATTCTTCTAATACCATGTGTTCATTAGTATTCATGCCTACTTCAATCACTTGATTATGTTGTTTCTTAATCAACGAAGTTAATTGTACCTCCCTCATTAATGTTATCACTGAGTTTTTATTTTGCATTTCTATTTCTGCAGTATTCAAGTGTTTTAGAGATCTTCTTAATTGGTTACACACTGTTTTGTAGTGAGTCCTTTCTATTTTGAGTATTTTCCATTTAAATATAGAGTTGTTGAAGTTATTATTTACTGGTTTGTTGTGAATCCCTTCTATAATTTCTTTTAAAGTCCTTCTGCAATCTTTATATTTCATTAATTTGCTTTGGTCGGTCATTGGTAAATTAAACACATTAATTAGTCCATGCTTCATCATCTCCAATTCTTCTCGTGTTTTTATTAGCTTCTTTTTATTTATTTTTCCTATATCTTTTGTTTTCTTAATCTTCTTAATTATTTGGTTCTTCTTTACTCCTCTACGGTTGGTGTCTATGTGCTTAATTTTCTTTTTGTTTTTGTTATCTTTATTCTCAGGTAACAATACACTTTTGTCTTCTTTATTCTCTATTTCCTCCTCCTTCTCTTTTATTTTCTGAGTTACCGGTTCCTTGTTCTTATTCCATGTTTCTTGGATACCTTCAGAAGTGCTGTCTAGTGTTTCATTCAATTGTGTGAAACCACTATCTAATGTTTCATTAAGTTGATCTGCTTGGTAATTTGTTTCTTCCCATTTCTTGTTCATCCCCGTTTTCGTCTGCTTGACTTCTTCACGATACCCTATTAGTATGTATCTCAATTCTTCTCTATTCTTCTCACTGTCTTCTTTCAATTGTCGTTGGAGTGTTTCATTATTATAGTCAATTTTCTTATTCAATTTTTCATTGGCTTCTCTCATTTGTTTCTTTAATTCTTCACGATTTTTCTCGTTATCATCTTTCATTTCCTCTTTATTCCTCTCCAATTTTTCATTTATTTTCTCCTTCAAGGATTCTATATTTTTATTTAATTCTTCTTTATCTTCCTTTCTTTGTTCCTGGATTCTGTTATTTCCTTCCATAAGAATCCTCAACATCTCCTGCATGATCAGGTCTTCTTTCTGAGTGGGTTTACTTGGTTGGTCCCCGACTATTCCTTCTACTTACGGTTCTGGTTGTGTTGGGTTTTCTGGTTGGTCCTCTTGGGCATCCTCTTCGATCATTTCCATTTCTTCTTCATCGGTATCCTCAGTCCTCTTCTTAGATTTTGCCCTTGTTGTCATGGAATGTTTCATACTTTTTCGTAACCGCCGCTAGTCTTCTATTCTAGCCACACTAGTTGGTCGCCAATTTGTAACGTTTATGATGACGTCCGCCTTGTTTAAGCCCCGCGATGGAAGCCAATTTGTAACAAGACGAGTGTTATCTCTTTTAAGCCCCACGTTGTGGACGTCAATTTGTAACGAGATATTCTTGTCGTGTCTTTAAATTTGTAAAAGCCACACATTTGTGCGTCAATTTGTAACGAGATATTCTGTGCGTGTATTAAGCCACACGTTGCGGACGTCAATTTGTAACGAGACGATCTTTACGTTCCTTAAAAGTGTAAGTTTGGTGTGTTCACCTCACACTGGGTGGTCGTTACTTTATGTTTACGCTGACGATGTCCGTAGCGATCTCTCAAATTATCCAGTATACGGAGGTGGGAACCTTACCTGTTCTTTAGCATGTGTGCGTAAATCCCGGGATGGCGCCAAATTGTTTTAACTGAAAACAATTAAAATAAAAAATAGGACGACTGAGCGTTCGTGGCTATGACGGTATGGTGAATTCAATTACTCCCGCCTGTATGTGTTTATAAATCTTGCTGATAGTTCGCCGAGTTTCCGACGTGAGCGCTTACCGTCGCCTTTGCTCTTTGCTAAATAATACACAAATCATATAATGCGCTTTCCTATGAAATAAAGAACAGTGGTTACAACTCTGTACTAGTTTATTAAATTGTGATTAGTAATTATTCAGTAATATACAAAATCATATTTTGTTATTAAACAAATTTGCACCAGCAATTATTATAAGACAAATTTCTCAAGGTTCGGCGAAGCGATTCTGAACGAATTATTTAGTCAGACATAGCGTCTGCTTGGTGGTTTACTATTAATTTCGTTCAGATTCTGGATTCTTGTGATTACGAAAAAATATCAATTTGATTACAATAAATACACTACCTTACATTACTGGTACTTATATATTATAACGAATAATTCCAATTTGTTCCTGAAATGTTATAAAGTGTGTTTCAAAAGTTCGTAATTTTTATACAGGTTATTTTTTCTAGTTCACATAAGTTTAGTGTTTTATTTTTTAATTAATCTTTAAAAGAAATTATATCATCAGTTTATAGTGAGAGTTCAAAGTGTTGTGAGAAACATTAAAAAAGTAATTTAATCCATAAATTCGGGTAACTCAGCAATACTTACCAAATCAGTTGACTTGAGGTGTAATGTCATTCAGTTTAAATGGGTTGGGGTCATCGATAGTCATAAATCGTCCATCATTTTGGGATTTAAGTATGCCTGGCTTCTTTTTCGTATAAGTCGATTGAAATTTATTAATTTAGAATTTATTATTCTGGTATTTGGCCTCAATTGGACGTCCTAGTCCTTCATCATCTTCTTTTTTTTCATTTTATCAAATTTGGATTACTTTTTATCGTTTTATATTAAAATTTGAGTCATTTACGGCTTGGCGTCTCTTCGTCAGAAGTTTCAATAATGGACTAACAGTTTCTAACGGAATATTCATAAGTAACGTTCAGTTGTCATGGTAACTGATTGACTCTCATTGGCTGTACATGACTTAAGCCCATTGTTATAATATTTGAATTTTTATTCAAAATGACTGTATATCTTCTGATTGCTATTATTCTTCTGTCTTCTTATCTACGTATGAGATATTATCACAACTGTTCGTATTTTCTTTCAAAGATCATTTTGACATCCCACAAGCTGGGTTTGCTTATGTATTAATATTTTGACAGTTATGTTGATATTATCTAATTACATTTCTTTCTTATTTTAAGTCCTTAATTTAACATTTATCTCTTAATATGATTCACTAATTATCATTGACTAGTTACTTGCCTTGGATTTGCTAATATCCTTGTTAATTTTTTACAATTTGTAGTTTTTGGTTTTCTACAGTTAGGCATTTCATAGGCCTAGTTAGTAATTGGCTATATTTTCTTATTTTATACAAATTAAATATTATTTTACCCTTATACATGTTTTGTTTTGTGTTACAAATGATTTGTTTATTTGTTGTATTGTTTTGGGTCCGTTTTATAATAATTGTATGTTTTCATTGGTTTCCATATTATGGTTTGTCTATTATTTTCTAACTGCTTTTCCAGTATTATTAGATTTATATGAATTTACCTTTTTTCTTATTTATATTGCCATTGTTTATAATTTGTCTATTATTTACTATTCTCTATGAAATATAACATAACATTTAGGCTTATGGTCTGTATAATTCTTTCAGCCATATTCCTATTCATAAACTTAATCAAACAATTCTTTAACAGTTATTATGCTACTCTTGTTTACATTTGGTTTATTCTTACTTATTTTTTGTGATAAACATCATCACACCATTTACTTTATCTAACTAACTATCCCTTAGAATATAGGATGTTTATTGATTTTGCATTTATATTCTTTACTATATTTTTTCTTATATAAACTTTACTCTCTAACCATGGTAACACTAACTTTTGACTTTCCATGGGATTCCTTTCCTGAATACTATCGTATTCCTCATCTACAATTAATCTTAATCCTAATAATAACAATATCCTTATTTACTATCACTTTTCACCATTACCCTTTAGTGTTTATCACTAGTTTTTAGGCGTCTATACCTATCAATAGGGTTTCTATTTATTTTGAGGGTTTTACTCTGACACTTTGCACTTTTTATATTATTTAAGTGTTATTAGTGGGTATTTCCTAACATTAAATTCTCTTTCTCACTTACTCATGTTCACTATCTAACTATCTCTCTCTCACTTTACAATGGTTAGTTATACTGTTCACAAGTTCATATCATTATAGAGTTATTTATAACATTTACTCTCTATTTACTCGGTTAGTGTACTTTAGTTTCTCACTACTTTATTGGGCTTTAACAATTATCATTTACATTGATTAATTAGTCGATACTAATAATTATCATTTACATTTATTATTTATTGGTTTCTTTTTCATTACTTTATTTGAGTGTAACATTTCTCCTTTTCTGTTCTATATTATTCGTTTGTGTCTTTTCCTTTCTTCTCATTTTATTTCATTCATACTTTGTTAGTTTCCTTTTCATTTACCTTCTTATTTGGTTTCATTTTATTTCATTTTATTGAGTCTATCACTTGGGTTGGGTCACTGTCGTTTGTCCGTCTTAGTCATTTTATTTTCATTAGTTATTTAAACATTTAATATAGTTGATTCATCGTTTTTTCCCTGGTATTGGGGTGGCTTTTTGTATTGTAACATAATGCCTCTCCTTCAAAATTGATCATTTTGGTAAAACACTAGCATAGTTTTTTATGAAATTATCAGTTATATATAATTTTTTCTTTTTCTTCTTGTTTATTTCTTTTTTCTTTGTTCTCTTCTTACTTGTTCCACTCCATTTTATTTAGATCCGTTTTTATTTATTTCCATTAGTGCGTTCTCCCTGTTATATAATTTTTTCCCTAACTTTTAGTAGCTGGTTTCTTCCATTACTAACTTTTTTTCTGAGACCAGAGGAACATCATCTCTGCTCAGTTAATTGATTGCTGGACCTATTCTCAGTCAATCTTAAATACCTTTTTGTCATCTTGTGACTTTCATTAATAATAATATTTTGGGGATTGTCCACTTCATGGTTTTTTTAGATCACTTTAACCTTTTACTCATTCTTCCTTCCGCTGTACCTTTGCTATATTCTGTTATCTACTCACACAGTTGATTGTTTTTATTTATTTAGTTGTTAACTTCATTATTTCTAACTTTTAATTAGTTTGTTTTTCTCTTCTTCTTGTGATCATTTTAATGATTTTAGACATCCTTTTTCTTTTCTTCTGCTTGGTTGATTTCCATTATCTTGCTTTAGCCACTTGCTGTATCCTTGCTTTATACATTATTTCTTTTTCTTGTACCAGTTCATTTTTTTTTCTTTTTGAATATTCTATAGTCTTTATAATTTTATGTATTAGTCTTAGCAGTTCTTGCTTGGTTTTATTTTTATTTATTTGAATTGGTCTCCTTTCTAATTCTCTTGTATTATTAATTCTTGTTTCACTTTGTTTGTTTATTTTATTTTGTCTCATATATTATCTAAATATTATTGTAAGTTTGTTGTTCTTACTATTTAGGAATTGTTGTAACTTATTCCTTTATTTTATATTTTATACCTCATATGTTATCTAAATATTATTCTAAGTTGATCTTACATCTTTTTTGAATTTTGTAATTCTTTCTCTTTTCTTTTCCATTGGTTTGCATGGTCAGTAATTCGAAAATCAGTCCCTTTTCTCTGTGTTTATCTTCACTTAGTTTACCCATGGTCCATCATTTCCTCTGCACTTGTCGTCCGTATCGCTCTGGTGTGTAGAACTATTTCCGTCCTTGTGAAATAGGTCTCTTCTATCTTGTACCACAATTCTTCTAATACCATGTGTTCATTAGTATTCATGCCTACTTCAATCACTTGATTATGTTGTTTCTTAATCAACGAAGTTAATTGTACCTCCCTCATTAATGTTATCACTGAGTTTTTATTTTGCATTTCTATTTCTGCAGTATTCAAGTGTTTTAGAGATCTTCTTAATTGGTTACACACTGTTTTGTAGTGAGTCCTTTCTATTTTGAGTATTTTCCATTTAAATATAGAGTTGTTGAAGTTATTATTCACTGGTTTGTTGTGAATCCCTTCTATAATTTCTTTTAAAGTCCTTCTGCAATCTTTATATTTCATTAATTTGCTTTGGTCGGTCATTGGTAAATTAAACACATTAATTAGTCCATGCTTCATCATCTCCAATTCTTCTCGTGTTTTTATTAGCTTCTTTTTATTTATTTTTCCTATATCTTTTGTTTTCTTAATCTTCTTAATTATTTGGTTCTTCTTTACTCCTCTACGGTTGGTGTCTATGTGCTTAATTTTCTTTTTGTTTTTGTTATCTTTATTCTCAGGTAACAATACACTTTTGTCTTCTTTATTCACTATTTCCCCCTCCTTCTCTTTTATTTTCTGAGTTACCGGTTCCTTGTTCTTATTCCATGTTTCTTGGATACCTTCAGAAGTGCTGTCTAGTGTTTCATTCAATTGTGTGAAACCACTATCTAATGTTTCATTAAGTTGATCTGCTTGGTAATTTGTTTCTTCCCATTTCTTGTTCATCCCCGTTTTCGTCTGCTTGACTTCTTCACGATACCCTATTAGTATGTATCTTAATTCTTCTCTATTCTTCTCACTGTCTTCTTTCAATTGTCGTTGGAGTGTTTCATTATTATAGTCAATTTTCTTATTCAATTTTTCATTGGCTTCTATCATTTGTTTCTTTAATTCTTCACGATTTTTCTCGTTATCCTCTTTCATTTCCTCTTTATTCCTGTCCAATTTTTCATTTATTTTCTCCTTCAAGGATTCTATATTTTTATTTAATTCTTCTTTATCTTCCTTTCTTTGTTCCTGGATTCTGTTATTTCCTTCCATAAGAATCCTCAACATCTCCTGCATGATCAGGTCCTCTTTCTGAGTGGGTTTACTTGGTTGGTCCCCGACTATTCCTTCTACTTACGGTTCTGGTTGTGTTGGGTTTTCTGGTTGGTCCTCTTGGGCATCCTCTTCGATCATTTCCATTTCTTCTTCATCGGTATCCTCAGTCCTCTTCTTAGATTTTCCCCTTGTTGTCATGGAATGTTTGATACTTTTTCGTAACCGCCGCTAGTCTTCTATTCTAGCCACACTAGTTGGTCGCCAATTTGTAACGTTTATGATGACGTCCGCCTTGTTTAAGCCCCGCGATGGAAGCCAATTTGTAACGAGACGAGTGTTATCTTTTTTAAGCCCCACGTTGTGGACGTCAATTTGTAACGAGATATTCTTGTCGTGTCTTTAAATTTGTAAAAGCCACACATTTGTGCGTCAATTTGTAACGAGATATTCTGTGCGTGTATTAAGCCACACGTTGCGGACGTCAATTTGTAACGAGACGATCTTTACGTTCCTTAAAAGTGTAAGTTTGGTGTGTTCACCTCACACTGGGTGGTCGTTACTTTATGTTTACGCTGACGATGTCCGTAGCGATCTCTCAAATTATCCAGTATACGGAGGTGGGAACCTTACCTGTTCTTTAGTATGTGTGCATAAATCCCGGGATGGCGCCAAATTGTTTTAACTGAAAACAATTAAAATAAAAAATAGGATGACTGAGCGTTCGTGGCTATGACGGTATGGTGAATTCAATTACTCCCGCCTGTATAGGTTTATAAATCTTGCTGATAGTTCGCCGAGTTTCCGACGTGAGCGCTTACCGTCGCCTTTGCTCTTTGCTAAATAATACACAAATCATATAATGCGCTTTCCTATGAAATAAAGAACAGTGGTTACAACTCTGTACTAGTTTATTAAATTGTGATTAGTAATTATTCAGTAATATACAAAATCATATTTTGTTATTAAACAAATTTGCACCAGCAATTATTATAAGACAAATTTCTCAAGGTTCGGCGAAGCGATTCTGAACGAATTATTTAGTCAGACATAGCGTCTGCTTGGTGGTTTACTATAAATTTCGTTCAGATTCTGGATTCTTGTGATTACGAAAAAATATCAATTTGATTACAATAAATACACTACCTTACATTACTGGTACTTATATATTATAACGAATAATTCCAATTTGTTCCTGAAATGTTATAAAGTGTGTTTCAAAAGTTCGTAATTTTTATACAGGTTATTTTTTCTAGTTCACATAAGTTTAGTGTTTTATTTTTTAATTAATCTTTAAAAGAAATTATATCATCAGTTTATAGTGAGAGTTCAAAGTGTTGTGAGAAACATTAAAAAAGTAATTTAATCCATAAATTCGGGTAACTCAGCAATACTTATCAAATCAGTTGACTTGAGGTGTAATGTCATTCAGTTTAAATGGGTTGGCGTCATCGATAGTCATCAATCTTCCATCATTTTGGGATTTAAGTACGCCTGGCTTCTTTTTCGTATAAGTCGATTGAAATTTATTAATTTAGAATTTATTATTCTGGTATTTGGCCTCAATTGGACGTCCTAGTCCTTCATCATCTTCTTATTTATTCATTTTATCAAATTTGGATTACTTTTTATCGTTTTATATTAAAATTTGAGTCATTTACGGCTTGGCGTCTCTTCGTCAGAAGTTTCAATAATGGACTAACAATTTCTAACGGAATATTCATAAGTAACGTTCAGTTGTCATGGTAACTGATTGACTCTCATTGGCTGTACATGACTTAAGCCCATTGTTATAATATTTGAATTTTTATTCAAAATGACTGTATATCTTCTGATTGCTATTATTCTTCTGTCTTCTTATCTAAGTATGAGATATTATCACAACTGTTCGTATTTTCTTTCAAAGATCATTTTGACATCCCACAAGCTGGGTTTGCTTATGTATTAATATTTTGACAGTTATGTTGATATTATCTAATTACATTTCTTTCTTATTTTAAGTCCTTAATTTAACATTTATCTCTTAATATGATTCACTAATTATCATTGACTAGTTACTTGCCTTGGATTTGCTAATATCCTTGTTAATTTTTTACAATTTGTAGTTTTTGGTTTTCTACAGTTAGGCATTTCATAGGCCTAGTTAGTAATTGGCTATATTTTCTTATTTTATACAAATTAAATATTATTTTACCCTTATACATGTTTTGTTTTGTGTTACAAATGATTTGTTTATTTGTTGTATTGTTTTGGGTCTGTTTTATAATAATTGTATGTTTTCATTGGTTTCCATATTATGGTTTGTCTATTATTTTCTAACTGCTTTTCCAGTATTATTAGATTTATATGAATTTACCTTTTTTCTTATTTATATTGCCATTGTTTATAATTTGTCTATTATTTACTATTCTCTATGAAATATAACATAACATTTAGGCTTATGGTCTGTATAATTCTTTCAGCCATATTCCTATTCATAAACTTAATCAAACAATTCTTTAACAGTTATTATGCTACTCTTGTTTACATTTGGTTTATTCTTACTTATTTTTTTGTGATAAACATCATCACACCATTTACTTTATCTAACTAACTATCCCTTAGAATATAGGATGTTTATTGATTTTGCATTTATATTCTTTACTATATTTTTTCTTATATAAACTTTACTCTCTAACCATGGTAACACTAACTTTTGACTTTCCATGGGATTCCTTTCCTGAATACTATCGTATTCCTCATCTACAATTAATCTTAATCCTAATAATAACAATATCCTTATTTACTATCACTTTTCACCATTACCCTTTAGTGTTTATCACTAGTTTTTAGGCGTCTATACCTATCAATAGGGTTTCTATTTATTTTGAGGGTTTTACTCTGACACTTTGCACTTTTTATATTATTTAAGTGTTATTAGTGGGTATTCCCTAACATTAAATTCTCTTTCTCACTTACTCATGTTCACTATCTAACTATCTCTCTCTCACTTTACAATGGTTAGTTATACTGTTCACAAGTTCATGTCATTATAGAGTTATTTATAACATTTACTCTCTATTTACTCAGTTAGTGTACTTTAGTTTCTCACTACTTTATTGGACTTTAACAATTATCATTTACATTGATTAATTAGTCGATACTAATAATTATCATTTACATTTATTATTTATTGGTTTCTTTTTCATTACTTTATTTGAGTGTAACATTTCTCCTTTTCTGTTCTATATTATTCGTTTGTGTCTTTTCCTTTCTTCTCATTTTATTTCATTCATACTTTGTTAGTTTCCTTTTCATTTACCTTCTTATTTGGTTTCATTTTATTTCATTTTATTGAGTCTATCACTTGGGTTGGGTCACTGTCGTTTGTCTGTCTTAGTCATTTTATTTTCATTAGTTATTTACACTTTTAATATAGTTGATTCATCGGTTTTTCCCTGGTATTGGGGTGGCTTTTTGTATTGTAACATAATGCCTCTCCTTCAAAATTGATCATTTTGGTAAAACACTAGCATAGTTTTTTATGAAATTATCAGTTATATATAATTTTTTCTTTTTCTTTTTGTTTATTTCTTTTTTCTTTGTTCTCTTCTTACTTGTTCCACTCCATTTTATTTAGATCCGTTTTTATTTATTTCCATTAGTGCGTTCTCCCTGTTATATAATTTTTTCCCTAACTTTTAGTAGCTGGTTTCTTCCATTACTAACTTTTTTTCTGAGACCAGAGGAACATCATCTCTGCTCAGTTAATTGATTGCTGGACCTATTCTCAGTCAATCTTAAATACCTTTTTGTCATCTTGTGACTTTCATTAATAATAATATTTTGGGGATTGTCCACTTCATGGTTTTTTTAGATCACTTTAACCTTTTACTCATTCTTCCTTCCGCTGTACCTTTGCTATATTCTGTTATCTACTCACACAGTTGATTGTTTTTATTTATTTAGTTGTTAACTTCATTATTTCTAACTTTTAATTAGTTTGTTTTTCTCTTCTTCTTGTGATCATTTTAATGATTTTAGACATCCTTTTTCTTTTCTTCTGCTTGGTTGATTTCCATTATCTTGCTTTAGCCACTTGCTGTATCCTTGCTTTATACATTATTTCTTTTTCTTGTACCAGTTCATTTTTTTTTCTTTTTGAATATTCTATAGTCTTTATAATTTTATGTATTAGTCTTAGCAGTTCTTGCTTGGTTTTATTTTTATTTATTTGAATTGGTCTCCTTTCTAATTCTCTTGTATTATTAATTCTTGTTTTCACTTTGTTTGTTTATTTTATTTTGTCTCATATATTATCTAAATATTATTGTAAGTTTGTTGTTCTTACTATTTAGGAATTGTTGTAACTTATTCCTTTATTTTATATTTTATACCTCACATGTTATCTAAATATTATTGTAAGTTGATCTTACATCTTTTTTGAATTTTGTAATTCTTTCTCTTTTCTTTTCCATTGGTTTGCATGGTCAGTAATTCGAAAATCAGTCCCTTTTCTCTGTGTTTATCTTCACTTAGTTTACCCATGGTCCATCATTTCCTCTGCACTTGTCGTCCGTATCGCTCTGGTGTGTAGAACTATTTCCGTCCTTGTGAAATAGGTCTCTTCTATCTTGTACCACAATTCTTCTAATACCATGTGTTCATTAGTATTCATGCCTACTTCAATCACTTGATTATGTTGTTTCTTAATCAACGAAGTTAATTGTACCTCCCTCATTAATGTTATCACTGAGTTTTTATTTTGCATTTCTATTTCTGCAGTATTCAAGTGTTTTAGAGATCTTCTTAATTGGTTACACACTGTTTTGTAGTGAGTCCTTTCTATTTTGAGTATTTTCCATTTAAATATAGAGTTGTTGAAGTTATTATTCACTGGTTTGTTGTGAATCCCTTCTATAATTTCTTTTAAAGTCTTTCTGCAATCTTTATATTTCATTAATTTGCTTTGGTCGGTCATTGGTAAATTAAACACATTAATTAGTCCATGCTTCATCATCTCCAATTCTTCTCGTGTTTTTATTAGCTTCTTTTTATTTATTTTTCCTATATCTTTTGTTTTCTTAATCTTCTTAATTATTTGGTTCTTCTTTACTCCTCTACGGTTGGTGTCTATGTGCTTAATTTTCTTTTTGTTTTTGTTATCTTTATTCTCAGGTAACAATACACTTTTGTCTTCTTTATTCTCTATTTCCTCCTCCTTCTCTTTTATTTTCTGAGTTACCGGTTCCTTGTTCTTATTCCATGTTTCTTGGATACCTTCAGAAGTGCTGTCTAGTGTTTCATTCAATTGTGTGAAACCACTATCTAATGTTTCATTAAGTTGATCTGCTTGGTAATTTGTTTCTTCCCATTTCTTGTTCATCCCCGTTTTCGTCTGCTTGACTTCTTCACGATACCCTATTAGTATGTATCTTAATTCTTCTCTATTCTTCTCACTGTCTTCTTTCAATTGTCGTTGGAGTGTTTCATTATTATAGTCAATTTTCTTATTCAATTTTTCATTGGCTTCTCTCATTTGTTTCTTTAATTCTTCACGATGTTTCTCGTTATCCTCTTTCATTTCCTCTTTATTCCTATCCAATTTTTCATTTATTTTCTCCTTCAAGGATTCTATATTTTTATTTAATTCTTCTTTATCTTCCTTTCTTTGTTCCTGGATTCTGTTATTTCCTTCCATAAGAATCCTCAACATCTCCTGCATGATCAGGTCCTCTTTCTGAGTGGGTTTACTTGGTTGGTCCCCGACTATTCCTTCTACTTACGGTTCTGGTTGTGGTGGGTTTTCTGGTTGGTCGTCTTGGGCATCCTCTTCGATCATTTCTTCGATCATTTCCATTTCTTCTTCATCGGTATCCTCAGTCCTCTTATTAGATTTTCCCCTTGTTGTCATGGAATGTTTCATACTTTTTCGTAACCGCCGCTAGTCTTCTATTCTAGCCACACTAGTTGGTCGCCAATTTGTAACGTTTATGATGACGTCCGCCTTGTTTAAGCCCCGCGATGGAAGCCAATTTGTAACGAGACGAGTGTTATCTCTTTTAAGCCCCACGTTGTGGACGTCAATTTGTAACGAGATATTCTTGTCGTGTCTTTAAATTTGTAAAAGCCACACATTTGTGCGTCAATTTGTAACGAGATATTCTGTGCGTGTATTAAGCCACACGTTGCGGACGTCAATTTGTAACGAGACGATCTTTACGTTCCTTAAAAGTGTAAGTTTGGTGTGTTCACCTCACACTGGGTGGTCGTTACTTTATGTTTACGCTGACGATGTCCGTAGCGATCTCTCAAATTATCCAGTATACGGAGGTGGGAACCTTACCTGTTCTTTAGTATGTGTGCATAAATCCCGGGATGGCGCCAAATTGTTTTAACTGAAAACAATTAAAATAAAAAATAGGACGACTGAGCGTTCGTGGCTATGACGGTATGGTGAATTCAATTACTCCCGCCTGTATGGGTTTATAAATCTTGCTGATAGTTCGCCGAGTTTCCGACGTGAGCCCTTACCGTCGCCTTTGCTCTTTGCTAAATAATACACAAATCATATAATGCATTTTCCTATGAAATAAAGAACAGTGGTTACAACTCTGTACTAGTTTATTAAATTGTGATTAGTAATTATTCAGTAACATACAAAAATTATATTTTGTTATTAAACAAATTTGCACCGGCAATTATTATAAGACAAATTTCTCAAGGTTCGGCGAAGCGATTCTGAACGAATTATTTAGTCAGACATAGCGTCTGCTTGGTGGTTTACTATTAATTTCGTTCAGATTCTGGATTCTTGTGATTACGAAAAAATATCAATTTGATTACAATAAATACACTACCTTACATTACTGGTACTTATATATTATAACGAATAATTCCATTTTGTTCCTGAAATGTTATAAAGTGTGTTTCAAAAGTTCGTAATTTTTATACAGGTTATTTTTTCTAGTTCACATAAGTTTAGTGTTTTATTTTTTAATTAATCTTTAAAAGAAATTATATCATCAGTTTATAGTGAGAGTTCAAAGTGTTGTGAGAAACATTAAAAAAGTAATTTAATCCATAAATTCGGGTAACTCAGCAATACTTATCAAATCAGTTGACTTGAGGTGTAATGTCATTCAGTTTAAATGGGTTGGGGTCATCGATAGTCATCAATCTTCCATCATTTTGGGATTTAAGTACGCCTGGCTTCTTTTTCGTATAAGTCGATTGAAATTTATTAATTTAGAATTTATTATTCTGGTATTTGGCCTCAATTGGACGTCCTAGTCCTTCATCATCTTCTTATTTATTTATTTTATCAAATTTGGATTACTTTTTATCGTTTTATATTAAAATTTGAGTCTTTTACGGCTTGGCGTCTCTTCGTCAGAAGTTTCAATAATGGACTAACAGTTTCTAACGGAATATTCATAAGTAACGTTCAGTTGTCATGGTAACTGATTGACTCTCATTGGCTGTACATGACTTAAGCCCATTGTTATAATATTTGAATTTTTATTCAAAATGACTGTATATCTTCTGATTGCTATTATTCTTCTGTCTTCTTATCTAAGTATGAGATATTATCACAACTGTTCATATTTTCTTTCAAAGATCATTTTGACATCCCACAAGCTGGGTTTGCTTATGTATTAATATTTTGACAGTTATGTTGATATTATCTAATTACATTTCTTTCTTATTTTAAGTCCTTAATTTAACATTTATCTCTTAATATGATTCACTAATTATCATTGACTAGTTACTTGCCTTGGATTTGCTAATATCCTTGTTAATTTTTTACAATTTGTAGTTTTTGGTTTTCTACAGTTAGGCATTTCATAGGCCTAGTTAGTAATTGGCTATATTTTCTTATTTTATACAAATTAAATATTATTTTACCCTTATACATGTTTTGTTTTGTGTTACAAATGATTTGTTTATTTGTTGTATTGTTTTGGGTCTGTTTTATAATAATTGTATGTTTTCATTGGTTTCCATATTATGGTTTGTCTATTATTTTCTAACTGCTTTTCCAGTATTATTAGATTTATATGAATTTACCTTTTTTCTTATTTATATTGCCATTGTTTATAATTTGTCTATTATTTACTATTCTCTATGAAATATAACATAACATTTAGGCTTATGGTCTGTATAATTCTTTCAGCTATATTCCTATTCATAAACTTAATCAAACAATTCTTTAACAGTTATTATGCTACTCTTGTTTACATTTGGTTTATTCTTACTTATTTTTTTGTGATAAACATCATCACACCATTTACTTTATCTAACTAACTATCCCTTAGAATATAGGATGTTTATTGATTTTGCATTTATATTCTTTACTATATTTTTTCTTATATAAACTTTACTCTCTAACCATGGTAACACTAACTTTTGACTTTCCATGGGATTCCTTTCCTGAATACTATCGTATTCCTCATCTACAATTAATCTTAATCCTAATAATAACAATATCCTTATTTACTATCACTTTTCACCATTACCCTTTAGTGTTTATCACTAGTTTTTAGGCGTCTATACCTATCAATAGGGTTTCTATTTATTTTGAGGGTTTTACTCTGACACTTTGCACTTTTTATATTATTTAAGTGTTATTAGTGGGTATTCCCTAACATTAAATTCTCTTTCTCACTTACTCATGTTCACTATCTAACTATCTCTCTCTCACTTTACAATGGTTAGTTATACTGTTCACAAGTTCATGTCATTATAGAGTTATTTATAACATTTACTCTCTATTTACTCGGTTAGTGTACTTTAGTTTGTCACTACTTTATTGGACTTTAACAATTATCATTACACTGATTAATTAGTCGATACTAATAATTATCATTTACATTTATTATTTATTGGTTTCTTTTTCATTACTTTATTTGAGTGTAACATTTCTCCTTTTCTGTTCTATATTATTCGTTTGTGTCTTTTCCTTTCTTCTCATTTTATTTCATTCATACTTTGTTAGTTTCCTTTTCATTTACCTTCTTATTTGGTTTCATTTTATTTCATTTTATTGAGTCTATCACTTGGGTTGGGTCACTGTCGTTTGTCTGTCTTAGTCATTTTATTTTCATTAGTTATTTAAACATTTAATATAGTTGATTCATCGTTTTTTCCCTGGTATTGGGGTGGCTTTTTGTATTGTAACATAATGCCTCTCCTTCAAAATTGATCATTTTGGTAAAACACTAGCATAGTTTTTTATGAAATTATCAGTTATATATAATTTTTTGTTTTTCTTCTTGTTTATTTCTTTTTTCTTTGTTCTCTTCTTACTTGTTCCACTCCATTTTATTTAGATCCGTTTTTACTTATTTCCATTAGTGCGTTCTCCCTGTTATATAATTTTTTCCCTAATTTTTAGTAGCTGGTTTCTTCCATTACTAACTTTTTTTCTGAGACCAGAGGAACATCATCTCTGCTCAGTTAACTGATTGCTGGACCTATTCTCAGTCAATCTTAAATATACCTTTTTGTCATCTTGTGACTTTCATTAATAATAATATTTTGGGGATTGTCCACTTCATGGTTTTTTTAGATCACTTTAACCTTTTACTCATTCTTCCTTCCGCTGTACCTTTGCTATATTCTGTTATCTACTCACACAGTTGATTGTTTTTATTTATTTAGTTGTTAACTTCATTATTTCTAACTTTTAATTAGTTTGTTTTTCTCTTCTTCTTGTGATCATTTTAATGATTTTAGACATCCTTTTTCTTTTCTTCTGCTTGGTTGATTTCCATTATCTTGCTTTAGCCACTTGCTGTATCCTTGCTTTATACATTATTTCTTTTTCTTGTACCAGTTCATTTTTTTTCTTTTTGAATATTCTATAGTCTTTATAATTTTATGTATTAGTCTTAGCAGTTCTTGCTTGGTTTTATTTTTATTTATTTGAATTGGTCTCCTTTCTAATTCTCTTGTATTATTAATTCTTGTTTTCACTTTGTTTGTTTATTTTATTTTGTCTCATATATTATCTAAATATTATTGTAAGTTTGTTGTTCTTACTATTTAGGAATTGTTGTAACTTATTCCTTTATTTTATATTTTATACCTCATATGTTATCTAAATATTATTGTAAGTTGATCTTACATCTTTTTTGAATTTTGTAATTCTTTCTCTTTTCTTTTCCATTGGTTTGCATGGTCAGTAATTCGAAAATCAGTCCCTTTTCTCTGTGTTTATCTTCACTTAGTTTACCCATGGTCCATCATTTCCTCTGCACTTGTCGTCCGTATCGCTCTGGTGTGTAGAACTATTTCCGTCCTTGTGAAATAGGTCTCTTCTATCTTGTACCACAATTCTTCTAATACCATGTGTTCATTAGTATTCATGCCTACTTCAATCACTTGATTATGTTGTTTCTTAATCAACGAAGTTAATTGTACCTCCCTCATTAATGTTATCACTGAGTTTTTATTTTGCATTTCTATTTCTGCAGTATTCAAGTGTTTTAGAGATCTTCTTAATTGGTTACACACTGTTTTGTAGTGAGTCCTTTCTATTTTGAGTATTTTCCATTTAAATATAGAGTTGTTGAAGTTATTATTCACTGGTTTGTTGTGAATCCCTTCTATAATTTCTTTTAAAGTCTTTTGCAATCTTTATATTTCATTAATTTGCTTTGGTCGGTCATTGGTAAATTAAACACATTAATTAGTCCATGCTTCATCATCTCCAATTCTTCTCGTGTTTTTATTAGCTTCTTTTTATTTATTTTTCCTATATCTTTTGTTTTCTTAATCTTCTTAATTATTTGGTTCTTCTTTACTCCTCTACGGTTGGTGTCTATGTGCTTAATTTTCTTTTTGTTTTTGTTATCTTTATTCTCAGGTAACAATACACTTTTGTCTTCTTTATTCTCTATTTCCTCCTCCTTCTCTTTTATTTTCTGAGTTACCGGTTCCTTGTTCTTATTCCATGTTTCTTGGATACCTTCAGAAGTGCTGTCTAGTGTTTCATTCAATTGTGTGAAACCACTATCTAATGTTTCATTAAGTTGATCTGCTTGGTAATTTGTTTCTTCCCATTTCTTGTTCATCCCCGTTTTCGTCTGCTTGACTTCTTCACGATACCCTATTAGTATGTATCTTAATTCTTCTCTATTCTTCTCACTGTCTTCTTTCAATTGTCGTTGGAGTGTTTCATTATTATAGTCAATTTTCTTATTCAATTTTTCATTGGCTTCTCTCATTTGTTTCTTTAATTCTTCACGATTTTTCTCGTTATCCTCTTTCATTTCCTCTTTATTCCTATCCAATTTTTCATTTATTTTCTCCTTCAAGGATTCTATATTTTTATTTAATTCTTCTTTATCTTCCTTTCTTTGTTCCTGGATTCTGTTATTTCCTTCCATAAGAATCCTCAACATCTCCTGCATGATCAGGTCCTCTTTCTGAGTGGGTTTACTTGGTTGGTCCCCGACTATTCCATCTACTTACGGTTCTGGTTGTGGTGGGTTTTCTGGTTGGTCCTCTTGGGCATCCTCTTCGATCATTTCTTCGATCATTTCCATTTCTTCTTCATCGGTATCCTCAGTCCTCTTCTTAGATTTTCCCCTTGTTGTCATGGAATGTTTCATACTTTTTCGTAACCGCCGCTAGTCTTCTATTCTAGCCACACTAGTTGGTCGCCAATTTGTAACGTTTATGATGACGTCCGCCTTGTTTAAGCCCCGCGATGGAAGCCAATTTGTAACGAGACGAGTGTTATCTCTTTTAAGCCCCACGTTGTGGACGTCAATTTGTAACGAGATATTCTTGTCGTGTCTTTAAATTTGTAAAAGCCACACATTTGTGCGTCAATTTGTAACGAGATATTCTGTGCGTGTATTAAGCCACACGTTGCGGACGTCAATTTGTAACGAGACGATCTTTACGTTCCTTAAAAGTGTAAGTTTGGTGTGTTCACCTCACACTGGGTGGTCGTTACTTTATGTTTACGCTGACGATGTCCGTAGCGATCTCTCAAATTATCCAGTATACGGAGGTGGGAACCTTACCTGTTCTTTAGTATGTGTGCATAAATCCCGGGATGGCGCCAAATTGTTTTAACTGAAAACAATTAAAATAAAAAATAGGACGACTGAGCGTTCGTGGCTATGACGGTATGGTGAATTCAATTACTCCCGCCTGTATGGGTTTATAAATCTTGCTGATAGTTCGCCGAGTTTCCGACGTGAGCCCTTACCGTCGCCTTTGCTCTTTGCTAAATAATACACAAATCATATAATGCATTTTCCTATGAAATAAAGAACAGTGGTTACAACTCTGTACTAGTTTATTAAATTGTGATTAGTAATTATTCAGTAATATACAAAAATTATATTTTGTTATTAAACAAATTTGCACCGGCAATTATTATAAGACAAATTTCTCAAGGTTCGGCGAAGCGATTCTGAACGAATTATTTAGTCAGACATAGCGTCTGCTTGGTGGTTTACTATTAATTTCGTTCAGATTCTGGATTCTTGTGATTACGAAAAAATATCAATTTGATTACAATAAATACACTACCTTACATTACTGGTACTTATATATTATAACGAATAATTCCAATTTGTTCCTGAAATGTTATAAAGTGTGTTTCAAAAGTTCGTAATTTTTATACAGGTTATTTTTTCTAGTTCACATAAGTTTAGTGTTTTATTTTTTAATTAATCTTTAAAAGAAATTATATCATCAGTTTATAGTGAGAGTTCAAAGTGTTGTGAGAAACATTAAAAAAGTAATTTAATCCATAAATTCGGGTAACTCAGCAATACTTATCAAATCAGTTGACTTGAGGTGTAATGTCATTCAGTTTAAATGGGTTGGGGTCATCGATAGTCATCAATCTTCCATCATTTTGGGATTTAAGTACGCCTGGCTTCTTTTTCGTATAAGTCGATTGAAATTTATTAATTTAGAATTTATTATTCTGGTATTTGGCCTCAATTGGATGTCCTAGTCCTTCATCATCTTCTTATTTATTTATTTTATCAAATTTGGATTACTTTTTATCGTTTTATATTAAAATTTGAGTCTTTTACGGCTTGGCGTCTCATCGTCAGAAGTTTCAATAATGGACTAACAGTTTCTAACGAAATATTCATAAGTAACGTTCAGTTGTCATGGTAACTGATTGACTCTCATTGGCTGTACATGACTTAAGCCCATTGTTATAATATTTGAATTTTTATTCAAAATGACTGTATATCTTCTGATTGCTATTATTCTTCTGTCTTCTTATCTAAGTATGAGATATTATCACAACTGTTCGTATTTTCTTTCAAAGATCATTTTGACATCCCACAAGCTGCGTTTGCTTATGTATTAATATTTTGACAGTTATGTTGATATTATCTAATTACATTTCTTTCTTATTTTAAGTCCTTAATTTAACATTTATCTCTTAATATGATTCACTAATTATCATTGACTAGTTACTTGCCTTGGATTTGCTAATATCCTTGTTAATTTTTTACAATTTGTAGTTTTTGGTTTTCTACAGTTAGGCATTTCATAGGCCTAGTTAGTAATTGGCTATATTTTCTTATTTTATACAAATTAAATATTATTTTACCCTTATACATGTTTTGTTTTGTGTTACAAATGATTTGTTTATTTGTTGTATTGTTTTGGGTCTGTTTTATAATAATTGTATGTTTTCATTGGTTTCCATATTATGGTTTGTCTATTATTTTCTAACTGCTTTTCCAGTATTATTAGATTTATATGAATTTACCTTTTTTCTTATTTATATTGCCATTGTTTATAATTTGTCTATTATTTACTATTCTCTATGAAATATAACATAACATTTAGGCTTATGGTCTGTATAATTCTTTCAGCCATATTCCTATTCATAAACTTAATCAAACAATTCTTTAACAGTTATTATGCTACTCTTGTTTACATTTGGTTTATTCTTACTTATTTTTTTGTGATAAACATCATCACACCATTTACTTTATCTAACTAACTATCCCTTAGAATATAGGATGTTTATTGATTTTGCATTTATATTCTTTACTATATTTTTTCTTATATAAACTTTACTCTCTAACCATGGTAACACTAACTTTTGACTTTCCATGGGATTCCTTTCCTGAATACTATCGTATTCCTCATCTACAATTAATCTTAATCCTAATAATAACAATATCCTTATTTACTATCACTTTTCACCATTACCCTTTAGTGTTTATCACTAGTTTTTAGGCGTCTATACCTATCAATAGGGTTTCTATTTATTTTGAGGGTTTTACTCTGACACTTTGCACTTTTTATATTATTTAAGTGTTATTAGTGGGTATTCCCTAACATTAAATTCTCTTTCTCACTTACTCATGTTCACTATCTAACTATCTCTCTCTCACTTTACAATGGTTAGTTATACTGTTCACAAGTTCATGTCATTATAGAGTTATTTATAACATTTACTCTCTATTTACTCGGTTAGTGTACTTTAGTTTCTCACTACTTTATTGGACTTTAACAATTATCATTTACATTGATTAATTAGTCGATACTAATAATTATCATTTACATTTATTATTTATTGGTTTCTTTTTCATTACTTTATTTGAGTGTAACATTTCTCCTTTTCTGTTCTATATTATTCGTTTGTGTCTTTTCCTTTCTTCTCATTTTATTTCATTCATACTTTGTTAGTTTCCTTTTCATTTACCTTCTTATTTGGTTTCATTTTATTTCATTTTATTGAGTCTATCACTTGGGTTGGGTCACTGTCGTTTGTCTGTCTTAGTCATTTTATTTTCATTAGTTATTTAAACATTTAATATAGTTGATTCATCGTTTTTTCCCTGGTACAAAAAGGGTGGCTTTTTGTATTGTAACATAATGCCTCTCCTTCAAAATTGATCATTTTGGTAAAACACTAGCATAGTTTTTTATGAAATTATCAGTTATATATAATTTTTTGTTTTTCTTCTTGTTTATTTCTTTTTTCTTTGTTCTCTTCTTACTTGTTCCACTCCATTTTATTTAGATCCGTTTTTACTTATTTCCATTAGTGCGTTCTCCCTGTTATATAATTTTTTCCCTAACTTTTAGTAGCTGGTTTCTTCCATTACTAACTTTTTTTCTGAGACCAGAGGAACATCATCTCTGCTCAGTTAATTGATTGCTGGACCTATTCTCAGTCAATCTTAAATATACCTTTTTGTCATCTTGTGACTTTCATTAATAATAATATTTTGGGGATTGTCCACTTCATGGTTTTTTTAGATCACTTTAACCTTTTACTTATTCTTCCTTCCGCTGTACCTTTGCTATATTCTGTTATCTACTCACACAGTTGATTGTTTTTATTTATTTAGTTGTTAACTTCATTATTTCTAACTTTTAATTAGTTTGTTTTTCTCTTCTTCTTGTGATCATTTTAATGATTTTAGACATCCTTTTTCTTTTCTTCTGCTTGGTTGATTTCCATTATCTTGCTTTAGCCACTTGCTGTATCCTTGCTTTATACATTATTTCTTTTTCTTGTACCAGTTCATTTTTTTTTCTTTTTGAATATTCTATAGTCTTTATAATTTTATGTATTAGTCTTAGCAGTTCTTGCTTGGTTTTATTTTTATTTATTTGAATTGGTCTCCTTTCTAATTCTCTTGTATTATTAATTCTTGTTTTCACTTTGTTTGTTTATTTTATTTTGTCTCATATATTATCTAAATATTATTGTAAGTTTGTTGTTCTTACTATTTAGGAATTGTTGTAACTTATTCCTTTATTTTATATTTTATACCTCATATGTTATCTAAATATTATTGTAAGTTGATCTTACATCTTTTTTGAATTTTGTAATTCTTTCTCTTTTCTTTTCCATTGGTTTGCATGGTCAGTAATTCGAAAATCAGTCCCTTTTCTCTGTGTTTATCTTCACTTAGTTTACCCATGGTCCATCATTTCCTCTGCACTTGTCGTCCGTATCGCTCTGGTGTGTAGAACTATTTCCGTCCTTGTGAAATAGGTCTCTTCTATCTTGTACCACAATTCTTCTAATACCATGTGTTCATTAGTATTCATGCCTACTTCAATCACTTGATTATGTTGTTTCTTAATCAACGAAGTTAATTGTACCTCCCTCATTAATGTTATCACTGAGTTTTTATTTTGCATTTCTATTTCTGCAGTATTCAAGTGTTTTAGAGATCTTCTTAATTGGTTACACACTGTTTTGTAGTGAGTCCTTTCTATTTTGAGTATTTTCCATTTAAATATAGAGTTGTTGAAGTTATTATTCACTGGTTTGTTGTGAATCCCTTCTATAATTTCTTTTAAAGTCTTTTGCAATCTTTATATTTCATTAATTTGCTTTGGTCGGTCATTGGTAAATTAAACACATTAATTAGTCCATGCTTCATCATCTCCAATTCTTCTCGTGTTTTTATTAGCTTCTTTTTATTTATTTTTCCTATATCTTTTGTTTTCTTAATCTTCTTAATTATTTGGTTCTTCTTTACTCCTCTACGGTTGGTGTCTATGTGCTTAATTTTCTTTTTGTTTTTGTTATCTTTATTCTCAGGTAACAATACACTTTTGTCTTCTTTATTCTCTATTTCCTCCTCCTTCTCTTTTATTTTCTGAGTTACCGGTTCCTTGTTCTTATTCCATGTTTCTTGGATACCTTCAGAAGTGCTGTCTAGTGTTTCATTCAATTGTGTGAAACCACTATCTAATGTTTCATTAAGTTGATCTGCTTGGTAATTTGTTTCTTCCCATTTCTTGTTCATCCCCGTTTTCGTCTGCTTGACTTCTTCACGATACCCTATTAGTATGTATCTTAATTCTTCTCTATTCTTCTCACTGTCTTCTTTCAATTGTCGTTGGAGTGTTTCATTATTATAGTCAATTTTCTTATTCAATTTTTCATTGGCTTCTCTCATTTGTTTCTTTAATTCTTCACGATTTTTCTCGTTATCCTCTTTCATTTCCTCTTTATTCCTATCCAATTTTTCATTTATTTTCTCCTTCAAGGATTCTATATTTTTATTTAATTCTTCTTTATCTTCCTTTCTTTGTTCCTGGATTCTGTTATTTCCTTCCATAAGAATCCTCAACATCTCCTGCATGATCAGGTCCTCTTTCTGAGTGGGTTTACTTGGTTGGTCCCCGACTATTCCTTCTACTTACGGTTCTGGTTGTGGTGGGTTTTCTGGTTGGTCCTCTTGGGCATCCTCTTCGATCATTTCTTCGATCATTTCCATTTCTTCTTCATCGGTATCCTCAGTCCTCTTCTTAGATTTTCCCCTTGTTGTCATGGAATGTTTCATACTTTTTCGTAACCGCCGCTAGTCTTCTATTCTAGCCACACTAGTTGGTCGCCAATTTGTAACGTTTATGATGACGTCCGCCTTGTTTAAGCCCCGCGATGGAAGCCAATTTGTAACGAGACGAGTGTTATCTCTTTTAAGCCCCACGTTGTGGACGTCAATTTGTAACGAGATATTCTTGTCGTGTCTTTAAATTTGTAAAAGCCACACATTTGTGCGTCAATTTGTAACGAGATATTCTGTGCGTGTATTAAGCCACACGTTGCGGACGTCAATTTGTAACGAGACGATCTTTACGTTCCTTAAAAGTGTAAGTTTGGTGTGTTCACCTCACACTGGGTGGTCGTTACTTTATGTTTACGCTGACGATGTCCGTAGCGATCTCTCAAATTATCCAGTATACGGAGGTGGGAACCTTACCTGTTCTTTAGTATGTGTGCATAAATCCCGGGATGGCGCCAAATTGTTTTAACTGAAAACAATTAAAATAAAAAATAGGACGACTGAGCGTTCGTGGCTATGACGGTATGGTGAATTCAATTACTCCCGCCTGTATGGGTTTATAAATCTTGCTGATAGTTCGCCGAGTTTCCGACGTGAGCCCTTACCGTCGCCTTTGCTCTTTGCTAAATAATACACAAATCATATAATGCATTTTCCTATGAAATAAAGAACAGTGGTTACAACTCTGTACTAGTTTATTAAATTGTGATTAGTAATTATTCAGTAATATACAAAAATTATATTTTGTTATTAAACAAATTTGCACCGGCAATTATTATAAGACAAATTTCTCAAGGTTCGGCGAAGCGATTCTGAACGAATTATTTAGTCAGACATAGCGTCTGCTTGGTGGTTTACTATTAATTTCGTTCAGATTCTGGATTCTTGTGATTACGAAAAAATATCAATTTGATTACAATAAATACACTACCTTACATTACTGGTACTTATATATTATAACGAATAATTCCAATTTGTTCCTGAAATGTTATAAAGTGTGTTTCAAAAGTTCGTAATTTTTATACAGGTTATTTTTTCTAGTTCACATAAGTTTAGTGTTTTATTTTTTAATTAATCTTTAAAAGAAATTATATCATCAGTTTATAGTGAGAGTTCAAAGTGTTGTGAGAAACATTAAAAAAGTAATTTAATCCATAAATTCGGGTAACTCAGCAATACTTATCAAATCAGTTGACTTGAGGTGTAATGTCATTCAGTTTAAATGGGTTGGGGTCATCGATAGTCATCAATCTTCCATCATTTTGGGATTTAAGTACGCCTGGCTTCTTTTTCGTATAAGTCGATTGAAATTTATTAATTTAGAATTTATTATTCTGGTATTTGGCCTCAATTGGATGTCCTAGTCCTTCATCATCTTCTTATTTATTTATTTTATCAAATTTGGATTACTTTTTATCGTTTTATATTAAAATTTGAGTCTTTTACGGCTTGGCGTCTCTTCGTCAGAAGTTTCAATAATGGACTAACAGTTTCTAACGGAATATTCATAAGTAACGTTCAGTTGTCATGGTAACTGATTGACTGTACATGACTTAAGCCCATTGTTATAATATTTGAATTTTTATTCAAAATGACTGTATATCTTCTGATTGCTATTATTCTTCTGTCTTCTTATCTAAGTATGAGATATTATCACAACTGTTCGTATTTTCTTTCAAAGATCATTTTGACATCCCACAAGCTGGGTTTGCTTATGTATTAATATTTTGACAGTTATGTTGATATTATCTAATTACATTTCTTTCTTATTTTAAGTCCTTAATTTAACATTTATCTCTTAATATGATTCACTAATTATCATTGACTAGTTACTTGCCACGATATTCTATTTGCTAATATCCTTGTTAATTTTTTACAATTTGTAGTTTTTGGTTTTCTACAGTTAGGCATTTCATAGGCCTAGTTAGTAATTGGCTATATTTTCTTATTTTATACAAATTAAATATTATTTTACCCTTATACATGTTTTGTTTTGTGTTACAAATGATTTGTTTATTTGTTGTATTGTTTTGGGTCTGTTTTATAATAATTGTATGTTTTCATTGGTTTCCATATTATGGTTTGTCTATTATTTTCTAACTGCTTTTCCAGTATTATTAGATTTATATGAATTTACCTTTTTTCTTATTTATATTGCCATTGTTTATAATTTGTCTATTATTTACTATTCTCTATGAAATATAACATAACATTTAGGCTTATGGTCTGTATAATTCTTTCAGCCATATTCCTATTCATAAACTTAATCAAACAATTCTTTAACAGTTATTATGCTACTCTTGTTTACATTTGGTTTATTCTTACTTATTTTTTTGTGATAAACATCATCACACCATTTACTTTATCTAACTAACTATCCCTTAGAATATAGGATGTTTATTGATTTTGCATTTATATTCTTTACTATATTTTTTCTTATATAAACTTTACTCTCTAACCATGGTAACACTAACTTTTGACTTTCCATGGGATTCCTTTCCTGAATACTATCGTATTCCTCATCTACAATTAATCTTAATCCTAATAATAACAATATCCTTATTTACTATCACTTTTCACCATTACCCTTTAGTGTTTATCACTAGTTTTTAGGCGTCTATACCTATCAATAGGGTTTCTATTTATTTTGAGGGTTTTACTCTGACACTTTGCACTTTTTATATTATTTAAGTGTTATTAGTGGGTATTCCCTAACATTAAATTCTCTTTCTCACTTACTCATGTTCACTATCTAACTATCTCTCTCTCACTTTACAATGGTTAGTTATACTGTTCACAAGTTCATGTCATTATAGAGTTATTTATAACATTTACTCTCTATTTACTCGGTTAGTGTACTTTAGTTTCTCACTACTTTATTGGACTTTAACAATTATCATTTACATTGATTAATTAGTCGATACTAATAATTATCATTTACATTTATTATTTATTGGTTTCTTTTTCATTACTTTATTTGAGTGTAACATTTCTCCTTTTCTGTTCTATATTATTCGTTTGTGTCTTTTCCTTTCTTCTCATTTTATTTCATTCATACTTTGTTAGTTTCCTTTTCATTTACCTTCTTATTTGGTTTCATTTTATTTCATTTTATTGAGTCTATCACTTGGGTTGGGTCACTGTCGTTTGTCTGTCTTAGTCATTTTATTTTCATTAGTTATTTAAACATTTAATATAGTTGATTCATCGTTTTTTCCCTGGTATTGGGGTGGCTTTTTGTATTGTAACATAATGCCTCTCCTTCAAAATTGATCATTTTGGTAAAACACTAGCATAGTTTTTTATGAAATTATCAGTTATATATAATTTTTTGTTTTTCTTCTTGTTTATTTCTTTTTTCTTTGTTCTCTTCTTACTTGTTCCACTCCATTTTATTTAGATCCGTTTTTACTTATTTCCATTAGTGCGTTCTCCCTGTTATATAATTTTTTCCCTAACTTTTAGTAGCTGGTTTCTTCCATTACTAACTTTTTTTCTGAGACCAGAGGAACATCATCTCTGCTCAGTTAATTGATTGCTGGACCTATTCTCAGTCAATCTTAAATATACCTTTTTGTCATCTTGTGACTTTCATTAATAATAATATTTTGGGGATTGTCCACTTCATGGTTTTTTTAGATCACTTTAACCTTTTACTCATTCTTCCTTCCGCTGTACCTTTGCTATATTCTGTTATCTACTCACACAGTTGATTGTTTTTATTTATTTAGTTGTTAACTTCATTATTTCTAACTTTTAATTAGTTTGTTTTTCTCTTCTTCTTGTGATCATTTTAATGATTTTAGACATCCTTTTTCTTTTCTTCTGCTTGGTTGATTTCCATTATCTTGCTTTAGCCACTTGCTGTATCCTTGCTTTATACATTATTTCTTTTTCTTGTACCAGTTCATTTTTTTTTCTTTTTGAATATTCTATAGTCTTTATAATTTTATGTATTAGTCTTAGCAGTTCTTGCTTGGTTTTATTTTTATTTATTTGAATTGGTCTCCTTTCTAATTCTCTTGTATTATTAATTCTTGTTTTCACTTTGTTTGTTTATTTTATTTTGTCTCATATATTATCTAAATATTATTGTAAGTTTGTTGTTCTTACTATTTAGGAATTGTTGTAACTTATTCCTTTATTTTATATTTTATACCTCATATGTTATCTAAATATTATTGTAAGTTGATCTTACATCTTTTTTGAATTTTGTAATTCTTTCTCTTTTCTTTTCCATTGGTTTGCATGGTCAGTAATTCGAAAATCAGTCCCTTTTCTCTGTGTTTATCTTCACTTAGTTTACCCATGGTCCATCATTTCCTCTGCACTTGTCGTCCGTATCGCTCTGGTGTGTAGAACTATTTCCGTCCTTGTGAAATAGGTCTCTTCTATCTTGTACCACAATTCTTCTAATACCATGTGTTCATTAGTATTCATGCCTACTTCAATCACTTCATTATGTTGTTTCTTAATCAACGAAGTTAATTGTACCTCCCTCATTAATGTTATCACTGAGTTTTTATTTTGCATTTCTATTTCTGCAGTATTCAAGTGTTTTAGAGATCTTCTTAATCGGTTACACACTGTTTTGTAGTGAGTCCTTTCTATTTTGAGTATTTTCCATTTAAATATAGAGTTGTTGAAGTTATTATTCACTGGTTTGTTGTGAATCCCTTCTATAATTTCTTTTAAAGTCTTTTGCAATCTTTATATTTCATTAATTTGCTTTGGTCGGTCATTGGTAAATTAAACACATTAATTAGTCCATGCTTCATCATCTCCAATTCTTCTCGTGTTTTTATTAGCTTCTTTTTATTTATTTTTCCTATATCTTTTGTTTTCTTAATCTTCTTAATTATTTGGTTCTTCTTTACTCCTCTACGGTTGGTGTCTATGTGCTTAATTTTCTTTTTGTTTTTGTTATCTTTATTCTCAGGTAACAATACACTTTTGTCTTCTTTATTCTCTATTTCCTCTTCCTTCTCTTTTATTTTCTGAGTTACCGGTTCCTTGTTCTTATTCCATGTTTCTTGGATACCTTCAGAAGTGCTGTCTAGTGTTTCATTCAATTGTGTGAAACCACTATCTAAAGTTTCATTAAGTTGATCTGCTTGGTAATTTGTTTCTTCCCATTTCTTGTTCATCCCCGTTTTCGTCTGCTTGACTTCTTCACGATACCCTATTAGTATGTATCTTAATTCTTCTCTATTCTTCTCACTGTCTTCTTTCAATTGTCGTTGGAGTGTTTCATTATTATAGTCAATTTTCTTATTCAATTTTTCATTGGCTTCTCTCATTTGTTTCTTTAATTCTTCACGATTTTTCTCGTTATCCTCTTTCATTTCCTCTTTATTCCTATCCAATTTTTCATTTATTTTCTCCTTCAAGGATTCTATATTTTTATTTAATTCTTCTTTATCTTCCTTTCTTTGTTCCTGGATTCTGTTATTTCCTTCCATAAGAATCCTCAACATCTCCTGCATGATCAGGTCCTCTTTCTGAGTGGGTTTACTTGGTTGGTCCCCGACTATTCCTTCTACTTACGGTTCTGGTTGTGGTGGGTTTTCTGGTTGGTCCTCTTGGGCATCCTCTTCGATCATTTCTTCGATCATTTCCATTTCTTCTTCATCGGTATCCTCAGTCCTCTTCTTAGATTTTCCCCTTGTTGTCATGGAATGTTTCATACTTTTTCGTAACCGCCGCTAGTCTTCTATTCTAGCCACACTAGTTGGTCGCCAATTTGTAACGTTTATGATGACGTCCGCCTTGTTTAAGCCCCGCGATGGAAGCCAATTTGTAACGAGACGAGTGTTATCTCTTTTAAGCCCCACGTTGTGGACGTCAATTTGTAACGAGATATTCTTGTCGTGTCTTTAAATTTGTAAAAGCCACACATTTGTGCGTCAATTTGTAACGAGATATTCTGTGCGTGTATTAAGCCACACGTTGCGGACGTCAATTTGTAACGAGACGATCTTTACGTTCCTTAAAAGTGTAAGTTTGGTGTGTTCACCTCACACTGGGTGGTCGTTACTTTATGTTTACGCTGACGATGTCCGTAGCGATCTCTCAAATTATCCAGTATACGGAGGTGGGAACCTTACCTGTTCTTTAGTATGTGTGCATAAATCCCGGGATGGCGCCAAATTGTTTTAACTGAAAACAATTAAAATATAAAATAGGACGACTGAGCGTTCGTGGCTATGACGGTATGGTGAATTCAATTACTCCCGCCTGTATGGGTTTATAAATCTTGCTGATAGTTCGCCGAGTTTCCGACGTGAGCCCTTACCGTCGCCTTTGCTCTTTGCTAAATAATACACAAATCATATAATGCATTTTCCTATGAAATAAAGAACAGTGGTTACAACTCTGTACTAGTTTATTAAATTGTGATTAGTAATTATTCAGTAATATACAAAAATTATATTTTGTTATTAAACAAATTTGCACCGGCAATTATTATAAGACAAATTTCTCAAGGTTCGGCGAAGCGATTCTGAACGAATTATTTAGTCAGACATAGCGTCTGCTTGGTGGTTTACTATTAATTTCGTTCAGATTCTGGATTCTTGTGATTACGAAAAAATATCAATTTGATTACAATAAATACACTACCTTACATTACTGGTACTTATATATTATAACGAATAATTCCAATTTGTTCCTGAAATGTTATAAAGTGTGTTTCAAAAGTTCGTAATTTTTATACAGGTTATTTTTTCTAGTTCACATAAGTTTAGTGTTTTATTTTTTAATTAATCTTTAAAAGAAATTATATCATCAGTTTATAGTGAGAGTTCAAAGTGTTGTGAGAAACATTAAAAAAGTAATTTAATCCATAAATTCGGGTAACTCAGCAATACTTATCAAATCAGTTGACTTGAGGTGTAATGTCATTCAGTTTAAATGGGTTGGGGTCATCGATAGTCATCAATCTTCCATCATTTTGGGATTTAAGTACGCCTGGCTTCTTTTTCGTATAAGTCGATTGAAATTTATTAATTTAGAATTTATTATTCTGGTATTTGGCCTCAATTGGATGTCCTAGTCCTTCATCATCTTCTTATTTATTTATTTTATCAAATTTGGATTACTTTTTATCGTTTTATATTAAAATTTGAGTCTTTTACGGCTTGGCGTCTCTTCGTCAGAAGTTTCAATAATGGACTAACAGTTTCTAACGGAATATTCATAAGTAACGTTCAGTTGTCATGGTAACTGATTGACTCTCATTGGCTGTACATGACTTAAGCCCATTGTTATAATATTTGAATTTTTATTCAAAATGACTGTATATCTTCTGATTGCTATTATTCTTCTGTCTTCTTATCTAAGTATGAGATATTATCACAACTGTTCGTATTTTCTTTCAAAGATCATTTTGACATCCCACAAGCTGGGTTTGCTTATGTATTAATATTTTGACAGTTATGTTGATATTATCTAATTACATTTCTTTCTTATTTTAAGTCCTTAATTTAACATTTATCTCTTAATATGATTCACTAATTATCATTGACTAGTTACTTGCCTTGGATTTGCTAATATCCTTGTTAATTTTTTACAATTTGTAGTTTTTGGTTTTCTACAGTTAGGCATTTCATAGGCCTAGTTAGTAATTGGCTATATTTTCTTATTTTATACAAATTAAATATTATTTTACCCTTATACATGTTTTGTTTTGTGTTACAAATGATTTGTTTATTTGTTGTATTGTTTTGGGTCTGTTTTATAATAATTGTATGTTTTCATTGGTTTCCATATTATGGTTTGTCTATTATTTTCTAACTGCTTTTCCAGTATTATTAGATTTATATGAATTTACCTTTTTTCTTATTTATATTGCCATTGTTTATAATTTGTCTATTATTTACTATTCTCTATGAAATATAACATAACATTTAGGCTTATGGTCTGTATAATTCTTTCAGCCATATTCCTATTCATAAACTTAATCAAACAATTCTTTAACAGTTATTATGCTACTCTTGTTTACATTTGGTTTATTCTTACTTATTTTTTTGTGATAAACATCATCACACCATTTACTTTATCTAACTAACTATCCCTTAGAATATAGGATGTTTATTGATTTTGCATTTATATTCTTTACTATATTTTTTCTTATATAAACTTTACTCTCTAACCATGGTAACACTAACTTTTGACTTTCCATGGGATTCCTTTCCTGAATACTATCGTATTCCTCATCTACAATTAATCTTAATCCTAATAATAACAATATCCTTATTTACTATCACTTTTCACCATTACCCTTTAGTGTTTATCACTAGTTTTTAGGCGTCTATACCTATCAATAGGGTTTCTATTTATTTTGAGGGTTTTACTCTGACACTTTGCACTTTTTATATTATTTAAGTGTTATTAGTGGGTATTCCCTAACATTAAATTCTCTTTCTCACTTACTCATGTTCACTATCTAACTATCTCTCTCTCACTTTACAATGGTTAGTTATACTGTTCACAAGTTCATGTCATTATAGAGTTATTTATAACATTTACTCTCTATTTACTCGGTTAGTGTACTTTAGTTTCTCACTACTTTATTGGACTTTAACAATTATCATTTACATTGATTAATTAGTCGATACTAATAATTATCATTTACATTTATTATTTATTGGTTTCTTTTTCATTACTTTATTTGAGTGTAACATTTCTCCTTTTCTGTTCTATATTATTCGTTTGTGTCTTTTCCTTTCTTCTCATTTTATTTCATTCATACTTTGTTAGTTTCCTTTTCATTTACCTTCTTATTTGGTTTCATTTTATTTCATTTTATTGAGTCTATCACTTGGGTTGGGTCACTGTCGTTTGTCTGTCTTAGTCATTTTATTTTCATTAGTTATTTAAACATTTAATATAGTTGATTCATCGTTTTTTCCCTGGTACAAAAAGGGTGGCTTTTTGTATTGTAACATAATGCCTCTCCTTCAAAATTGATCATTTTGGTAAAACACTAGCATAGTTTTTTATGAAATTATCAGTTATATATAATTTTTTGTTTTTCTTCTTGTTTATTTCTTTTTTCTTTGTTCTCTTCTTACTTGTTCCACTCCATTTTATTTAGATCCGTTTTTACTTATTTCCATTAGTGCGTTCTCCCTGTTATATAATTTTTTCCCTAACTTTTAGTAGCTGGTTTCTTCCATTACTAACTTTTTTTCTGAGACCAGAGGAACATCATCTCTGCTCAGTTAATTGATTGCTGGACCTATTCTCAGTCAATCTTAAATATACCTTTTTGTCATCTTGTGACTTTCATTAATAATAATATTTTGGGGATTGTCCACTTCATGGTTTTTTTAGATCACTTTAACCTTTTACTCATTCTTCCTTCCGCTGTACCTTTGCTATATTCTGTTATCTACTCACACAGTTGATTGTTTTTATTTATTTAGTTGTTAACTTCATTATTTCTAACTTTTAATTAGTTTGTTTTTCTCTTCTTCTTGTGATCATTTTAATGATTTTAGACATCCTTTTTCTTTTCTTCTGCTTGGTTGATTTCCATTATCTTGCTTTAGCCACTTGCTGTATCCTTGCTTTATACATTATTTCTTTTTCTTGTACCAGTTCATTTTTTTTTCTTTTTGAATATTCTATAGTCTTTATAATTTTATGTATTAGTCTTAGCAGTTCTTGCTTGGTTTTATTTTTATTTATTTGAATTGGTCTCCTTTCTAATTCTCTTGTATTATTAATTCTTGTTTTCACTTTGTTTGTTTATTTTATTTTGTCTCATATATTATCTAAATATTATTGTAAGTTTGTTGTTCTTACTATTTAGGAATTGTTGTAACTTATTCCTTTATTTTATATTTTATACCTCATATGTTATCTAAATATTATTGTAAGTTGATCTTACATCTTTTTTGAATTTTGTAATTCTTTCTCTTTTCTTTTCCATTGGTTTGCATGGTCAGTAATTCGAAAATCAGTCCCTTTTCTCTGTGTTTATCTTCACTTAGTTTACCCATGGTCCATCATTTCCTCTGCACTTGTCGTCCGTATCGCTCTGGTGTGTAGAACTATTTCCGTCCTTGTGAAATAGGTCTCTTCTATCTTGTACCACAATTCTTCTAATACCATGTGTTCATTAGTATTCATGCCTACTTCAATCACTTGATTATGTTGTTTCTTAATCAACGAAGTTAATTGTACCTCCCTCATTAATGTTATCACTGAGTTTTTATTTTGCATTTCTATTTCTGCAGTATTCAAGTGTTTTAGAGATCTTCTTAATTGGTTACACACTGTTTTGTAGTGAGTCCTTTCTATTTTGAGTATTTTCCATTTAAATATAGAGTTGTTGAAGTTATTATTCACTGGTTTGTTGTGAATCCCTTCTATAATTTCTTTTAAAGTCTTTTGCAATCTTTATATTTCATTAATTTGCTTTGGTCGGTCATTGGTAAATTAAACACATTAATTAGTCCATGCTTCATCATCTCCAATTCTTCTCGTGTTTTTATTAGCTTCTTTTTATTTATTTTTCCTATATCTTTTGTTTTCTTAATCTTCTTAATTATTTGGTTCTTCTTTACTCCTCTACGGTTGGTGTCTATGTGCTTAATTTTCTTTTTGTTTTTGTTATCTTTATTCTCAGGTAACAATACACTTTTGTCTTCTTTATTCTGTATTTCCTCCTCCTTCTCTTTTATTTTCTGAGTTACCGGTTCCTTGTTCTTATTCCATGTTTCTTGGATACCTTCAGAAGTGCTGTCTAGTGTTTCATTCAATTGTGTGAAACCACTATCTAATGTTTCATTAAGTTGATCTGCTTGGTAATTTGTTTCTTCCCATTTCTTGTTCATCCCCGTTTTCGTCTGCTTGACTTCTTCACGATACCCTATTAGTATGTATCTTAATTCTTCTCTATTCTTCTCACTGTCTTCTTTCAATTGTCGTTGGAGTGTTTCATTATTATAGTCAATTTTCTTATTCAATTTTTCATTGGCTTCTCTCATTTGTTTCTTTAATTCTTCACGATTTTTCTCGTTATCCTCTTTCATTTCCTCTTTATTCCTATCCAATTTTTCATTTATTTTCTCCTTCAAGGATTCTATATTTTTATTTAATTCTTCTTTATCTTCCTTTCTTTGTTCCTGGATTCTGTTATTTCCTTCCATAAGAATCCTCAACATCTCCTGCATGATCAGGTCCTCTTTCTGAGTGGGTTTACTTGGTTGGTCCCCGACTATTCCTTCTACTTACGGTTCTGGTTGTGGTGGGTTTTCTGGTTGGTCCTCTTGGGCATCCTCTTCGATCATTTCTTCGATCATTTCCATTTCTTCTTCATCGGTATCCTCAGTCCTCTTCTTAGATTTTCCTCTTCTTGTCATGGAATGTTTCATACTTTTTCGTAACCGCCGCTAGTCTTCTATTCTAGCCACACTAGTTGGTCGCCAATTTGTAACGTTTATGATGACGTCCGCCTTGTTTAAGCCCCACGATGGAAGCCAATTTGTAACGAGACGAGTGTTATCTCTTTTAAGCCCCACGTTGTGGACGTCAATTTGTAACGAGATATTCTTGTCGTGTCTTTAAATTTGTAAAAGCCACACATTTGTGCGTCAATTTGTAACGAGATATTCTGTGCGTGTATTAAGCCACACGTTGCGGACGTCAATTTGTAACGAGACGATCTTTACGTTCCTTAAAAGTGTAAGTTTGGTGTGTTCACCTCACACTGGGTGTTCGTTACTTTATGTTTACGCTGACGATGTCCGTAGCGATCTCTCAAATTATCCAGTATACGGAGGTGGGAACCTTACCTGTTCTTTAGTATGTGTGCATAAATCCCGGGATGGCGCCAAATTGTTTTAACTGAAAACAATTAAAATAAAAAATAGGACGACTGAGCGTTCGTGGCTATGACGGTATGGTGAATTCAATTACTCCCGCCTGTATGGGTTTATAAATCTTGCTGATAGTTCGCCGAGTTTCCGACGTGAGCGCTTACCGTCGCCTTTGCTCTTTGCTAAATAATACACAAATCATATAATGCATTTTCCTATGAAATAAAGAACAGTGGTTACAACTCTGTACTAGTTTATTAAATTGTGATTAGTAATTATTCAGTAATATACAAAAATTATATTTTGTTATTAAACAAATTTGCACCGGCAATTATTATAAGACAAATTTCTCAAGGTTCGGCGAAGCGATTCTGAACGAATTATTTAGTCAGACATAGCGTCTGCTTGGTGGTTTACTATTAATTTCGTTCAGATTCTGGATTCTTGTGATTACGAAAAAATATCAATTTGATTACAATAAATACACTACCTTACATTACTGGTACTTATATATTATAACGAATAATTCCAATTTGTTCCTGAAATGTTATAAAGTGTGTTTCAAAAGTTCGTAATTTTTATACAGGTTATTTTTTCTAGTTCACATAAGTTTAGTGTTTTATTTTTTAATTAATCTTTAAAAGAAATTATATCATCAGTTTATAGTGAGAGTTCAAAGTGTTGTGAGAAACATTAAAAAAGTAATTTAATCCATAAATTCGGGTAACTCAGCAATACTTATCAAATCAGTTGACTTGAGGTGTAATGTCATTCAGTTTAAATGGGTTGGGGTCATCGATAGTCATCAATCTTCCATCATTTTGGGATTTAAGTACGCCTGGCTTCTTTTTCGTATAAGTCGATTGAAATTTATTAATTTAGAATTTATTATTCTGGTATTTGGCCTCAATTGGATGTCCTAGTCCTTCATCATCTTCTTATTTATTTATTTTATCAAATTTGGATTACTTTTTATCGTTTTATATTAAAATTTGAGTCTTTTACGGCTTGGCGTCTCTTCGTCAGAAGTTTCAATAATGGACTAACAGTTTCTAACGGAATATTCATAAGTAACGTTCAGTTGTCATGGTAACTGATTGACTCTCATTGGCTGTACATGACTTAAGCCCATTGTTATAATATTTGAATTTTTATTCAAAATGACTGTATATCTTCTGATTGCTATTATTCTTCTGTCTTCTTATCTAAGTATGAGATATTATCACAACTGTTCGTATTTTCTTTCAAAGATCATTTTGACATCCCACAAGCTGGGTTTGCTTATGTATTAATATTTTGACAGTTATGTTGATATTATCTAATTACATTTCTTTCTTATTTTAAGTCCTTAATTTAACATTTATCTCTTAATATGATTCACTAATTATCATTGACTAGTTACTTGCCACGATATTCTATTTGCTAATATCCTTGTTAATTTTTTACAATTTGTAGTTTTTGGTTTTCTACAGTTAGGCATTTCATAGGCCTAGTTAGTAATTGGCTATATTTTCTTATTTTATACAAATTAAATATTATTTTACCCTTATACATGTTTTGTTTTGTGTTACAAATGATTTGTTTATTTGTTGTATTGTTTTGGGTCTGTTTTATAATAATTGTATGTTTTCATTGGTTTCCATATTATGGTTTGTCTATTATTTTCTAACTGCTTTTCCAGTATTATTAGATTTATATGAATTTACCTTTTTTCTTATTTATATTGCCATTGTTTATAATTTGTCTATTATTTACTATTCTCTATGAAATATAACATAACATTTAGGCTTATGGTCTGTATAATTCTTTCAGCCATATTCCTATTCATAAACTTAATCAAACAATTCTTTAACAGTTATTATGCTACTCTTGTTTACATTTGGTTTATTCTTACTTATTTTTTTGTGATAAACATCATCACACCATTTACTTTATCTAACTAACTATCCCTTAGAATATAGGATGTTTATTGATTTTGCATTTATATTCTTTACTATATTTTTTCTTATATAAACTTTACTCTCTAACCATGGTAACACTAACTTTTGACTTTCCATGGGATTCCTTTCCTGAATACTATCGTATTCCTCATCTACAATTAATCTTAATCCTAATAATAACAATATCCTTATTTACTATCACTTTTCACCATTACCCTTTAGTGTTTATCACTAGTTTTTAGGCGTCTATACCTATCAATAGGGTTTCTATTTATTTTGAGGGTTTTACTCTGACACTTTGCACTTTTTATATTATTTAAGTGTTATTAGTGGGTATTCCCTAACATTAAATTCTCTTTCTCACTTACTCATGTTCACTATCTAACTATCTCTCTCTCACTTTACAATGGTTAGTTATACTGTTCACAAGTTCATGTCATTATAGAGTTATTTATAACATTTACTCTCTATTTACTCGGTTAGTGTACTTTAGTTTCTCACTACTTTATTGGACTTTAACAATTATCATTTACATTGATTAATTAGTCGATACTAATAATTATCATTTACATTTATTATTTATTGGTTTCTTTTTCATTACTTTATTTGAGTGTAACATTTCTCCTTTTCTGTTCTATATTATTCGTTTGTGTCTTTTCCTTTCTTCTCATTTTATTTCATTCATACTTTGTTAGTTTCCTTTTCATTTACCTTCTTATTTGGTTTCATTTTATTTCATTTTATTGAGTCTATCACTTGGGTTGGGTCACTGTCGTTTGTCTGTCTTAGTCATTTTATTTTCATTAGTTATTTAAACATTTAATATAGTTGATTCATCGTTTTTTCCCTGGTACAAAAAGGGTGGCTTTTTGTATTGTAACATAATGCCTCTCCTTCAAAATTGATCATTTTGGTAAAACACTAGCATAGTTTTTTATGAAATTATCAGTTATATATAATTTTTTGTTTTTCTTCTTGTTTATTTCTTTTTTCTTTGTTCTCTTCTTACTTGTTCCACTCCATTTTATTTAGATCCGTTTTTACTTATTTCCATTAGTGCGTTCTCCCTGTTATATAATTTTTTCCCTAACTTTTAGTAGCTGGTTTCTTCCATTACTAACTTTTTTTCTGAGACCAGAGGAACATCATCTCTGCTCAGTTAATTGATTGCTGGACCTATTCTCAGTCAATCTTAAATATACCTTTTTGTCATCTTGTGACTTTCATTAATAATAATATTTTGGGGATTGTCCACTTCATGGTTTTTTTAGATCACTTTAACCTTTTACTCATTCTTCCTTCCGCTGTACCTTTGCTATATTCTGTTATCTACTCACACAGTTGATTGTTTTTATTTATTTAGTTGTTAACTTCATTATTTCTAACTTTTAATTAGTTTGTTTTTCTCTTCTTCTTGTGATCATTTTAATGATTTTAGACATCCTTTTTCTTTTCTTCTGCTTGGTTGATTTCCATTATCTTGCTTTAGCCACTTGCTGTATCCTTGCTTTATACATTATTTCTTTTTCTTGTACCAGTTCATTTTTTTTTCTTTTTGAATATTCTATAGTCTTTATAATTTTATGTATTAGTCTTAGCAGTTCTTGCTTGGTTTTATTTTTATTTATTTGAATTGGTCTCCTTTCTAATTCTCTTGTATTATTAATTCTTGTTTTCACTTTGTTTGTTTATTTTATTTTGTCTCATATATTATCTAAATATTATTGTAAGTTTGTTGTTCTTACTATTTAGGAATTGTTGTAACTTATTCCTTTATTTTATATTTTATACCTCATATGTTATCTAAATATTATTGTAAGTTGATCTTACATCTTTTTTGAATTTTGTAATTCTTTCTCTTTTCTTTTCCATTGGTTAGCATGGTCAGTAATTCGAAAATCAGTCCCTTTTCTCTGTGTTTATCTTCACTTAGTTTACCCATGGTCCATCATTTCCTCTGCACTTGTCGTCCGTATCGCTCTGGTGTGTAGAACTATTTCCGTCCTTGTGAAATAGGTCTCTTCTATCTTGTACCACAATTCTTCTAATACCATGTGTTCATTAGTATTCATGCCTACTTCAATCACTTCATTATGTTGTTTCTTAATCAACGAAGTTAATTGTACCTCCCTCATTAATGTTATCACTGAGTTTTTATTTTGCATTTCTATTTCTGCAGTATTCAAGTGTTTTAGAGATCTTCTTAATCGGTTACACACTGTTTTGTAGTGAGTCCTTTCTATTTTGAGTATTTTCCATTTAAATATAGAGTTGTTGAAGTTATTATTCACTGGTTTGTTGTGAATCCCTTCTATAATTTCTTTTAAAGTCTTTTGCAATCTTTATATTTCATTAATTTGCTTTGGTCGGTCATTGGTAAATTAAACACATTAATTAGTCCATGCTTCATCATCTCCAATTCTTCTCGTGTTTTTATTAGCTTCTTTTTATTTATTTTTCCTATATCTTTTGTTTTCTTAATCTTCTTAATTATTTGGTTCTTCTTTACTCCTCTACGGTTGGTGTCTATGTGCTTAATTTTCTTTTTGTTTTTGTTATCTTTATTCTCAGGTAACAATACACTTTTGTCTTCTTTATTCTCTATTTCCTCTTCCTTCTCTTTTATTTTCTGAGTTACCGGTTCCTTGTTCTTATTCCATGTTTCTTGGATACCTTCAGAAGTGCTGTCTAGTGTTTCATTCAATTGTGTGAAACCACTATCTAAAGTTTCATTAAGTTGATCTGCTTGGTAATTTGTTTCTTCCCATTTCTTGTTCATCCCCGTTTTCGTCTGCTTGACTTCTTCACGATACCCTATTAGTATGTATCTTAATTCTTCTCTATTCTTCTCACTGTCTTCTTTCAATTGTCGTTGGAGTGTTTCATTATTATAGTCAATTTTCTTATTCAATTTTTCATTGGCTTCTCTCATTTGTTTCTTTAATTCTTCACGATTTTTCTCGTTATCCTCTTTCATTTCCTCTTTATTCCTATCCAATTTTTCATTTATTTTCTCCTTCAAGGATTCTATATTTTTATTTAATTCTTCTTTATCTTCCTTTCTTTGTTCCTGGATTCTGTTATTTCCTTCCATAAGAATCCTCAACATCTCCTGCATGATCAGGTCCTCTTTCTGAGTGGGTTTACTTGGTTGGTCCCCGACTATTCCTTCTACTTACGGTTCTGGTTGTGGTGGGTTTTCTGGTTGGTCCTCTTGGGCATCCTCTTCGATCATTTCTTCGATCATTTCCATTTCTTCTTCATCGGTATCCTCAGTCCTCTTCTTAGATTTTCCCCTTGTTGTCATGGAATGTTTCATACTTTTTTGTAACCGCCGCTAGTCTTCTATTCTAGCCACACTAGTTGGTCGCCAATTTGTAACGTTTATGATGACGTCCGCCTTGTTTAAGCCCCACGATGGAAGCCAATTTGTAACGAGACGAGTGTTATCTCTTTTAAGCCCCACGTTGTGGACGTCAATTTGTAACGAGATATTCTTGTCGTGTCTTTAAATTTGTAAAAGCCACACATTTGTGCGTCAATTTGTAACGAGATATTCTGTACGTGTATTAAGCCACACGTTGCGGACGTCAATTTGTAACGAAACGATCTTTACGTTCCTTAAAAGTTAAGTTTGGTGTGTTCACCTCACACTGGGTGGTCGTTACTTTATGTTTACGCTGACGATGTCCGTAGCGATCTCTCAAATTATCCAGTATACGGAGGTGGGAACCTTACCTGTTCTTTAGTATGTGTGCATAAATCCCGGGATGGCGCCAAATTGTTTTAACTGAAAACAATTAAAATAAAAAATAGGACGACTGAGCGTTCGTGGCTATGACGGTATGGTGAATTCAATTACTCCCGCCTGTATGGGTTTATAAATCTTGCTGATAGTTCGCCGAGTTTCCGACGTAAGCGCTTACCGTCGCCTTTGCTCTTTGCTAAATAATACACAAATCATATAATGCATTTTCCTATGAAATAAAGAACAGTGGTTACAACTCTGTACTAGTTTATTAAATTGTGATTAGTAATTATTCAGTAATATACAAAAATTATATTTTGTTATTAAACAAATTTGCACCGGCAATTATTATAAGACAAATTTCTCAAGGTTCGGCGAAGCGATTCTGAACGAATTATTTAGTCAGACATAGCGTCTGCTTGGTGGTTTACTATTAATTTCGTTCAGATTCTGGATTCTTGTGATTACGAAAAAATATCAATTTGATTACAATAAATACACTACCTTACATTACTGGTACTTATATATTATAACGAATAATTCCAATTTGTTCCTGAAATGTTATAAAGTGTGTTTCAAAAGTTCGTAATTTTTATACAGGTTATTTTTTCTAGTTCACATAAGTTTAGTGTTTTATTTTTTAATTAATCTTTAAAAGAAATTATATCATCAGTTTATAGTGAGAGTTCAAAGTGTTGTGAGAAACATTAAAAAAGTAATTTAATCCATAAATTCGGGTAACTCAGCAATACTTATCAAATCAGTTGACTTGAGGTGTAATGTCATTCAGTTTAAATGGGTTGGGGTCATCGATAGTCATCAATCTTCCATCATTTTGGGATTTAAGTACGCCTGGCTTCTTTTTCGTATAAGTCGATTGAAATTTATTAATTTAGAATTTATTATTCTGGTATTTGGTCTCAATTGGACGTCCTAGTCCTTCATCATCTTCTTATTTATTCATTTTATCAAATTTGGATTACTTTTTATCGTTTTATATTAAAATTTGAGTCATTTACGGCTTGGCGTCTCTTCGTCAGAAGTTTCAATAATGGACTAACAGTTTCTAACGGAATATTCATAAGTAACGTTCAGTTGTCATGGTAACTGATTGACTCTCATTGGCTGTACATGACTTAAGCCCATTGTTATAATATTTGAATTTTTATTCAAAATGACTGTATATCTTCTGATTGCTATTATTCTTCTGTCTTCTTATCCAAGTATGAGATATTATCACAACTGTTCGTATTTTCTTTCAAAGATCATTTTGACATCCCACAAGCTGGGTTTGCTTATGTATTAATATTTTGACAGTTATGTTGATATTATCTAATTACATTTCTTTCTTATTTTAAGTCCTTAATTTAACATTTATCTCTTAATATGATTCACTAATTATCATTGACTAGTTACTTGCCTTGGATTTGCTAATATCCTTGTTAATTTTTTACAATTTGTAGTTTTTGGTTTTCTACAGTTAGGCATTTCATAGGCCTAGTTAGTAATTGGCTATATTTTCTTATTTTATACAAATTAAATATTATTTTACCCTTATACATGTTTTGTTTTGTGTTACAAATGATTTGTTTATTTGTTGTATTGTTTTGGGTCTGTTTTATAATAATTGTATGTTTTCATTGGTTTCCATATTATGGTTTGTCTATTATTTTCTAACTGCTTTTCCAGTATTATTAGATTTATATGAATTTACCTTTTTTCTTATTTATATTGCCATTGTTTATAATTTGTCTATTATTTACTATTCTCTATAAAATATAACATAACATTTAGGCTTATGGTCTGTATAATTCTTTCAGCCATATTCCTATTCATAAACTTAATCAAACAATTCTTTAACAGTTATTATGCTACTCTTGTTTACATTTGGTTTATTCTTACTTATTTTTTTGTGATAAACATCATCACACCATTTACTTTATCTAACTAACTATCCCTTAGAATATAGGATGTTTATTGATTTTGCATTTATATTCTTTACTATATTTTTTCTTATATAAACTTTACTCTCTAACCATGGTAACACTAACTTTTGACTTTCCATGGGATTCCTTTCCTGAATACTATCGTATTCCTCATCTACAATTAATCTTAATCCTAATAATAACAATATCCTTATTTACTATCACTTTTCACCATTACCCTTTAGTGTTTATCACTAGTTTTTAGGCGTCTATACCTATCAATAGGGTTTCTATTTATTTTGAGGGTTTTACTCTGACACTTTGCACTTTTTATATTATTTAAGTGTTATTAGTGGGTATTCCCTAACATTAAATTCTCTTTCTCACTTACTCATGTTCACTATCTAACTATCTCTCTCTCACTTTACAATGGTTAGTTATACTGTTCACAAGTTCATGTCATTATAGAGTTATTTATAACATTTACTCTCTATTTACTCGGTTAGTGTACTTTAGTTTGTCACTACTTTATTGGACTTTAACAATTATCATTTACATTGATTAATTAGTCGATACTAATAATTATCATTTACATTTATTATTTATTGGTTTCTTTTTCATTACTTTAGTTGAGTGTAACATTTCTCCTTTTCTGTTCTATATTATTCGTTTGTGTCTTTTCCTTTCTTCTCATTTTATTTCATTCATACTTTGTTAGTTTCCTTTTCATTTACCTTCTTATTTGGTTTCATTTTATTTCATTTTATTGAGTCTATCACTTGGGTTGGGTCACTGTCGTTTGTCTGTCTTAGTCATTTTATTTTCATTAGTTATTTAAACATTTAATATAGTTGATTCATCGTTTTTTCCCTGGTATTGGGGTGGCTTTTTGTATTGTAACATAATGCCTCTCCTTCAAAATTGATCATTTTGGTAAAACACTAGCATAGTTTTTTATGAAATTATCAGTTATATATAATTTTTTCTTTTTCTTCTTGTTTATTTCTTTTTTCTTTGTTCTCTTCTTACTTGTTCCACTCCATTTTATTTAGATCCGTTTTTATTTATTTCCATTAGTGCGTTCTCCCTGTTATATAATTTTTTCCCTAACTTTTAGTAGCTGGTTTCTTCCATTACTAACTTTTTTTCTGAGACCAGAGGAACATCATCTCTGCTCAGTTAATTGATTGCTGGACCTATTCTCAGTCAATCTTAAATACCTTTTTGTCATCTTGTGACTTTCATTAATAATAATATTTTGGGGATTGTCCACTTCGTGGTTTTTTTAGATCACTTTAACCTTTTACTCATTCTTCCTTCCGCTGTACCTTTGCTATATTCTGTTATCTACTCACACAGTTGATTGTTTTTATTTATTTAGTTGTTAACTTCATTATTTCTAACTTTTAATTAGTTTGTTTTTCTCTTCTTCTTGTGATCATTTTAATGATTTTAGACATCCTTTTTCTTTTCTTCTGCTTGGTTGATTTCCATTATCTTGCTTTAGCCACTTGCTGTATCCTTGCTTTATACATTATTTCTTTTTCTTGTACCAGTTCATTTTTTTTTCTTTTTGAATATTCTATAGTCTTTATAATTTTATGTATTAGTCTTAGCAGTTCTTGCTTGGTTTTATTTTTATTTATTTGAATTGGTCTCCTTTCTAATTCTCTTGTATTATTAATTCTTGTTTTCACTTTGTTTGTTTATTTTATTTTGTCTCATATATTATCTAAATATTATTGTAAGTTTGTTGTTCTTACTATTTAGGAATTGTTGTAACTTATTCCTTTATTTTATATTTTATACCTCATATGTTATCTAAATATTATTGTAAGTTGATCTTACATCTTTTTTGAATTTTGTAATTCTTTCTCTTTTCTTTTCCATTGGTTTGCATGGTCAGTAATTCGAAAATCAGTCCCTTTTCTCTGTGTTTATCTTCACTTAGTTTACCCATGGTCCACCATTTCCTCTGCACTTGTCGTCCGTATCGCTCTGGTGTGTAGAACTATTTCCGTCCTTGTGAAATAGGTCTCTTCTATCTTGTACCACAATTCTTCTAATACCATGTGTTCATTAGTATTCATGCCTACTTCAATCACTTCATTATGTTGTTTCTTAATCAACGAAGTTAATTGTACCTCCCTCATTAATGTTATCACTGAGTTTTTATTTTGCATTTCTATTTCTGCAGTATTCAAGTGTTTTAGAGATCTTCTTAATTGGTTACACACTGTTTTGTAGTGAGTCCTTTCTATTTTGAGTATTTTCCATTTAAATATAGAGTTGTTGAAGTTATTATTCACTGGTTTGTTGTGAATCCCTTCTATAATTTCTTTTAAAGTCTTTCTGCAATCTTTATATTTCATTAATTTGCTTTGGTCGGTCATTGGTAAATTAAACACATTAATTAGTCCATGCTTCATCATCTCCAATTCTTCTCGTGTTTTTATTAGCTTCTTTTTATTTATTTTTCCTATATCTTTTGTTTTCTTAATCTTCTTAATTATTTGGTTCTTCTTTACTCCTCTACGGTTGGTGTCTATGTGCTTAATTTTCTTTTTGTTTTTGTTATCTTTATTCTCAGGTAACAATACACTTTTGTCTTCTTTATTCTCTATTTCCTCCTCCTTCTCTTTTATTTTCTGAGTTACCGGTTCCTTGTTCTTATTCCATGTTTCTTGGATACCTTCAGAAGTGCTGTCTAGTGTTTCATTCAATTGTGTGAAACCACTATCTAATGTTTCATTAAGTTGATCTGCTTGGTAATTTGTTTCTTCCCATTTCTTGTTCATCCCCGTTTTCGTCTGCTTGACTTCTTCACGATACCCTATTAGTATGTATCTTAATTCTTCTCTATTCTTCTCACTGTCTGCTTTCAATTGTCGTTGGAGTGTTTCATTATTATAGTCAATTTTCTTATTCAATTTTTCATTGGCTTCTCTCATTTGTTTCTTTAATTCTTCACGATTTTTCTCGTTATCCTCTTTCATTTCCTCTTTATTCCTATCCAATTTTTCATTTATTTTCTCCTTCAAGGATTCTATATTTTTATTTAATTCTTCTTTATCTTCCTTTCTTTGTTCCTGGATTCTGTTATTTCCTTCCATAAGAATCCTCAACATCTCCTGCATGATCAGGTCCTCTTTCTGAGTGGGTTTACTTGGTTGGTCCCCGACTATTCCTTCTACTTACGGTTCTGGTTGTGGTGGGTTTTCTGGTTGGTCCTCTTGGGCATCCTCTTCGATCATTTCTTCGATCATTTCCATTTCTTCTTCATCGGTATCCTCAGTCCTCTTCTTAGATTTTCCCCTTGTTGTCATGGAATGTTTCATACTTTTTTGTAACCGCCGCTAGTCTTCTATTCTAGCCACACTAGTTGGTCGCCAATTTGTAACGTTTATGATGACGTCCGCCTTGTTTAAGCCCCGCGATGGAAGCCAATTTGTAACGAGACGAGTGTTATCTCTTTTAAGCCCCACGTTGTGGACGTCAATTTGTAACGAGATATTCTTGTCGTGTCTTTAAATTTGTAAAAGCCACACATTTGTGCGTCAATTTGTAACGAGATATTCTGTGCGTGTATTAAGCCACACGTTGCGGACGTCAATTTGTAACGAGACGATCTTTACGTTCCTTAAAAGTGTAAGTTTGGTGTGTTCACCTCACACTGGGTGGTCGTTACTTTATGTTTACGCTGACGATGTCCGTAGCGATCTCTCAAATTATCCAGTATACGGAGGTGGGAACCTTACCTGTTCTTTAGTATGTGTGCATAAATCCCGGGATGGCGCCAAATTGTTTTAACTGAAAACAATTAAAATAAAAAATAGGACGACTGAGCGTTCGTGGCTATGACGGTATGGTGAATTCAATTACTCCCGCCTGTATGGGTTTATAAATCTTGCTGATAGTTCGCCGAGTTTCCGACGTGAGCGCTTACCGTCGCCTTTGCTCTTTGCTAAATAATACACAAATCATATAATGCATTTTCCTATGAAATAAAGAACAGTGGTTACAACTCTGTACTAGTTTATTAAATTGTGATTAGTAATTATTCAGTAATATACAAAAATTATATTTTGTTATTAAACAAATTTGCACCGGCAATTATTATAAGACAAATTTCTCAAGGTTCGGCGAAGCGATTCTGAACGAATTATTTAGTCAGACATAGCGTCTGCTTGGTGGTTTACTATTAATTTCGTTCAGATTCTGGATTCTTGTGATTACGAAAAAATATCAATTTGATTACAATAAATACACTACCTTACATTACTGGTACTTATATATTATAACGAATAATTCCAATTTGTTCCTGAAATGTTATAAAGTGTGTTTCAAATGTTCGTAATTTTTATACAGGTTATTTTTTCTAGTTCACATAAGTTTAGTGTTTTATTTTTTAATTAATCTTTAAAAGAAATTATATCATCAGTTTATAGTGAGAGTTCAAAGTGTTGTGAGAAACATTAAAAAAGTAATTTAATCCATAAATTCGGGTAACTCAGCAATACTTATCAAATCAGTTGACTTGAGGTGTAATGTCATTCAGTTTAAATGGGTTGGGGTCATCGATAGTCATCAATCTTCCATCATTTTGGGATTTAAGTACGCCTGGCTTCTTTTTCGTATAAGTCGATTGAAATTTATTAATTTAGAATTTATGATTCTGGTAATTGGCCTCAATTGGACGTCCTAGTCCTTCATCATCTTCTTATTTATTCATTTTATCAAATTTGGATTACTTTTTATCGTTTTATATTAAAATTTGAGTCATTTACGGCTTGGCGTCTCTTCGTCAGAAGTTTCAATAATGGACTAACAGTTTCTAACGGAATATTCATAAGTAACGTTCAGTTGTCATGGTAACTGATTGACTCTCATTGGCTGTACATGACTTAAGCCCATTGTTATAATATTTGAATTTTTATTCAAAATTACTGTATATCTTCTGATTGCTATTATTCTTCTGTCTTCTTATCTAAGTATGAGATATTATCACAACTGTTCGTATTTTCTTTCAAAGATCATTTTGACATCCCACAAGCTGGGTTTGCTTATGTATTAATATTTTGACAGTTATGTTGATATTATCTAATTACATTTCTTTCTTATTTTAAGTCCTTAATTTAACATTTATCTCTTAATATGATTCACTAATTATCATTGACTAGTTACTTGCCTTGGATTTGCTAATATCCTTGTTAATTTTTTACAATTTGTAGTTTTTGGTTTTCTACAGTTAGGCATTTCATAGGCCTAGTTAGTAATTGGCTATATTTTCTTATTTTATACAAATTAAATATTATTTTACCCTTATACATGTTTTGTTTTGTGTTACAAATGATTTGTTTATTTGTTGTATTGTTTTGGGTCTGTTTTATAATAATTGTATGTTTTCATTGGTTTCCATATTATGGTTTGTCTATTATTTTCTAACTGCTTTTCCAGTATTATTAGATTTATATGAATTTACCTTTTTTCTTATTTATATTGCCATTGTTTATAATTTGTCTATTATTTACTATTCTCTATGAAATATAACATAACATTTAGGCTTATGGTCTGTATAATTCTTTCAGCCATATTCCTATTCATAAACTTAATCAAACAATTCTTTAACAGTTATTATGCTACTCTTGTTTACATTTGGTTTATTCTTACTTATTTTTTTGTGATAAACATCATCACACCATTTACTTTATCTAACTAACTATCCCTTAGAATATAGGATGTTTATTGATTTTGCATTTATATTCTTTACTATATTTTTTCTTATATAAACTTTACTCTCTAACCATGGTAACACTAACTTTTGACTTTCCATGGGATTCCTTTCCTGAATACTATCGTATTCCTCATCTACAATTAATCTTAATCCTAATAATAACAATATCCTTTTCATTCACCTTCTCATTTGGTTTCATTTTATTGAGTCAATCACTTGGGTTGGGTCATTGTCGTTTGTCGCATCTTAGTCATTTTATTTTGATTAGTTATTTAAACATTTAATATAGTTGATTCGTTTTTTCCCTGGTATTGGGGTGGCTTTTTGTATTGTAACACTATGTATCCAATTGTTTAAATTCTTAGGTGGAAAATGATTATCGTGTTAGAATAGTGTGGAACTCTAATAATTGACATTATTATTGCGTGTGGACAAATTTAACTAAAATTATTGTATTGTACTGTACCTCGTTAATTTATAGTTGACATTAGTGACTAATTAAAGCTGGTTATCATGCGATTAGACTATCCACGAAACCGTCGTAACAGTGGGTCAGAAATGCAACAGAACCTTTAACAGTGGAAACAAAACACCACCATAGAAGGACACTTTGTAGAAGAATAGTGTTTGTTGTAATTCATCTGTAAACACAATACCAGTAGGATGATGGAAGCTTTCCAAGCACTACTACAGTAAATACAGGAACAACAAAAAGCAGAACAACGATGACAGGATGAGAAATGCAGGCAGAAAGAGAAGAGACAGAAGAACGGCAAAAAGCACTAATGCTGGAAACAGAAGGAAGACAGAAAATGCTAATTTTGGAAAAAGAAGAACATAAGCAGAAAGCAGAGGAGTGTAAGTGTGAAACAGGTGACGTCAAAGCACTGATACATGAGGAAAAAGAGCATATTGCCACAGAGTTGGGTCTCTTATGTGGGTGAATTATGCAATGATCTGAATGACCAAGAGATAAGATTGTCTGCAGTAGAAAACTCAATTGCAAACAAAATAACAAAATTAAAAGTGAATTCAAGCAGTTAATGAAATTACAGCCATGCGTTTAGAAAGAAATGGCTCAAGAGACAGTGCAATCGTAAAGACCAAAAAAGATACAGAATATAAGACAACAGAGAAAGTCGCGTTGCCTGCAGTTTGGGCAGTTGATGTCAAGGTCCCAACATTTGATGAAACCAACAACTGGATGATGTATCTTCAGCAATTTGAAGCCGCTGCAAGCGCATATAATTGGACAGAGAAAGACAAGGCAGTTTCACTCACTCTCGCTTTAAAAGGACCTGTGGCAGAGCTACTACAGAAAGTGCCACCTGATGCCAGAACACCATTGCCAAATTGATAAACCTAGGGGCATGTGCTGACTAACTGGTGGATCGAAGCCCCTAGACAATATGCAATTTCTACACTTCAGTAAGACAGCGGGAGCTTGGTAGTTACCAGATTCATTCAAGAAAAGGCCAATCTCGATTACAGTTGACATAGGTGCCAGTCTCCATTGTGCGCCCTGATGTGGTGAAAAATCTCAAGCCAATCTGGTACTCTTGCACATTGAGAACAGCTACTGGAAGGCTTGTAAAAGTGTTTTGGCAAATGGAGATACACCTACACCTTGGTCGACTTGAGTTTGATCACCAAGTAGTTGTTGCAGACATTGTGGATGAGCAATTCTTGGGGTGGTAATTATGGACATGTATGGTTTTATAGTCGATTTCAAAAACAATGTTTCGAGAATCGGGAAAGAAGAGTCAATGCTCTCCACAACAAATAAGTTAGAAAATCAATGAACGTAATAAATCAAGTTGCTGTTTATCTACCTAGAACCGAGGTAGATACTAGGGGCAATCAGTGCTCTACATTCGAACCCCAGGTAGTCAGCACACTGGGCATACTAATTGCCAAAAGTTTAGTGAAACCTGATGAAAACAGAAATGTACCTATTAGTTGGTGAATATTTTGGATAAGGCTGTCACTTTACAAACCAATACACACCTATTTAGGTAAAATGTCTCTTGTGGGCTGGGTAGTTGGAATGATGCAACAAAGATCCAGTGCTTTGGACACTTCAAAATTAAATACGGAACTTTAGGAACTGTTGAAGAGATCTTCTGACAATCTCTCAAGTGGTGTGATAAAAGAACTCAGGCAGTGTTTACATGAATTTAAAAATGCTTTTGCAGTTCGAGGCCAGTTATTGGGAAGAATCTCTCTTGTGCAACATCGCATCAATACCAAGAATACAACATCGATACGCCAACCTCCTTGAAGACCGCCATTAACTAAGCAAGAGGAAAGTCTCGGTTAGTACAGGACATGTTAACAGAAGGAATAATAGAGTCTTTGTCAAGTGCTTGGTCTTCTCCGGTAGTTCTGGTAGCGAAGAAGGATGATGGATTATGTTTCTGTGTAGACTGCCGGAGGTTGAACGATGTGACAAAGAAAGACTGCTATTCACTACCTCACGTAGACGATACCCTCAGCACACTGTCTGGAACTCAGTGGTTTTCCACACTGGACTTGAAGAGTGAATACTGGCAAGTGGGTCTTCATCAAGAACACATGGAAAAGACAGCTTTCTTGGCCCCAAGTTGCCTCTTCCAGTTTAAAGTCATACCATTTGGACTGTGTAATAACCACCAACGTCTGAAAAATTGATGGACCTGGTTCTGCGAGGCCTGACATGGAAAACTTGCCATGTTTATTTAGATGATGTTATAGTCATCGGGAAGACTTACAAAGACCATATGAAAAACCTTAAGGAGGTTCTAACTAGAATTCACGGTGCCCAAAGAAGCTGAGTCCGAAGAAGTGTTCTCTATTCCAGAAGAAAGTACACAATCTAGGCCATCTGGTCTCAGCAGTTGGTGTTAGTATGAATCCCAATAAAGTAGATACCATAAGAGACTGGCCAGTTCCGAAGAATAACATAACGTTTGGAGTTTCCTATTCCTAAACCACTACATGAGCTAGCAGAAACTAAACGAACCTTCCAGTGGTCGAAAGAGTGTGATCAAGCATTCAGGACTTTAATAACTGAATTATGTTCATAGCCAATTCTTGCTTTCTCAGTTTCCGAAGGTAAGTACATTGTAGACACACATGCAAGCAATACTGGTCTAGGAGCAGTTTTGTCTCAAGTGCAAAATGGAGAAGAACGAGTAACAGCGTATTACACCAAGAGGCTTTCTAAATCAGAGAGAAATAATTGCGTTACAAGAAGAGAGTTGCGGGCAATCGTCCGAGCTTTGGAGCACTTCCATAAATACATCTATGGGAGAGAGTTTTCACTATGCATTGACCATGCCACGCTTCCATGGCTCTCAAGATTTAAAAATGCAGAAGGGCAGTTGGCAAGGTGGCTCAAACGTCTGCAAGAGTACAACTTCAAGGTACAACATTGGCGGGGGTGTCTGCATGGTAATGCAGACAACTTATCCCGAAGTACATGCTCAGAAGACTGCCGACATTGCCACAAAAGGAAGAACAGAACGCATGTGAATATGTTCTAGCCATCACTGTAGATTCCTGGCAGATGGCTGGACGACAAGATTTTGAACAAGAACAGATAAATGATGAAGACGTTGGACCGATGTGGCATCAAAAAAGGAAGGGAGGAAGGTCACCACATGGATTGGAAAAATGTCTGCCATGGTTCCAAAGTGCTGAAGAGCTACTGGGCACAATGGGAATCTCTAACCTTGGAAAACAGATTGCTGAAAAGGTCTTGGGAAAGTGCAGATGGACAGATGGACAAGACGTACTCATGCAGCTGATAGCTCCCTGAAGTAAAGTGCAGTCTGTTTTGAAGGAGATGCATGATGGAACATCTGGAGGTCATCTCGGCATTAATAAAACCTTTGACAAAATACAGAAATGATTCTACTGGCTTCATCTTTGCTACAACATAGGGGAATGGTGTCGGACATGTGAAATATGTGCTGCAAGCAAGGGCCCACAAACCAGAAGCAGGGGGAAAATGAGACAGTATAATGTTGGACTGCCATTCAAGAGAATTGCCACAGACATTGCTGGACCTTTCCCAGTTACTGACGATGGAAACCTGTATATCATGGTTATACGTGACTATTTGATGGAGTGGGTGGAAGCTTATGGTATTAAAAACAGGAGGTTGCCACTGTGGCAAAGGCGTTAGTTCTCAACTTCTATTGCCAGTATGGAGTCCCTATGGAAATCCATATGGATCAAGGGAGGAATTTTGAGTCTGGAGTATTTAAAGAAATATGCCGTCTACTCATAATTCAAAAGAACAGGACAACACCTCTCCATCCTCAGTCCGACAAAATGGCTAAAAGGTTTAATAGAACACTTGAGCAGCATCTGTTGAAGGTTGTTGATGAGATCCAAACAGACTTGGATCACCGTATACCTTTATTTTTAATGGCATATAGGCCATCAGCACACGACACAACCGGCATGACTCCCGCAAAATTGGTATTTGGGCAGGAGACTCGTCTATCTGGGGACTTGATGTTTGGATCACCTGAGACTCAGTTCCAAGAGCAGCAGAACTATTCCTCACATTTAGAAAAGCAACTGTGAGAAATGAATCATTTGATAAGAAGATGGCTGAAGATAGCCAATGACAAAATGAGAACTCAGTATGACATTCGCAGCATTAGTGTGGGTTTCAAAGAAGGGGATCAGGTTGGTTGTACAACCCGAAGCGCCGATGTGGTCGCTCACCTAAACTTCACTCTAACTGGGAAGAACCTTATACTGTGAAGAAGAAAATCAAAGATGTAGTCTGTCAGACTCAACAGGAAGGACTGCGGAAATTCAAGGTCGTTCACATAGATTGCCTGACTAAGTGTTATCTCAGAGTTGATTTGCCAGTTCGGCATGAACAGGTTTAAGGAGGGGGCACTGCTATGACAATTACGTAACACTCTTGAAGAATTGAGAGTGTCCTTCCACCTGATTCTTGGCTAGCCGTACAAGTGCAGCTCTCGGTCAAAGCCGTACGCAAGGACCTTCCAGTCTGTTTGAGAGCACTTGTAACTATGCAAATTATGTTGGCATACTGCCAAAAGAATGGTAAATTATTCTGGAATATCTGTGGGTCTTATATAATCAACAGTGGCCAGCTTAAAAGTCAGTTACAGTAGGCGATTTCTTTAGTGCGGATCAAATGGTTATTGCTGATTAGTGGAATGTGATATTTGTGTTAGAATAGTGCGGAACTATAATAATTATAACACTATTATTGTGTGTGGACAAATTTAACTATAATTACTGTATGAGAGTACCTTGTTCATTTCAAGTTGATATTTGTGACTAATTAAAGCTGGTTATTAATGACTTCATTGGTGTCTGTATTTTTTTTCCACTGTACCATACAATAATCTGTGAGACCGTCGTAACAATATAGTTTCTGAAAAAGTAAATTTTTCTTGAAAGAAGGCTAAATCTGCTTGATCATCTCCCATAGATCTGGCAAAATACAAAAAATTACAACACGCTCTAGTCACTAGTCAAGTAAAATAAAAAGAAATCTAAAATAATAGTCATTACCAGCATTACACAGGGTGTCAGCATCTTTAACAACATCAGTCATGCCATCCAAACATTCTGTAAATGGCGTTTCCTCTGAAAATTGTAATATTTGAATTAATTTACTAAAATACAATGTTTAATAACTGATTTTATACACACACACACACACACACACACATACTGTTTATACACAAATATGCAAGTTTATATATCTCGCACATTGGTATTGAAGAATACTGTGATACAAGTAAATTAGTGATAATAAAAACGTGGCACAATTATTATTTGATGAAAAATTGTTTTTTAGAAATTTTAGTTAAATTAAGAATACCTCTGCTTCACTTTGATCTACAAATGTAAAATTTACCTTCTTCATAAGTAGGTCAAAAGTCCATAAGATTATTGCAATCCAGTTATCAAGTCAAAAATAATAGATTGACCTTACTTAATGACCATAACAAAGAAAGTATATATAATATCTCAGTAATGTTATCTTCTGTTACCTAAAGAAGTAGAAAAGTCTTATCAGAGGCTTGAGTTTCAGGCATTCTGGGACCATCTATTAATGCACTGAAGACAGTGGCGGCTCGACCATAAGGTTCAATGGTTCAGTGAACCCCCCTAAATAATTTAAATATGTTTAAGGATTTGTTGAGATAATGGTTTCATTATTAAATAACAAGATTTGCAAGATTAATCTTGTTGACTGAACAGTAATGGATTCGCGTAATAGGCGAACTGCTTGCTACTATTGCTTGAGGTGCAAAGCAGCTCTCAGCACCTCCTAGACTGTGAACACAGTTTTGGAGGGGGAAATCAGTATACAGAAAATTACATTCAACAGTCTCTAATCCCGAGTGTTAGCGACAGAGACAAATACTTCTGACGAGGGCCGAATCACACTGACCGGGAATTTTGAACATTTTCATACTACCGCCATTCGCCATTATTATGAATTTTACCACATGATTTGTCTATTTACCTTTAGTTTTGTGTCAGATTTCTTTATTTCTTTTAGAATGCAATGAAAATGTGTGCAGTAAAGTCTTAAAATCAAGTAAAATGTGAAGTAATTGTATTCCAAAAATAAAGTGTGTTTAATGTAGTCATTAAATAATTATATTAACATTAAGCTGATCAAAGCGTGTATAACCTTCAAAGTTTTTGCTGGTATTTTTGTGTGTTAAGTGTTCAGGTATTTCTTATTTTAAAACAAAAATGCTTATCCAAACAAGAAGGGACCAGGTTCATAACAACATCGAGATAGAGGAGGACACAATTGAAGTGGTGGACAATTTCACGTATCTCGGAGTGAATCTAGCAAAGACTGGATCAGAGGAGCCGGAGATCCAAAGACGGGCCAACAAGGCTAACAAGGCTTACTTCGCATTGCTGCCATCATTTAGGTCTGGGGATGTGCACAGGGAAACAAAAATGAAAATATATAGGACTGTCATCAGACCGGTGTTATGCTACGGGTGTGAGGCATGGACAATCACACAGAAAACAGTCGACATAATAGACACCTTTGAAAGGAAAATCCTCAGACGCATTATAGGCCCAATACAAGAAAATGGCTCATGGAGACTGAGATACAACAACGAACTGTATCAAATATATAAAGAGATACCAGTCTCAAAATTTATAAGAATTCAAAGATTGCGTTGGGCCGGACATGTTATGAGAATGGAGGATGGCAGGAACCCTAAGAGCTTTGCTGGGTACATGGGAGGGAATGAGACCTAGAGGTAGACCGAGGAAGAGGTGGGAAGATGGCATTCCAGAGGACGCGAGAGACATGGGGGTAAGAAACTGGAGGAGGGTTGCAGTGGATAGAGTGGATTGGAGGCGGAGATTGGTGGAGGCTAGGGCCCGATTTGGGCTGTAGCGCCATAGGAGAGAGAGAGAGATTAACATTAAGCTGATCAAAGCGTGTATAACCTTTTGCTGGTATTTTTGTGTGTTAAGTGTTCAGGTATTCTTATTTTTGTGTTCAGTTCATTGATTTGGTAAAATGAATAGTGTTCGATATATTTTAAAAGCAAATTTTTCTTCTTTATTATAGATAAATTCAAAATTAAGGAACTCAGTAGGCCACTTCCCATTTTAAATATTAAACAGAAATAATTAACTATCCTTTTATTTTAACTACAAATAGAATATTTTTTAACTATCCTTTTATTTTTAGAATAATTTACAAATAGCATAAACACAACTTAATATTAGGTCTACTAAAAGTTGTCAATTGTCTTCATGTTGCGACCCACCCCGTGTGTGATTTGGAATGGGATAATTGCTCTTATCTTAGTAGAAACATTCAGACACATAACCCCCAATTGTCAGAACCACGAGTCGCCGACTGAAGACCACATAATACTGGCAGACAAATAGGAGAGCAACACTTATTTTCTACATATGATGCAAATAGTTCACCTTTGCCTTCAAAAATGTGAAAATAATAGCAACAATAAAAATTTGTTTAATGTCTTAATGGATAGTGGCTGGAAATTATTCTATAAATTTAACTTAACACAAGAAACAAACATGTTGTGTTATCAGGTAACTGGAAGATAGCAAAAACCAAATACAATGTGGCAAGTTGAAAATGTAACAACACGGTTAAACAAACAAAATCATTTATATTGCAATGAAACAAGTTACTGTTTCTTTTGACAGATTTTAATTAAGAAGATATATTTGTTACCATTTTTTTTTATCCTTGTGGTTCCTGTACAATTGTATATAATGGGAAATTTATTATAGCCTCAATTTTGGTTATAATAAGTTATCAATTTATTATAAATGTTTTATTTGACTATAAAGAATTATCAATGTTTTATAACATGTTTACATTACATTATGTTTGTTTTAAATTTATAACAAATATATGAAAAGTCAAAGGGATATACAATGGCAGTCAAGAAAACTAAAATTTTTAAATTTAGACCATGTGTTAGAATACACAAAATACTGTATTATATTCCTGTTAATTTGGCTCTGGGAAAAATTATGAAGGTCAGTACATATTTGATGTTACAAGATCTGGCTACCTACAACTTGGTTATTTTTCCTTCTTTCTGGTATTCTGTTAGTTTTGGTACAAGTACATCGAATTAAGGTTTCTACAACTCAGTCACAGATGTAGGGCATATATTCAAATTAATTGTGAAACAAACACTGCTATAAACTGAACTTAGTTAAAACCTTACTGAGGATTTTTTTCTAATATAGATATTTTTTACACTGACAGTAATACTTCACAGCGTATGCAATGCTTTAAATTTTAAGGAAAATGCTGAACACATTAACAAGGAATGCCTTGTTAACATTCTGACAAACCTTGAAAAGTATTAGCCTACAGGAAAACAATTAAGTTTATGAAAAAAGTAAATATTCATACCATTGTTTTTTAAAGCAAAGAGGACAAGGGAAGCAAATGTTCTGAGCACAATTAGTAGCAGTGGGACTCCTATAAGGAATACATTACCTTACCTCAGCCGTGGTTTCAACTGAATGTGCAAAAGTGCATAGGTACAGCAATGGATATAAAGAATGAGATGAGCAGGGAAATGACAAGCTGGACACAGAAGCTACTTTAAATGAAAAGACTTACTTAATGTATACAGGAAACAAGAGGAAGGGATTAAAGCAGATATCATGGAGTAGAGCACAAGTGTGAGGGGGTAAATCAAGGGTAATATGGACTGACTACATAAGGGCAATAGGAGTCGCCTCTATGGAGAGAAAAATGGAGAGGGGTGGAGAGGAACAAAGAAAAAATGAAGGTAAATTACATCACAGCAACCTGTAGAACATTAATAAAGAGTGAAGAAACTAGGCTGATTCCCTGGAGAAAATTAAGACTCTGAAGACCCTGCCAACAGCAGATATAATATTCTTTTAAGTAATCTAACACCTAAAACACATGTATATCAAATACTCCAACTGTTTGTTGACATCTCTTGTTGTAAAGGAGTGAATATGTAGTTCTGCCAATTTGTATTTGACTATTAGTTAGTTACATAGTAAATGAGGCGCTCAGTGCCAAAGGAACCTAAGCGACATATTTTGATATTTTTTGTTTTTCCATTACTATGGTAGTTTGGAAGTTAATTTTCAATGCCATAGTGTCCTAAGCAACAAGAGAATTGTACAATATTTTTTTTTATGTATTAGTCTGTTTTGGCACTACTGTTCTACCTCATGTTTTTAAATGCCATAGTGACCTAACTGCTGATTGCATGTTGTTTGTCCATAAGGAATTCTGTTGAAAAAGAGTTGTGTGTTTCTTGTCTGTTTTTTCAACTAACAAACAAAAAACATGTTCAAACCAAGAACACATAAAATGATTGAGATGTCTTGTAACAAAAAAGACGCAAAAAACAATGGTAAGTTCAATCAGCACATTTTAAATTATGAAATAAAATGTTGTTTACTCTCATTGAGGTTATGGTAATTACTTTTTTTGCAAGAAAATAGTAAGGCTAAAAATAGAAAATGATTGCTGCAAAATGTTTGGAATGTTATAAACAAAGGTTCTATATTAAGTAAAGTGTGATTTAAAAAATAATTATGTTGGGATTTACGAGTTTGAATTATAATAATAACATGTTGTAATGCGTACGTTAAACAACTTATTTTGTTAATAACATTATTATTTGAATAAATATGTAATAAATTATATAGCAGGCTGTTTCTAAAACAAAGCTAGAATTAGTGTATTATGTTATATAAATGGAAATTTTCTTTACAAAATAATAGAAGCCAATATTTATGTAATTGGCGCTTAAAATACTTTGGCATTTCTCACAAGGTCTTGATCCATGGCACTTAGGTCGGTTTTGGTAGTTACACTACTTTGGCATTTCATTTTGAATTCACAATTTTTCCGCTATATGTTATTAAATGTTGTGTCATTTTCAGGTAGTGGTGAAAATACAATGCAGAATGAAATTCTATTTAATGGTGACAGAATGTATGAAAAGGTTGAACAACCAGATTTAGACAGCAATAAAAATTCATTGGAAAATAATCACAATGCAGATAATGAGAGCTATTCTTGCTTAGATGATCTTACAATAAATCATTCCAATAATTTAATTATTGAAGCAGCTTGTAGTGATCTAATATTTCTCGATGACATGCAGATAATTTCAGTACCAGTTATAAATGAAAATAACAAATTTACTGTAGCCACTGTACCGGATAAAATCACAGATACACAAGAAGAAATGCCTGATCCAAGTGCCAGAGATAACACCCAATTAACAAATAGCATGTCAATACCAAATGATAGGTCAACAACAATTAATCAAGAAAACAATGACCACCATTCATATTGTGTAGAGACCAGTGGAAGCAGTGAGTACAGTAGTTACAAGGAATCTGATGGTTCTGAGAAGAGGTCACGCAAAAGGAAGAAAGATGAAGCCAACTGGAAGAAAAACATACGTAAATGCCTACGAAACAGTGGAATGGAATATCAGTCTGTCAAAGGAAATACAGTTGCAGCAAAGGAGTTTCGATTTTTTGAATGTAAATGTAATTTTAAATGTGTACAAAATTTTCCTCCTGAGAAGCGTGAAGAAATTTATAAGTACTTTTATGGTTTGAAAGAATGGGAACTACAAACTATGTATATCCAATCAAAAATTAAAGTAAGTGACGTTAAAAGGAAGCGTACAGATAAAGATATAAGCAGAAGAAACTTTTCACGTCATTACTTCTTTACAGACTCACAGGGTATAGATAGAGAGGTGTGCAAAAATGTGTTTAAACATACATTACGAATTTCAGACCAGAGGATAGCTCATTCTCTCTAAAACTTTTCCTGCTGATCTAAGAGGGAAACATGAGCCTCATAACAAGACCAGAACTTCTACAATAGAACATATTAGAGATTTCATTAAAAAATTTCCAGCATACCAATCACACTACTCACGGAAAAAGAATCCTCACAGACTGTATTTGTCACCTTCTTTAAACTTAAAGATAATGTACCGTTTGTATTTGCAGTCTTGCAATGAACAATCCCCAGTAATTAAACCCTCCAGTTTGTATATATTCAGGGAGGTATTCAATAATGATTTTAATTATCATTTTCATACACCACAAAAGGATACGTGTAAATGATGCAACATTTTTAAAAACAAATTTGATTACGCATCTACAGAAGAAGAAAAATTAAACTATCAGCAAATATTAAATGATCACCACATTTTAGCTGAAAAGGCCCGTGAAACCATGAAATCTGATGTTGAAGCTAGTAAACAACCTGACAGTGATACATACGTAATTTGTTTTGATCTGATGAAGACACTGCCGACTCCAGATTTAGATGTTGGTGTATGTTACTACAAACGACAGATGTGGACATATCTGTTCGGAATACATAATCTAACGACACACGAAGTCTTTACCTATTTATGGCATGAAGCACAAGCATCCAGGGGGCCACAAGAGGTTGCCTCTTGTCTTATTCATTTTTTAAAAAATCATGCTACAGATAGACCTAATGTTATTATGTATAGTGACCAGTGTGGTGGTCAAAACAAAAATTTCAAAATGGTTATTATGATGAATTTTGTAGCAAATAATGATAACTTATAATGTTCGATCACAAAAAATAGATCACAAGTTCATGGTATCAGGCCACTCTTATTTGGCCTGCGACCAAGACTTTGGACTAATTGAAAAAGAAAAAAGATATCATAAAAACATATACGTACCCGCTGACTGGAGTAAAGTTGCAAAGGCTGCTTGTAAAAAGAAACCCTTTGTGGTTCATGAAATGACAAGCGACAATTTCTTATCATGTGAAGTGTTAGAGAAAAGAGTGACGAATAGGAAAAAAACTGAGAAGGGTGAAAAAGTTCGGTGGAGAGATATTGTTCATATTCAACTAAACAAGGGAGATGATCTTTCTATGTTTTATAAATATTCATATGATAAAAATGTAAATTTTAATGAAGTTAGCCTTAAAAAAAGACGAGCTTCAGACACAGTACCTGCACAATTGCCTATATTGTATACAAATGGAAGAAAGATAGATGCTAAAAAACTAAAGGACATTAGCGAATTGATGCATTTCATTCCCCCTGTAGCTCAGGAGTTTTACAAACAGCTTCATCCTGCTGAAAATGTAGATGAAATACTGTACACTTCCAGTAGTGACGATGAGGACTGAATGCTTCGATTTAATTTTATGAGTTTTAACCTTTAGTTTTAATATATGACTGTCTTTAATTTTTTAAGAACTAATGTAAATTTTTTAATAAAATGTAAATTTTTCATGTTCAGTGAGTGTTTTTTATTCTTACTACAGACATAATTTACATTTTTCTTTAATTAAACAACTTTTAATAGTGTAATATAAATTATATCTAATAAATAAGTGAATATACTAAAATGTGCGATGCCAAAGTAGCCTAAGTGATTCTATTTTAGACGTAAGTGATGTGAAAAAATGTAATATTGCTATGCCAAAACAGCCTAAGTGCCAATTTCATAATTTATTAATTTTTATATAAACTGTTATGATTTAAGGAAGTCTAATAGTTGGTTAATGGCTCTATTTTAGCAGTTTTGTAACACAGTAAACTTTAAAATTGCTTTGTTTCAGTTATAAAAAAGTTATTTATTTAATAATAACAAAGCCAAACTGACCTAACTACCAGAAATTTAAACATAACTGCCATGTAATTGATAAACTGTAAATGCCAAAGTGAGCTATGTGCCATTTATTTTTTAAAAGTGTTATTTTCTGAGAATGTGCATGTAATGATAATTTTTATTCAGGGTTCATCTTTCTCACTAAATGATAATGTATGTGCCTGAAGCAATACCTGAATTACAGGACCATGTTTCAACAATGCTGATTCTTTGACGCCATTTTTCTCCATTTTTGTATTTTGGTGGTTAGTTCAGTTTGGCACTGAGCGCCTCAAATAGTAGTAATTACTACTTCTGATAAGCCTTCAATTTTTATTTTGTCTTTGCAGTTTTACACCATTAGTTTGATGAAGTAGATGTTACTGACAGATTAATATCTTACTGCTGTTCTGTTTTACATTAATTATTTGTTTCATGATTTACTTTTTTTATCTGTGCCACATACATTTTCATGTAATTATAATAACACATCTCTACAGCAGTTGCGATTATCATACTGTAATTATATGACTGTGAATACTGGTTTTTGGTGTAGTATTATTTCTAATATATACTAGCCTGAAAATGTTTGCAGATTTTAATAACTGTAACAATGCATTGATTTCTAAAGCTTCAATGGTGGATTTACTTCGAAACATTGTTCCAAGCACAGATGCATTTATTTATACAGTGACGTAATTTAAAATGCTAAATAAATTTAAGAATGACTTAGCCAATACAACAAGACAAGCGTGACATGTCAAGCTTGTAATCTATGACTTCTTTAATGAATTTCAACGTTGAACATGATACATGGAAACATCAAATCATGGAGTAGAATGCTTCTTTTGTGAGCTTTCCTAAATATCATTGATTACAGCGACCAATATTTTTAAAATACTATTTTTTGTGCTTGTTTAAATTTATTCTTGTATTAGTTCCTTCACTATTCGTGTCCTATCAGCTGAATATTGGTAACTTGAAGGTTATTTACGTTCAGAAAAATTTTATTATGTATTTATTCTACTCTTCCTTAGGTAAATATATGGTACCTTAAAAAGAAAAACTGGTAAAAAATTTACTTTAACACACACATTATAATGATTAAACTACTTTAACTTATAAAAAAACAAAAAAATCTACGTATAGGTTATATTTACATACTGACTCCCACATTATAGTAATACACTTACGTAGCTCCAATGCTTTTTCATAAAGTGCTGCATATTTCAATAAATTTGGTGAATTGTTTATACTCATGTCAACTTTTAAATACAGTAAATATAAATCCTTAATTTTAAAATCCCGCCTTTGTTATCCTCGTGTTCCCGGCATAGATTGTAAAAACGAATGAAACACTGGAAACACTAAATCGGAGGTGTTACATACAATTAAATGTACGGTACTACACCACTTGTGTATGATATTGAATATAGTGAATTAGCTCTGTATAAATTTTTACAAGGGTTCATATATAGAATGAATATATTAGAATGAAATGAAGAAATACCAATTCTGAAATAAAGCCATTTATTGGTATGTTAATATCATTATATTACTAAATACAACTATTTCATTAACGACATTTACTTAACAAGTTCGGAACTTTGTGTTCCGAGTCGATAATGAATGAAATAGTTGTAATTAGTTAAGTAACGGACACGTCATGGACAACGAAATCCAAGACATTATATTACTAAATATCACTATTGTTTGACGACTCGGAACACTAAGTTTTTTATAAGTAAAATCGTAAAGCCGGTTTAGGCTGTAAGGTAAATCTTTACGATTTTACTTATAAAAAACTTAGTGTTCCGAGTCGTCAAACAATAGTGATATTTAGTTAAGTAACGGACACGTCATGGACAACGAAATCCAAGAATAATATTACTGTTACTCATGGATGTTAATATAACTGGATGCCCGACAGGGCGCTCTCTAGTCAAGCAAGTGTGACGTCACGCCGCCATCTTTAAAACGGGAAAAAAAATGTAAACAGACGTGGTGTTAGGTTGATTTGTGCGGACCTTTTGGAGTGTAAATTGATTTAATGCTAGCTTGACTTATCACTTCGAAAAGAAGATAAAATGCCTGACTCTTGTTGTGCTGTAGGTTGCACAAATCGACGGAAAAAAGGAGAGAACATGCAGTTTTTTGCGTAAGTGGCATGTTTTGTTTTGCAGCGATTTTTTGTCATCCACCTCCTTATATAGTGCAGGAAAACTGTCGGCGTAAGCCTGAATTGAACAAAAAAAAATCGAAGTAGTCTCGATTTTTGAGGAGTAGTTGTTTATAATGTTGTAGCATAACAAAATTATCACGCTAAACATTTAACTTAATGCAACATAAATAAAGAAGATAAGTTCCATAGTGAGTGAGAAGAAGGAATTGTTTTAAGGATTACACTAGAAACTGTATATTAAGTCAATAAAATGTTAATAAGAATGAAAAATAACAAAGAAAACCATTGATCAAAATAACTTACTATGTAAAAACCCAATAAACCAGCAGTATACCCAGTAGATTGGGGAAGCAGTAAAAAGGGAAGGACAAGGAAAAGGAAATAAAAGGATGAAAACCATATTAAGAATGGAAATGTATAAGGTCACGAAGCAGAGAAACCACAAGACCAGAAATGACTAGTATAATAATGAAGAAAGGACAAAATAGGTCAAGATTTCTACAAAGAGCCTAGAAACAAGAAGAGTTATTCCAAAAAATGTTAATAATGGAATACATACCATTGGACAAAATTAAAACCAATACATTTAGACCCAGTAACAAGTTACAAGATACATCCCAAAGAAAACCGAATTGTATACTAGTTATAAGTATAATATGTGAAAAATTATTAAAAGGACTACCATTAATGTAGACAAAAATAAGTGACACACTATAATGAAGTGTAGTGTAAGAAATCTATTAAAAAGACTACCATCAGTGTAGGGAAATATTATATAAAAAAAATAAAAGACAGTCTAATGACTGAGGTCAATTTTGATAATAAAAGTGTTTTCAAAAATTAAGTAGTATAAGAAAATAATAAGTATAAGATGTTTTTAATTTTTCATTGTGTTACCAAAAATAATTATAATGAACACTAGAGACAGTTCATAACTGAAGGTGTCATTAATTATAAGATGTTTTTATTTTTTTTTTATTGTGTTACCAAAAATAATTATAATGAACACTAGAGACAGTTAATAACTGAAGGTGTCATTAGGCATAAGATGTTTTTATTATGTTTAAATGATATTAAAAAAAAAGTTTAGTAGATATAAGATATTCCATTGTATTTTAAAATCATGTTATTTAATTTTCAAGTTTGTAAGGCAGAGAGGCAAGTAGGAAATAGAAATGTAATAATTTTATTCAAAACAGTAAACCATATATAATGTACAAGCAGACTAGCTAAGACACCACTTTAGAAAACACAGACTAGTAATGTAAACCCAAAACTACCTATCAGAGAATCAAACTACATAACAGGGAATAGAATTCAATACATACAACACAGAAATTGAAAATATAATTAATACAGATACAATTAATAGCGAATAGAATGACAAAGGAAAGAAAATTAACTTCTTTTGGAAACAAATAATACTAGGCCTATAATGGTAATCAAATCAGACTAAACAGTAAATTAATCAATATTGAAGTGTTTTAACAACAAAATTATTAACAACAAAGATAATCACGGAGTTATTAAGATTATTCCATGGGAATATTATCAGAAAAAACACTTAAAAACCATTTAAACACTAAATTTGTACAAAATATGAGGCATACAATAATTATAAAAAATTGTACTTTTTGGGCTTAAATGAACTTGAAACAAACCCAGCTATATATCCAAATATGTAAAATTAATTAATCAATATTACTGAGTAGTTAGATTTATGTAAAATTAAGAAATATTTGAAATACAGTAAAAAATAAGAAAACTTATTATGTATATTTAGATGGTGAACCAAGTCTTAGACAGATATTTTTATAATTGAACAATAGAAAGAGGAAAAAGACATATCACAAATTACCCTAAAACGACGACGTTCAGTCTATTAGTCTATTGTTAATCGTGAAGACGACTAGTTGAAAATGTATTAACAGAATACCGAAAAAGAATAAATAAATAAATAAACCTCCGCTCAACAGTCCGTTAAGGACCAAGGCGTACCGCGCAGCTTTTGTGTTAGTGTGACGGTGTATGGCTAGTACTATGCGCCACCAGCCGCTTAGTTGCGGTATTCACAGCCAGGAGGAGGTGCTGTTATCTCAGCGCCTACTCAGTTTGCCTCACGACGCTGAGTGCACGCCGTACGGAACCTCCGCCGGGAATTGAACCCGGGACCACGAGCGCATCAATCGCCAGCGTTAGCCACTAGACCACCTGGAGGCTCATATCACAAATTGGCTGGAGGCTCATATGGAAGACATATCACAAATTACCCTAAAACGACGACGTTCAGTCTATTAGTCTATTGTTAATCGTGAAGACGACTAGTTGAAAATGTATTAACAGAATACCGAAAAAGAATAATTTTGTGTAAAACCGAGTGTGGTTATGCGGAGTGTAACAGAGGTTATCTAAAAAGGAAAATAACATTAACTAGTAATATTTAACACCTCACTAATTCCAAACAACAGTAATAACACCATCAAACTCATACACAAGAAATCAACGGCCATTCTGAGACGATTTTGGACCATATTCGCAGAACGCGTATACACATATTTGAACATTGGACACTTCACAAGAAACCCATCACGAAACGACATCGCAGGAGAAGAGAGGACACTCTACACTATATTCCTGGACCAACACTACTTCGCAGAGAAGGGAATATTCATTTATTTCTGCGGGAGAAGCCCAACAATGCATAGCAGCTAAACTCGAGGTGACGGCAGCCATACTTGATTCCCGGACCAGCACGAGGACACGGCCAGCTTGAAGGGAGTGACGTCATTTCGTCGAATGGTTCGATATTAATTTTCCTAAATGATAATTTAAATAATAATATTGTTTTATTTCAGCCATAATAATTTAGTTTAAGAATACCTGTAAGAATGTATCTTGTTCCTTGCCCTCTGACCATTTCGACTCGTTAAAAGAACCATAATTACTAACCTTGTAAAAAATTATTTTATTAATCTTGTTAGCTACCGACTGGAGCACATATCAGCCAACGCCTTGGCCATGCGCAGTTTGAATGGCGCATAATTTTGAATCTCAATAAATGAACATCATTATTCAGTTACAAGGGTTGTGTTTATTTGTACAATTAATGTTAACTATTTTTCTTTTCTAAACCAAAATAATTTACAGTGCTAGAATAAATATCTAAGAAAAGTACACACACAATTAATTAATTATTTATTAATTAATTAAATTAACCAATTAAACCAAACTCAATGTTAGTACAAATTTCATAACTTACAAAATTTTATTTTATTATCAATCCATCACATTTAATTATAAAATATTATTTATATTTAATTTATTCTTTATAATTGGTGAATCCAAAGTGGAGCTGTATCATCGGCGAGTACAACACCGAGATTCAGACGACATAATTCTTGCTATCTATATTCTTTTATTTATATTTGTAATAAATTATATTACAAATTGGCTAGCCCAACAGTGGGGCTTTAAGGAGTCAGACTGATCCAGTGATAAAGAACAATCATTATATATATTTATTTATATTCTTTTATGTATATTTGTAATATTTTATATTACAAATTGGCGTCCAACTAAAAGGCTTTAAATAGGAGGTAATAGAGTTACAAAATAAGGACAATTGTCCAATTTCCTAATTTTAGCTCGGCAGCGGTCAATAGGTCGGAAGAGGGAGCGAGATGCACAGGAGAGCTACATCAAGGAAAAGGGCTATGGAGGCCGAGCAGGAGGTAGACATGGAGGATAAAGAGGCGACACCAGTGGAAGATGTGGAGTCGATGTTACCGCCAGCAGAACCAAACAAGCCTGCGCCACAGGAGGAACAGCCGGAGAAATCCACCACAAAGGAAGATACAAAATTGGATAGAATGATGGAGATGTTACTCAGAGAATTTAAAACGACAAAAGAAGAGTTGGGTAATAAAATCGGAGATACCAACAAGAAAATCGAAGAAAATAGTAAGGAAATGAAAAGTGATAACCAACGATTGAAGGAGGAATTAAGAGAAAACAGTAAGAAGATGGAGGAGAAAATGGAAGAAAATAGTAAGAAGGTGGGGGAGAAAATGGAAGAAAATAGTAAGAAGATGGAAGAAAATAATAAGGAAATGAAAAGTGATAACCAACGATTGAAGGAGGAATTGGGTAATAAAATTGGAGATACCAGTAAGAAGATAGAAGAGAAGATGGAAGAAAATATTCAGAAAATTTAGGAGAAAATGGAGGAAATAAAGACTGACAATAAACAGTCGAAGGAGCAATTAACCCAAATAAGCCAAAAACTGGAAGAGACCAATAAGAAGATGGAAGAAACAAGTCAGAAAATGGAAAGCAATAATCAGCAATTGAGAGAAGAATTGAAGGAGACGAACCAAGAGAACATGAACCGGTTAGACGGAAGAATGGAAATATTGAAGGAAGAATTGAGCCAGAAAATAGCTGAAAACAATGAAACAATCAGCAAGAAGGTAGAAGAGGAATTAACGGTAATCAAACAAAAGGTTACAAGAGCTGACGAAAGATGGAGTCAAACCGAGCGAGAAGTACAGAGTATCAAGACAGAAATAAACACTAAGGTAAACAACATTGAAGAAACGACTAGGAAGACATTGGAGGAAAGACTAAAAGAAACACGTGAAGACTGGGAGCGAGTGCAGGACCGATTCACAGAAAAATGTGACGGCATTGAAGCTACTGTGACCAGCATCAACAGTCAGGTGCGACAGAACCAAACAGATATAGACCTGTTCCATAGTCGACCGACAAGCATTACCAGTTGTCCAAACAACGAGAATCGTGAAGGAATTAACTTCAGATTTTATAAAAACAAACCAATGGAGTTCCTGGCCAGAATCGAAGAGTACTTCACCAAACACAGAGGCAATCACTGGAGGGAGAATAAAGAAGTACTTGACGAATCGTTCAAGGAGATAGCAGATAATTGGTGGATGGCGATAAGAGACGAAGTGACCGACTACCAACAATTCAAAAGGCTATTCAAAGCCAAATATTGGTCTGAATCAACACAAAATATCGCTAGAGACGGGATCTGTCATGGAAAATACAACCCGTATGGAAACCAGACTCTAACGGCGTACTTCTTGGGAAAGGTGTGCGTGGCCAAACATCTAGAGCCCAGGATACCGGAAGAATGCCTGGTCAGCAAGCTCTCATACCATTATGAGGAAGATATAATAAGAGCTAGAAGAAACAGTCAAATAAAGACTGTACAGGCAATGACCGAGCTCTTAGAAATGTATGAGCATGAAGATTATTACCGCCAAAGTCGCAGGAGATATGAAAAGCCGGAACCAAGGAGTAACACCAATAATTTGAATAATAATAATCGGCAGAATGTGGGCAACAACAATAATTATAATTCCGCAAATCGGAATAATGCCGAATACAATTATAATACCCGTAATAACCATAATGTACCTAGATTTAATAACAATAATAATAATAATCATGTTCCTCGCAATAATAATAATGACAACAACAACAACAATAATAATAATAATAACCGTCCACAAAACAACAACGGTTATTATAATAATAACCGTAATTATGTTCCAAATGGTCAGAGGAACCCCAACCCCTCTAATAACAATTATCATAGTAATTATAACAGGAATTACCCGAATGGAGGTAATAACAATAATTACAGGACATATCGACCCTATATTAACTACATCAGAGCGGAAGGCAGTGGACAAAGGAGGTACCAGCCTCAACGAAGGAGCTGATATTATGAATACGAGACCTTTCAAGGAAGTCAGGGAAGTAATCGTTACAGAGAGTACGAGCCCAGACGTAGTTCCAGCCTGGACAATCAGCGAAGACTACCTGTAACAGAAGCCCAACAGGACGATCGTGCTGAACCAAACAAAGCAGTTTCAGGACTCCAAGCTGATGCTTCCAACGGCCTAATCCGTAATGATGCGGAACATTTAAACGAACGGAGGCAGTAATAAACTCCAATAACCCTTTACTGCTCCAATCTGCTGGGTTTAACCAAGGAAGAAATTTTGAGAAAGACAGAAAAAATTTTACAATAATATACAGTAATTATTTGAAAGATATCCGTAAGGACCTGCTAGAAGAAAGCGAAATTAATATTAATAATAATGACAATGAAATAATATATATAATTGCAGAAATTGAGGGTATTTCTGTTCCTATAATGATAGACACTGGAGCCAATGTCTCTATAATAAATCGTAATGAGTTGGACCGGATACAGCAGGAATGCCACAAAACTTTACCGGTACTACCTATTAATAATATTGTACTTGTAGGAGCTACCGGCAGACAGAACAAGACCATAAGAAAACAGGTATCCCTAAGTGTCAACAGTCAGGGCATTAGTGTGGATATGATATTTCTTGTTGCAGCCGGATTACCTTTCAACATCATGATAGGATGTGACATATTGCGCAGAAACTCAGCAGTTATCGACTTGTGCCGAGGAAAGGTATCACTCTTTGCTGAAGGTTCGACCTGGGTAGCCAATTTAACTAACAACAAGATGTTAGACTCCAGACAACTTCTCGACCACCAAAATAAGGTGAACTACTTGTCAAACTACTCGACAAACAACAAGCCAGTACATCAGGATTCGAAGGATGACCTATGGCAACAAAAGATTCAGGAGATACGTAACTTCCATTGCCATAATACTACCGAGCAATTAGAGGAAAACCAGCTGAATCAATTGGTCAACATATATGAAAAATATCGAGCTGTATTTTCGGACGAACCTGGAAAGATCCGGAACTACCAATGTTCCATACGATTCAGAGAACCGGTAGAATTTAATAGAAAGTCGTATCCCATAGCACAATCTTTGAAGGAGGCCGTACGCACAGAGATCCAGAATATGATCAGTAAAGACATTATCGAGAGCAGTCAATCGCCATACACTAGCCCAATTGTGGCTACACAAAAGAAAAATGGAAAGGTAAGGCTTTGCCTTGACGCACGTGAGATAAATAAAATGATTATTAACGATCGTACCTCACCTGGCAAAATTGATGAGATATTGAAGAGGTTCCACGGAATGAAGTTCATTACCACGTGGGATACCGTCTGCGGCTATTGGCAAGTGGAGTTGCACCCAGCAAGCCGGCAATATATGGCGTTCATCTTCGAAGGGCGCAATTATCAGTTTAAGAGGTTGCCCTTCGGGTTGGTGAACTTAGTAGCTGTTTTTGTCGCCTGTATGGATCATATACTCGGACCAGAAGCGCTCCAATTCACGACTGTCTATGTTGATGATCTCCTAATAACATCAACCAATTGGGAAGAACACTGTTACCGTGTGGAGCATGTCTTGAAGAAGCTTGCTGAAAATAATGTTACCCTTAAACTAGACATGTCCAAGCTTATAGCTAAAGAAGTACAATTCTTGGGTTTCCAGTTAAACAGTCAAGGAATAACACCATCAACAGAAAAGGTAGACGCCATACAACGATTCCCTATACCAAAAAACAGAAGGCAACTACAATCATTTTTAGGCCTGTGTAACTACTATAGGAAGTTCCAAAATAATTATTCCGAACTGGCGGCCCGGTTTCAGTACCAGTTATCGTCCAAGAACAAATGGCGATGGGGTCAAGAACAAGACAAAACTTTCAAATCAATTAAGGAGAAGTTCTTAGAAGCAGTAATGCTCAACCATCCGGATTTTAACCGACCCTTCTTTCTAAACTGTGACGCTAGTAACATTAGCTTGGGATCAACACTGTACCAAGAAGATGAAAGTGGAATCCATCTAGTAGTGAGCTTTGCTAGCAGAACCCTTAACCAGTGTGAAAAGAACTATAATGTGACGGAAAAAGAACTGCTAAGTGTAGTCTTTGCCTGCGGGAAGTTTCGGACGTATATCCTCGGATATTCAGTGACCGTTCGAACAGATCACAAATCAAATATCATTTCTGAGAAGATGCAAGTTAAGCCATGGTAGATTGACCAGATGGGTACTCGCCCTGCAGGAATACGATATACAGTGGGAGTATGTTCCTGGAAGTAAAAATGTAGTAGCCGACGTATTGTCGAGAGTGAATCTGGAAGAACAAACGTTCGAAGGCGAAAAGGAGAGCATCTTGAAAATCTATAATATTATTAAGGACAGATCCGATTTAGAAAAGATAGTGCAGGACATCAGCAAACACTAGCAGTCTGACCCGAAGTTAAACCACATTAAACTTCGTCTCTCCAACCAAGATGACACAATAACCAAATTTTATTGTGTACATAACGGGATATTATTCATCAAAACATCCCTTGATGAAGAGATATGGAAGATCATGATCCCTACTACAATCGAAAAGGATATCATCCTGGACTATCATCTACGATACGGTCACATGGGAGCCATGAAGGTGATCAAGGCGATAGAAGAGAACTGTCATATAAAAAGTATCAATAGAAAGACGAGAAACTACCTCAAAACCTGTTTGATATGTCAATTGGTGAAAACCAACAATGAGAGAAAAGAGGGTATGATGATACCAATTACCTCACAAGCAAAACTGGAAAAGGTCTTTCTGGACATATGTGGTCCATTTCCCCGCAGTGGCGGATGCCATCGATACAAATACATTATTATCATGATGGATCATTTCACAAAACTGTACCCTGTGAACAGAGCCACCACTTTAAAGACTCTAGGAATAATAACAAACCATTACATTCCAGAGATAGGGAGCCCGGCATCCATAATCACAGACCATGGAACGCAATTTAAGGGTTGGAGGTGGAGAACCACTCTAAATACGTTGGGCATTAAGACATACAAGACATCTGTCTACCACCCCAGCAGCAATCCAGCGGAGAGGGTACTGCGAGAAGTCGGAAGAATATTACGGACTTATTGCTATAATCAACAAAAGAAGTGGCAAGAATATTTATTAGCTACTGAAGAATTTCTTAATTTGTCCTATCACCCCGCTATAGGTACCACGCCATACACGGCAATGTATGAAAAACCGCCTCCAAGAGAAATACAAGACATAATAGAGTTCCCCAGGAGTCAAGAATACAAATTCAATCGAATCAGATTCTACAATAAATTGGCAGAAGACCAGGAAAGGCGCAAGAACAAATATCAAAAGGCGATTAAGAAAATAATAAGCTATGAAGTCGGAGAAAAGGTACTGCTAAAAAACAGGGAATTACCCAGTACTTTGGAAGGCATTACCAAAAAGTTGTTACTGCTGTATACCGGCCCATACCTGATTATTAAAAACAATAAAAACAATACGTATGTACTAAAGGATATCATTTCAAATAAAGTAAAAGGAACTTATAATCAATTATCCATTAAAAAATATTTAGAGGAGGAATAAAAAAAAAAAAATTTTCCAAATTCAAAAAATTAGTAAGTACAACTTACACAAAACATTCGAAGATTTATGAATGAATAAACAAAAAGAATTTTGATGAACATAAAAATTTTCAAATTCAAAAAATTAGTAAGTACAACTTACACTGATCATTTAAAAGACTATTATGAATGAAGAAAAAAGAATTTTGATGAATAAAAATTTCAAAATTCAAAACAATAATAAGTACAACTTACACTAAAATATTTGAAAAACAACTATGAATATGAAAGAATTTAATTGAATAAAAATATCTAAAGTTAAAAAATAGTAAGCTCATATCATTACTCATACGAATGATGAGAAATAACTCATAAATATGGAAAAAAGATTTTGTAAGAAAGAGATACAAAATTCTAAAGGAGAAAGGAAACCAGAATACCATATGATTTAATCGAAACAACTTAACCAAACTCACAAAGAAAATAATTTAATAAAAATGGAACAATGAAGAAGGACCAACTCAGTAAAGACCAAATAGTGAGACCAGAAACCAAAAAACCCTGGTACTATTAATGATAATGTTGTTGCAATAACCACTGTTATAGTGAAAGTGATAAAGAATTAATTCATGTTATGCCATGAGCAATAAAAATAACTCATTGGATACCAGATGGTAGAAAGAATAAATATAAATGCTAATTACTATGTAAACATGATGAAATGATGAAATGTATATTATACCACATACCTAAACCACATAATATGGAATAAGCTTTAAGAGAGAAGAAGAGTCAAGTGTATAAGAGTATTAATTAATATAAAGTATTATGAAGTGAAGAATCTAAAGATGTTTATTTTAGTCAAAAGAGACTACTTTTACTGTTTATTTATTTTTATGACTGGATGTAGAAAATGCCATCAGTCTTATATGTTGAGCAGAGATGATAATGCCTCTGGACTCAATTAATTGAAGTATTGGACAGCAGGGATTGAAGCCAAAAGTGCCACTCTGAACTGTTCCAATTAATTTGTTAGGGAATGTTAGGGAGTAAACATACTGGTGAGGAAGCACCAAATAAGAAAGGATATGAAATGATAATGTTATACACATGATTGAAGATCACTTATTAATGAAGAAAGAAACAAATGAAGGAGATACACATCATCTAAGAGGAAGCAACGGTGGAAAAAGAAGGTATATAAGGTGGAAGCATGTAATCACGAAGAAAATATAGTGAATACAAAAGAATTAGTAGTAATTATTTCATCCATACTAAGAGTATGATCTGAACTAATCACTTTTACAGGAGAGCATATGTAGCATAACAAAATTATCACGCTAAACATTTAACTTAATGCAACATAAATAAAGAAGAAAAGTCCCATAGTGAGTGAGAAGAAGGAATTGTTTTAAGGATTACACTAGAAACTGTATATTAAGTCAATAAAATGTTAATAAGAATGAAAAATAACAAAGAAAACCATTGATCAAAATAACTTACTATGTAAAAATCCAATAAACCAGCAGTATACCCAGTAGATTGGGGAAGCAGTAAAAAGGGAAGGACAAGAAAAAGGAAATAAAAGGATGAAAACCATATTAAGAATGGAAATGTATAAGGTCACGAAGCAGAGAAACCACAAGACCAGAAATGACTAGTATAATAATGAAGAAAGGACAAAATAGGTCAAGATTTCTACAAAGAGCCTAGAAACAAGAAGAGTTATTCCAAAAAATGTTAATAATGGAATACATACCATTGGACAAAATTAAAACCAATACATTTAGACCCAGTAACAAGTTACAAGATACATCCCAAAGAAAACCGAATTGTATACTAGTTATAAGTATAATATGTGAAAAATTATTAAAAGGACTACCATTAATGTAGACAAAAATAAGTGACACTCTATAATGAAGTGTAGTGTAAGAAATCTATTAAAAAGACTACCATCAGTGTAGGGAAATATTATATAAAAAAAATAAAAGACAGTCTAATGACTGAGGTCAATTTTGATAATAAAAGTGTTTTCAAAAATTAAGTAGTATAAGAAAATAATAAGTATAAGATGTTTTTAATTTTTCATTGTGTTACCAAAAATAATTATAATGAACACTAGAGACAGTTCATAACTGAAGGTGTCATTAATTATAAGATGTTTTTATTTTTTTTTTATTGTGTTACCAAAAATAATTATAATGAACACTAGAGACAGTTAATAACTGAAGGTGTCATTAGGCATAAGATGTTTTTATTATGTTTAAATGATATTAAAAAAAAAGTTTAGTAGATATAAGATATTCCATTGTATTTTAAAATCATGTTATTTAATTTTCAAGTTTGTAAGGCAGAGAGGCAAGTAGGAAATAGAAATGTAATAATTTTATTCAAAACAGTAAACCATATATAATGTACAAGCAGACTAGCTAAGACACCACTTTAGAAAACACAGACTAGTAATGTAAACCCAAAACTACCTATCAGAGAATCAAACTACATAACAGGGAATAGAATTCAATACATACAACACAGAAATTGAAAATATAATTAATACAGATACAATTAATAGCGAATAGAATGACAAAGGAAAGAAAATTAACTTCTTTTGGAAACAAATAATACTAGGCCTATAATGGTAATCAAATCAGACTAAACAGTAAATTAATCAATATTGAAGTGTTTTAACAACAAAATTATTAACAACAAAGATAATCACGGAGTTATTAAGATTATTCCATGGGAATATTATCAGAAAAAACACTTAAAAACCATTTAAACACTAAATTTGTACAAAATATGAGGCATACAATAATTATAAAAAATTGTACTTTTTGGGCTTAAATGAACTTGAAACAAACCCAGCTATATATCCAAATATGTAAAATTAATTAATCAATATTACTGAGTAGTTAGATTTATGTAAAATTAAGAAATATTTGAAATACAGTAAAAAATAAGAAAACTTATTATGTATATTTAGATGGTGAACCAAGCCTTAGACAGATATTTTTATAATTGAACAATAGAAAGAGGAAAAAGACATATCACAAATTACCCTAAAACGACGACGTTCAGTCTATTAGTCTATTGTTAATCGTGAAGACGACTAGTTGAAAATGTATTAACAGAATACCGAAAAAGAATAATTTTGTGTAAAACCGAGTGTGGTTATGCGGAGTGTAACAGAGGTTATCTAAAAAGGAAAATAACATTAACTAGTAATATTTAACACCTCACTAATTCCAAACAACAGTAATAACACCATCAAACTCAAACACAAGAAATCAACGGCCATTCTGAGACGATTTTGGACCATATTCGCAGAACACGTATACACATATTTGAACACCGGACACTTCACAAGAAACCCATCATGAAACGACATCGCAGGAGAAGAGAGGACACTCTACACTATATTCCTGGACCAACACTACTTCGCAGAGAAGGGAATATTCATTTATTTCTGCGGGAGAAGCCCAGCAATGCATAGCAGCTAAACTCGAAGTGACGGCAGCCATACTTGATTCCCGGACCAGCACGAGGACACGGCCAGCTTGAAGGGAGTAACGTCATTTCGTCGAATGGTTCGATATTAATTTTCCTAAATGACAATTTAAATAATAATATTGTTTTATTTCAGCCATAATAATTTAGTTTAAGAATACCTGTAAGAATGTATCTTGTTCCTTGCCCTCTGACCATTTCGACTCGTTAAAAGAACCATAATTACTAACCTTGTAAAAAATATATTTTATTAATCTTGTTAGCTACCGACTGGAGCACATATCAGCCAACGCCTTGGCCATGCACAGTTTGAATGGCGCATAATTTTGAATCTCAATAAATGAACATCATTATTCAGTTACAAGGGTTGTGTTTATTTGTACAATTAATGTTAACTATTTTTCTTTTCTAAACCAAAATAATTTACAGTGCTAGAATAAATATCTAAGAAAAGTACACACACAATTAATTAATTATTTATTAATTAATTAAATTAACCAATTAAACCAAACTCAATGTTAGTACAAATTTCATAACTTACAAAATTTTATTTTATTATCAATCCATCACACTTAATTATAAAATATTGTTTATATTTAATTTATTCTTTGTAATTGGTGAATCCAAAGTGGAGCTGTATCATCGGCGAGTACAACACCGAGATTCAGACGACATAATTCTTGCTATCTATATTCTTTTATTTATATTTGTAATAAATTATATTACAAATTGGCTAGCCCAACAGTGGGGCTTTAAGGAGTCAGACTGATCCAGTGATAAAGAACAATCATTATATATATTTATTTATATTCTTTTATGTATATTTGTAATATTTTATATTACAAATTGGCGTCCAACTAAAAGGCTTTAAATAGGAGGTAATAGAGTTACAAAATAAGGACAATTGTCCAATTTCCTAATTTTAGCTCGGCAGCGGTCAATAGGTCGGAAGAGGGAGCGAGATGCACAGGAGAGCTACATCAAGGAAAAGGGCTATGGAGGCCGAGCAGGAGGTAGACATGGAGGATAAAGAGGCGACACCAGTGGAAGATGTGGAGTCGATGTTACCGCCAGCAGAACCAAACAAGCCTGCGCCACAGGAGGAACAGCCGGAGAAATCCACCACAAAGGAAGATACAAAATTGGATAGAATGATGGAGATGTTACTCAGAGAATTTAAAACGACAAAAGAAGAGTTGGGTAATAAAATCGGAGATACCAACAAGAAAATCGAAGAAAATAGTAAGGAAATGAAAAGTGATAACCAACGATTGAAGGAGGAATTAAGAGAAAACAGTAAGAAGATGGAGGAGAAAATGGAAGAAAATAGTAAGAAGATGGGGGAGAAAATGGAAGAAAATAGTAAGAAGATGGAAGAAAATAATAAGGAAATGAAAAGTGATAACCAACGATTGAAGGAGGAATTGGGTAATAAAATTGGAGATACCAGTAAGAAGATAGAAGAGAAGATGGAAGAAAATATTCAGAAAATTTAGGAGAAAATGGAGGAAATAAAGACTGACAATAAACAGTCGAAGGAGCAATTAACCCAAATAAGCCAAAAACTGGAAGAGACCAATAAGAAGATGGAAGAAACAAGTCAGAAAATGGAAAGCAATAATCAGCAATTGAGAGAAGAATTGAAGGAGACGAACCAAGAGAACATGAACCGGTTAGACGGAAGAATGGAAATATTGAAGGAAGAATTGAGCCAGAAAATAGCTGAAAACAATGAAACAATCAGCAAGAAGGTAGAAGAGGAATTAACGGTAATCAAACAAAAGGTTACAAGAGCTGACGAAAGATGGAGTCAAACCGAGCGAGAAGTACAGAGTATCAAGACAGAAATAAACACTAAGGTAAACAACATTGAAGAAACGACTAGGAAGACATTGGAGGAAAGACTAAAAGAAACACGTGAAGACTGGGAGCGAGTGCAGGACCGATTCACAGAAAAATGTGACGGCATTGAAGCTACTGTGACCAGCATCAACAGTCAGGTGCGACAGAACCAAACAGATATAGACCTGTTCCATAGTCGACCGACAAGCATTACCAGTTGTCCAAACAACGAGAATCGTGAAGGAATTAACTTCAGATTTTATAAAAACAAACCAATGGAGTTCCTGGCCAGAATCGAAGAGTACTTCACCAAACACAAAGGCAATCGCTGGAGGGAGAATAAAGAAGTACTTGACGAATCGTTCAAGGAGATAGCAGATAATTGGTGGATGGCGATAAGAGACGAAGTGACCGACTACCAACAATTCAAAAGGCTATTCAAAGCCAAATATTGGTCTGAATCAACACAAAATATCGCTAGAGACGGGATCTGTCATGGAAAATACAACCCGTATGGAAACCAGACTCTAACGGCGTACTTCTTGGGAAAGGTGTGCGTGGCCAAACATCTAGAGCCCAGGATACCGGAAGAATGCCTGGTCAGCAAGCTCTCATACCATTATGAGGAAGATATAATAAGAGCTAGAAGAAACAGTCAAATAAAGACTGTACAGGCAATGACCGAGCTCTTAGAAATGTATGAGCATGAAGATTATTACCGCCAAAGTCGCAGGAGATATGAAAAGCCGGAACCAAGGAGTAACACCAATAATTTGAATAATAATAATCGGCAGAATGTGGGCAACAACAATAATTATAATTCCGCAAATCGGAATAATGCCGAATACAATTATAATACCCGTAATAACCATAATGTACCTAGATTTAATAACAATAATAATAATAATCATGTTCCTCGCAATAATAATAATGACAACAACAACAACAATAATAATAATAATAACCGTCCACAAAACAACAACGGTTATTATAATAATAACCGTAATTATGTTCCAAATGGTCAGAGGAACCCCAACCCCTCTAATAACAATTATCATAGTAATTATAACAGGAATTACCCGAATGGAGGTAATAACAATAATTACAGGACATATCGACCCTATATTAACTACATCAGAGCGGAAGGCAGTGGACAAAGGAGGTACCAGCCTCAACGAAGGAGCTGATATTATGAATACGAGACCTTTCAAGGAAGTCAGGGAAGTAATCGTTACAGAGAGTACGAGACCAGACGTAGTTCCAGCCTGGACAATCAGGGAAGACTACCTGTAACAGAAGCCCAACAGGACGATCGTGCTGAACGAAACAAAGCAGTTTCAGGACTCCAAGCTGATGCTTCCAACGGCCTAATCCGTAATGATGCGGAACATTTAAACGAACGGAGGCAGTAATAAACTCCAATAACCCTTTACTGCTCCAATCTGCTGGGTTTAACCAAGGAAGAAATTTGAAGAAAGACAGAAAAAATTTTACAATAATATACAGTAATTATTTGAAAGATATCCGTAAGGACCTGCTAGAAGAAAGCGAAATTAATATTAATAATAATGACAATGAAATAATATATATAATTGCAGAAATTGAGGGTATTTCTGTTCCTATAATGATAGACACTGGAGCCAATGTCTCTATAATAAATCATAATGAGTTGGACCGGATACAGCAGGAATGCCACAAAACTTTACCGGTACTACCTATTAATAATATTGTACTTGTAGGAGCTACCGGCAGACAGAACAAGACCATAAGAAAACAGGTATCCCTAAGTGTCAACAGTCAGGGCATTAGTGTGGATATGATATTTCTTGTTGCAGCCGGATTACCTTTCAACATCATGATAGGATGTGACATATTGCGCAGAAACTCAGCAGTTATCGACTTGTGCCGAGGAAAGGTATCACTCTTTGCTGAAGGTTCAACCTGGGTAGCCAATTTAACTAACAACAAGATGTTAGACTCCAGACAACTTCTCGACCACCAAAATAAGGTGAACTACTTGTCAAACTACTCGACAAACAACAAGCCAGTACATCAGGATTCGGAGGATGACCTATGGCAACAAAATATTCAGGAGATACGTAACTTCCATTGCCATAATACTACCGAGCAATTAGAGGAAAACCAGCTGAAGTCGCAATTGGTCAACATATATGAAAAATATCGAGCTGTATTTTCGGACGAACCTGGAAAGATCCGGAACTACCAATGTTCCATACGATTCAGAGAACCGGTAGAATTTAATAGAAAGTCGTATCCCATAGCACAATCTTTGAAGGAGGCCGTACGCACAGAGATCCAGAATATGATCAGTAAAGACATTATCGAGAGCAGTCAATCGCCATACACTAGCCCAATTGTGGCTACACAAAAGAAAAATGGAAAGGTAAGGCTTTGCCTTGACGCACGTGAGATAAATAAAATGATTATTAACGATCGTACCTCACCTGGCAAAATTGATGAGATATTGAAGAGGTTCCACGGAACGAAGTTCATTACCACGTGGGATACCGTCTGCGGCTATTGGCAAGTGGAGTTGCACCCAGCAAGCCGGCAATATATGGCGTTCATCTTCGAAGGGCGCAATTATCAGTTTAAGAGGTTGCCCTTCGGGTTGGTGAACTCAGTAGCTGTTTTTGTCGCCTGTATGGATCATATACTCGGACCAGAAGCACTCCAATTCACGACTGTCTATGTTGATGATCTCCTAATAACATCAACCAATTGGGAAGAACACTGTTACCGTGTGGAGCATGTCTTGAAGAAGCTTGCTGAAAATAATGTTACCCTTAAACTAGACATGTCCAAGCTTATAGCTAAAGAAGTACAATTCTTGGGTTTCCAGTTAAACAGTCAAGGAACACCATCAACAGAAAAGGTAGACGCCATACAACGATTCCCTATACCAAAAAACAGAAGGCAACTACAATCATTTTTAGGCCTGTGTAACTACTATAGGAAGTTCCAAAATAATTATTCCGAACTGGCGGCCCGGTTTCAGTACCAGTTATCGTCCAAGAACAAATGGCGATGGGGTCAAGAACAAGACGAAACTTTCAAATCAATTAAGGAGAAGTTCTTAGAAGCAGTAATGCTCAACCATCCGGATTTTAACCGACCCTTCTTTCTAAACTGTGACGCTAGTAACATTAGCTTGGGATCAACACTGTGCCAAGAAGATGAAAGTGGAATCCATCTAGTAGTGAGCTTTGCTAGCAGAACCCTTAACCAGTGTGAAAAGAACTATAATGTGACGGAAAAAGAACTGCTAAGTGTAGTCTTTGCCTGCGGGAAGTTTCGGACGTATATCCTCGGATATTCAGTGACCGTTCGAACAGATCACAAATCAAATATCATTTCTGAGAAGATGCAAGTTAAGCCATGGTAGATTGACCAGATGGGTACTCGCCCTGCAGGAATACGATATACAGTGGGAGTATGTTCCTGGAAGTAAAAATGTAGTAGCCGACGTATTGTCGAGAGTGAATCTGGAAGAACAAACGTTCGAAGGCGAAAAGGAGAGCATCTTGAAAATCTATAATATTATTAAGGACAGATCCGATTTAGAAAAGATAGTGCAGGACATCAGCAAACACCAGCAGTCTGACCCGAAGTTAAACCACATTAAACTTCGTCTCTCCAACCAAGATGACACAATAACCAAATTTTATTGTGTACATAACGGGATATTATTCATCAAAACATCCCTTGATGAAGAGATATGGAAGATCATGATCCCTACTACAATCGAAAAGGATATCATCCTGGACTATCATCTACGATACGGTCACATGGGAGCCATGAAGGTGATCAAGGCGATAGAAGAGAACTGTCATATAAAAAGTATCAATAGAAAGACGAGAAACTACCTCAAAACCTGTTTGATATGTCAATTGGTGAAAACCAACAATGAGAGAAAAGAGGGTATGATGATACCAATTACCTCACAAGCAAAACTGGAAAAGGTCTTTCTGGACATATGTGGTCCATTTCCCCGCAGTGGCGGATGCCATCGATACAAATACATTATTATCATGATGGATCATTTCACAAAACTGTACCCTGTGAACAGAGCCACCACTTTAAAGACTCTAGGAATAATAACAAACCATTACATTCCAGAGATAGGGAGCCCGGCATCCATAATCACAGACCATGGAACGCAATTTAAGGGTTGGAGGTGGAGAACCACTCTAAATACGTTGGGCATTAAGACATACAAGACATCTGTCTACCACCCCAGCAGCAATCCAGCGGAGAGGGTACTGCGAGAAGTTGAAAGAATATTACGGACTTATTGCTATAATCAACAAAAGAAGTGGCAAGAATATTTATTAGCTACTGAAGAATTCCTTAATTTGTCCTATCACCCCGCTATAGGTACCACGCCATACACGGCAATGTATGAAAAACCGCCTCCAAGAGAAATACAAGACATAATAGAGTTCCCCAGGAGTCAAGAATACAAATTCAATCGAATCAGATTCTACAATAAATTGGCAGAAGACCAGGAAAGGCGCAAGAACAAATATCAAAAGGCGATTAAGAAAATAATAAGCTATGAAGTCGGAGAAAAGGTACTGCTAAAAAACAGGGAATTACCCAGTACTTTGGAAGGCATTACCAAAAAGTTGTTACTGCTGTATACCGGCCCATACCTGATTATTAAAAACAATACGTATGTACTAAAGGATATCATTTCAAATAAAGTAAAAGGAACTTATAATCAATTATCCATTAAAAAATATTTAGAGGAGGAATAAAAAAAAAAATTTTTCCAAATTCAAAAAATTAGTAAGTACAACTTACACAAAACATTCGAAGATTTATGAATGAATAAACAAAAAAAATTTTGATGAACATAAAAATTTTCAAATTCAAAAAATTAGTAAGTACAACTTACACTGATCATTTAAAAGACTATTATGAATGAAGAAAAAAGAATTTTGATGAATAAAAATTTCAAAATTCAAAACAATAATAAGTACAACTTACACTAAAATATTTGAAAAACAACTATGAATATGAAAGAATTTAATTGAATAAAAATATCTAAAGTTAAAAAATAGTAAGCTCATATCATTACTCATACGAATGATGAGAAATAACTCATAAATATGGAAAAAAGATTTTGTAAGAAAGAGATACAAAATTCTAAAGGAGAAAGGAAACCAGAATATCATATGATTTAATCGAAACAACTTAACCAAACTCACAAAGAAAATAATTTAATAAAAATGGAACAATGAAGAAGGACCAACTCAGTAAAGACCAAATAGTGAGACCAGAAACCAAAAAACCCTGGTACTATTAATGATAATGTTGTTGCAATAACCACTGTTATAGTGAAAGTGATAAAGAATTAATTCATGTTATGCCATGAGCAATAAAAATAACTCATTGGATACCAGATGGTAGAAAGAATAAATATAAATGCTAATTACTATGTAAACATGATGAAATGATGAAATGTATATTATACCACATACCTAAACCACATAATATGGAATAAGCTTTAAGAGAGAAGAAGAGTCAAGTGTATAAGAGTATTAATTAATATAAAGTATTATGAAGTGAAGAATCTAAAGATGTTTATTTTAGTCAAAAGAGACTACTTTTACTGTTTATTTATTTTTATGACTGGATGTAGAAAATGCCATCAGTCTTATATGTTGAGCAGAGATGATAATGCCTCTGGACTCAATTAATTGAAGTATTGGACAGCAGGGATTGAAGCCAAAAGTGCCACTCTGAACTGTTCCAATTAATTTGTTAGGGAATGTTAGGGAGTAAACATACTGGTGAGGAAGCACCAAATAAGAAAGGATATGAAATGATAATGTTATACACATGATTGAAGATCACTTATTAATGAAGAAAGAAACAAATGAAGGAGATACACATCATCTAAGAGGAAGCAACGGTGGAAAAAGAAGGTATATAAGGTGGAAGCATGTAATCACGAAGAAAATATAGTGAATACAAAAGAATTAGTAGTAATTATTTCATCCATACTAAGAGTATGATCTGAACTAATCACTTTTACAGGAGAGCATATGTAGCATAACAAAATTATCACGCTAAACATTTAACTTAATGCAACATAAATAAAGAAGAAAAGTCCCATAGTGAGTGAGAAGAAGGAATTGTTTTAAGGATTACACTAGAAACTGTATATTAAGTCAATAAAATGTTAATAAGAATGAAAAATAACAAAGAAAACCATTGATCAAAATAACTTACTATGTAAAAATCCAATAAACCAGCAGTATACCCAGTAGATTGGGGAAGCAGTAAAAAGGGAAGGACAAGAAAAAGGAAATAAAAGGATGAAAACCATATTAAGAATGGAAATGTATAAGGTCACGAAGCAGAGAAACCACAAGACCAGAAATGACTAGTATAATAATGAAGAAAGGACAAAATAGGTCAAGATTTCTACAAAGAGCCTAGAAACAAGAAGAGTTATTCCAAAAAATGTTAATAATGGAATACATACCATTGGACAAAATTAAAACCAATACATTTAGACCCAGTAACAAGTTACAAGATACATCCCAAAGAAAACCGAATTGTATACTAGTTATAAGTATAATATGTGAAAAATTATTAAAAGGACTACCATTAATGTAGACAAAAATAAGTGACACTCTATAATGAAGTGTAGTGTAAGAAATCTATTAAAAAGACTACCATCAGTGTAGGGAAATATTATATAAAAAAAATAAAAGACAGTCTAATGACTGAGGTCAATTTTGATAATAAAAGTGTTTTCAAAAATTAAGTAGTATAAGAAAATAATAAGTATAAGATGTTTTTAATTTTTCATTGTGTTACCAAAAATAATTATAATGAACACTAGAGACAGTTCATAACTGAAGGTGTCATTAATTATAAGATGTTTTTATTTTTTTTTTATTGTGTTACCAAAAATAATTATAATGAACACTAGAGACAGTTAATAACTGAAGGTGTCATTAGGCATAAGATGTTTTTATTATGTTTAAATGATATTAAAAAAAAAGTTTAGTAGATATAAGATATTCCATTGTATTTTAAAATCATGTTATTTAATTTTCAAGTTTGTAAGGCAGAGAGGCAAGTAGGAAATAGAAATGTAATAATTTTATTCAAAACAGTAAACCATATATAATGTACAAGCAGACTAGCTAAGACACCACTTTAGAAAACACAGACTAGTAATGTAAACCCAAAACTACCTATCAGAGAATCAAACTACATAACAGGGAATAGAATTCAATACATACAACACAGAAATTGAAAATATAATTAATACAGATACAATTAATAGCGAATAGAATGACAAAGGAAAGAAAATTAACTTCTTTTGGAAACAAATAATACTAGGCCTATAATGGTAATCAAATCAGACTAAACAGTAAATTAATCAATATTGAAGTGTTTTAACAACAAAATTATTAACAACAAAGATAATCACGGAGTTATTAAGATTATTCCATGGGAATATTATCAGAAAAAACACTTAAAAACCATTTAAACACTAAATTTGTACAAAATATGAGGCATACAATAATTATAAAAAATTGTACTTTTTGGGCTTAAATGAACTTGAAACAAACCCAGCTATATATCCAAATATGTAAAATTAATTAATCAATATTACTGAGTAGTTAGATTTATGTAAAATTAAGAAATATTTGAAATACAGTAAAAAATAAGAAAACTTATTATGTATATTTAGATGGTGAACCAAGCCTTAGACAGATATTTTTATAATTGAACAATAGAAAGAGGAAAAAGACATATCACAAATTACCCTAAAACGACGACGTTCAGTCTATTAGTCTATTGTTAATCGTGAAGACGACTAGTTGAAAATGTATTAACAGAATACCGAAAAAGAATAATTTTGTGTAAAACCGAGTGTGGTTATGCGGAGTGTAACAGAGGTTATCTAAAAAGGAAAATAACATTAACTAGTAATATTTAACACCTCACTAATTCCAAACAACAGTAATAACACCATCAAACTCAAACACAAGAAATCAACGGCCATTCTGAGACGATTTTGGACCATATTCGCAGAACACGTATACACATATTTGAACACCGGACACTTCACAAGAAACCCATCATGAAACGACATCGCAGGAGAAGAGAGGACACTCTACACTATATTCCTGGACCAACACTACTTCGCAGAGAAGGGAATATTCATTTATTTCTGCGGGAGAAGCCCAGCAATGCATAGCAGCTAAACTCGAAGTGACGGCAGCCATACTTGATTCCCGGACCAGCACGAGGACACGGCCAGCTTGAAGGGAGTAACGTCATTTCGTCGAATGGTTCGATATTAATTTTCCTAAATGACAATTTAAATAATAATATTGTTTTATTTCAGCCATAATAATTTAGTTTAAGAATACCTGTAAGAATGTATCTTGTTCCTTGCCCTCTGACCATTTCGACTCGTTAAAAGAACCATAATTACTAACCTTGTAAAAAATATATTTTATTAATCTTGTTAGCTACCGACTGGAGCACATATCAGCCAACGCCTTTGCCATGCACAGTTTGAATGGTGCATAATTTTGAATCTCAATAAATGAACATCATTATTCAGTTACAAGGGTTGTGTTTATTTGTACAATTAATGTTAACTATTTTTCTTTTCTAAACCAAAATAATTTACAGTGCTAGAATAAATATCTAAGAAAAGTACACACACAATTAATTAATTATTTATTAATTAATTAAATTAACCAATTAAACCAAAACTCAATGTTAGTACAAATTTCATAACTTAAAAAATTTTATTTTATTATCAATCCATCACACTTAATTATAAAATATTATTTATATTTAATTTATTCTTTGTAATTGGTGAATCCAAAGTGGAACTGTATCATCGGCGAGTACAACACCAAGATTCAGACGACATAATTCTTGCTATCTATATTCTTTTATTTATATTTGTAATAAATTATATTACAAATTGGCTAGCCCAACAGTGGGGCTTTAAGGAGTCAGACTGATCCAGTGATAAAGAACAATCATTATATATATTTATTTATATTCTTTTATGTATATTTGTAATATTTTATATTACAATGTATACAAACATTTTTTGTCTGATCACCTGCCAGCGGCGCCCGGGAAAAATTGTTATAAACAAATTTTTAAAAAATTCTTTTTTTCGCTCATATCTCCGTTAATTTTGCCCGTAGCTTAATTTTACAAGAAAAATTATACATTTTACATCCCATAACACTATGATCCCACGGTGTCGGCTAATAAATTCTTTGATTACGAGTGTAAATAGCAAAAGATTTAACAGGTAAGTGAGACTTACCATTCGGGCTGATGTGTTTGACAAAAAATCGTATTATTCAGGACATACCGTAGCATGTATTTATCATAAAAAATAATTAATTGTCGCATAATTAATGGCACAATTATGTACCAGTTGTATAGGTAGAACTGTGGGCTCGAGATCTCTTGCCCGTTTTAAAGATGGCGGCGTGACGTCACACTTGCTTCAGTCTCGCAAGCATACAGGGTTGGCAGTCGGGCATCCAGTTAGTATATAAACATCCATGCTGTTACTCAGTGGCGGCGCTAACGAAACGCCCCCCCCCCCCCCACGAAAATAATTAGGGGGCCCTATAAAAATAGTTAAATTTTGTATACGTAATAGGGGAAAACACTCAAAAGAGTTTCTATTTACGTGTGTTTCACAACAATGGTTTGCGAATACTTTCTCGTCTATCACAAAGCGTTTGCAATTTGCAAAGGACGTTTTACATGTGTACAAACTCTTAAAATTCATTGTTGCTAAATAGACAAAGTTGTATACTAACTATAAAAAAACCAAAATAAAAAGAATGATTTATTTTTACGTCAAAGATCTCAATTCAGACTATGAAACAGTACCGCACACAGAGTGTTAAAAATGTATTATTTAAAAACAAATATCAAAGTCACATTCTAGCTTTTTTCAAACATTTAAATTAGTTTGTAACTGAATTTGTAAAATTCTTGAATATACTCTATACAAGTTCTGCTTAAGTCTAATCCAATTCAATAACACTCGAACTCAAGTAATGTACAATATTTACAGATGAGGATCAACCAAAGTTCACTGTTTTCCTAAGCCTAGTCTTCTTTTTTTAATAGCGAAGAACTTTTCAACTACTTCGTTGATATTATTTTTCTGTGTCTCTTCATGCTCAATGCTTAACAGTGCCAAGTCACTCAACCGAGTTTGGGCCATGGAACTTCTTAAGTATGACTTAATTAATTTAAGTTTTAAAAAGCTTCTTTCCGCTGTAGCTGTTGTGACAGGTATGGTTAAATAAAGCTGCAAAGCTGTAGTTAGGTCTGGGAGGCAACTCATAAGGCAGCTGTTTTCTTCAACCAGTAAATTCATCATTTCTCGAATGCTTTTCTTGTGTACAATTTCTTTGGCTATCAGAGCTTTGAAGGATATTACTTGGTCAGGCAGTGATGTGGAAAGGTCACCAGGATACACATTTACCAGAGCCTTACTTTTCTCCACTATTGTCTCTTGTCAGAAGTTTACTAAATTCTGAGGCGTCAGGAATGAAAACCTATCATCAATGCAACGCAATCCTTCAAATCTCATTTGTAGCTGAGCTATTACAATATCTAGTGTTGCATTGAAAACTTTTACTTCAAATGATTTCATTGGGTTGTCAATTCTATGGTCAACTGATAATTCAACAAAGAAGCGTTTTACAACTCGCTTACGCTTATTTTTCATGTTACAAGTTATGTCCCATGACTGGGCCAACTGCTTAGCACCAGCAAGAAAGCCGGCAAAGTCCTTTCTTAAAACTTTTAACTCATCACAAGCGCGACTTAGAAACTGCCATGCTCTGCCTAGGTCAACAGTTGGCCTCTGTAGTGCTTTTGAAGTTATATTTACATTCTCTAAAATCTTAGTTTCAAGGCAGAGCACAAGAATAAATTCAAAGTTTTCCAGGTGGTTTCTAATTGCTAATGCTTCTTCTGCCTCGGGTTTTTTTGAGCTGTATAGAATAATTTCTGTCAAACACTGAATCACATTTTTGAAATCATTTCTTAAAGCTAACAGACAGTCGTGTCTAGAAGACCACCTTGTTGGACATAGCTTTTTTAAAGTTAGATTTTTGGCAGAGCTGTCTTCTTTAACGGCAGTGTTAAGTTCTTGCCATCTATGTAAGCTTTCACTGAAAAACACATAAGTTTTCTGAACTATGTCATAAAATTGTCTTATTTCAGAAATATTTGATACTGAATCATTGATCACCAAGTTCAGGTTATGTGCATCACAGTGTACGTAATCCGCGTTTGGGACTATATCCATAATTCTTTTCTGTAACCCAGAGTATTTCCCGCTCATTGTTGCTGCACCGTCATAACCTTGACCTCTACACTTACTAATGTCAATTTCATTTGTTTTCAAAAAGTCTAAAATCTTACTTTGAAACCCCTCACTGTTGGGATCCTTTATTTCTTGAAATCCCAAAAAGGACTCACTAATCACAGTTTTATAATTGCCAGGAGATTCTTCTACTATGTTAATGTATCTGATTACAACACTCATTTGGTCAATCTTAGAAATGTCTTGTGTGCTATCAACAATTATAGAAAAAAAGGAGACAAGTGAATCTGTTTTAGTAAGGCAGTCAATACTGATTTTCCTAGCAAGTTAATGATTTCATTTTGAATGTCATGGTGGAGGTATTTTGATCTGTTTTTTATTTTCTAAGTGTGCACTAAGGAGAGAATCGTAGCGAGAAACTAAAGATAGTATGTTCAAAAAATTTCCACTTTCAGGATTTATTTCATGTAATGATTCTCTACGGCCACAAAACGGCAATGAACACAGTGCCATGGTTCGAATGACATCCACAATCCGTATGAAAATATCTTTCCATTTTTTCCGCTCATCGGAAATTTTATCAGCTACCGTTTTACTCTTTTTCCAAGTGGCATACATGAGACAAGATTGTAAATGAGCATTGCTACTTTCATGAACTTTAATTTTTTTACTGAGACCTTTCCAATCTCTAATATCGCCTTCACACCAGCTTTGGACATCAGCACTTTGGCTGAAAAGCCAACATGGTAAACAATAGACTCCATCTAGATTACGAGAGTAACAAAGCCAAAACCTGTGAACAATTTGGCCTGCTGCAGTTTTGAAAGAATAATATGCTGTACTGAAAGACCGCTTAGAAACGGAATCCTTCGGGAAAGGACCCTTTGGTTGACAAGGTTCACTTAACGTTATTAACTTTTTCACCTCGTCTATCATTGTAGCTTGATTTTTATAGAATGCAATATCTGTCTCAAAACTTTGGCAGTTTGGATCGGAAGGGCCTGCTAAATTAGTTTTATTTGCGTGATTACTTACAACTTCAGTTGGTTCAAACTGATTTTCTGGTCCAAGTATGTCTTCAGACTGGTGAACACATTCAATGCCTAGCAGTTGTTCTTCTTGTTCACGTTGCAGTTGCTCATTTGTTTCCGTAGTTGTATCACTTGTATCCTATGGACTAATGTTTAAATCAGGTTTATTGTCACTGTCACAATCAACTTCAAGTCCAATTTTTGTTTCTTTTTCATTACTTGCACTTGGCCCGGGTTTGGGTTGTTCAACTTCACATTTTGATGATTTTTTTAAAAACTGGTCGAGTTTTGAAAGTTTACTTTTAGATTCTTCTCGTTGTTTTTGCAGTTTCCTTTTCTTAGCACCACTTAAATATTCACGCTTACTTTCCATTTTATAAACTCTGTCTCTAACACTCTAACTCTACACAAAATACAAAAACTAAAATCAAATGTTAAGTCATTAGACTTAAATTGATTAGACAAAAAATGTTTTGAATGGCAGGTGATTAAACAAAAAATGTTTGTATACATTATAAACAACTACTCCTTGAGCCCAAGTTTCTCAAGATTTATAATTTCATTTATCTCTATAGAATTTTCCAAACTTTTACATCGATCTACCTCCCCCGGAATTGAACTCGCGAGTTCCTGGTGAGTACCGGTAACTTTTCATACAGATAAATAGCCCTAATAATAATGAAAGTTGGAAATACAGCTTTTTATTTCTAATTCTTCGTTGAGAAACTTTTGTTTTTAAATTTCATTTTACGTTCCCATAACACTATGATCCCACGGTGTCAGCTAATAAATTCTTTGATTATGAGTGTAAATAGCAAAAGATTTAACAGGTAAGTGAGACTTACCATTCGGGCTGATGGGTTTGACAAAAAATCGTATTATTTAGGACGTACCGTAGCATGTATTTATCATAAAAAAATAATTAATAATAGAAATAAAAGGCTGTATTTCCAACTTTCGGATCTTTTCGGTTAAGTGGCAGCATGCAGTGAGCAATTACTCTAAGTAGCAATCTCCAGTAACAACGAATTTACCCCTCCAACACATTTTGCAACTATTCCATGGTGACAGCGTGCCCTGTGACCGTGTATATGACAGGTAAAGACCGTTGGGTATGTTCTAAAAAGGACTGTCGGGAATCCAAAAAAGTGCGACAGGATACATTACTAAATAATTCTCGATTAGATTTCCGCACAATCGTATACTTCGTTTACTGTTGGAGTAAGGAGTACGCAACCGGGCAATACTGTCAAGATGAGTTGGAAATGAATCACTCCACATGCATGGATTGGAATTCATACATGTGAGAAGTGTGTGAGCACTATTTTATATAAATATAAAAAATATGTCAAAATGAAAATAAAAATACAAACTGTCGCTGGTTATCGCTACGTGTGGAGGGGAAATGCGTTGTTACTGGTGATTGCTACGTAGAGTAATTGCTCCACTGGATGCTGCCACTTAACCGAAAAGATCCCAACTTTCATTATTATTAGGGCTATTTATCTGTATGAAAAGGTACCGGTACTCACCAGGAACTCGCGAGTTCAAATCCGGGGGAGGTAGATCGATGTAAAAGTTTGGAAAATTCTATAGAGATAAATGAAATTATAAATCTTGAGAAACTTGGGCTTAAAAATATGCCAGTACTGCATACCACCAGAAAAAGCCATTATTAACTGATGTTGTTGTTGTTATTATTATTATTATTATTATTATCAATCTATATAAAATAAGCTGCTTTCTTCCTTTCAAAAATGATATTCAAAATAAAACAAGAAAAACACAGAAATTTTACAATATATTTTACAGCAAGAAGTACAGAGAAAATTTACAAACCATGAGCTATGTTCTTCTCAATGTCCCACAAAAATGACAGCGTTGACTTGAAAATCAATAGTCACTACTTACCAAAAAGCGAATGTACAAAATACCTGGATGCACACATGGACAACAAATTTCATAAAACGTCTGGCCGACACTATCCATTCAAACCCCACAGACAAGTATTTTGCTCCTCTAGTGAGCTTACTCAGTGTTTACAAATACAATGAAAACTATTCCTGCATTGCTCCACTCAAAGGCAAGATTAATTATTATTAAATGGATGCTTATGTAAAATGAGGTTACATTTGTTAAATTTTACAGAAAACCCTTCCACACATTTACATTATTGCTATTGTTATAGCTTGATGAGATGTCAGGTTAGGTTCCCAATCAGAACATTGGAGATCGTCACTGTAATTTCAAAAGGTCGTATGTAAAATGAGGCCACTTTTCAGGAGAGCAAAAAAACTTATTATTTCTTTATGTTTTGATTATATAACTACAGAAATAAGTTTATGACTATTTTTTTATGATATATTATTATGTAATATAATAGTTAGGGCATTAAGTTAATTAATCAGTGTTTTTCATGCACATACACCTTTTTGCAATTTGAATTAGCAACTTGTTTCAACATACGACATTTTGTATGCAGACATACAACTTTTTGTACTTGACAGTAAGAAAATTTTTATACAAACATACAACTTTTTTATTGAAATTGTTGTTTTTATATAAAACATAAAATGTTACAGATAAAAATTGTTTCAGAATCTTAAAAAAAAAAAAAAAAAAAAAAAAAAAAAAAAAAAAAAAAAAAAAAAGTTATAAAACAAATTTGAATTGTTGGTAAATCCTGCCCAGTTTAATATTTTGACAAACATTTTTATTCTGCCAAGTTACATTCTTTCAACTGCGTATACACTCTTTATTGCGCGAAGAATCTGAAAATGAGTTGTAAACAACAACCACAAAATCTTCAGTCTTCAGCCCCATGCTAATTGTGCCTGCAAATGAAGAAAAGCTAAATATTATATAAAAAAATAAAAATAAAGGTAATCAAAAATGTAATGAAAAGATAAACAAAACAATAATATCAAATATCCTGACAGACCCTGAAAGAAATGAGTGGCCACAGACTTGCGACCGTGCGTGGAGGGTTGGAACCCGAAAGTTGAAAGAATGTAACTTGGCAGAATAAAAATGTTTGTCAAAGTAAAGTCCAATATTACACGGTGGTTATTGGGTGCTACTGGATAATGTGAGGACACACCCCCTCACAGTTCTCATGACATAAATTATTATAAAAAAGGTGGTAATCTTCTTCCAGTAGGTTTTTCAACTCTTGGAGGTCCTTGAATTTAGGCACGGGTTTCTTATAGAGTGGTTTAATTCCAGTTTAAACATCTGTTACTGATTTCGGTCATCTAGGCAGTTCTGTCCAGTTTTCAGAATAATCTAATTTGTACCAAATATGGCCATCAGTGGTATACTTCAGGCATCTCAAATCAGTTACACAAGGATCACCTTTTTTATATCCTGGCCGAATGCTTTTGTAGTATCCATCAGCATAATTGAAGAAGTCTTTATAAGTGAGACTTTCTACAGAATAAGGGCTTGGTTGCATTCTCGCTTCTCTGATTGCTCTAACATAGTCAGCAGGTACAAAGTGTTCATGTTTTTTAAGCTTCTTCTCAATTGTGCTGTGCACGCTGTCCACTTCCATCTGCGTGTGGCCTACTTCCAGATATTTTTGGTATACCGTAACTTTTTTCTTGACGGCAAAGTACAGGAGAACATTAGACACAGTTTCACACCGGTTTTGATTGGTACAGCCGTCACTCCAAATTATTATGTCAGTGATGTCTGGGTTTTTTTCTAATTCTTTATTAAGGAACCTTACTAGCATAGAAGCAAAAACATCGCCATCTAATTGTCCATTGCCCTCATGCCAGATGTAGCATGTTACGTCTTGGGTTGCAAGATTAAAAACTGACCAGTTATGTACTTTAAGTTTTGTTTTGTAGTATGATGAAGATGCCCTAATGTCTGGGCATGTTAATACTTTTTGAACGTCAACAGCAAACACTGCTGTCTTATTTGATTCCGCTGCCTTCTTCTTGTCACTTTCTTTCTCATTCCTTGCTCCGGCCTTCCTATTTTGATGTTTCTCGTACTCTTCCTCTGTGACTTTCCCTAACTTGTGCTTAATGCATGTTTCGCATTGGTCTCTCTTCAGAATGAAAAATCCTATGTTCATCGCTTCAAAAACTGTGTGAAAAAGAGACCTTGAGGCTGGTTCTAAATTTTTTTCCTGGCATAAACGGGTATATTCTCTGAAGAGTTGTAATTTACTGTCCCACATGGGCTCTAAATATTGCTTTATTATGTTGGCGCAACAGTAATGAGACTCCATTTTAGGAAGCTATTTCAAAAACTGCCGGATTCCATCTCTCTTTTCAACATCTTTTTGTGATTGTCTTTTTTTAACATTGGGAACAATTTCATTCATGGGCTGTGGATCACCTAGGTTATTTTCTAGGATTTCTTGTGCTAAAGGTTGGTATAAAGCACATTGTAAGACCCAAGATCTAACTGATTTCTCACCAAGAGAGAATGTGTTTAAAAACATCTTTTTACAGACTCTAATTCTATCATCGCCCACTTTGAGGTAATATTTAAAAGATACATTTTTACGGAAATTCTCAATATCTGTAGTTCCACGCCGAAAGTCTGGTTTAGATTTGTCCACCAATGATACAATTGTTGCTCGTTTTGCTTCCCAACTATCTATGTTCTTCCAGTAGTTGATGAAAAGTTTATGTCTATCCATTTCTGTTACTTTCTCACACCTAAAGGTCCTTACATTTTTGCAACTGCATCGATCCCTCAGTTTTCTCTCTTCCCTTTCAATATTAAAATTGTATTTGCCATCCTCTTGCTTCTTTAAACCTAAATACGGTTCTCCTTTTCTTCTTTTAGCTGAGTTAACATTCCTTTCCCAGTCACTTGGATTTATATCTTCTCCTTTCCTTCGTTTCCTTTTTGCAGGTAGGCCCACTAAATGTACCACCTGACCAGGGTTGTTTTCAACTACAGCCACAACTTCCTCCTTAATACTTGGAGCAGGACCTTTCCCTTGAAACACACCATCTTCTTCAACAATTCTTTGAGTTTTGTCAACATCACTTGAATTATTTACCTGACTTTGGCTTTGCCCAACAATATGTGAAGTTTTTGGTTTGGAACGTTTTGTTTGCAAAACTTTTTGTTTTTTAAAAGAGCTGTACTCTTCATCACTAGAGCTTGAACTGGGCTGATAAACATCTGAATCTGAAGAAAATAAGGAGTCATTAATGGTATCGTTAGTCATTTTCAAAATATTCTTGATTTTTTCTAGCCCTTTTACCTTCTTTACTCAACTAGGTCTGTTGTTAGGATTACAGTTCATTAAATTTAATTTCCCCTCAATAACCGCTTGCAAATTCCTTTCTTCAGCAAATTCAGCCGCAGATGAACTACCCTCACCCTAATATAATACTTGTTTAGTGAAAAGTACTCTTTTCTTACTGACTACTTATTAGTACTTATTTAAAGTACATGCTTTTGTTAAAAAATGTAAGTTGCAAAAAGTCGTATGTTTTAAATTCCATTTGTAGGCTGATAGGCATACACAATATCCTCTCCAATTTCAATCAATAAGTTTTCTTTTTGTAAATTTATTAGAAAACTACATCAATTAATAACAGGTACATCAATATTACAGGTACATCAATTTTCTCTGTAACATCAAGAGGTAGATAGTCTTCTTCTTCTACATTGGCAGCAGGTAAGTCCACTTCCTCTGCAATATCAAGAGGTAGATGTAGATATTCTTGTACATCAGCAGCATGTAAGTCCACTTCCTCTGCAATATCAAGAGGTAGATAGTCTTCTACATTAGCAGCAGGTAGGTCCACTTCCTCTGCAACATCAAGAGGTAATAAATACTCTATTTTGAATAAGTAAGAGGCCTAGTTGGTCCTCCGCAGCATTTACAGATAGGTTACCTTGCTCTACATTATCAGCAGGTACGCTTAAGTTTCCCTCTTCAGCAGCAGGTGGGCTCACATTCGTAATAGTAGGAACTGATAGACTAGCAGTTGATAATTTTATTGCAAGATCGACCAGCAGTTTCCCCCTTCACACCATTTTTCTAAAACTAACAAACTAAGTACTTCAAAAGGTAAGCCAGCACAATTCTGAAAATCTAAGTCGTAAGATTCGTAATTAATGATAATGTTACTGTTAAAACAACAATATATTAACCCTAATATAATACTTGTTTAGTGAAAAGTACTCTTTTCTTACTGACTACTTATTAGTACTTATTTAAAGTACATGCTTTTGTTAAAAAATGTAAGTTCCAAAAAGTCGTATGTTTTAAATTCCATTTGTAGCCTGATAGGCATACACAAGATCCTAACATACGACATTTTGCTATTAACAATAAATAATCAAACTTCTATAATATAACCAATATTTATTATTAGTAATGTACTTAGACTCATTTATGATGTTTAATTAAAGAGTAGGACTAATCAAAATATTGGAAAATAACTTTTCTATCTTTTGAGTTGTAATTGTAAACATAACCTAAAGAAAACTTACCTGTTTCAAACTGTAAATTCGTCTAGTATTAGAGTGGAAAACTATAATATCATATAGTAATGAGCAGGATACAAACTAAAACACTTTTTAATACATACATTTACAGAAACAGAACAGTCTTCTTGTTTACATCAAGCAAAGAAGTCACAAAACAATCAAACTTAACTTCACTTCCAATCCTGTCAAACATAAGGCCGGCCACACACGTAACGGTATACATGACAGGTAAACCTGTACAGGTCACCTGCGCAGGCAAACCGGAGCGTGTGTGCCAGTCGCTGCAGGCGAAAGTGCACAGGCGAAGCGACCTGCGCCGGTCACCTGACAGGAACGGAGATTGGTATCTTGTACCTGCGCAGTCGTCAGTTATACCCTAGACCTGAGCGTGTGTGTGAGTACGTCTGGTCGCCTGCGCAGTAGTTTTGTTTAGTTCGGGCTTCTTCCGTGAAGAGAGTGTCTTTTGTCTTTGTGTTTTGTAGTTAGCGGACTTATCTTGTGGCTACTGGTGCTAGTGATGTCGAGTCGTAAACGCAACCAAGTAATTGAAGACTTTATCGAGTTGTATAAACTCGAGCCGTGCCTGTGGCAAGTAAAAAGTAAAGAGTATCACGATCGCGATAAGAGAAATGCAGCTTATGCGAAACTTGTGCTCAAGTTGAAAGAACTGGAACCCGATGCAACAAAGAAATCTGTGGTTAGAAAGATTAATAGTTTACGAAGCAATGTGCGTAAAGAGAAAAAAAAACGGGAGATGTCAATGAAGTCTGGTGCATCAGCCGACGATGTGTACGTATCTAAATTGTGGTACTTCAATTTGTTCGATTTTCTTGGTGATCAAGACATTCCCAGTGCATCTGTGTCGAATTTAGAGGAAGAAGATGGGAGCGAGATTGAGGAAGTAAGTACCAGACAGATCAATTATCTAGTTAAACAATTTATTTGAACTACACTTTAATTTGCAAGTTAAATATTAAATTAGATGTTAATTAAATGTTGAATGTTAGAATAAAACAAAACAAGTTTTATGACAAAATTGATATGTATTAATGTATTGTTTGTGCATGGGTTGGTGAATGTCATTGACTCAACTAAGCTAAAAATATATATTCACTTCATAATGATTCACTTAGTCTTTATCTTGAATTTTTGTTTCGAAGAACACGTTTGTATTGCCATGAAAGTTTGCCTTCATTGACGAAGTAGGTAGCAAACTCCTCTCTGAGATTTTTGGCGGCCACATTTACATTCCCTAAGCTCGTTCGTTGTAATGCAATCATATTCGATTCATTGGCATCTAACCCAGCATTAATAGTAGCGTCATCGTCATTCTCTTGATACGTACTGTTTGGTGGAGCGTAAATGGTAGGATGTGTTTGCATCAAGAAATTATGCAATGCACATGTTGCCATTACTACCTTTACTATGTTCTCTGGCTCCAGATTGATTTGAGTATGGAATATGCGAAATCTGGAAGCTAGTATTCCAAACGCATTCTCGACAACGTGCCTTGCCCTTGAAACTCGGTAGTTGTAGATTTCTCTTACAGCTGAATCTAGTTGTGCTTGTCTGAAAGGTTTCATCATGTTAATTGACAGGGGAAATGCGTCATCTACCACAAACACGTAAGGCACCTCTTTGAAATGTTCAGTAACATTGCATGGTTTTGGGATCTTAAGTTCATCACTCTGTAACTTTTCATAAAACTTAGTTCTTTGAAGGACACCTCCGTCAGAAACACGCCCATTGGTCCCAAAATCCACTAAAAGGAACCGATATTTAGCATCCACTATTGCTAAAAGTACCATACTGTGTCTGCCTTTATAGTTGTAGTAATATGATCCGGAATCCGCTGGAGGAACTATGTCTATATGTTTGCCGTCCATGGCACCGAGGCAGTGGGGAAAATTCCATCTCTCTTCAAACTGTTCAGCAATCACTTCCCATTTCTCAGTGGTGTTAGGAAACTGGAACAAAATAAAATTCATAACAACTTTTCTCAACGTGAGTAAACAATGTTTAAATTAGGGGTTTAAAAATCAAGGATAAACCATTAAATCAACAATTTCCAAACCAATGTAAAAAAGAGTATTTGGTTTTGTAAAAATTGGATGGGTACACCTAGTACATAATTTTTTTTTTTTCAGGAGGACGTTGGTGAAGCAGCTACAACACCGAGCAGAGAAACATCAATCAATAGCGAGGTCCCTTCGCCTGTGGTCCCAATACCCAACTCAGATACACGTGCGGTAAGCCTACCTCCTTATTCCCGACCTAATTCGGCCAAAAAAAAGAAAGTTGAAGACTTGACAACTGGTGTCTTAGTCTCTGTCAGAGACCACTTTCAGAAACCATCACGCCAAGACGACAGATATGATATACTGGGCAAATCCATTGCAATGCGAATTAGGGCATTAGAGAAACGCCAGGCTTTGATCGTAGAAAAAAGAATCAACGACATCCTTTTTGAGGCTGAAATGAGTACGTTTGACGTACCTAATACTGGCACGTACTACTACGAATCTTTGACCAACACCCCTGGGTCAAGTAGGAGCACAACGAGTCCTGTAGCAGCTGTATCTTATGGCCAATATCCACAACAAACTTCAACAGCTGAAATTGTTAGCAATGACGTGATTCCACATCATCAATCAGTGGCAGATTACTTTGCTAATTATGAAAAAAATCAATAGTCTGTTTTGTTTCCTTATTTATATTCAATGTCACTACTAAACATTTCTGTTTTACCAAACAGTTCTTTTTTATGTTCTACCCACTATCAAATATCATGTCTCTGTACTCAGTTAAACATTCCCTTTAAAAACTGTAAACTGTAACGTTGCTATGAAATAAAGTATAAATGTTTAATAACATGTGTATATTTCAATTGTAACCTACCTTGACATTTACAACATCAATAAAACATTCTGTGCAATATTGCTTGACGTACCTGTAAGACGTTTTTCAGCACTTTATAGATGGCTTCACACGTCTCTGGAATTATTTTGCCTAGAGCTTGTGGTGATATCAACGTAGAATACTTGAGACACTCGTACGATCGGCCCGTTGCAAGGAACCTCAAAGTCGCAGTTAATCTCTCATGGGGAGAAATCGATTTCCTCATAACCGTGTCTTTCTTTTCAATTAATGGAGTCACGAGTAACAACAGCTGTTTATAGGCGTCTTCATCCATCCGCAAATAATTACGGAAGTCTGAAGGCTCACCAACCAAGTCTTTCAATAATCTTGTATGAGTGTATTCATTTCTTTTAGTAAGCCACTTTTTACTCCACATTTTACGTTTACACTTCTTCTTCTTGTTTAAAACCACACACAATCCGACTAAAGCTATCATATCATCTTCATCTTGGCTCGCCATCTCTCAACTGAGCTAAACGTACGGTATACCGTTACGTGTGTGGACTCTAGTTTGCACAGGTATACATGACAGGTAAACCTGCGCAGGTTTACCTGTCATGTATACCGTTACGTGTGTGGCCGGCCTAAGACATTTTGCAGAAACAATAATCAGCTGAAAAAACATACAGCTTTATGATATTAGATTATATTTCATAATAGATCAGCTGATGACATAAGATATTTTATTGGTGTTTGGGAAATGTAAAATGCCACATTAGAAGCAATAAAAAAAAAACTTGAAATTTTGACATACGACCTTTTGCAATTACAGTGACAATATGCCCCTTGCTGTACTGGCCCAATCTCCCATCTTTTCCAGCCCTGCCTAAGTGCCTTACAATTACATATTAAATATCACTATTGTTTGACGACTCGGAACACTAAGTTTTTTATAAGTAAAATCGTGAAGATTTACCTTACAGCCTAAACCGGCTTTCACCTTTAGAAGGCTTCATCAGAGGCTGCCGTAGGTAGCGCTGTCCGTCTTGTTGTTGGCGACAGGATAGTTTTTCGAAAGATCGATGCTGTGTGTGTGTGGTGAGATGTGTTCAAATAATGCGTGCGATTTGAATTGTGTCTGTTCGTTTAGGATGTCGTTTTTATTTGTTTTTGTGTGTTTGTATATTTCTAATTGTTCTAGAGTGTCTAGTTTTCGGCCTTTTGTGTGTACGTGCAGAATGTTCATGTTATTGTCGATGTTTTTATATGTGTGGTTTGCTTCAATCAGGTGGTTTGCAAAGGTGGAGTCTGTAGTGGTGTGGAGTGCCTTTGTGTGTTCAATGTATCTCTGTTTGAAGCTACGTCCTGTCTGGCCTATATAGAATTTATTGCAATTTGAGCAATTTAGCTTGTATACACCGGGTAGATCGAATTTGTTTTGTGTTTTGTGCGTGCGTTTTGATAGTGTGTGTTCTGTTTTGTTAGTAGTTTTGTAAGCGATTCTGTATCCTGCTTTTTTGAATTTGTGGGCAATTTTTTCAGTTTGTTTGTTGATGTATGTTAGTGTTATGAATTTGTTGTTTTCTGTCTTTGTCTGTTGTTTGTTTTGTGTTTTGTGTAGGAGTTTACTGACTATTGTTCTGTCATATCCGTTAGATTCTGCTAGATATTTTATCGTGTTTAGTTCGTCTTTGTAGTCTTTTTCATCTAAGGGGATGTTGTTAAGTCTATGTCAAACAACAGTGATATTTAGTTAAGTAACGGACACGTCATGGACAACGAAATTAAAGAATTACATATTATTAAATAAAATTAACTTGCTGAGCTTGTGGCGATTGCTAACAGGTTTTATAATGTCTTCGGTACAAATTTTTCCAAATGAAAGCAATCTGATTTTTAAATATCTTTTACTGACAGCTCGGATTAATTGAAGTTTATGAGGGACCTCAAACCCTATTTCCACATCTGGACAATTGGTGGAATTGGGAAATACCTTTACATCTAGTGCAAATTTACTAGTTACATTATGAGCAAATATTTTGTTCAAAAATGGAATGCTACCATTCCTCAAGGTCTTTACAAGCTGAAATTCTTTTTCTGTGGCAGATACTACCTTGAAAACACTAGCTGATGCATGTAACAGACCACCATTATTATTATTGTCAGTGAATACTGAATAAGAATGTTTATGGCAATAACTGTGATCTGTTTCTTCCTCTAACAACATGCTACCACAATTGAAACAAGCAATACTACATAATAACTTCCTCACAACATATCCACACATGTAAAATAAGATATTATCTTTAACTTCAGTCAATTTTGGACTCCTAACTTTTTCTACAGCAGTAGTACACAGGTCTAAATACTGTTTTGACTGAGTAGCGTTAGCATAGCTTCTGCAGAAAGAAGTGGCGAACATCGTCTATTCCACCTAAGTTCAAATACAGAAAAATACAGAACCCACAGAGTCACTATTAAGAGCTTGACAATTTGCAAATGGAGAGCAAGTAATCGAGTTTTTCTGCAAAATTTGTTTCATCGCACATACAAATTGTAAAACATTTAGATTATTATTGCAACCTGACCTCTGCCTAACAACTGAAAAAAATATCTCCAAATGGTCTTGGCTGAACTTATACAGCAACATATACTTAAAAACTGGTGTTGGTGCTCTTAGCAACTGTTTTGCAACATCAAATACTGATTTCACAGATACAGCTAAACCTATCAAAAATATCTTCCTACCAGAATGGCATAGCAATGTGCCAGACAAATCCCTCAGTTGAAACAAATAATTTATGTTCTCAATCATAATTTTCTCCAAGTATCCCATATCTCACTGTAAGAGGTGCCTTGAAACCTCTACCAAATGGACTTCTCGAATTCAAAAGTCAAGAATTCTATCCATCACTCTAGTAAACACAACTGTTTCTTTATTATCTTCAAATTCATCCACACCACAGTCTGAAAGAAATTCAATGGCATTTGCTACAGATGCACTAAAAGTTTGAGCAGCAAGTTTGACATTCATAATGTTCTTTTTCCACTCAATATGTTTGTGACCAAGTTTGTTAGCAATTTTCAATGATAACTTCTTGAATGTTAACCAAATGCTGAAAATAGCACCACATAATTTTACCACTGGGAGAAACAAAACTTCCATATGCACCCAATGCATTCCTTGCAAGTTTAAAGTTGTGACATGCATCAGGTACAAACCACACATTACAATCTTTGGTGGGATGCTTGAAGAAGGGCTTTATATCATGATAGTTCCTCTTGAAAAGATCACAACCCAACTGACGCAGAGTGTCATAGTTTGTAGCAGTACCATCACAAGTGACACTCCAAACCCATACTCCTGCACCACTAGCTAAAGTTAATGCTGTTCATACTAACTGTGCCTGAATGGTAGCATTAACCTTATTAACAAAAAAGTAACCAATGGGCCACTTCCACTTCCCTTTTAATGCCACAAGCATAAACACAAGCACTTCTGAAGCTGTTGCTTCAGATCCTTCAAGTCTCAGTTCATTGCCATAATCACAAAATCCTATGTATTTATTATTCTTCACATCCCATATGATCTGCTTTCTTATTGACATACTGTCAAGGACCAGGTTGCAGTCACGGTCATCCAATGGCAGCTTCCTCAACTCTGTGAAGACATCTGTCAGAAAACCTGGCTCTGCATCTGTGTATGAAGTCCAGTTTCTTACAGAAGTTGGATGGTGGCAGGGACAGTTTGGATCTGAAATAATAAGGAATTACATAATTAAGCTTAGCGATAATGTAAAAAAAAATCATTAGGCCTAGATCTTAGCAGAATATACATAAAAATCAAACATATTCTGTATGATGGAATTATTACCTGCAAAATCTATATGCCTCAGGTGAGCAATACATTAAGGTGAAGGCAAACTGCTTGTTCCCTGCTGTATCGGCGCCCTTTGAAAGCACGTCCCTGATTTATAAGTTCATTTTTTAACAAATCTCTCAAGGTTCCATCAAAATGGTGTTCAATTATTTGTTTGGGATCGTTTTCAAGAAGACCTCTTTTTGTCAGTTCATCAAGAATTTGTTTCAAACTTGATATTTTTTTCACCTTTCTTCTTAGTTTCTGCTTCAGTACCTTGATTTTATTTCTGAGGACAGCTTTTGTTGGACTAGACACATGAGCTGGCAATAATGGACTAGTTCTTGCCTTTTTAACAGGAGGCTCCTCTACATATTCAACATCAGTGGTACAACTGGTCGATGGAAGTGAGGTTGGTTCTCTTCATTTCCTCGACCTTTCTCTAGGTGGTGGCTTTTGAAGATGAGGAGGGAAACCTTTAAATACAGATGGTGCATCCTTCTTTAAATAAGGCACGTTTATATTTGGCCTAATCTCATAGCATTCTGCGAGGAAATGTTCACTGCAGAGTCTGCTGTATTTTGTGGGTTTGAAGTTCTCTCTTCGAACTGCATGCACCCAAGCATTCAGCCTTTCTTTATCATTCAAAGGAAATCTGAAATAAACGAAAAGATTCAGCATGAACATATTTATTTGTTAATATATATAAAAACTTTCACGTATGAACTTACTATTCGTTGTCACTTCCCCAAACGTTTCAAGGTGATGTTCCTCTTCCTTAGTGGGAATAATACTGAATGTCGATTACAGAATATCTGTTACGGGTTATAGGTGTGTGTGGTGGGGGTTGATGGTGGGAAGGGATTGGCGCTGAGGTTCAAATTGTGTGTTTGGATCAGTGTATCGAATAGTGTATGTGATTTATAATGTAATTGTTCATTTAATATGTTGTTTGGTTGTAGTGTGTGATATTTGTATATTTCAAATTGTTCAGCTGTGTTTAGTTTTCTACTTTTAGGTATTTATTTACTATTACATATTTATTGGTTATAAGGAGGTGGATGACAAAAAATTGCTTCAAAACAAAACATGCCACTTACGCAAAAAACTGCAAGTTCTCTTCTTTTTTCTGTTGATTTGTGCAACCTACAGCACAACAAGAGTCAGGCATTTTATCTTCTTTTCGAAGTCATAAGTGAAGCAAGCATTAAATCAATTTACACTCCAAAAGGTCCGCACAAATCAACCTAACTCCACGTCTGTTTACCTTTTTTTGCCTGCTTTAAATATGGCTGCCATGATCTCAGATTTGCTTCACTAGAGAGCGCCCTGTCGGGCATGCAGTTATATTAACATCCATGAACTGGCTTCATCTTGATACCACAAAACATGTAATCATGTGCGTTTTCTTACATATGCAAACTAATCTATGAGGCATTTTCGATCCTCTCTCCATCTTACCGATTACTGGAGTTATTAGGTAGGAGTGGTAGGAGTAGGGAGTAATTTATTCGTGTGAAAGGAAGATTAGTGTTGGAAGGAAGAGCTAATTTTAATATTTATTCTCAAAGAGTTTATTATTTGTCTGATGTATAAATATTTTGTATTTCATTACTAATGTCATCGGTGTTCATTGGTAGGCCTAAGTCAAATAACGTTCGTAATAATAAAGTATAAGACTGATTAATGTGTTTACGGCAGTTATTTTGGTTTTCAGTTATTCACACTTCACAATGCTGAAGAGAAAATTATCTTTAGTAAGGTCAATGACCAATCATGATGCTTCCAGTTCAGGTCGCTGGCCAAAATTATTGTTCGGTGGGAATCGAAGATGACATGTAGGTCGCCGACAAGGAGTCCAGCGTTCGGGGGCTTGTATGCTGAGACCATGAGGACGCCACCAAGAGTTCCGTGGACCTCAATGGCTATGGCCTCTAGTTGAGTACACTGCGGCAAAACGACACGATGGTGACCTATAGAGGTCCTCACCGCGATCGCTGTGCCGCCTCCTTGTCGCCCAACTCAGTCATCCTGATAGACCACATATCTGGGTAATCGAAACCGGTTCGCTGGGGTCAGGTGGATCTCTAACAGAAGAAGTATGTCGGGTTTGAACCGAGTCAGGAACTCCAGAAGGTCGGAATGCTTGGGACCGACAGAATTAGCATTCCAGGCTACAAGTGATAGATATCGTTTTAAGACTCGGTTCATAGAAGACCTATGACTTCGCAAGCTTCCATTAAGAGCATAAACCTCTCAGTTGGGTAAATGACATAAACATAATTTGTGTTTCTTGTAAATTAAAAATTAAATAAATTTAATATTTTTTGTATTAATCAGCAACTTATATACTGTCTGTAATTCAAAACAGGGTCAGTTGAATATTACATATTATTATTCCATTCCTAATCTGCTCAGTGATAAATGATTGTGAAGTGAAAATGAATTTCCTGTTTTGTATTTAATGCACTAAACTATCTTTATATGTCTACAGAAGACATTAGAAAAGTTATAGTTCCAGAACAAAGAGTACTAGCAAGCAATGAGTGTAGTAAAGAGTTGTGCCTTGCCACTGAGAGGAAATATATTAATTGAAGGTAAAAAATTAACATAAACTGAATCCTTGTTCTGAAATAAATATTTCATTTCCAATTTTGTCTTTTAAGATGTTTAAAAAAATAGATCATCATTAGAGGACTCATCCAATAAACAATGAACCTAAAGTAGCCTATAGTAAAGCATTAGTAATATACCAGCTATTGGTAAAGTTGATTTACTGTGTAGAGTTAAAGTTGAGGAAATCTTAACAAATTTTGTCATCATTGATTCTGACATTTAGCAAAAAGAGTTCACATTTTTAGATGTAAACTTATAAACATTTCAGTATAACACTAATGAATTTTTAAGGGTCTTGAATGTTTCTCAAATCTGTAACTTGTGAATTAATGAAGGCATCACACTTTGCTGTAAGTCAGCCACATTGAAGGATCCCTAGAACGTTACATGAAAATTATTAACAGAATTCAGTAGACATGAAGGTCTGGAAATCATTAAGTAATAGACAAACTTAACAATAGTTGATGTTGTTTTGATGGTTCATCCTCTTCATTCACAGCACGGAAAAACAAACAACACACACACACATAAAATATACAGGAAACCTACCACAACTGACATGGTCATACACAACACATCTAACCACCCAACACAACACAAACATGCCTCATTCAACTACATGCTCCATAGACTCACAACAATACCACAAAGTAAACAAGATTATCAGGAAGAACTCAACACAATTAAATACATAGCGATAAAAAATGGATACACCCCTGAGTTAATAAACAATCTACACAGACACATCCTAAACAAAAACACCAAAACACAAATTACCAACAACACACAACCTAATAAATACATCACACTTACATACTACAACTCAAACACACACAAAATCGCAAACACATTCAGGAAACACAACTACAAAATAGCTTACAGAACTAACAACACCATCAAAAAACACATGAATGATACAAACACAGACACTGACATATACAACAAAACAGGAGTATACAAATTAAACTGCAGTGATTGCAACCATTTCTACATAGGCCAGATGGGAAGATCTTTTTCTTCAAGATTTTCCGAACACTTGAAAGCCCTTTCCAATAACTACATACACTCCGCATACGCCACACACATACAGAATGAAAACCACACCTACACCAACATAGAAAACAACCTCGAAATACTACACTACTTACCAAAACGTAGGAAACTCAACACGGCTGAAAAGTATGAAATATATAAACACCACACACTACAACCAAACAACATATTAAATGACCAACTACACTTTAAATCACACGTACTTTTTGACACAATCATACACAAACCAAACTATACTTTGAATCCCAGCGCCAACCCCCCCCCACACACATCCCACCTGTGAATAAACCGTTACAATTGTTCATGACATTCTGTATTCAAATCTCGCTGAGGAAGGTGTACACCACACCGAAACGTTCGAGGACAATTAGAAACGTAAGTTTTCTTAAGGAAAGTACAGTTAATCAATAATAATAGTTGATGGGTTAGAAATTTAATAGTAGCTGAAAACCCTAATGGAAGACTTTGACCCATCTGATCTAAATAACCTGATTACAAGAGATTTTTATGAGATGCTCACAATAAAAGAAAATTTAACAACAATGCTCACAAATCTAAAAAAATTAACAGTACGCAATACAGTATTTGATATAACAAAAAGGAATTAAACAGGTCCATTTTGATAAAACATTTTCAGAATAGATTGTTTTCCACTCTATTTGATTGCTTCAGATATCTACATGTACACTGCCAATCCACCAGATGAAATATAGATCTTATGAAATTGCCAATGTACCTGAAACTTTTCAAAAATATATAGAGGAAATTTCTGGTAGTGTAATGGGGTAACACCATAACAGCAGTTTTAGATGACCAGTGAGGATGTCATTATGTTGTTGGTTTATTGTTACAAAAAGCAAAAGCTCTTGGTAGTAGATTTAACCCAGATTAACTCTAATATAGAAGTAAGTGAAGTTAAGTAACGTTCTAAATGATATCTACCTATGGAATGGGATGTGATCCTGAATAAGTGAGAGCTTTGTTGAGTTTTTATAAACCAGTTACTAAAACAGAAATGCCAAGAGTAATTGTGTGTTTAATTATGTGCAACTATATTCCACACGTGTCCACTATATTCCACACTTGTCCACTATAGGTGCTTCTCTCAGTTACTCACATCAGCAGTGAAATTTCAGTGGTTGTCAGTACATGAAGCTGTTTTGTTTCAACCAGCTAAAAAACAAAAACTTGCTAAAAAGCTGAAGCAAGCTGGTTATTTAAACTGCTGCCTTTTCAAGAAGATCTTATGGGCCTCTAACCTCTTCATATTACTTATGATCTTTGACAGAGAGCAAGAAAAATACTCTCAAACAGAAAAAAAACTCTTATCTCTCTGTCTACAATTAACAAGTACAGTAATTAACAATTTTTATATGTGTGGTAGGTCTGAAATACAGGTTTTAACAGGATTGTTAATATTATGTCAAAACCAGTTTGTCAAATATCAGCTGTGTCTTCAAGATTAAAATTAAAGTTGATTAAGTATTCTCTAGTAGTACTGTAATCTTTCTGGAAAGTATATGTATTTTGCTAAACTTTATATATTTTATTGTGTCCTGGAAAGTGTATGTATTTTGCTGATCTTCATATGTATTTGTCAAGAGCTGACCTTTCTGACAAAGTTGATGAAAATTCTCAAATGGATGAGGTAGTGCTTTCTGTCAGTAAGCATTTACCAATGTCAGAAGTAAGATTACAAGAGTTTTAAGGTAAAACTATTAATGATGTTCCTTTAAACTCTGTTTGCAAGCTGCTTAAGAAAGGTTGCCTGAAAATAAACATTTTTAAGAGGAATTTAAACCATTGTTTAAAACAAAAGTAGATGTGTTGAAAACAGACTAGACCCCAAAATATGAACTTCTACATTTTGCAGTTGCTTTATGAAGATATATCCAAGATTATGTCAAAAGCTTATATAGTTATTTCATGACCCTCTATGTCAGTAGATGTAAATAACTATATTAGTAAATATTACTGGTGTCAGAACTTCCATTCAGTAAACAAGCAGCTTATATTATCCATAAGTTACCATACAAAACTGGTGCTGTGGACATTTTAAATCTAGAAGGAAACGTTATTTAGTCTGTATTGATGAGTATTACAAATGGACTGATGTTATATTTCTTTCTCATAAATATTCTGCAGCAATCATAGATCCAATGCAGACAATTTTTACTTCCATGTTCCATAAGGAAATGGAAGTATGGTCATGACAAAAAAAATCATGTTCAAGATAATGGCAGATTCTGATTGTACTACCCTCAAAACATGAAAAAAGTCATTTTTCGAAAAGTGTCTGTGTGTGTGTCTGTAGAATTTTTTCTATGGCAAACGATAACTGCCGCAAATTCAAACAGAATCAAATGATTTTTTGCATACAGTTCTGATTTGTAGAGGACTCGAGGCCTATTGATTTTGGTGAAGATCGGTTAAGGGGAAGGGGTAGTTTACCTGCAACCTTTTACATTTTAACAAGAGTAAAGTGCATAATTTTTATAAATAAAGTATCCTTAAAAGAAGGTCATAATAATCCACTGTAGAAAGGTAGATGAAATATCTATAAATTAAAATGGTAGTTGATGAGGGAGGAGATAACTTTTTATAAGTTTTATATGTGTACTACGTTACTGACAACAAAGAAGTAGTTTCTATGGAAACATTTTATTTCACTTTGACAAAATTCTATATTTTTTTAGGAATTATTGAACCAAATTCAAGTAAATGATTGGAACTGTATGAGTACCCGCAATACATTTCGATGTTTTCAATATGCGATTGTATCGATATATTATGGTGTGGAAAAGAAGAAGTGTACTAATTGTAAATTGCCCTATTTCTTAATGTAAAGCAAAAATACGTGTTGTTTTCATTTGGTAGTTAGGTAATAATGGTTTGGGTTTTTAGTTTACTGCTAAAATAAATAAAAGCTGTGGTTGAGAAAACATAACATTAAACGTGAATACAATGCGTATAACAGAGTAACACTTAAAATAAAGAACCTAACGTTTTTAAGTTGACAAATTGGAAAAAACAACAGCAAATACAAAATGAAAAATACAAATATTTATAGTTAATGAAAAAACAAAAAACACTGTATTAAGGAATGACAACATATGCTCTACATATTGTACATAATGGATGTTTGTTTTTTGTTAGTCACAAAACGAATACTTGTCGGAAAATGAATTTTACCAAAAAAACGAGTTCTGCCACAAAAAAGTGACATGTAGGCCTACAATAATTGGCAACGGGTTGACCCTTGGGCCACTCCCGCCTTACTTCGAGTTGGGTTTTTCGTGGTTTTAGAAAAAAAAAATAGTTTTACATTACACACGTATTGGTTTCCATGTATAATTTCAGTTTTCATGTTAACCTAACATTATCAATTTTTGGTGTCACAGCCACGACCCGGTGATAAATTACTACTACAGTCATTTACCATTAAAAAATGACAAACGAAATCAATTGCAATCACCAGCCAACTATTTTGCAACATACAAAATTAAAATTTGTATAATTCTTTCACTACATAAAATTATGTGTGATATTCACTACATATCTAAGCCCAAAAATCGTATTATCGAAATAACTGCGGGTACGTATAAAGGCAGTACCAAATGATTTTATATATAATCTGAGAACATGGAAGTCATGTATGGTTCTCCATACCGATTTTTTGTACTCAAGGTTATCACTGCAGGTAACATGTTTCAATTAATAATCGTTAATTGTGCTTTATAAAGAATAAAATTGAGCTTAAAATAAATAGTTCAAATTATCCATGAAATAGTGGTCTTGCTGAAATTGGAACAAAAATTTACAAACTCATTATAAAAAGATTAGAGATTTCATAAATCTTCTCAGAAAATAGCACAACACCCCACTACCTGGTGTAGATTGATCCCAAACTTAGTTACTGTTTAACAGAATACTGGATATACGCCTAGCTGTAGCATATAATAAACTAAAGCTCAAGGTTCCATCTTCAAACCAATTGTAGAAGTTCTTGAAGAGACAGAGAAAACATGCAGTATTATTATAAAGAAAATTTTCAGAAGGAAAGAAGTGACATTTACCAAGTATGGACAAGTTTTATTGAAAAGTAAGAAACATAACACATGGAGTTATAATCGGTAAAAGTCCTAGAGCCTACTGAATCACATTGCCTACTGAAAAAGTGGTAAAATGCAATGTAACACATTTAAAAATAACTGAATGAATGCTGAGTCATGGCATATCTTCAGCTCCTTTGCTAATACAAGAACATAATGAAAACTTATAAAATCATAATTATCTTGTTGATATTCTGAACATTTAAAAGCCCTCACCACAAACTACATACATTCCACATTTGCCACACATTTACAAAACGAAAACCACAGTTACACAAACATAGAGCACAACATGGAAATACTACACTACTTACCTAAAAGTAGAAAACTAAACACAGCAGAACAATTTGAAATATACAGATATCACACACTACAACCAAACAAAATATTAAATGAACAATTACATTATAGATCACACATACTTTTCGATACATTGATTCCAACACAAAATTCGAATCCCAGCGCCAATTCCCTCCCACCAGCAACCCCCACCACACACACCTATAACCTATAACCGTTACTGTACAGACATTCAGTATTTAAATCCCACTGAGGAAGACGAATACCACGTCAAAACGTCTGGGTAACAAAACCAAAAAGTAAGTTGTTCATAGTGAAAGTTTAATATATACATAATATTATAAAATCATGTTGAAGATTCTGAAAACCTCAAATTAGTGTCTCTCAGGCAACATATGATCAACCATGAGTAATGTTCAACAAAAAGAGTGTAATATCATGTACAAGTATATATACTTTTCCAATAGGGAAGATAAATATTTTAGAGAAATTATCTTAACTAGATAACGGTAAAAATGTTTTGCAAACACTATTTTGATGCAGAACACTAATATTTTAGATCAAAATTTAAAACGTTCTTACCTTATTGTCTGAGCTAACTTTCACTCATAGTTTGCTTCATTAGACATACTATTTGAACACATTATACAAACACACACACAAACAACAATCTTTCAAACAACAGCACCATCTCTAAAAATAGAACTGACAGTGCTTCTAGCAGCAGCTTCTGATGAAGCTTGCAATGAGCAAAAGCTTGCTCAGGTAATAAAGTAAAAATTGTTTAAATTTGTCTAAAATACTCATGTTCCACATAAAAACAGTGTTTGGAAATCATTAGTGATATTCTGACATGCCATGAACAACACAACCCCAAGTAAAAATGTTTTAAACAATGTTTATCCAAAATATTTATGTCATATATTGGGAAAGTGTAGCCATATTGTTAGATACTTAGACACATCATGGACAATAAAATCCACAAAAGCATATTGTACATTCTGGAAGTAAACTGTTTCAAGTGGGCCAAGTGTTGTGTTAATCTTTGTAACAGAAATGTTATTGTTTATTATTGGTTGCTACACAACTAGTGTTAGATTACAATTGTGTAACTAAGGATTTCCAATTGTTAAAGATGTCAAACATATTCCCTTGTATTAATTAATGTTATTGTCAGTGAATAATAAAACTTACTCATGTTTTGTTACTCATTTATAATTTATCAGTGAATAATAAAACTTAATCATGTTTTGTTACTCACTTATAATTTATCACTTATGAGCCGTAGAGAAGGTGGCCAGTCTAGAGCAGATGAACCCTAAAATAAAAGCATCTCGTCCTCCAGATTAGGGTTTCATGATAGGATAGCTTCTTTCTAGGTAACATAAACTCAAGCTACAAAACATCAAGAAGTCATAGACAGAAATAGACTGAATTTACTTGGCATGACCTAGCATAATTAGAAAAAGCTAAGGATTTTAAAATTGCAATGTACAATTAATTATCTTTCCTTCTATAGACTCACATCTGTAAACTCTCATGACATTTTCAAATATAAGATTGATTTGAATGACTTAAGAAAAAGCTTGGTTGGTTCAGGAATCCTGGATAATAAAAATTACTCAGTATATTATTGTTGCCATTTGAAACAATGTATATCAAGAATGAGCTTTGTTGTTAGCCAGAAATCAAAACAACTGGTAACAAATTTTAAAGGTATGTCACAAGACAAGTGGCACAAACCATGCATCACATCACATTTGTTGTCCTTAAAAGAGCCATTGGCCAAGGATGCTAGTTGCAGCTGTGGTGAGTGTTCTACTCAGACTGTGGTGGTGTCATTCGGTGGCTGCCCTCGCTGTTGGTTCTGTGCTGCAGTTCTCTTCACTTGTCAGCAGGACGTAGTCTCCACTGCTATCCCAGTCAGTGGAGTTTCCTCTTCCTATCACTTCACTGTCAGTGGCAGTCTCCACTTTGTCTGAGTGTCTTTTAACTCTCAGAATGGTGGTTGCTGTGGGCCTATCAGAGGGCTACAGGGTCCTTATAGGCTTGATGTGAGCACTCCTGTTTCCCAGGCTTTGTTTGCTGTGGACCTATCAAATGGCTCCTGGTTTTGGATAGACTTGCTGTGATTACTCCTGTTTCTCTCCGGCTGGTACACAGAGCAGATTTATATTGCTGTTGTCTAAGTAGTAGACCATTATATGTGTTACCTGCACCTTAAAGGCAGATTTTTAAATTTCAATTTTTGTAGCCTCTATGTATTACAGAAGTTACTACAGATGAGGAAAATAGCCAGTTTTATAGCCTGTTGAATTAACAATAGATTGTTCCTTTAAAATGCCTTCAAATAAGACCTATATGCTCAAGTAAAAAAAAAGAAATTGATCAGCATAGTTTCATAAAATTTTTAACAGTTATAGCCTAAGACTAATTAGTTTTGCAGTAATACCTGATCTCGTTATTTGTAGTACAATATTTTAATCTATGGATACCTGATATATCTTATATCCACAGATATACTTGGAGCTCTCAGATGGAACAACAATGACCCAAATTGACCATTTTTTGGTCATTGCTCATATTAGGCCTAGATTGTTGGCTGAAATATACTAAACTTGGCTGAAGTTCCATAATACAGTCAGCCGTGTAAGAAAACTAAGTGAAGACAACGTCTGTTTGTCTTAAAAAAAAAAGTTGCCATAATTACAGAAAATAGTAAAACTCTTGATGATATAGATACAAGTGACACACAGGATAATGAATGATAAAACTATCTATGCCAAAGGAAGAAACAGTGAAATAGAACATCTAGATGAAATACAAGGACATGGAGCAAGAGATAAGATAAGTCTCCTAACTATGACAATTTGAAGGCAAAACATTTTACAAATGGTGGAACAAACGAACTCATAAGCATAACAAGCGTAACGGAAGAAGTCAAAAAGAGAAATGCTGAAGCTGTGATGGAAAGACAACATGAATAAAAAATCCAGGAACTGATGATGTTTGGATTGAGGAACTGGAGAATGGTTGAATTGGAGCATGAAGAATAAAAACATCTGGAGAAGATCAAGACTCAGCAGTGAGTTGTAGTGTAAGTTATGTTGATGAAAGATGTTAAATATTTCATCCTGTATTAATTATTTATCTTTTGCTAGTGAATAATAAAATGTATCATTGATATATACTGCTAATGGGCTATTTGTAAATGTATTGATTAAAAAATTATAATCATGGAAAACAGAGTAGGAGAATACTAAATAGACTTCAGGATTTCTGGTTGGGTAAAATCCACAGTTGACCAATTGTATGTAATAACTCAAACTGCTAATGGGCTATTTGTAAATGTATTGAATAAAAAATTATAATCATGGAAAATAGAATAGGAGAATACTAAATAGACTTCAGGATTTCTGGTTGGGTAAAATCCACAGTTGACCAATTGTATGTAATAACTCAAACGTTCAGAGAGATTACAGAAACTGTAAAATGTTAGATATGGTACACAAACAACAGTGGTAAGACTAACATGAATGACGATGCATCACATTAAGATAGAGAACTATATCTAATGAATTTTCCTAGTAACCACTAAAAAAAAAATGGCACGAGTTTAAAAAATGTGACTCTTAATTGGTTCCATATAATATATGTCATTATAAAAATGACAGTAAATAGAAATATATTTTTTTAATAAAGAAACGTGTAGATAATATTTATTGCAATATCAAGAACAGAAGCAGCCATCAGGAAAGTATACGATGAATTAGTAATATAAGACCAAAAAGTGGGACCTTTTGTTAATTTAAAAAAAAGTTAATCCAAACTCAAAATAATATTCAGAGGTAAAATTTTACAGTTGGAGATAATAATATAAAAACCTAAACCTAACCAAACAGTAGAAGATAAAGAAAAATATTTGAAGCACTAATGTGTTAAAGAATAAGTATGTGTTAGTAAGTAATAAGTAACTTCTACATTTTCTTCAGTTGTAGGACAAAAGGTGTACATTATTCAGGATTTATAAGTCAATTGTTTTCCTGACTGTTAATTTTGTGAGTATAAAATAAGTCACAATCTAGATATTGGTGAAATAACTAGATGCAATTGAAACAGATTTTTAAGGTAGGTACTAAGACAAGTAAGAAAATGGAATCTGAAGAGTAATGAGTCCTATAACAATGGGAAGAACTGATCTTATTTAAACATAATAAAGCTGGCATAATATATTGGCCAGATATATTCTAAGTGGATGACTGTAATGAAAAAAGTCTATAAAAATCTTGAACAGTAATGTAGAAGGAAAGTGGCAGTACTGGTATGTAGAACATGGAGAAGATGGAAGAATGTGACAGAGGATTTACAGTTCTAGAAATGAGAGATGGGAGTGATTTATATAGACAAATGAATTAAAATTTTAATGGAAGAGACTGGTAGAGACCTGTAGTGCTATAATAATATTGGCTGTTTAGTAATTTGATATTACCCCATAACACTTCCTGTTCTACAATCCTACCTATGAACTCACTGTGATTAGAAGAATTTTTAAAAATCTGGATCTTTCAGCAAGTAAAACAAACTATACTTTAATGAAAATAAAAGAGAGATAAAATACATTTATGTCTTTTTGGTAACCCTAATAATGTCAAAGTTGGGTGAGGAGTAATCAAAGGTTAAAGAAACATACAATTAGTATCGGTATTTGGTGGTGAAATGTACAATAATAACACCTTATATTTAAGGTGAGAGAACCTGGAGGCATCCATTGCCAAGTGCATGATTTTACAAATGTATATCTCATGCAGATTTATTTGCATAAATTAATTATTCCATTATTTATATAAATTTTTATCTGTATTTATGATAGTGCTGTCGGTACGAACTTTGTCGTACTTATGTGTATTTAGCCCTGTAGTTGGACGCCATATACGGCTGTATATGTAGTTTGTTATGCCCCACGTTCTTTGGGAGCCATATACGAATGTAATATTTATGCAGATTTAATAATTGCATAAATTAATTAATTAATAAATTTTGCTTATTGTCCCGCGTTTGGGCGGCATGTACAAATATACATGTATTATGCAAATTTATTAATTGCATAATCTAATTGAATTTTTAATTGTATAAAATTTACTCTTGGTTACAATTATCTACTAGAATTTGCTTCCTCGTGTCACGTGTTGGGACACCATATGCAACTGTAATATATTTTATGTTTGTCTCTACTTGCATAGATTAGTTAAAATTATTCAAAGGAGTTTTCATAAATGTAAGTTTTTATTACAGATCTTGTTTACTGCTCCAGGACGGGCATGCCATATCTGATGATACACTCTGATATCACTGAGCCATAATACGCCCCGCGTGCTGGAGCACCATATGTAAACAGGTGTTTTGGGTGAATAACAATCATCTGACTCAGACACTATTAATTTTCGTAAACAATACAAATTTAATTTTTATAAACGATACAAATTTATTATATGTTTTCAATATCATTTAAATACTGAATAAAGTTCGCGTTTCTAGACAACATATCAAATACACAATGCTGTTATATTATCTCTACGTTATGAACATCTACAAAATCAATAAAGACTAATTAATTAATGACCATATAAATTTCAATATATCCTACTCTATGGATTCATATTTCTCGATTTGCGTTACTTTTGAGCAATTAAATATATGTATATTCAACAATTAAATAAATGTATATTCTACTCAGTGGCGAGTTCTTTTTGAGTGGCAGGACAGTGGCGACCTAATCTAATGTTACATGAATGATAATAATTTACTTGTTGTTTGTATCCAAATTGCGGTGATTAACTGCGTCGTACCTCTCATCCTACGAAGAAATCCAGGCTGAAGATACGCCAATTAAATTACACTTGACACTTCGTCACGACACTATTTGTCCCACATTTTATCCGGATACTCGCATGAACGATAATGACTAATTGCGTTAACTCGAATATGACTTCATCGTCTAAAACACTTTGCGTGTAGGTTCTTTGTCACTTTTGATGTACGCGTGCAATAGTTTATGCTGCGTTTAACTAGAGCGATTGTACCATTTATACTGTATTCACAATGCAAATATAATTGGTTTTAATTGCATTTTAGTGAGTTAAGAACGTGGCACAATCTTACTATATTGTTTCATGTCACTTATGTCACGGTAATGTGATATTGTCAATACCTTATCACTCGCATTAGATTCATAAAAACGAGATTTTTATGATCACAAAGTCTGATCGTACTTAACTCGACATTGTCATAGTATTTGGTCACGGGTTAGTCCTACAGTTTTACATAGTCTCTGATACACTCTCGAACAATCTCTCTGCTCGTATCAATACACTTTGCTACCGTCCATCTGAAAGACTTTGGCTGGTTTATACCGAAATAGAATTGACTGACAAAATTTAGAGTACGACCGAACTGAGACTGAACTCTCCAAATCGACCGAACTGAGATTAAAATAGACTGACTGACTGACTGATTTTTATAGACTGACTTAAATTGTTTGAAAATTGGAAATCGACTGAACTCTTCTTCTCTGCGAACACCTTATTTTATTACTTCAGCAACACGACTCCCTCCACGGATGTCATACCCTTACCACAATCACTGTCATGATTGGTTTCTCGCATCAGATTCTGCGAAGGCTCCTCCTGGATACTCCGGCTGGGGTCTCTGGTCTACTTCCCATTCGCTCTTCACCCTTGTCTCCATGTTGACGTCTTCTTTACACCCGCCTTTGCCGAATTCCTTGCTCTTGATAGGTCAGCCAAGACCCCTCTCTAAAAGTCTTGCTGTCCACCATCTCCCCGTATGACGACGGACCTAATTACACGGTTGTCTGTTATGTGATTGTTCTTACGTTCCCAAGTGTCCTTTCTAAGCGATTTCCTTTCCGCACATGTGTGTACCATAACCCGGGTGTGTCGAATTGCCGTATTGTCCTCGACTTCCCTTGTTACGTTCACACGCTGATGGTGGTCATCTTCCAGGAACTAACATCTGTTCTGCAGCCTTACAAGATGCTCCGTATGTCGTGCCAGTAAGCAAGTTTCCCGCTGTGCAGCTATATAAGTTCCTTTGTACCTAACTGCATCCGCTCTTAGACTGCTTTTGTGGAAAATGTTATGTCCATGTGCAGCCGCTAACTCACACGTATACGTCGAAAATGTTGGCGTCCCCTTAGTACACTCCTTGTCGGTAGTTGTGATGAACTGACACCGTCTTTTGTTTCTTTGTTATTGTCGCCACTTGCGCTTATGTCGTTCATCCATGTCCAACATCTGTTATGTGCCAAGGCGTTGTCCTTCTTAAATCATTGTCTAACGGCGGCCGTTTGGCTATACCATGCATCACTCTTGACAGTTGACGCCCGCTACAGTGCCGTTTACGAAAAAAAATTCTCTGCCGTAATTGCTTTACAGAGTCCCCAATTTGGGTTCATTGATGGGTCCCGAATCAAGGAATCGCAAATTAATGCCCTTGCTGAAGTTTCATCAATGGTCATTCTTCATTGAAAAGAGTGTAGTCACTAAAGATCATCTTCCACATGAAAGAGTGTAGTGTCACTTACCCTTTCCTTCCCCCTTTTTCAACACTGTCTGTCATTATTACACCACTGTCGTTCATAACCTTGATACTGAATTTATTGCTCGCTTGTTTGAGATTATGAATCCATTTACAGATTTTCTAGTAATTATATGGTTAAGTTAATATTCATTTACATGTTCTATATCTACAAAATTCCTTCCTTTTAGGAAAATAAAGTAAAAGAATATTCTTTTGTTGCTAACTAGTTATCACATTTTTTTTCGTTTAGGTTTTTAATATTTATATGCATTACTCCTAAATAATCTATTGGCTAAAATTTACATTTTGTTGACACGCGTTCGACCAACTTGGTTACAACAAAAGAAAACACAATAAGCTTAAGTATTAATGATAACCTATTCACTCTAATTATCCTTGGTTAGGTTTTCCAAAGATTATATTACAATTTGATTTACGCTAAATTTTACACATATAAACATCACTACTGTACTTCTTATACGTATCAAAAAAAATTTTCTTCCCCTAAAATTCTACAATTTCTCAACAAAATCTCATTTCAATTGAACAAAACTTTATTTACATTCCCCTTTTGTTTGAACTTAACAACTATCACACTATAATTCTCATTAAAGTTTTTACGATTACACAATCTATAATAAATGATTTTTTTTTCTATTTTACATTCTTGTAATTTATTACTGCTTGTTGTACATTCCAATAATTTATAGCTAATTATTTCAAATGATTAAGTAACAAACCTTTGTTTACTTTCTCTTATCGATTACTATCTTATCACGTACATTATTCAAAATTCTACCATGAAACAAGACATTTAAATTTTTACAAATTAGTCTATGATTTCACTACTAACTATAACACAATGACATAGTTCTTGATTTATTTACAAAGACAATTCTATCTCTTAGCTAAGCAAACTTGAATGGTTTGTTTTTTTATTACCGTTAGAGGCGTTACGCTTTCCTCTAACTTCTCCCCACTTAGCCGTTGAGTAGTTTGCCTTTTCCCTTCTTTACGTAACATAAACGCACGTCTTGTCCTTAAATAATTTGATGTATTATTTATCACGTTGATTTCTTTCTTTAATCTCTTTCCTTTCGGGAATGATAAGCTTTCAACTGTCTTATGTTAAATCTGCCGCGTATTTTCTGTTCATCGCTGCATTCAACCAAGATATATGTAGCTTCCCCTAAGACCTGTTTCACCTTATAGGGTCCACAATATAATTCACAAAATTTGTCAATTTTCTTCTGCATGGCATCCGATTGGCAATATGTCCTTACCAATACTAGATCTCCCAATTTAAATTTGGTAATTTTGTTATCCTCGTTCATTTTCTTTGCGTGTTTCTCTCTCTTCAGCTTCATCTTCACGAAGATTTGGCGGTTGTCCGTTATGCTATGTTCATGTATTTCTTGGTTTAAGTACTTTTCCCAAACGCGTGCTGGTCTCCTACCAAACTGCGCTTCGTATGGTGTTACTTCAATGGTGTCGTGATACGTTTCATTAATGCAGCTTTCGATTGTTGTAATGAAACGTGACCACTTAGTGTGTTGTTCGCCGACGAATATACGGAACATGTTTCCTAATTGTCGATTAATACGTTCGGCAAGGTTGGCGCACGGGTTGCGAATGGCAGTGTACTTCGGTTGTATTTGAAGTTCACTCAATCCTTCCACCCATTGTTTCGATGTGAACTGCGTCGCATTGTCCGTTAATATTGCTTTCGGTTTTACAACTTCTTCGATGTATTGTCGGACTCTCCTGATAGTTGCGGCCGTTGTTGCCCTTCTCAACGTGTATAACTTCACGTATTTTGTAAAGTTATCAACCATGACGAAGATGTATTTTACGCCACCCATCGATACTGGTAACGGTCCGTAATAATCCCCGCTAATGAGTTCTCCTTTCTCTGATGGTAAAATTGGTATCGTTCCGCCAAACAGATTCCTATTTTGGCTATCCTTGCAACGTTGACATTTGTCACAAGTTTTTACGTACTCTTTAATTTTCCTTGACATTTTGTCAAATGTGAAACTCTCCTGTAACAGTTTGGTACATTTCTTACCTCCTAAATGGCCGTACATCTGGTGTATTTCGGAGATGATTATGTCCGTAATACTCTCTGGCACGTATAATTTCCATTTGTTCTTACACTTTCTATACAATTTGTTATCAACATACTTATAAAACTTACACATATCATTTTCATTACCATTATCTAGATTATCTATAATAGATCCTAACTTCGTATCCTCCTTCTGGAATTTTCCTATGTCTCTTATCATACTACATACGTCTTTCTTCATTTTTATAGTTACCTGATTTATCTGGTATTCAAAGTTCTCATCAACTTGGTCCTCTTCCGTTGCATCTTCTGGATATCGGCTGAGTATGTCGGCCACTACATTCTCTTTACCTTTACAGTGAAGGATGTTAAAGTTATATTCTTGTATGGATAGGATCCACCTAGTTATCCTGGAGTTGTTTAGATGGCATTTATGCATGAAAGTGAGTGCTTTATTATCAGTTATCATCGTTAATGGTTGACCCAAGATATATATTCGAAACTTCTCTAAACATCTGACAATGCTTAAGAGTTCCTTTTCAGTCGTGAAATAGTTCTTTTCCGCACCCTTAAAAGTTTTACTCGTGTAGGCAATTACACCCACATTCCCCTCTTCATCCAACTGATACAGTTGTCCACCGTAGGCGTATTTACTCGCATCGCATTGAAGAAAATATCGTTGGTTGACTTTCGGAAATTTTAATATAACCGTTTCAATAAATAAATCCTTTACTTCCTTGAAGCATCGATCAAGTTCTGATGTCCATATAAACTTTTTATTTTTTTTTCAATAAATCCAGTAATGGTTGAATCGTTTCTGCATACTTAGCAGTAAATCTATTATAAAAGTTAGTCAATCCTAAGAATCCTTTCAATTGCTTCTGGTTTCTCGGAACTGGGAAATTTCTGATCGCAGCAACCTTTTCTTCTGTTGCTTGAACTCCTTCTGTAGTTAAGCGATACCCTAGGTAGGCGATTTCTTGACGAAAGAATTGCGATTTATCGAGGTTAATCGTTAGGTTTGCTCTGCGTAGATTGCTTAATAATAAATTCAAATGTACCAGATGCGTCTTGACGTCGTTCGAGTAACAAAGACAGTCGTCAACATAGATGATTGTGTTTTCCTTCACCGGATCTTCAAGTGCCATGTCTAGTCCTCTCGTCAGAGCGGCAGAACTGGTGCTTAATCCGGATGGTGTTACTGTATATCTATAACATTTCCCCTCATACATGAAAGCAGTGTAATCGCGACAACATTCCTTTAGTGGCACCTGCCAAAAACTGCTGGTTAAATCCACTGTGGACAGGTACTTCATTCTACCACACCTTGCTAAAATCTGTTGGATAGGAGTTGGTCCTTCATAGTCGGGAATGGTAACACTATTGATTTTTCGTGCGTCCAAACACAGCCTGACGTTTCCGTCTTTCTTTATTACGGCGACCATTGGATTAATAAATGGGCTATTTCCCCTCTCAATTACACCGTGTTTCAACATTTTGTTGATTTCGGCATCAACTCTTTGCTTGTATGCAAGTGGAATTGGCCACCCGCGTTGGAAATAAGGCGTGTTGTCCGTTACTTTAAATTCATGCTGATAGCATTCCATTCTCCCTGGACTCTCCCGAAATAAATTTTTATTATTCATTAAGACTTCTCTCAGATCTTCTAACGTTTCCTCATCCACACCTGTTATGTTGTCCACTTTCGCGTTTATTTTCTTCTCGATTTCATCCTCTTCTTCTGCTTCTACTACTTCCATGTGTACAATGGGTATGCTGACATTTTGTTCTTCCTCTCTTCCTCTAAATTCGACGACTCCCTTTTCCACGTCAATCAAACATTTTTCATCTTTCATAAAGCTAATACCTAATATACAATTTCTAATTAAATTTGGAATAATTAAAAATACGCAGTCTATCTTGATATCACTAATGTAAATGTCACATAAGATTTGCTTCCGTACAAGCTTAGACTTACTACCTACTGCACTAATAATCAGTGTATTAGTCATGCTTAATTCCTCATATGGTTCTAAATAATGTTTATTTTGGTTGAACCATTCTTCTGACAACGCATTTATCGCGCTCCCAGTATCCAATAAGGCAAGGACCGTAATATTATTATTGAACTTAATTAATATTTCTGGACACTTAGAAATCCGTTGTTCGAATCTTAATTCATCTTCATAAGTTAATTCATTTCTAAGATCTGGTAATAGTATGTTGGTTTCGTGAAGTCGGTTCTTGGTCAGTATATCGGCTATCTCATTGTATGGTAGGGTTAATTTTTTTTTTTTTTTCTCTATCTACGTCGTTCCCCTTACCAGTCGAGGTCGACGCACCGTTGTTTACGAATTCTAAGGAATTTATGGGCTGTCGGTTAGTGTGTCGTCCAAACCCCTTAACGTTGCGATCGTTTTCACTTTCTTGGTTCGGCACCTGCTGTTTTTGCTTCCAGCTGACACCCTTATTGTGAAATGGTTGGGGTGTGTTTGTTGCTTCCCCCACACCTCGGGCATTCACCTTCTCGTGACTCCCTACAAAGTCATTATCTCTAGTTGTTCGCTGATTAATCGTGGCGTACTCTGCAATCAATGATTCAAGGTTTTGGATTGAATTAATCCCCCTTGTCACCACAGCAATTTCAATATTCTTACAAAAATGGCGCGCTATCTTTTTGATTAGCTGACGATCAGTGATAGCTGGCGTTAATTGACGACTTTCAAGAAGCTTGCGCTCCATATATTGAATTGCGCTCAGATTGCCCTTCCAATTAAATCGACCAAATTCTAGGTTGTCCCTGACTGCGTCCTGTCTCTCTTCTCCCCAATACTTTTGTGTGAAGAGGTCTTTAAATTCATCAAAGTTGCGGATTTGGTCTCGTATCACCCTCCACCAAATCGCGGCGTCTGCTTCTAGATGTCGACCGATCCATTTGACATCGTCACTTGGGTAGAATGTGTTCTGGATTTCGGTCAGTTCTTTGAGAAATTCGATGGGATATCGGTCTGTGCCGTTGTATTTTAATTCGTTGTTATGCGGCCCACCTGTTCTTGCGGTCGATCCGACTTCTGCGTTGGCTAATTGACGCTGTAGTCGTTCTTGGCCTTCTTTAACTTTGGCGATGTGGTTTCTTAATTCTTCTAGCCGTGTCTCCTTCTCTTTATCTGTCTCACTGATTTTCTGTACAGCCGACCGTTGTCTGTCATCTACTTCTACGATCTTCTGTTTTAACGAGTTTACTGCTTCTCCTTGTTCTGTCCGTAGTCGTTCTACGTTGTTCCAGACAACTCCTTTCAATTCTTCATTCCTGCTGTTGGTTTCTTGAATATGTGTGTCTAGTTTGTTATTTATTTGGTCTACTGACTTCTGTGTATTATTAATTGCTTCTTGCCATTCTTGTCGGTCCTTCTCTCTCAATTCTTTACTTTCTTTGGTATGTCTTGTTAATTCATTCTTCAACTCTTTCATTCCACGTTCATTCTTTTTCTGTAGCTCGCTAATTTTCTCTTCCCATTTCTTGGTGTGTTCTTGCAATTCTACTTTTATTTTCCCAATCTGTTCTTCGTTCTGTTGTCTCATTTTTTCGCTCATTTTTTCACTCATTTCTTCATTCTGTTGTTTAATGAACTCGAGCAATAACTGGAAGTTCATCTCGCGAGGTACTAACGATTGTCCCCCCGCCCTTGTAGTCTCGTCGGCGCTGGTGTTTTCACTCTGCGTCGTATCTTCCTCACGTCCTTCGACGCCTAGCTGGTTGTTCACGTCGAACTCCATACTATCTGAATTATTGTTTGTCATTTTCGCGCGACTACGCGTAATCATTCAAGTATGCTTAACTAAGACTATTTCTACTACTGACTTACTGTCTAACAATTGTTTATAGCCACTGCCTGTCCTCAGCCTACTCACTTATAACATTTATTATTAATTATTCGAGCAATCGCTTCGTGCAATCGCGTTGGGCGCCATATACAAATGTATATCTCATGCAGATTTATTTGCATAAATTAATTATTCCATTATTTATATAAATTTTTATCTGTATTTATGATAGTGCTGTCGGTACGAACTTTGTCGTACTTATGTGTATTTAGCCCTGTAGTTGGACGCCATATACGGCTGTATATGTAGTTTGTTATGCCCCACGTTCTTTGGGAGCCATATACGAATGTAATATTTATGCAGATTTAATAATTGCATAAATTAATTAATTAATAAATTTTGCTTATTGTCCCGCGTTTGGGCGGCATGTACAAATATACATGTATTATGCAAATTTATTAATTGCATAATCTAATTGAATTTTTAATTGTATAAAATTTACTCTTGGTTACAATTATCTACTAGAATTTGCTTCCTCGTGTCACGTGTTGGGACACCATATGCAACTGTAATATATTTTATGTTTGTCTCTACTTGCATAGATTAGTTAAAATTATTCAAAGGAGTTTTCATAAATGTAAGTTTTTATTACAGATCTTGTTTACTGCTCCAGGACGGGCATGCCATATCTGATGATACACTCTGATATCACTGAGCCATAATACGCCCCGCGTGCTGGAGCACCATATGTAAACAGGTGTTTTGGGTGAATAACAATCATCTGACTCAGACACTATTAATTTTCGTAAACAATACAAATTTAATTTTTATAAACGATACAAATTTATTATATGTTTTCAATATCATTTAAATACTGAATAAAGTTCGCGTTTCTAGACAACATATCAAATACACAATGCTGTTATATTATCTCTACGTTATGAACATCTACAAAATCAATAAAGACTAATTAATTAATGACCATATAAATTTCAATATATCCTACTCTATGGATTCATATTTCTCGATTTGCGTTACTTTTGAGCAATTAAATATATGTATATTCAACAATTAAATAAATGTATATTCTACTCAGTGGCGAGTTCTTTTTGAGTGGCAGGACAGTGGCGACCTAATCTAATGTTACATGAATGATAATAATTTACTTGTTGTTTGTATCCAAATTGCGGTGATTAACTGCGTCGTACCTCTCATCCTACGAAGAAATCCAGGCTGAAGATACGCCAATTAAATTACACTTGACACTTCGTCACGACACTATTTGTCCCACATTTTATCCGGATACTCGCATGAACGATAATGACTAATTGCGTTAACTCGAATATGACTTCATCGTCTAAAACACTTTGCGTGTAGGTTCTTTGTCACTTTTGATGTACGCGTGCAATAGTTTATGCTGCGTTTAACTAGAGCGATTGTACCATTTATACTGTATTCACAATGCAAATATAATTGGTTTTAATTGCATTTTAGTGAGTTAAGAACGTGGCACAATCTTACTATATTGTTTCATGTCACTTATGTCACGGTAATGTGATATTGTCAATACCTTATCACTCGCATTAGATTCATAAAAACGAGATTTTTATGATCACAAAGTCTGATCGTACTTAACTCGACATTGTCATAGTATTTGGTCACGGGTTAGTCCTACAGTTTTACATAGTCTCTGATACACTCTCGAACAATCTCTCTGCTCGTATCAATACACTTTGCTACCGTCCATCTGAAAGACTTTGGCTGGTTTATACCGAAATAGAATTGACTGACAAAATTTAGAGTACGACCGAACTGAGACTGAACTCTCCAAATCGACCGAACTGAGATTAAAATAGACTGACTGACTGACTGATTTTTATAGACTGACTTAAATTGTTTGAAAATTGGAAATCGACTGAACTCTTCTTCTCTGCGAACACCTTATTTTATTACTTCAGCAACACGACTCCCTCCACGGATGTCATACCCTTACCACAATCACTGTCATGATTGGTTTCTCGCATCAGATTCTGCGAAGGCTCCTCCTGGATACTCCGGCTGGGGTCTCTGGTCTACTTCCCATTCGCTCTTCACCCTTGTCTCCATGTTGACGTCTTCTTTACACCCGCCTTTGCCGAATTCCTTGCTCTTGATAGGTCAGCCAAGACCCCTCTCTAAAAGTCTTGCTGTCCACCATCTCCCCGTATGACGACGGACCTAATTACACGGTTGTCTGTTATGTGATTGTTCTTACGTTCCCAAGTGTCCTTTCTAAGCGATTTCCTTTCCGCACATGTGTGTACCATAACCCGGGTGTGTCGAATTGCCGTATTGTCCTCGACTTCCCTTGTTACGTTCACACGCTGATGGTGGTCATCTTCCAGGAACTAACATCTGTTCTGCAGCCTTACAAGATGCTCCGTATGTCGTGCCAGTAAGCAAGTTTCCCGCTGTGCAGCTATATAAGTTCCTTTGTACCTAACTGCATCCGCTCTTAGACTGCTTTTGTGGAAAATGTTATGTCCATGTGCAGCCGCTAACTCACACGTATACGTCGAAAATGTTGGCGTCCCCTTAGTACACTCCTTGTCGGTAGTTGTGATGAACTGACACCGTCTTTTGTTTCTTTGTTATTGTCGCCACTTGCGCTTATGTCGTTCATCCATGTCCAACATCTGTTATGTGCCAAGGCGTTGTCCTTCTTAAATCATTGTCTAACGGCGGCCGTTTGGCTATACCATGCATCACTCTTGACAGTTGACGCCCGCTACAGTGCCGTTTACGAAAAAAAAATTCTCTGCCGTAATTGCTTTACAATTTCAAGAAAAACCACATTATATGAGAACATTTAACATTATATGTATAAAAAAACTCAGATTGTATGTTCTGTGATTTGTGATTTTAGAATGGTATCGAAAGAATACTACCATTTGCAAAGCATTTTTATTCACAGTAAAATAATATTTAAGTTATAGTAAAATGTGTGTTGAAAATGTGTAAATTGATAACATTCAACACATTATGAAAAGGTAACAAGCACATTTTAGCATTTATTGTTGGAAAAAAAAATATGGAATAGAAAGTGGCAGAATAAATTACATGTATTATTTTTTGTCTGAATTAATGAAATTTTTCAGATTTTTATTTTCGAAAACACAAAAAATAAACAAATAAATCTTGTCACTCAGCAGTAGCTCTAAATTAATATTTGGTGAGGAGAAGAAGACATCAGGTGATATGACAATTTTGTAAGGACACTGTGTGAGAATTAATTTTATCATTAGTAAGCAGTTTTGTCATATGCAATGACACCATTAAGTCTTTTCAACATCTGTTTCTTGGATTATTTTGGTGCAGGAGGGGGGGACACTTACACACAGGCATCACTGTCACTGTGGTATAACATACTTGGAAGGCTATCACTGACCGCTTATCATCAATAATCTCTCTTGAAAAAATCATGCTTACAACACTGCTGTGATTTCTAAATCCCAAAACTGTCAACATAAATGTGTATAAGATGTTTAAAAACAAATACTAGACAGGAAAATCGGCCATAGGTTGTTTAGAATATATTTGTGTTCATATCAGTACAAGGATAAATTTTATCCTTCATTCCAGCGATAAGACAAGGTTACGTGTTCCCTTATGTTTCACCTGTAACATATTCCATTCTAAATATCTTGTATTTAGCCTGTTGCGAAGCCATCATGTGTTCTGAATGGTCCTAAATTCATATAAGCTTGTTCTTATAAATCTCTTATTCACTTTGTAAATTCTACGTTTCTAGCAGGTATAGGCTATATCCACAGAAGTTAGGATATATTCTATGTATCGTGTATATATCCATTAGGATTACGATTTGTTCTAGTTAGTACGATTTTCAGCCATTAACAGTTCTGTGAAACTGATTTCTTCTACGTGCGATGGTACTTTCTTCCGACCAAACCTCGTACCGGTATATAATATATACGACAAGATTTTTCGATGATTTTACAAAATTTGTTCTTCACATTGTTTGACTTGGAACTCCGCTGCTTGTTTCGAAATGTATCGGACGGGTCTTTAAAACTTTCTTTGTAGATTCTAACAGCTAAAACAACTTACACATTTCATATAATACGTTCCTCTACATACGGTATAGACATAATTATTTCTAGATCAGTAGGCGATGTAAAATTGTTTTCAATACTCGGAATTTTTTCTAGTGAAACGCATACAGACATCGTGCGTCTTTCCCTTAGCCAAACAGACTTATTTTTAGTTGATGTCAATCACACAACAGTGTAGACTACAGGTAGCACTGGGCCAAGTGAAATCTAAACAGGTGTTTTCGTAAATTGGATCTACCGTCAAGGAAAGCTGTGGTAGTGTATACAAAATGGTGATGCAATTTTACAATGTAATTAACCTGGTTTCCCCGACCGGTGTGGGCGTGGATCGGCTCGAGGCTCCATCGATCGCGCGCGTGCGCATACACACACACACACACACACACACAAGACAAAGACTCGGTATGAATCAAATTTTGATCACTTTCCAGAAGCAAACAATCAATTCATTTCTTTGACTGGTTTCGTTAATCGAGCTGAACATAATGAAACAAGAGTCGTTCAGTTTCGTCAATAAGTTATTATTAAACAACTTAAAATTTCGTCTATAATTTTATTAAACATATTGCCGTATGGAACAACGCTGAGACTTCTACCGGTTATTCATCGAGGTTTCTCACTGAATTATATTACAACCATAATGACTCGAAGGATTTGTAACCCAGTTTCCGGAAAAAATTACCGTATTTCCTCGTCGTGCAGACAAATGGATATTGTTCTGTAGCTAATGAAAGTCAATAATTTAACGATCTCCGTGTTGTCAGTCGGTAGCGTAGTAGAAAGGCTATAAAAAATAATGTAACAATCCCATGTTTGCCATTTAATTCAAATTAAATTCATTTATTAATGGGATAGTGTAAAATAAGAACATGTTCCTGACGACACCCTGACTTCCGCATGTGTCCACGAAAAGCGTTTGTTTTCGAAGACGATTTAATAAAACGTAAATAATTTTCTCGTGTATAAAGACTAATAGTTTTGTAGAGAAAGTAAAAAAAATAACTATTTTCAAGATTCTGCCATTTTATACGCTTCCGCGTTGTCAAATGACAATACTTCAAAATTTATTAAGAAAATCTACCAAATTATTTATTCGTATCTGCAATTAAAATTTCAAATACACAAAAAATGAAGTAACTCCAAAGAGGAAATGTTCTTGGCTCCGAATTTCGTAAACAGATGTAGACGGATTGACTACCATTGTGGTAGTAAACTAAACTGTGTAGGCTATACAGCGAAACTAAACTTCTCTGCCGCATCTGCTGAACTTCGTCCCGGGGACGGGAAACCTCGAGGCGTACGGGAAATCTCAGTGTAGCGTCAGTCGAATCCCACAAATCGAAAACCATAAATTTAATTTCCGTTCTGGATTTTAGCTATGAACATGACAACGATTTACAGGATCTAACCAGAAAAGAAAAATATTCGATACTATTTTATCATATATTGAAACTTTCAACAGAACAGTGAGAATTAGAAATTACAGGAACACTAATGCGAGATGGTTTTTAACATCACACTAATTCATGATAAAGTTCACACTTGACTCCAATCACTAGAAACTGGAATCTAAAGCACCAAGCGCTAGAACGTTAATTTATCTGAAATTTATGAAGAATGCAAACAGATCAAGTCATACTCAACTAACATATGACTAACAAATTGCTAAAATAACGTTTTTCGTCATAGTGTACTGAATTACCAAGGTATTGTTACGACGGTCCCACCGATCGTCGTGTTGTTCAGTGGAAACAGAATAACTGACACCAATAACGTCACAAATTACAATCTTTAATTAGACACAGAAAACAGTTAGAAATCAACAAACTCATACAATAATTCACGTTAAACTTGTCCAACAACTACAATAAATTACTGCCTCCTTATTACTGTTTCGCTCTAATTAACATAACGATCTCTTCCCACTAAACCCCCACAATAACTAACACCCTGCATTCTAATATTGCCAGGTCTAAACTAAACTCAGCCAATCACTGGATGTTTATATTTATACCTCGATGAGATTCCAGAATAATCTTCCATTTTCCGGGTGGAGTCACCGAGATAATTTGCATAGATACAGGCACTAGAACAATCTGGAGACTAGATCAAAGTCAGACTTTGAACGCGACGTGCCGATCGCATGCGGTGGCTAATCGAGTAACGTCTGTAAGGAGCATCTCCCATGACCTAGAACAATCCAGAGCGTTATGTAATTCTGCCGCGCCATTGGCGTCACGTAGTCATTCAGTGTTGCGGTACTATCTATTTCCTCAGCGTAACAATATGATAATGTACTCATCCACCAATGGCAGTTCTAGCCTGGGCCTAGCCCTCTCCAGAATCCCAAGTGTTCTTGTTAAATTTTAAAGTATATTTTGTTTGTTATTATGTATAATTTAAAATTACGTTTAATTGCTATTACTACTCTCACCTATTATAATTCCCCCCACATTTCTTGTTTATCTTCAATATTTCTCTCTATTAAAATGCTCCCATCACAGTACACGCTCGGGAACCGGCATGGCAACCACCTTATTTTATGAGGGGATCACAAACTCAAACTCTATGAGGGGATTCCTAAAGTCAGTATTACTTTATGAACACATAATTACATTTTAAGAAGTCAAACAAAATAATTTTTGAAACCTTCATTTCTTTAAAAAAAGTCTAGAATACGTTAATATTTAATTACAAAAGTATCGAATATGTTTATTATAAGTTATCATAATTCATCATTATCAGGTTGTGAATAGACATCTTTATCACCATTTGTACTGTCATCTTCACCGTAATCATCATCAATGTAGTTGTCGTCATCACCGTAATCTTCAATGTCATCTTCACAAAGGATCTTAACGGGTGGTTTCTAATAACTCTAATGCCTGTTTAGGCAAGGACTGATGTTTGCTTGTACTTACTGGATCCAAACTCAATAAAAATGAATTGAAAATATCTTGGAATAGTTTTTTCACGACTACATTTTCTCTAGTAATGCTCTTGGTATTTATTAAAGTCTTCGTTACGCGATTCTTGCGTTCCCTCTGTTAATTGGCCTATGGGCAACAAACCTAGTTGTATTATTTCTGGACCGTGAATAAAATATTAGTGCAGTGTAGGAAGCATATTGTAGCAAGGATATTTTCCAATAAAATATTTTGCAGTATTGTGACAAAATTCTTGGAACTTCTCACATTGATTTCGTGCCACTAGATGCAACTGTCATTATTGTGCCCATCTTTCTGATCAACTCTAAATCCAATCTAGTGATGTCAGCTGAAAATTATGGATGTTTAAAAAACACATGGCCATGTTTCCGTCGTTTGTATTCCCGAATCCTGGTTTAAGTTTATCCACTCACATCGCTCTCTGGATTCTTTCTGTATTCTTGTTTAATTCTTTGCAACAATGTTGTTATCGTTTCAGCGAATTTACCGTGTCATTATTGGTAATTTGAAGGATAAGCGGAGAAGGTATTCGAAAAACGTATCCAACCATGTAAAATGAAAAACCCAAATTCTAAATTCTCCGTGTTTACTTTCCGCTGGATCACTATATCGATATTATTAAAGTTTTTGTATGTTGAGATACATATATAACATTTCTTTATTATAACAGCGAAGTTTCTGCTCAGAAAAAGAGATTTAAGTCTTTGACTTACTGGTGTTGGCAATGGATGATCATAAAATACTCTCAGTCCTCTAATTTGAGAAAAGTAGAATTCCAGAACATCTTGGTGCTTCTAGCAGACATGAAATATCCTTATCCTTCGAATTCTAATTCTCTGTAAAGCCCTTGAAGGCTACAGACAAATATAACAAAGTCTGATTGAAAAGGGAGTAAACGAGACACTCCCTTTATCGAGTGCGAAGTCGATTTATAGCTTCATTCTGCTTCTCTAAACATCTTATTATAGGATGCTAACCTCCTACTGAGCATTCTCGAATGTAATACATAGAATCTAGCTTTAACAGTCTGTACAAATTCTACTTCAGTCTGGAGTAATCCAGCGTAACAAATTCTACTACATTACCCTGTTCTGGGAGGAGGTATCAAAAAGCATTTCTGCAGGATTAAAAGCATTTCTAGAGTAAAATTTTTGTTTCTTAGAGCAAAACTTCGCCAACTTCTTCTGAGTTTAAGAATAGCATTCCAAAAGTTAAGCGCAGCCAATTTCCAACTTTCAGAATTAGTATCATTATAGTCCTACACAAGTTCCACCAGAACTGCGTCAAATGGAACGACAATCTACTTTTCCGGGCTTAGGGACAACTTGTTCAATAGTAAGATCTATTGGACTGGGTTTAGAATATTGTTTTTTCATCAGACATATTTCGTTTACTAAACTGAAAGTACTGGAGTACAATTGGGTATTTTTATTTTTAAATAATTCAGTAAAATATGTTACATAGTAATAAAATTTCTGAATATACACAAATTCTGAATCATACAAGAATGTTAACTTTGCATCATATGACAAAATTATTATATTTTTGGTACTGTCATTAACCTGCAAAAACTTTTTCCATCGATTCGTGCGCACATCCATTGAATTTAAAGCAACGTGTGTATCTTGAACAGGTCTTGGTAACGTGAGAAATATTTTTCTTCTGGCCCTCTAAATTAGCTTCTCACGGCAGCTATTTGTCTTACACTTTCAAACTACTTGTCTCACATTTTTCGGCCAACGAATAAAAGATTTTTGATGGCCCTTTTTTACTAGTATGTATACATGGGGGTTATACATCCACCACTTGACTTCACCATTTAACATAACTTTGGATTTATAATATGAGATTTTTACCTCGTTAAGTATAGGCCTTTAATGTATATAAATGGAATTGGCAATTAATTATTTAATTGTATTTGCCGTGCCCCACGATCTTGGAGCGCCATTTATATTTAATGCAATTATGCTAATTATTATGAATTATTAAATCATCCAATTATAAATTAATGAATTGGGTCTAATTAAATTCGTATGCTATTTATGTTTAACTAAATGGGGTTGTAATTGACATTTATAAAGCCCCACTTTCCTTGGGTATCATTTACATTTAACACACATATGGAAAAGTAAATTATATTTGTCGGATTTGACTCAATATAGTTATCAAATCAATATGATTTACATGAGCATGTTAATCTGACATTTCAATGGTCGATTTGGGTGTGTCCATTGATAATTAGCATAACTCTGAGACTCTTTATAGGTAACAAGATAAAATCACTTGGAATGTGATAAATTAGTTGTCAAGGTTAATCGCAATAATGAACGCAAGATATATGTATATAGGTAATAATTATTTATTTATTATATCATTGATTAAGTAAATTACTGAACCACAAATGAAATTATGTCCTGCAAATACATAACAAACCACATAATAACAAAATCACAATAATATTCGTTCGTTATTTCCTGAAAAACAAGACATATAGTAGAATCAAATACAACACAATAATATACATATACAAACAATAAGCAATCAAATATATTTTATTCTAGCTAAATGCGTTCATTATGCTCAGATGAATGACTTTAATATTAACATTAGTAGATTTATGATTATATAGATTTACAGAAATCTCTCGGGAGTAGCTCTTTGAAAAGAAGAGACAGTGCAGTAGTATGTATCAACTAGCATTTAAGAAACATAAAGACTTATCTTGCAAAAAGCTTATCCACAAATTCCATCGGTGTAAGATTACATCCGTTGGTGGGTTCCTCGTACATCGTAATATCTGTTGATCGAAGATCACTTCACTGAATTTCCCCACTCTCGTTATGTATAGTGTGGTGTTGGACTCTCCGCTGGCGTTAAGTGTTTTATGGCTTCAAGTGTTAAGATGCAATCATCGTCATTGAAGTGGTTTGCTTTTAGAGTTTGCTGTGTGCGTGTTCATGTAGCTAACTATTTCGTCTACCTTGGACGTAATGTATGCAATGTGCGTAATAGTGTTCGTGTTAATTCACTCAGTTCAGATGCCCAAAATTGAGAATCATCATGGTTGAATAGTGTCTGAAATCGTCACCCACTGTTTTACTCTCGGATTGTTACTCACTCGTATTGCATTATGTTGCGTGTCGGTCGTAGTTTAGAGTCACGTATACACTGGTATTTAACGATTGTTATGTCTATTCGCACTGTTGATTATCGGTAACTCATAAACTATCGAACATACGTTTTGTAGAATTGCGATTGAATTGAATGTCTAAGTTCACTTAAGACCGCGACTTGGTTACAATTTCACTGATTGATTAACAGAGTTAAAAGTTGAGTAAGTCGCGTAAACTATTTCAATTACTACTACTCCTACTCCATTACTACTGTATTACTGTATTACCCGTATTACTACTACTACTGGGCTCCGCGTCCTCGCAAACAGTTTTATCAATCATACTCTCCCAGAAGGCAATTTTCTCATCTCCTCGCCTTCGGCCGTTGTTGATAGGTTCCTAAATTCCTACCACCTTGTAGATTTTTGTCATTTCGTCGCTCAAGTCGTTACTACTCTCTCCACCAGTTCCTTTGGAAGATGCCAAACGCTGGTTGGTCGTCGGCATCCCCGGAATATTCCAGCGACGAACGTTGTGCTGATTCTCAGAAACTAGAGTAATTTCCCGCATGTCTATCAACCTTTTGTGTCCACGTTGTCGAGGCACTCTGATACAGCTTTTGTTAAGAGTCTGCAGTGTCTTGGTCAATTGTTCATTTACCCTTCGCTCGTTCCGCCAATTATCAACTCTTCGTTGGGTGTCATCCCTGGACGGGTCCCACGCTTTCTAGTTGTAAATCTGGCTGGACGTCAGGGCGTGCTTTCCTGCTGGGCTGTGTATATCTCTAGTATTCATTGAATATCCGTTCTATTGTTTACATATTTGTCAAGATTTCTCTGCACCCTTTGTTACTGGGTGTAGCGTTCATACGTGTGCTCGTTACAACTCAACCCCACAGCATGTGTTCTATTTCACTTCTGCGTAACCAGGCTGCTGGACTATGCTCCTTTTGTCCGGTTTGTTTGGCGCTGTAAATCGTAGCTAACTTCGTGCTGTCAACGACGTTCCCTATTGTAGCGTGTACTCAGGCGTTTTTTCATTGTCTTCCCACTGGCGTCGGGTCTGACGTGTCCCTAATTCGTTCTTATTTACGACTCGGACCTGGGTTTGTCAACTCGAGTGTGTGATCAAGAAATTATAAATTTTTAAAATTTTGATCACTATAGGCCTATAATTTTCTTCTTTAACTCTCCATATTGTACATTGTTCACGTACCACTGACAATAACAAAACGGATCGATTTATTTTTGGCAAATGACCTATAGTACGGAAATACATTAAACATGAAAATACTACCTGAAAACTACTGCACTGAAAAACAGGTTTTACGAAAATATATCTGCTTGACTGAATCATAAAATTGGCAAGTGAGCGAGGTAAGTGCAGTCTTCCTATGTCGGGGGAAGGGACGCGCAAAATCGAGTGCAGTCGCCCTGTCTAATTATAAGGAAAACTACAGTTATAGCCGACTGCAGTGTCCATCGCCGCTAACTACTGCCATATCTTAAATTGTCCATTTTTCGGTACTCAAATTACTTTGTCGTTCATGTTTTGGTCATGAATTCTTCCCTCAATCGATTCGTAACTGCCTTTGTCCTTCTAATGTCTAACGGTCTAACCCATACCTTCCGTTCTTATTTATGATGGATTCTAGATGTAAGTAGGTTTAAGATTTCGATAACTTAGGCCTACCGATATGAATTGATATTAACAACTTTAGATGATTATAAAATCATAAAACATGAAGTGTCTAAAGACACAGGTACAAGTGTATTATTAATTAGCTGCATTTATTTTAGGTAGGTACTTAAACATGGCTGTGTTTATTTCTCGAAGCCGTCCGCTATGCTGAACCGGTGTACGTGTTAACGTTTAATGCAAACTTTTGTGTGCGTTGTTAACCTGTGTCTGATTGGGCCTAAATACAGTCATTTATTCAAGTACGTGTAACACACATCGTCAAAGGTGTGTAACATGACTTAATTACAGTCCGGCAAGGATGTTGTTAATCGAGACAACGTTTTTACCCACTTCAAACCTTATTTTTGGAATGTTCTTTTAAAAATTTGTTGTCGGACGTTTAGTAAATTTAAACGTATGTCATCTTTAATAAGTGAATAAATAAGGTTCGATCGAAGAAAATTGTTCACGCTTAAATCTAAAATATTCTTTCAACCTGTCCTCTTCGATTACTGATTATTATTATTATGAATCGTCTTCTCGTTTCGAAAATAATTTTCTGAGCGTTTTTCTGTATTTTGCATGAGTTTGGATCAAGTATTCCTTTTCTTCATCGTTCATGATGTATTTCAGAATTACCGAAACCAACAGTTCCCAAACGAAACAGAAGTTTATTTTATTACAAACGATTCATGCCTACAGTAAAATTCAAACACACTGAACACTGCAAAAGCACTTATTTTACACTGTTTATTATACTACACGCGTATTGTAAAGCACTTATTAGTTACGGTTGTTAGACTAATTTTAGGTCGACTGAGTAGCTGAATTAGCTACTCGTACACCCAGCTTTTCGTTTCATAGGAAAACGCCAACGCGCAGCGTGATGATAATTTTTACGTTCCTGCCTATGTGATAGGACCTCAACCGGTTCGCGCGACGCAGGAACCCTGCTCCTAGGAAAACGCGGTTTAAACACAAAGTATGTGCCGTTCTCATGCTTGACACCAATCACAACTTTCCGGACAACGGAACAGGGTGACAAAAAGGAGAGCGCTTCGAGTATTACTCTTGCTTGCTGATTGAAGTTTTGTTGGTGAGAAGATTACTATCATTATTCCCTACCATCATTGTTCCAGCTCAATCCGATTCTGCACCGAATACGTCGAAGACGCGATGGCTATTATTTATTGAACACGTTGGATCTTCAGATTTCTTCATCACCATCATCTGAAATACCGATTGGCCAGAGATTAAAGAATGGTCACTACTTTAAGATGGAGTTATTTTAGAGCAATTCATTTAAGACCGCCCTGATCTCTTCGCTAGATTTAGTATAACAAATCTAGCTGATTGAAGCTTAAGTATAACAATATCATCGAAGAATGGAAAGGTAGGCCTTCATGATTTTCTGAAATGTTGCCGCTTACGTCATCACAATAGAATTCCAAAACAGTGGCCTCCCTTAAACCTGCTGCTGATCGTGAAGACAAGATCCGTAAGAAATCGACGACCTGATCTCAGCTACTATTCTGATAACAACGATCCCGAATTGGGAGAATTGGTATTAATGTGGCTGATTAATGGTCCGTGCGGACAGCTGAATTTAGATGCAACGTGCATGGACGCTTGAAATGCCGCTTCAACTTTCCCAAGTCTGGCCAATACTGAATTGCGAACATCAACCTATTTCAAGATTTGGCAGATCTCGAACAGAAAGATTTAAGGTTTTAAGACTACTTATGATACAACCAAGCTCTGAAAAAAAGAAAACTGTTGATTCAAGTTTTTGAAAAGACCTCGAATCAAAAACCGGAGGAAGTAATTTTCCCTACTGTTGGCAAGCCCCATAACTTTTCAAAAAGGGTTGGAAAATCAAATGAGTGGATGGAGAGAACTAGTCGTCTTCACGTCATTGGCGGAGTAGAGTCATTGTAAAATTAACAGTATCAATTTCGTCGCACACGAAAGAGTGCTGGCACTCTTATCACTTGCGTGGTGGTACCAAAGCTTGGATGACGGCGTCCGACATGAGACGTATACGTGAGCACGACTAGATCTCTTGCAAGAATCTGCCTTGTCGAAATACTCAGAGTAATAAGAATGTTGTTCACACAGATTCTGATTCTTAGATAAATTGACAGCCTATGTGCCAATGTATGGAAAATATTCAAAGAAGGCTTAGCTGAAGTCTCTATCATCTGAGAACAAGAACGAATTGGTGGACTTTATTAATGAAGTGATCGTTCACGCTTATCAGATCGCCGCCTACAAGTAAACACTCAAGCAACAGAAGACAGAAATTGCTGCTACTGGACGCATTAATTCTGTATGGATAACGTTGACGACTATCAGAATGAGGTAAACCCACAGATACTAAACGCCAATGAGTCGACCGCAAAAGAAGGCAAACCGAAATTGTTGACACCATCTTATGATACATCACAGCCCCGTAAATATTAGCTACAATAGTAATAGCAAACGAAGCGAACCTGAACCAAGATGCTTCAGTATGGCAGTCATAAGACACCTTGTGACCGAAAGACAAGTCAGCTTGATAGGCGAACTTCACACAAGACGTTTGGACTGGAGGTGCGACTAATATATTTCAAACATCAAACTTAGACCAGCCAAAGCCGCTTTATGTAGCGGTCCTGGGAGGCAAACTAATAGGTCTGCTGTTCAAAAGAAGCGAACTATTCAAAAGGATGTCACTACAAACACTTTTCTTCACTAATGAAGAATGTGCGTGACAAGTTGCGAACGAAAAGAATTCACTGAGTGTTTTCTAAAGGCGATAAGTAAGTCAGGACGATATCTTATTAGGTTACGGTAAATGAAGGCCACCACACACGTGCGCAATACTTTTACTCGGTATATCGCTTCGGTATTTCGGTATACCACGCGGTAGGTAGCAGGATTCGTTTTGTAGGAAGAAGTTCTACATTTGTCAGTCACTGTTGATAAAAATGGAAATGAATCCTCGTGAGCAGTTAACTTGGAATAATTTTATATATCTTTTCTTCTCAATAGAATAATAAATTTTGCAGTTTAATAATACTTTTAAGTAAATGAAGATTTTACAAAGTCTAATATAAGTTCCGTTCGGATCATGTTGATTCTCTACACTTAAGAAAACAGTCTATACAGTGTTGCCAGGTATAATTTTTTTTCTTTGAAGATTAAACGTAAACATTTAGGAAGATTACTCAAAATTTCGGAAATTGTTTTTGTAAATCACAAAAAATCTGTAAAAGCTTAAATGATTAAGTAAGTTAATGTACAATATAATTATTATGAGAAAACGAATTTTCACTCATCAAAGTTGTCTTATATACTAAGTTTTTTCTTCTCCTTATTCCCCCGCCAGTAAAATAAGATACTGTTGTTAATCAAACTTATAAACTCCGCGTCAACTATGAAATATATCAGGATGCAGATTTTATATTTCTTTTGGAATGCAGAAGTCCAGAGATTGTTTGGGTTTCAACCTAATTCTTATTTTAGTTTCCGTGTAGTAAAAAAAAATAACCTCTCATCACTGGAGGATGAATGAGGTAAACACAAAAGTGACACCGTCAGGTTTGACAGCAAAATAAAGTAACGGTAATTGAAAAATGCCTGATGCGTCATTCTGTGTGGGTGGTCCTAATTCCATGTTACAGGAGGAAGAAACTATACATGTATATTTTTATTGAAAGCAATGATAATCGTGGTTTGCAGAGAAACACCAGATTTGATGTCATGCGCAAAACCAAGATTCTAGAAATGTAACATAGCATTGTAACTGACGTAGGAAAAATTCGGTAGATCAGTACCAAATTTCGTATTTTCTGGAACATGAACAATATTCAGAAGGTTTTCCGAAATTTCGGAGGATCTGGCAACTCTTGAGTCTACTCATGATTCGACTGGGGCGGTTACGGTACTCTGTACAGCACGTATGAGTCAAGACCACTTGTGTTTCCGACTTCCTGAATGTACCGAGTGTTGCGTTAGTGTAGGCAGTCCTGTTGGTAAGCAGCAATAATCTTATCGAGTACTGTACTGACTATACCGTATCGACTTGAGTATCGCGTTTGTGTGGGTGAGCCTTACATCCTGAGAAGGAGAACTACCGATAAATGTCATGGACAAAGTCAAACTACCGAAATAGCAACTCATCGATGAGTATTCAGAAAGCGCCTCGCCAGCGAATATTATGAGTGGATGAAGGACAGAGTATGGTCGCTCTATTGACCAGTGACGTCAATCAGATCAACTCCAAACTCGTGTCAGAGGGACTACAATAGAAGGAGCTGATTGTGACTGAGCTGACCAACCAGATTATCAAGGCGAAAGAAGAATTGAACACCGTGGAAGTGAACCAAATGTAACGTTTATAGAACTTGACTTTTGTAGAAAACGGTACAGCTTCCCCATCTACGCAGACGAATACCTACAAAAGATATGACGAAGAACTCCAGTATAACAGTTTAACATGAAGATAAACAGCAGATTTATAACATACTTTCAATATATTGTAACACTGCATTTTTGACAATTGTCAAATCTGTCGTAAAAATAATTATTTATCAGAAATCTTGGTATTACAGGTTGTGGATCGATAGATCTGAGCGGTGATGCCTATCTGTGATGCCACTTCCACGAGGTCGCAGCTGGGCGGTCTACATGTATTTATATTTACGTGTGGTAGTGTGAAGGAAGTCACAGCCCCGCTCGCAACGCTGCCAATGGGGTAGCGGAGATATTCCTACCCTTTCCTGGGAAGCTGACACTGGGGTAGTTATGGAGTTATGTTTGGTATGAGGGTTACCACCGAACTAAACTCTTCCCAACAGCACATATCCTTTCAAAGCAATTACTTTTTGAGCAAATACATGAAAGGGGGACAAAGCCAAATTCGCGCTCAACTTGTGGCAGTTGCCGACGATTAAGTGGGGCAGGTCATTTTGAACAGTTTGTCAAAAACTGTAATTATGCAAAGCTTAATTTTGTTTAGTTTGTTCAGTTTTGTTATTTAAGAAAAGTAAAACATATGAAAAGCCGTCTCAAAGGATTCAAAACTGGTCAAACTTTCCAACGAGTTTTGTGAAATTAGACCTATTTAAGAGAACTGGAATCATGCAATACCGTTTCTGTGTAAGCCCTTGAATTTGTTTGTTTTTGTTTTTCTACATATAATTCTTCTCGCTGTTTTCTTTAATATAATCTTATTTCAAGTTTTAATATAGCTGTTTCTATGTCAAATATAGCAACTATTGCTACCGTAAAACTGGACAAACAGAAGGAATACAATTCTTAATTTCTAATTCTAACCAAATCAAGAAAATTCCGGCCTCCTCTAACATGAGATTGGTTGGTTAGGTTAGGTTAGGTTAGGTATGGTGAAGTGAGGGAATTGTTGTGGGTAGGAAGACCGAGAAGACGATGGCTGCAGGAGGTGGATATGGGTTTGGGAAGGATGAGCATCAGGAATTCGAGACGCTTGACAGGACGAATGGAGGCGAATAGTGGAGGAAACCGAGACCCACGCAGGGCTGTAACCCTTTAGAAGAAGAAAAACAAGAATTAGATATGTCTCATCTATTGATGAGAGAATAACAGAAAATATAAGGCCACAAAATATATTTTAATTTGGTTGTGCAAGCTGTTATAAGAATATTTAAAAAACTGTGATGTATAAAATAAACTCGAGAGTGTAAAAATTCCCCAATGCTGTAGAATTATTATTAATTTATTTTGTAATTTATATTTACTGAAAATAATTATATTATATTTGAGTGTAAGTAATGAGCTAAATAGTATTTGAAGACTATCAATTCACAGATTAAATTAAATAATTAACAAACAAGTTAGTGCAGGTAGGAAGTTGATATAACTCTCTGAAAGATTATGTGCTGTGACAAAGCAAACATCTATTTAAACTTCACTATTACATGTACTTATGTAAGTAATGAGAATTATTTTAACATTTAAAATATTATCATACAACGTATTTGTTGCAGGGTTCTAAGGCTGGAGTTCGTGACAAAGCGGTTTGAGCGTTTTTATTCGTTAGCATATCTGCGGTTCGCAGTTTATCTAACGACACTGAAAACAATTATGTTCAAAAAAATTATATGACCATGTTATATGTATTCATGCATGTTTACATTTACAATTCATATTAACGTATTTGAATTAAAAAAGTACATTCAATCTTTACGAGAAATTAAACTAATAAGGAAAGGAAATGTTTGAGATGTGATTTTCATTATAACATCAATTGTGATATTTTTCTCTATATCGAAATTATCATTATTGGAATGATATCTGTAATTGTAGCACAGCCAGTTGACTGATTTAATAGTAAAAGTGCTAAATAATAGAGCTATTTGGGGGATATATACTATAATATACTATAATAGAGTATATGAAAAACTGGATATTAACAAAAGATGAAAGTTGTTTTAGTTTGTCGAAGATATTATATATATATATTGTGTGTGTGTGTGTGTGTGTGTGTGTGTGTGTGACCATTACAGTCGTAAGTAAAATTCATATCGTGTGTTATTTTAAAAAAATATTACTTTTTCAAATTATAAATGTATTTTCTACTATCTACTTTAAAAATTAAATTGTTATAAAAATAAACTTTTCATAAGTAACAAAATATAATAAATTATTTACTATCCTCTTATTGAAATAATTATGTATGTTTCAAAAAGAGGGTATTAAATAATTATATTATTACTTATATAACACAGGGAAACTGCCTTTAGAATCTATTTTCTTTTACATTCCTATGTAACAGAAAAGGTTTTTGAGCCTGAATTTCATACTACAATTCAATATTTAAAATTTTATATATTACTCTAAGGCAACAGAGAGACACTAGCAACAGTTTTAGAATTTGGGTCTACAAATAAGATTAAAGAATCAAATCACATTTCTTGCTGGTTTTTACGTATTTTAAAACTTCTCAGTAGTGTTTTCCTTTAGAAGTAAATATATTGTCGATACCAAAAATAATAAACGGCGTCGATTGAAATTCGTAACAAGATTTGGAATATCTAGTAATGATACCACAACAACAAATTTAAAAGGCAACAACGGTTCCTGAGAAACTGAAAGCAAATGTTTGCGAGTGAATGAGATCATCACCAACGAAGAAGAAGAACTGTAACATCAACAACCAATGAGAATAAATGATGATTGTAAAAGTAACAACGAACCGACTGTAAAAGTAATGTAATTGGAATTACGAGAGTAGTTAAATTATTACGTCCTTATATGAAGAATATCCTACCGTGTGTCAGTATCGACGCAAGGAAAGTGTGTGCGTGTGTGTGTGTGTGTGACCGCGCGCGTGAGGTAACACCGGCTGGGCGGACGCTGTGCACAGGCCCAGTTTTCGTAACGCTGTAACAGCCCCCCAGCGATGAAATTGTAAGTTAATATTAAATAACAAGGTCGGGGTTAAAATGAGCACCACGCCTCGTATGCTGGGCAATATCTAGGCTACAGTAAAGTTTCTCTCCGCATTACGTATAAATTAAACTGAACCGAACGTAGGCATATCACAGCAATGTCCATTATTTTTTTATAGATTTTTATTACTACTTGAGTTCGCATTATAACTAAATTATCAGACGGATGATGGCCACAAACTTTTTAATAGTGAAATATGTTTTAAAAAACATTTGTGGTTATCTTCTCTCTGCAACGTACAATCCTATAAGCTTATAATTTTTGTCTAATTTTATTAGAATGATTTTAGAATTAAACTTGTAAAATATCAATTTTTTATCCATTGGATCGAAATTATTGCAGTCCTCTACATCACTATTGCAATGATGTCTGTAACAACAGCATAGCCTATAGATCCGGTTGTCAGTAAAAGTGAAAAGTGGCAGACTATTTGTTTAACTGTTCACTGTTACAAAAAATTCGCAGAACATCAGAATAACGTGATTAAAGTCAGTAAGTCAATTTCGAACGAAAGTGAAGAAAGAACTCGGTCTTCAGTAATCCTCCACAATATAGTACGGTTCATATTTGTTAATGTTTGCTGACTGCAATTTTCCAAACGTCTACAGCAAGTGAGCGTATTGGTTGTTCGCTTGTTTTCTGCAATATTCGGCGTATTGACCTATGCTATCTAGTATAAGGCCAATTAGATTTAGGTCGTAGTGTATTACAGACAGCCAAACCAGGTCGACATCTGTATAACCTTGTCGTCAGTGAGGCCGGAAACTGTTCATTATAGACATATATTTTTTTAATGTCCATACGTTTCTGCATTAAGAGAAGTTGAACTTCGTTCTCACAAACAGTACAATGACAATGACAATGACAATGACTTCACCAGCTCAACCATCGTGTGGTACAGACAGTGTAAGGCCGATTTTAGATTCAGAAGAGAATATTGCTAAATGAATATTCTAAATGACTGAAATTTATAGTTTTGTGAAAAACTGAACATTCTTTTTGGGCTGTCGAATTCAACCAGTTCTAAAAGTGTAGAGTGGGCCGTAAGTCGACTTTAACATTTTGATAACGTCTAATGACGAAAACATTTTTGTTGACATTTCCACATTTTATTGTCGATGCTCGAAATTCATTGCACCGTCAGGACCTGCATTCGGGTAATACAGGAATAGTTAATACACACACAATTAATATTAATACTTAAGAATTAATTATTATAATTATTCTAATAATTATAATATTATTAGAATATAATAATTATTTTTAATAATATAGGAATTGTGTATAGTTTTTTACTGTTCTGTATGTAACATATATACACACACTCACACAAAACCTCTTACGATATTTTTATTATTTCTGTGTGCCTGCATTCAGATCCTAATTATGACAATTTTGTCTAAACGCTGACTCAAATTTTTAAAACTGTATCTAGTCGATCTTTCCCTATAGTACAGTACAGGGTTTCTGCTGTAATTTTCTCTCTGAACTGGTGTGATGAATTTGGTCAACTACTGAATATAAATTCTATTTTGTTAACTATTTCCTGGAGCGTGCATTAGCCACGCTTTGCAGACGTACCGTAAACGTAGATACATGCTGAATTAGTGGTTATTTTCAAGGTCAAAGTGATCTCCATTTCACTTTGTCCTCGGTCATAAAACAGCAGCAGAAAAATATATATAATAAAGGGGATTTGCACCCTTACGTTGTCGTTTATCCTGATTCTCAACAGCATTTCCATAAAAAGCTGGCATTAAATACAGACCACGTAACATCACGAGATACTGACGGTAAAATGTCATGCGTTTTTAGAGCGGAGAGAAAGTCGTTTTACGTAATTCAAAAGAACTAATGAGTTAGTTATGATTTTGATATTTAGGATTCGTGTTATGGATTTTGTTATGTCGATATTTTGGCAAATTTAGGTGCAAGTCGAACGCCCATTTTGATTCTACAAATGGGTGCTAGAAAAACATGCACAAGATTTTAAAACGAAAATGATTAGCGAACTCCTTGAGCTGTAGAACTCACTCGCTATTATGAACGAAATACTTTTACTACAAGGTAAATTACATTAATAGATAATATTTAAATTACCTGAAAACTATGAACACCTCGATTACTTTATTAATCTATATAAATAAAAATTAAATGCTGTTCGTTGGTAAGCGCATCACTTGAGAACGGCTGGACCGATTTGGCTAATTTTTTTTAAAATGTTCGTAATAGTCCGAATAAGGTTTTTAGGGAAAGAAAAATTGGAAAAGTTGCCTGGAAAATTGGAAAATTCGGGAAAAAATGAAAGTGCTTTTTTCTATGGGATTTTTGTATGACCTCAAGACCATAACTCACGATTCGAACGATGGATATGCGTAATTCTTTTTTTGTTTTGTTCGTTATGGTCCTGGAAAAGTTTTCAGGAAAAAAAATTCTGGACAATTACAAAGGAAAGTCGGGAAATTCGGACAAACTGCAAAAATCATAATTTTTGTATGCACTCTCGATCATAACTGACGATAGGAACGACATATTTGGTTGATTCTTTTTTTGTTTTGTTCGTTATGCTCCCGGGATGGAAATAACTCAATTGAATGTTTTCAATTGAAAAAAAATCTGGAAGATCTGGAGAAAAATGTAGTTATTTTGTTTCTATTCCAATTTATTTCGCTACTAGCTGACCCGACAGACGTTGTCCTGTCCAAATTCCAATAAATTTGTTTGTGATCGTTTTATTTAATTTCGATTTCGATTGCAAGATCGATGTTCAAGTAAACAATCAAAACAAAGAAATGCTTTGTTTCCATTGGTTTGCTGTGACATCACCATTTCGTTGATTGAAATGCTTTATGATACACGACATTTTTTGTTTTGATGTCTGGCGCGTAAACAAACAAAGCTGATGGTTTTCCGACATTTCCGACATATTTCGCTATACGTGCGCAAATGTCGTTTGACAGCTGATTGTCACATTGTGAATCAAGCCAATCGGTTACATAGTGACGAAAAATTGATTCAGTTGTTTATTTTCAGTTGAATTGTGATTCTGTTGTAAGTTCATCGCAATTGTTTCATGAAATGAATTAAGTTTCGTCGTTTTATCTCAAACAAATTTACAGATTTACCTACGAAATACGGTGAGTTTTGAAGTGACAAACGGTTATACAGTAACAACAAAGTGAATCAATTGTCCATTTTCAGTTGAATTGTGATTCTTCGCATCGCACATTGTGTCGCAATCGACACAATTGAATTGAATTGACACAGTATTTGAGAAGTATTTTCAAAACAATTGCTGGACATTGGCAATGGCAAAATCCCCGTTGACATTTCGACTGGCTGCATTACATTCCCCGTCGATTTTTGCCAGTTCACCGAATCAAAGACCGAACTCATCCGAAAGGTGTTCCCAAACATTGCTCAAAATTACAAAAATCATGTTTGGTTGAGCGAACGTGCTATATTGGCTGCGAAAAACATTGATGTCGACGAATTGAATTTCAACATTCAAAGTGAAATTGCTGGCGAATTGATGACGTACAAATCGGTGGATTCCGTTACTAGCCAAGATGATGTCGTCAACTATCCAACCGAATTTTTAAACTCGCTGGAATTGCCTGGATTGCCGCCTCACAATCTCAAATTGAAAGTCGGATCGGTAATCATAATGTTGCGAAATATCAACCAACCAATTCTTTGTAATGGCACCCGGCTTGCGGTGAAGAAACTGATAAACAACGTCATCGAAGCAACAATTCTTAAAGGAAAGTACAAAGGAGAAGACGTTTTGATACCACGCATCCCAATGATTCCGACCGACATGCCATTCGACTTTAAACGCTTTGCTTGCAGTTTCCGGTGCGGCTTGCATTCGCAATGACAATAAACAAATCACAAGGGCAGTCATTGAGTGTTTGCGGCATTAACCTTGAAAATCCATGCTTCTCGCATGGTCAATTGTATGTCGCCTGTTCCCGTGTCGGAAAACCATCAGCTTTGTTTGTTTACGCGCCAGACAACAAAACAAAAAATGTCGTGTATCATAAAGCATTGCAATGAACGAAATGGTGATGTCACAGCAAACCAATCGAAACAAAGCATTTCTTTGTTTTGATTGTTTACTTGAACATCGATCTTGCAATAGAAATCGAAATGTAAATAAAACACCATGAGATTCATTGTGATTTCAAATTTAATGGAAGGATATAAATCATTTGGTTGACATGAAATTCTGACTTAATTCAATTGTGTCTTAAATTTTGGAACAAAACCGCATGGTTCCAAGTCGATCACATTCCAGGCACATCACAAATTTCCAGCATTTCAGCGGTGTACTGCCGATAGAATTCATCTCGCATGTAAAATTTCTCATTGGCGTACTTCTGAATGTACTCCTCCTCAAATTGAATCTCCATCCTTTGTCCATTAACAATCGTTAATAGATACAATGAACACTCAGAAAAAGGTTTTATTCTCATTTTTACTTTGTTTACACATTTCCAATTTGGACAGGACAACGTCTGTCGGGTCATCTAGTTCTTTAATAAAATAACAATTGTAAAGCAGTCAATTATTCAATAAACAAAAAATTGAAATTTAAAACACTAAACGTTACAAATGTTTAATTACATTTGTAAGGATAACGTCTAAATGACAAATAATTTAAGCCTGGCTTTAAAATGTATGTATGTCTCCATAAGAATGAATAGACCATATCTAGGCCTAATACTTTTCACAAATATATGTAACTGATAAATATATAAAGGTCTTTGTATAGTTTACAAACGTTTCGAAGGCGATGCGAAATTTCAAGGAGTGTTTAGAGATATTATTTCTGTTAAATTATTAAAGATATCAAATTTGTATTTAAATAAAATTCCTCACAACTTGAACCTTCACACAAAATTTTTACAATTTTTATAAAATTCCATTTTTGGCTCGCGATGCCTTTAAATTAAAAAAATATATATATTAAGAGTAAACGAGTAAACACTACTTTCAAATTTGAGTTACAATTCCCGTTAGTCTGACAACCCGGCTTGACTCAGAATGTTTTAAAGTTTTTTGGGTTCTGATAAACTGAAATTTTGAAATTTCCAAAATTGTACACTACATTCTGATTTTATTAACATTCTCTATAAATTTGATACAAAAATGGGTTTTTTACTATTATACCAAAATTTTCATCAATTTTTAGGCCCTGGCGTTTCAAACTTTTGAATTTTTCAAAACTGAACACCATATTCATATTGTGGTTAAAATTCTATTTATTTTATTCCTCACATGGTTTTTTTCGATTTTTTCAGAATTTTTACTCTTTCACATTTTCGCATCGCGTTGGCTGGGACATGTGGAAGAATATCTGAGGAAAGAATGCCTAAAAGAATGCTGATGGGAAGATTATATACTACTAGACGTAGAGGCAAATCAAGGATAAGATGGCGTTGGATGGCATAACAGAATATCCTGCTAGCATGGGAATCAGAGGGTGGAGAGGAAGGGCGGAGAACAGGGGAACATGGAGGAGACTAAAGCCCACCAAAGCCTATAACGCCAGATAAGAAGTAGAAGACATTTTTGTATCCCCCCCTCCCCACAAAGAATGGCCACGCATTTACGAATATCGGTTAATAAATTCAAAAATTATCGTGAGACATATTGCAAACTGAGAGAGAGAGAGAGAGAGAGATAGAGACTGACAAATGCCAAAAGGTCGAGTTAAATCTGAGAACTCTCTTCGCTGGTTTATTAATAGTTCCAATGACTACTCAGAACTTTTTAACTTCTTTCTTAACATGAATTTAAAAAATGTAAACTAAAAACGACTTTAGAAACATTAAAGTGGTGCATCAAAATGTACTACTGAACTTTGAATTAAACGTAAATATTCCTAAGATTTTAACGTACACGACTACCGGGTTACAGGGCGTATATAGGGGGGAGGGGCGAACGGGACTGGCCCCCTCTAAAAAATTTTACGAATTGTTAATCTTTTAATTTTTAGGCTGTTTATTTTTTCAGCTGTATACGCTAATACAGTAGTAACTCTTCTTAAATATACAAACTTATTACACAGTATTTGCGTATTACGTTTGAAATATGAAATATACGAAAATCAATTCAGTCAGTAAGTATCCAGTAAACAACGTTTCAATAAGGCGTATTTCTTGTGTTATTACCGTTTACTTTCATGGGATTGATTTCAGGACGGTATCATACGTTTTTCAACCACTTTAAAGATAGTACTGTTGATTAGTCTTAATTTGCGTTTTCTTTTGTACGAAGTCGACTCGACCGGACCCCTCCCCCCAAACCAGATTCTAGATACGCTACTGTCGGGTTGATGGAATTCATACGTAAGTATATTTATAGTTCGATAGTATTTATTGTCCGAGTTTTCATTTGGTATTGGAGCAGCATAATGTTTAAGGTCGTATAATTCTCAGCTGCGCCACTTGTCGTCCAGATCTTGGTCTCCTTTTCTGTTTAAAGTTAACAGGTTTTTAATAGTCGTTTAATTTGTTCTAGAAATAAACGAAAAGAGTGAGGACTGATCTAGACTTAAAAATTAGAACAAAACAAATTTATAAATTTAGTGTAGTCATCCATCTCGCTAGAAAATGAGTCATCCATCTTCGAGTTAATAATAGAGGGAATGAAGAGGTAGTTATAAAAACAGGTAAATTAAAGAAGTCCCTTCAATTTATGTGATACAGAAAACATCAATGTATCCAGTAATATATATTTAAGTATGCTACATACTTTTAACACATATTTGTGTATTTATATTCATTTATGTATTCAGTAGTTTAAGCTAATGTTCATAAGCATTATGACTCTCATAAAAAAATTATAGCAAAACACAATTTCAGAGACGTAAGGAAATTTAGATAATGTGAAATTTAGTATTACACTTATTCGTTAATTACGTAATGTCTGCCTCGTATTAAATCTGTAGATGAGTTTGAACTTTCGATTTGACATTTTCCGTCATGGAAAGAGTACACTGTGAGAGAAAATACTAAACACAACCTATATGTTTTCTGTTCTCTTATCTTGACTTACTTACGTTCAGTAACCGTGATGAAATTATTCTTTCATAACTGCATGATTTAGACAAATCCCTTGTTCTCGTATAAAAATACTTCGGTCATGGCGTGTTCTCACATCGGCTATCCTTTATACGTGAGGAATAATTGAATAAAGTGGACCCCTATCAATTCGTAATTCGTATTTCCTCTTCCCTCTTTTGAAAATTACGTGTATTACTGATGTGACCACAGAACACTGGAAAACGCCTGAAGATATTTGATAGGATCCTCCTGGACCCGTATATAAAAATGGGGAACAAAAGATATGAGATAACCAAAACGATTGTTGTCATTTCAATGAGCCAACAACAGAAGTACACATAAAACTGAAGAAACCGCAATGGGCTGGCCATATTGCAACAACAAACATGGAGCACAAAATGTTTTTTAAATCCTTCCGGTATGGACCGCGTCAAAAATATCTTGTATGACAACGTTTCACTCATATTATAATGAGTATCCCAGGCCTCACTTAGACCTGAGGATACTCATTGTAATATGACTGAAACGTTGTTATACAAGACATTTTTGAAGCGGTCCATACAGGAAGATGACTTCAAAAACATAATGGACACCGGTCGCTGAAGCCTACGTGGAAATATGTAGGACAAAAGACTAAAAAGCCGCCCAAGGTAAAGATGGGAGGATATCGTCACCACATAAGCGAGAGAGATGCAGGGAGTGCGAGGATGGTAGTCCATCGCTACGGGTAGAGTGAGGTGGGGGGTAGGCAAGACTCGATTCCTAGGAGGACAAGAAAATGGAGAACAGAAATTTATAGAAAATCAAATGAGGTAGCCACACTAAATTTAAAGAAAACGAAAAGAAGTAAAGAGGAAATGAACGGTATATGGTGTAAATTCCATTGTACTGCACAGGAGTGTTATGAAAGGAGCAAACACCTAAGCAAGCGGTTCTACACCACTAATAAACACGATATAATACACTGTAACAGTTTAACGAACTGTATACTACAGTGTTCAAAAAATTATATTATGACCATGTGTTCTCCGGAAGTAGAAAAACTAAAAGAATTAATACCAATTAATAGACATTCAGGCAGAAGGAAAGTAAATGTATTTGGTCAGATGGTCGGAAACATGTCACTATCGATAAAAAAATGCATACAAAGTAAAGAAATCCGTAGATAAAACAAAACAGAGCAGAGAAAATAGTAAAGGAAGTACATTAGGGCATGTCCAGTTAGTGACATCCGTAAGCTGAATTCATTTACTGTTCATTCAGTAACGATACTTAAAGGCGTACATAGAAATAAAAGTATTAGTGACTTCCAGAAGAAAAATTATTCAAAGTTAAAGTTGTAAAAGAGTAAAAGAGTTAACTAAAAAATATAATGTTGTCTGTATATAATATATAATCACTATATAATATAATATCGGGGGACCGAGCTTTGCTCGATTTTGATATATATATATATACACCGTACTTTATTTATCTGTACGGTAAGAAAGCTGGTACCTACAGAATTAATTACAGTTGCCTAGCAATAATTAATTGTCGCGCGGTATCGGTCCCGCGATATTTTAAAATAAAGGCCCTCAGATGTGGCCCTTGAACGAATTTTGCGGAAAATGAGACCGAGTCCAATCGATTCCTGGTGTCAAAATACCCGTAAGTACCAACTTCCGAGAAAATCGTTAGAGCCGTTTTCGAGAAAAAAAAACATAGATAGGCTCGCTTAATAAATTATTGCTCGCTTAATATTATAGGATAATGTCTGTCTATCTGTATTCTAATTCGACCACTTAAACTTGGTGTCTTTCTGTCTGTTTATTGTCTGTCTGTGTGTATGTTGGTTGGGGTATGACTCACGAAAATTTTTTAATGCATCAACCGATATTCGTAAAGCGTTCTGTGCGTGAACGTTCTTTACCCCACAGACTCAATATTACCCTTTTAGTTTTTAGATTCATTCCCGCCCCGACAATGTGAGTGTCACAATTTTTATCAAAAAATGTGCGGGTAAAAATTTTGAAAAAATAGCAAAAACCACGTGAGGTATCAAATTAAAGAGAATTTTAACAGAATTTGAATAGTGTTGTTTATTTTTTGAGATTTCAGAAATTTTTGACACCACAGTTCAAGAAATGCATATAAATTTTGAAAAAATCGCATAGCAGAATAATGGGAGTTTTAACCGAAATTTGAATGTAGTGATTACTGTGATAATTGTGGTACCCGGACACTTTCCCGAATGGCGAGAAACCGGAATCGTTTTGCCTGAATAGGCCTACCTTTTTCCCGAACCCATTTATCTGAACTTCCTGTTTCCCGAATATAAATTCATTTGATTAATATGAACCTTCTATACAAAGCTTTCATTTTGTTTATAAAAAATTAAAGCAAACAGAAATCAAAATACATAACTACAAATTTGTAAATTGTTATAAATTAATATTGTGCGCTACTGCGTGCAAAAAATCAATGTCACGCCTTTCATCTGTATAATTTTTGTAACTTTTACTTATAGTTTTCAGTCTTCGTTGCAGTTCGATCCACTTCTTCTTTGGTGCGATTTTGATTTTTTTGACTTAATATGGAAGTCAAAATTTTACGAAAATTTTAAGTCAATGTGGCATTTTAAGTTATGAGGAATTTTATGAAAAATATAAACTCGGTATTTTTAATAATCTGATGAAATCAATATCTATCAATCTCCCTTGCAAATTTCTGGTTCACCTTCAAAACGTTTCTAAGTTATGTTTGCAAAAACGCTTTACGTATTATCTATTAGTAACGTAAACATTATTTTAAAAATATGTTAGATATAGAATGTAGTTATATCTGTATATGTATATATAAAAATATAGCCTATAGATGTATATGGAAACATGCATTAACTTAAAAGACTAACACTATATACATAAACACATACACAAGACTAAATTAATTGTAATTTAGGCATTATGTTTATACATTTAACTAAAAAACGAATGCAGTAGTTGAGAATTTTTAGTGTTTGACTGTCTGGTTTACAATTATTATTTTATCACAAATAGTGGAGTAAGCGGGTTTTTCGTAATTTTTTCTGATAATTGAAAAAATATTTAATACTGAAATTCATCTAATACTAAGTGTATTTTATTCATGAGCGAATTCTACAGCTCAGCCAGCTTACTAATTATTTAAATGCCATTGAACATTTTAAGTTCAAATCATTTATCTCCGTGTTGGAAATTAGTTATGATTTAGTTCTATATCGATCGAGAAATATTAACTTAGAATTTTCATTATTTGCGATTTGAACATGTCGTCAAATGATTTGTTATCGCTCCTTACGCTATCCCTCCTCTCTGTCTCTATCCGGAGCATGTGAATGGAAAATGGTAGCATGTGGAGGGAGGCGATAAATGGCACATGGCAGTTTTAGAAAACAATCCTTACACTAACAAATTAAACGATTACCATGATCGGAGTCGAGTGTAAGTGACAGTGACCAACTTGAGTCGTAAACCGACGACGTTTCTACTGGTAACGACTGTTGGGTCACCTTTCTCCGCCAGACAATGTCAAGGACGTGACGGAGTTAGTGCAATAGTCGAAAAAAACGTCATCGCGATAACTCAGAGCCACTTAAAAACCAGAGACAGCGATTTCATCACAATAGAAATTCACTTTTTTGTACAATCAGTTTTCTTGCTTGTTTATATCTATAAAACAAAGGCACTTTCTTTGCTCACGTCTTCTCTTACAATACTAAAAGATGTAAAGTTGCTGGCAGCCTTATTTACGAATTATTACGATTTCCACTGGACGCCATAAATGTTCGTCAACATGAGTGTTGTGTTCCCTTTCTTTGTTCTATTGTATACGTACATAGTGATTTTGTTGTACCTGAATTTTGCCTTTTTAGTTTCCGTTCCGTTCTGTTAGAAGACGCCAACAAAGTATTCATCTTTCTTTTATTCATTTTGCCCACAATATTAACGATCAGCAAATCCATATCACTGAAGATGACGCGTATCTTTAACATCTCGTACTTGTATCTTAACCGGATGACTATAGAAACAAAAACATTAACACAACCATCACATGAAGATAGAACCATAACACAAAGGAGAAAGATGAAAAAATGCTATAATAACGTTGAGGGTCATGATTGACACAACTAAATCAAAATAAATAAGATCAATAGATGGGAACAAAAGTGGAAAATAATGAAAAATAACGAATGTAACAAGTTAACTCGGGGTAATTGCCAACGAATAAGGAACAGAAGAAAAATAAAGAAGATCAAGAAAAAATAGTATCGGCAATATCGACAAAAAACGTATAAAACAGCAAAAACATATCGGCAGTTTAAACGGAATTCTATGGTGTAAAGAAATACACAGAGAAGTAAACACTAATTATTTGAACACGGTTAGGTATGCACTTTCAACTTTCTGACCGTTCTAGATCTTCTTTCTCTCTTGTACGAACAACCTGACTGTCAGTGAATTGTTGTGCATATAGAGGCTCCCAGCTCTACTCCCACTGTGTCGCCATGCGGAGACCTATCCATCTATTAGCATTTCCATTTCCATTGTTCTAATGCTGTAGCGATATAATGGGGCGAAGGCAACTAAGATTTATTCTGCAAAAACGATCAGATTCGTTTAGCAAAAATAAAGATATGATGGTGACAACATAAATCACAAAACCAATGCTCTACTGTATGAAAGTGAGACACGGAGACTAACACAACATAAAAAGGGAAATAGAAACCGCCGAAATCATTGCCATTATAAGATGAGGAATGGCCAGGAAGAGTTAGGGATCAAATCCCCAGTCCCCCAACGAGATTAAGCAGGGGAATATGTCCATGGTAGGAAGGAAATAGAGCTGAGTGTTGAGCATGCGAAAGGTTGTGATTAGGAGAAACCAGAAGGATGATGACTTAGTCAATAGAAGGAAATGGGAACTAGGCGTCGGGCAAACTATCTGTATGAACAAAGATATTTTTTGAAGTCGCAATGTCTTAGCACTTTCGTCTGTAAAGATTAAACAGACAAAATATTTGAAATTTTTTACAATTTGCTTTTTTATTCCAAATATTTTTATGTACCTACATCATTTCCCCAGAGGAAAAATAGCAATTTTATATAAAATAGTAATTTATTAAAAAAGCCTTCGTAAGTAAAAAATATTTTAATGATTTTAATAACACTCAATTTAATATTTGTTGACAATGTGAAGTAGAAACATCTCAAACAATAAAATAAAACGAACATAAGGAGTTATGAATTTATAAATGCAGAAATGTACTGGATTTGTGCGTTATAACTACGGATTTATTTTCCTGGTGACAAAAGTGACTACTTTACTAACGTATAATTCACCATACTTTAAGAAGCTAATAATAGTAACACTTGGAACTACTGGATTATGAGTATCTGAACTACTTTAATACTACTGGATTAAAATCTAACTTGGGAAGCATGGGAGAACGCTTTCTCCTGTTGTGTTGCTGTTTTTATTGGAAACGTGTTCATATTATTTCAAAGACTTGAACTTTCATATTTGTACTGATTGTACTTTGTTAACGTCTATCGGAGAATATAATCCATGCGAAGTCAGAATGTTCCCATTGTTTGGTACGTATTGATACGTTAAACATTTAGACCACAAACGATAAACACCTAGATCTAGTAAATCACCTAATTTATATTGACAGTTTTGGTACAATACCTGACACTTAGTTGGCATTTACAACCCACCTGTTTGGCAATCTTACGGCCTGTTAACTTATTTCTAACCGTTCTAAACACTTGATTTACGCCTTCTGAAAAAGTATATAAAGTATATCGCATTGACCAACAGATATACAAAACGTCATTGTTTAACGTTCTGTTGATGGTTTTGTAGCCTATTGTTTTTGTTTTTCCTGTGTAGTCACAATTATGTTCAATCAACGTCCTGATGACAGTAGAAAACTGGAATCGAGATTCCAACCTTTTTAAAGCTCCCTGGTTGAGTTATACATACATATATATATATATATATATATATATATATATATATATATATATATATATATATATAAATTTACACTAGTACAATTTAACGACGTCCTGTTCTATTTACGTAAACACCGTGAAGAGTTGAGAGAATTTTGGATATACAGTTTGTCAAATAAGCCAAACAGTCTGTGAACTATGCAGATACCTATGTCACGCATAGTTACTTTGATAAATATTACAGGTATAACATGTATAAGTAAAATTTCATACTTAGTGATAAATGCTACACTGCATTTAACGTAAGCGATGTCCAAGTCGTAAATAAAATGTTTAACTTCATTCATCCTCTGTGAGAATAGTTTTCTTAATTCAATTAATACATACAATTAATAATACATACGCTGTATCTATTTGTACCTTAAGTATTTATACATATAAATGTTGTTCCAAAACAAAAAATTTGAATTTATTAAAAACCTAAAATCTATGGAACCGTGAAATATAAAATAAAGTACGAACTAGGTTAGTAAAAATAGAATTTTGTGAGGAAAATGAATTGTAACTTTAAACGTTTGTAATTTGTGACTAATATTTCAATCATAAATTTACATACGGCTGCCGAGGCTTTTAAGTAAATTTTATTTTAGTATAACTAGAATGTTTTGTATTTACGTACATTTTGTTGATCTGTGTTAATGTTTCGCTAAAATCTAACGTGGTGTAATACAAAAACAAGAGAATGAAAATAATTACTGTTTATTATTACCTCAGACACACATTACAATTGTATTTACAACCTAACGTGCAGTCAAAGATAATGTGACAAGATTTGATGTTTTCTTTGTGTGACATTAAATAATGGGGTGAAATAATTTAGGCAGGATGGACTGATGGACGACTGTGACCCGTTTACCATGCGTAGTGTGCACCTAGACCATCGAAGGTGAGGTGAGCGACAGCTGGAGCTGCGGAGTATGCTACGCCGACTGCGGGAGCGGCATGGACAGCAGCTGCGGCGTATGCTGGACGAGCGACGACAGCGGGGGCAGCATAAGCTGGAGCGGCGTATGCGGGACGGGCATAGACAGCGGGAGCGGCGTATGCGGGACGGGCATAGACAGCGGGAGCGGCATAGGCTGGGGCGGCGTATGTGGCGTATCCGGGGTTGCTTACACGGACGTCGGACTTGCTGACGCTGGAGTATGGAGTGTCAATGGTCTTGGTGTAGGTGGATACTTGTCCCAAGTTGCCGGGAGTCCTCAGGATGTTTGAGGACTGTGATGTGATGGCAGCAGGTGCGTGATAGGCTGAAGCGTATGCTGGGGCGGCGTATGCTGGGGCAGCATAGCCGACTGCAGCGGGGCCGGCTAGGTAGCCAGCGTTGGCGACTGCCAAAAGGGCGACGAGTGGCAAAAGCTGTTAACAAAAGATAAGCAACGTCATAATGTTAATGCTTTCTTAATTTGCTTACCCTTCTTTCACTAAAAAAATAGCGAATAAATCTTATACATTACATTAAGAGAAAAAATAACCATAAATGTTACTTATTTAAAATTACATTGATTCAGTCACCAACGTTGAGCGTAATAACATTTTACTCTTAGCGCGAATTAAAAACATTTTAGTGTACATTAAAATGTAATTGTAATATACGTATCTATTATTTTCCGCTGAACAAATCCTGCTCGTACAATAAAGGAATTAAACTGTGATAACAGTAAAATCCGTTATGAGTATCATACATGAGACATTAATACGAAGGGTAGCGACCTAATGAACATACTAATAACCAAGGAGGAAAGGGTAAACTTTGGACAGTTACTTGACATCCCAACTAGTTCAAAGTGTTTGCCTAACATTACACGCCTTGACTTTATATTTCATAGCTATGTCAATCGCACACGTGCGATATTTATATACAAACGCAAAACTTTGAGGCGAAATCACATTTAAGGTGTTTGTGTTAAAAAGGCTCAAAAAGTGGCAACACGTATAATGTAAACAACTTGCCTTACGCACTTTGAAGTAGAACATTAAAATTGTGTGCAAATTATTTATTATTAAATTATGTAAAAGGCAGACTTATTGGTTGCCTAATAGAGCTGGTTCATATATTCAACAGTATTCCACGGTCATCATCGACTTCTTTTATTATTAGAAGCAACAGAAAAGTATTTAAAAATAAAACAACGGTTTACAGCACAGTATTGTAAGTCAGCAAAACTTTTAACTTTAAAATATTCTATATAGTCGTTTGCACTTTAAGTTGAGACAGTTTGTTGCATGGAGAGCCACAAAAGCATTGGCATGGCTACAAAAGCCCCAACTTACTCCTTAACAATCGATACAAAATCGAAACAAAAATGTAAATGTTCTGGAAATACCGATTGTGAAGGATGTACGTTACTCCTTACATTCAAAATAATAGTCTACATTTTATGCATTAATGTAACAGCAATAAATTCCAGCGCGTAATGTTTAAAGCATATATATTTTTTTTATTGTATATCTTTATGGACGGAGCTTTAATATAACAATTAATTTTCAGTTGTTCTGAACTCAAAGAAAATCGCCGAATAGTGGCCCTATTAACATTAATATTTAGACAAACTGAAAAGTAAATAAAAAAGTCATTAAATTAATGGAAAAGTGGTTATGCCCTAAACTTACGTTTATTAAAATGCATTCTAAACACAGCGGAAGACAAACGAATTGGACAAAAGCGGTTTGAGCGCTTCCAATACTAGCGGACTCCCACAACAAATAGGGCTACATTGGCTGTGTTTCAAATGAATGTACACACAATTTTTTAACAAACAAGATATAACCAAACATATATTATGAACCAAATATTTTTACAATTGTTTTCTATGGGATCAAAAACATATTTTCTACGATCATGGCGAATTAAGTGTTTTACGTGCAATAATGTCCATATTATATTTGTGGTCGTGCATGCGATTCAATTCCATCAGTTGGAGTTCATTGAAAGTAATGTTGCACATACATAAATATAAACAACCGCAAGAAAATTTAAGCGGCTGGAACATTTCAAATCTACATGATTTGATTCTATATTTAATTCTATACTACTCAAACGTCACATACCGATACTGGTTCACGCTTTGCCGGTAAACACTGTATTAACTCTCCAAGCAATCATTGTGTAACCTCCCCACCCATCATAACACATTATCATCTCAGTTTCTCTTAAAAATTGCTTATCATTTAAAACGTACCTCAAATGGATTGATTCTTGAAACTACAACTATAAAAGCTGGTGCATCTAGTGATAAGTTTCATATTGTAATGTTAATATTATGTCTTTGTACTAAACAAATCACTTAAAATATGCCTATTGGCTAATTTTATTAAATTTATTATTAAATAAAAAATAATTATTGATATCGCATTAATAAAATCCTAAAATATTAAGCTGTGTGTGTGTGCGTGCGCGCGCGCGCGTGTGTGTGTGTGTGTGTGTGTGTGTGTGTGTCAAAAAATTATACGTTATTACTTAAAAAAAATAACATGTTTTATGGATTTATTTTTTAATTATACAAACAAAAAAAAGTCTTAACTATTTAAAATGTCGTATAGTGCCGATTATATACTTCATAATATACATTCAGAAATTAGTATTTAGAAAGCTTCCGTAAGACGAATAATATTAGTATACACATTCATATATGTATATGTGTGTGTGTGTGTTTGTATATGCGGAGTATTTACCTTGTACATGGCTGCGAGTGCAAAGTGTGAGTATGTCAAAGGGTGCAGAGTTGTCTTATTATAAGAAAGGCCCCACCACACGTACCCCAGCAGAACGCGCCCAATTACCTAACAGCCACCTCGCCTAGCCTTGTCTTGCATGACCGCTACACTTTATCTTAACATTTCGAAACTATATTTGCTTAAATTAGACCGTATTTCTGAGATATTATTCTCATGATATCATTCATTATTTCTCAACCATTTACCTCTCCATGACGTGTCCTTTGAAGCGTATATTACATGACGCTGGAATCTCACATTATTCGTTAGATGTTAAGTATTTCAACAATTACTGCATTGGTACAGTTTACACACACACACACACACACACACACACACACACACACACACACACACACACACACACACACTCACTCACACTTTTGTAGTTACAGTATTTAATTTAACCACACAGTATGGTAGAGACCTTAATAACGATTAGTGACAGTACTTTAGAATTCTGTTAATTCAATTAAGAATAAAACTTACTGCACCAAACAAAAGCATTATTAAGTAAGTGTACTTTTCCAAGCCATTTCATAGGCCATTTCATCATCTGTTTTCATGCGGAGTGACTTTAATGGTTGGTAACGCTGGTTGTGCTCAAAATTATGCAAATCCTGGAAATTCTATTTAAAGAAACAGTTGTTTTAAATTTTAAAGTTCATTTAAAATACAATTGTAATAAAAAACGTAGCAGAATCGCATATGGAATGTTTACTACTTAAAGTTATCTAATATGAACACAGTACCTCATTATCAGACTTTAAAACAATAATTGTTTAGAAGTGATCGCCGAAGTATATTAGTAGTATATATTTTAGTACATGATTATATATTAGTATGTACAATAGTATATTATTTTCGGGAGGAGTATAGTATAATACCTTCAGGGAGGAGAATCTTTTTTAATGGTTACCACAGTAATTCGTCAGTAAATGTAATGACCACATACAGGGGCGTATTTACGGGGGGGTGGGACGAACGGGACCAGACTCCCCGTCGCACAGGGTCGACAAAAGTTGACGAATTAATCTCTTAATTTTTAGATTTTTTTTTTTCAGCTGTGTACACTAATGTATAATAAACTCTTTTTAAAATAAACAAACAAGTTTGTTACACAGCATCTGCGTAAACGTTTGAAATATGAAATATACGAAAATCAGTTTAGTCAATAAGTATCTTCTAAATAACGCGTATTTTTAGCGTGTTATTACAGTTTGTTTTAATGGGATTTATTTCAGGATATTATTACACATTTTCAAGATGTGAAATCACACAATCTTTAACAACCACTTTAAAGATAGCAATGTTGATTAGTCTTCACTTGTTTTTTTCTTTTGTATGAAGCCGACTCGACCGGACCTTGCCCCTTCCCAAACCAAATTCTAAATACGATTGCCACTGACCACATATAATGGTTACAACCATTCTCTGTATCTTCTTTTTACTTCCATGTTCCATAAGGAAATGGAAGTATGGTGATGGCGAAAAAAATCGTGTTCTAGATAAGAGCTGATTCTAATTGTACTACCCTCAAAACATGAAGAAAAGTAATTTTTCGAAAAGTGTCTCTGTTTGTCTTTGTGTGTCTGTGTGTCTGCCTGTGTGTCTGTGCGTCTGTCTGTGTGTCTGTGTGTAGAATTTTTTCTATGGCAAACGATAACAGCCGCAAATTCAAACAGAATCAAATAATTTTTTCCATACCTACCTGAGTTGTAGAGGACTCAAGGCCTGTTGATTTTGCTGAAGATCGGTTAACGGGAAGGGGCAATTTACCAGCGTTTTATGTTTTAACAAGGGTAATTTTTTCTATGACGAACGATAACTGCCGCACATTCAAACAGAATCTAATTTTTTTCATACATCCGTAAATTGTAGTGGACTCAAGACCTAGCCTATTGATTTTGGTGAAGATCGGTTACGGGGAGAGGGTAGTTTACCGGGAACGTTTTATGTTTTAACAAGAGTAAAGTACTTAATTTTGATAAATAAAGTATCCTGAAAAGAAGATCATAATAATCCACTGTAGAAACGTAGATGAAATATCTATAAATGTAGAGGCTAGTTGAGGGAGGGGATCATTTTTATTTATATGTCATGTGTGCTACGTTATCGGCAACAAAGAAGTAGTTTGCTTAACACATGTTTTACTTGTAAGTCTATAATCCGAGTTGAACAGCAGAAATATGTTTAACTCATTATAAGTTACATTGTGCAAGTTACCCACTTCCAACTCCACACGGCAGGACGGATACTTTAAGAAACTGTTCTAACTATTACAGGATGAAATTTATGATTCGAGTTATTGGAGAGGATGGCTTCTACTTTAGAATGCTTCAGATGCAGGTATTGGTCGGGAGGAGAATCTTTCTTTTTTGAATGGTTACCACTGCCAATGGCTTTTTTATATCCCAATTAGTCAAAGTAGTCTTTGCGAGAGTTATGGATACGACCATAATACTTGAAAGATATTATTTTAAGACCATAATACTTCCAGTCGGTTATTACAGGAAGTAAAGCGATCTGACGGTAACGCAGCGATAAGAGTGACCATGAAGCATTTTGATTTTCCCTAAAGTAAATAAACCGGAAACTATAATAAGGACTTTTTTTTTAAGCGTATGTAATCAGTTTAAAGCGTAGGTTCAGTAAACTGAGAGCTGGAAAATGAAGATTCGTATTTAATGGTGACAAACAAAATACTCTAAAAAGTTTTTTTTACAAAATATTTCGAGGCATGTATACGTATATGTAAAGTTGAATCATTTTAACTGTGTATAATTTGCATTAATATTTATTTCAACAAATCGTTTTGATTATTTACTAATTACGCGCATTTTGGTTTATAGTCTTAATTGTTACACCACAACAAGTATCTAAAGTATATTATTATTATGCCAACGCACACCGACGTCCGCGCGCGCGCGCGTTCAAATATAATTAAAAATTTTTGATATTGCAATATCACAAGTACATACATACATACATACATCCTCGGCGCTACAGCCCAGTCCGGGCCCTGGCCTCCAAAAGAAATCTTCCCCACTGGCCTCTACTCCCGGCCAATGTCCACCAGTTTGCTGCACCCAGCCTCACTGCCTCCTTACCAACCTGGTCCAGCCATCTTGTACACGGTCTTCCTTTCCTTCTCCTTCCCATCGGCAAATAATTCATAACTCTTTTTGGGATTCTATCCTCCGCCATTCTCTGCATATGACCAGCCCAACGCAATCTGTTAATTTGTATAAGTTGCACGATCGGAAGATCTTTAAACCTTTCGTACAACTCTCGATTATGCAGTTGCCTCCAAATGTCGTTTTCCTTCACAGGGCCATAGATTCTCCTCAGTACCCTCCTCTCAAAAACGGATAGTTTCTGCTCATCTAGTTTTTTTAGCACCCAGCATTGCGAGCCATACATCAGGACTGGTCTGATCAAGGTCTTGTATAGGGTGGCTTTTGTATCTTTACTTATTAATTTTTACTTAAAATGTTTCACCAGTCCGTAATAACACCTATTAGCAGATAATATCCGTTTTTCAATGTCTCTAGAGGAGTCATTTCCAGAGTCCACACATGACCCGAGATATGGAAAACCCTGAACCTTTTCAAATTCATAATCATTAATGCGCAGGGACAGGGCACGAGTGTTAGCACCTACAACCATATATTTGGTTTTGCTTTGGTTTATAACCAAGCCCATAGCCTTAGCGGACAACTCCAGTTCCTGATAGGCTTCCTTTAAGCCAGATTCAGACCTACTTATGACGTCAATGTCATCGGCATAGGCCAGAAGCTTTACCTCCTTGTGAAATATGTGTCCGTTAGTTTGAATTCCTGAATCCCTGATGACCTTTTCTAGAGCTATGTTGAACAACAGACACGCTAAGGCATCTCCTTGTTTCAACCCATTCAATGTTTTTAAGGAGTTAGATAGATTTGATTGTATTCTGATTTGGCACTTAGAATTGGACATAACTACTCCAACCATACGCACCAACTTAGATGGTATATTCAACTCCTTCATAGCTCTATATAGCATTTTCCGGTTGATTGAATCATATGCCGACTACAAATCCACAAAGAGATGGTGAGTGGCCACTCCATATTCCAACGTTTTTTCCAGGATTTGCCTTAGTGTAAATATTTGGTCTGTGTTGACCTATTCCTAGTGAATCCACATTGATATTCTTTTATGTTTTCCTCAGCGTAGGGAAGCAGCCTAGAAAATATGATGTTGGACAATACCTTATATGCTGTATTAAGTAGAGAGATGCCCCTATAATTTTTACATATGAGCGGATCACCCTTTTTATGTATTTAACACACCACCCCATTGTTCCACTCATCAGGCATTACTTCCTCCAGCCAATATCACAAGTAATATTGTGTAAAATATCATAAGTATCGTCTAAAAATGTTCGTAATAAATTTGATTCGTTCTAGGCTATCATTTGAACTGTAATTTTCCCCTCTACCGCATTTGATCGAATCCACAGACTGATCATAACTACTACGAGCAAATGGTAAGCTATTTCTACTGATCACATTTAATGTAGTTAGATGCGCATCTTGAATTTCATAAGCCAACTTAAGAACGTAAACGTGTCATGTGGTTATTGTTTTATTTTCGTTTTTGTGGCAGAAACGTTATTTGTGGTAAAAAAAAAAACCGTTTAAGACATGCTGTTTGTAGTGTAACAGTTTTGTTTAGATTTTTTTCTCTTAATGTCAGATATGAATTTGATTAACTTCGTGTCAATCGGAAAAGTAGGTATTACGGCTTTTTAGAGAATGCTCAAAGTGGGCTATGGGTATTTTTAACATTCCCTAAAGTCATCTCACTCAGAGTAACGAGCTAGTAAAGACTCACTTCATATTTTCATAATATAGTTGGTGGCTGAGAATCAGCTAGAACACTCTTGGTGCACATTGTATGACATTTTATACATTTGTGTTACGATAACGTGAATATAGTATCGACATTATCCAAAAATGGATGTTATATTCCTAAAACGCCGCTCTGAAAAAATCGTTGCAGTCATACGCGATACGTACTGCATACAACGCTGATATATACACCAATCGTTAGCGTCTTCACAAACCTCTCTACTATCACGAGAAATCTCAATTACCATGTCAAATGTTTACTGACTCAGTAATGAGACTATGGTACAGGCAAACTGGGTAATATGGCACCCTTAAGAAGCGTTGACATTTCACTCGTAACGATTATTTCCTTTACAAAATGGATTCGTCGTTTTTAAAAAGTCAGCTTTCGAACAACTAAATCATCCAAGCGACTACTCTGTCTTTGTTTCTACAATAATTACTTCTACATTAAAATAGTATAGTTTCTTTGCAATGCTACACTGGATTATTTTTAGTCAGTTAATAATCAGTTAGAATTTGAGTAAATGTCCTACTTTAATACAGGATTACCTGACATACAACCGTTTTACAATGAGCTTTTAGATATTATGAAAAATAGTGTACGTTCAATTAATGAAGGCTATAAAAACATAATTAATAAAGTTAATCTCGTTAAATCTTTGAATAAGAAGTAACTTGAACTTAATTAGTTACTGGAAAGCTATTGTGATATTATGATAATTCAAGAAAATGTATAACAATTACCCTATAGATATTCTTTTAGTAATAGGCCTAAATAAGAAGAGCATGTACAAAACTTTCTATGTAAACTTGTAGGAAGTAATGATAATAAAAATAACCCAAACGATGAAAGTAATGAATGAAAAACAAACGAGGGCAGTAAAGAACCTATCAGGCAATATGTTTTCTCAGGATTGTTTATGAAACTGCAGTTAGTGTATCAAGCTTTAAACACAGGCTGCAGAGCCGCTCGAAATAATTTGGCAATTTACTCCAAGTGTTACAAGGTAATTCCAGGTCTGTTGAACTACTACGAGCAATTGGCAAATATCGTGACATACAATTGGCAAAGAAAAACTGACGAACAATGATGATGTTCCAGTACAGAATAAAATATCTAATCAAGTCATTAACAATAGAGCAAACAAAACAAAACACTTGTTGGAATAGTGTGTGATTTGCAAAGCCTACTTACCAATATCACAGACAGATTTGTTTTAGAATCTTTTTTACTTCTTAAGTGTCAATTTTAACCGATTTTTGACTAATATACAAAAGTTTAAGCATCAATACGTTTTTCTATTGGTTCATTCAGCCGGTCTTTGGTTTATTTGGTTGGTTTATTTGGTTTTGGTATTTGGTATTTGATTTGGTTTGGTAATCTGAAATCTTCATTCTTAACTCAGTAAAGAAAGAACAATACATCCCTGTTACAATTTAAACCCTTGTTACTATAAAGTAAACAATGGGAAAACAGTATTTTATATTATTGTCCCTTGACTACAGAATATTTCATTGATAAATATGAAATTATCAAACGTCTCAGTTTTTCGGTAATGGCAAATAATGAGCACAAATGCAAAATCTTATTTTAGAAATATTTATGAATAACGATTAGTGTTTTTATTCACGGCAAATAAGAAAGCAGTGAATAACAGTGGTTTTTTTAATTTTGTGTGTTTAATTATACAAACGTCATGTTAAAAACTACAACCACGAAAGCTACCAATTAAAGAGATTTAAAAAAAACTAATATCATTGATATATAATAATATCATTGACACATCATTTCTTTTTGTATTTTTTGAGTGTAACATTCTGCGGAATGCTACAGTGATAGAAATTATATTAATTAAATAGTATAATAAACGCACATCACAGCTGCATGAAAAGTTGTAAGAGGAGGTAGAGGTTTAAAATACCGGATGTCTGCTTAGGCTGAATATTTGGATATTCTGGATATTTGCGTAGCCTGAAAGTCGCAGTATTATTTAAATATTATTTGAACTATCATAAAATTTAAAGAACTGAAGACGAATAATTTCAATGGCACACGGATTCAGAACTTGATCCGAATATACAAAGTGTGTATATTTATATACTTTATTCATGGATTTGCGTTATCGGGATTTTTTATCTGAATTTTTTAAATTCACAATAACAGTCATGTCCTATTGACACTTTTTAACAAAATATTTTACGCCCTAATTGCGGTACAGCACCTCAGTGAGAATTACGAAGGGTGTCACATCACAAATACCAATAAATTTTCACCAGCAAACATTAGGAGCAAATAACGCATAAATCCAACAGTGGTTCTAAAAGCAATAAGCAATAACTAATAAAGAATGGATTAATTCTCCATTAATAATTCTGGATTAATAACTCCAGTAGATGGATCGGGGCCTGTTGATACAAAAAGATGTAAGCAATAGAAAAGGTGCAATAAACACAATGAAGGAAGGCTGGCATAAGAAGTGAAGGAATTACGAGGAATTGTGGTACCACTCAGACAACGTTGATGTTACGTCGACCTTCCAGAGGAGGAAAGCAAATAAACGTGTATCCAAGACATGAGCCGATAAAACAGATGGTGTTTAGGAAGGGACGGCGATTGTCATAGATACATCGGCATCGTTATGAAGCAAAACAATATTAAATTATTTAAAATCGTATTAATTACATAATACATTTAATGGAATTCAAACACTGCTTATAACATTGTCTGCATTGCAATAACCACCGCTTATACTCATATTTAATATCTGAGAAATATTCCAGTAATGTAAAGATTTGTCTCCTAATCTGTGACGTATAGTAACTATAGGCTATACAAACCAACGTGTGGAGGACCAATGTGGTTATGACAAATCATAACTTTTGTCTCTGTGTTCTATGTCCGTTTAACAATTGTTAAGACTGCTTTTTGTAGTAGTTTAATGTTGCAGATGACTACGTAGAATCAATCAAGGGATCAGCTTCTGGATAATCGGGTTAAAATATACATAACAAACATTAGGTTGTCAGCGTTTTATTTTTACAGACTTGTACTAAAGTATAAATACAGAGTTGTCATAGGTATGATTGAATGGTGAGAATGGAATAATTATGTCGCTAAAAATGAAACGATGTCAAGTGTGAGAATTACCACGCATAGTGAACACCAAGACCGTCGAAGGAGAGGTGAGCGACAGCTGGAGCTGCTGAGTAGGCTACTCCGATTGCTGGGGAGGCGTACGCTGGACGAGCGACGACAGCGGGGGCAGCATAAGCTGGAGCGGCGTATGCGGGACGGGCATAGACAGCGGGAGCGGCATAGGCTGGAGCGCCATAGGCTGGAGCGGCGTATGTGGCGTATCCGGGGTTGCTTACACGAACGTCGGACTTGCTGACGCTGGAGTATGGAGTGTCAATGGTCTTGGTGTAGGTGGATACTTGTCCCAAGTTGCCGGGAGTCCTCAGGATGTTTGAGGACTGTGATGTGATGGCAGCAGGTGCGTGATAGGCTGAAGCGTATGCTGGGGCGGCGTATGCTGGGGCAGCATAGCCGACTGCAGCGGGGCCGGCTAGGTATCCAGCATTAGCGGCTGCTACGCAGACTGCCAAGACAACGAACTGTAACATAACACACTCCAAGTTTAATACGTATTATACAGTGGTACGAACTAACCACTAGCCGCTTTATGACGTTTGGTTTCAACAAACTCAAATCTGAAAATTATACATATTAATATTTTCCCTCAATTACCAATGCCAATTATAAAATTAAAATCTAAACAGCTGAAATATATTTCTTTAAATCGCTAGATCACCAAAAAACTTATAATACAAACTGAGTAAAACCGTTTTTGTTTTAAAACACTTTTGGTGAAACAATTTTTAAGACTAACGCTATTAAGTCCAGCACATCACTTGCACTTAACTTCACTAATATCCACTACATGTACCTTGAACATGGTGAAAGTGGTTGGTGTGTTTCTGCTTACGGAAAGCTGATGATGACTAGGGGTTGCCGAATGGCCATTATATAGTATAGAGACCCCACCTCGACTGAACGACCACGCCCGTAAACGTAGGCCTATTTGCCAACCTGTTCTACGCCCGCTAAAGATCGTGCAAGGCTGGTTTTTGCACTTTGTTTCAAAACAACCACTGACATCATTACATACTACGACCCGAGTGCAACGGTACATATTGTCATGTGAACAACTGGACACTGGACAAATAAGCTGATCAAAATGCAGCTCTAACACCCTGATGGTCGTCTGTTACAATGACTGACACATCCGTTTTTTTTTTTTTTTTTTATCTAACGAGCGACGCACAAATTTCATATTCAAACATTATATATAATCTGACAAATATTGCAGGTAAAGGGATGAGTCGATACCCGAAATCAACATGTTCGGAATCTTAAACTGTCTTCTGTTTCATGGCATAGACCGGATTACTAAAGGGAGTACGTATATGTTTCATTAACACTGCCGAAGCTCGAATATATTTTCTTTCATTTTGTAACAAAATATTATTTTTTTCCTTCACCTATTGCACACTACGTGGACAAAAATGATTTTATTTCTCTCACATTTCACAACCTACAGAAAATAGTGTTAGTATCACTAATAAACTTAATTTATGGTATTAATAAAATTATAGACGCAATGTTAAGTAATCACGATGATTCTGAATGTGATAAATGAAATATTAGCAAAACAAAAGCTGTGGCACAATCTTGACGTTTAATATATCTTGATATATTATATTTAATCTTGACTTGTACATCGTACAGAATATACTGTATTTTGAAAATCCACTATACTATAAATATTAGTAATTCTATAGAGAAATTAATATATAATACTAACTGTTATTATTCAACGTTGTGATTATGTTTATTATAATAAATGTTATGTATCAACATATAATAATAAATGTTGATAACTGAAGTTAAATGAAAAACGTCTTCAGTTTGTATATAGTTAATATGTTTTTAGTATAGGCCTTCTATTTTGAATGTTCATCACTTCTTTGTTCACTACTATAATAATTATTAGTATTGTTGGTACTTTCACTGTGAACTTACTTGTTGTATTTTCTCATACGTCGTTTCGGAGTGGTGTTATCCTTCTTCAGTGAGTTTGGATACGGAATGCGCAAACTGTCGGTATTTTTATGTATAACGGTTTTTTTGACGTATGAGAAAATACAACAGGTAAGTTCACAGTGAAAGTACCAACAATACTAAAAGATTTTAGTATCCTTAATATCCTTAATCTTCAGTCCTTATTGAATACATCCTTATAACCTTTAACGTTTAGTTTTGACGGCGGATATTAAATATTACATGTGGGAAGCTTGTGGAGGCATACTAATTCATGAAGTATAAGGGAATTGACACAAAACATCTTACTGTCTTGACAGAAACTGGCTGCTGTCCTGTAAGACTTACTTCATCGTAGCGGAACACACGTTACATGCAGTACCGTGAATGTGTTGAAAGACAGTCACAAAAGTCGATTCCCTGCTAAAGTTGTCACTATTACACCTAATATAACCAAGGCTCTAAACAATTAAAATATATAATGTCTTAAAATAATAAATACTTCTACAAGTAAAATTTATTGTATTTTCACCTGACACACGTTTCACAGAAATTATTCTGTATCTTCAGAGGTTTTTATATGAATTGATATTTTTATATCTTATATTACAATTCATATAAAAACCTCTGATACAAGAATAATTTCTGCGAAACCTGCGTCAGGTGAAAATCCAATAAAATTTACTCCCAGAAATATTTATTATTTGAAGACATTTCACAGAAAACCTGCAAGAAACTCTAACGGGGTTAGGGGTTACTTAAAAAAGTAATTATATATTTTTATAGATAAAATTTTAAAGAAATAATGGACGTGTACACTAATAAATTGATGTGAGTAAGTACTGAAATAATTAACTGAGTACTGAAATAATATTTCAGTAAGCACATAAAACACGTTTAAAATAGTACTGTGCATTTAATAACTTGCCACAGTTTCCAATCAGTCGGGCTATACGGGTTACTGGAAATATGATCTGTTCAAAACACAACAAAAATCTGTTACTAATTTCGTAAATATTTAACTTTTCAATTTCGTTTCCTGTTACAATCCAATAAAAATGTGTTCAGTATTACTGCCTTCGAGTTCAATGGTCTCACTCGCGTATCACAATTCATCCAACTAGTTGTATGTACGCAATACTGTATGTATCTAGGACGGACACTAGTCGCCATATTGATACATTCTCGTGGCCCACCAGGTTCTCCTGGCGTGCTTTTGTAAATTTAACTCAGAAAAAAGTTATTATCTCATACAAAAACAAAAATCATACACGAATTCTATTACCCCCTAAAGTTGTCTCACAGAAGAAATGGGGTAGTTTACATAAAGTTCATAGTAAAATAACCAAATATGTTTAAAGCAGGCTTTTATTTAAATTTACAGGGTTTATATAAAAATGAACTTCTACAAAACATTTATTTACCAGTTACATTTGTTTGTACAAAACATTTATTTACCAATTACATTTGTTTGTACAAAACATTTATTTAACAATTACATTTGTTTGTACACAAATGTTTATGCACAAACATTTATTACAGTTTGTACTTTTGATAATCTGATCTCCGAAACTCAAAACACGTCTGTGACACTGTCCACTCATACGTTATTGCAATACATGCTCAAATATAAAGTTTCTGAAGTCTGTTTTTATATTCTTTATATCTTCGTAACAGATGTATTGAACAGCAAATATTTTTTTAATAGTCTTATTATTTTAGACTTATCCGGTTAAGATGCTACGCCGAAAAGTCAATTTACGTTTTTAAATTACTTTATAAATGTGGAATCTTAACTGATGTCGAATTCGTTTTAGAAAATGTTTGGAAAACTTTGTATTTCAATACGCTCATTTGTTTTGTTAATGTGAGAAGCAACTTCTGCTATTTTCTGTTAACATTCAACAGTTAGTTTAAGTATTATGTCAGTACGGCTGACATTAATGTATCAGTTTTGGCCTAATAAGCAAAAGGTTATATTTATTAAAAACAAGGCCAAGGTCTGCTTGTAGCAGGATATCGGCTTGTTTTTATGTTTGAGCAATCTTTATCAGTCATTCTAGGATATGTAAATCTATAAAACGCTCACGTGCACACTCGCATAAACCTACACTCTAAATTTGTACACCGTATAAACCGAGATGTATTTTAAATACTGACAAAAAATATCATCTTCATTTTGGTTCTACATTTTTCGTGGTCCTGTCCTATTACCAGGAGTCTACTCCATTCGTCCCTCATTCTTTGATTTAGCATTTCAGTTTTATGCCTTCTCACGTCCTCCCCCATTAGACTTTTAAGTCTAATTCTTGGTCTTTCTCTGGGTCTTGTTACCCTTGAAGCTCTGATAAAATACTCGTATTTGCTCTGTCGATGTTTCTCATTCTTTCTTTGGCCAGACCACCTGTCTTTATTTTACCAAACCTCACAATACCAGGGTGTCTGTAGAATTCGTCGGTAGTAGAAACATTGTGGCGCCTACCCAAATACCTCTTTCAACCACTTCCTTATAAACGTGTTTTATACCATTCCCTCATACCCCCTAAATTATTCATTACTTTTTGTAATTGTTATATTTCTTACATATGTTACATATGTTCACACAAAGCTAACATATGTTTTATAGACCGTTTATAGATCTATGTTATCTATAGATCTACAACATAACATAGAGTGTTTATGTTTTCCAATGTTTAGTATCTCTTGAAATGACATCCGATCTTGTAATCCAGGTAAATTAGCCGTTTTAGCGAAGTGATTTAGCGAAAATCTGTAATAAATTGTATTGATGGTATACGGTATATATTATGTATTTTAGCATATACTAAATTTTCTGCTAAACATTCTTGAAACATCTTCAAATTAGGGAGTAACGGGGCAAAACTCGGTTTTCCATAATACCTTCAATAATATGCATTTTTACAAAATTTATCAGGTATACGTATTTAAAGTTAAGGTGATTTATGAGAATTTAAAGTGTTTCACATTCCGTCTGGATAAGAATTGCCTGTGTTGAAATTTGTTAAAAATAGAGCTATTTCTAATTTTTTTCCAATCTTATATTTAACGTTGATTTACTCGAAAACATTATTTTAAAAAGGATTACTCCTCTTCAAAATAAAGTCTGTCGCATCCAGTTGGCCATGTTATAGCTAAAAGCTTGAAGCCTAATTTTTAGAAATCGTTGCCCGCTATCAATATCTTCCGCTTCAGAATCAGAATCGTATACTCAATTTAGACATAAAGCGCCATAGTACGTACTGCGGCAAGAACCAATATTTTCAGAAACCAAAATATAGCACAATTTTTTCAAATTTATAGTAACACTTTTAAATTATAAGAAATTACCTTTTCATTTTGATACATGTTCTTGATAATTTTTGATTCAATGCACATTGTTGAATACTTGGTTTAACTTGAATACTTGGACAAATTTTTAACTTGGTTTTACCCGTAGCTCCTACTTTTTGGGTAATGTCTCAAAAATGTTTACCAGACTTTTAGTACATATTCAATATGTACATATTCAAAATGTACAAATTTAGTACATTTTCAATAAAATACTATATCCTTGATTTCCTGAATCGTCTCTAATTTACCTGGACTATACTCACTTTAGTCCTTAAAAAGTACAAACGGACACAGACGTGGATACATAAACATACGCACGCGCGCTTATGTCCTTAGGATCATTATTCGCGTCAATTTTGATAACACCTCATTGACAAGCCTCATTTAAAAATGTTCTCAAGTAATTTTGTACTAAACAATTTTAAAGAACTTATTTTAAGATTGAATCAAGCATCTCTCGTGCAATGTAAATCACTGCCGTTTTTTTATTTTGTAAAATACATTTTGAGCTCTCAAATATCGAGAATTTTTTAAAAATAAAAACACTCATCTTTTTTCCAGTTTAATTGTCTATAACTTTGCCAAAACGTACCATATAGTACAATGAAAAAGAAGTGAGTAAAATGAAATTTTATTACCTTTAATTTTAATTAAGATAATGTAAAATTGTTTCTAACATGCACAAATTATTTGCAAAAAATTAAGTATTTTACCAAATTTTTGTAATTTGTGAAAGTAGAGTTTTCACATACGTTCTTTCTCTAAGTACAAATAGGTTAAAAAGATTCCTCCCGGGATCCTAACCAACGACAGTCTACTTTTAGATGACATTGACATTTTTCTACAGACGTTAAAAATATTCTTTCCGCAATAGTTATTAGGTTTAGATTTACTTTTTTTTCATAATTTTGGTTTTGATGAAATAGCTTTTCTTGAAGTTACTATTAAGATATATTGACGGTCTGGGTAGCATAAATGACAGTACAAGCAAATAGGGTGTCTGTCTGGTCACTTAATTTGAATTTGTAACAAGTTATTTCAAAAAACAACAGGAAAATCATGGTATTACGGTTATGTGGGAGAATGTAATAAAAGGTTGCAAGCTTAATCTCCCAAACTAACGTTACATATATTTCAGTACTATCTATGCAGTAACGTAGTTATACCGTTTTAACATGATAACATTTTTAGGCTGGGGGTCATTCCACAAAATGCGTGATGCAAAATGTGTAACGTCATCGAAATATGTAACGCTCCAGGTGATGTTAACACTATATTTTTTCCACACTTTCGATTCCCCACAGTCTAGAAATCTTCGGTCTCTGTCGTTTTTATGAAATCCGTACGAACATCGCTGAACAGGAGAGTCTGCAGTTTATGCACATTATACGTTTCAAAAGCCTAAAAACATTATCATGCTTCGATGTTTCGGTTTTGTCGAAATTGTTTGTCTCATACGTATCCTTCCGTAAATGTACTAATTTTTGTTATTAATTTTTGAAGTGAAACTTCTTTTGGCACGGTAGGAAAAATTTTCGTTACGCGTTATGCGTTATGCGTTATATGCATGCATGTGTGTGTATATGTGTTTAGTAGTATACCAAAATGAGGAAATGTACAGTTATATATAATTATTGTTACGAATATTTTAAGTTAATGATATGTAAAAAATAATCTACCTAGTCCTACATAATTTAATGACATATACGTTAAAAATTGTTTATGAATACGATCGACGTCATTCTCAATCATTATTATACGTTGCTTTATCACGTGTGACGAGTATTGAAGGATTACATATTACGACACAGAACAACGAGAAGATATTCTACCATGGCCGAAGACGATCATCATCAACAATTGATTTGCAAGAGGAATTTAAACGACTTTCACTAAACAAACTAGAAACTATAAATGAAAATTTAGTTAATTTCATCAATAACAGAAAAGGTTTATCAATATTCACTTTTAATTGCCAAAGTCTTACAGCTCATGCTATTGATCTAAAAGATATAGTTGTGAAAAATTCAAATGTCATAGTTTTATCAGAAACTTGGCTAGCCAATGAAGATGGCGTATCTGTTCTTAATTTCAACTGCATTGTGAAATATAAACGACCAAATATTAGAGCGGGAGGTGTCGGGTTATTTCAAAATTCTGACGATATTATTAACATTATAACTCCATCCGTGGATTTTTCCGTTACTCAATCTGATGTCTATGGTTCAATGGCATCTACAGTTGGCGATTTGTGTATGGCTGAATGTAAAATGGAAAATGGGCAAAAAGTTATGATTGTAGCAGTGTATATTTCTCCTAATAAAACATTAGATGATATTATTGATTTTCTCCATCGTTCATTATTATCGTATACATCACAAGGTGCCGCCATACTTCGTAAAGATTATCATAAAATACCTATGATTTTAAGTGGAGATTTCAATGTCAATTTTGCATCAGACAAATCTATAAAACTGGTTGAATTTTTAAAAGATAATTTAAACCTGTCTATACAAAATGATAAAAAAATATCTACGACAAAATCGAATACGACAATTGATGCAGTATTCACAAGGTTTGTGGATAATATTGAATGTAAAACATACATTTCTTATTTTAGTTACCATAAGCCTTTGGTTACAAAAGTGTATGATGAAATATCACTAAATATTAACGAAATAGATTAATAATAATAATAATTTTTGTAAATATATATAATAAAATATTTTTAATTTACTAAAAATGAAAATTTTTCTTATACTGATACCTCTCCCATCCTATTAAATTTTAAGTATACAGTTAAAAATAATAATAATAATGGATAAACAAAAAATAAGGAATATAACCCAAAGAAGTTTCACTTCTTCCGCGTGTACACACTTACTGATACACGCACCCAAACTTTTTTTATTAAATTTTTCTTCGCTCTGCGTTACTAGCAACAGCTTTCAATAAAAGTTATGGTATACTTCAAGAGACAACTCACTGTGAGTCGATGACAAAAGAGCAGCCGTAAATCTTATTTGGAAACAGTTGTATTGTCTGTGTTTATATAATTTTATAGATTATTAAACAGTTTTTCTACGCAACACTTTGTTAATGTTCAAAGAAATAAGCAAATAAATCGCCTTTAATTTTAGTTGTAAATTTAATTTAACACTACTAAACATTTGACTGTCATGGGTACGTCTTCAATCGATTTTTTCTTTCTAAGAAAGTAATTAGAATAACACAAATATGTAAGCATTACCCTTGGGAAGCACACACGAAGGCATTGTTTCCATAGATTGGAGCAATGCTAGTTTTCAACTGCCAATGTCTTTAGTTGGTCCGTCATAGTCGTTTAGACGTTACCTGCATTTTCACTTGTTCTCAAAACGTCAGCTGTAACATGGAGCATTATCGTGATATAGCATCGAAGAGTTTTGAATGAAGCTCTTCGTTTCTCAAGAAAATTTATTGATTTTCTGTCCTTGAGGCACAAAGTCCTTATGTGCAATACGCCAAATTTTGAAAATGTAGTGAGCATTGACTTGATCCTGGATTTGCTCTATCTTGGCTATTTTTTACTTCCATATTCCTTAAGGAATGGAAGTATGGTGATGGCAAAAAAAATCGTGTTCGAGATTATTGCAGATTCTGATTCTACTACACTCAAAACATGAAAAAAAGTCGTTTTCCAAAAAGTGTCTGTGTGTCTGTCTGTCTGTCTGTCTGTCTGTGTGTCTGTCTGTCTGTAGATTTTTTTCTATGGCAAACGATAACTGCCGCAAATTCAAACAGAATCAAATAATTTTTTGCATGCAGTCCTGATTTGCAGAGTACTCGCGACCTATTGTTTTTGGTGAAGATCGGTTGAGGGAAAGGGGTAGTTTACCAGCAACGGTTTTTTTTTAGCAAGGGTAATTTTGTTTGTTTGGCAAACGATAACAGCCGCAAGTTCAAACAGAATCAAATAATGTTTCGCATACAGCCCTGAATTGTAGAGTTCTCAAGATCTGTTGATTTTGGTGATGATCGGTTAAGGGGAAGGGGTAGTTTACCTGTAACGTTTTATGTTTTAACAAGGGTATTTCTTATGGCAAACGATAACAGCCGCAAATTCAAACAGAATCAAAAGATTATTTGCATACAGCCCTAAATTGTAGAGTTCTCAAGACCTATTGTTTTTGGTGAAGATCGGTTGAGGGAAAGGGGTAGTTTACCTGCAACGTTTTTTTAACAAGGGTATTTTCTATGGCAAACGATAACAGCCGCAAATTCAAACAGAATCAAATAATGTTTTGCATACAGCCCTGATTTGTAGAGTACTCAAGATCTATTGTTTTTGGTGAAGATCGGTTAAGGGGAAGGAGTAGTTTACCTGCAACGTTTTTTTATCAAGCGTATTTTCTATGGCAAACGATAACAGCCGCAAATTCAAACAGAATCAAATAATGTTTTGCATACTTTCCTGAATTGTAGAGGTCTCAATGACTTTCGATTTTGGTGAAGTTCGGTTAAGGGGAAGGGGTAGTTTACCTGCAACCTTTTACGTTTTAACAAGAGTAAAGTACTTGAAAATTTATTTAAACTTTTTGAAACAATGTTAATTGTTAAAAATAAAATAATTTTGTTGCCAGGCAATAAAATTATAATTTTTTCATTTTAATGTAATATAATATTTTTCATTTAATACAGCAATAAAAAGGCAGGTAAGACACAGCCTGGCTGTTTGGCTGAAAATGATTTTAAATATAAATCTTAGAATATGGAAGTCATGTATGGTTCTCCATACCGATATTACTTCCATATTCCTTAAGGAATGGAAGTATGGTGATGGCAAAAAAAATCGTGTTCGAGATTATTGCAGATTCTGATTCTACTACACTCAAAACATGAAAAAAAGTCGTTTTCCGAAAAGTGTCTGTGTGTGTGTCTGTCTGTGTGTCTGTGTGTCTGTGTGTCTGTGTGTCTATCTGTAGATTTTTTTTCTATGGCAAACGATAACTGCCGCAAATTAAAACAGAATCAAATAATTTTTTGCATACAGCCCTGATTTGTAGAGTACTCGCGACCTATTGTTTTTGGTGAAGATCGGTTGAGGGAAAGGGGTAGTTTACCTGCAACGGTTTTTTTTAATCAAGGGTAATTTTGTTTGTTTGGCAAACGATAACAGCCGCAAATTCAAACAGAATCAAATAATATTTCGCATACAACCCTGAATTGTAGAGCTCTCAAGATTTGTTCATTTTGGTAAAGATCGGTTAAGGGAAAGGGGTAGTTTACCAGCAACGTTTTATGTTTTAACAAGGGTATTTTCTATGGCAAACGATAACAGCCGCAAATTCAAACATAATCAAATAATGTTTTGCATACTGCCCTGAATTTTAGTGTTCTCAAGATCTATTGTATTTGGTGAAGATCGGTTAAGGGAAAGGGGTAGTTTACCTGCAACGGTTTTTTATCAATGGTAATTTTTTTCTATGGTAAACGATAACAGCCACAACTTCAAACAGAATCAAATGATTTTTTGCATACAGCCCTGTATTGTAGAGTTCTCAATACCTATTGGTGTTGGTGAAGATCGTTAAAGGGAAAGGGGTAGTTTACCGGCAACGTTTTATGTTTTATAAGGGTATTTTCTATGGCAAACGATAAGAGCCGCAAATTCAAACAGAATCAAATATGTTTTGCATACAGACCTGTTTTGTTGAGTACTAAAGACCTATTGTTTTTGGTGAAGATCGGTTAAGGGAAAGGGGTAGTTTACCTGACACGTTTTTTGTTTTATCAAGGGTATTTTATATGGCAAATGATAACAGCCGCAAATTCAAACAGAATCATATAATATTTTGCATACAGCCCTGAAATGTACAGTTCTCAAGACCTATTGGTTTTGGTGAAGATCGGTTAAGGGAATAGGGTTGTTTACCCAGCAACATTTTATGTTTTATCAAGGGTAATTTTTTTTTTGACGAACGATAACTGCCGTACATTAAAACAGAATCAACTACTCTTCTGCATAGCTTTTTGAATTATACAGAACTCAAGGTCTGTTGATTTTGTTGAAGATCGGTTAAGGGAAAGGGGTAGTTTACCTGCAACGTTTTATGTTTTAACAAGGGTATTTTTTCTATGATGAACGATAACTGCCGTAAATTCAAAAAGAATCAACTAATGTTTTGCATACAGCCCTGAATTGTATAGTTCTCAAGACCTATTGTTTTTGGTGAAGATCGGTTAATGGAATAGAGTAGTTTACCAGCAACGTTTTATGTTTTATCAAGGGTGTTTTCTATGGCAAACGATAACAGCCGCAAATTCAAACTAAATCAAATAATTCTTTGCATACGGTCCTGAATTGTAGAGTACCTAAGACATGTCGTTTTTGGTGAAGATCGGTTAAGGGAATGGGGTAGTTTACCTGAACCGGTTTTTTATCAAGGGTAATTTTTGTCTATAGTAAACGATAACAACCGCAAATTCAAACGGAATCAAATAAGTTTTTGCATACATCCCTGATTTCTTGAGTACTAAAGACCTATTGTTTTTGGTGAAGATCGTTTAAGGGAAAGGGGTAGTTTACCAGCTATGTTTTTTGTTTTATCAAGGGTATTTTCTATGGCAAACGATAACAGCCGCAAATTCAAACAGAATCAAATAATGTTTTGCATACAGCCCTGATTTGTAGAGTGCTCAAGACCTATTGTTTTTGGTGAAGATCGGTTAAGGGGAAGGGGTAGTTTACCAGCAACGTTTTTTACTTCCATATTCCTTAAGGAATGGAAGTATGGTGATGGCAAAAAAAATCGTGTTCGAGATTATTGCAGATTCTGATTCTACTACACTCAAAACATGAAAAAAAGTCGTTTTCCGAAAAGTGTCTGTAGATTTTTTTTCTATGGCAAACGATAACTGCCGCAAATTCAAACAGAATCAAATAATTTTTTGCATGCTGCCATGATTTGCAGCGTACTCGCGACGTATTGTTTTTGGTGAAGATCGGTTGAGGGAAAGGGGTAGTTTACCTGCAACGGTTTTTTTTTAGCAAGGGTAATTTTGTTTGTTTGGCAAACGATAACAGCCGCAAATTCAAACAGAATCAAATAATGTTTCGTATACAGCCCTGAATTGTAGAGTTCTCAAGATCTGTTGATTTTGGTGAAGATCGGTTAAGGGAAAGGGGTAGTTTACCTGTAACGTTTTATGTTTTAACAAGGGTATTTCCTATGGCAAACGATAACAGCCGCAAATTCAAACAGAATCAAAAGATTATTTGCATACAGCCCTAAATTGTAGAGTTCTCAAGACTTATTGTTTTTGGTGAAGATCGGTTGAGGAAAAGGGGTAGTTTACCAGCAACGTTTTTTTAACAAGGGTATTTTCTATGGCAAACGATAACAGCCGCAAATTCAAACAGAATCAAATAATGTTTTGCAGACAGCCCTGATTTGTAGAGTACCCAAGACCTATTGTTTTTGGTGAAGATCGGTTAAGGGGAAGGGGTAGTTTACCTGCAACGTTTTTTTATCAAGCGTATTTTCTATGGCAAACGATAACAGCCGCAAATTCAAACAGAATCAAATAATTTTTTGCATACATCCCTAAATTGTAGAGGTCTCAATGACTTTCGATTTTGGTGAAGATCGGTTAAGGGGAAGGGGTAGTTTACCTGCAACCTTTTACGTTTTAACAAGAGTAAAGTACTTGAAAATTTATTTAAACTTTTTGAAACAAACGATAACAGCCGAAAATTCAAACAGAATCAAAAGATTATTTGCATACAGCCATGAATTGTAGAGGTCTCAATGACTTTCGATTTTGGTGAAGATCGGTTAAGGGGAAGGGGTAGTTTACCTGCAACCTTTTACGTTTTAACAAGAGTAAAGTACTTGAAAATTTATTTAAACTTTTTGAAACAATGGTAATTGTTAAAAATAAAATAATTTTGTTGCCAGGCAATAAAATTATAATTTTTAATTTTAATGTAATATAATATTTTTCATTTAATACACCAATAAAAAGGCAGGTAAGACACAGCCTGGCTGTTTGGCTGAAAATGATTTTAAATATAAATCTTAGAATATGGAAGTCATGTATGGTTCTCCATACCGATATTTATTTTTTGCAAGGCGAATTTTTGTGTCATCCTTACTTTGCCGTTTTGTTTCTGCATCAGAGACTCTCGAGCTACCCTCTTTCATACTTATTTTTTTCGTTTTTTAAGGTCGTCTTATTTATAGTCAGTCTCTCTCACTTGCCAAATAGAAGTAAAGTTGAAATAATGAGCCTATACGAAATAGTACCTTATGATCGATTCCAGGTTGAGCTTTTAGTGAGCAGATTACCAAACGGTGGACAAGGTGATGAAGGGATGATGCCGCTTAGTCGGCTCATGCCAACATCGGCGGTCTGAAGTCAAGCAGATTTTTATGACAGCTATCTAGTCAGTCCTACTGTATGGAGCGGAAGTGTGGGCAGACTCTCTGAAGTCTATGAACCTTATTTAAAAGTAGTACTAAAAGTAAGTTTTTAATTCTAGGAGAATTGTTTTTGTTATCTTGACGTAAAGTTTACAGGATGAGGCGTATGATATTCGACCAACGCCACACCTGCAGTGTGAAATTGTTGTCATCTGCAGTGAGGTAAGGAAAACCACTTTCTTTCGGACTATCGATGTCACTCTCACTCTCTCACACAATCACTTATTACACACACGCTTACTCTCTTTGTCTGTTTCACTTATTATCTTTCGCACTTGTTTATTATCTTATTGCCTTCCTTCTTGTTTCAGACTAGTTGGTACAGTTCAGTGATTTAATGGAACTATGAAATAAATTACAGGTCTGAGGAAACATGAGCGATAATATTGCTCATGTGTTTAGTAAGCTGTGATAATTATGTAGTATTCCTATCAACCTAACACTATTCCTTTGAATATTTTCTCAAGCAGTATATATTTTGCTAGACTAATTACGGTTTGCAAAGGAATTAAAGTTTACAGAGTTAAAATGAACTTCCAACAGTGACAGTATTCCGGGACTATGGCTGAAAAACACTATTCCAAATCTATACAATATCGATCACAATTACAGTTATACTGTAATTACAGTGTTACAGTTATACTGTCATAAATAAAAATACGACAAAAGCCTACCTAATAAGTTACTACTAAAGACTACAGTGATATAAGAACTGTCGAAATACAATATAATAAAAATATTTCTTCTAAAAAAGAACTTTATTTATGATTGTGTGTGTGTGTGTGTGTGTGTGTGTGTGTGTGTGTGTGTGTGTGTGTGTGTGTGTGTGTGTGTGTGTGTGTGTGTTTCTCCTCATAATAACAATATTAGGCCTAGTATATGCTGTTAACATTTTAGAGAGCATTACTCATTTACTTACTTCGACTATTTAAACTGGGAGATCATTTCAACAGACTTTCGAGAGAAGACTTCAATTAAAAATAGAAAAGGATATGGTAGGAGGCTCATTACTAGGATTAAATTTTATAAATTCATGGTTGTTTACATCGTAACGGATCTGAAGTGTAGCCTCCTCAGAAAACGGACTGGATTGTATACAAGCAGCCAATGCTTCTCCGCTATATCCAGAAACACTTTTCATTACCATCGAAAAGACAGTAATGGAAGGGACCCTCCTAAGGTACGAAGAAAAAGTTTCCTCTCTCTCTCTCTCTTCGACACAGGCGACGTCTCCGAGGGGGATGGGTTCATCTACTTTCGAAGACTGACGCCCTTCTTGCTATAGTATGTAAAAATATTTTAATGTTGATAGAAGAAATAACTTTCACATTCCTATCCGGACAGGTAGTGTAGGAGATTCCCCCCCCCCAAGTATAACAAGGCCTTTAAAGGTGCCATTAGCGTTACATACACAGACCCAAGAACGCTAGCATGCCGAGACCCTCCTGTTTTTTCCCTTCAGGACACTCCTGTTTTGTGCCGATCATCAACTTCGATGCAACCGAAGAGCAGTTTACCCCCACGTTTCGAAAGGACGGTAATATGTGAGTTCTCCGTCTTCCCTCACAAAAAGCCTAAACCCCATACGCAGGCTTCGCTTGCCTCGCAGCTTATCCCCTCTCACGCATGCCAACCCATCCGGCAGAAAGGAATCGACGTAGTGAATACTTGGGGTGCACTACTAGGTTTACTGTGTACACCAAGGCGCCACCAGATTGGGATAAGTCGCTTTCAGATCGTTAGGTACGTCGCTATTTACCAGGAACCGGCCAACCATGACTCCCGTTCGCTCTCCACAAACACTTGAAAAGAAAGTATAGTGATGAACGAAGGAAACCGACAGGTACTTAGCTTGTGGAGTGAGTTGATTTTCTATTTCCTCCCGTTTAAAAAAAAAAAAACTTTCATTTTTGAGACAACGATGTGTACAACTTTTACATATTCGATTGTATTGTAAACCATAAACAATATTAGTTTGTAGTCAGCTGGTATAGGCCTATGTGACATCGCCGTCTCGGTGCGTGTGTTATTGTTGATTATGCTCATGGTCATATATGACTTGTTCTGCAAAATCAAAACTTTCGTATTCGTAATATTCGTATTTTCTTCATGTATTTATGAATACTTGTGTATTTTATTCACAAAATACACTTACATTTGTACAGGTAGATTCTTATTAGTGGTATACGTATCAGTTGCTAGTAAAGTGTAATTGTAAACAGTGTGTTTGTCATAAGCTAACTGTTGTCATTTAATAATTGAATAATACTTGTATTCCACATACTATCTGTAGCACTTATTTTTTTATATCTAATAGATGTGGAAGAATATGTTAACGAAACATTTACACATGAAGCAGAGTTTACATCTTTTAAGCTCTGTCTTTTCTCTTTCATTTTTCATTATTGCTCACTGCCCCCTACACACACACACACACACACACACACACACAAGAGTATAATGGTTACGTTATACAAATGTTTGAATTAAACTGTAATTATTTGTGTATAGTAGGGGTGTTGTATTATGTACCTGTAGCTGTTAGCGCTGTTCACGACACCTTGACTACACTTGTAAAGGTTGTGAACTAGACAGTGACTGTCTCCACATCCAGGCTGTACCACACACGGGGGAGGGGGCACTTTCACTGAACTCCAGCTCCTTCTTTGCTGTCTCTCACTGGGTCAGTACTCTGTTCACAGTGAATTTGACAAAACGACCTGTACCAAATTATTAAACAAAAACAAGTGTAAATTACGCTTATAGATCGCATGTCTAAATCATAGCGATTCTCAAAATGTAACAAAGTTTCTACAATGAATATGTAACAAGGTTTTCAAAATAAAATATGAAAAGGTATTACCAAAGACTCGAAGAAGTGGATGCAGGTTTAAATACTGACGCATTACTACTTACTCAATAAATACTGACTAGTCAGTAGTACTCAGAGTACGTTAGGAAGAATACATAAAGAAGTCATGATCCAGTCCAGTCAAATTAGAGTTGGAGATCGAAATAAATAGTAGACGGATGCGACCGTTTTTAATCAAGTATTTCCATCTAGAACATTATTTTAAAATATTGTTCACCCCTCAGCCCTATGTCAAAACACCCCTAAACAACCCTTAAAATTCAAAAATTCAGTTTTTCGACAATAACTTTTAAACGATTTGTTTACTGTGAAAATAAAAAATACCACCGTAAAGTAGAGAGCATTTCTCACAAAAAAAGACTTAAAATTTTTTTTCCAGACCTAATAGTTTTTACGTAAAAAAATATTGAAGCATACAAGTAATTTGTTGCTCGGAGAGCGCGGGTGGCACAAGTTTTAGACGGCGCGCAACCAGTTATTCGCTTGTAGTTTTAAAAATAATGTTCGAATTGAAAAATAATAAACGCTCCTGTTTAAAGGTAAGATGCAGCTATACGCCTATTTATTTTAAAAACTTATTTTTTCATTAAAATATTAGGTACTACATATATATATATATATATATATATATATATGATAGCTTCGAAGTGTCGTTTTATCCTAAAAATAATAATATATAAAAATGTAACAGTTTTATTTACAAGATAATGTGGTTTTTAATTACTGACACTATATATATGAGAATGCAAAACATAAAAAGTTGATACTGTTTACGGTTTTTAAAAAACAATACTACGAAAATTGCGAAATTTCTATCTTCTTAAAATTTGCGTAAAATTACAAATTAAAACCAATATACAACAATGAGAGTTCATCCCAATTAAAATATGAAGCATGTATTTTAAAGCTTAAAGAGTCTACTTTTGAGATGTGCAATTATTATTTTAATTAAATTGTTCATTGTCAAAAAAATAATTATAGAACAAGTAACTGCATAAAACGTGCTTTTCTTCACATTATTACTTCTTACGCTTTATGGTTTAAATTTTAAGATTTAATACTTTGGGAATATATTATTAAATACCCACGTTATCAATCTTCGGTAAGGATTTATACCTGAGAAGCCGGCTTCCTTTTAAAAACTGCACATCTGCCGTTGGCACGTACCGCACCCGCACATCTGCCGTCGGCTCGCAACTCGAGACTAGGGAGTATGTGCGCGCAACTCGGCTAAGCATGTGATTTAGCAAAACGGAGCGTTCAGCGTTCAGTCCACAGAGTACGAATATATAGTCAGTCAGTGTGCACACTAAACAAAATAAACAACACACGTTGTGATTGTGTTTCTTGATTTTGCTATTTATGTCAATTTATTATTATGAATATATTTTAAATTTCTTTAATTTTGTGTTTTTAATAACAATCGTGCATAAAGAGTGACATTTTTTGTGACTTTAATTTAATATTTCTTAAGAAAAAGAAGAACAATTGTTCCGTAAGTTGTGTCTTCCGAGCTTGCGCCTTACCCAATGGCATTATTTGATCAAGGTACGCTACGTAAGACTGATAAATCTAAAATATATAATTTCTGCCAAAATGACAAAATAATCGAGTTTGATCATGCCAAATGCTACATGCTTACATTTTCCTCGAATGTGGCATGCTTCTTCATCGCGTGCCTTGGAATAAAAATGATCAGTTTAATGACATATTCAATTCCTACGTAGCTTTAATTAAATAACACTTCAAATCTAATAATGTGGTTTTTGATGGCTACGAAAATAATTTGAATAACATAAAAGGCGCTGAACAAACACGTCACTCCAATAAAAAGTTATGCCCTGACATTATTTTTGATGAGGAAATGTGTAGAACGATACACCACGATACTTTGCTCTCAAACAAGCAGAATAAAATTCGTTTCATTAAATATTTAATAGAATATTTAAGAAATGCTAACATTACAGTCATACAAGCAGAAAATGACGCTGACTTATTAATTGTAAAGACAGCTTCACAAATTACAAATAAAATGCCTGTTATGGTTGCTGACGACTCAGATATTTCGGTTCTTCTATCAGCATTAATCCCGGAAGAACGGGAAATATATATATGTTAAAATTAGGAAAAAACGGAACTCCGCCTTTATTCACAGACAGTTTCAAAATATATTACCCTTTTGCAAGAAATATATATTATTTCTTCATGCGGCAACCGGTTGCGATACAACATCCTGTTTTTTTGGAAAGGGCAAGATAAGCATTTTTAAGAAATTTGAGAATAAATGTCATGATGAGACTTTTAAAAAATCAATTGAAAACTTCTATAAAAAAAAATCAATCGAAAGAATGTATCTTCGAGAGTGGAGTAAACTTCGTTTCTTTCCTACACAATAAACCAACGAGAGCAACATTAGATGACTACAGGTACATCTGCTTTAAAAAATCTGTGTTTAAACAAGGTACAAAGAAAAAGGAAACTCTTGCGAAATACGTAAAACTGGAGGAATCTTTGCTTCCAACTTCAGATGCCGTAAAATATCATTTTTATAGAGTGTATCTACAAGTACAAAAGTGAATGTCTAATGATTTACCTGCAGAAGACTGGGGATGGAAAAGAGGGAAAATCCTTATCCCAATTCGAATGTCCAAACTAGTAGCCCCAAAAAACTTAATTCAAGAGATATTTTGTAACTGTAAAAAAGATTGCACATCAAAACATTGTTCCTGCAAAACTACTGGGCTTTTATGTACGGACGTTTGTGGTAGTTGCACAAGTGAAAAATGCAAAAAATTCGAAAATAATTGTGTTACTCAAAACGAAACAGATGACAATATTGTGAGTGCATCATTGCCAGAGGAAATAAGCGATGAAGATGAGAATGAAAATACAAACCTAGATATTGATTTTAAACATTTTTCTTGCCTCCAGAAACGATTAAGACTATAAAATAGGTTATTTACCTTCTGTCGACGTTTCTTAAAATCCTTTTAGGATGACTCGAGTTTCAACACCATTTGGTGTCATCATCAGATCGGTGAATTAGGTTAAAACATTTCGATGCATATGCATCTCGTTAGATATTTAAAAGATTAAAAACAACACATAACATTATATAAAACAATAAATAAACTATATCACAATAAAATAACATTAATAAAATTGATTAATCTTACCGTGGGGTGCGTTCCTGTACAGGTTCGTTTGCGGCCGCGTTGTTTTTATATTCTTTTATTAATGTTATTTTATTGTGATATAGTTTATTTATTGTTTTATATAATGTTATGTGTTGTTTTTAATCTTTTAAATATCTAACGAGATGCATATGCATCGAAATGTTTTAACCTAATTCACCGATCTGATGATGACACCAAATGGTGTTGAAACTCGAGTCATCCTAAAAGGATTTTAAGAAACGTCGGCAGAAGGTAAATAACCTATTTTATAGTCTAGATATTGAATCTGATGACAACGAACATTCAGAGGAAGAATTCTAGCTATAATTATAAAAAAAATTTAATTAACTTTAATGATTAAATAAAAATGATTTTGTAGACTTTAATTGATAGTTAATAAGATGCAAAAGGTTTCGAATCCAAAGATTTTATAGTTTTTTCCAAAAAATTCCCAATGATACCCTTCATTTTCGCTTTTAATCAGGGGCGGCTCGTTCTTAGGGCGCTAAGGCGCGCGCCCTCCAGTGTAAATCATATTAAACAATCCATTATCACCGCTCGTGGAAAGTCATTATATCTCTAATACTTCGGACGAGAAAATGTTTTCGTGTTAGGTAATAGCAGAAATGTTTTCGGAACAGCATCACGGCGCTCTTCCAATCGCGCCCATTTCTCCATCCCGCACTCTGTCCAACGTTGAATGAACCTGTAAGCTTACAGGCGGTATTTCCACTGGCAATTGGCGCGTCTCCTATCGCGCCTCGTTGAGCAGAAAGTGTCGTGATTCACTACGTATATACAACTAATCGCAGACTATTGATAATGTGAGATTTGCTCTTTTAGGTGTTTAAACTTTCTCCGCTATGATTAATTTGGTGCAAGCATTTGTTTAATGTTTAGGTTTTGAGTGTATTTATTTAATAGCTTCACGAATAATTTAGGCAAATATTGTAGTGTCGAATTATTTGTTTTTGTTTTATCATTTTACCCAAGTGTCTGCAGGGAAGAAATAGAAAAGGAGATACAAGCTTCTGAATTTGTGGCAATCGAATGTGACTAGACAACCGATGTGACAAGCCACTGCATATGGTATTAGTTTTTAGATACGTGTTTAAGGGATCGGTATACGAAAGGTTTTGCGGATTTCTCAGTCCTGAAGGTAAATATGCAGAAACCTTAGCAAAGTGCATAATGGACAACATAAGTCCTCTTCTGCACACATCACAGGAAACGTTAATAGCTGAGAGTTATATGGCGTTAATGTTATGTGTGGTTCTGTTGGAGGTGTACAGGCAAAAATTAGAGAAGTGTTTCCGCTCGCATAATTTGTACACTGTTACGCTCATCAAATAATTTGTTATTAGAAAAAGCAACAAGTGTAAACAACAAAGTTAGAGTTCTTTCTCAAATCTGTCTGCCATTCCAGCACTTTTGTCACACTCATTTCTACGAACGAACGTTTTGGAGGAAGTAATGTAAGTCAGGTTACCCAGAGTTTCTATAACAAAATGGAATTACTACATTCGTACTATCAACGTTGTGCACGAAAACCGATATAAGTTGGAAGAATGTTTTGAAATTTTGAAGAAAAGTTTACAAACAAACTCCTGGTTAATGAAGGAATGGTCACAGAAGGACTCTTCTGAACCAAAATTTCATGTTCTAGCCAACATTTTTCCATAGAATTCTATGTCACATGAACATAATGTACATGAGTGTAATGTGGCAAAGTGACATCAGAATTTTTGAGATGCAGAAAGGGAGGGAGAAAATAAATAAAATGGAAACACAAATAAACGAGGATTCCTTGAGCAACCAAGAAAAAGGAACAATAATGTTGGATGCAGCATTAGAATAGGGGATGCAAAAGAAGTATGTGACATCATTATAACTCAAGTAAAAGGTAGATTTACTTACTCGGGTCACTTGTGCCAGCTTCGTTGATGTCCAATGCGACTTATTTCCAGTTTTTTCTACAAACTTTCAGGAAGAAAAAATTCAAGCGAGTGATTCAGTATTACCCTTTCTTACAAGAAAACAAAGTTCGGAGTGAATTGAAACAATTATATTATATTAAAGGCACAATAAGACTTCTTAACTTTATGAAAGAAAACAATCTTACGTCAGTTTTCAAAGATGTATTGAAACTTATAAATATATCATAACTACCCCCCTGATAACTGCCAAACCTGACCGCTACTTTTTGACTCTGAAAAGACTAAAAACTTTCTTGAGAATTACAATGAAAAACGAGAGACTGAATGCTCTTGCCATGCTATTTATCAACAAGAAACTTGTTAAAGAAATGAAGGACTTTGATGATAGAATGCTAGAAAAATTCACTCATTTATAGGAAAGGCGAATGGACTTTGTCTACAAATAAATGATCTGTTTAGAGTGTAAATATCATAAAAATAATATAGTGTACTACTTTTGTTGTGGGAACAGTATAGACATTTTTGTGGACACTTTCGACACTAAAGAGACAGTGAAGAGACTAAGAATGTGTCTAGTTATGTTTATTAATAAAATCGCGGACTATCTACAGCAGCTCACAATGTTTGAGGCGAGTTAAAATTTTTATAAAGCCTAAAGGCCGCGCCCTCCAGCCTCTTAAGTCACGAGCCGCCACTGCTTAATGTTCGTATTTTCTAGCCTAGACGGTTGCGCCCTCTATAATTTTACATTTTATTTTACGGTTCTGTTAACTTTTTATTACTTTATAATAATCATTCAAGAAATTAAAATTAAATTTGTCGATTAAATTTTCATTATATTTGTTAAAAAAAAAACACGCCACAAACGTTACTTTTTATATTCGCCATTTTTTTTTTTTGACGTTTGATGTGTATGACACGGGTGAACTTATTTTTTCATTGTAGTAGGACATGTAGGGATGATGTCCTAAAATTTTCAGCCGTCTACTATTTTTTTTTTTTTATCTAAGGTTTATTTTCGAGCTAATTTGACTGGACTATCAAGCTTACACACAACCGGACTACAGTAGCGACAAATATAAAAAAAAATAAAGTAACCTACAGTAATGTAACTGTTGAATAAATGTGAAAAACTAAACATACAATAACAAAACGTACGTTGCAAAGATAAGTTGGCTGTATGCGTGAGTGTGAACGTGTTATCAAATCTCGTGGTTCTTGGGCCGCTACACACCGCGACCCCTAACTAAACAATGAATAACATAGTATTTGGATTCTCCAGCTTCTATTAGCTTTATACAAAACAGTGCTAAAAGTAAGCTTTAAAATCTGGTAGAATTGTTTTTGTTATCGTGATGTAAAATTTGTAAGATGAGGAATATGAAATTCGACCAACGCCACAAAAATTGTTGACTTCTGAACAGAGGTAAATAAGACACAGGAGTTCAATAGAAATATGTAAGACCAGTTTTATACCCTACTATAAATCTAAAAAGTTGGTAAAACGTTAGCACACAAATTTATGGGAAAACGAAATGGCAGTACACTGTTAGTTAACTTTCTTGCCACTGATGGCCTGTTTTCATCAATTTCTGTCTTGAGCTTGGCCGATCCTTATCACCACTTGCGTCTCCAGTACACTGTCTCTTAAAATACCTTTCTCTAGTCTTAAGCCATCTGGCGTATCCCCTTGTAGGCTTCATGGAGACAGCTAAGAATTCCTCTTTAAATGGGATAAAATGTATGTATATATAAATTTTAAATGGGATACATATTATGTTAAATGGGATATCAAGATGTATGTACGTTTTTAATTCCACAGGTTACCACAGATATTTCTCATATTATACTCCCGCGATGGATGGATCCTGCAGCCATACACCAGAAGACAGGGACATAGAGAGGCTATACTGCCTCTCTTTAATCTGAACCTTCCACCTGGCGCATACTGCAGTGTAGGGCTGTATCGTAGCTTATGCGTCGTACCAAACTGTGCGTTAGCGCTGCATGTCTCTCTGGATGGACCGGGGAGACTGCAGACGCCGTTTCAGCATTGTCGGCTGCACCGTGGACTAGCATGTGCTTGTTAGGGCGGAAACTTTACGTAGAACAGACAACGTTGTGACTAGCTGTACTGTATATGTATTTACTTGACATAGTAGTGGTACGTACTCTCTTGTGATGAAAGAAGGTCTTAATCCTACTGATAGAAACCGTTAGTGGCCGGAGAGTGGAAATTTGTCTTATCCTTCCCTGTAAAGCCGATATGGTGTAGCTGATATGTGCGATAGAAATAAGGAGAAGTCTATTGTAGGGAATTGCCCTCGGTGCAGTGAGAGTTATGTTCTCACCGAAACTGCTTGTAACTTATATTCTGTTTGTAAACTTGAAAATTGACGTGCGAGTGAGAAAACTTTTATTGGTATTTTCGTAAAATGCTTATTCTTAAATAATATGTTTTGTTTTTTATATTTATTAAACATGACAATTGGTATCACATAACAAATTCGATTTTGTTCTTTGAAAGTTCGTTTTAGTTCCGTATGAAAAAATTTTGTTAGTATGTTCTACCTCTCATATTTATTTGATAGGTCTTTTATATTCCTTCTTCCTGATAAGTGAAATCGATAACGTTTACAAATCTTTTCTTATCGGATGATAAATGTTTGTACTAAGTTTTGTTAAAAAGAAAATGTTTTAACTTTCATTTAAATTTAAAACTGATATGATTTTGAAGTAATTACGAGATATCGGATCAAAACCATTAAAACACCACGGAAATGACTTTATGAGCTATTTTTTTTTACATTTCCAGCATTAATTAAATGCCGCCTGTTAGTCTGTTAACGTTCGCGTTTAACATTTCTTAACGAAAATATAACGTGTGTTATTAACGTAGATAGTGTCTGTAATGTCACACAATCTATATGTACGTAAGTCAATTAGTTTTATAATTTTATGCAAATAACTACTTATCATTATCAAAATTCACGCACTAAACGCCTGAACACGAGCTATTTGTAAATGGCAAAAAAAAAAAAAAAATGGAATGCAACTTTTAGACTTATCCTTTTCTTTATAACATTACGTTTGATTGGATTCTAAGAAAGTCGTATTTTAATCGGTTTGGTATTACCTGGACATTGTATCAGATATTGTACTATAAAGTTGACAGAGTTCTAATACGAGCTGAACTGGTTTGCTCGGGGGTAAATGTGGAAAAGACAAAATAATTAGAATCAATACAAACAATCATCATCCAATTAAAAGACATAATCAACCAGTTGAAGATGTGCATAGGTTCTCTTATTTGGCGAGCATAGCACAAGTACAGGAGATGTGCAAGATGATATAGACCAATGAATCTGCAAAGCCAGAATCGCTGATGTAACTCTAAAGTATATATACAGTAGTTTACATTTAACGACAAAAATGAAGATGCGAATTTTTAACATAAACTTTAAGTCGTCCTGTACGCGCGTTAAACGTGGAAGTCCTCTATTTGGAACCGATAGGAAGCTATAGATGTTCGATAAGGTTACTGAATATCCACTTGACAGATTCCATCAGTAACGAAAAACTATGGAGATGCTCCGAACAAAGAAATAAAAACTTGCAAATGGAACTGGATAGGACACTTTTGGGTAAAGAAAAATCCAACATACGAGAAGGACACTTGGCTAGAACCCACGGAGTAACAGAGAGACCACAGAACAGTTTCATAGGAACAAATAAGCACAGGAAAAACGTAAAGCAAACTAACAGCGCAAAGTCGAACGAAATGACAGGTACAGACACAACGCACACAGTCTTCATAAAGTACTTTCTTATCGCTCCTTAATATTCATTTGACAGTATTCCGTTTACTTTAGTAAAATAGCAACTAATTTTAATAAACCACCACCAACCAAACGCAGAAGTTGATTCCAGTTCTACTCGTGTGATAAAGTCCTTCACAGAAACAAACAAATAATTTAAATTACTTAAGTTATAATAACATGTGATCGGTAAGCACATAATGACAAGCGACATGATAAAGGACAAGATAGGCATGACGAAATACCAACAGTGAGGCAATGAAACACTGGTTCCCGCCCTAGTGACCCGGAGCTTGCAGAACCAGGTCGTTCTACACACTTAACTACACCAATTAATTGTCTGATGAATAAAATACATACCTATTGCGTAATATTTATAATACCATCGTATGCACTTTATTGTGCACTTGGAAACGAAATGTCGGTAAACTACCAGCAACGCGTGAACGTAACGCTTTCTTCCACTAGTCATTTTTAGCTAGACAGTATCCCTTAATTTGTACCCAATGCCATCTTCATTTTTATTAAAACGATTCACGGTTAAAACATCAAACAAAACCGACTCATTCTGCAAACTGCGTGATATATGAGGTAAGTCAAAGATCTGTCATCGAACGCGCATTCTGTGTAATGTTCCCATTTTTTTTTGGATTTTCAACAACTACAATCACACAACAAACAAGCTTAATAAATTTTTCAAGATATCTGTGAGCGATGTAACTTCAACCCGAGTAATGGGATTAGGAAGATACCTCTGTTATTTATTACCGGTCCCTTGAGGCTATACAAACGAATTGAATGTTGTCCACATTATGGTCTGCTACCTATGTTTAAGATTTCATTATTATTTTTTATTACCAAGGGTTAGATGTTCACCGTCTCCAATATAAAACTAATTATCCATTTATATTTAGTTTGTTTGTTCATACGTTTCTCACATGTGGTCATATAAGAAGGACGCAGGATGTATTGATGTAATGAAAACCTTTTCTCTCTAAGAACGCCACCAAGGCCTTATAATAAAGCCTATATTATAAATTATTATATATAATAATAATATATATTATTATCATATAGTAAACGTAACAACATTCAAAAGTGTTAACGTTTAAATTGGTTTGCGGATGCCTATATGTCTCTAATATTTGAAGGAAGACCAGTTTGCCGGCCAAATGGGGATGTTATTACTGGGCGGCACTATCGAACGTGTAAACATTTGGGTCAAACGTGGAAAGTTTTACCCTAATCTGGTGTAAAAATTAGGTACCGGTAGTTAGCATGAATAACAATTGTACACAAGTAAAGGTCACATGTTTTCTGTATAGGCCTACTGAACACACAACTAATAACGCCTATAAAATCGGTAACAGCTAAATATCGACGAAGAAACTCCATCTCGAAGCTATTTCTCAGAAACAGAGAGAAAACTCAAAATAATTCTTTCAAATCATCTTAGTACTCACTGCTTACGTGGCTTTTACAAAAGGATCGACAGAAAATTGATTATAACCAACAATAGCGCCGGATTTATCACTAGGCGCAATAGGTGCGTGACTCAGTCACTCATAAGATTGATTTATTGGGCTGAAAAAATGAATCATGTGACCGAAATACTTTTTTGTAATCCGAAGTACTATTTTTTCCTATTTCTGCAAAAAAGTAGAATATCAGTGAAACGTTGTCACACAAAACATTTTTGACGCGGTCCATACCGGAAGAAGATTTAAAAAACATAAAAAAATAGAATGTTTAGATATTTAATTAAGTATTAAAATATCCCTAACATTAATAATTTTGAACCTGAGCAGAATTTTACAATGGTGAGAAATATAACTAGTGCTGTCTTTTTGAAGTCTGTGTTAACTACATACAGTTTTCATTTTAAAATTGCCAAGTATTGGTGCGTTAATAAATAAAAAACGCAATTATTTTGGACAAATCTTATCTAAAAAAAGCTTTATTTTCAACCAGGCTCATAATACTTGAAATACCTTGTGGTTCCACAAAGATAAATCCTCCGCTGGTAACAGACCCTAAATTTTTGGTGTTCCATGTTCGTAAACATGAAATTAAGAAAATGCAAAAGCTGAGGCCGTCCGTGACGCAGCTCAATTCAATCACGATCGTGTGCTTCGTTGTTTGTTCACTATGTTGTTACGCAGCGCTCCACAACGCCAGGGGTTTGTCTCTTCCTTAACCGAGAAAAATACAGGCGTGCTGAAAGTTTCCTTAACCACGACCTTCTTGGAGGCGTCAATCGCGTTCTATAAGATGCTGTAACCGCGATCGAAAGAAAGACGTTACACAATTTCCGGGGGAACCGATATTGGGACGACTAAGGCGACAGAGCCTGATGGTTCCAACCAGTAACGCCAGTTGTCATGTTCTTTGTCCGTAAGACGATTATGCCTGAAACCGTTTTCAGGAAGTGGAGCAAAGGATCAGATGAGAAATATAAAGACGCAGGCGGTACACGATAATTCAGGAGAAACATCTAACTACGGTAATCGGTAATGCGAGTTTAATAGCATGTTTCTTGAAGCTTGTGGCCGCCTTGTGGGTCCTTAAGTACTTAGAATTTTAGCTCTATAGTAAACTTAAAAGTTAACAAACTCAAATTTTCAAAACAACATTCTTCAGAATTTTAAGGTGCAGTGTTATTTTAAATATTTGAATGGAATGTAAATTATTTAACGGTAACATTTATGGCATGTTAAGTCGTTGCAGTAAAGTCGTTGCGAAATTGATCGTACATACGTTAAGTACTGAACTTTATGAAATAATTACTTTGGATTCCGTGGAAACACGTTTCGGCTGCTAGATTAGTCGACAGTAGTGACAGCCGCGCTGCAGGCGAAGGTCGCTGCATACGCTCGTCCTTGCCCTCAAAACCTGTTAAAGTAAGACAAAATAATTTTTATTACGGTCAATACCAAAAGTGGTTGATATCATTCCAGCCCCACCATAATACGCAGCTTGTATCAACAGTGAATTATCAGATCAAAATCTGTAGAATTCACTAAACCGTTTTTCATAATTGGCTTCTAAATTTTAGAGGACGCCAATTGTATATGCTATTTCCAACAGTGTTGTATACTTAACCATTCATTTCATAAAAGTCCTCTACTACAATTAAGTGAATTTATTAGTATTAGCACAAATAATTCCAATGTATTATAGGTAAGTTTATAAACTAACAAGGGAAATTACCAAAAGTGCATGCTTTGTCTTCTGGTATTTGTAGTTTTGTTTCATCTGAATGTTTAGTACAGATTTACTTTAACTCAGAATTATTTTCAAACTGATTATCACATTATTCATGAGCAGGCCAATAAATAAGGAATTGGGAATCCATTATCTTTATGTGGAATAGATTACACAACTGTTACTCTCTAACAGTTATTTATATTTTCAGTGATTTAATAAATAGAATTGTTACCTGTAACTGAAAACATTGCTTCTGAAAATATTCACTGTCAAAACTCATCCAAATTCCCAAGATTTCATGGGAGAATAAAGTGGACTATATCTGTTCTTTAGATATTCGTTCTTTAGATAGTCCACATGTTTCATAGTCAACAATGTCTAGACAACATCTGTTTCATTCTGTTAAATTATTACAATTTATCTGTAAAACAAGATACGGTACTATGAATATGGAAGTCATTGTATAAGCATTATGTTGTGTGTTTATTGTTAAGAATATATGCATGCTTACTATGTTCAAGTGTGACACTAACTTGTTATTATGCCGAAGGCATTATTCATCAGCTTACACGCTGAACATGGTTTGGATTGTTGCTGCATTAAGCACCATCAGATTAGTAAATGGCCATTGTAATTCAGTACTAGTTATTAATTATAACTGTAAGAATTACGAGAAGTAAATTCTACAGAAGTATTAATGTTTCTGTATAAACTGAGCTGATATTAAATCAATAATGACTCACTATTACTGAAACAATAAAATTCTTAACAAAAACACACAGATTGTTGAATAACATCACCAATTTACATCACGTTTCTTCCTGTGCGCATGTTCAAATAAAACAGCCACATGTGACTAAATGTATGGGTTAACTACAATAAAACTCATTCACTTGTTAAACATGAAGAAATATTTTTCCCATCATAAGTCTTATATAATTGTAAGCTAACAATAAGCTACACAACACCCACAACAGTATGCATGTAATTTAAATTACCACACTACAATAATTTTTAATTGTATTGTAATGAAATTTTATTATTTACAGAAACATAAAAAAGACCAGACAGGTACTATAGACAAGTAGGTTGTTATTGAAGTGCTCACATACAAAATTATCAGACATAAAACAAGTTGAATTACAAAGGAGAACCCAAGTTTAAACTTAAAATTTCCAGAACATATCTGTGAAAAACATATAAAAATGTATTATTGGTTTGGATAATAGGTGGAAAGAGTTGGGCCCTTGACTTGGGATTGGGTGGGGCTAACTGTGATGCAACACTCGGGTGGAGCCGTTGGTTGACCCACATACTTGTATCACTACCCCTCCACTCACTAAGTCACATATCATATATAACTCTATCATGCAAGTAAAATTTTATAGCTGGAAGTTCATTGAAACAAAGGTCAGCATAGCAATGTTTGCAGAAGTTCCTCTTTGTTACCACTGTTCTGCCTTACACTATTAACTTTTCTATTTTCTGTTACATTATAATTTAAGTATTTAGACATTCATCTTGTTGAACTCCTGTTTGCTAAACAAAAATCAATTGTCTTATAAAAAATAATATTAGCTTATCTTAATATCAACTTTAGGAAGCTCAAATATACAGTAAAACTTGACATTTATTTGAATTATTGTGCTGAATATAAAGTTGTACAAGTAGAAAAATTAATATTTCTAAAAAATTATATTATTTTTAAAAAAGTATATTTACAGAAAAATACTAACAAAGTTAATAAGGGATTTTAAATTTAGGTACAGAAATAGATTAGCAAATTAAAAATCATAGTATTCAAAGTATTCCTAAAAGGAAATGTTCAAGCGAAGCAATTTTTAATTAATTTTTTCATTGATTTCAGGTTTTTATTTCATTAGAGAGAAATACAATTTTAAATGCAATTTATAAAGTATTTATTTTTATTCTCTCTCCTATGGCACTACAGCCCTTGTTGGGCCCTGGCCTCCTTCAATTTTTCCCCCCATTCTCTTCTGTCGGTAGCCATCCTCCTCCAGGAATACACTTGCAGTATTTCTTCCGCATCCTCATCCACCGCGTATCCCTAGTTTCGGGTATCTGAGTATCTGTGAATGTCTTTGGATCTGAAGGTTCTGACGTTTCATGTTCCTAATGAGTATTCCATATTTATTTGCTGTAGTCGTTGTCGTTGTTTCCATCCAATCCAAGGCTTTCTTGAAGGTTCCATGGTGTGGTATTTTTTCTAGGGGTAACCTACCGTCCTACCACCCAACCCTCAACCTGGAGGACCAGGGATTTTTCTGTTAGGGTATTTATTTTTATTACAAAGTATAAATTTGAATATGAATTTGTTTATATCTAAATTTGTATATTTGTTATTGTATGTATTATAGACCTATGTAAAACAAATTATAGTTTCAATATAGCTTTGTAACACAGTACATTGTAAAAATGTGCTATGCTTTTAAAACCAGCACATTTATGATTTGTAAAAATTGTACATACTTTATAGCTCACTGCAGTTTTATTCCATATAAAGTAGTTATGCTTAATAATTGGAATATAGACCATACCTATATTTAAAAACTTAGTTTATCATGTAAAAAATAAAAATTACCTGTGTATAAATATGTATAGTTAGTTACTTAGTCATACTTACAATATGTGTAATTTATTTAATATACTTTGGATTTAGTATGTTGTGTGTGTGTGTGTTTTCAGGCAATTCTTATAATTGTAATACTGTATATGAAAAATTCATACATAACTTTTGTCTTACAGTACAAATATTAATCTAAAATGTTAACATGCCATTATCTTTTACAGTTTTGAAGTTTAATTATGTCTCATTATTATCTAAATAATACACATTTCTTTGTTAGGTTTAATTATCTTACATTAGCATAAAAAATGTACAATATTTCAACAAAAATAATTACCATAAGTGACCGGGTTTTGTAGATGTGTTTGAAATACTCATTTGTGCACGCACGCACGTACGCGCGCGCGCGCGCACACACACACACACACACACACACACACACATACATACATATTATGTATATGTGTGTGTATTTACATATTTTATTGTAAATATAACACAATACATATTTTATTGTATGTATATTTATTATATATATGTAGAAGTGTATATATATATATATATATATATATATATACCGTACTTATGTGTACGTCCAGTGCCGGCTTTTGGGGTGGGCAAGCTGGGGCGGCGCCCCAGGGCGCTGGATGCTTTAGGGCGCCAACTGGTTTTGGAATTTTAAGGTAATAAAATTCTTCAGAAGAATAAGAATGTAGGTAGAAGTTGCAGTAGCCTAATGCTATAGAAAAATATCTGCGAAATTCGGGTATTAGCTATTGAGTGCGCCTAATTAAAAATTATTTTTATTTTTATCAGCAGAATTTAATACTAAGAAAGTTTTGTGTTCTTCCATTTGGATCGATTTTTGTTTTTATTCAATCTTAACTGTAAAACTAATTTCTCAAATTTAAAAAAAAATTTTTTGAATAATTTAATTGTAATAATTTATTTCCTCATTCTTTTCTTTAATTGCTTTCGGGTAAATTGAGGATTTGTTATTTATTTTTTTATAAAACTTTACAAAAAAATCTGCAGCAAAAATGATTTATAAAACATTATCTCAAATATACAAAGTATATTGTATATTTGGCAGTTGGCAGACTGCACCTATCACTCGTGCGAATGTTCTGGGCTAACCTAAGAGTTTTGCATAAAATTTTTGTGAGCGATACCTGCAGACTGATATTTATATAGATCACGTGCTCTCGTTGAATAGTCGTCGGATTTGCTTACCTCTTGATTCATTTAAACTTCAAACATTTTACAGGTAAGGATTAAGAGTGATATAGAAGCTAAGTGAACGATTTGATGTTTGGACGTGATAGCTTTCATGCATTTAATGATTGAGAGAAAATCAAGATAAAAAATATTATACATTTATGTTGTATTTTTATTTCTGATGGCGTAAAGTTATTCTGATTTACCTGAAAATTACCATAAGTTATAGAAATTTATAATTTATGAAACGTAAATAAGAAATGATTTTTTCAATTTTTCAAATCTTAATATATAAAGGAGAATGTCCTGACTGACTGACTGACTGACTGATTCATTCACTCATCAACGGCCAGCCGAGACTATTAAAGTTAGAGACATGAAATTTATAGGATATGTTCCTATTAGTGTGTAGAGGTGTGCTAAGAAAGGATTTTACGAAAATTTTGAATTTTCAATTTTGAAGGGTTGAAACGGGGTAAAATTGACATTTACGTTTTTTACAATTTTCTCAGAAAATAAATGGTGTATCGACTTGATTTTTGTTCTAAAATACTCTTTATACAAATACCGAAAAAAATAATTTCTGTTTTAAAAACAATTTCTGTTTTTTTAGAAATTCCACCTCTAAAGGGGTGAAAACGGGGTAAATTGTTTTTTTATGACATGTGCATTTTTGCGCATTTCTCGGCAACGAATTAAGATATCAATTTAATTGTTGGACCGAATGTTCTTCATATTAATATCTAAAAAGCAATTTCTATTTTTTTTTTTCAAAATTCCACCCCTAATGGGGTAAAAAAGGGGTGAATAGTTTTTCATTTTGGTTTGATCAGTGTCATGTTGTTTATTTTTGGGAATTCGTGTCCGGTTCTTATAGCGTGTGTACAGTCGACTCACTGGATAGCTCCCATGAAAACTTATACACAGGAGCATAGGGAATAATAGATTTTCAGACGAAAAATTTTTCGTTATTCCCTATGTTCCTGTGTATAAGTTTTTCATGCTTTCGCTATTTAGCTATTCATGATTTCGCGGGCGAAGCCGCGACGGGTAGTGCTAGTACTTTATAAATATTAAACTGATTTCATCACATCAAACTGCGTTTGGAATATTTATTAGTTTTATTAATTATTATTCCAAGTTTTTTTGGCAATGCTTTGCAGTTTAGTGAAAGGGCATTTCTAGGTACTAGGTACAACTAGGTACGGAAAAAGAATATATTTCAAAGACGATTGGATGAAAGGTATCTTCGTCCATCAAATTTTTTGTATTTGTAGTCTGTTCTATCCAGTGTCACATGTCCAGTACTAAATGTAGTTTTCAGATTATTATAAAATATTAAATTATATGAAATTCAAAATTATTTTTTTCCTATCTACATTTGTTATCCTTTTTTTTTGTACGCAGGCTGATAACATTTCATTTTAACGATGGAGAGCGAGAATTCTAAGAAAAAACCTAAACCTTCCGGATATGAGTATAGAAAAAGAAAAGCAGAAAAAGAGGAAGAAATTCGAAAAAACATAAAAGCCTTGATAATTATTTTAAGTTACCGACAGATACAAATCTCTCTGATGACTCTAATATCAAAGCGCCTTTAGTTCCTATGGTCAATATCATTGATAATACTGTCGCTGCATCAGAACCAATTCCAATTTATAATGAAGTTAGATCTGAATCGCCTAAACCAACTTCGGATGCAAATGAGTTTAACGTTGATGATGACAAGCCCAATAATCAAGATGTGGCGGATAAAGGTACTTGTAAAAGTATAGAAGAAATATCCGAGTCATTAAACTTCTCGGATTGCGCCTTGTGGCCAGTTCATCGAAGCAATAAAATTGTTGATTATATTCTTAAAATGGGTCCCAATCAAGTCATTTTGGATAAATACCCTATCGATGAAAAGGGTCGTCATTTTTCTAGTTTTTATTACAACCGAAAACTTCCAAATGGTGAAGTTTTTCCTCGATGTTGGCTTATTTATTCAACATCTAAAAATGGTGTATTTTGTTTTTGCTGTCGACTTTTTAAGAGAAACAAAACTTCAAATTTAGCAGAAAATGGATTTAATAATTGGAAGAAGCTATCTGAAACTCTTCGATATCATGAAAATAGTGCGGCTCATAAAAATGCTTATCAGCAGTGGATAGAGACTAAAATACGAATGCAAACAGGAAAAACAATAGACAAAGAAGAACAAAAATTAATTGAAAAAGAGAGCGCACGATGGCAAAGCGTACTTGAGCGATTGATAAGCATTACTTTGTACCTGGGAATCAATAACATGGTTTTCAGAGGAAGCTCAGATAAATTATACAAACCAAACAATGGTAAGTTTTTAGGACTCGTTCAATTGCTGGCTAAATTTGACCCTGTAATGTCAAATCATGTGACGCTCGCACTTAATGGCGATATTTCCGATCACTATTACGGAAAAATAATTCAAAATGAACTGATCGACTTGGTGGCAACGAAAATAACTAGTACCATTCTAGCGAGAGCTTCACTAGCAATTTATTTTGCTATTATTGCTGACTGTACTCCTAATATTTCCCACAAGGAACAACTCTCTCTCACAATTCGATTTGTTGATATACCTACCGATATCATCGAAATCAAGGAGCATTTTATAGGATTTTTTATGGTGGACGATTCTACGGGTTTTGGCCTTTCTGAAATTATAACCGATACATTAATAAAATTTGGACTCAAACTTAGCGATTGCAGAGGTCAAGGATATGACAACGGCGCAAACATGAAAGGCAAAAATGTAGGCGTACAGAAACGGATTTTAGAGCTAAATCCTTTAGCTTCCTATGTTCCCTGCGGAAGTCATTCACTCAACCTTGTTCTATGTGATGCTGCAAAGTCGTCATTAAATTCCGTAAACTTTTTCGGGATCATACAACGACTATTCACTCTTTTTTCTGCTTCGACTTATCGATGGAGTGTCTTAACTAGTCATGCAGAAATTTTCGCTCTCAAAACATTGAGTGATACACGCAAAGATAGAAAGCTTGAAAGCAATACGTTATCAAATAAGCAGTGTGCATGATGCTTTGATAACATTAAATGAAAACGAAAAAAAAATCCTGCCATAGCGCACGAAGCAATCACCTTGGCAGAACAATTAGGAGACTTTGGATTTTTGGTATCTTTAATTGCTTGGTACAATGTATTGTTTCAAGTCAACGTTGTAAGTAAATCACTTCAGGCAAAAAAATGGACCTTGCACAATGTATCAAAATGTTGGAGAATTGCATTAAATTTTTAGCAAATTACAGGAAAGATGGTTTTAAACAAGCAATGATTGGAGCAAGAGAACTTGCAGATCAATTGCAAATTAAACAGATATTTAAACCGCTTAATAGGGTAAGACGTGTAAAACATCATTTTGATGAAAACACACAGGATGAACCAATTGAGAGCCCAGAAAAAAAAAACTGGAAGTTCAATTTTTTAACCCACTGTTAGATACGGCTATTTCATCCATCAAAGAAAGATTTAAACAATTGAATTCATATTCGAAATCATGGAATTTCCTCTTTTGTTTGGACAAATTACCCAACAGAACGGAGCTTTTAAAATCGTGCACAGACTTACAAAATAAGTTAACAGTTGAGAACTCCGCCGATATCAATGGCATTTTGTTATGCGATGAACTGATTAGTATAAGAGCTTTTTTGAATGATAAATTAGACAAGGAAAAATCACGCCTCTTCTTGTGCTAAATTTCATTAAAAAACATTCGCTTCAAGGATTATATCCAAACGTATGGATTGCACTGCGCATTTTATTGACGATTCCTGTAACTGTTGCCAGTGGGGAACGGAGCTTTTCCAAGCTTAAACTTATAAAAACATATTTAAGGAGTACGATGCTACAAGACAGACTCACTTCTTTAGGAACTATCTCAATCGAGAATGAAATTGCTGAAGAGTTAGATCTTGCTGATTTAATAAAAGATTTTGCCGACAAAAAAGCGCGAAAAGTTAATTGTAAATGATTTATTTATATAATTAAAATGTTATACTCTTTATTATAATTTTATAAAAATATTATTTTATTTTTCTTAGTTGTACTAATTTTGTATTTTTTTACAAATATATTATGCTTTATTATCAAAACATAATTAATAAGTATTTTTTAAAAAATATTAAACATATCCCGATACTTTACCCTCACATAGGGCGCCGAGGGAAATCTTGCCCCTCTAAACGCAAAAGCCTAAAGCCGGCACTGTGTACGTCATATTTGTGATATTCTCAGAAAGTCAGGAAAGTATTGTAAATTGATACCCCCATCTTCGAATTGTACACAGCAACAAACTGACTCCAAAACCAACCACTAGCTAAAACTCTAATGTTGAATTCTTGGATTTCATTGTCCATGATGTGTCCGTTACTTACCTAAATATAATTAATTCATTACCGACTTGGAATACAAAGTTTTTTATGGGTAAAAACGTAATAGTTTTACCTCATAGCCTGAACCAGTTTTCGCTTTTAAAAAACTTCTATAAAGTAAAACTATTATGTTTTTACCCATAAAAAAACTTTGTGTTCCGAGTCGGTAGTGAATTAATTATATTTACCTAATGTTGAATGCGAGTCAACAACTTGTGAGCAAAGATAATTCTGAGTAATTGAATGTATGATACACTGTAAACACTACATTCCTGAAGAAGACATCGGGGGAAAAATAGCAAAACACCCAAAGGAAATAAAAACTGAGTCACTCAAATTTGAATATCAGAATATACATTTGGAATTGTGTTTATTACTGATGGCTCAGAATTTTGGCGTTTCAATTATTTATGTTCTAGTGTAATAGATACTAGATCAATGCAATAACTTTAGAAGATACCAGTAACATGTTTTCATTATATTCTATATGTTACTTTCATCTATTATCCTAATGTACTTACACTCATTAATTCTCATTTTTTTCAAGAAAGTACACATGAGTAATACTACATATTACTTTTAAAAAATACCTACACCACTAAAAAATGTATGTACAGATTATTATATATAAACTGTATTATTATCTTGATAGATTTAATTATGTTGCTTAGTAAATTCAATATCTAATATCTTTTTTGATTTAAGGAAAAGAAAATGTAAGAAATTATCAGTAATGTAAATTTACATACATTAAAGTGAAATAAGAACATTAAGGTTACATGGATGTCCTTCATTCTTTTCTACATGCATCTTTATGTAGTGTTTCTTTTTTATTTTACATTAACATTCAATATTCATTCATTGAATCTTGTTATAGTGTAGCACAAACACGTGAGTGTACCAAACATGTGTGGTAATTGTATTTAACACAAATGTCATGAATTTCTTTACAAGTATATACATATTATTTGATACTTCCAGAACATAATAATTGTTTTTGTTTCTATATAAGTAATTACTAATTATTTCTAATTTTTATTATATATCTATGTCCCCACTTTCAGACTTTCACCTCTTAATTTTTTCTCACATCCAGTTTTTATTATATTTTCAGGGAATTTTGTATAAATCAGATGTTCCATCAGGTTTGCCTATCTGTAAGTGTATGTAGAAGGTATAGACTAGATGTCACGTTTACAATAAATACAGCCAATTTTTTCATTGATTCATGTTAATATGCTGAGTGAATTCACACTACCCCAGCTGGATACTAGTGTGTCAAATATTTTTCTTATTTTTGCTACAACAAGATAGAAAAACACAGGGTATAGTCTGCTGTACACTGTTCACAAACGATGTAGTAAAATTATCAACATGAGGCTTCAAACTGTCTCAGAAGTTACATTGCTTGAGGAACAGGATGGATTCCTGAAAGTTTTCATGACAGTGTTGTCACTTTGAAGCAAATAATCCAGAAACTCACAGAATTTAATTTAGATGCATCCTTATCTTTCATAGATTAATAAAAGAAATTTGTTTGTATTCATAGAAATAAACTTTGGTTATATGAAGGACACTGGTATTGTAACTGATATGGGGTTTTGACAAAAAATGATTCCAGAAATTAGAAGTATCAAGATGTTAGGTGTTCTTTTTTATCTAATTTATTCAGTATTTACAAATATGACCTGGTACAAGAATGGAAGAAACTTGCACCTCCAGGTAAATCCATTGCTCAGATAGGCATTTAAACAAATCTAATGGCTGTTCCAGATTTAATTTGCAGCACTGGTTAAATGAGCTACACTGTTGCCAGATTTTGTGTGTGGCAATAGTGCATTCCACGAATTGAAGGCGTTTGAAGTAGACTTCATCTGACTTAAGATGTCTATTTACTACTACAGGGAGTGAACCTTATTCAATGAGGGACTACAAATTATTGTACAATTTTATTAGTGTTTTATTTATGGTGGAAATACTTATGAGTCAACAGTTACCTAAAGTTGTATCACTCAGTTCTTAATATGAAAATAACATAAAATTAACAATAAAAAAATTGCTTTACTTATAACTGGAGATCTCGTTTTATTATTTAATGAATAACCAGTGTGGACAATTATATAAAATATCAGGTAACTGATGGGTAAAGAAGAGACGAAACATTTGTTCAATAGAAAAAGTATGCCTAATTTTGTAAATACAGTATAATAATCCTGAATTGTAAATGTCCAAAACATTTTATTCTTTAAAAATAAAATACACAACTTATATCTATATATATATATATATATCCTATACTATTAACCGAGCAATAATTGTTTGTCTGTAAATTTTTTTTCCGAAACAGCTCGGGGAATTTTCTTCTAAATCGCCATTTGGGGGTTTTTCTACACGAGAATTCATTGGTCAAGTTCTTATTTTCGGGAAAATTCATTTTCCCGCTTTTCCGAGCAATAATTGTCCGTCCGTCTTAAATTTTTTTCCCGTAACGGCTCGAGGAATTTTCTCGAAATTTTTACATTACCGAAATTTCATTACATTATTATTCAAAAACGTTGTGTCTGTTTGTTTATTCAAAGGTTTATTTGAAAATTATAGGTGAGCTATTTCTGAAATTAATCGATTTGTGTGATCATTTTCTTTGTCTTTTACAGTGATTTTATTCCAATCAGTTATTTAGTGTTAGATCTGCTCAGTAAAATAAAAAATAATTGCAATTTTTCTCTGCTCAGAGACGAACTTTCTGAAAATAATCCTATCAATGCTATTCATAAAAATCAGGCATCCACTTCAAGACCCCTTCCCCTTCCCGAAGTAACAAATGCCCGAAAACAAGTTCCTCAAAATAATACTAACAACGTCATTCATGAAAATCAGGCATCAATTTCTAGACCTGTGCGAAGTGCCAAGAATGATTGTATGAATAGACTGAATGAAGTATTAAGGGAGCTTAACGATTACCAGTTGCAAGAATTACGTGAGCAAATAAGGGAGATAAATAATAAACGCAGAAGATTGGCAGAATCAACAGAAGAGCGTGAACGACGGCAAGAAAACGATCGATTGCGAGCAAGTAAAAGGAGAGCTGAAGAGTCACCAGAGCAAAGAGCTCAACGGCTTCTAATCATTCGATTACGAGCAAGTCAAAGAAGAGCTGAAGAAAATGAAGAAAGACGTCAGCAGCGATTAGAGGAGCAACGTCGCCGGAATGAAAGACGTCAAAGAGCTCTGCTATTGAACCCTTTACGAACATACAAATTAGCTGTCACTTCTGATGTATCCAATCACACATTAGGAAATTTTAATGTTGCTTGCTTGCATTGTGGCGCTTTGCATTTTCCAGAAGAACGTGTTAGCAATCGAACCCATAGAAATTCTTTCGGAGACTGCTGTTTGCATGGCCGCATTGAGCTGCATCCACCTAAATTTCCAAATGAGTTGGTGCGACTATTTCTTCATTGTCATCCATTTAAGGTCGAAATTTCCGCTTCTGGGTAAAGAGATACAATACCTATGGAAGATATAGACAATTACGAAAATCAGTTGAATGAAGAAATAGTAAACGTTGATGAATACGCAGAATTGGGGGAAAGCATGTATCAACGTCTTCGAGGAAGACAATTAGAAATTGTGGATCGAATTTTAAGTGCCGCTGAAGGTCAATCTGAGCAAAGATGCTTTTTTATTGATGGACCTGGTGGTACGGGAAAACTTTTATTTATAAGACACTATTCCACATTCTTTCTGGAAAAAATTGTAATGTAAAGTACATGGCGTTAACTGGAATTGCGTCTGTCTTACTTCCTAATGGTCGAAAATCCCACAAAACATTTGGACTTAAAGTTCCTTTAACTGCTGAATCTGTTTCAAATATAAAACCAGGATCTTCGAAAGGCAGGAAACTCGCTCAAGTTCAAGTTTTTTTAATGGATGAAGCACCCATGTTACCTAAGTATGGAATGCATAATATGGACCAATTGCTTCGCGCTCTGGGCAATCCACGTTTACCATTTGGAGTGAAAGTTGTTGTTTTTGGAGGAGATTTTCGACAGTGCTTGCCTGTTCAACAACGTGCCAACAAAAGTGAACTGATAGATCTATGCATAAAAAGAAGTAACCTTTGGCAACATTTCCATCTCTTTCTTTGACTGAAAATATGCGTGTAGATCCAGAGCAAAGAGATTTTGTTGAAGGTCAGGAACGGAGAGTTGCCTGTAAATAATATGGACGAAATTGAGCTACCAGTAGATATTCTTTCTAATGGAAATCTAATTGATGAAGTCTTTGGAAACTGTATTACTAATAATAGATTTCAAGATATGAAAGACAGAGCTATAATTGCTCCTTTGAACAGAGACGTAACAAAAATTAATGATGAGATCATTGAAAAACTACCTGGAGATATCAAAATTTTATCACAGCTACGACTCTGTAAAAGATGAACCAGAAGGAGCTCTTCAATTCACTTCAGATTTCCTTAATTCTGTTGACATAGCCGATTTACCGCCACATGAACTTAAGTTGAAAAAGGATACTTACGAAACTTAGACATTACAGAAGGGCTTTCAATGGAACAAGATTAAATATTACAGAGTTGTGCAACAACATTATCAAAGCTAATTACTGGAGAAAATCGGGTCAAGAGGTACATATCCCAAGAATTACATTGGATTCTAACAAAGGTCAACTTGGCTGTACCATGCAAAGACATCAATTTCCCGTAAGACCGGCATTTTCTATGACAGCTCACAAGGTCCAGGGTCAAACATTTGAGTACGTTGGTGTTGACTTACGAACACCAGTTTTTATGCATGGAATGTTATACGTCGCTTTTTCCCGAGTTAAAAGGAAAGGCAGTTTAAAAGTTCTTCTACCACAAGAAAATCCTCGACACACTCGTAATATAGTGTGGAAAGAAACATTGAATGATATTGATTCTAATAATAATGTACAAAATAATCTACAAATGGATACTGATGATGAACATCTTTTTTTGGACATTCCAGACAACTTGGATGATTTCAACATGACTTTTTTTATAAAATATTGTACAAAATTAAATTTTTAAATATATTGCTATATATATTTATATATATATATATATTTTTTAATATATTATGTTTGTTAACCGTTAACCTACATGATGAGTTATAAGATTACTATTTTAGTTTCCCAATTTCATAAAATTCATTTCCAATTTCTAAATTAATATTGTAAAATGCATGTCTGTTTTTGTTTTGTTATGTAAAAAGAAAAATGTAAAATCTTATTAAAAAAATTAGTTTTTATTTGAAACAGAGCTAAGCTCGGTCCCCCGGTACTATATATATTTTACAACGCTCCTTTTTATCTAACACACTTATCTAATATTTTGAATGTTAGATAAAACGTTACTTACTCGTGAGATTACTTTACCTGGGCGCCAGAACAAATCCCAGATACTAATGACACGGTTCCAGCTTAGCTCAGAGCATAGAGACACAAATTCTCAGGATTCGTTCAGTGATTGTGGTTTTCAAGGGGAATCGTTACAAATAACACTTTAAAGTTTTGCTTGAGTATGTTTAATTAACGTTTTAATTATTTTTAAACTTCTTGAAAATGTTAATTGTAGGACTTATTGCTATCCTAACTCTTATAATTAGCGAGTGAGTGTGAAAAGTAAAGATTAAGACGTTCAAACGACCTATTGCTCTTATCTGGTTTACTTAAGAGATTGATATCTCCCAAACCGTGATAAAGAACAGGTCTGCAATAATTTGCACGTCCAATACTACACCTCACTTTCCATTCTACACTCCTATACTATGTTATAGCTAATCTTACACATTAAATACAAAGTGTGCGATTCTTAGTGTCTTTTAAAAATTGTTTATTGCTTTTTATTATTTGTTTAGTACTTATTTCATTGATCAATGAACCTATTTCTTACTGTTTGATGCGTCGACCGAAGATAGGAATCCGTAGAGGTCCTCCTTTTGATGGTTTAGCCCAGAAGAAATGATGTTGATCAATCCGGAAGAAAGATGCTCTGGCAATTACAGATGCTGTAGCTCTCTGTTGCTCAGGTCACTTCACGGCTGATTATAAATAAATTAATTAATGTGTTATTTTACACAGCGAGTGTTGATGAACTGTAGTAGTTCCTCTACTGCGGACTACTTCTCAAATTTTAAACTTAAATACCACTTTGCGTGAATGTAAAATTTCTGCACGTAATTTATATACGACTAGCGCCTTGAAGATTCGAACGAAGAGTAACGCTACCCCTCGGTTTGAGTTGGCGTCTGTTTTAAATACGGGCTTCTGATTGGTTGTTCAAATAAATCATACGTTTTTCCAGTCTCGACAATCTCTAACAGGTCGAGCAAACACCCCATGACAGGTTTGAAACGGCAGAGAATTTCTAGTCAAAATCGTACTTCCTGTATTTGCAAATTGATTGATTACAGGTATTTGCAAACGTGTTTTCAAAGATCTGACCACAGAATATTGTTGCTTAGGTCTTTATCTGTGTATATGTGTGAAAACACCTCATTCCTACGTAGCATAATTCTCTTGTTATTCCTTTTGGCGTTCGTCTTCCTTACAACTTCTTCAATTGTTAATTATATTAACTGAGATTGCGGCTACTTATAAAGCTTTACTTGCTGAACACAATGCTGTTTTCAGAATTGCCGTATTAGTTTCGAAGTTATTGCAGGTTGAACTGATAATTTGAATTGAGTAAAATTTCATGTTCGTACCGGTAGCGGACGTCGCTGTTACGAGGTTAGAGTGAGATGGCTGCGATTGTACGCTCTCTCTCTTGCTTACGCTGCTATACTCGTACAGTCTAACACTTTCATATAACGCTCAGATAGGATGCTAATATGAATCGTTTTATATATATATATATATATATTGTAACGATTAGCTTTGTATGGTGCTCTGTAGAAGTGTATATCGTGCGTTCGCCTCACACGTTGTGGTCGTTACTTTATGTTTACGCTGACGATGTCCGTAGCGATCTCTCGAATTACCAGTACACGCGAGTGGGAACCTTACCTGTTCTTTAATACGTGGCTGTATTTCCCGGGTGGCGCCAAATTGTTTAATCTGAAAACAATTAAAAAGAGTAGGACGATTGAGCGTTCGTTCTATGACGGTATGGTGAATTCAAATTACTCCCGCCCTGTGCGAATTTCTTAATCTCGCTGGTAGTTTGCCGAGTTTCCGACGTGAGCGTTTACCGTCACTTTTGCTCGTCTCTATAATACACAAATCATATACCGTAAAGCACTTTCCTATGAAATAAAGAACAGTGGTTACAACTCTGTACTAGTTTATTAAATTGTGATTAGTAGTTATTCAGTATTATACAAAATTATATTTTGTTATTAAGTAAATTTGCTCTGACAGTAAAAGACAATTATATCTCAAGGCTTGACGAAGTCGATTATGAACGAATTATTTAGACATGGCGTCTACTGAATGTTTATTATTAATTTCGCTCATGAATCTGGATTCTTGTGGTTTACAAAAAAAAAAAAATCAATTTGATTACAATAAATTACACTACCTTACATTACTGGTGCTTATATACTATAAGGTGTAATTACAGTTCGTTCCTGAAGTGTTAAAAAGTGTAATGCAAAAGTTCGTAATTTTTATACAGGTTATTTTCTAGTTTCATATGCATTTCGTGTTTTATTTTTAATTAATCTTTGAAAGAAATTATCTCATCAGTTTATAGTGAGAGTTAAAAGTGTTGTGAGAAAAAATTGGAAAGAGAATTTATTTCATAAATTCGGGTAACTCAGCAATACTTATCAAATCAGTTGAATTAAGGTGTAATGTCATTCAGCTGAAATAGGTTGGGTCATCGTTAGTCATCAATCTTCCATCATTTGGGAATGTAATTACGCCTGGCGTCTTTTTCGTATGAGTTGACTGAAATTTATTAATTTAGAATTAAATAATCTGGTCTTTGGCATCAGTTGGATGGCCTAGTTCTTCATCATCTTCTTACTTGTTCATTTTATTAAATTTGGATTACTTTTTATTGTTTTAAATTAAAATTTGAGTCATTTACGGCTTGGCGTCTCTTCGTCTCGAGCTTCAATAATGGACTAACAGTTTCTAACGGAATAATAATAAATAACGTTCCGTTGTTATGGTAACGATCTGTCTCTCATTGGCTATTCTTGACTTAAGCTCATTGTTATAATATTTGAATTTTTATTCAAAATGACTACATATCTTCTGATTGCTATCATTCTTCAGTCTTCTTGTCAATGTCTGAGATATTATCACAACTGTTTATATTTTCTTTCAAAGATCATTTTGACATCCCTCAAAGCTGGGTTTGCTTATGTATTAATATTTTGACAATAACGTTCATATTATGTAATTACATTTCTTTCTTATTTTATGTCCTTAATTTAACTTTTACGTCTTAATATGATCCACTAATTATCATTAACTAGTTACTTGCCTTGGATTTGCTAATATAATAGTTAATTTCTTACAATTTGTTGTTATTCGTTTTATACAGTTAGGCATTTCATAGGCCTAGGTAGTAATTGGCTATATTTTCTTATTTTATACAAATTACATATTATTTTACCTTTATTCATGTTTTGTTTTGTGTTACAAATGATTTGTTTACTTTTTTAATTGATTTGGGTCTGTTTTATAATAATTGTATGTTTTCATTATTTTACCTATTATGGTTTGTCTATTATTTTCTAACTGCTTTTCCAATATTATTAGGTTTGTATGAATTTATCTTTTTTCTTATCTATATTGCCACTGTTTATTATTTGTCTATTATTTACTATTCTCTATAAAATATAACACAACATATAGGCTTATGGTCTGTATACTTCCTTCAGCCATCTTCCTTTTCATAAACTTAATTGAACAAATCTTTAACGGTTATTAAGCTACTCTTGTTTACATGTTGTTTATTCTTATTTATTTTTTTGATGACAAACATCATCACACTATTTACTTTATCTAATTAACTATCCCTTTGAACATAGGATGTTTATTGATTTTGCATTTATATTCTTTACCACTATTATTATATATAAAAAACTTTCACAAATGAACTTACTTTTGTTCTCACTTTCACAAACGTTTCAAGGTGTTGTGCCTCTTCCTCAGTGTGAGTAAATACTGAATGTCATTGTTGCAGAATAACGATTATGGACTATAGGTGTGTGTGGTGGGAATTGATGATGGGAGGGAATTGGCGCTGAGGTTCAAATTTTGTGTTTGGATCAATGTATCAAATAGTGTATGTGATCTGTAATGTACTTGTTCATCTTATATGTTGTTTGGTTGTAATGTGTGATATCTGTATATTTCAAATTGTTCAGCTGTGTTTAATTTTCTACTTTTTGATAAGTAGTGTATATATTTTATATATAATAATATTAGTAAAAGTGAACAAAGAGGATGAATCAACAAGATATTTATTCTTTACCACATTTTTTCTTTTCTAAACTTTACTATCTAACCATGAATTTCACTAACACTTTGACTCTCCATGGGATTTTTTCCCTGAATACCCTTATATTCCTAATCTACAATTACTCTTAATCCTAATAATAACAATATTCTCATTTACTAGCACTTTTCACCACTAACCTTTAGTGTTTATCACTGGTTTTTAGGTGTCTATACCTATCAGTAGGGTTTTCTATTTATTTTGGGGGTTTTACACTGGCACTTTGCACTTTTTATAGTATTTAAGTGTTACTAGTGGGTATTCCCTAACATTAAATTCTCTTTCTCACTTAATCATGTTCACTATCTATCTATCTCTCACTTCACAATGGTTAGTTATACTGTTAACAAGTTTCATATCATTATAGAGTTATTTATAACATTTACTCTCTATTTACTTGGTTAGTGTACTTTAGTTTGTCATTACTTTATTGGATTTTAATAATTATCATTTACATTTATTATTTATTGGTTTCTTTTACATTACTTTATTTGAGTGTAACATTTCTCCTTTTCTGTTCTATATTATTCGTTTGTGTCTTTTCATTTCTTCTCATATTTTCATTTATACTTTGTTTGTTTCCTTTTCATTTACCTTCTCATTTGATTTTATTTTATTTCATTTTATTGAGTCAATCACTTGGGTTGGGTCATAGTCGTTTGTCGCGTCATAGTCATTTTATTTTCATTAGTTTAAACATTTAATATAGTTGATTCATCGTTTTTTCCCTGGTATTGGTGTGGCTTTTTGTATTGTAACATAATATATATACACATATACAGGGTGATTCAAAAAGGACTTTACAACTTTGAAAGCATACAGAAATTTATTCAGATAACTTACAGAGTCAGTTGAGGTATCATTTCAAAGCAAAACACATCAAGTTTGTCATCTAACATTCATTGTCGTTCGACGTGGCTACCATTTGTAATGTGGCATACATCCCACCTGAAGTTGATTTCATTCCAGACTTTAACCAGTAAGTCGGGCATCACTTCTGCAGCAGCGGCGTTAATTCGAAGTCTCAACTCAGCAAGATCAGCAGGTAAAGGTAGTACAAAAACCAGATCTTTAATGAAACCCCACAAGAAAAAATCTACCGGTGTCAAATCTGGGGAGCGAGGTGGCCATGCAATTGGACCTGCACAACCAATCCACCGACCTGGGAATCGGGTATCAAGAAAATCTCGGACTTCTATGCGGTAGTGAAATGGTGCCCCATCTTGCTGATAGCAAAGGCGTCCATCTTGGTCATCCTCATCTAACTGAGGAAATAGAAAATTTTCTAGCATATCCAGATACACGATACCATTTATGGTTGCCTCCTGGAAGAAGAACGGGCCAAGGAAACAAAAAACATTGACCTTAGGGCTATCACGAATATGCTGCAAGGTTTCATGGTGGTTTTCACTACCCCATATTCGGCAGTTATGGGTGTTCACCTTGCCGCTGATGTGAAACATTGACTCATCACTAAAAATTACATTGTCTAGGAATGTCTCATCTGCAATTCTATCAAACATTTCCACACAAAATTGCTGGCGAGCGACTTTATCTTCATCTGTAATGTGTTGAACCATGGTTAGTTTGTATGGCTTCAAGTGCAAGTGTTTACGTAATATGCGCCAAACAGTCGGTTGTGGAATGCCAGTCTCATGTGACACACGTCTAGTTGATTTCTTAGGACTAAGGGAAAAGCTTTCTCTGAGTTGTTCCACAGCAGCTTCAGGAACTTGTGGACATCCTGGTGAGTTTGCATGTCATACAGAACAACCAGTCTCAACAAAGGTTTGGTGCCAAGAGTAAATTGTAGGCCTACTAGGAGGCTCCCTACCATACTCCGTACGGAATTTACATTGAACTGCAGTTGCTGATTGCGTATCGTGAAACCAAAACACACAGCGAGCACGTTCCGCACCAGTAAAAGTAGCCATTTTCAACAACAATGGTGATAGCGCTACTGGTGGGTGTATTCGGTATTAATGGACTACGTGAGTCAAAACTTGACGTGTTTTGCTTCGAAATAACACCTCAACCGACTCTGTAAGTTATCTGAATAAATTTCTGTATACTTCAAAGTTGTTAAGTCCTTTTTGAATCACCCTGTATATATATATATATATATATATATATATATATATTGTGTGTGTGGGTGCGCACACGCGTGCGTATGTGTGTGTGTGACATATAAAAGTAACGTTAGAAAACACAATTTAAAACCAGATTAAAATTTTTCATACACACACTATCGCAATTCACACATATTACTGTACTATTAAATAAGCAACAATTTGTAAGGCACAAAATAATTAATTTATTATATTATATTATATTTTGTTATAGTAGACTTATATGTGCTGTGAAAAGAAGGTTTTAGTAATAACAAAGAAATTTTCAGCGACTATAAAAATTTCCATTAGGCATTGCTTTGCATTAACCTAGTTTAAAAATTATATAGATTGGTAATTACCTTTATCTAATTCCTTCCTTGCAACTTAATTATTTGTGTAACAACGAGTTTCAGGATCACAGTCCCATCATCAGGTTATGATGATCCTGTGATCCTGAAACGCGTTGTTACGCAAATAATTAAGTTGCAAGGAAGGAATTAGGTAAAGGTAATTACCAATCTATATAATTTATTAAATTACACAACTTGGAGACTGTACCAAAAATTAACTAGTTTAAAAGTATATTCCACCACAAACAGACTTAGTGAATTACAAAACTTACATTGTTAGTCTGTTTTTTGTAAGGGGAATAGCTCTGCCCCACATTAAAACCTTCTTATTATAGGAATAGTTGTGGATAGTCGCATAACCTTGTGTTTTTTAGATTGGTGGTGTGAAAAAACATTGTTATATTTACAATTTGTGACAGACAGTAGTGAGTGAACTAAGTATAATTTATTATGGTACCTTACAACAGGAATACAAAGGGAAGTGAGAGTTTTGTTCAGGACAGTGCACAAGCAGTCAAATAAAAGATGTAAACAACACATTTGTAGCCAAACACTTATATACTTTTTGTCAAGACATTTCATGTTATGGAACACTGGATTTCTATGGGAATGATACTTCAAATTCAGTTCTATCGACTCACAAAGAATTGAGTTTGAAAGAGATTTGTTTCTCAAAAGAAGCTAATAAATATTAAAACACCCTAATATTATAAGTGTGAGTGAAACGAAAGCCAACCAGAGGATCAGTTATTAAAGTGGTAATGGAAAATGTTAAATATAGAGTGTAGGAATCAATGAGAGAAACTGAAGCAGAGAGTAGGACTTAATTTAATGGAAGCCGATATTGTCTGTTTAGCTCTAAAATTACAAAGTGTAACGTACGTGTAGTGGCTTCTAATATAAGAGCATGAAGGTAACAAATTGTAAATTATATCAATTACCAAAATTATATAGGTGCTAAAGTAAGTAAAATTACGAATAATTCTCATTAAATTAGTACCTCTTGTAAAATCTGCACAACATGTAAAGTGTGCAATAAAATCTTTAAGACCTAAACATTTGCATATAAGCCTGAATACAAGATACGAAAAAAGTTTTAGTTGTCTCCTTAATACTGATATGAAATTTGTATAAACATATTGTTTTAATTATTAATGGAAAAAGTCCATAAACATATGAGTTAACATGAAATAAGTTAGCGACAAGTCTTAGCGCCAATGGCTCGCAAACTCCAGAAGCGACTGGTATACACATTACAAATAATTGTAATACGGCCCAAACCACCTTAAGTAGAATATTAGAATTTGCATTAAAAATAACTGTAGACTGCTTACTACTACAACTTTCTTGCTTACTATTTATCTATCTCAAGAAATAAAAAACTTCCTCACAGACCAAAAATTGTAATACACACACTGACATTAATTACAGAGACAGAAAAGCAATAAAAATTTATTTATTGTGCTTTACCTATTAAAATGTGTTCATGATAACGGAAATTTATTGTAAATAAAACATGATAAAAATTAACTCCATATACCTTATATTAGGAGAGCCGTCACTGGTTGATTACTTTACTCTAAGTTGTACAAGTGAATAAAAATGTATAAAATATTTTCTTATGAAGAAGATAATCATGTTACAGACACATAATTTGTTCAGAAATGTGCAGCATAGCATGTAAACATCAATTAAATTTAAAATTCTTTAAAATTGATATTTCATATTTAGTATGAATGGCAACATTGCAATGACAGAAAATGAGAGAAGTATAGGAGAAACACATGGGTAAGACAGAGTGTGACAGCTCCTGTAAGAGCCAATGCTGCAAAATAAACCTGGGATGGCCATTAAGTATGTTTAAGCACTACAGTGACAAAATTAATGCAAGATAATAATCCAAGATAATGAACATTAATGCAATTGCCCGTTCTCAAATTGAATCTTATGAGGTCTGTAAATTAAGTACCCTAATGAGACTAATTCAGTAAAACCTTTTATTTACAATAAAACTATATCTAGACTCTACCATATTTAAAATAGTTCGCTTGCAAAGCCACACACTGCTTGAGACAGGTTTTCCACTCTTCATAGCAGTACTGGAACTCAGAACAGGAATCTCCTTCAACTGGTTGGTTACATTATTTTTAATATTGTCTATCGTCTCTAAATGGTGTCCTTTGTGATGTTTTTTCAATCTCGAAAAGAGAAAGTAGTCACAGGGGTTGAAATCGGTGAATAAGGGGGGAATATTTTACTTTGCTAAAAAACTCATTAACCAAGAGTGCTGTGTGAGAAGGTGCATTGTCATGATGCAGCATCCAGGTGTTCACGATGGCTGGTCTCACACGGGCAACTCTTTTCTGTAGCCTTTTAAGAAATTCTCGGTAAACATATTAATTGACAGTCTGTCCTATAGGCAAAAACTCTTTATGCATAATGTCATTACTATCAAAGAGACAAATTAACATGGTTTTGTTCAATTAGTCCTAGAAGATCATGGCACACTTCCATCCTGTTGTCTTTCTGTTCAAGAGTGAGTTTTTTTGGGATCAATTTCGCACAAACTTTTCTCATTCCCAATTCGTTTGTCAAAATTTGATAAACTGTAGTGTAGTTCAAATTTAATTGTTCTGTGATGATTTTGACAGTTAATCAATGGTCAGACCACACCAAGTCCCTGACTCAATCAACACTGCCGTCAGCTCTTGAGGTTGATGGTCTTCCAGAGCATAGGATCATCCTTAATTGATTACCGGCAATCTGAAAATGCTTTAAACCATCTGAAAACCTGTGCTCTTGACAAAGCTTCATCTTCATACACCTTTGTCAATTTTGTAAAAGCCTCAGTAGCATTGTGCCCGAGTTTACCACAAAACTTGATTGCACAATGTTGCTCATAAATGATGTCACTCATTTTTATAACGCACAACAAAAACTCACTTCACTTAAAGCTTATTTATGTTTCATGTGGCAACAATATTCAATAAATATTAATACTCAATATCAATCAGCTGTTTACCTAACCATTTGTGTTAATGGAAGCCATACAGTGTTGCCATATTGACTGTTACATAGTTAGTCTCATTACTTAATTTACAGACCTTGTATGTGTAGAAATTACAATGTATAAACCTCAGTACAAACATCTAAGACCTAATGCTTATGACAAACATCAAAACATTTATGAGAAAGGCCTAACATACCATAAATTATAATTGACAGCTGAATGCTATAACAGGTAGCATACATTATTATAAACTCTTAAAGATAAGATATTCAGAGAAGCTATAATCTCTGAGAAAATCTCAAATGAAGTTTCGTAGAATCATGGCGGTTTATACTATGTTTATGGACTGTTGGCAACTAAGAAATTGAATGATGGAATCCTTTGAACTGATGGAACTCTCAGAAATGAAATTTCTCCACCCAACAAATGGATGCAGAAATTTGAGACCAGAATTAGAAATATAACCAACTAGCGGAATACCCGTGCTTCGCTATGGAGTTTCACATTGTACGTAATGAAAATGTTAGTTTAATTAATAAAGTTCAATTAAAGTAGGATTCTTAAAAATAAATAGCTGTTGCCCACGACTTTGCTTGTGTGGTCTTAAATTTAATGCGATAATATATTTGGAACAGAATCCATTCTATTGGGTTGCCATAGTAACCAGATCTAATAGTTTTTTAAGACCCCAAAGGACCCCCCAGAGGATCGTATCGAAAAAACACCTGTCCTATGTTGGTTCTCCCGTTGCGTAAAATATTTGTGCCAAGTTTAGTTGAAATCGGTCCAATGGTTTAGGAGGAGATGTGGAAGACCTCAAAGGACCCCCCAAAGGATCGTATCGAAAAAACACTTGTCCTATGTTGGTTCTCCCTTTGCGTAAAATATTTGTGCCAAGTTTGGTTGAAATCAGTCCAGTGGTTTAGGAGGAGATGTGGAAGACCCCAAAGGACCCCCAAAAGGATCCCCCGAAGGATCATATCGAAAAAACACATTTCCTATGTTGGTTCTCCCGTTGCGTAAAATATTTGTGCCAAGTTTGGTTGAAATCGGTCCAGTGGTTTAGGAGGAGATGTGGAAGACCCCAAAGGACCCCGTCAAAAAAAAACACCTATCCTATGTTGGTTCTCCCGTTGCGTAAAATATTTGTGCCAAGTTTGGTTGAAATTGGTCCAGTGGTTTAGGAGAAGATGTGGAAAACCCCAAGGAACCCCCAAAAGGACCCCATCGAAAAAACACCTCTCCTATGTTGGTTCTCCCTTTGCGTAAAATATTTGTGCCAAGTTTGGTTGAAATCGGTCCAGTGGTTTAGGAGGAGATGTGGAAGACCCCAAAGAACCCCCCAAAGGACCCCATCGAAAAAATTCAGAAACCTTCGCGGGCATGCGCACAACAACTCACCGAAGTTTCATCGCAATCGGATGAATGGTATAGGAACGCATACGGGACAAACAAAGAAACATTCATTTTTATATATGAGACTAGCGGAATACCCATGCTTCGCTATGGAGTTTCACGTTACCTTATCAATTTTTAAATTCAAACTGTAGCAAGCGCATTTATATTGTCTGAACACTATGATCTGAATACATTCGCTATCAAAACTTTGTTTTTTATACTCGCTTATAACTTACTTCAATCTTAACTTATCCACTTTTAAATTCAAACTGAAACAACTCTGAATTCACGCACTATTAAGAAGTTTCTTAAGATGCATACACCACTTTGACATCATAACCTATATCTTTATTTATAAGAACCGTGGACTGTGGCCGCGCCGCCTTTCGCGGGATCCGACCTAAGACTCCCCGGGTTCCGTGGATGGACTCCGGGGAAGGCCCGTCGGACGACTCCCACGCTATTTCCTACACGGGAGACTTCCACCGATGCTGTGGTAACCAGAATCTATTCTATTGGGTTGCCATAGTAACCAGATCTAATAGTTTTTAAGACCCAAAGAACCCCCCAGAGGATCATATAGAAAAAAAACACCTGTCCTATGTTGATTCTCCCGATGCGTAAAATATTTGTGCCAAGTTTGGTTGAAATCGGTCCAATGGTTTAGGAGGAGATGTGGAAGACCCCAAAGGACCCCCCAAAGGATCGTATCGAAAAAACACTTGTCCTATGTTGGTACTCCCTTTGCGTAAAATATTTGTGCCAAGTTTGGTTGAAATCGGTCCAGTGGTTTAGGAGGAGATGTGGAAGACCCCAAAGGCCCCCGAAGGATCATATCGAAAAAACACATATCCTATGTTGGTTCTCCCGTTGCGTAAAATATTTGTGCCAAGTTTGGTTGAAATCGGTCCAGTGGTTTAGGAGGAGATGTGGGAAACCCCAAAGATCCCCCCAAAGGACCCCATCGAAAAAACACCACTAATTCAGAAACCTTCGCGGGCGTGCGCACAACTACTCACCGAAGTTTCATCGCAATCGGATGAATGGTATAGGAACGCATACGGGACAAACAAAGAAACAAAGAAACATTCATTTTTATATATAACTAGCAGAATACCCGTGCTTCACTACGGAGTTTCACGTTGTACGTAATGGAAATGTTAGTTTAATTAATAAAGTTCAATTAAAGTAGGTTTCTTAAAAATAAATAGCTGTTGCCCACGACTTCGTTCGCGTGGTCTTCAATTTAATGCGATAATATATTTAGAACAGAATGTATTCTATTGTTTAGGAGGAGATGTGGAAGACCCCATAGGACCCCCCAAAGGATCGTATCGAAAAAACACTTGTCCTATGTTGGTTCTCCCTTTGCGTAAAATATTTGTGCCAAGTTTGGTTGAAATCGGTCCAGTGGTTTAGGAGGAGATGTGGAAGACCGCAAAGGACCCCCCCCAAACGACCCCATCGAAAAAAACACCTACCCAATGTTGGTTCTCCCGTTGCATAAAATATTTGTGCCAAGTTTGGTTGAAATCGGTCCAGTGGTTTAGGAGAAGATGTGGAAGACCCCAAAGCACCCCCAAAAGGACCCCATCGAAAAAGCACCTATCCTATGTTGGTTCTCCCGTTGCATAAAATATTTGTGCCAAGTTTGGTTGAAATCGGTCCAGTGGTTTAGGAGGAGATGTGGAAGACCCCAAAGAACCTCCCAAAGGACCCCATCGAAAAAAATTCAGAAACCTTCGCGGGCATGCGCACAACAACTCACCGAAGTTTCATCGCAATCGGATGAATGGTATAGAAACGCATACGGGACAAACAAAGAAACAAAGAAACATTCATTTTTATATATAAGATAACCTAAGTACAGCTTCCATTCAATTTTACTAAAAGCAATTAACTTCATTAATGGAACTGTTCATTTATTTTATAAGTACTAGATAGCCTAACAAAACCAGAAGTGCTATATAGTAGTGAACAGTGACACACAGAAGCTAATGAGTTTTGAGAACAAAGTCATTTTAAATGAAAGTAACGGATGGTGAGTAAGAAACCCTTGGTCATGTTTCAAGAGCAGAAAATGAGAGAGAGCTCAAGAAAATATATATTAAAAAACTTGCATTAAAAAATGTCACCAGGAACATTACAAACAAGACTTTAATGTATAATATAAAAAGAAAAGTGAGAGGCTAGGAAAATCAAGAAAATTCAGAAATAACAGAACAGGATTGGAATAAATGGAAAGGGAGGCTAATAATTCAGGGAGGCTAAAAACCTACAAGAGTTGTATAGCCACAGTAAGGAAGTCAGCAGATTACTGTGATATGTAATCTTTTGGAAGTATGAGTATAACTCCCAGCCCCAAAGCTAACTGTTATGCTTACATAGTTTTTTTTTCTAAAACATCGTATAAGTCATATTCTGGACACAGATTCTAATGGTAGTAACGTCTTGTTCAAACAGTGTATGGTAACCACCCAGATTACTGTTCATAATACAAGAGGGTATGGCTATAAATTCTTGTTATAGTAGAATCATTAGAATCATCTGCGACAGATTCAACTATAAGCCAGTAAAAGTAATCTGCATAACTCTGTTTGCCCCATCCATACTTACCTGAAATAGTTTTAAAAGAGAGTAAATAACTGCCCTGCAATCTAATGTCCAAGGATCTAATGAAAATTTAAAGGATTTTCATTGGCACTGTTGTGGGTACCTATCTAAATCTAATATTGTTGGAGAAGCAGTTACATAGGTAAGCTAATATAGCACTCCTACTGTTTCCTTCATAGGAACATAAAGAAATAGACAAGATATGCTGAGGACAGTTTCCATTGTATCCAGACACATCAGTCTTTAAACCCTGCTAGTCTTATGATATTTTCTACAAGCTGTGGTCACCAGAAATAATGATTAATAGACAATGCATCTAAAAATAGCAATATTTTAATTTCTTGCCTTCTTAATTTCAGATCCAACCTTCTGGTAAACAGGAATATGTAACTTAAGAAAGACATTATTTGCTGGACAAGACATTACTTTGGATAATCTTTGACATATAGCAATGACTGCAGCTGGTCTTTTTCAAAAATTTAAATTACTTTCTTTTATAATCTACCTTCTACTTTCTAGGGAATAGAACACTCAATTTTCTGATGATTAGAAGAATCTTAATATTTCTTTAAGTTCTACTTGTTCACTTACCTGAGCAAGACAGCACAAGACGTGTGTGTGTGTGTGTGTGTGTGTGTGTGTGTGTGTGTGTGTGTGTGTGTGTGTGTGTGCGTGCGTGCGTGCGTGCGTGCGTGCGTGCGTGCGTGCGTGCGTGCGTGTTACTTGTAGACAAGAAAGAGTCACATGATGAACTCAAGAATTATAGGACTGACTACTATTTACTTCATTTGAAAGGCTATAGAAAAGTGTATTTAAATATCTAGGTACTGCAGAAATATTTGTCATAAATAGCAAAGCAATGTGAAAGAGTCAAAGTCAAATGTTTTCACTTTAAAACTGATGTTTAAGAAACAATCAGAGGTGAAGAATGAGCATAAACATGATTTCTGACTTGGAGAAGGGATACTACAACATTCCAGTAATAACCTATAGGAAAAATTTAAGGTGGTAGGATCATCTATCCTTACTCAGTACTGTTGAAATGGGATAAATTAATGCAGGGATTAAGATGCAGAAAACTTTATATTGAAGGTAAGATCTGTTTCATACTTTCGTTCACACTTGAACTTCCTAAACAAATGGGAGAAGATAAACTGTAACCAGAAGATAAAACGAGATTTTTCAGAGAGATTGTAGGTGAATCAGTGCCATATAGTTGAAATAAAGCTATACAACAGGCTAAATACCTTGACGTAATTTTAGGAAAACAGGTAACCAGAAATAAAAAAATTATCATGAGAATTGATAAATGTTTTCTAGGTGGTATCCCCCTCTTTAAAATTACATGGTACGTACTGTGAATGCCAATATGACTTTATGTATAATATGAGGGCTATACAAAAATTACCTTTGGATTAGCTGGTAAAGCAAAAGGAAACACAAAACAATATTTTATTATATACAAAAGTTACAAACGTGCCTATACTACTTTTCCATATAATCACCATCCACATAGATGTACTTGTTACATGATTACAGCAACTTTTGCAGTCTCTCGTTGAAGAACACTGCTGCAAAAGTACCCAACCAAGATTTGATGCCAATAATGAGCTCCTCATTAGTTTTAAACATTGGTTGTTCTCCCCAGGCACATGTGGATCAAAGGTAGTACAGGGTGACAAACTGTTGATATGACGTTATGAGGCAGATGACTCCTTCAAAGGGAACTGACTCATGGACAAGAGGTTGTGTAGGGCAGATTTGAAGGGCTCGCACTTCAGGTAAGTTCACAAATGGGACTAGCAGAAGAGCATCCACATGACCTGTTTTGTGGCCGAGTCAAGACTGGTACACTGCTAGACAGAGTCCAGGCAAGGGTGCCATCATGTCACCAAGATAGAGTTGGCTGACTACTCAGTGCTTTAAAATCAATCAAGATCTCATTAATGGACTCAAATCTTGGCTAGGTTCCTTCACAGCAGCATGGATTTTTCAATAAGGGACTACAAAATCTGCTATAAAAATGTAACAAGTACATGTATGTGGATGGTGATTACATGGAAAAGTAGTATAGATATGTTTTGTTATAATACGTTGTATATAATAAAATATTTTGTTGTATTTCCTTTTTTCTTTACTAGCCAATCAGAGTTAATTTTGTAATAATCCTTATGTAATGAATATTACAATGCAAGTATAATGATACAAAGTACTGCAGACCTAACACAATCCTGTTCCTTGTAGCTTTCATAGTTTCAAGTTATGTTAGAGGCACATAATGTAGATTTTTATGTACTCAGATTTGTTAGATTTTGTCTACAAGACATCCACTCCGATTTATTGCAACACAGGCATATGATTCAGTAATGTAATTTTATACGAAGTTTACCCTTAGAGGTTTTCTCCCAGTGTTCATCCATGTGGACAATGCTTATTTTTTCTATACTACATGTACTCTACATTTCTATACAACAGTTGATAAACAAATCATTCTTGCTACATAAACAATTTAATTAGTCATATCTTAACTTTAAAACAATAATAGAATCATATTTTTTTGTTACGATTCATAGTATGTATAACGTTTTTAGCATTCTAGCCCCCAAAATGAAATCCTGGGATTGATACTGTTAATACATATAATATACATGCTATGAAAATGAGATATATGGCCACTCCCAACTGTCATACAAATAAATTAGAGTACTCAAATAAATAAATGCCTTTAATATATTCTACTCAAGTTTCTTCTCTTGTAGTATACAAAGTAGATGAAAAACTATACTCTTATTGGATAGTTTCTATTATTCAAACAAATTCAGAACTTGGGAAGCTCCACAATGATAAGGACAAGGATGATCTGTCTTCATAAGAAAAGAGGGAAGTCATTTCACTCTTTTGGCAGTAGCTTGAGTAACTTCGCTCTCTTCTGTCCAGAGAGGAGTTTAGCCCTTTATATTTTTCATATTATACGTGTTAGTATTATATGCTATTCCAATGCCAAATAGCATGTGTCCATTTCTTCTAAATCGCAGGATTTTTGGTACTATAAAAATTCTTTACAACATAACACTAAGACAATATGACTCGATGTTTACTTGCGCCTACTACTCCTCCTGTTACCAGGACTTCATTATTTATTGTTTATCTATGGTTCTACATCTCTTCTGCAAATGCCTAAAGATGATGCAGACTAAATTAAAAGTGAATAAATCACAAATTATATACTAACCAAGAAACTACTTGTGTTTCAGTTACATACTGAAAATGTGATTGTTTTATATGACTATTAATAAATAGGCCACATGCTATTAATTTGTTTCATTTTGTGAAATTTGTTATCAAATATAGTATGTGAGCAAAAATCCTCAATTCTTCAAATTACAGTTATTATGCCATTCAAATTAAATTGATTAAAATTCCAATAATAATATAAAGAACTGTTTCCTTATATTCTAATTACAGTATTTATTGGAGCTGTTATCAGTTTGATGGTAGCAGATATTTTATATGTGGCTTATATAATATTCAAGTTTTTACATGTGTTAACTTATCAAGTTTTTGGGGGGAGGGCATAGTTTCTTTGATTCATGTTAATCTGTTAAGGTGGCTACTACACACGTAACTGCAAGCTTGAAAAACATGCATGATCAATCTTTTTGTACAATCATGCTTGAACATCTGTAGGATAATTTTGCACAAGCATTTGAATTGTACAAGCGGCTTGAAGATTGAACGAATTTTAATTATGCACGCTTGAACAAGCTGCGTTTGCGCAAGCAAGACTGAACGTGTGTACCAAGGATGTGGAAGTTTGTACAAGCAAACGTCAGTCGTTGTGATTTTTGTTGGTGTTAACATTTGCACCATGTCTAGCGATTTGAAAAAAAGCAACCGTGAATTACTTGAAGATTTTATTCGAACATATGAAAGTCAACCGTGTCTTTGGCGTGTTAAATCGAAAGACTATCATAAGGCGCGGAGGGATGCAGCGTACAATATGTTATTAAAAATATATAGATTAATTGATGCCAATGCAGAATAGGATGCAGTTGTTAAGAAGATAAATGCCTTTAGGACTAATTATAGAAGAGAAAAGAAGAAAGCTGAAGAATCTCTTCACTCTGGCAGGGGTACAGATGAAATATATGAGCCCTCACTTTGGTATTACCACTTATTTGACTTTTTGGGGGATCAAGACACTCCAAGAAGCTCTTTGTCCAACTTAAATGAAAGAGAGGTGAGTTTTAATTTCTGTTTATCCTGGCTGTATACAAATACATACCGGTACACATTTTATATATTTATTTTCATTTATTCACCTATGCAAAACATTTATTTATTCGCATAACACTTCAATACATAGATTTTTATTTTTTTTATGTACAAAATGTTCTTGCCAAGGCACTTGTCCTTCATTGGCAAAGTAGTTCATAAGTTCTTGTCTTACTTGTTTAGCATCAAATGGTATATTTCCAGCGATACGAGATCTTTATAAGGATGACATATTGGAATTCTGTGATGTTAGACCAACACGGATTGTGCCATTTTATATGTCCTCAGAGTCCAGAGAATCAGGTGGAGCATAGGCGTGATTCACAGTTGCCATTAAATAATTATGTAAAGCACAAGTTGCTGTTACTATTTTATAAATGTGCTCTAATTCTAAATTGATAGCAGTATGGAAAATTCTGAAGCATGCTGTCAAAATCCCAAAGACATTCTCGATTATTCGCCGTGCTCTCGACAAACGGTAGTTGTCAATTTTTTTGTCTATACAGTTTAAATCACTCTGTCTGTACGGTTTTAGCAGATCAGTCCTCAAAGGAAAAGCATCGTCTGCAATGAAAATGTACGGAAATTTTCGTGAACTATTTGCAGCTTCTTTTTGTTCCGTAATGTTTAATGAATTTCCCTGTAGTTTTCTAAAAAATTCTGTATTGTGAAGAAAACCTCCATATGATACTCTGCCATTCGTACCAAAATCAAACAAAATAAATCTATAATTTGCATCCACAATGGCGAGTAGGACCATACTGTGTCTATGTTTGTAGTTGACAAAAATGAACCACTTCCAGCTGGAGGAACTATTTCAATATGTTTTCCATCTAGGCAGCCAAGACAATGAGGGAAATTCCATCTCTTTTCGAAATCCCTGCTAATAGTCATCCAGTCATTTTCAGTTTGTGGAACCTAAAAAAAAAAAATATTACATTAGAAATAATATCTAAAATAATTTAAAATTACGAAAAAGTTTCAATTTTTTATACACCTTTTTTTAACAACAAATGGTTGTGACCCCAGTTTCCCAACACATAGTAAAACATTTTATTAAAACTGTAATTAAGTCAGATGGAAATAAAATTATTATAATGAAATATTATTTTCAGGAAGAAGAGAGAGAAAACCCAACTGAGGAGTCTGTAGAAGATTTGGAGGAATCTATTCAGGAATACGAGCCACCTCAGCCAACTGCACATGATATGCCATGTACTTCATCTGAAGCAAGGCCCATTCAATCAACTCCAAAAAAAACCCGCCTCCTGCTAGATCCTCTTAAACTCAATAATATCTTCTGCTATCATTTTGTCTAGTTCAGTCCTCACTGCTTCTTTTAATGCATAAGCAACGGGATATGATTTCTTATTAAAATTTACAGGCTCCTTGAATTGTAGTGTAAATTGATAATTTTTTACTTTGCCAGGTACATCAGAGAAAACATAGCGGTATTTATTATATATTGATATTAACTTTTCTATTTGTTGTGTAGTTAAATTACATTCATTTTGTTCTGACCAAAATTGTCGGATCTCTTCTAATTTTTCCAACCATAAACTGCCTTCACTCCCAAAGTATTCCCTTCTTATATTCCATGAATCATCTTGATCGTTATTGAATTTTCTTATACTATTAATACTATTGCATGAAGGTACATTTTTATTTTCTACTAATTTTGCTGTCCATTCTATATTATCCATTTTTAATGACACTATGGCCTGTCTCATGTCAATTATTGCAGTATTTTCTCAAAATATCACAGCCTATTAGTAGATTAAATGGTAGGTTACTAGCTATTAGAAAAATCATAGGTATAGCTATATTTCTGCTGGTCACTGCTAATGATACCTGTTTTCTTATTGACTATGTTTTGCCTTCCGGTGGCTCCAATTAAAATTATATTCTGGATTGGTAGAGTCGGTAAGATGATCTTACTTAATTTTTGAATTTTGTGGTATTCGTTGTTATCGATTAACGACACGTTTGCGCCCGTATCTATCATGAATCTTGTGTCTAGTCCATTTACTTGGACGATAATATAAACAATCTCGTTATTCAAATTATTGTTCGTTATTGTATCTTTGTTTAGCAATTCTTCTCTCACATTTTTTAAGAAATGATTATGCACTATGGTAATGGTATTGTCAGTCGTTTTGTCTCATCCTAGTAAGTACCCAAATTGTCGGTTCAGTGATGGGACCTGTTGGTTTTTCACTGCCGCGGTCCGTTTAAATCAGGGCTGATCTCCTCGGTCCTGTTGTCTGGTTGACCGGGTCTGTCTCTATTATGTAATTCTTGTATGTCACTGGCGTTATTATTGAATGTCACTATGTTTCTATTGCTCCTGTCATCGTCGCAGCTCCTACTTCGTCTATGTTCATCCCGGTAGCGCTGGTTATTCTCCTCCTGAAAATTTCTCTCCCGGTTCCCATTATAATTCATTCGTCCCTAGTACGAACGTCTTCCCATATCTCTATCGTCGGTGCTCACATAATTCACATGTCTTCGATATGTTTGGTTTTGGTTGTTATAATTGCCATTATTATTCTGTCTGTAACGGTTATCGTAATTGTTTTGATTACCTCGGTTGTTCTGGTAGTGGTTGTCTCTATCATTGGCACGCTGGTATCCGTTATTATGATTCGTAGGATAGCTACGGTAATAGTGGCTGTTGTTATTGTTATTGTTATTCACCGCATTATTCCGTGGGTAGTTATTATTGTTATTATTATTTTGGTAACTACGTTGATAGTGGTTACCGTTGTTGTTGTAATTACTATTTGGTCTATGCCCGTTATTTTCATATCGGGCGTCGCGGCGACCATTATTTCTATCCATCTCGTCGCTCCTTCGTCGGTATTGGAGGAAGCTCTTCTCTTGTTCCATTTCCGCTAACAATGCCGACATCTCCTCAATGGTTTGTATTCGTCCGTTTATTCGGCCTCTCGTAATTTCCCCACCATAGTGATAAGCTAATAGCCTCACTAAACATTCAGTAGGAATTGCAGGTTCTAAATGTCTGGCTATGTTTATCTTACCAAGAAAGTATGCAGTCGGAGTTTGTTTGCCGTGTAGATCATATCGGCCCAATCCTATGTCACTTCTTATCATGTGTTGTGTGGCATCAGACCAGTACTTGGATTTAAATTGTTTTTTGAATTCTTGAAAATTTTGTATATTCGGCCGCATCGCCGTCCACCAATTCTCATAGACTTTTCTGAACATTTCGTCCAGCATACTTCTAATTACAACCCATCTGTCTTCTCCGGTTTTGGCTATTTTTTCTTCTACCCGTTCTAGGAATAGCATGGGGTTTCTTCTATAATTCTGGAAGTCGATAACTTCTCGGTTTTCCTCACATGTGGTATGGGCACCGGTACATTGTCTGTTTCTTAGAGAGTTGATCTCATCTCTATGGGTAGTTGTTTGGTCTTGTACCCGATTAAGACTAGTACCTATGCTTTCTAATCTTTCTCCCATCACTGCTTGGTTGGTTTGCATATTTTCTATTCGTCCATTCGTTTCTTCCCGGGCGCTCAGTATCTCTTGGTTCTTCCGCTCACACTTTTCCTTGGTCTCGGATTCTACCCTTTTAATTTCGTTCACCGGTTCTTCTAGCTTCTTGTCACATTCTTCCTGCAATTGCCGGTTATTAATTTTCATCTTGTTATTACACTCTTCTTTTAATGACTCTTTGTGTTCATCCAATTTTTTCCTGGTTTCCTGGTAATTTCCCTTCAATTCTTCCCTCAATGCTCTATTATTTTTGTCTATTTTCTCCTCCATTTTCCTGCTATTTTCTTTCAATTCTCCCATCTTTTCTTCCATTTTCTTATTAGTCTCTTCCAATTTTCGGCTCAATTCCTCCTTTGTCTGTTTATTATCACTCTTTATTTCCTCCATCTTCTTACTCAAGTCTTCCTTCAATATTACTAAGTTCTTATTACTATTCTCACTTAATTCTTCCTTCAATTTTTCTAAATTCTTATTACTATTCTCACTTAATTCTTCCTTCAATTTTTCTAAATTCTTATTACTATTCTCACTTAATTCTTCCTTCAATTTTTCTAAATTTTTATTACTATTCTCGCTTAATTCTTCCATAGACTGTTTATGATCCCTTTTTAATTCCTCCATTTTTTCTTCCATTTTCTTATTACTCTCCTCCGTTTTCTTATTACTCTCCTCTGTTTTTCGGCTTATTTCCTCCATCTTTTCTTCTGTTTTCTTACCAGTTTCCTGCATTAATTCCATCATACGTTTAATCATTTCTTGCGTCTTCTCGCCTTCTGTTTGTGTGGGTTCTTCTGGTTGTTTCTCCTGAACCTTCCTTATTATGGTTTCTACTTCCTCAAACGGTGTTGCTTCCTTGTCTTCCATGGTTAATTCGCTTACTTTCTCGGTTTAAGCCGCTCGTTTGCGCGATGTTTCTCGCTTCCTCATTTTCGTTTATTTTTGGTTTGTTTAATTATAAATTATATTTTAATTTATCGCCTCACATGTTGGTTCGCCAATTTGTAACAAATATCTTCGGGACGTTAAATTATATTATATGCCGCACGTTGGAAGCGTCAATTTGTAACAAATTAATATGTTGAACAATAAATTATTATGCTACTGTTGTATTCTGCCGCTCGCTCCCACTATACATCCAGTCCCAATGACGTCACTCGGAGTTGCCAACAGTCGCTCCGTCCGCTGTACTATGTTATCGTAATTCTTAATTGAAACAGTATAATAATGCGAAGATAACACCAAACAGATATATTCCTTTTATCAATCTTTATTCAAACGAAGTATTGATTAATTACTTCTCGCTTTTCTTTACTGTAATTACAATTATGACAAAATTATGCGTCTTCATTCATAAGTTGGTAGTAGCTAAAATAATGTGCTCTATGCTGGATTCGACAAGCAAAAGAATGATGCAGTTTGTTTTTATTTCAATTAAATAAATAATCTCAGGGCGTATCTGGTTCAGAAATTATGGTTAAACAAATAATACAACTCTTAAAATCAAAATACAAACTCCACAATACAGTAGAAGCCCGATATAGCGCAGTTGTCGGGTGACATACTTTCCCCCGCGTTATAGGCGTAACCACCGTATATCGGAAGGTGACCTGTACAGTGACAAATGATGGGGAGGGAGGACCGGGAAAAAGGCTACAGCATAATGCACTACTATATACTGTACGTAAATTACGTCACCAAATGTAGAAATAAAAAATAAGAAAACTGTATTTTCATCCAATATTTTAATCTATTTTAATCCAATGGAATATAAAATACACTATTTATACATTGCTCACTCGACCTACTGTAGGCCTAATTGTTGGTCTTAAAAAAAACCGTAATTGTTGTTTGACAGGATAATGCACAGCGTTTCTTTTCCACGTATTGTTTTATAAACGCGAGGTGCAGCAGATGAACATTATTAGATTCACTTTGCCTCTCCATCCACGAAATTACTTTGTTTATGTGTATTATCATTTCACTAACATTTGGAATAACTTCTTTCACTTCCACCCCATTTTCATTTCCATCATCGTCATCGTCTTCTTTTTCTTCGCAATTTGCATTTCGGACTGCATCGATGATATCTTTATCTCCTATACATTCTGTAACAGGCTCACCGTTGTCAACTTCTGCCCAGTTATTCAAGTCATCTAGAGTGAAGTTGCAATGCAGAGCACTACTCGCAGACTGTACATCACTATTAGTGAATCCGGCAACAGAGCAATTTCCATCGGTGATGTTTTGTTCAAAGGAACATTTCTTCCAGCAATTCTGAATCATGGCCGTACTAATACTTTCCCATGCAAGACCTACTGAATACGCAACTGTTTTCAGGTTTATTGACTTAAGGTAAATTTCCATTTCCTCATCAGAATTCACTATAGCACTCAGAAGTTCACGGCGGTAATGCACTTTAAATGCTTTTATGATGCCTTGATCTAATGGCTGGATCAGTGCTGTAGTGTTTTTTGGCAAGAACATGACTCCGATTTTCCCATCTCTTGACTGTAGCATATCAGCAGGTGGATGTGCTGGACAGTGGTCAAGGGTCAGTACAGCTTTTTCTTCGAGGTTGAGTGACCGCAGGTGGCTTCTCACAGATGGAACAAATTCTTCATGGAACCATTTACCGAAAATATCACTTGTCATTCAAGCATTTTTTGTATTACGATATGTGATGGGTAATGACGTCATGTTAACATGTTGAAAGCATCTAGGATTTCGGCTTTTCCCTATAAAGAGAGGTTTAACTTTGTGGCTGCCTGATTTATTTGTGGCAAACAGGAGGGTAACTCTATCCTTATTTATTTTTAATCCAGATTTATTTATTGAATTATTCACATCCAGAGTTCTGGTAGGAAGCATTCGAAAATACAGAGCAGTTTCATCACAGTTATACACTTGATGGTCATTTAAATCGTTATTGATCATTACTTTGTTTAATGCCTGAGGAAAAAGTGCTGCAGCTTCACAGTCACATGATCGTGCTTCCCCTTCAATGCTTATCTGGCTTATACCATGACGAGATTTCCATCGCAAAAACCACTTATCAAATGCATTAAAGTCACTGTTGCCATGTAAATCACTATGGAATTTCACAGCTTGAGCTCTAATAACTGGTCCTGACAGTGGCACACCTTCACTTCATTTTATTAAAAACCACCTGTACAGGCACTCATCTAGTTCACTATCCTTACCTACTTTAGTCTTTTTTCTTTGCAACACCACTTCACTTTCAACTGTGTTCACAAAACTTTTAAGTTTATCTTCTTCCTTCATCCACCCTCTAATTGTTCCTTCTGGGATGCCACACTCACGTGATAAACTTGTCTTTGACTCTCCGTTCTTCACACGATCAATTATTTTGAGTTTATCACTCACAGAATATGCTTTTCTTTTCTGCAACATCACAAAACTCTACACTATGCGAATTTATGACAAAGACTATACACTTTGATAAGATAATATCAGAGTATGATCTTATAATACTGTATAAGAGTATGAGGGAGAGAAGGGATTTAGTTGGCTGTTTGCCTTGGCATGAATTCTTAGAAACGTAGAGACTGTAAATACGGGGCAATTGTTTATGTCTACAAGTACACTTTAACTGGCAATTCTGGCTGTTGTTTACAACGCCGTTTCCAACAACAAGCCTTTCTTTACAATAAACGCAACACATTCCAATGTGGCTACGGAAGTCACGATAAACAATTCATAATTTACTCACTCTCTACAAGTAGAATTTTCGCTAATAAAGGGCGACATACTCTTCACCGCGTTATATCCGAATCCGCGGTATATCGGACCGTGCTATATCGGGCTTCTACTGTATAAGGATATTACAAGGTTTTGATGTGTATAGTGCAAACTGGTGGTCGTGTATGTCTTACTCACTATTATAGGTTATGAACGGTTTAGATGCTTATTAGTTATCGTTAAAGTTTTTATGGTGTTCAAAAAAGGTGTAATACTCAATTGGTGTTATTTTCAAGTGTTCTTTATTGTTGGTGTAGAATAGTGTCTGTAGTTTTATTTATTGTTTAATTCCTAAATAGTTGTGTACACAAGTGTAGGTGTTGTCACATAAGATGATAAATTGTTCCAATTCACCCAGATCCTCTTCTTTATTCTTCCAGGATGAAGATAGGGTCCCAGTCTTCTTTGCTGCTTCTCCCCGGATCTAAATTCTTCTGAATCAAATTCTTGATGTTCTTTTGTTATTATAATATTTTGTATTGACTATACCAATTCGGTTTACTAAGTCTGGTATGTGTTTTCACTAATTAAAATGTAATTATCTGAGATGTTTTTATAACGCATCTGTCTTCAATGACGGTTGTTAAAGAAGTCCTATTTTATTTATCTGAATTTTCGGTTGCTAAGGTAAAACTTGAAATCTGGTTGGTTGATTCAGATATACATTGTCATACAAATTCATTATTTCATTGTCTGAATTAGGTCAAAAACTTTTAAATTAGTATATTTTTTTTGTACTGATTGGGAATTTAAAACCAATAGCATCATTATTTTGGTCTTAACATTTGTGACATAAAGACACCGAACATGCCTATTTTTACTTAAGAAATACTGATGTTACATTTTTTGCTATCTGAATTTTTCTTAAATAACTTAAAACTGATTATTTCGATTCCATATTTGTTGTGTATACTATTAACTATAAACCTACCCATATTACAACATTTGTTTTATAAAATTCTAACAGTATTTCCTAAAATTTACAAAATTCCAAAGTTTTTATAGGCCTATGTCTTGACATGTTAAATTTCTTTCTGTTATTGTAACACCTATTAATTATGCAACTACCATCAAAACTACTCCCTATAACTCTATTAGTATTATCATTTAAAAATATAACAATAATTATTACAGTAACAACATAAAAAAAACATAATTCACATTTTGTGATTAAACAATTTGTATATGCCTGGTTACATACATACTGCATAAGGCATATCATACATATATTATTTAATAAAACTATAAATAACATCAACACAACTTAATCTTATTTTTAAAACATAAAAAATGAAAGTTATACATTTAATAATGATTTATAATTTCTATTCTTTTCTCATGCATTTCAGCCATTGCTGTACTAGGCACTTTTACCACTTTTTTTTTATTGATTTGAGAATTATTAAGTGTTTATACATTATTTATTTGATAACATTATGTCCACTATTATTCACACTATTAGTTGTATGTTTCCATGTATCTATATGATTGTTTTCTTGTATTATTCCATTATATCATTTAGTTAACACTTTACTAATATATTATTTTACATTATTGTATATTTGGGCCTATTATCCCTCAATTTGTATTTTGATTATTTTTATATTTTGATACATTTAATAAAACAATTTGTTTACTTATAGTAATGGTACATAATGCTGTCTGTCTTTATAAGTCTTATTATTGTAATTATTTGAAATTCATGTCATCATCGGAGTATTTTGCATCACTTTACCTAAACATTAATTTGGGTATGGTCAGTTATAGTACAAGTCAGTCTAAAGTAGTATTTGTTCATCTTCACTATCATTTTTAAAAGATATTTTTTCTTCTTGTTAATTTTCTTATCCATGATCTTCATTAAATCTGGTATGATATCAAGCTATGCCAAATGTAATGTTACAATATTATATATATATATATATATACATTGTAACGTTACATAACCCAGTCCCAAAAATGATAACTTAATCACCCCACTATAAAGGTCAGAAATGGGTATAATATACCTAGCTCTAAATTACTTTATATCACAGAACATTATAAACTATACTTAATTGATATAAAGTGTACAAACTGAGTTATAGTGTACCCAGTGAGTAAATAAGTGATTTTAAAAGGAGCATCTCACAGACTTATGCTGTAGATGTAGAAACAATTGATTATAATAGTAGACTATATTGCTACTAACCAATTATGTGTTTTGTTGGAATATTGTATAATTTGTATTGTGTAGGCAACTAAGATTTTGTACCTAGGTTTAATTTTATATTTAATAGAATAATTATGTTTGAATATAAGATAACCAACGGTTAAATATAAAAGAGTTAAATATAAAATAATAATAAAAAATAAAATAATACTGTATGAGTAAAATGGCAGAAGAAAATAGTTCAGTGTAAGGATACTATAAGAAATTAATAAATAATATATAAATTCAATTAAAGGAAATAAAAATATTAAAGCCCTATATCTATGGTTATGAGAAAATAAACGGAAAACCTTATATAAATCAAATTGGATAATAAACCAAAGTTAAAAAAAATTATTTTTCTATAAATAAGAAATAAATTTATAATAATTAAAAACAGCCTATATACTCAAAAGTATATAGATGCACCAATAAAAAATGATATAAAAATTATTGGTTACTAAGAGTAACCATATAACAAGATATGAATTAATTGTTAAAACGATTGGAAACCATTCGTTTGAGAAAAAGTGTAATGCCATCAAAAATTTAATAAAACCATATAAAAACTTTCGGAAACAGTGCCAAATTGAATAAAAATTAACTCGTAGTAGCCACCTTATGTTCGAACTCCTTCAGATATCAACTTTAACGTCCTTTACTCGATGAAAAATTGAAATAACCAATTACCAGATCAGGCCTAGCTGAACAGCACTTCGAGATTTTGGCGAGATTGTATCTTATGGACATTCAACGAAATTACAAAAGAACTATAACTCCAACACTAGAAACAGCACCATTCAAGTAAACACTTCGAGAAAAGAGGTAAAATAAACTTTATTAATAATTGTTAAACAAGAAATCCTCATGTCGAATCGTTGTGCAGTTCCAATATTTCGTAAATGATTTCATGTGTATAATAAAGACATAATCTGTACTCTAGCGGACAAATCCGGAACTACATACTACGGAAAAAACAAAAATTCGAAATTTATTATTTTTCTCTTGTAAAGCGTAGTATATAATTATTCATTTCTGACCGTCTCACAACACAAAGAACGTACCCTTAACCCTGGGGAAATTAATAAAATGAATTATTTATTGTTTAATGTCTAATCAAGGATAAAATTATAATAAAAATATATTTTATTATAATTCCAATGTTTACCTAATTAAATCGATCCACTGTATTGTTGACAGAAAAAATCGATTATAATACTTGTGTACTGGGAGAAGACGAAATCAGTGTATTACCTAAATAAATACTCTGAATATTTTATTATAAATAATAAAACGTGTATTCTTTATTGTAGAGGGTAGTTGTTACAGATTTTCAGGAAGCCAAGAAGAGGACGAACCGCCGGGGAGTATCACCGAACAGTGGTGTTTGTTTAACCTAACATTTGGGGCAGCTGTCAAAATCAGCTGGTCTTATGAACAGCGAATATTTTAAAAAAGTAATTGTATACTCCGGGGGTAATATCTTTGTTCTTACTCTCTCTTCTAACTCAGATTAAACAACTTCATTAATCTCTCCCAAATCACACACACTCGATTTCAGTTTATTTTTGTAAACAGCAAATTCAACTGCTTTGAACATTAGTAAATATAAACAATAAGTAATCATAAGAAACGATACTCGCAGTGGACTCGCAGGTGAGGACAAGATAAGACGAGAGACGTTACAACATATATATATATATATACACACACACACACACACACATATATATATATAGTAATTTAAAATTTATGTTTATATTGTACCTCAAGATGTTATATTTTTCCTATTCGGAACATGTTTCGAGAGCTCCCGTGCTCTCATCTTCAGCCTTCGCGATCTTGTATATATATATATATATATATATATCTGGTTAGGTATAGAGATAACCTAATGTTTTTGGTTGTTTAGACAACACATATTTATTTCCATATTTTGTTCGAATTGTTTTTCTAGTAAATAAGTTTTTTCATTAAGAAAAAAATAGTTTAAATTTAGCTTTACCTATACCTATACTTAATTTATCGCTCTTTGCACCTTTGTTTCTTCCATACTACAACGTTCTTTAGTAAAACCTCCCAAATCAACCTTACATAACCTTTCTCGTTTTAGCTCTTTTTTTTTGTAAATTTGCAATATTTTGAAGCTTGACTCGAAAATTTGCGCCCTAACAAAACGAAACACAAATACCTAGCCTTTTCCGTTTTGATGTTCAATTAATTTGGGGGACCCAGAACACAAAGGATTTAGTAAAAAAATTGGTAGCAGCAAAATTAGTGGTAAAAGTCAATTTACGTCGAACTTGCATAATTTAATGTTATGTGTAGTGCAACATCGAAAACCGCAACTGATTGGACTTTCTCACAAAATAGCATGCGTCCAGTCATTGAACTTTGTCTCACCGAAATTGTCACCACCAAATCGTCCCACGTGTTGTCAACGAACGTTTACCCATATTTTTCCTTAATTTTTGAGTTTACAGATTCTCTATTCATAGTCAATTAAACATATTCATTTTTTTTGGTTCGTAGGATGTGAGAAAGCAAGGTGTTTCTCCCATAGGCCTACTGTAACGTTCTTTTTAGTAAACTCTCCCAAATCAATCTTACATAGCCTTTCTCGTTTTAGCTCTATTTTTGTGTAAATCTGTAATATTTTGAAGCTTGACTGGTCTATTAAGCACGTTAATACATTACAAAATACCTGGTCAAACAACTTCCACCACTGGTTACCAATGTATTTACTTATAATATAGCAAAAAGAAAATAAATAAAACCAGAACAGAGAGATAGGCTACTTCTCGTTTCTTACTTATGAGGTTTATTGAACTCTAATCGAGTACGGTAGTAATAGAAAGGTACAGTGACTTAAGCCATTCACATTAACTGATTTAATAAATGAACATACTGGTCTTAAACTTTAATGTTCGAAGTTCAAATGTTCCAAGAATTTAATTCTTGGATTTCGTTGTCCATGACGTGTCTGTTGATTAACTAATTATAAGATTAAGTATAATACAACTGACTCGGAACACTAGTGTTTTTTATTCTGACGAAGCTTGTGATAGGGGAAAACTGGTTCAGGCTATATAAAAAACTCAGTGTTTCGAGTCAGTAGTTTACTTATATTTAGTCAAATTTAATGTTGCAAAAACGCGATACTTGAGTCTCTTCAGACTTATAACAACTACTGTACTAAAGATGGTAATTAAAGTAAGCAACAAAATATTTAAACAAACGTCTTGGGCGGGCGAGATTTAGAACGTATTTAGTATATTTAGATAATTTATTTGTTTTGGTGCTTATTAAAATCTGTAGTGTACGGACTTATATCGGTATTGTACACAGCTTGGTACCAATACCGCCCAATGCAATAGTTAAGTCCCTACTTTGCTATGTTAAGAGCATACTAATTTAATAGTACATAAGAAATGTGCTGTGATGTGGAATATTTAATGTAACTATAGTGTTATAAATAATATAATTGAAAAAGTTTGTAAATTTTATAATCACTCTAAATAATTATTAACAATTTGTAGTTGGCAGTTCTGGCTGTCAATTTTTAAATTCAAATACTTTTGGTTTTAGTAAAATGGCACCCAGGAGAAGAGATCTTTTGCGGAGATCTACACCAAATTACGCAAATAACGAAAATGGTTTCTTGAGAGGACTAACGGATTTTCAAGCTCGAATCCGTCGAAGAGAATCACTTCGCTATATTAAACATACAAAGGTTAGTCTGTGTCCTTATGTCTTTTTGTTCATAATGACCGTTAAGTCTTTAGTGCGTAAATAATTTGAACTTTTCATGTCTGTACAAATACATATCTTTTGAACGTATGGAACATCAGTCAATATCACCTTTTTGTGTTTTTTGTACAGTCTGATTGCAAGTCATTAGGCTGTTTGAAGAATTGATTGTGTTATCACTTTTACCTGCCATATAGTGTTATTGTTGTCAGTAAATTATCCTGTATTAATTTTAACTGTTTTAGAATTGAAACTAATAGTTTAAAAAATTACAAGTGATAAATTTTTAATTGGGATCAATAATTTTTTATAAATATAGAATATTCATAACAAAAGATAATGTTGAATGATTAACAACGACCAAGACACCTACCAGATAAAAAAACTATCATTTTCTGACCGCTTTCTTGCTTTTAAGGATATCTATTAATTTAAATAGCCTTTAAATATATGTTGGGTGCTTGATCAAAAATTAAATTAACCAGCTAATGGGTAACTGGAAGATGTACAGCAGACACTATTAGTGTAGTAAATATTATAATTAAAAATTGGAAGACAAATTATTAGTTTGTGTATGTTTAGATCAAGGTACTATCCGAGGCTCATTCCAATGAATATGCCTAGCCCTGATTACACGTGTACGCACAGAATATCCGTGCAAGAGACGTGCAATTTTTTGTAATAAGCTTATATATTTGTGTGTGTGTGTGTGTGTAAAAGTCTGTTTGAGAGTACGTCTGTATAATTATCATTAGCATTGTCTGTCATCCGTTGAGCAAATGCTTCACCAGTCATTCATCAGTGATGTCTTTCTAGAACAAATAAATTTTCTCCAGTTTCTTGTCCTACATTACTTAACTATATCATTCTTATATCTGCTATGAGACTTAAACCCAATGCTTTAACAATAAAAAATAAAAATTTGTTAACCATACCACTTAACAGTTTTAAAACAGATGAAATTGTGTGTGACATGGATTCTTTCCCAACTCTATATAAAAAATTAGCATAGTTACAATCATTTAAAGGCAGGATATCTTTGTATTTGTACTGAAAACCTGATTAAATGTATGTTTTTAGCAAAACTTGCAAATATTTATTGCACCAAAAACACAGGTTTTTGTTATACTTTATGTATTTCAACTCACATAAAAGTAATATGTGTTTTGATTTACAAAGAAGTGAAGTGAATTTTCAGTTTTAACTTGGGCCATTTAGCATTTGTTTAAAAATGTTTATATATCTTAATAAATTTTGAATGCAATAACTGATTTTCATAACATTGGTGTGTGAGTCCATAGTGTTGTCCTACAGAACGCAATTGTTTTTGAGATTGATCCTCCCCAACAGGTTGGGGAAGGCAAAAATGTGAGGGGGTCAAAGTGATGAAAAGTCACAAAAATCCATGTGGAGTATCAAATTACGGGAATTTTAACAAAAATCTGAATAAGTATTTATCTGTTTGAAAATTTCAAAATTTTGGGATGCCGGAGCCCAACAAATGGGTTCAAATCTTGATAAAATCACAAAAATCCGTGTGGGATGTCAATTAAAAAAGAATTTTAGCCAAATGTAAATGTAAGGTACAGTTTTGGAAATTTAAACATTTTACTATACCAACGCCTAATATAAAGGGATTATAAATTTTAAAAAATTGTAAAATTCCACCGAGGTGTGAGACCAAAGAAAATTATAACCTAAATCTGAATGTAGTATTCACTATGAAATTCTATATTATCAAAACTAATGAAGTTGTAGTAATTGTAGAGCTGTGCACATTTCAATCATCCATTCAACATCTGTCAGTTTTAGCATTTAGTTCAATCCTTCAATCATATGCTCTTTTTAGTCAAACATTACTATACATCACTGAAATTTGTAAAAGTATCCTTAGCATGGAGTTGAAGTTCAGCTAGGTACAGTGGTTTGAAAATGGGAATTTTAACACTTTAAAAATTAAAAATTTTCCACATATTATCAAAAGGTCATTTTAACACTTGGATTTTCATAGATACAGTAATTAAAATTTTATAAGGTGAAAAATAATACATGAAAAACATGGAAATTTTACACATACACATGATAGGCCAAAAATTTGACACATTCGAACAACAGTTAATATACAAATTAATACAAATTTGATCTTTCAAATGATGATGGCATCACCAAAACCAGAACATATGCTGCTCCTAACAGCAACATCTGATGAAGAGTGAAAGATGGTTCAGGCAAAAAGGTATAATAAAAAATAAAATGTATTTTGATAGAAATGTATTCTCCAAAAGAACAAATGTAGGCCTAACTATGGCACCATATCTATGGCAAGAGATGCATTACATAATGTACAAATATTGTTTTCTTACCACCACATGTTATGGAATCGAGTTTGAATTTTTAGTTGTGTGCGTGTCCCAGAATATTCAAAATTTAATATATTTTCTTGTCATTTTCATGAACATACATATACTTTTCCTTTGGGTTCAGAAAATTGAGTAATTGTAGAAATATACCGTACATAAAAATCAGAACAAAAAATAAAAGGATATAAACTTTATCAGATTATCCAACTGGAAAACAGGGAAGGGAAAGAGGATCAACTACATTAGTAAACGAAAGTGCAAGATGAACTTGGAAGCCATAAAATGCAAGTAACTGTTTTATGTATGTTCAAACATAATCTATGAACGTACATACCAACAGGTGCAGTATATTACCACTAAGATTTAAAGTAGGAATAATACTTACGTATAAAACAATGATAATACTTGTATATTTTATGAATAAAACAATGTTTATCAGTAAACTTTCTTTCTATTTAAATGTTTGATGTTTTTCATTTACCTCTGGGACTGGATTTGATAAAATTTGTTGGTGGAGAAGATGAGAAATCATACTCTCACAGTTGGACAATAATTTGCATAATACAGACATAATAAAGAAAAATAGAAGATCTTGTACCTCTCCTTTGTCATATCGTTATTGAATACAATGAACTGCTCAAAATTACTTATACATAGAACAAGTTTTCCCATTTTTTAATAATTACATGGAGTGAATTCACAATTGGAGAACAGCCAGATATACTGTATTTCTTCAAACAATTAAAGATGAAATTAATCTTAATTTCTGTAAATTTTTCTTCATTTTTGTACCCATTAGCAGGTAGCAAGATCAGTATTACATTTGCCACCATAATATTTTGTATTTTTTAAAAATGAATGTACAATCAGGAAGAGACAGAAAAAGGATTTATCTTCATTTGTGGTATTATGGAATTTATAGTTTTACACGTTCGTTATCATTTACACTATTGTTCTTACTACATATTTATATAAAAGCCAATGTTTTATTTAATTTTAATCTTGTGTAATGAGCAATTACTTCTTAAGAATTCTTGGTATATTAATAACTGTGAAGAAATCTCAGCTTGTCCTTTCGTGATTGTTCACTCACATAGACTCTTATTATAATTTCAGTATTATTTTAAACTTTTTAACAACTTCAATGATTGTTGAACAAATTCCTTTTTTTCATAAGACCTAATTTCCTTGAAGAAACTCAAGGACAAATTTAAATCTTTCAAGAGTCTAGAATTTCTTTAGAATTTCAAATGGAGTTGTGATGCCATTTCTAATTTAACTGACATGTTGATTTTTTTAGTTTTTATATTTGCATTCCACTTTTATACAAAAAAGAGTATGCACAATGACTGTCATAAACATATAAATGCAGATACTCTGTGAGTCACATAAAATAACAGACAGAATAAAATGCAAACACGTTGTGGCAAGAAATCTCATACAGTGTTAATGTTTTAATTGTAATATGTACGAGTGTACAAATTATATGGAACTTAGAACATTTCTTTAAACTGTATATATTAAACTTAAACAAAAGATAAATTTTTTGTAATTATGATAAAAGATTATCTAAAAACAATTTTTAATAATTTTGAATTGCATATATTTTGAAAGAGTAACAAATATATTCTCATGTTTTAATGGTTTTTCAAATTGCAAAGATTTTAATTAACAAATTCTATTTTAATATTTTAAAAAGTCAATAGTAGTAACCTATATCCCATTTTATTGCGTAAGCTAAAGATGTTTAGTGGCTTTCCTAATGTCACAGTTTGTCACTCTAGCCATACATCTTCATAATTTCATCATGAAGGAATTTTATCTCCACAGCATTATACAATTTTCTTGTCATTTCCTTTTACCAATCCTCTGTATACATTATTAGTTCTCTTATAACACTGCCACATAACATTATTGGCAGTTTTAATTTTATGATATTACTGTATACAAAACACTAAATGTCAAAGATTCAAGTGTCATTTCTTAGTTGTGGGATTTTTAGGTTAAGAAATATTATATGAATTTTTACACATTTTGCTGAACAGCAACATTAATCCCACATAATGTTAAATATTATTCATCTGGTGAGACTCGAGTGAATGGAAAACCTGTCTTCAAATATAGAATACAAATATTCAATTTACTTCATTCCATGTAGCCCCATAATTAAAGACAAAGAAGAGCAAGCAGAAAAAAGGATAGAAGGAATCACAGGGATTACCTGCATAACAGAATAGAGAAAAAGAATTTCTGGCAGTCTGGGGGGGGCCAATATCGGCTCCTGGTCTCTTAGATTGCTGGTATGCTGGCCGTGTGTCATTAAGACAGTCTCAGCTTACTGCTTGCTTCAAAGTTTGAGATGTGATGGAGACAGGTATGCACAAAACGCATGCTTCTGAAAACGTTTGGGAGGGTGCACAAGTCAATCTCTGTATTCGTTATTCAAGATTGACTACATGACAATTTATATTACCTCCCAAAATACTGAACACCACCCCCTGTTGGCCAGAACGATGGCCAACTGACCATAACAGGACAGAAATACAAAATCAACAGAATATACAACAGAGTAGCTAATTAAAAAAAGAAACAATCATGACTATAAACCAAAAAGTAAAAATATAAACACAAACAATAAAAGGTACAAAATTACCCCCCTCCCCCGAAGTCAGGACTTATGCATGTGTCCTGGTGCCTGTTTGTAATACCGATCCCCTTAAGTACTATGGTTCCACATAACAAATCCTCATATTAACAAATGGAAATTAAGGAGTTCGGCAAGATTAAAAGGCCTCATCACAGCATACAATGGACAAGGCTTGACCTGAGCACACACACTTCAGTGAATTCTCCTAATGACCACAGACATATCATTTTTGCTTTAGCCCCAATATATTATTAATGTTTAATACCAAATTCATTGACAATAGATAAAAACTGTTGCATCCCCTGGTGAATTGTATGATCAGTCATAATATCCCAGAGTTCAGTGAAGAAACAGCAAACCTAAACACAGCTGCATATACAATTAAGGCCCAGCTGCCAGAGGGTGAGTGGCAACAGTACGATTCCACAACAAGACCTGAGCCATTTTACAATCAGTCAAAATATTTCCACAAAGTGAGGTCAGGAGGGAACTTCTGCATAAAAGGCAGTCTTACAGGACTGGTAAACAGGTTTCAGCTAAGATTGCCACTGTAATTACACAGCAGAATGACAGCCAAACGGATGTAATACAATCATGGAGCCAGTCCAAAGACAAATTTGACTAAATGCCAAAAGTGTCAGGAAATGCTGCACATAGTGGTGTACCACCCCTAATAAATTAAGACAAGGAATAGGCAGGGATTTCAAAGGTTCCTCTGCCAGCAAACAAGAATGATGATTGGTCCTTTGGCTGAACACCAAATACAAACAAACTGTGTATCCCTACTGAGAAGAGTCTGCAAAGCCGTGAAAGATATACTCATCTTACTCATACTAAAGGCAAAATAATAGGGCGAAGCACCATGTCATCAACACGTGTCAGTGGGAGACCCTTCATCAATGCGATGTTGCTGTTAGCCCACTATCCACAGTAAAACCTGCAGATGAGAGGAGACCTTGATCAAATAGAAAACTTTCTTAAAATGTAGAAACAAAGATTCAACTCACCTCATTCCATATAGCCCCGTAATTGAAGACATATTTGAAGGGGCAAGCAGGTTTAGAAAAAAGGATAAAAGGAATCGCAGAGATTACCTGCATAACAGAATAAAAAACAGAACTGTTGGTAGTCCAGGGGTGAATATCTGCTCTTAGATTGCCATGTGTTGCTGAGACAGTCCTATCATGTTGCTTGCTTCAAAGCTTGAGTTGTAACTAAGACAGATATGTACAAAAGTCATGCTTCTGGAAACATTTGGCAGGGTGCGGGAGTTGATATCTGCACTGGTTAATTGAGCTTGACTACATAATAATTTATGCACTCCCCAAAATACTGAACAGATGTCTTTCTCAGATGTTTTTATACCACATTTGCCTGGCTCAATAGAGATGCATTTCTCACTACTTAGATTTACATTTTTACACTTTTTATTTTCTTAAAAATTAGCATTAAATTCTCTATATAATACAATTCATCAAAGATATACAAACACTTTTCTCTAAATTAGACAAGTAGACCACTGTCAGTTTTAGCAGTATAAGTTATATTATTTTTGTAACTAATCATACCTTAGATTAGCAAAATCTACATTTTGTTATTCTGACATTGAATGGTTTTAGGTGAACATACCTCAACATGTCTTTCATTTGGTGAAAGCACCTGTAATTATATATTAGTGTTCTGCTAAATTTGGGTATGTTCATAATTAAATATTGTTCTTCATGTAGTCTTGTGTATTTCTTGTAAACTTAACTTACAATATTTTTAAATATTGTTAGTAATTAGTGGATTGTAATAATTTAGATTTAGATGTAAAAAAATCAAGCCAGACTTAGTGGAATTTAGAATTCTAAATAATAATCACAATGTCAGCAAATGGTCATAACTTTAGGGTAGCTACTTACAAATTCGTTGTAATAATGCTAAGTACATATTAGGAATAAAAAGTCATTTTCACTTACACCATTGTCTCTATAGTAGAATTTTTTTCTCTCTCATAACTAGATGGAAATAATCTCTTTTCATTTTCTTGTCTGTGGTTTCATCCATAATTAGCTGAGAAGGAGACAAAATTGTGTCTCCATACTGGACATAATTCTCATTATGTCCATTACACCTTTACATCATTAACCATTACACCTTTTACTATACTTTATTTTAATTTCAACTGTTGTTTCGTTGAGACGTGACTGAGACAGGCTTGCATAAAATTCATGTTTTGTAATTTGAACTGTATTGAGAAATTACATGGTTTATAATTTCAACTGTTGTTTCATTGAGACGTGACTGAGACAGACATTCACAAAACTCATGCTTTGTAATTAGAACTATATTGAGAAATTACATGCTTTATAATTTCAACTGTTGTTTTTTGCTATAATAGGTGTTTATCATGTGTTGTCTGATATCTTTAATTTACCTGTCTACTGTCCAATTTTGTATGTTTCTAGACAAATACATTCTCTGAATTGATGAAAACTGTAAAATTTATGTATATTAATTATATCATAATAACATGTTACTATGCACTACAATTATAGAAATTGTTACTCCTCAGATTTTCTGTTAAAACCATGGCTTCTGCCAATGACACTACTGGGAGACCAAGAACAAAAGCAAAAAGCACAGCAGTGGTCTTTGCTATGCTAATCTATGAGTGGTGAAAAAAGGAAATGAATGTGGAGATGCTACCATAAAAGATGGCACAGATTTTATTATAATTAGTAAAAAGGAGTTATTAATAATATGACAGTGATGAATAAATTTAACACAAATGTTACTGAGGAATGTTATAGAATTATTAAAGAAGATACGAAACTAACAAGGTGTGAACAGATAATTACACTTAAATAAGGAAAAATAAATTATAACATTAAATTGAAACCCCAACTAGTAAGCTATTCAAAAGGATGCAGTAAATGTAGAAGACTTCAAAATAATTAGCTGAAATACCAATAGAAACAAATCTAAATATTGTGACAAACAAAAGTACTAGTGCGGGGAAGGTGAGCTATATAAAAAAAAAATAGTGTTACGACATGTAAACTGAATATACAGAATTCTATAAAACTGTAAGAAATGATTTAAAACATTGTACTTGAGCCTATAACAATATATAAATTCAAAATATTGCAGCCAAGAATAAGCTTTTAAAGAATAAAAAATGAAACATCATATGGACAACAAATAAATACAGCCGTTAGAGACACGACTGGAAATATAATGATAGTAATAAAATCTATGAATAGCTTTGTTAATAAAACAGAAGAAAACTGTTAGATAATTTTGAAGTATGTAGTATCATTAACCAGAAGGGTAGTATTGAGTTATATACTATCAGTCATATAAAGAATATGACATTCCAGTTTTAGGAGAGGAGTTGCAAAAATATTGAGACATTACAAATGGAATTAGAGACAACTAACACAACAGCTTGTCTAAATATGCTGCTATTCAAGAGTAGGGAAAGCCATTTAAACCTGACATAACAATATGTATGGATGAAGTGAATAATATTTTAAGTGAGAATGAGAGTTTATTTGTCCATTTGGTAAAGTATTTTGATACTTCTGGAAAAAATTACAGTAATAGAAAGTACTCCTTTCTTGAGTATTGTTGGAAATGAATGGTGAAGAGGAGGGTGTCCCATATATGGAGAACTCACAGCAGTATTTGAATATGTACAATAAATCCCGTGGATCAGACAACTTGCAGGCTGAGTTGCTAAAACATGAGAGCAAACTGGTAAATTACGTAATGAAGATGGTTAGATCTGGACATGAGAAACAATTCCAGAGAGTGGAAAGCTGGGATTACATACCTGATTTACAAAACAAGGAGATACAATGAATTGTGAAAGTTACTGTGGATGTACTCTACTAAGTGCATTATACAAAGTATTCTCCAGTATTATGTGTAGATTCCTAATCCCATATGAGAGAACAGAGTTGGCCTATACCAATGTGAGTCTGGTCTGGAAATTCCAACATTAACCAAAGATTTACATAACAGCAGGCACCAGAAGAAACACATGAATTTAGAGCATAGGCACATCATCTCTTCATAGGCTTCAAGACCGCTGATGACAACATTAACAGGAATCAGCTCTACATTGCAATGGAAGAGCTAATGATAACCAGTGAACTAATTAAACCAATGTGAATGATGATGACAGACAAATAGTTCAGTCAGGTTCACTGGAAACATCTCAGAGACAATGACGACTAAATATGGGCTTCACCAGGGAGAAACACTGCCATGCCTTCTGTTTAACATTTTAAATAGAAAAAGCCATTAGGGAATCAGGAATGCAAACACAAGGTGATTTAATTTTCTATAAATCTGATAGGCTGTACTGATGAAGTGGAGACTACTGGAAGAAGTAGGAGGGCCATGGAATTAGATAAAAACCTCTAAGAGAATAAGGCTTCATATAATCCAGTCTTAAATCTAGAATATCATCATCAGCCATGGCTCTACAACCCTTGGTAGGTCTTGGCCTGCTCCAAGAGTTGACTCCATTCTTCCCTATTGTGTGACCTGGACTTTCAGTTTCTTATGTTCAGCTTTCTGAGATCCTCCTCTATCTGATCTACTTTGGGGTCTTCCCTTTGCTCTATTACTACCCATTGGTTTCTGGTAGAAGATAGGTGTTTTTTTAATCCACAATATGTTTTATTTGTGAGATATATTCTTCTTATTTCAGTGTTGGTGTCGTTAGCACTGTTTACCTGGGAGCCAAGATGTTTGAACTCTTTTATTGCCTCTATATTTTTTATACCTATTTCAAGGTTTTGAAGGGTTAGGATTAGTGATAGTTTGTTGGTAGCATACATATATGTTGTTTTCTTGAAGTTTATCTGCAGTCCAATTTTATTTTAGGCTTCCTCTAATGCTGTAAAGCAGTGGTCGCCAAGCTTTGAAGCCACTGAGCAACCGTACTGTTTGTCAATCTTACTGTGAGCTACCAAAAGAAACCAGGACAAAAATAAATTTTTTTTCTCAATCACACATTTATTTATTACCTATAAACATACATTTCTAGTAAATATTACATCCAATTGAATAAAATTGTTTATATTGTAAAGAATTTAATAAGAAGTGTAAGAACAAAATTTGTTTCATCTGACTAATTAAGTTTAATGAGAAGGATGGCTCTCTTTTTTATCATCAACAATTTTTTTAATGTTAGGTGAGTAGGTCGTAGCTGCCATTCGAATGCAGTTGTCCAAATGTTCATCAGTCAATCTGTTTCTGTACTTGTTTTTTATAAACTTCATACTGGAAAAAGAAACCTCGCACAGATATGTAGAGCTGAACATTGCCTTCACTCGTAAACCAACCTGAACCAAAATTGGAATTTTTCCTTAGGAACAAAAGGCCAAATATTTTCAAAGCTTGACGTGAGTGATTTTAAAGAAAGGTCATTTTGAAAGTCAATGAGTTCCATCTCCACTGCAGCGTTGTCTTCTTCAAAATGTTGCATGACACAAGTAGAGAATTCTTCAGCATCAATCTCAATAAAAGGAGATTTGACGAACTGCGCTACAATTGAAATGCTTTTAAAGTCTTGAAAGCGTTGATTGAATTGACTTTTAAAATCTGAAAGAATTGCAATGTATTCTTTGTTGTTGTATGGAGGCTGTGAAGGGCCTTGCTTGTCAAGGGTTTGCTTCAAACAGGCAAAGTGCTTGTATTCACCCTGGATGAGATTTCTTTCCCACAGCTCCAGCTTTTTTGAGAATGAAACCACATCTGAAATTGTTCCACCAATATCTTTATCCTTACCTTGAAGCTGCAAGTTAAGGATATTTAGCTTTTCGGTGATGTCTACAAGAAAAGCAAAATCTTGCAGCCAAACCGGATCTTCTAGTTCAGGGAAAGATTCACCTCGTTCTTTAAAAAAATTTACCAAAGCAGGAAGCAACTCTGCGAAATGTTGCAAATCTCTGCCTCTGCTAAGCCAACGAACTTCTGTATGAAGCAATAGATTCACCATACTGGCATTCTAACTCTTCAGTCAGTGCCCTGAACAAACGTCTCTGAAGTGCCTGTACTCTCACTTTATTTACTACTTTTACGACTGTTTTCATTACATTGTTCATACTTAAGAACTTTCCACATAATGACTGCTGGTGTATTATACAATGGTAAGTCAGAAATTTCGGAAAGCTGTTGTCTTTACGACACAAGGCAATGAATCCCTTCTCCCCACCTACCATCGCAGGAGCTCCATCGGTTGCTAAGCCCACCAACTTCTTTACAGGAATACTTTCAGAGTCGATAAGCCTTTTAAATGCTAAAAATATGTCCTGTCCCATAGTATGTCCTGTAAGTGGTACAACTTTTACCAGCTCTTCTCTTATTTCAAAATCATCAAAAGCCATTCTTACAAAAACGGCCAACTGAGCTGTATCAACTATATCAGTTGATTCGTCAAGTTGTAGGGAAAAATTACTGCAGCGATCAGTCAGTTTTAAGTTGTAAAGTTACATCAGAACTCATAGCTTCAACTCTTCTCATTACTGTATTTGCAGAAAGCTGTACAGATTTAATAGCAGACATTATCTCAGATTTGTTTTTGAAATTGTCAAATAATGTTTCTGCAGCTTCTAAAAATGCAGCTTTGATTAACTCACCATCTTCGTACGGTTTCTTATTTTGGGCGATCACTTTGGAAACTCGGAATGATGCCTCAGTTGCTGCCTTATTCTTGTCTAATGTCTTGGAAAAAGTAGATTGTTGACCATTTAGTTGAGATTTGAACTGCATTACCTTTTCTTTCCTTAACGCAGAATTCAGTGGGAAATCCTTTTCAATCCCTGAGTGAACGGTTTTGAAATGACGTTCGACGTTCCCTTTCTTCCCAACTGATACACTTACATTACAAAGTAAGCACACACATTTGTCCTTTACCTGGGTAAAAAAGTAATCGGTTTTCCATTCGAGATGAAAATGATAAGTTTTTGGTTTTTTGCTTGAACTCGCCATCATTAGAACAAACCTAGTTTAGTATAAAAGATTAAATCAAACTATCCACATTAACAAATGTCTGATATACACACGCAAATAATAAAGACATAACCTTAGTCTGATGTACGCATGAAACACATAACAGACATAACCTGACTCTCGCTCAAACAGCTATAACACTGAGTGACAGTTGAGCGGGAGTAGTGCAACTTCAGGTTAGCCAACCTGAGCGTGACCGCGATCTACCTAAAATTTCCCCGCGAGCTACTGGTAGCTCGCGATCGACGGTTTGGCGACCACTGCTGTAAAGGGACTTATGAGATCTTGTTGTCCTGACAATTAGATCAGTATCATTTGCGTAAGCTAAAAGTTGTATAATTTTGTTTAGGATCATACCTCTTGTGTTTTTTGTGAGTCTCTTGTTGCTTTTTCTAGTGCTAGATTAAATAACAAGCATGACAGGCTATCTCCTTGTGGGATTCCAGTTCCAGTTGTGAACGAACGTGACAGGATTTTCTGCACTTTACCTGTCAAAATCTAGAATATAGCAATAGAAAAAACCCACAGACCAAGTATATCAACATCAGCAACTGTTGCCATGACAAGAGATGGAAGGGTGGTTAATGATGTATTGGAGGAAATTAGAGCAAGATTCATAACACCAAACAGTTTTTACTAACTTTTTAAATCACTTTTAATAGTAGAGTGTTTAATAGAAATACAAAGTTAGTTACCTACAAAATCCTTTTAGATCCATATTAACTTATGCCTCTAAGACCTTGGCAATGTAAAAAACGATAAGCACCACAAAATATGTTTGAAAGGAAGGTCTTGATGAAGAACCTGGGAGCTACAGTTGAGACGAGCTGGTGGCAGAGGTGTTGTAATCATCATTGTCACCCCATTGATGTGACAGTTGGGAGTTGGTTGTTTTTAATTGGCAACCCAATTAATAGGATCCATGACGTCTAAGTAGACTGAATATATCATCCACATGCAGTAGAATGAACCAAAAAGTAAAATCATGGTGAGGCACCCAGGCCTGCAAAGGAAAAGCAGAAGAGCAAAACTAATGTGGATAAATGGGGTTGAAGATGAGCAGAGGAAAATAAGCATTCAAAATTTGATGATGTTGGCTCAGAACCATAACCACTGACAGTATGTTGAGGTAGTACCAGAAAGGTGATAGTAAGGAAAACCACTTTGTAAGTCCTTTGTTAATTACAAGGAAAATTTTAATCTGGTCTACATAAAAGCTAAAATGAAGGTGATCAAAGAATAAGGGATAGAAAAGAGATTTTTGTAGATTGTGTCTAAAATATATAATAACTCAAAAGCCTACATTAATCCCACAAAATATTTACTAACAGATAACTTTGACAATTTTCAATGCACTCAACATCGAAAATACACAAAATACTAATACATACACCACAATCACACACAATAATACCAATTTAAAGTACCAGAGGCCAACAGGAAACCACAATAACAACCAGCCAACACACAAGTACTTCACCAGACTCAAAATCACGAAGGCTGAGGATGGGAACACAATGGTTCCCGAAACATGTTCCTAATAAGGAAAAAAATATCTTGAGGTAAATTCATTATAAATATTAAATATATTATATACGTCAAGAAACGGACTGTAGCAAAAAGTGTGTGTGTTGTTATATTACGAGTTCTACCCGTTTATTATTTCTTTTTATTTGTTAGAAATTTATTATATCGTATTGTAGTTTTAATTGTGGTTAATAATGTTTAATAAAAAAGTTTGATAACGAATTATTTAATAGCTCTTCTTTGCACTGAGTGGTTCGTTTAACTTGAAGCTCAGATATGAATTAGTCGGGTTGACACCCTCGCAAGGCATGTGGATAGGTGTAATTCGCCATAGGTTCAATTATTGCTGAAATAAACACAAGTTATGTACTTACTGAGTTTGAAGGTATAGTTCGTTAACAAACACATTAACAAGTGAATAGATAACTCGATTTTAATATATCAGAGTTAAATGGTGCTACCTGTGGAAGTACTAATGGTTACCTAACACGTATCAGTATTGTCTATTAAATGAAAGTCGTCAACTCTTTTTTCTGTTACACAATTTGATTTATTAACATATTTTAATAAATTGGAATTTCTTAGTTGATACCTGGCGGTTTGCCTCATTAATCATTGACATTATTTCTTATTAACTTGTAACGGGACAAAAAGGGGGCTTTTTATTTCATTAAATTTGGGTTTTATTTTATTAAAATAAAATTAAATTCGGTTTCATCTGTGTGGACAGCCACGTGTTCAAATGAAGCGTAGTTAGAACAAAGGACTTGTGAGGTGATGCCAATGTAATGGAATGTCGTGTTGTTGACGGTGATACGATTCTTGGAACTTTGCGGCTGTGTGACACCAGCACACAAGCGCGCTAAATCCAGCAGGTGCGCAGACGACGCCAAGTTGGTAAAACAACATGGCTTGAAGCTGAATTTTGTTCAGCACGTGGTCTCAACACGACGGAAACAAAATTAAGTCCTGCCCACATTTGTGACGTAAACCTCTGGACACAAATATCGTCGACGTCCAACACACGAAAATCACATGTGTTGGCTAAACAGTAACAATGGCTTTGGTACACAAGGCATTGCTTTTCCGCCTTGTCGAAGAATTGAAAGTGGAAGGGTTTTGGTGAAGGCTCTGCCCAGTTCTCTAACAGACGCTTACCTGGCCGGGTAATCGCCCCACGGGGCTCATTAAAAAATTGTGAATATTAAGTAAAAGTGCGTTTCCATTATAAAAAATGTGAAGGTGATTGTAGTTTTCGGCAGAGAAGATGAAGTCATAAACTGTTTCGGACCCACAACTAAATTAGTAATTGAACAGCTACGACTTCGGAGATACCCTCGTTGCCGGCAAGGGTATTGCACAATGTATACAACCAATGTTTCTAAATAAAAAAGGGGGTTTTTGTTTTGTTATGGAGTGAATGTGAGTGCGAGCAGGCTGGGCTGTTTATAATAAGGTAAGATGTTTTAAGTAAGTTTAGTGGTACCAGATAATGTTTCAATTATTTCAAGAAAGTTGTATTCAATTTAAAGTTTGGCTAGAAGTACTAGATTGTTTTTTAAAGATACAGAGATGAATAAAGAATAATTTCATATTGAAAAAATTTAAATAAAAAATAAAGTTTAATTTGTTTCTCTTCACAAAAGGCGAGTTGCGTAAGTTATTCACATAACCTTTAAACCACTCTTGCATCTCGACGTTCGTGTGACGGATTCTGGGATGAGAGGGCAAAATATAAGGTAGGTGGAAGAAAGATAATTTATTTGTATTTGTATTTAATTAAACGTAACAAACGGCGCCACGAAAGGGACGAATTTTATTGATTGAATTGTATTAAAATTCCACACCTACAACAGATGCAAGCGTGATTTGAGGTTGAGTTAAGAATACGTAAAAAATACGAAAAATTAGGTTATATGTAACTAAGGCCTAATGAATACCTAAGGTATGTAAAATAAGAAGTGTTAAAATACAGTATAATAAAATAAATGTGATAAATTTACAATTCAAAAATGTCAGAGAATAATGAAAGTACGGTAAGTGAAATGGCTGAATTTAATGAATCAGCTGTTATGAATAGCCTTGAAATACATTCAACTCCGAATGTAGATCAAGACAATAAAGATAGGAATATAAATATTACAGATGAAATAAACATCACAAATGATTCGGGAATACAATTAACCCCGAAGGTAGATAGTAAAAATAAGAAACCAAATGAAAATATAAATAGTAAGACGGGAGCAAAACCGACTCTCGAAGTAACAAATGTAAAAGAAAAAGAGATGTCAATGAATGACCTATTTAACCTTATCAGTAAACGATTTGATAGCAATGATAATAAATTTGATGAGTTGAAAAGCGAAATACATGAACAAAAAGTAAAATGCGAAAGCAATTTCAGTGAGTTAAAAAACCTTATCAATGAGACCAAAAAGCATGTAGAAAGTACTCATGAAATATTTAAAAATAACTTAAATAAATTAGACCAGAATATTGAGAGAATGGGAGTGGATGTGATAAATACAGATAAGAGTAAAACAAGTGAAAATTATAATGAGATGTATAAAAATGTGGTATTAGAAAATAAGGTAACAAATGATAAAAATAATATTGAGAATGGTAATGTAATTGAAAAGGTAGTATCAGAGAGTGATACGTTGAAAACAGTTAGTGAGAGTGAGAGAGTAATAGGTTGTAACGGAGTAGTAATTAGTGTTGACGAATTAGAGAAAGAGTGGCAAGAGAGATTAGATGAGTATGTAGGGCAGAGGGTAAATTTTCCCCATATTTATGGTGAACCAGGGTGTTCACAAATGTTATTATTGAAGGGCAAGAGACCCTTGTTATTGGAAGACATGAGGTCTTTAAGTTGTTCCCCAAGTTTTTATGAGTTAGTACCCTCTGTGTGGAATGGTGTTGAAAGTGTGAGATGGTGTTATGATGAGAGAGAGTTAGAGGGAGAGTTGTGTGTTGATAGAGAGATTATATAAATTAAAGAGAGATTATAATGAGTTGAAAGAAATGTTAGAAGTGATAAAGACAAATGATATGAAATACTTACTTTGTACAGGAGAGATTGAGAATTGTTTTGATGATACCTGTTTAAATAATAATAATAATTTACCTTATGATGAGAAAATAACTGACCTTATATTGAATGTAACTACTGATGGAGACTGGACAGAAATAAATAGTGTTGACTTGGTTTATGATAAAATAATTATAATGGGAAGTAACCCTATGTATGATTATTGTGGTAAAATGAATAAACTAAAATTTTATGGTTATTACACACAGGATAGCCATATGAGGTATGTAAATAAAATTGAAAAATGTTATGTGAAACCCAGACTAATTTTTGATGATGGAGGCTGAACATAAACTTAATAAATGGACAATTTTAAATATTTTGATTTATGGTTCTGATCTGGCTGATTTTGAAAATGAAGTGCGATAAAATTGAATAATTAATGATGAAGAATTGTAAATAATTGATAGTGAAATTAATTGTGTGTATTGTAAATGTTAGGTAAACAATGTGTGTATGTAGTAGAAATTGTTGTGATAATAATAATAATATTTTTGCAGTCTAAATAAATAACAAAAATAATTTGGAAGAGGATAACAAATGAATTGTAATTATTGTAATTGGTGAAAGTAATTAAAATGTTGTGTTTTCAATAATTAATTTAATTAAAATAATATGAGATGTTTAAATATTTTTGATTGATTGAAATGTTATATAATTGAATTTTTCTAATAAGTTTAAATTATTTTATGAGATGTGAATTTGATAGTAATAAATAATAAATGTTAAATTGTTGAGTATGGAATAACATTGTTGTTAAAATGTTTCAGAAGTTACAGGGAGTTACTGATATTTATATTTTTTGTGTTATGACAGGGTATGGGCAATGTACTGTAAGTAATTACTGTAAATGTAAGTATAAAATTTATAATACCAATTAGATAGAGTAAAATGTTTACAGGTGTGAAAAGATGTTGATTCAATGATGAAATTAATTTGAGATAATTGTACTAAATAGAAACCATACTCAAAAGGTAATAATATCTGAAATATGAGATAAAACAAATGTTAATAATAAATTTGAAATTTTTTGAGGAATCTAATTGTAGTGAGTGGGAAATAATGAAATGATGTTATGTGGAAGATTTAATTTAGTTATTAAGTGGCTGGTACAGTGGTAGCATGTGCCACTGTAGGTAGCGGTAAGAGTTGGGGGTAACAGAGAGTGTTACCTCCATCGGAGGCCAAAATGGCGTAAAATACACGGCACACCCTTTTATACAATTTTATATTGTATCCTGATAGATTGCCGTGCCGTGTATAATAATGACGATAAGAACATGCCTGAAAGTAGAGTTGATTCCCCGACTTTTCGGGCGATTACTGCCTTACCAGCACTAATCGTGGTTTTGGCTAGCGGTCAGCTATGGCCATAAATTAAGAACCTTGACCATAGCTGGTTTGAAATTGGTTTATATTTGAAATTGATGGGGGGTGAAATTAGGGGAAATCCCGGGAACTATGGAACAGTGGCTATCACTCTGTTCGAGTAGGAACAGCAAGGCCAGGTGGTAGACCCGTTTTAAGGGCGTATAAATGTGTAACATGGATATGATGATATCCAAATAATTTCCAATGTAACGCTGAAGCAAGGACACGGAGATGATAAATTCCTCCACCTATGCCGTCCTTGTGGAAGCACATGGGCGCAACAGTCCACCATAAAAAAAAACAATAGTGTGTGTGGCTGGGTGGTTGCTCAGGGGAGCAACGAGTTAAAATTTTGTAACCTAAGGATGACAACTCGCTTTTGAAGCAATTAAATAATTGTTTGATTTGAGAAAATGTATACAGTAGATGTTTATGCTGTTTTAGGTATCATGTTTCAGTGGGTCATTAATCTTGTTATGTTAGAGTGTAAGAATTATAAATATGCGTTATGTATTTTTTGTTATATAATTTTGTGTAGTATTTTTGAACAAAGGTCATTCGCCTTGCCTAGAAAATCAGCTGATCCGCTGTAGAGTGTCACTTGCAAATTGTTTGCAAATTTTCAATGTAACTTATGTTTGCATATAATAATTTTAATGTGTTAAAAGATTTTGATTTAAATGTTGGAAGTAATTTGATATAGTTAAGAATTTTAAATGATTTGTAAAAGGTAGATTTTGGGTGATTAATATTTTGTTAGGACATGTAGATCAGTCCATGTTGAGCTTAAAGGGGTAATAGAGAGAATAAGATTGCTGTGAATTAATGTAATGTAGAATTTGAGATGTAATGGTGACACAGTAGCTATGGGGAAAATATGTAGAGTATTGATTGATATATTGATGTAATAAGTAAATGGAGATATTTTGTAAATGAGAGTATTGTATTGGAAGGGTAATTAGTTGATGGGAATTTTGTAAGGGGGTTGGTGTGGTAAGGAATCCGCAACGAAAGGTGTTGGGACGGGAAGGGACCATTTAGCGCCGGAAAGGGTTGCCTAGGAATGAAGTCCAGGAACCAGATAAGGGAATGAGCTTTTGGGAGGGAAACACACATCCTGAGTACAAAGGGGTAGAGAGTATTTTTTTTTTATATATAAGAGTAGAATGTTGCGAATTGAGTTGAGTAGTAAGTTGGGTTTAGAGATTGTTTGATAGGTGCTTTGGTAGAGATGGGTGTCATATTAGTTAAAGCTGTTAGTGATGTTAGAGTCAGGAGGGGATTATAAATGTACACATGCCAAGTGGTAAATCAAGAGTATAAATAATTAAGTCACCCAAACTAATGGAGAATGAGAATATTAAAGAAAGAGAGTCATAGTAAAAATATAGAATTGTAATTGAAACAAGTGACAATTTTAATAGAATTTGAGAATAAAGTAAAGTTGTAAAATGTGTAATTTTGAGTAATTTAAATGTCAATTTTATTGTTAATTGTAATAATACTATGGTAATTGTAAATGTCTTATTTTATTATGTTTGAAGGTAAAAATTTTAAAGATGATTAATGTATTTTATGATGTAGCCTATGTATAACCTGTGTAGGTCAAGGTTGTTGACTTGACCCAGTTTGATCAGCTGATGGTTGATGTTAGAAACTAGACCAGTTTTGGCAATGAAGTGATGCAAATTTGGTTGTTTAATTGATTTAAATAATTTTAAATTTTCTTAATATTGAGAAAAGTATATTTTAAATAAATTTAATTTTTTTTTTTGAAAAAAAAAATTATTTTCTGTGCCTGCCATCTACTTGATGTTTTGAATTTTGATGGTATTATTGTTTATGTGTATTACTAGGGTTTTATTGAATTAACTTGATGTTTTGAATTTTGATGGTATTATTGTTTATGTGTATTACTAGGGTTTTATTGAATTATATTGTTTAGTATGTATGTATAATCAAATGTTAGGATAAATGAATTCATGTGTAGTTAGATGTTCAATTTATTTGTTTTTCTGATTATGAATAATAGTGAAGAGAATTAATAGAGTGATGAATTATGTAACAGATTTTTGATTTTAGAAGGTCACTTAAATGAATTTGATTTAATGATAAATATTTTGAATTTGAAAAATGTATTATAAGAGTCTGTACGAGCCCAGTAACTGCTAAAGGCAGCCCAGTGTGCATGGTAAGGGGGAACATATCGGTTGAGGATCTGGCATGGTATAAGACCAGGGGTTTGGATTTTGGGGTGGCTGTGGTGCGTGTCTGTTCGATTTTATGGTGTTGGGATCTCGGAGAGAGAAGTCCAGTGATCTCGTTCAGATGTGGCCATAGTCGCCGAGCCAGGGGGTAGTTTACCCATGATGTAGAAGAACTAATGGGGGGTTGTTGGCACCATATCCTCACCGATCCTCTTAGGGGTTTAGCAATGAGATTTCTTCTGTTTTGGCAGAAGATCTCTCATTGGGGGGGTATTGTAATGGGACAAAAGGGGGGCTTTTTATTTCATTAAATTTGCGTTTTATTTTATTAAAATAAAATTAAATTCGGTTTCATCTGTGTGGACAGCCACATGTTCAAATGAAGCGTAGTTAGAACAAAGGACTTGTGAGGTGATGCCAATGTAATGGAATGTCGTGTTGTTGACGGTGATACGATTCTTGGAACTTTGCGGCTGTGTGACACCAGCACACAAGCGCGCTAAATCCAGCAGGTGTGCAGACGACGCCAAGTTGGTAAAACAACATGGCTTGAAGCTGAATTTTGTTCAGCACGTGGTCTCAACACGACGGAAACAAAATTAAGTCCTGCCCACATTTGTGACGTAAACCTCTGGACATAAATATCGTTGACGTCCAACACACGAAAATCACATGTGTTGGCTGAACAGTAACAATGACCTTGGTACACAAGGCATTGCTTTTCCGCCTTGTCGAAGAATTGAAAGTGGAAGGGTTTTGGTGAAGGCTCTGCCCAGTTCTCTAACAGACGCTTACCTGGCCGGGTAATCGCCCCACGGGGCTCATTAAAAAATTGTGAATATTAAGTAAAAGTGCGTTTCTGTTATAAAAAATGTGAAGGTGATTGTAGTTTTCGGCAGAGAAGATGAAGTCATAAACTATTTCGGACCCACAACTAAATTAGTAATTGAACAGCTACGACTTCGGAGATACCCTCGTTGCCAGCAAGGGTATTGCACAATGTATACAACCAATGTTTCTAAATAAAAAAAAGGGGGTTTTTGTTTTGTTATGGTGTGAATGTGAGTGCGAGCAGGCTGGGCTGTTTATAATAAGGTAAGATGTTTTAAGTAAGTTTAGTGGTACCAGATAATGTTTCAATTATTTCAAGAAAGTTGTATTCAATTTAAAGTTTGGCTAGAAGTACTAGATTGTTTTTTAAAGATACAGAGATGAATAAAGAATAATTTGATATTGAAAAAATTTAAATAAAAAATAAAGTTTAATTTGTTTCTCTTCACAAAAGGCGAGTTGCGTAAGTTTTCACATAACCTTTAAACCACTGTGACGATTTAAATAAAAGAAATAATCAAGAAAATAAAACTTATGTATTATGTTGTAGGAATGATCCCTACTTATCCGTAACTCACAACATCCCGGCCCGACTGACACCAGCTTACTCTAACTACGGAAGTTAGCTTTCAGCATTTATTAATGATCTTTGGCACATTTCTGCCCTATCATTACCCTTTCAGTCGGCGCCGTTGTGACCTGTTACGTTACATTTATAATCACTACTTGATTATATCTCATAAACTTATTTCTAATGTGATCTAAAGAGGATCCCATACTCCACTTTAGATCACTGGTTTGAGAGAAGCGGAATCTCACGAATATGATTCTCTTTTATCTCTTTTTACAATACTTAAACAAACTATGCGGGAGGGGAGACACTTTACAATGCATTGTTATACTCACTAGGGGTGGTTTTCAATTGTTCAGGCTAGCACCGGTTTATCACAATTGGAAGGGTGCGTTCGGGGTTGCTTAGTACAATTCCTACAATACTGAACACGCTTTTATTCTCTCTAACTGGCCACCACTGCAAGAGAGTGTTTACAATATGCAACTGAACTTTTTATTATTATTTTCCATTTTCCTACTTACTTCTACACTTCACACAATTTTAGTATAACTTAGGATTTATTTAGCTCTAGTATTTAAATCAATTATTATTATTGTTCACTTTATTATTTATTAAACTATTTTGGGGATATAGAAACGCTCCTAGAACTATCGTCTATTTAATCACCATATTTATTTAGCACACTTTATATTCACAGGTTGGTTCCGTTTTACTAGATGATGTTTAGCTAACATGTCCGCTAATTCTTGGCTGATTAATCTTCTACTAGATCCCGAATCAATTAAGGCGATGGGGGATGTAACGCCTAAGTCGACTCGTATTAATGGTAGTAGATTTTTTTCCATTTACATCTATTAATCGCATTACACTTTTCACGAAATTCTCGCACATAGGGGTCGATATCTTTCGCACCTTTTTTGTTTTTCACTTGGTTACAGAATAATTCATTCTTATAATTATTACTGGTTTCTTTTAGTTTACCCAATTTTGAGTAGCTGCGGAAGACACAGGTTTTCGGGTCTCCCTGCCTTACATGTTTTTTGAATTGGGGTTATTCCGTTCCAATGGCTTACTTTTGCACTCTCTTCTTATGTGCCCATATTTGCCACAATTATAACAGGTGGGTTTTCTGCGAGGTGGGTACTTGGTTTCCGCTTTATCTGGGTTTACAGTTAACTTACCAGCTTTGCGCACATGGTGAGGTCTACTAGAAACTTGTCTTTCATACGAGGTTGTTACATCAGGCAGTAGTGCTCGCAATTGATGTCTATTAGTTCCAGAGGTTTTCATTGCTTCTCTATTTTGATCTGAGTACCATACATTTGAAGAATGGATACTGCACTGTTCTAGATCAGCAATTGTATTGGGTCTATTCATCAATGATAGTCGAGATCTTTCTTCAGGTGACACTCCTATTAAAATGGTGTCCACCAGTTGTGTTTCATTCCAGCTTACACGCAGTAGTCGAGAGGACTCCCTAATATCGGAGATGTAGTGAGCTAATCTCTCCTGATGTCCTTGTACTCGGAGTACTGTCTTTCTTTTTATTTCCTCATAGATGCCGGTGGGAATAAAGTATTTTATTAAAGAGCTATGTAGCTCTTCTACTGGGAAAGTAGAGGTTAGGGCTTCTAGCACACGATTTTTTAACGGGGGTTTACACTTTGGTAACAGAACTTGTAAAATTTGCCAGTCATTCAGCTGCTGTAGATCCTTTATCTGAAGAAGATAACTAATAAATGTTAGTAACTTGGAAACATTTAAACCATCTGTATAAGGGATTTCGGTTAAAATCTTGTCCACAGGGTGTCATTTTTCCGTATAGATCTGCGTTATAGTTCATAGGGGTAATTCCTCGATGAGGGTGATTAGATTCATTGGGGGTGTTGGTCAATTCATTATTTCCGGGACGAAACTGAAAATGCTCGGGAGGAGGGACATTTACATCTGTATCAGTATTTTGTTCTGGGTTCGCTTGCACTTGCGATACTATAGGTGAGTTCCGATCCGAGTTAGGCGGAGGTAAACCAGTGGTGGGGGATTGTACTGGGGAGATGTGTAATTTCATTAATGATTTCTCTATTTCGTCCATCCTGAATGAGTCGGATTTTCGTCTTAAATCGTTGATAATTGAAGGTAAGCGGCGTAGAGCTTCGTCTGCTAGCTTTTGTACATCAACGGGTATTTCTGTGAGATTCGGCCAGATCGACAAATTTTTTATTCGCCTGGTTAAATGCTCTATTCTCTGGGTAGTCCGCAAAATTTTTTCCGGAGATTTCTCGTCTTGGAGTGTTTGAGACAATAAGTATAGTTCACTATACTTGGCATTACAAATTTCTTTCTCGCTTTCATAATCGAGTTGGCTTAGATTGTTTAATTGCACGGGCGCATCAAATCCACATTCGCGAATTGAACTTCGTAATTCCGCGACTGTTACATCAGCATGGGGTAGTCCACGCAAAAGGGCTTCGTAAGACAGCTCGTCTTTTAATAACCAATCCGGGTTAAATTGGGCCATTTTGTTCTAACACATTAGCACGTACTTAAAATTAATACTAGTATATTACACATATATTACATATACATATAATAAATTCATAAGTAATAAATTTACACAAATTAGAAAAGAACAATTTCTCTTCTAAGGGAGAGACAGAAATCACACACACATATCTTTCAATGTTAAATAGCCGATCAGCTGTTTACTGGAATGTAGGTCAGAGGGTGGCTTACATATTTAGTTAACACAGGAGGGTTGAGCGTGTCAGTGAGAGAGGGGGTTTTACTCTTATTGTTCTCCACGATGCGACTGAATAACACAACTACTGTATACCGGTTTTAAACAAGAGAAGGGGAGCACAATCTATTTCTTATTATTATTACTCCGCTTAGACAACACTTTGACTCCGTTCATTCATAAACTTTTCTCAATTAAATAATTACTTATTTTGTTCACAAGTTTTAAATCACGAACTTCTACTTAATTACTTTATTATTATTAACAAAGTTATTTTTCATCAAAAATTTTTTTTTTATAACACTTACTACTGTATGTAAGCTAGATAGTTGGACATACACTGTGCAGAATGATTCAGGAGACAACAGGTCATAGATTGTCGTAAACAAACCTGTTACAGATTGTTCGGTTGACCAAAATTGTTATGCTTGGTCACAATTCATGTATGCAAGTACTTACATCGAATTATGCAGGTTCCTACTGGCCTATAGAATGCAAAAGCTACATGCATTGTATGACGCTAAGGATATTTTACTTATACATACTACCATCTACGTAACTTAATACATATTACGTTATTTAATAGAGTATTAAATATGTTTTGAACATTACATTTATTAAAGTAACTTTCTGAGTGCATATATCAATATTATATATTTAGTTATTGATCATACAATTTATCCACGCATAGTGAATGCAATTTCGTTTGTGACACTATATACACAATTAAAACTCTTTCCTTTGTTTCCTTTATTTTTTGAATTACGCAATTTTGTTTGAAATGTCACTTTTGTGACACTCTGTAAACAATTACCCTTTTATTTTTTTACAAGTAAGCAGAGTGGCGCACTTTTGTAACGTCTTTTTGCCGCGTTACAAATCCAGGGAACCCCTCGTAATTAAACTCCGTTAATTAGATGGGCTGCCTACGTTGTAACAGAATTGATCACAAATAATTAATGTAACAAATTACTTACTAACTGTGTAAGGAAACAATGGCAAGGTATACAATTGATTTAAGCACTCCTCATATGTGTGTAACAAGAAGACTTCTCTTTTATTTAACATTTAAAAAACATATACTGACAGATCCCATGACATTACTAATTCAATTATTAAGTTATTTGAAAGGTTTCTTTAAACTTTGAGATCAAACTTGATTTTATATAGCTATACCTCGGATCCGGGTCAACTTTCTGTATTTCTGTAATTAAGACTTTAATTATACGCATTTCATGATATTAGCTTGCAAGACTTTCTTTTATTCAACCATTGGAAGAATGGTATTATTGCTTGAATTGTATTACTCTACATTAGCATATAAATTGTTACAACGTATGAAGTTAGAATAGTTACATGAAATTCTTAGATTTAATTTATAAGTCTTTACAAAGTTAATAGTTTCTGAAAAGTCTCTTTCAAGATGTGTTGTGTAACAAATATTAGTAACCCTTGATAGACAGGCTATCGAGTCACCTTTTAATTGGTATGCAGAAGACTCGTCCTGGAGTATCCGTCTTGGGAAACAGGAACAGCTACGTCGTCATCTCGGTCTGGCCTTCCTCTGTAAAGGGCTCCAAAAGTTCGCAGGTTGAACAATATGTGGTATAGATATCTACGATGATCTTGTAGATTCTCGGATGTCCTGAACTGCATATTCTGTCACGTGCAGTAGAGTTCGTGGCTTCTGATAGTTCACATCTCCGGGTATGACTTTGGAATTGTTGTTATTTGTTGAAGCACGAAGTCATCTTGTGTTACACTCCTTTTTACGTTTCGATTTTTTTACTTTAAATTTCTTGTCTATTTACATGACTATATTAATTAACACATCCAGATGCTTTAAACAGCTACATCTGGTACACCATCTTAAGGTGAGACAAAATATAGTTAACATATTTTAAGAGCACAGCTCCTACGTCTATACTGTACGAAGTCACCATTGCAAGAGAGAGAAATTCCGCTCCCTTCGCCTGGTACTGGGCAAAAGTTAGTGGGACAATTTCCGCGCGAGAATATAGTTCCTAACTATATTTAAGTTAACTTTTTTATTTATACAAACTATCCCTAAACAACTATACATAATTTAAATCAGCGGTTTTAGCGACTATTTATGTCTTCAGTTTTTTTATTATTAACATTAATTTTTTTATCTTATTCTAACTCATACAAGACTCGGAAAGCATGTCGAGTCTGGAATCAACAGGACAGCGCCTGCTTACAAGCAAAGGGTTAAATACGATATTAATAACTCTTTACAATTTATCTTTTTATTAGAGTATCTTCTAAATAACTAATTAATTACTGCTTCCTCTCATACTGAGTACATACAGGTATTTTATATTAATACAGTGAGATTTAAATGGCTTAAGAGCTCGCAACCTTAATTTTTTTTTTAAATTTTATTTTCTTGATTATTTCTTTTATTTAAATCGTCACACCACTCTTGCATCTCGACGTTCGTGTGACGGATTCTGGGATGAGAGGGCAAAATATAAGGTAGGTGGAAGAAAGATAATTTATTTGTATTTGTATTTAATTAAACGTAACAAACTCTTACTCTCAGGGTAGTTAAACTATTTTTGTTTAAAAGAAATTTAAAATATAACATTGAATCTTTGTTCATTAGTTTTACAATTTTTTCGTGGTTCCTTTGAGACTGCAAGATACATAACAGAAAATGTCTGCACTACTGTCTAAACTGTGTAGTTGGAACTGATTTGTATAAACAAAATGACATTAAAAGTTTTTAAATTATTAACATAGAAATGAAAATTCGACTATCGTCCATACTAGGGTTACTTCAGGCATGCTGAGTTGATACAAAGTATTATCTATTTCAATATAATGTAACTCCTTAACCTATACATAACAAAATACATAAATAATTGGAATTATAATTTCATCTAATGTTCGTTACAAATTATCATGTCCATTGAATGCTGAACTCTTGTCAGGTAAACAATTACAGTATATTGCTCAAATAAATTTGGTTAAAATATTGTTAGATTCACCCTTACAGTTTAGAATAAATATTCAAACTCCTTATTCGTTCTTGTTTAAAATTCAATTATTTTTTATTTATCTTTTTTGAAACTCATTTCTGTTGTAGAGCATGTAAAATCTCAATCTCAGGGTTCATGTATAAGTCATGTCAAAGTATAGTCCATAAGTCATAAACATATCATAAAACATAATATTTATAAATTAATGTTTGGTAATTAGGTGTTGTTGATGTATGTTGTGTATCAGTGGGTTCTTTGGATCATACAAACGTGCAAATGAACAATTGAAAAAGAAACTCTTACTACTAATAATTATTTGTGTACAATTAGAATTCACTGTTCTAAAGTTTTTATTGTTTTTGCGATAGTATATCGCTGTGATTCGAACTTTAAATGTTAAGATGTTTTCAAATATCTTGGTTGACTATTGGAGAGATCTCATCCATATGGTAGTTTTCTTTACGATCTTCTTTCTTGATCCTTTGTGTCTGGACTTCTAGTTTTCTGTACTATCGATTAAAACATCATTCTTCTATTTATTTTCATAGTCTTTCAGTATCGTTTCGTCTCGTATCCTCCTTTAGTTTGTATAAAAACCAGCATTAAAATTCGACATGTTCTGCCTGGTTTCAATATTTTTTTTTAACAATAATCCTTTCTACTAAAACACTAATTTATTCAGGTAAGGTCTAGGCAATGATATATTTATGGGTCACAGGTTTTGTCTCCCAATTTATAATTAATATTATTCCGTAGAATCTTATTCTATCTTCGTCACTATTACATTATAAGTTTGTAACGGAAGATTCTTTATTTTTTAATTATTTCCCCTTGGTTTTATTGCACTATATGAGTTACCTTGTTGTTTCATATAAATTATATGTTTCATCCAATGTTCATATTGTAAATATGTTTATTCACTTACACTATACACTGTTTTTACTACTTAATAGGGATGAGCATCGCCAGAAAACCATCGATGTTAACATCGTGAAGAGTACATCGATGTTAAAAAAAAATTGGTATGAAAACATCGATGTTTTAAGACTGAAAACTTCGATGTTTGATGCCAATGTTGAAATTCAAATAAAAATCTATGCTTTTTACATGTTTGTAATAGTACAAATAATTGGGGATGAGTAACAAATAAAAATAATTAAAGAGACGAATAATATACCCCGATACTTTACTCACTTATCAGAAGATTCTGAAAAACCAAAAGCCCTTGGGTCACCACCACATTTTGACAGGCGGAATGTGGAAACCTCAACACTGTACTTGAGAAAACAATTTAAATACATCTAACTTCCCCGTATCAGAATTTCCAGGGCCGTTGACGAACTCGTTGAGAACAGGTTAGGTAAAGGCGAGGTGATGTTAAAATAATTTAACTCACACTCATAATTAACTAAATCTGGTCATTATTATTTATTATTATAATGATTATAAAGTGTTTTGAACAAACATACATAAAACCACCTTTAACAAAAACAGAAACCTCTTTAAATCTATGTCAGGTTTGTTTACTCCTAGTGAAAGTTTAAATTAGTATTCCCAAAGAGAGATAGGCCTATAAATTCTCTTGTTTTCTTTTAAACAGTAAAAGCTTAATAAAATCACAGTGTAAAGTAACACTGTTAATACTTTTAGTTTCAATTTATTTATTATAACAAATTATACAGGTATATGTATAATAAGTATATAATAACAGGTATTCGTAGTTCGTACCTGTTATTTTTTTGGAACGGTTTCATTGGTACCTGAAACTTTCGAATACTAGTTTAGCCCACCTCTATAAAGAACAGAATATGAGATAAAAAATAATACAAATAGGGTACATGGAAAGAAGCGTAATTCATTTTTAAAATACCTGTAACGTTGCAATATATCTTTTGGGTGGCATAATTAACGGGTAGATAATTATGAACGATGCCGATGATATTAAAAATTCAAATGTAAACTATTTAAATTATGTTCTAACACTATCACAATTAAAAGAGAAAAACGCTACACCCAGTACGAAAAATAACTAAAAAATCAAAAACTAAATCTGAATGAAAACCAAATACGACTAACGTAAAGGGTAAACCGTTATTTCGTACGTATGTCATGTATGTAAGCTAAAGTTAACTTTGAAACTGTTGAAACCTATGTAACGGACTCCTATAAAATGGTTTTGTTTAGTTTTACCATATTATTACATCACTACGCTACTACGTAGCTCATATACATGGTACTTATCGTTTACATAGTTTAGGGAGCAAACTACGTAGCCATTAATATCTAAAATAAAAATTTTTTGATTTAAAATAAACTAAATTTAACAATCAACTTAAAAAAAGTTTTCATTACAAATTAAAAAAAAAAAATTACTGAACCATCGATGGTAAAAACATCGAACATCAAACGTTAACCATCGATGTTTTTGGAACATCGGCCATCCCTATTACTTAAAGTCTATCACCGTTGTTCTCACCTTCTTACACTGTTACACTCCCCAACTTTTATAATTATTGTTCAATATTATTATATTTGTAATTTTATATTAAGTCTGTAGTTCACTTATACACAATACCTGTTTGAGTTTCGCAGACCTCCTCATAGTTTTAATCTAAGGCTATACTCAACGTCTTATTTCTTACATGCTAAGTTTAATATTTGTACATTATAATTGTTTACTAATAACTATTTACATTTTTTGTCATTTGATCGTCTCTTCTGGGTATTTGTCATCGTCAGTTATTGTTTTGTCATGTTAATTGCATTATTTAATTCCTAAATTTGCATTCTCTATTTCCCTATTTCCCAATTATTCATTTATGATAATATTTCCCTTTTTGTTTCAATTTGTTTTTATTCCTTGAAAATATTAATTATCTTTACGTAATATATTGTCTCTTCATTACTGTATTTATTAAGTTTATTTTATTCTTCTATTTCTTTTAATATTAATAAGATTGCGTTTCTGCATATTTCACTACGAATTTTGATGGTATACTTGTCTTTCTTTGGAGGTGGAATCTTGTTACCTTATAATATTCAATGATGATTTATGAATTGGAACAATAATAATCATAAGGTTAAATAACCTCTACTCGAGTTCATATTAACTCATCGTCTATCTCACTAAGTTGGTTAACCTTCATAATGTAGGTAGAAAAATATTTATTTTCTATAAAAATTCAAATAATGTTCATTAACGTTCATGAATTAATGTCAATCAATTTATTTATTCACGTTTAAAAGCTATGAGATTTCATGGTTGCTTCCATGACTCAATGTCAAAATCATAAAAATTTCTGTTTTCCAAGTTAAAATTCAATAATGGTTAAACTACAAATTTTATTAGTTGTTAAATAATTTATGCTACACTCACTTGTTGCACACACCACTAGTCACTGTGACACCGATTAGCGCTTTCGAACATTACCCGTTCATCATCAGATCGTAAATATTCATCATCAATCTGATGATGAACGGGTAACGTTCGAAAGCGCTAATCAGTGTCACAGTGACTAGTGGTGTGTGCAACAAGTGAGTGTAGCATAGAATTCAATAAGTATAATAAAACACTATACTTCCTGTAATTCACTTTATTGCAACCTACTGCACATTCTGCAATGTTGTGTCACTATTGCAGTGGCATTTATGTATTAAACTCGACACTTAAAATTTTTTTGGTTATGTTGACCAGACGTTTACATTTATACCCAAACAGCTGATTCGATTCCGAATTTGAAATCGCGCACAAAAATGGCCGTCGTACTGCTTCGCTCGCCAGATATGAAGTGTGAAGAAATTTGCTTCTCTCTGCTGTTCCAATTTTGGGATTACATACCCCCCTGTTGATTTTGATCGATTTCATTGGCTTAGAGATTGCTGCTGTTCCTTAGAGCGAGGTCACTCCCTCGGCAAAAATAATTAATTTGTATAAAATTGTTAATGACTTTGTGTGGAGAGTAGCGTCATGATGCTATCTTTTGGCCCAAAATAAACATAATATGTTTTAAATTGGTTTAACGTCCTTGCGTTACTAGTAATACTTGATATAGCCACACCATGTTATTACAAAATTGATTTGCTCTTTAAAACAAGTCCTCACAACACATATGTTGGTGCTTTAATTAAAATGGTTTTCACTTATGACTATGACATATTTCTTATGATTTTACATATTTAATTATGGAAATTGAACAAACGGTGATTACATTTCATCCATATGCTTCTTCCCAAGTCCTTTTATGATAATCTCTACTACAATAATTGTCTAAAATTAATAAAATTACAATATTTGGTCTATGCTTTCTTTGGCCTAGAGCATAGTTAATTTGATTCACTCTTTTTTATTTAAATAATTGGCTCTGTCCATTTTTTACTGTGATATAGTCATTCTGAGATGTCCATTACAACTTCTGGATACCTCAGCTTTTCTTCAAATATAATTTGAGGTTTTTAGTTTTATTAGTTATTCATAGTTTTAGTATGCCATGTGTCATTATGGTTCGGTCCATGGTTAATGATATATTTAATTTTAAGTGGTTCTTTTTTGTACAAATGGTCTTTATAGTCTAAAGAGTATTTTATAATGGTTAGTCTCCCATTATTGTATGTGAGATCGTGAATAATTCACTAATACGAACTTGCATCTAGTGTAGTTAGACAGTTACCTTAATTTTTCATAATTATGGTTAACTATCATTATCATTAACATTCATTAACATTCATTATCATTATCGGTTCATTATCATTATTTTATACTACAGGGTGTCCGAAAAGTCCCACACCATAGGGGTTTACAATATTGTTCAATATGGTTACCGGACGTGTCAAAACATAACTGTAAATGATCTCCCAAGTTCCGCAGAATGTTGGCCACCAAGCCAGGTGTTACAGAACGGCACTCAGTTGTGATTCGCTCACGCAGATGGTTTATGTCCATGATCTTGACAGCATAAACTTTGGATTTTACATAACCCCACACAGCAAAATCCATTGGGTTTAAATCTGGAGATCGTGGAGCCCATTCCACTCATCCCCTACGGCCAATCCACTGTGGGAAGTTTTCATCAAGCCAATCATGAACTTGTGTACCATAATGGGGGGGGGTGCACCGTCCTGCATAAACCATTCTGGTCTTGGACCCAGCAGATCCAAATCAGGCAATAATGAATCTCCTAACATTTCCAAATAATTTTCACTGTTAACTGTTCCGTCAAAGAAGTAAGGGCCAATGATCCGGTCTTTCCACAAACCACACCACACCATGACGCAAGCTGCTCCTTGTTCCTTACTGCTGGAAAACCAGTGCGGATTACTCTCGGACCAGTAACGTAAATTCTGTCGGCTCACTTCTCCGTTTACGTAAAAGTTAGCTTCGTCAGAGAACATAACTTTTGATAAAAACTGTGGGTCCTCTTCCAACTGTGCCAAAAACCAATCGCACATTTCCACAGGCCGATCTGGATCATCATCTAACATGTGGTGTAACACTTGTAACTTGTACGGGTGAAACTTATGTTTTTTCAAAATGTCCGCGACTCTTGATCGAGGAACGCCCACTTCCAAGCTTGTTCGGCGAATTGATTTCTTTGGACTTGCTGCTACCTTTGTCAAAACCCCTTCCACCACATCTTCTGGTGTCCTTGGACGTCCAGATCGGGGAGCATCTGCCACACTACCTGTAGCCTGGAATTTCCTTAACGGTGTGCGACACTCGCTCTCGTTCTGGGTGCCTCAGATTAAATTCTGCTGCAACGTCTCTATTGGAGAATCCTTCTCTTCCACAGAGGAGAATAAGCTCTACCCGCTCTTCAGTAGTCAACATTTTTCAGTACTGCAACAAACAAAAACACAACCCAATTAATGAAATCCCTATGGTGCGGGACTTTTCGGACACTCTGTATAATAGTAGTATTACTTATTGCAGTACACATTTAAGTCACTGTCCTTCTCTGGTTTACAATATTGTGGGAATTCGAGTGTGTTTAATGGGTACATCTTTCTGTCCATTTCAGTCTGTGTACTATAATTACATTAAACACCACACATGTCACTCTTAGTTACTAAATCATAGCACTAGGTTTGTCTTTATAATGTCTATTTTCATTATTGCATAACCTAAACTAGTTTTACAATGTTTTACTCTTAGATTATTCTAATTACAAGTGAATTTGTACCAGAATTGAGGTTATTTGTGACCCCCTTGTCTGACAACAATGGTCTATGCATTTTATCCCCTGATCTCAATGTTTTAAGGTTATTATTTTACATTTCTGTTCTTGTTAACCATTATTTATTATTTTTTCATGCTATCTTTACATGGTTATTGGTGTTTCTGGTGGTTTTCTTTTATATATTTTAATTGGCTTTACTTGTATTAAAAGCAGGCATGGTATTCTGTTATTGCTATGCCAACTGACTCATTCTTATATTCCAATATTTTATTTCATTGTTTTTATTGTTGATTAATAATATTTTTATCTTAGCATAAAGAGTTTTAGTCATGGTCCAGTCTTTAGTACCTAATAGTTTGTCCATGTCTGTGTGTCTTTACTGGTTTCTTAACTCTGTAGACTCCTTGCTTTATTTGTTTCATTATCTCTTGGTACTCATATTGCCACATTGTAGAGTAGATTTGTTAACTCTTCCTCGCTTATCAATTTATTTGCGTTTATTCATGTTACCTCCTGGATCTTGTTGGTGTTTGTTGTTGGTATATGGTTTTGTCCTCTCACTTACCATATCTATTGGGTTATTGGGTAATCACATTATTATGTTCTTTTCTATATTTTCTTCTTCCTTATTGTTTATGATTCTTCATTTATTGTTTTAATTAGTTCGCGGACCAGATATTATATTTAGTACACAATGATTCATCTATTATCCATCTCTTGAGTGTTCTAGTGTTAATTAATGAGTGTTTTATTCCTTATAGTTGTTTTTAACTGTACAGTGAAGATATGTAAAATTCGTGTGTTACTTGTGACTGCCCATCTAGGTTGACCATGATATGGCGATTGGCTGGCTCATTATTTAGACATGTCACAAGGCCCACTTTCGTCTATTATTAACAAAGATAGTATTTTGAATCTAGGATTAATATAAATTTTAATAAACTTATGTACTATTTGACTTAAATTAACCTTTGGTTATCATATCTCATAGAGATAATGCATTCCAAGTCCTTTTTTACACTTATTACTCAGTATTTACATAAAATTATGCACAAAACACATATGGTAGGCCTAGGCTTCTGTATGCCTACAGCACTATGAACTCGATTCACTTATGATAGTTTAATAGTTGAGTCTGAACAATTTCTAACATGTCATAATTAATCTCAGATGACCATTACAACTTTTGGTCACCTCAGTTTTTTGTTGGATTTAGTCATTATAATCATCTATAGTTCTGCATTACTAGGTGTCATATGAATTCTCCTTATTCTAATTTATACATTTGTTATTAAGTCCTTATCTTTTACATAAACGACCATCATAGTTACTATCGAGTTTTATACTAGTTAGTTTACATCTGAATATTCTTATTTGCTGGTTATCCAATAATGACTCTTGCACATAGTGCCACATTGTCATTTATATCTTATTTATATTATTATGACTTAACTCCGTGACAATTATTATTGGTTTACATAATAATGGTTAGATTACATATTGTTTACATTGAGATTAATTTCTTACTCTTTTTTCTAGTATTTCTAAGGTTTTTTAGTGTATTTAGTGAGTAAATTCTATGCTGTCCATTTCAGTCTGTTAATTTACACTAATCACAACACATATCACCCTTTTGGGTAATTAATCTTAGTCATAGAATGGTCCTTATAATATCTAGTTTCAGTAGAGTACAAGATACTATAGTTTTATAACATTTTAGTATTGATTCTTGTCATTATAAGTGAGAATGCTTAGTGAGTTAGGTTATGTGGACCCCCCACTCTGATTTACAACAACAGATTTACATGGTGTGTTATTTTTATACCTTTCACTCCATTATTCTTATTTACTAATAGTATTAACTATCATTTATTGTTTTGGTAGTTATGATTCAATTTAATTTATACTCTATTGACAAGTTTAATGGTTATTTATCAGTTTTTCTTATATCCCTTGAGTTATATCAATATACAATTTGCAGGTAAGAGACAATCTTATTGTTATCTATTATACGTTATTATTTTATTTTAATTCAGGTTTTATTTTCACTCTTCTGATCATTATTGAGTATGTTTTTGTTTGGATTCAGAATTATAGTCATAGTCAAGTCAATTAAAATGGTCTGTTAATGGTTTTATATTATTATTTGTCCTTCACTCAGGAATTCTCTTTTTCTATTTTATTTATCTTATGGTTATTCTCATCGTGGTATAGAGTGGTTGAGATATTTTGTTTCTTCCTTGCCTTATATTCTTATTTGCGTTTTTCATGATGCCTTTTAACTTATTCTTTCCTACTTATTGTACCTGTTTTTTTTTTATTCTACTCACCTACCTAATCTATTGGGTATTTGGGTTAATCACATTTGGTATAGTATCTTCTTTGTTGTTGTCTTCATTACTATATTATTCATTGTTTGTTGATTCATTATTTAGTCATTAATTCTTGAACTGAATTTAATAATTGGTATACAATTCCTTATACTTGGTTGTTTATGTGTCAGCTGATGGTTAGTTTATGTTTAATTGTGGTTCTTTGGTATGGTGATGATATGTAACGTTACATATATATAAAAGATTGATAATAAATATTAAAAGACAAAAATACAGTGTTTAACAATACTGAGGCACTACCGAGGTGCTAGCATGATAGTTAGAGTCTTTTATCTATGACAGGAATATGCAAGTTAAATAAAAACACAAAATTAAAAAGCAGTGTGAAATTGTCTGTTAAATAAGATCAGGATAATGGTAGGAAAATTAAAAATAATAATATTAAAAAGAGCATGCCTTTGGAAATGAGAAATATTATAGGAATATTGTAATGGTACATATCTTCACCTAACAATAATGAAGAAACATGACAAGATAAGTTATTTAAATAATTAACACTAGAATAAAAAGGGATGCATCAGAGATTAAAGAATGGGTGACTCATAAATAATAACACGATCAAACATAGCAAGGTAATCAGAAAAGTAACCTCTAATAATAAAAAAGTAACAAACCACGAACCAAAATGTTAAATACGATAATACATGGCGATTTAACCACAATGACCCAATAGATGGTAAGTGAGAGAGTAGAACCAGCCCCAAAAGACCAAGAATATAAAATAAATAATCACAATTGTAAGTGATAACTAGAACTAGCCACCACACTAACAGAAGAGTGTATAAATAATAAGAATAATGATGAATAAATAATTAGCATGGAAGTGTGAAGATATAATCAGCCACAACACCAAGGAAGTGATATATAAAATATGGCAAAGTGAAATAAACACAGTGAAAGAGTACGAAACTAGTATTAAACCAAGAAAAAAGACTAAGCAATGATAAATTGTATATAATAACGATGATTGTAAAAACAGACAAGTAGTCTAAAAGTTAGAAGTATTGAATTGTTAAGGACTTAAAATGTAGAAGGGTACACTAACCCAAACAAATAGAGTAAACTAGGACAAATCACATTAGCACGACACAAACATATCAATTGTATAATTAAACCAGATAGAGTGAGAGACAATAAGTTATAATGATAATGAACATTTTTAAAATATAAAAATGAGAAAGAGAAATTTTAGTAAGCAATACACTAATTTTTACCCACCGGTAACACTTAAACAATATTGAGTGCAAGGTGTTATTATTAATAACCCCAAAGTGAAAATAAACCCCCTTAATAGTGATAAACACTGATAAGACAGTGATAAAAGTTTATAAGTGCAAAAAGTGAGTGAGATCTAATAATGGTTAAACACAGGAAGGACTGTGATAGTTAAAAGCCAATATAAGTGGACACCAAAATGTAACGAAATAAACTAAAAGTAGTAGGATTAAGTTATCAATAGTAATAACTAATTATCATGTTTTAAATTTTGATCAATTAAGATTATCAGTGACAATTCATATTATTACATGAGAGTAAGAAAAATAGACTATTAGAGTGTCAATACACCGTATAGAGAATTTCTGAAACACTGAAAGATAAAAACAAATGTTATTCACCCACAATTAATAAGGGAAAGACAATTAATAAACATTATCAGATTATAGTAGAAACATAGTAAAATATTATTAGAGTATTAAGTTAATGACATAGTGCCAAGTAAGATTAGTGATAAGGAAATATAATTTTATTCAAAGATTTAATTAATGTTTATATGTCTGTTTGTTAATACTAGGTAATAATTATTACTCACTAAAAAGTATGAGTAGGTAATGAGAATGAACATTTTCAGTAATGAAAAGTAAATAAGTATGTTTTAATGAATAAGAATTATATTGTAACGAATAGGAAGACTCGGTCGTATCTGTAAAATGTGTACACCTGTTTTTATGTGTATTAAGGGTTAGTGTGGTGTGTTCGTCTCACACCTGTCGTTACATTAATGGTTGTTGCTACCGAAATCCGTAGCCTGGTCACAATTATCAGTACAACCTACCTGTAATTTCACAGGGGTTGCGAGTCCCGGGTGGCGCCAAATTGTTTATTTTAAAAAAATTAAATTTGTGAATTATCAAGTTAGATTGGTGTTATCAGCATTGACAGCTGGAGCGTTCAAATGATTCCCGCCTCTGTACAGCTTACTGCATTGTCCACTTGGTAAGAGCGCTAGTCGTCTGCTCAGTGAAATTGCTAACACACACATATATTATACAACTTCCTATGAAATAAAACAATGGTAATACTCTGTACTGTAACTTTAATTATGGTTTAGTTGTTAATCAATGTGACAATAATATTATTAGTTATTTTTCAATAAAATTGCTCCGGCTTAAAACATGAAACATATTTCGTAGGAACCTAGGAACACTAGGTTGCCGAAATTAATTTTGAAACAAGTTATACTGATTTACTGATGCCGACATGGCGTCTGTTTGTACACTATATTTTGACTCGTTCAATATCTGGAGTTCTTTGGATTATAAAGAAAACATAAAAGATGGTTACATTAAAAAAGTACACTACCGTACCTTATCCGTACTTAAATGGTATAAAGTGTGTTTACAAATTGTTCGGCTGTGTAGTAATATTTGTTACAAATTTCGCACATTAGAGCGAGGTTATTTCTTAGTTAACAATTGTTTTACGTAAGTTGATATTATTCAATCCTTGAAAGAAAATTATTTTTACTTGATAGTGAGAATTTTTTTTGATTGATATGAGAAATATTTAAAGTGCTTTTATTCCGGGGATTATTGTATTTAATTGATACTTATCAGTTCAGAAGGTTGCGATATGTCGTTGTTCTGGGGTAATGGAAATTCATCAATTTTGGGGTGACTTAGGCTGCTGGCATCTTCTAAATTGTCTTGGGAATTTCTGCTATTTAATTTTGTTTATTTGGTTCCTGGACATCTGTTAATAGTTGAAACTCTTCATCTCCTCGTCACTGGTTCATGCTGTTGACTTCTAAATGTTTTTCACACTTTTTAAATTAAAATTTCGGTCATCTAAATCTTGTGTACTTCCTACCCAAGCGTCATTTTTCCAAGTAAGTAAATTTAACGGAAAATTAGTAACCAACAGCCCGTTTCTATGGTAACTGAAACCCTTTGATTGGTTAAGGCCGAGATTAAAAGCATTGTTATTATATTTGAAATTTTTATTCAAATATATTATATATTTTCTGATACATTTTCCTTTTAAAATGATTTATACATAATTACTGGCTATTTGCTTGCCTTAGATTTGTAAATTTCCTTGTTAATTTGTTATAATTTGTATTTGTGTGTTTCTGACAGTTAGGCATATTCATAGGCCTAAGTAGCCATTATGGTACTTTACTTACTTCATTTAAATTACATTTCATTTCAGCCTGATGGGCTTTATTTTGTTATTATAATTGGTTGTGTTGTGTTTTGAGTCTGTTTGTGTTCTGATTACTTGTCAAGATTATTTTCTATATCTTACTATTTAAAACGTAACAGTTAGGCCTATGGACTGTAAGCTTCCTTCAGCCATATCCTATTCATAAAATTAAAACGAACAATTCTTTTCAAGTTATTAGTTACCTAAATATCACTATAGTATTGACGACTCGGAACACTAAGTTTTTTATAAGTAAAAACGTAAAGTTTTACCTTACAGCCTAAACCGGCTTTCACCTTTAGAAGGCTTCATCAGAGGCTGCTATAGGTAGCGTTGTCCGTCTTGTTGTTGGCGACGGGATAGTTATTCGAAAGATTGAAGCTGTGTGTGTGTGGTGAGATGTGTTCGAATAATGCGTGCGATTTGAATTGTGTCTGTTCGTTTAGGATGTCGTTTTTATCTGTTTTTGTGTGTTTGTATATTTCTAATTGTTTTAGAGTGTCTAGTTTTCGGCCTTTTGTGTGTACGTGTAGAATGTTCATGTTATTGTCGATGTTTTTATATGTGTGGTTTGCTTCAATGAGGTGGTTTGCAAAGGTAGATTCTGTAGTGGTGTGGAGTGCTTTTGTGCGTTCAATGTATCTCTGTTTGAAGCTTCAATCTTTCGAATAACTATCCCGTCGCCAACAACAAGACGGACAACGCTACCTATGGCAGCCTCTGATGAAGCCTTCTAAAGGTGAAAGCCGGTTTAGGCTGTAAGGTAAAACTTTACGTTTTTACTTATAAAAAACTTAGTGTTCCGAGTCGTCAATACTATAGTGATATTTAGTTAAGCAACGGACACGTCATGAACAACGAAATCCAAGAATTATTAGTTACTGTTGGTTTAACATTCATTTCATTCTTTTACTATTATCTTGAGTGAGAAATATCATCACTTCCTTCAAACTTATTTTCCCTTCTAACATAGGGTGTTTATTAATTATATACTTAAATTCTTAATTCATTACTACTTCTTTTTTCCATTCCATGTTAACACAAACTGTTTTTACATGGGCTTTCTCCCTGAATTATATCATATCCTGTACTTATCTCTACTTTAAATACTATTTCTAATTATCCTTAACTACATCATTTTTTATAAGCTCACTCTTAAATCATTTATTGGTTCATCAATGATTTACTAAGTGTTTTCTTATCTATTACTACCTTTTTATTATTTATAATATCTTTTTCCACTTATCACTTCCACCTTTAATTAATTGGTGTTTATCACTGATCCACTCACTATTTTGGGGTATTTACACATTCCCTACTGCACTTTTTCACTGTTTATATTAAGTGTTTTTTAGTCGGTAATCCCTATAATTATTTCTCTTTCTCACTTTCTCACTATTTCTTTCAATATAAATTTATACATAGTACTGTATTAATGATATTTTGCTATATATTTCACTATATCTAACTCTAATATTTGGGTTAGTGTACTTTTCTTTACTAGGTTACTTTTTACTGTTTTTGTTTAAAACAGGTATATAAATTATCTCATTTACAATAATATTTATTTCCATTAGTGGATAATTATTGGGTTTATTCACAATATTCTATATTTGAGCGTACCATTTCTCCCTTTTATATGTGGTGTTTCTTATTTCTTGGTTTCACTTCGTTTCCTCTTCATTCTTCCTCCTCCTCTTCTTCTTCTTCTCCTTCATCTTCTTCCTTTTCAATTGTCTTCATTTTAATTCGGTTCTCCCCTTCTTGTCTGGTTTGATTTTATTTAGTTATAGGAATTCGTTCACTTCCTTCAATTGTCTTTACTCTTCTTTGTTTTGGTTTCTTCCCTTCTTTTGTTTGTTTCCTGTTTGTTTGGTCAATCACCTTTTTTCTTGTTTATTTTTCGTGGTTCCCTTCTTCTTTTGTTTCTTGTTGTTGGGTCAATCACTTGGGTTGGGTAATGTCGTCGTTTGTCGTGTCATAGTTTTTATATTTTATTTATATTTCTTTTTAACCATTTAATATGAAGTACATTTACATTAAGAATTATCTTTTTTATCCCTGGTACTGGGGTGGCTTATTTGTGTTGTAACATAATGCCTCTCCTTCAAAATTGATCATTTTAATGAAACACTAACATAGTTTTTTATGAAATTATCAGTTATATATAATTTTTTCCTTTTCTCTCTTGTTTGCTTCTCCATTCTTTATTTCTCTTCTTACTTGATTCATTCCATTTTATTTGGATCTGTTTTTATTTATTTCCATTAGTGTGTTCTCCCTTATACACTTTTTTCCCTACCTTTTTAGTAGCTGGTTTCTCCCATTACTACTTATTTTTTCTGAGACCAGAGGAACATCATCTCTGCTCAGTTTATTTGGATTGCTGGACTTTTCAGCAGTCAATCTTAAATACATTTTTGTCAACTTGTGACTTAAATTAATAATAATAATAATATATTTTGGGATTGTCCACCTTGTGGTTTGTTTTTAGATCACTTTGGCCTTTTTTTACTCATTCTTCCTTCCGCTGTACCTTTGCTATATACTGTCATCTACTCATACAGTTGATTGTTTTTTATTTATTCATATGTTAATTTCACCATATCTAACTTTTCATTATTTTGTTATCTATTCTTCTTGTGATCATTTTAATTATCTTAGACATTTTGATTCTTTTCTTGGTTATTTAGCAATATTCTGCTTTAGCCATATCTTGTATATTTGTTTTATACATAACTTCTCTTTTTCCTTGTACCAGTTCAGATTTTTTTTTTGTTTTCTTTGAATACATTCAACTCATTATTATTTCAGGTATTCATCGCAGCAATTTTAGCTTGATTTTATTTTTGTTTAGTTTATTTTGTTTTAAATATCATTTTTGATAATTTTTTGTAAGTTAATTTTTATTACTTTATAGGAATTTTTGTAGCTTATTCCTTTTTAGGTACTTTTTGTTTAAATATTATCGTAAGTTTGTGATTCTTACTTTTTTATAGGAATTTGTGTAACTTATTCCCTTATTGTACTTTTTTATTTTATACTTCATATATCAACTTTAATAGACTGTAAGTTGATCTTACATGGTAGGAATTTGTGTAACTTATTCCTTTGTTTTTATATTTTTATTCATATAATTTATTTTTTTCATTCCTCATAAGTCATCTAAATAAGGTAGTAAGTTGCTCTTACGGACTTCTTGAATTTTGAAATTAGTTTATTTTCTTTATGGTAATTTATTCTTCTTCATAAAACTTTTTTATTGAAGCTTGGTTGTAAACTCCTTTTATTTTGCTTGTGTTTATATTACTTATTTGGTAAGTATTGTTACCATTATCTTTTGTGATGACATATGGTCATTTATCGTACTCTATACCGGACCTTGTTATTTATACTTTTTTATAAGTTGATCTTCTCCTTTTCTTTCATTATTATTGCCTTCTCTTGTATATTACACTCTTTGTTGTCTTTCTTCTCTACTCCTTCAAATGTTAGATGGTTGAACATTTATTCTGGATAATTTTTAAATTTTATTTATTATGGTTTAATTTTTCTCATTTAATTCGTCTTGGTCGTTGTCATTTCTTGTCCCTTTTTGTTTTGGTGATTCTAATTGGTTTTGTCAATTTACTGCTCCTTCCTCTCCATTGGTTTGCTTGGTCGGTAATTCGAAGATCAGTCCCTTTTCTTGGTGTGTGGTATCTTCGCTTAGTTTACCCATGGTCCATCACTTCCTCTGCACTTGTGGTTTGGATAACCTAGGCGTGTAGAACTATTTCTTCCTTGTGATATAGGTTTCTTTGGTCTCGTACCACAATTCCTCTACTATCATACGTTCCTTTGCCTCCATAACTGCTTCATTCACTACATCTTGATTACTTTGTTGATTAATCAGAGAAGTTAATTGTGCCTCTCTCATTAATGTTATTATTGCTTTTTTATTCGGTATTTCCATTTCTGGTAAGCTCCAGTGTTTTATTGACCTTCTTGATTTGTTATACACTGTTTTGTTGTCAGTCATTTCTATTTCTGGCATCTTCCATCGAAGCATAGATTTGCTGAATTTTTCATCCATTGGTTGGTTGTGAATTCCTTTTATAATTTCCTTCAGAGTCCTCCTACAATCTTTATACTTCATTAATTTGCTTTGGTAGGTAAGGGGCAAATTAAACACATCAATGAGTCCGTTTTTCATCATCTCTAATTCTTCTCTGGTTTTGATTAGTTTCTTTTTATATATCTTTCCCATTTCCTCTGTTTTCTTATTCTTCTTAATGATTCGATTCTTCTTTACTCTTCTACTGTTGGTTTTTATGTGCTTAATTTTCTTGGTGTCATTGTTATCTTTATTTTGAGAAAACAATACACTTGTTTCTTCTACAGTTTCCATCTCCTTACTACCTTCAGAAGTGGTGTCTAGTGTTTCCTTCAATTGTGTGAAACTATTATTTACTGTTTCATTAAGTTGATCTACTGGGTAACTTGTTTCTTCCCATCTCTTATTCATCCCTGTTTTTGTCCGTTTGACTTCTTCACTAAATTCTATTAGCATGAATCTTAATTCTTCTCGGTTCTTCTCACCATCTTCCTTCATTTGTCGTAGGAGTGTTTCGTTACTATTTTCAATCTTCTTATTCACTATCTCCAGATCTTTCTTGATCTGTTTCTTCAGCTCATCACTCTTCTTTTCTAACATCTCCTGGCTTCTCTGGAATGCCTCCTGGTTGCTTTCCAATTTATTATTCAGAAGTTCTAGGTTCTCCTTCAAGAACTCCCTGTCTTCCCTTCTTCCTTCCTTCATTTTCGTGAAATTATTATCCGTTTTCTCCTGGTTTCTGTTTAGTTGTTCCACCATAATCCTCATCATTTCTTGGAAATTGGCATTCATTATTTGGGCTGGTTTGACTGGTTGGACATCAACTACTACTTCAATTTCTGGTTCCGGTAGATGTGGATTTTCCAGTTGGTCCTTCTGTGGATGTTCTTCAAACAATCCTCCAATCATTTCCTCAATTTCTTCCATTTCTTCTTGATTTGATTCTTTCTTACTTTTGAGTCTTGTAACCATATGGTGTCTTTTCATAATCGCCGCTGGTCGTCCTTTTCTAGCCTCACTACGTTGGTCGCCAATCTGTAACGAGAAGTTCTGGGTCGTATCTGTAAAATGTGTACACCTGTTTTTATGTGTATTAAGGGTTAGTGTGGTGTGTTCGTCTCACACCTGTCGTTACATTAATGGTTGTTGCTACCGAAATCCGTAGCCTGGTCACAATTATCAGTACAACCTACCTGTAATTTCATAGGGGTTGCGAGTCCCGGGTGGCGCCAAATTGTTTATTTTAAAGCAATTAAATTAGTGAATTATCAAGGTAGATTGGTGTTATCAGCGTTGACAGCTGGAGCGTTCAAATGATTCCCGCCTCTGTACAGCTTACTGTATTGTCCACTTGGTGAGAGCGCTAGTCGTCTGCTCAGTGAAATTGCTAACACACACATATATTATACAACTTCCTATGAAATAAAACAATGGTAATACTCTGTACTGTAACTTTAATTATGGTTTGGTCGTTAATCAATGTGACAATAATATTATTAGTTATTTTTCAATAAAATTGCTCCGGCTTAAAACATGAAACATATATCTCTAGGTTGACGAAATTAATTTTGAAACGAGTTATACTGATTTACTGATGCCGACATGGCGTCTGTTTGTACACTATATTTTGACTCGTTCAATATCTGGAGTTCTTTGGATTATAAAGAAAACATAAAAGATGGTTACATTAAAAAAAGTACACTACCGTACCTTATCCGTACTTAAATGGTATAAAGTGTGTTTACAAATTGTTCGGCTGTGTAGTAATATTTGTTACAAATTTCGCACATTAGAGCGAGGTTATTTCTTAGTTAACAATTGTTTTACGTAAGTTGATATTATTCAATCCTTGAAAGAAAATTATTTTTACTTGATAGTGAGAATTTTTTTTGATTGATATGAGAAATATTTAAAGTGCTTTTATTCCGGGGATTATTGTATTTAATTGATACTTATCAGTTCAGAAGGTTGCGATATGTCGTTGTTCTGGGGTAATGGAAATTCATCAATTTTGGGGTGACTTAGGCTGCTGGCATCTTCTAAATTGTCTTGGGAATTTCTGCTATTTAATTTTGTTTATTTGGTTCCTGGACATCTGTTAATAGTTGAAACTCTTCATCTCCTCGTCACTGGTTCATGCTGTTGACTTCTAAATGTTTTTCACACTTTTTAAATTAAAATTTCGGTCATCTAAATCTTGTGTACTTCCTACCCAAGCGTCATTTTTCCAAGTAAGTAAATTTAACGGAAAATTAGTAACCAACAGCCCGTTTCTATGGTAACTGAAACCCTTTGATTGGTTAAGGCCGAGATTAAAAGCATTGTTATTATATTTGAAATTTTTATTCAAATATATTATATATTTCCTGATACATTTTCCTTTTAAAATGATTTATACATAATTACTGGCTATTTGCTTGCCTTAGATTTGTAAATTTCCTTGTTAATTTGTTATAATTTGTATTTGTGTGTTTCTGACAGTTAGGCATATTCATAGGCCTAAGTAGCCATTATGGTACTTTACTTACTTCATTTAAATTACATTTCATTTCAGCCTGATGGGCTTTATTTTGTTATTATAATTGGTTGTGTTGTGTTTTGAGTCTGTTTGTGTTCTGATTACTTGTCAAGATTATTTTCTATATCTTACTATTTAAAACATAACAGTTAGGCCTATGGACTGTAAGCTTCCTTCAGCCATATCCTATTCATAAAATTAAAACGAACAATTCTTTTCAAGTTATTAGTTACCTAAATATCACTATAGTATTGACGACTCGGAACACTAAGTTTTTTATAAGTAAAAACGTAAAGTTTTACCTTACAGCCTAAACCGGCTTTCACCTTTAGAAGGCTTCATCAGAGGCTGCCATAGGTAGCGTTGTTCGTCTTGTTGTTGGCGATGGGATAGTTATTTGAAAGATTGAAGCTGTGTGTGTGTGGTGAGATGTGTTCGAATAATGCGTGCGATTTGAATTGTGTCTGTTCGTTTAGGATGTCGTTTTTATTTGTTTTTGTGTGTTTGTATATTTCTAATTGTTCTAGAGTGTCTAGTTTTCGGCCTTTTGTGTGTACGTGTAGAATGTTCATGTTATTGTCGATGTTTTTATATGTGTGGTTTGCTTCAATGAGGTGGTTTGCAAAGGTAGATTCTGTAGTGGTGTGGAGTGCTTTTGTGCGTTCAATGTATCTCTGTTTGAAGCTTCAATCTTTCGAATAACTATCCCGTCGCCAACAACAAGACGGACAACGCTACCTATGGCAGCCTCTGATGAAGCCTTCTAAAGGTGAAAGCCGGTTTAGGCTGTAAGGTAAAACTTTACGTTTTTACTTATAAAAAACTTAGTGTTCCGAGTCGTCAATACTATAGTGATATTTAGTTAAGCAACGGACACGTCATGAACAACGAAATCCAAGAATTATTAGTTACTGTTGGTTTAACATTCATTTCATTCTTTTACTATTATCTTGAGTGAGAAATATCATCACTTCCTTCAAACTTATTTTCCCTTCTAACATAGGGTGTTTATTAATTATATACTTAAATTCTTAATTCATTACTACTTCTTTTTTCCATTCCATGTTAACACAAACTGTTTTTACATGGGCTTTCTCCCTGAATTATATCATATCCTGTACTTATCTCTACTTTAAATACTATTTCTAATTATCCTTAACTACATCATTTTTTATAAGCTCACTCTTAAATCATTTATTGGTTCATCAATGATTTACTAAGTGTTTTCTTATCTATTACTACCTTTTTATTATTTATAATATCTTTTTCCACTTATCACTTCCACCTTTAATTAATTGGTGTTTATCACTGATCCACTCACTATTTTGGGGTATTTACACATTCCCTACTGCACTTTTTCACTGTTTATATTAAGTGTTTTTTAGTCGGTAATCCCTATAATTATTTCTCTTTCTCACTTTCTCACTATTTCTTTCAATATAAATTTATACATAGTACTGTATTAATGATATTTTGCTATATATTTCACTATATCTAACTCTAATATTTGGGTTAGTGTACTTTTCTTTACTAGGTTACTTTTTACTGTTTTTGTTTAAAACAGGTATATAAATTATCTCATTTACAATAATATTTATTTCCATTAGTGGATAATTATTGGGTTTATTCACAATATTCTATATTTGAGCGTACCATTTCTCCCTTTTATATGTGGTGTTTCTTATTTATTGGTTTCACTTCGTTTCCTCTTCATTCTTCCTCCTCTTCTTCTTCTTCTCCTTCATCTTCTTCCTTTTCAATTGTCTTCATTTTAATTCGGTTCTCCCCTTCTTGTCTGGTTTGATTTTATTTAGTTATAGGAATTCGTTCACTTCCTTCAATTGTCTTTACTCTTCTTTGTTTTGGTTTCTTCCCTTCTTTTGTTTGTTTCCTGTTTGTTTGGTCAATCACCTTTTTTCTTGTTTATTTTTCGTGGTTCCCTTCTTCTTTTGTTTCTTGTTGTTGGGTCAATCACTTGGGTTGGGTAATGTCGTCGTTTGTCGTGTCATAGTTTTTATATTTTATTTATATTTCTTTTTAACCATTTAATATGAAGTACATTTACATTAAGAATTATCTTTTTTATCCCTGGTACTGGGGTGGCTTATTTGTGTTGTAACATAATGCCTCTCCTTCAAAATTGATCATTTTAATGAAACACTAACATAGTTTTTTATGAAATTATCAGTTATATATAATTTTTTCCTTTTCTCTCTTGTTTGCTTCTCCATTCTTTATTTCTCTTCTTACTTGATTCATTCCATTTTATTTGGATCTGTTTTTATTTATTTCCATTAGTGTGTTCTCCCTTATACACTTTTTTCCCTACCTTTTTAGTAGCTGGTTTCTCCCATTACTACTTATTTTTTCTGAGACCAGAGGAACATCATCTCTGCTCAGTTTATTTGGATTGCTGGACTTTTCAGCAGTCAATCTTAAATACATTTTTGTCAACTTGTGACTTAAATTAATAATAATAATAATATATTTTGGGATTGTCCACCTTGTGGTTTGTTTTTAGATCACTTTGGCCTTTTTTTACTCATTCTTCCTTCCGCTGTACCTTTGCTATATACTGTCATCTACTCATACAGTTGATTGTTTTTTATTTATTCATATGTTAATTTCACCATATCTAACTTTTCATTATTTTGTTATCTATTCTTCTTGTGATCATTTTAATTATCTTAGACATTTTGATTCTTTTCTTGGTTATTTAGCAATATTCTGCTTTAGCCATATCTTGTATATTTGTTTTATACATAACTTCTCTTTTTCCTTGTACCAGTTCAGATTTTTTTTTGTTTTCTTTGAATACATTCAACTCATTATTATTTCAGGTATTCATCGCAGCAATTTTAGCTTGATTTTATTTTTGTTTAGTTTATTTTGTTTTAAATATCATTTTTGATAATTTTTTGTAAGTTAATTTTTCTTACTTTATATGAATTTTTGTAGCTTATTCCTTTTTAGGTACTTTTTGTTTAAATATTATCGTAAGTTTGTGATTCTTACTTTTTTATAGGAATTTGTGTAACTTATTCCCTTATTGTACTTTTTTATTTTATACTTCATATATCAACTTTAATAGACTGTAAGTTGATCTTACATGGTAGGAATTTGTGTAACTTATTCCTTTGTTTTTATATTTTTATTCATATATTTTATTTTTTTCATTCCTCATATGTCATCTAAATAAGGTAGTAAGTTGCTCTTACAGACTTCTTGAATTTTGAAATTAGTTTATTTTCTTTATGGTAATTTATTCTTCTTCATAAAACTTTTTTATTGAAGCTTGGTTGTAAACTCCTTTTATTTTGCTTGTGTTTATATTACTTATTTGGTAAGTATTGTTACCATTATCTTTTGTGATGACATATGGTCATTTATCGTACTCTATACCGGACCTTGTTATTTATACTTTTTTATAAGTTGATCTTCTCCTTTTCTTTCATTATTATTGCCTTCTCTTGTATATTACACTCTTTGTTGTCTTTCTTCTCTACTCCTTCAAATGTTAGATGGTTGAACATTTATTCTGGATAATTTTTAAATTTTATTTATTATGGTTTAATTTTTCTCATTTAATTCGTCTTGGTCGTTGTCATTTCTTGTCCCTTTTTGTTTTGGTGATTCAAATTGGTTTTGTCAATTTACTGCTCCTTCCTCTCCATTGGTTTGCTTGGTCGGTAATTCGAAGATCAGTCCCTTTTCTTGGTGTGTGGTATCTTCGCTTAGTTTACCCATGGTCCATCACTTCCTCTGCACTTGTGGTTTGGATAACCTAGGCGTGTAGAACTATTTCTTCCTTGTGATATAGGTTTCTTTGGTCTCGTACCACAATTCCTCTACTATCATACGTTCCTTTGCCTCCATAACTGCTTCATTCACTACATCTTGATTACTTTGTTGATTAATCAGAGAAGTTAATTGTGCCTCTCTCATTAATGTTATTATTGCTTTTTTATTCGGTATTTCCATTTCTGGTAAGCTCCAGTGTTTTATTGACCTTCTTGATTTGTTATACACTGTTTTGTTGTCAGTCATTTCTATTTCTGGCATCTTCCATCGAAGCATAGATTTGCTGAATTTTTCATCCATTGGTTGGTTGTGAATTCCTTTTATAATTTCCTTCAGAGTCCTCCTACAATCTTTATACTTCATTAATTTGCTTTGGTAGGTAAGGGGCAAATTAAACACATCAATGAGTCCGTTTTTCATCATCTCTAATTCTTCTCTGGTTTTGATTAGTTTCTTTTTATATCTTTCCCATTTCCTCTGTTTTCTTATTCTTCTTAATGATTCGATTCTTCTTTACTCTTCTACTGTTGGTTTTTATGTGCTTAATTTTCTTGGTGTCATTGTTATCTTTATTTTGAGAAAACAATACACTTGTTTCTTCTACAGTTTCCATCTCCTTACTACCTTCAGAAGTGGTGTCTAGTGTTTCCTTCAATTGTGTGAAACTATTATTTGCTGTTTCATTAAGTTGATGTACTGGGTAACCTGTTTCTTCCCATCTCTTATTCATCCCTGTTTTTGTCCGTTTGACTTCTTCACTAAATTCTATTAGCATGAATCTTAATTCTTCTCGGTTCTTCTCACCATCTTCCTTCATTTGTCGTAGGAGTGTTTCGTTACTATTTTCAATCTTCTTATTCACTATCTCCAGATCTTTCTTGATCTGTTTCTTCAGCTCATCACTCTTCTTTTCTAACGTCTCCTGGCTTCTCTGGAAAGCCTCCTGGTTGCTTTCCAATTTATTATTCAGAAGTTCTAGGTTCTCCTTCAAGAACTCCCTGTCTTCCCTTCTTCCTTCCTTCATTTTCGTGAAATTATTATCCGTTTTCTCCTGGTTTCTGTTTAGTTGTTCCACCATAATCCTCATCATTTCTTGGAAATTGGCATTCATTATTTGGGCTGGTTTGACTGGTTGGACATCAACTACTACTTCAATTTCTGGTTCCGGTAGATGTGGATTTTCCAGTTGGTCCTTCTGTGGATGTTCTTCAAACAATCCTCCAATCATTTCCTCAATTTCTTCCATTTCTTCTTGATTTGATTCTTTCTTACTTTTGAGTCTTGTAACCATATGGTGTCTTTTCATAATCGCCGCTGGTCGTCCTTTTCTAGCCTCACTACGTTGGTCGCCAATCTGTAACGAGAAGTTCTGGGTCGTATCTGTAAAATGTGTACACCTGTTTTTATGTGTATTAAGGGTTAGTGTGGTGTGTTCGTCTCACACCTGTCGTTACATTAATGGTTGTTGCTACCGAAATCCGTAACCTGGTCACAATTATCAGTACAACCTACCTGTAATTTCATAGGGGTTGCGAGTCCCGGGTGGCGCCAAATTGTTTATTTTAAAGCAATTAAATTAGTGAATTATCAAGTTAGATTGGTGTTATCAGCGTTGACAGCTGGAGCGTTCAAATGATTCCCGCCTCTGTACAGCTTACTGTATTGTCCACTTGGTGAGAGCGCTAGTCGTCTGCTCAGTGAAATTGCTAACACACACATATATTATACAACTTCCTATGAAATAAAACAATGGTAATACTCTGTACTGTAACTTTAATTATGGTTTGGTCGTTAATCAATGTGACAATAATATTATTAGTTATTTTTCAATAAAATTGCTCCGGCTTAAAACATGAAACATATATCTCTAGGTTGACGAAATTAATTTTGAAACGAGTTATACTGATTTACTGATGCCGACATGGCGTCTGTTTGTACACTATATTTTGACTCGTTCAATATCTGGAGTTCTTTGGATTATAAAGAAAACATAAAAGATGGTTACATTAAAAAAAGTACACTACCGTACCTTATCCGTACTTAAATGGTATAAAGTGTGTTTACAAATTGTTCGGCTGTGTAGTAATATTTGTTACAAATTTCGCACATTAGAGCGAGGTTATTTCTTAGTTAACAATTGTTTTACGTAAGTTGATATTATTCAATCCTTGAAAGAAAATTATTTTTACTTGATAGTGAGAATTTTTTTTGATATGAGATATATTTAAAGTGCTTTTATTCCGGGGATTATTGTATTTAATTGATACTTATCAGTTCAGAAGGTTGCGATATGTCGTTGTTCTGGGGTAATGGAAATTCATCAATTTTGGGGTGACTTAGGCTGCTGGCATCTTCTAAATTGTCTTGGGAATTTCTGCTATTTAATTTTGTTTATTTGGTTCCTGGACATCTGTTAATAGTTGAAACTCTTCATCTCCTCGTCACTGGTTCATGCTGTTGACTTCTAAATGTTTTTCACACTTTTTAAATTAAAATTTCGGTCATCTAAATCTTGTGTACTTCCTACCCAAGCGTCATTTTTCCAAGTAAGTAAATTTAACGGAAAATTAGTAACCAACAGCCCGTTTCTATGGTAACTGAAACCCTTTGATTGGTTAAGGCCGAGAATAAAAGCATTGTTATTATATTTGAAATTTTTATTCAAATATATTATATATTTTCTGATACATTTTCCTTTTAAAATGATTTATACATAATTACTGGCTATTTGCTTGCCTTAGATTTGTAAATTTCCTTGTTAATTTGTTATAATTTGTATTTGTGTGTTTCTGACAGTTAGGCATATTCATAGGCCTAAGTAGCCATTATGGTACTTTACTTACTTCATTTAAATTACATTTCATTTCAGCCTGATGGGCTTTATTTTGTTATTATAATTGGTTGTGTTGTGTTTTGAGTCTGTTTGTGTTCTGATTACTTGTCAAGATTATTTTCTATATCTTACTATTTAAAACATAACAGTTAGGCCTATGGACTGTAAGCTTCCTTCAGCCATATCCTATTCATAAAATTAAAACGAACAATTCTTTTCAAGTTATTAGTTACCTAAATATCACTATAGTATTGACGACTCGGAACACTAAGTTTTTTATAAGTAAAAACGTAAAGTTTTACCTTACAGCCTAAACCGGCTTTCACCTTTAGAAGGCTTCATCAGAGGCTGCCATAGGTAGCGTTGTCCGTCTTGTTGTTGGCGATGGGATAGTTATTTGAAAGATTGAAGCTGTGTGTGTGTGGTGAGATGTGTTCGAATAATGCGTGCGATTTGAATTGTGTCTGTTCGTTTAGGATGTCGTTTTTATTTGTTTTTGTGTGTTTGTATATTTCTAATTGTTCTAGAGTGTCTAGTTTTCGGCCTTTTGTGTGTACGTGTAGAATGTTCATGTTATTGTCGATGTTTTTATATGTGTGGTTTGCTTCAATGAGGTGGTTTGCAAAGGTAGATTCTGTAGTGGTGTGGAGTGCTTTTGTGCGTTCAATGTATCTCTGTTTGAAGCTTCAATCTTTCGAATAACTATCCCGTCGCCAACAACAAGACGGACAACGCTACCTATGGCAGCCTCTGATGAAGCCTTCTAAAGGTGAAAGCCGGTTTAGGCTGTAAGGTAAAACTTTACGTTTTTACTTATAAAAAACTTAGTGTTCCGAGTCGTCAATACTATAGTGATATTTAGTTAAGCAACGGACACGTCATGAACAACGAAATCCAAGAATTATTAGTTACTGTTGGTTTAACATTCATTTCATTCTTTTACTATTATCTTGAGTGAGAAATATCATCACTTCCTTCAAACTTATTTTCCCTTCTAACATAGGGTGTTTATTAATTATATACTTAAATTCTTAATTCATTACTACTTCTTTTTTCCATTCCATGTTAACACAAACTGTTTTTACATGGGCTTTCTCCCTGAATTATATCATATCCTGTACTTATCTCTACTTTAAATACTATTTCTAATTATCCTTAACTACATCATTTTTTATAAGCTCACTCTTAAATCATTTATTGGTTCATCAATGATTTACTAAGTGTTTTCTTATCTATTACTACCTTTTTATTATTTATAATATCTTTTTCCACTTATCACTTCCACCTTTAATTAATTGGTGTTTATCACTGATCCACTCACTATTTTGGGGTATTTACACATTCCCTACTGCACTTTTTCACTGTTTATATTAAGTGTTTTTTAGTCGGTAATCCCTATAATTATTTCTCTTTCTCACTTTCTCACTATTTCTTTCAATATAAATTTATACATAGTACTGTATTAATGATATTTTGCTATATATTTCACTATATCTAACTCTAATATTTGGGTTAGTGTACTTTTCTTTACTAGGTTACTTTTTACTGTTTTTGTTTAAAACAGGTATATAAATTATCTCATTTACAATAATATTTATTTCCATTAGTGGATAATTATTGGGTTTATTCACAATATTCTATATTTGAGCGTACCATTTCTCCCTTTTATATGTGGTGTTTCTTATTTATTGGTTTCACTTCGTTTCCTCTTCATTCTTCCTCCTCTTCTTCTTCTTCTCCTTCATCTTCTTCCTTTTCAATTGTCTTCATTTTAATTCGGTTCTCCCCTTCTTGTCTGGTTTGATTTTATTTAGTTATAGGAATTCGTTCACTTCCTTCAATTGTCTTTACTCTTCTTTGTTTTGGTTTCTTCCCTTCTTTTGTTTGTTTCCTGTTTGTTTGGTCAATCACCTTTTTTCTTGTTTATTTTTCGTGGTTCCCTTCTTCTTTTGTTTCTTGTTGTTGGGTCAATCACTTGGGTTGGGTAATGTCGTCGTTTGTCGTGTCATAGTTTTTATATTTTATTTATATTTCTTTTTAACGATTTAATATGAAGTACATTTACATTAAGAATTATCTTTTTTATCCCTGGTACTGGGGTGGCTTATTTGTGTTGTAACATAATGCCTCTCCTTCAAAATTGATCATTTTAATGAAACACTAACATAGTTTTTTATGAAATTATCAGTTATATATAATTTTTTCCTTTTCTCTCTTGTTTGCTTCTCCATTCTTTATTTCTCTTCTTACTTGATTCATTCCATTTTATTTGGATCTGTTTTTATTTATTTCCATTAGTGTGTTCTCCCTTATACACTTTTTTCCCTACCTTTTTAGTAGCTGGTTTCTCCCATTACTACTTATTTTTTCTGAGACCAGAGGAACATCATCTCTGCTCAGTTTATTTGGATTGCTGGACTTTTCAGCAGTCAATCTTAAATACATTTTTGTCAACTTGTGACTTAAATTAATAATAATAATAATATATTTTGGGATTGTCCACCTTGTGGTTTGTTTTTAGATCACTTTGGCCTTTTTTTACTCATTCTTCCTTCCGCTGTACCTTTGCTATATACTGTCATCTACTCATACAGTTGATTGTTTTTTATTTATTCATGTGTTAATTTCACCATATCTAACTTTTCATTATTTTGTTATCTATTCTTCTTGTGATCATTTTAATTATCTTAGACATTTTGATTCTTTTCTTGGTTATTTAGCAATATTCTGCTTTAGCCATATCTTGTATATTTGTTTTATACATAACTTCTCTTTTTCCTTGTACCAGTTCAGATTTTTTTTTGTTTTCTTTGAATACATTCAACTCATTATTATTTCAGGTATTCATCGCAGCAATTTTAGCTTGATTTTATTTTTGTTTAGTTTATTTTGTTTTAAATATCATTTTTGATAATTTTTTGTAAGTTAATTTTTATTACTTTATAGGAATTTTTGTAGCTTATTCCTTTTTAGGTACTTTTTGTTTAAATATTATCGTAAGTTTGTGATTCTTACTTTTTTATAGGAATTTGTGTAACTTATTCCCTTATTGTACTTTTTTATTTTATACTTCATATATCAACTTTAATAGACTGTAAGTTGATCTTACATGGTAGGAATTTGTGTAACTTATTCCTTTGTTTTTATATTTTTATTCATATATTTTATTTTTTTCATTCCTCATAAGTCATCTAAATAAGGTAGTAAGTTGCTCTTACAGACTTCTTGAATTTTGAAATTAGTTTATTTTCTTTATGGTAATTTATTCTTCTTCATAAAACTTTTTTATTGAAGCATGGTTGTAAACTCCTTTTATTTTGCTTGTGTTTATATTACTTATTTGGTAAGTATTGTTACCATTATCTTTTGTGATGACATATGGTCATTTATCGTACTCTATACCGGACCTTGTTATTTATACTTTTTTATAAGTTGATCTTCTCCTTTTCTTTCATTATTATTGCCTTCTCTTGTATATTACACTCTTTGTTGTCTTTCTTCTCTACTCCTTCAAATGTTAGATGGCTGAACATTTATTCTGGATAATTTTTAAATTTTATTTATTATGGTTTAATTTTTCTCATTTAATTCGTCTTGGTCGTTGTCATTTCTTGTCCCTTTTTGTTTTGGTGATTCTAATTGGTTTTGTCAATTTACTGCTCCTTCCTCTCCATTGGTTTGCTTGGTCGGTAATTCGAAGATCAGTCCCTTTTCTTGGTGTGTGGTATCTTCGCTTAGTTTACCCATGGTCCATCACTTCCTCTGCACTTGTGGTTTGGATAACCTAGGCGTGTAGAACTATTTCTTCCTTGTGATATAGGTTTCTTTGGTCTCGTACCACAATTCCTCTACTATCATACGTTCCTTTGCCTCCATAACTGCTTCATTCACTACATCTTGATTACTTTGTTGATTAATCAGAGAAGTTAATTGTGCCTCTCTCATTAATGTTATTATTGCTTTTTTATTCGGTATTTCCATTTCTGGTAAGCTCCAGTGTTTTATTGACCTTCTTGATTTGTTATACACTGTTTTGTTGTCAGTCATTTCTATTTCTGGCATCTTCCATCGAAGCATAGATTTGCTGAATTTTTCATCCATTGGTTGGTTGTGAATTCCTTTTATAATTTCCTTCAGAGTCCTCCTACAATCTTTATACTTCATTAATTTGCTTTGGTAGGTAAGGGGCAAATTAAACACATCAATGAGTCCGTTTTTCATCATCTCTAATTCTTCTCTGGTTTTGATTAGTTTCTTTTTATATCTTTCCCATTTCCTCTGTTTTCTTATTCTTCTTAATGATTCGATTCTTCTTTACTCTTCTACTGTTGGTTTTTATGTGCTTAATTTTCTTGGTGTCATTGTTATCTTTATTTTGAGAAAACAATACACTTGTTTCTTCTACAGTTTCCATCTCCTTACTACCTTCAGAAGTGGTGTCTAGTGTTTCCTTCAATTGTGTGAAACTATTATTTGCTGTTTCATTAAGTTGATGTACTGGGTAACCTGTTTCTTCCCATCTCTTATTCATCCCTGTTTTTGTCCGTTTGACTTCTTCACTAAATTCTATTAGCATGAATCTTAATTCTTCTCGGTTCTTCTCACCATCTTCCTTCATTTGTCGTAGGAGTGTTTCGTTACTATTTTCAATCTTCTTATTCACTATCTCCAGATCTTTCTTGATCTGTTTCTTCAGCTCATCACTCTTCTTTTCTAACGTCTCCTGGCTTCTCTGGAAAGCCTCCTGGTTGCTTTCCAATTTATTATTCAGAAGTTCTAGGTTCTCCTTCAAGAACTCCCTGTCTTCCCTTCTTCCTTCCTTCATTTTCGTGAAATTATTATCCGTTTTCTCCTGGTTTCTGTTTAGTTGTTCCACCATAATCCTCATCATTTCTTGGAAATTGGCATTCATTATTTGGGCTGGTTTGACTGGTTGGACATCAACTACTACTTCAATTTCTGGTTCCGGTAGATGTGGATTTTCCAGTTGGTCCTTCTGTGGATGTTCTTCAAACAATCCTCCAATCATTTCCTCAATTTCTTCCATTTCTTCTTGATTTGATTCTTTCTTACTTTTGAGTCTTGTAACCATATGGTGTCTTTTCATAATCGCCGCTGGTCGTCCTTTTCTAGCCTCACTACGTTGGTCGCCAATCTGTAACGAGAAGTTCTGGGTCGTATCTGTAAAATGTGTACACCTGTTTTTATGTGTATTAAGGGTTAGTGTGGTGTGTTCGTCTCACACCTGTCGTTACATTAATGGTTGTTGCTACCGAAATCCGTAACCTGGTCACAATTATCAGTACAACCTACCTGTAATTTCATAGGGGTTGCGAGTCCCGGGTGGCGCCAAATTGTTTATTTTAAAGCAATTAAATTAGTGAATTATCAAGTTAGATTGGTGTTATCAGCGTTGACAGCTGGAGCGTTCAAATGATTCCCGCCTCTGTACAGCTTACTGTATTGTCCACTTGGTGAGAGCGCTAGTCGTCTGCTCAGTGAAATTGCTAACACACACATATATTATACAACTTCCTATGAAATAAAACAATGGTAATACTCTGTACTGTAACTTTAATTATGGTTTGGTCGTTAATCAATGTGACAATAATATTATTAGTTATTTTTCAATAAAATTGCTCCGGCTTAAAACATGAAACATATATCTCTAGGTTGACGAAATTAATTTTGAAACGAGTTATACTGATTTACTGATGCCGACATGGCGTCTGTTTGTACACTATATTTTGACTCGTTCAATATCTGGAGTTCTTTGGATTATAAAGAAAACATAAAAGATGGTTACATTAAAAAAAGTACACTACCGTACCTTATCCGTACTTAAATGGTATAAAGTGTGTTTACAAATTGTTCGGCTGTGTAGTAATATTTGTTACAAATTTCGCACATTAGAGCGAGGTTATTTCTTAGTTAACAATTGTTTTACGTAAGTTGATATTATTCAATCCTTGAAAGAAAATTATTTTTACTTGATAGTGAGAATTTTTTTTGATTGATATGAGAAATATTTAAAGTGCTTTTATTCCGGGGATTATTGTATTTAATTGATACTTATCAGTTCAGAAGGTTGCGATATGTCGTTGTTCTGGGGTAATGGAAATTCATCAATTTTGGGGTGACTTAGGCTGCTGGCATCTTCTAAATTGTCTTGGGAATTTCTGCTATTTAATTTTGTTTATTTGGTTCCTGGACATCTGTTAATAGTTGAAACTCTTCATCTCCTCGTCACTGGTTCATGCTGTTGACTTCTAAATGTTTTTCACACTTTTTAAATTAAAATTTCGGTCATCTAAATCTTGTGTACTTCCTACCCAAGCGTCATTTTTCCAAGTAAGTAAATTTAACGGAAAATTAGTAACCAACAGCCCGTTTCTATGGTAACTGAAACCCTTTGATTGGTTAAGGCCGAGAATAAAAGCATTGTTATTATATTTGAAATTTTTATTCAAATATATTATATATTTTCTGATACATTTTCCTTTTAAAATGATTTATACATAATTACTGGCTATTTGCTTGCCTTAGATTTGTAAATTTCCTTGTTAATTTGTTATAATTTGTATTTGTGTGTTTCTGACAGTTAGGCATATTCATAGGCCTAAGTAGCCATTATGGTACTTTACTTACTTCATTTAAATTACATTTCATTTCAGCCTGATGGGCTTTATTTTGTTATTATAATTGGTTGTGTTGTGTTTTGAGTCTGTTTGTGTTCTGATTACTTGTCAAGATTATTTTCTATATCTTACTATTTAAAACATAACAGTTAGGCCTATGGACTGTAAGCTTCCTTCAGCCATATCCTATTCATAAAATTAAAACGAACAATTCTTTTCAAGTTATTAGTTACCTAAATATCACTATAGTATTGACGACTCGGAACACTAAGTTTTTTATAAGTAAAAACGTAAAGTTTTACCTTACAGCCTAAACCGGCTTTCACCTTTAGAAGGCTTCATCAGAGGCTGCCATAGGTAGCGTTGTCCGTCTTGTTGTTGGCGATGGGATAGTTATTTGAAAGATTGAAGCTGTGTGGGTGTGGTGAGATGTGTTCGAATAATGCGTGCGATTTGAATTGTGTCTGTTCGTTTAGGATGTCGTTTTTATTTGTTTTTGTGTGTTTGTATATTTCTAATTGTTCTAGAGTGTCTAGTTTTTGGCCTTTTGTGTGTACGTGTAGATTGTTCATTTTATTGTCGATGTTTTTATATGTGTGGTTTGCTTCAATGAGGTGGTTTGCAAAGGTAGATTCTGTAGTGGTGTGGAGTGCTTTTGTGCGTTCAATGTATCTCTGTTTGAAGCTTCAATCTTTCGAATAACTATCCCGTCGCCAACAACAAGACGGACAACGCTACCTATGGCAGCCTCTGATGAAGCCTTCTAAAGGTGAAAGCCGGTTTAGGCTGTAAGGTAAAACTTTACGTTTTTACTTATAAAAAACTTAGTGTTCCGAGTCGTCAATACTATAGTGATATTTAGTTAAGCAACGGACACGTCATGAACAACGAAATCCAAGAATTATTAGTTACTGTTGGTTTAACATTCATTTCATTCTTTTACTATTATCTTGAGTGAGAAATATCATCACTTCCTTCAAACTTATTTTCCCTTCTAACATAGGGTGTTTATTAATTATATACTTAAATTCTTAATTCATTACTACTTCTTTTTTCCATTCCATGTTAACACAAACTGTTTTTACATGGGCTTTCTCCCTGAATTATATCATATCCTGTACTTATCTCTACTTTAAATACTATTTCTAATTATCCTTAACTACATCATTTTTTATAAGCTCACTCTTAAATCATTTATTGGTTCATCAATGATTTACTAAGTGTTTTCTTATCTATTACTACCTTTTTATTATTTATAATATCTTTTTCCACTTATCACTTCCACCTTTAATTAATTGGTGTTTATCACTGATCCACTCACTATTTTGGGGTATTTACACATTCCCTACTGCACTTTTTCACTGTTTATATTAAGTGTTTTTTAGTCGGTAATCCCTATAATTATTTCTCTTTCTCACTTTCTCACTATTTCTTTCAATATAAATTTATACATAGTACTGTATTAATGATATTTTGCTATATATTTCACTATATCTAACTCTAATATTTGGGTTAGTGTACTTTTCTTTACTAGGTTACTTTTTACTGTTTTTGTTTAAAACAGGTATATAAATTATCTCATTTACAATAATATTTATTTCCATTAGTGGATAATTATTGGGTTTATTCACAATATTCTATATTTGAGCGTACCATTTCTCCCTTTTATATGTGGTGTTTCTTATTTATTGGTTTCACTTCGTTTCCTCTTCATTCTTCCTCCTCTTCTTCTTCTTCTCCTTCATCTTCTTCCTTTTCAATTGTCTTCATTTTAATTCGGTTCTCCCCTTCTTGTCTGGTTTGATTTTATTTAGTTATAGGAATTCGTTCACTTCCTTCAATTGTCTTTACTCTTCTTTGTTTTGGTTTCTTCCCTTCTTTTGTTTGTTTCCTGTTTGTTTGGTCAATCACCTTTTTTCTTGTTTATTTTTCGTGGTTCCCTTCTTCTTTTGTTTCTTGTTGTTGGGTCAATCACTTGGGTTGGGTAATGTCGTCGTTTGTCGTGTCATAGTTTTTATATTTTATTTATATTTCTTTTTAACCATTTAATATGAAGTACATTTACATTAAGAATTATCTTTTTTATCCCTGGTACTGGGGTGGCTTATTTGTGTTGTAACATAATGCCTCTCCTTCAAAATTGATCATTTTAATGAAACACTAACATAGTTTTTTATGAAATTATCAGTTATATATAATTTTTTCCTTTTCTCTCTTGTTTGCTTCTCCATTCTTTATTTCTCTTCTTACTTGATTCATTCCATTTTATTTGGATCTGTTTTTATTTATTTCCATTAGTGTGTTCTCCCTTATACACTTTTTTCCCTACCTTTTTAGTAGCTGGTTTCTCCCATTACTACTTATTTTTTCTGAGACCAGAGGAACATCATCTCTGCTCAGTTTATTTGGATTGCTGGACTTTTCAGCAGTCAATCTTAAATACATTTTTGTCAACTTGTGACTTAAATTAATAATAATAATAATATATTTTGGGATTGTCCACCTTGTGGTTTGTTTTTAGATCACTTTGGCCTTTTTTTACTCATTCTTCCTTCCGCTGTACCTTTGCTATATACTGTCATCTACTCATACAGTTGATTGTTTTTTATTTATTCATATGTTAATTTCACCATATCTAACTTTTCATTATTTTGTTATCTATTCTTCTTGTGATCATTTTAATTATCTTAGACATTTTGATTCTTTTCTTGGTTATTTAGCAATATTCTGCTTTAGCCATATCTTGTATATTTGTTTTATACATAACTTCTCTTTTTCCTTGTACCAGTTCAGATTTTTTTTTGTTTTCTTTGAATACATTCAACTCATTATTATTTCAGGTATTCATCGCAGCAATTTTAGCTTGATTTTATTTTTGTTTAGTTTATTTTGTTTTAAATATCATTTTTGATAATTTTTTGTAAGTTAATTTTTCTTACTTTATATGAATTTTTGTAGCTTATTCCTTTTTAGGTACTTTTTGTTTAAATATTATCGTAAGTTTGTGATTCTTACTTTTTTATAGGAATTTGTGTAACTTATTCCCTTATTGTACTTTTTTATTTTATACTTCATATATCAACTTTAATAGACTGTAAGTTGATCTTACATGGTAGGAATTTGTGTAACTTATTCCTTTGTTTTTATATTTTTATTCATATATTTTATTTTTTTCATTCCTCATATGTCATCTAAATAAGGTAGTAAGTTGCTCTTACAGACTTCTTGAATTTTGAAATTAGTTTATTTTCTTTATGGTAATTTATTCTTCTTCATAAAACTTTTTTATTGAAGCTTGGTTGTAAACTCCTTTTATTTTGCTTGTGTTTATATTACTTATTTGGTAAGTATTGTTACCATTATCTTTTGTGATGACATATGGTCATTTATCGTACTCTATACCGGACCTTGTTATTTATACTTTTTTATAAGTTGATCTTCTCCTTTTCTTTCATTATTATTGCCTTCTCTTGTATATTACACTCTTTGTTGTCTTTCTTCTCTACTCCTTCAAATGTTAGATGGTTGAACATTTATTCTGGATAATTTTTAAATTTTATTTATTATGGTTTAATTTTTCTCATTTAATTCGTCTTGGTCGTTGTCATTTCTTGTCCCTTTTTGTTTTGGTGATTCAAATTGGTTTTGTCAATTTACTGCTCCTTCCTCTCCATTGGTTTGCTTGGTCGGTAATTCGAAGATCAGTCCCTTTTCTTGGTGTGTGGTATCTTCGCTTAGTTTACCCATGGTCCATCACTTCCTCTGCACTTGTGGTTTGGATAACCTAGGCGTGTAGAACTATTTCTTCCTTGTGATATAGGTTTCTTTGGTCTCGTACCACAATTCCTCTACTATCATACGTTCCTTTGCCTCCATAACTGCTTCATTCACTACATCTTGATTACTTTGTTGATTAATCAGAGAAGTTAATTGTGCCTCTCTCATTAATGTTATTATTGCTTTTTTATTCGGTATTTCCATTTCTGGTAAGCTCCAGTGTTTTATTGACCTTCTTGATTTGTTATACACTGTTTTGTTGTCAGTCATTTCTATTTCTGGCATCTTCCATCGAAGCATAGATTTGCTGAATTTTTCATCCATTGGTTGGTTGTGAATTCCTTTTATAATTTCCTTCAGAGTCCTCCTACAATCTTTATACTTCATTAATTTGCTTTGGTAGGTAAGGGGCAAATTAAACACATCAATGAGTCCGTTTTTCATCATCTCTAATTCTTCTCTGGTTTTGATTAGTTTCTTTTTATATCTTTCCCATTTCCTCTGTTTTCTTATTCTTCTTAATGATTCGATTCTTCTTTACTCTTCTACTGTTGGTTTTTATGTGCTTAATTTTCTTGGTGTCATTGTTATCTTTATTTTGAGAAAACAATACACTTGTTTCTTCTACAGTTTCCATCTCCTTACTACCTTCAGAAGTGGTGTCTAGTGTTTCCTTCAATTGTGTGAAACTATTATTTGCTGTTTCATTAAGTTGATGTACTGGGTAACCTGTTTCTTCCCATCTCTTATTCATCCCTGTTTTTGTCCGTTTGACTTCTTCACTAAATTCTATTAGCATGAATCTTAATTCTTCTCGGTTCTTCTCACCATCTTCCTTCATTTGTCGTAGGAGTGTTTCGTTACTATTTTCAATCTTCTTATTCACTATCTCCAGATCTTTCTTGATCTGTTTCTTCAGCTCATCACTCTTCTTTTCTAACGTCTCCTGGCTTCTCTGGAAAGCCTCCTGGTTGCTTTCCAATTTATTATTCAGAAGTTCTAGGTTCTCCTTCAAGAACTCCCTGTCTTCCCTTCTTCCTTCCTTCATTTTCGTGAAATTATTATCCGTTTTCTCCTGGTTTCTGTTTAGTTGTTCCACCATAATCCTCATCATTTCTTGGAAATTGGCATTCATTATTTGGGCTGGTTTGACTGGTTGGACATCAACTACTACTTCAATTTCTGGTTCCGGTAGATGTGGATTTTCCAGTTGGTCCTTCTGTGGATGTTCTTCAAACAATCCTCCAATCATTTCCTCAATTTCTTCCATTTCTTCTTGATTTGATTCTTTCTTACTTTTGAGTCTTGTAACCATATGGTGTCTTTTCATAATCGCCGCTGGTCGTCCTTTTCTAGCCTCACTACGTTGGTCGCCAATCTGTAACGAGAAGTTCTGGGTCGTATCTGTAAAATGTGTACACCTGTTTTTATGTGTATTAAGGGTTAGTGTGGTGTGTTCGTCTCACACCTGTCGTTACATTAATGGTTGTTGCTACCGAAATCCGTAACCTGGTCACAATTATCAGTACAACCTACCTGTAATTTCATAGGGGTTGCGAGTCCCGGGTGGCGCCAAATTGTTTATTTTAAAGCAATTAAATTAGTGAATTATCAAGTTAGATTGGTGTTATCAGCGTTGACAGCTGGAGCGTTCAAATGATTCCCGCCTCTGTACAGCTTACTGTATTGTCCACTTGGTGAGAGCGCTAGTCGTCTGCTCAGTGAAATTGCTAACACACACATATATTATACAACTTCCTATGAAATAAAACAATGGTAATACTCTGTACTGTAACTTTAATTATGGTTTGGTCGTTAATCAATGTGACAATAATATTATTAGTTATTTTTCAATAAAATTGCTCCGGCTTAAAACATGAAACATATATCTCTAGGTTGACGAAATTAATTTTGAAACGAGTTATACTGATTTACTGATGCCGACATGGCGTCTGTTTGTACACTATATTTTGACTCGTTCAATATCTGGAGTTCTTTGGATCATGGCCCCCACATTCGATTGCGGGCCCTGCAACCAGGATCAGGCTCGCCCCCCCCCTTCGTGTATTCGGATGGTATGCTGTATTTCAAAAATTAATTTTTTTTATTGTATTTTAATACTACACAAATTTTATTTAAACTGGTCATTTATGGAAAGAATAATTAAGGCTACCATTTCAATCTAAAAACCAAACTTTATTGACAAAATAATAAGATTAACATTATGGGAAAGATAGGAGCTAAGCAATTAAAATTAACAGTTAAAACTAAAACATTACTAAGATAGGAGCCACTGATAGTTGAAATACTTTATTTCAATATAACTTTCCTAGCTTTCTTTTCACTAAATTCAGTTATAACATCTGAGAAGTCGACAGTTTTGGCTAACTCATTTTCAATTGCCAAAATTGCGAGATGGTTCAATCGGGTTTGTCCAGTTGTGCTTCTTTGCCAAGTTTTTAAAGAATTTGACAATCTACTGAAAGACCTCTCAGCCGTTGATACTGTCACTGGAATAATACAAAAAAGTTTAATAGCTGTACAAAAGTTCAAGAAAATGGGCTGGAGGTTTTTTTCATTTATAGAGTTCAAAAGCTTTAACGGGTCCTTTTCCGAGTGGAACACTGTTACAAAAACATTCTTCATATGAAGAGTTTCTTCAAAGAGAGCTTCTGAGTCAGCAAAGTCTGAAGGGTAATATGCGACCAGATTGGCAGATTTAAGCTTCAGCTCCTCCTTGTCTAGATCCATGAATGCTAAAACTGGAGCAAAAAGTTCACAAATTTCTTTACAGCTAGCAAATCTGGTTTTCAAATCAGCCATTATAAAATCCAAAACAGGGAAGACAACTGACGATTTGAAATCCTGTGAAGCTTGTTGCTGAAGTTGCTCTGGCGTGCTTTCTGGAACACTGGATTTTCTTTTGAGAGGGAATTCACATTCAGGTATAATACATATAATACAGTTCAGTACTTGTCAAACAGCATCAAGAGGCTAACTGAGGACTGAGCGAACTGACGAACGTATGCGAAGTGTCAATTTTTAGAACAAAGCGGAGAGATAAAGCTCGATTAGCCGTGGCGGGGGAAGTAGGGGCGGCGAGGTGCCTGGTTGAAGGGGAAGGTAGAGGGAGTGTGTTAGGCCCGCGCCGGCTGTTATATGTAAACAAAAGTAACTAGTACAAACACACTTAATTAAATTGTAACTAACATAGAATTTAGGAATAATATTATTTTACGAAACTTGCCTTTGTCATAATTATATATTCGAATTTATTTATCTTCGAAACCGTTAAATATTCTCTCTAAAAATAAATTTAAAAAAAAATAAAATAATTATGGCTAGGCCCGGGCCCCCCGGGGGTCCGGGCCCTGCACCCACAGTTGCGGCAGCCCCCCCCATGTGGGGGCCATGCTTTGGATTATAAAGAAAACATAAAAGATGGTTACATTAAAAAAAGTACACTACCGTACCTTATCCGTACTTAAATGGTATAAAGTGTGTTTACAAATTGTTCGGCTGTGTAGTAATATTTGTTACAAATTTCGCACATTAGAGCGAGGTTATTTCTTAGTTAACAATTGTTTTACGTAAGTTGATATTATTCAATCCTTGAAAGAAAATTATTTTTACTTGATAGTGAGAATTTTTTTTGATTGATATGAGATATATTTAAAGTGCTTTTATTCCGGGGATTATTGTATTTAATTGATACTTATCAGTTCAGAAGGTTGCGATATGTCGTTGTTCTGGGGTAATGGAAATTCATCAATTTTGGGGTGACTTAGGCTGCTGGCATCTTCTAAATTGTCTTGGGAATTTCTGCTATTTAATTTTGTTTATTTGGTTCCTGGACATCTGTTAATAGTTGAAACTCTTCATCTCCTCGTCACTGGTTCATGCTGTTGACTTCTAAATGTTTTTCACACTTTTTAAATTAAAATTTCGGTCATCTAAATCTTGTGTACTTCCTACCCAAGCGTCATTTTTCCAAGTAAGTAAATTTAACGGAAAATTAGTAACCAACAGCCCGTTTCTATGGTAACTGAAACCCTTTGATTGGTTAAGGCCGAGAATAAAAGCATTGTTATTATATTTGAAATTTTTATTCAAATATATTATATATTTTCTGATACATTTTCCTTTTAAAATGATTTATACATAATTACTGGCTATTTGCTTGCCTTAGATTTGTAAATTTCCTTGTTAATTTGTTATAATTTGTATTTGTGTGTTTCTGACAGTTAGGCATATTCATAGGCCTAAGTAGCCATTATGGTACTTTACTTACTTCATTTAAATTACATTTCATTTCAGCCTGATGGGCTTTATTTTGTTATTATAATTGGTTGTGTTGTGTTTTGAGTCTGTTTGTGTTCTGATTACTTGTCAAGATTATTTTCTATATCTTACTATTTAAAACATAACAGTTAGGCCTATGGACTGTAAGCTTCCTTCAGCCATATCCTATTCATAAAATTAAAACGAACAATTCTTTTCAAGTTATTAGTTACCTAAATATCACTATAGTATTGACGACTCGGAACACTAAGTTTTTTATAAGTAAAAACGTAAAGTTTTACCTTACAGCCTAAACCGGCTTTCACCTTTAGAAGGCTTCATCAGAGGCTGCCATAGGTAGCGTTGTCCGTCTTGTTGTTGGCGATGGGATAGTTATTTGAAAGATTGAAGCTGTGTGTGTGTGGTGAGATGTGTTCGAATAATGCGTGCGATTTGAATTGTGTCTGTTCGTTTAGGATGTCGTTTTTATTTGTTTTTGTGTGTTTGTATATTTCTAATTGTTCTAGAGTGTCTAGTTTTCGGCCTTTTGTGTGTACGTGTAGAATGTTCATGTTATTGTCGATGTTTTTATATGTGTGGTTTGCTTCAATGAGGTGGTTTGCAAAGGTAGATTCTGTAGTGGTGTGGAGTGCTTTTGTGCGTTCAATGTATCTCTGTTTGAAGCTTCAATCTTTCGAATAACTATCCCGTCGCCAACAACAAGACGGACAACGCTACCTATGGCAGCCTCTGATGAAGCCTTCTAAAGGTGAAAGCCGGTTTAGGCTGTAAGGTAAAACTTTACGTTTTTACTTATAAAAAACTTAGTGTTCCGAGTCGTCAATACTATAGTGATATTTAGTTAAGCAACGGACACGTCATGAACAACGAAATCCAAGAATTATTAGTTACTGTTGGTTTAACATTCATTTCATTCTTTTACTATTATCTTGAGTGAGAAATATCATCACTTCCTTCAAACTTATTTTCCCTTCTAACATAGGGTGTTTATTAATTATATACTTAAATTCTTAATTCATTACTACTTCTTTTTTCCATTCCATGTTAACACAAACTGTTTTTACATGGGCTTTCTCCCTGAATTATATCATATCCTGTACTTATCTCTACTTTAAATACTATTTCTAATTATCCTTAACTACATCATTTTTTATAAGCTCACTCTTAAATCATTTATTGGTTCATCAATGATTTACTAAGTGTTTTCTTATCTATTACTACCTTTTTATTATTTATAATATCTTTTTCCACTTATCACTTCCACCTTTAATTAATTGGTGTTTATCACTGATCCACTCACTATTTTGGGGTATTTACACATTCCCTACTGCACTTTTTCACTGTTTATATTAAGTGTTTTTTAGTCGGTAATCCCTATAATTATTTCTCTTTCTCACTTTCTCACTATTTCTTTCAATATAAATTTATACATAGTACTGTATTAATGATATTTTGCTATATATTTCACTATATCTAACTCTAATATTTGGGTTAGTGTACTTTTCTTTACTAGGTTACTTTTTACTGTTTTTGTTTAAAACAGGTATATAAATTATCTCATTTACAATAATATTTATTTCCATTAGTGGATAATTATTGGGTTTATTCACAATATTCTATATTTGAGCGTACCATTTCTCCCTTTTATATGTGGTGTTTCTTATTTATTGGTTTCACTTCGTTTCCTCTTCATTCTTCCTCCTCTTCTTCTTCTTCTCCTTCATCTTCTTCCTTTTCAATTGTCTTCATTTTAATTCGGTTCTCCCCTTCTTGTCTGGTTTGATTTTATTTAGTTATAGGAATTCGTTCACTTCCTTCAATTGTCTTTACTCTTCTTTGTTTTGGTTTCTTCCCTTCTTTTGTTTGTTTCCTGTTTGTTTGGTCAATCACCTTTTTTCTTGTTTATTTTTCGTGGTTCCCTTCTTCTTTTGTTTCTTGTTGTTGGGTCAATCACTTGGGTTGGGTAATGTCGTCGTTTGTCGTGTCATAGTTTTTATATTTTATTTATATTTCTTTTTAACGATTTAATATGAAGTACATTTACATTAAGAATTATCTTTTTTATCCCTGGTACTGGGGTGGCTTATTTGTGTTGTAACATAATGCCTCTCCTTCAAAATTGATCATTTTAATGAAACACTAACATAGTTTTTTATGAAATTATCAGTTATATATAATTTTTTCCTTTTCTCTCTTGTTTGCTTCTCCATTCTTTATTTCTCTTCTTACTTGATTCATTCCATTTTATTTGGATCTGTTTTTATTTATTTCCATTAGTGTGTTCTCCCTTATACACTTTTTTCCCTACCTTTTTAGTAGCTGGTTTCTCCCATTACTACTTATTTTTTCTGAGACCAGAGGAACATCATCTCTGCTCAGTTTATTTGGATTGCTGGACTTTTCAGCAGTCAATCTTAAATACATTTTTGTCAACTTGTGACTTAAATTAATAATAATAATAATATATTTTGGGATTGTCCACCTTGTGGTTTGTTTTTAGATCACTTTGGCCTTTTTTTACTCATTCTTCCTTCCGCTGTACCTTTGCTATATACTGTCATCTACTCATACAGTTGATTGTTTTTTATTTATTCATGTGTTAATTTCACCATATCTAACTTTTCATTATTTTGTTATCTATTCTTCTTGTGATCATTTTAATTATCTTAGACATTTTGATTCTTTTCTTGGTTATTTAGCAATATTCTGCTTTAGCCATATCTTGTATATTTGTTTTATACATAACTTCTCTTTTTCCTTGTACCAGTTCAGATTTTTTTTTGTTTTCTTTGAATACATTCAACTCATTATTATTTCAGGTATTCATCGCAGCAATTTTAGCTTGATTTTATTTTTGTTTAGTTTATTTTGTTTTAAATATCATTTTTGATAATTTTTTGTAAGTTAATTTTTATTACTTTATAGGAATTTTTGTAGCTTATTCCTTTTTAGGTACTTTTTGTTTAAATATTATCGTAAGTTTGTGATTCTTACTTTTTTATAGGAATTTGTGTAACTTATTCCCTTATTGTACTTTTTTATTTTATACTTCATATATCAACTTTAATAGACTGTAAGTTGATCTTACATGGTAGGAATTTGTGTAACTTATTCCTTTGTTTTTATATTTTTATTCATATATTTTATTTTTTTCATTCCTCATAAGTCATCTAAATAAGGTAGTAAGTTGCTCTTACAGACTTCTTGAATTTTGAAATTAGTTTATTTTCTTTATGGTAATTTATTCTTCTTCATAAAACTTTTTTATTGAAGCATGGTTGTAAACTCCTTTTATTTTGCTTGTGTTTATATTACTTATTTGGTAAGTATTGTTACCATTATCTTTTGTGATGACATATGGTCATTTATCGTACTCTATACCGGACCTTGTTATTTATACTTTTTTATAAGTTGATCTTCTCCTTTTCTTTCATTATTATTGCCTTCTCTTGTATATTACACTCTTTGTTGTCTTTCTTCTCTACTCCTTCAAATGTTAGATGGCTGAACATTTATTCTGGATAATTTTTAAATTTTATTTATTATGGTTTAATTTTTCTCATTTAATTCGTCTTGGTCGTTGTCATTTCTTGTCCCTTTTTGTTTTGGTGATTCTAATTGGTTTTGTCAATTTACTGCTCCTTCCTCTCCATTGGTTTGCTTGGTCGGTAATTCGAAGATCAGTCCCTTTTCTTGGTGTGTGGTATCTTCGCTTAGTTTACCCATGGTCCATCACTTCCTCTGCACTTGTGGTTTGGATAACCTAGGCGTGTAGAACTATTTCTTCCTTGTGATATAGGTTTCTTTGGTCTCGTACCACAATTCCTCTACTATCATACGTTCCTTTGCCTCCATAACTGCTTCATTCACTACATCTTGATTACTTTGTTGATTAATCAGAGAAGTTAATTGTGCCTCTCTCATTAATGTTATTATTGCTTTTTTATTCGGTATTTCCATTTCTGGTAAGCTCCAGTGTTTTATTGACCTTCTTGATTTGTTATACACTGTTTTGTTGTCAGTCATTTCTATTTCTGGCATCTTCCATCGAAGCATAGATTTGCTGAATTTTTCATCCATTGGTTGGTTGTGAATTCCTTTTATAATTTCCTTCAGAGTCCTCCTACAATCTTTATACTTCATTAATTTGCTTTGGTAGGTAAGGGGCAAATTAAACACATCAATGAGTCCGTTTTTCATCATCTCTAATTCTTCTCTGGTTTTGATTAGTTTCTTTTTATATCTTTCCCATTTCCTCTGTTTTCTTATTCTTCTTAATGATTCGATTCTTCTTTACTCTTCTACTGTTGGTTTTTATGTGCTTAATTTTCTTGGTGTCATTGTTATCTTTATTTTGAGAAAACAATACACTTGTTTCTTCTACAGTTTCCATCTCCTTACTACCTTCAGAAGTGGTGTCTAGTGTTTCCTTCAATTGTGTGAAACTATTATTTGCTGTTTCATTAAGTTGATGTACTGGGTAACCTGTTTCTTCCCATCTCTTATTCATCCCTGTTTTTGTCCGTTTGACTTCTTCACTAAATTCTATTAGCATGAATCTTAATTCTTCTCGGTTCTTCTCACCATCTTCCTTCATTTGTCGTAGGAGTGTTTCGTTACTATTTTCAATCTTCTTATTCACTATCTCCAGATCTTTCTTGATCTGTTTCTTCAGCTCATCACTCTTCTTTTCTAACGTCTCCTGGCTTCTCTGGAAAGCCTCCTGGTTGCTTTCCAATTTATTATTCAGAAGTTCTAGGTTCTCCTTCAAGAACTCCCTGTCTTCCCTTCTTCCTTCCTTCATTTTCGTGAAATTATTATCCGTTTTCTCCTGGTTTCTGTTTAGTTGTTCCACCATAATCCTCATCATTTCTTGGAAATTGGCATTCATTATTTGGGCTGGTTTGACTGGTTGGACATCAACTACTACTTCAATTTCTGGTTCCGGTAGATGTGGATTTTCCAGTTGGTCCTTCTGTGGATGTTCTTCAAACAATCCTCCAATCATTTCCTCAATTTCTTCCATTTCTTCTTGATTTGATTCTTTCTTACTTTTGAGTCTTGTAACCATATGGTGTCTTTTCATAATCGCCGCTGGTCGTCCTTTTCTAGCCTCACTACGTTGGTCGCCAATCTGTAACGAGAAGTTCTGGGTCGTATCTGTAAAATGTGTACACCTGTTTTTATGTGTATTAAGGGTTAGTGTGGTGTGTTCGTCTCACACCTGTCGTTACATTAATGGTTGTTGCTACCGAAATCCGTAACCTGGTCACAATTATCAGTACAACCTACCTGTAATTTCATAGGGGTTGTGAGTCCCGGGTGGCGCCAAATTGTTTATTTTAAAGCAATTAAATTAGTGAATTATCAAGTTAGATTGGTGTTATCAGCGTTGACAGCTGGAGCGTTCAAATGATTCCCGCCTCTGTACAGCTTACTGTATTGTCCACTTGGTGAGAGCGCTAGTCGTCTGCTCAGTGAAATTGCTAACACACACATATATTATACAACTTCCTATGAAATAAAACAATGGTAATACTCTGTACTGTAACTTTAATTATGGTTTGGTCGTTAATCAATGTGACAATAATATTATTAGTTATTTTTCAATAAAATTGCTCCGGCTTAAAACATGAAACATATATCTCTAGGTTGACGAAATTAATTTTGAAACGAGTTATACTGATTTACTGATGCCGACATGGCGTCTGTTTGTACACTATATTTTGACTCGTTCAATATCTGGAGTTCTTTGGATTATAAAGAAAACATAAAAGATGGTTACATTAAAAAAAGTACACTACCGTACCTTATCCGTACTTAAATGGTATAAAGTGTGTTTACAAATTGTTCGGCTGTGTAGTAATATTTGTTACAAATTTCGCACATTAGAGCGAGGTTATTTCTTAGTTAACAATTGTTTTACGTAAGTTGATATTATTCAATCCTTGAAAGAAAATTATTTTTACTTGATAGTGAGAATTTTTTTTGATTGATATGAGAAATATTTAAAGTGCTTTTATTCCGGGGATTATTGTATTTAATTGATACTTATCAGTTCAGAAGGTTGCGATATGTCGTTGTTCTGGGGTAATGGAAATTCATCAATTTTGGGGTGACTTAGGCTGCTGGCATCTTCTAAATTGTCTTGGGAATTTCTGCTATTTAATTTTGTTTATTTGGTTCCTGGACATCTGTTAATAGTTGAAACTCTTCATCTCCTCGTCACTGGTTCATGCTGTTGACTTCTAAATGTTTTTCACACTTTTTAAATTAAAATTTCGGTCATCTAAATCTTGTGTACTTCCTACCCAAGCGTCATTTTTCCAAGTAAGTAAATTTAACGGAAAATTAGTAACCAACAGCCCGTTTCTATGGTAACTGAAACCCTTTGATTGGTTAAGGCCGAGAATAAAAGCATTGTTATTATATTTGAAATTTTTATTCAAATATATTATATATTTTCTGATACATTTTCCTTTTAAAATGATTTATACATAATTACTGGCTATTTGCTTGCCTTAGATTTGTAAATTTCCTTGTTAATTTGTTATAATTTGTATTTGTGTGTTTCTGACAGTTAGGCATATTCATAGGCCTAAGTAGCCATTATGGTACTTTACTTACTTCATTTAAATTACATTTCATTTCAGCCTGATGGGCTTTATTTTGTTATTATAATTGGTTGTGTTGTGTTTTGAGTCTGTTTGTGTTCTGATTACTTGTCAAGATTATTTTCTATATCTTACTATTTAAAACATAACAGTTAGGCCTATGGACTGTAAGCTTCCTTCAGCCATATCCTATTCATAAAATTAAAACGAACAATTCTTTTCAAGTTATTAGTTACCTAAATATCACTATAGTATTGACGACTCGGAACACTAAGTTTTTTATAAGTAAAAACGTAAAGTTTTACCTTACAGCCTAAACCGGCTTTCACCTTTAGAAGGCTTCATCAGAGGCTGCCATAGGTAGCGTTGTCCGTCTTGTTGTTGGCGATGGGATAGTTATTTGAAAGATTGAAGCTGTGTGGGTGTGGTGAGATGTGTTCGAATAATGCGTGCGATTTGAATTGTGTCTGTTCGTTTAGGATGTCGTTTTTATTTGTTTTTGTGTGTTTGTATATTTCTAATTGTTCTAGAGTGTCTAGTTTTTGGCCTTTTGTGTGTACGTGTAGATTGTTCATGTTATTGTCGATGTTTTTATATGTGTGGTTTGCTTCAATGAGGTGGTTTGCAAAGGTAGATTCTGTAGTGGTGTGGAGTGCTTTTGTGCGTTCAATGTATCTCTGTTTGAAGCTTCAATCTTTCGAATAACTATCCCGTCGCCAACAACAAGACGGACAACGCTACCTATGGCAGCCTCTGATGAAGCCTTCTAAAGGTGAAAGCCGGTTTAGGCTGTAAGGTAAAACTTTACGTTTTTACTTATAAAAAACTTAGTGTTCCGAGTCGTCAATACTATAGTGATATTTAGTTAAGCAACGGACACGTCATGAACAACGAAATCCAAGAATTATTAGTTACTGTTGGTTTAACATTCATTTCATTCTTTTACTATTATCTTGAGTGAGAAATATCATCACTTCCTTCAAACTTATTTTCCCTTCTAACATAGGGTGTTTATTAATTATATACTTAAATTCTTAATTCATTACTACTTCTTTTTTCCATTCCATGTTAACACAAACTGTTTTTACATGGGCTTTCTCCCTGAATTATATCATATCCTGTACTTATCTCTACTTTAAATACTATTTCTAATTATCCTTAACTACATCATTTTTTATAAGCTCACTCTTAAATCATTTATTGGTTCATCAATGATTTACTAAGTGTTTTCTTATCTATTACTACCTTTTTATTATTTATAATATCTTTTTCCACTTATCACTTCCACCTTTAATTAATTGGTGTTTATCACTGATCCACTCACTATTTTGGGGTATTTACACATTCCCTACTGCACTTTTTCACTGTTTATATTAAGTGTTTTTTAGTCGGTAATCCCTATAATTATTTCTCTTTCTCACTTTCTCACTATTTCTTTCAATATAAATTTATACATAGTACTGTATTAATGATATTTTGCTATATATTTCACTATATCTAACTCTAATATTTGGGTTAGTGTACTTTTCTTTACTAGGTTACTTTTTACTGTTTTTGTTTAAAACAGGTATATAAATTATCTCATTTACAATAATATTTATTTCCATTAGTGGATAATTATTGGGTTTATTCACAATATTCTATATTTGAGCGTACCATTTCTCCCTTTTATATGTGGTGTTTCTTATTTATTGGTTTCACTTCGTTTCCTCTTCATTCTTCCTCCTCCTCTTCTTCTTCTTCTCCTTCATCTTCTTCCTTTTCAATTGTCTTCATTTTAATTCGGTTCTCCCCTTCTTGTCTGGTTTGATTTTATTTAGTTATAGGAATTCGTTCACTTCCTTCAATTGTCTTTACTCTTCTTTGTTTTGGTTTCTTCCCTTCTTTTGTTTGTTTCCTGTTTGTTTGGTCAATCACCTTTTTTCTTGTTTATTTTTCGTGATTCCCTTCTTTTGTTTCTTGTTGTTGGGTCAATCACTTGGGTTGGGTAATGTCGTCGTTTGTCGTGTCATAGTTTTTATATTTTATTTATATTTCTTTTTAACGATTTAATATGAAGTACATTTACATTAAGAATTATCTTTTTTATCCCTGGTACTGGGGTGGCTTATTTGTGTTGTAACATAATGCCTCTCCTTCAAAATTGATCGTTTTAATGAAACACTAACATAGTTTTTTATGAAATTATCAGTTATATATAATTTTTTCCTTTTCTCTCTTGTTTGCTTCTCCATTCTTTATTTCTCTTCTTACTTGATTCATTCCATTTTATTTGGATCTGTTTTTATTTATTTCCATTAGTGTGTTCTCCCTTATACACTTTTTTCCCTACCTTTTTAGTAGCTGGTTTCTCCCATTACTACTTATTTTTTCTGAGACCAGAGGAACATCATCTCTGCTCAGTTTATTTGGATTGCTGGACTTTTCAGCAGTCAATCTTAAATACATTTTTGTCAACTTGTGACTTAAATTAATAATAATAATAATATATTTTGGGATTGTCCACCTTGTGGTTTGTTTTTAGATCACTTTGGCCTTTTTTTACTCATTCTTCCTTCCGCTGTACCTTTGCTATATACTGTCATCTACTCATACAGTTGATTGTTTTTTATTTATTCATATGTTAATTTCACCATATCTAACTTTTCATTATTTTGTTATCTATTCTTCTTGTGATCATTTTAATTATCTTAGACATTTTGATTCTTTTCTTGGTTATTTAGCAATATTCTGCTTTAGCCATATCTTGTATATTTGTTTTATACATAACTTCTCTTTTTCCTTGTACCAGTTCAGATTTTTTTTTTTTTTCTTTGAATACATTCAACTCATTATTATTTCAGGTATTCATCGCAGCAATTTTAGCTTGATTTTATTTTTGTTTAGTTTATTTTGTTTTAAATATCATTTTTGATAATTTTTTGTAAGTTAATTTTTCTTACTTTATATGAATTTTTGTAGCTTATTCCTTTTTAGGTACTTTTTGTTTAAATATTATCGTAAGTTTGTGATTCTTACTTTTTTATAGGAATTTGTGTAACTTATTCCCTTATTGTACTTTTTTATTTTATACTTCATATATCAACTTTAATAGACTGTAAGTTGATCTTACATGGTAGGAATTTGTGTAACTTATTCCTTTGTTTTTATATTTTTATTCATATATTTTATTTTTTTCATTCCTCATATGTCATCTAAATAAGGTAGTAAGTTGCTCTTACAGACTTCTTGAATTTTGAAATTAGTTTATTTTCTTTATGGTAATTTATTCTTCTTCATAAAACTTTTTTATTGAAGCTTGGTTGTAAACTCCTTTTATTTTGCTTGTGTTTATATTACTTATTTGGTAAGTATTGTTACCATTATCTTTTGTGATGACATATGGTCATTTATCGTACTCTATACCGGACCTTGTTATTTATACTTTTTTATAAGTTGATCTTCTCCTTTTCTTTCATTATTATTGCCTTCTCTTGTATATTACACTCTTTGTTGTCTTTCTTCTCTACTCCTTCAAATGTTAGATGGTTGAACATTTATTCTGGATAATTTTTAAATTTTATTTATTATGGTTTAATTTTTCTCATTTAATTCGTCTTGGTCGTTGTCATTACTTGTCCCTTTTTGTTTTGGTGATTCAAATTGGTTTTGTCAATTTACTGCTCCTTCCTCTCCATTGGTTTGCTTGGTCGGTAATTCGAAGATCAGTCCCTTTTCTTGGTGTGTGGTATCTTCGCTTAGTTTACCCATGGTCCATCACTTCCTCTGCACTTGTGGTTTGGATAACCTAGGCGTGTAGAACTATTTCTTCCTTGTGATATAGGTTTCTTTGGTCTCGTACCACAATTCCTCTACTATCATACGTTCCTTTGCCTCCATAACTGCTTCATTCACTACATCTTGATTACTTTGTTGATTAATCAGAGAAGTTAATTGTGCCTCTCTCATTAATGTTATTATTGCTTTTTTATTCGGTATTTCCATTTCTGGTAAGCTCCAGTGTTTTATTGACCTTCTTGATTTGTTATACACTGTTTTGTTGTCAGTCATTTCTATTTCTGGCATCTTCCATCGAAGCATAGATTTGCTGAATTTTTCATCCATTGGTTGGTTGTGAATTCCTTTTATAATTTCCTTCAGAGTCCTCCTACAATCTTTATACTTCATTAATTTGCTTTGGTAGGTAAGGGGCAAATTAAACACATCAATGAGTCCGTTTTTCATCATCTCTAATTCTTCTCTGGTTTTGATTAGTTTCTTTTTATATATCTTTCCCATTTCCTCTGTTTTCTTATTCTTCTTAATGATTCGATTCTTCTTTACTCTTCTACTGTTGGTTTTTATGTGCTTAATTTTCTTGGTGTCATTGTTATCTTTATTTTGAGAAAACAATACACTTGTTTCTTCTACAGTTTCCATCTCCTTACTACCTTCAGAAGTGGTGTCTAGTGTTTCCTTCAATTGTGTGAAACTATTATTTACTGTTTCATTAAGTTGATCTACTGGGTAACTTGTTTCTTCCCATCTCTTATTCATCCCTGTTTTTGTCCGTTTGACTTCTTCACTAAATTCTATTAGCATGAATCTTAATTCTTCTCGGTTCTTCTCACCATCTTCCTTCATTTGTCGTAGGAGTGTTTCGTTACTATTTTCAATCTTCTTATTCACTATCTCCAGATCTTTCTTGATCTGTTTCTTCAGCTCATCACTCTTCTTTTCTAACGTCTCCTGGCTTCTCTGCAATGCCTCCTGGTTGCTTTCCAATTTATTATTCAGAAGTTCTAGGTTCTCCTTCAAGAACTCCCTGTCTTCCCTTCTTCCTTCCTTCATTTTCGTGAAATTATTATCCGTTTTCTCCTGGTTTCTGTTTAGTTGTTCCACCATAATCCTCATCATTTCTTGGAAATTGGCATTCATTATTTGGGCTGGTTTGACTGGTTGGACATCAACTACTACTTCAATTTCTGGTTCCGGTAGATGTGGATTTTCCAGTTGGTCCTTCTGTGGATGTTCTTCAAACAATCCTCCAATCATTTCCTCAATTTCTTCCATTTCTTCTTGATTTGATTCTTTCTTACTTTTGAGTCTTGTAACCATATGGTGTCTTTTCATAATCGCCGCTGGTCGTCCTTTTCTAGCCTCACTACGTTGGTCGCCAATCTGTAACGAGAAGTTCTGGGTCGTATCTGTAAAATGTGTACACCTGTTTTTATGTGTATTAAGGGTTAGTGTGGTGTGTTCGTCTCACACCTGTCGTTACATTAATGGTTGTTGCTACCGAAATCCGTAGCCTGGTCACAATTATCAGTACAACCTACCTGTAATTTCATAGGGGTTGCGAGTCCCGGGTGGCGCCAAATTGTTTATTTTAAAGCAATTAAATTAGTGAATTATCAAGTTAGATTGGTGTTATCAGCGTTGACAGCTGGAGCGTTCAAATGATTCCCGCCTCTGTACAGCTTACTGTATTGTCCACTTGGTGAGAGCGCTAGTCGTCTGCTCAGTGAAATTGCTAACAACACACATATATTATACAATTTCCTATGAAATAAAACAATGGTAATACTCTGTACTGTAACTTTAATTATGTTTGGTCGTTAATCAATGCGACAATAATATTATTAGTTATTTTTCAATAAAATTGCTCCGGCTTAAAACATGAAACATATATCTCTAGGTTGACGAAATTAATTTTGAAACGAGTTATACTGATTTACTGATGCCGACATGGCGTCTGTTTGTACACTATATTTTGACTCGTTCAATATCTGGAGTTCTTTGGATTATAAAGAAAACATAAAAGATGGTTACATTAAAAAAAGTACACTACCGTACCTTATCCGTACTTAAATGGTATAAAGTGTGTTTACAAATTGTTCGGCTGCGTAGTAATATTTGTTACAAATTTCGCACATTAGAGCGAGGTTATTTCTTAGTTAACAATTGTTTTACGTAAGTTGATATTATTCAATCCTTGAAAGAAAATTATTTTTACTTGATAGTGAGAATTTTTTTTGATTGATATGAGATATATTTAAAGTGCTTTTATTCCGGGGATTATTGTATTTAATTGATACTTATCAGTTCAGAAGGTTGCGATATGTCGTTGTTCTGGGGTAATGGAAATTCATCAATTTTGGGGTGACTTAGGCTGCTGGCATCTTCTAAATTGTCTTGGGAATTTCTGCTATTTAATTTTGTTTATTTGGTTCCTGGACATCTGTTAATAGTTGAAACTCTTCATCTCCTCGTCACTGGTTCATGCTGTTGACTTCTAAATGTTTTTCACACTTTTTAAATTAAAATTTCGGTCATCTAAATCTTGTGTACTTCCTACCCAAGCGTCATTTTTCCAAGTAAGTAAATTTAACGGAAAATTAGTAACCAACAGCCCGTTTCTATGGTAACTGAAACCCTTTGATTGGTTAAGGCCGAGATTAAAAGCATTGTTATATTTGAAATTTTTATTCAAATATATTATATATTTTCTGATACATTTTCCTTTTAAAATGATTTATACATAATTACTGGCTATTTGCTTGCCTTAGATTTGTAAATTTCCTTGTTAATTTGTTATAATTTGTATTTGTGTGTTTCTGACAGTTAGGCATATTCATAGGCCTAAGTAGCCATTATGGTACTTTACTTACTTCATTTAAATTACATTTCATTTCAGCCTGATGGGCTTTATTTTGTTATTATAATTGGTTGTGTTGTGTTTTGAGTCTGTTTGTGTTCTGATTACTTGTCAAGATTATTTTCTATATCTTACTATTTAAAACATAACAGTTAGGCCTATGGACTGTAAGCTTCCTTCAGCCATATCCTATTCATAAAATTAAAACGAACAATTCTTTTCAAGTTATTAGTTACCTAAATATCACTATAGTATTGACGACTCGGAACACTAAGTTTTTTTATAAGTAAAAACGTAAAGTTTTACCTTACAGCCTAAACCGGCTTTCACCTTTAGAAGGCTTCATCAGAGGCTGCCATAGGTAGCGTTGTCCGTCTTGTTGTTGGCGATGGGATAGTTATTTGAAAGATTGAAGCTGTGTGTGTGTGGTGAGATGTGTTCGAATAATGCGTGCGATTTGAATTGTGTCTGTTCGTTTAGGATGTCGTTTTTATTTGTTTTTGTGTGTTTGTATATTTCTAATTGTTCTAGAGTGTCTAGTTTTTGGCCTTTTGTGTGTACGTGTAGATTGTTCATGTTATTGTCGATGTTTTTATATGTGTGGTTTGCTTCAATGAGGTGGTTTGCAAAGGTAGATTCTGTAGTGGTGTGGAGTGCTTTTGTGCGTTCAATGTATCTCTGTTTGAAGCTTCAATCTTTCGAATAACTATCCCGTCGCCAACAACAAGACGGACAACGCTACCTATGGCAGCCTCTGATGAAGCCTTCTAAAGGTGAAAGCCGGTTTAGGCTGTAAGGTAAAACTTTACGTTTTTACTTATAAAAAACTTAGTGTTCCGAGTCGTCAATACTATAGTGATATTTAGTTAAGCAACGGACACGTCATGAACAACGAAATCCAAGAATTATTAGTTACTGTTGGTTTAACATTCATTTCATTCTTTTACTATTATCTTGAGTGAGAAATATCATCACTTCCTTCAAACTTATTTTCCCTTCTAACATAGGGTGTTTATTAATTATATACTTAAATTCTTAATTCATTACTACTTCTTTTTTCCATTCCATGTTAACACAAACTGTTTTTACATGGGCTTTCTCCCTGAATTATATCATATCCTTTACTTATCTCTACTTAAATACTATTTCTAATTATCCTTAACTACATCATTTTTTATAAGCTCACTCTTAAATCATTTATTGGTTCATCAATGATTTACTAAGTGTTTTCTTATCTATTACTACCTTTTTATTGTTTATAATATCTTTTTCCACTTATCACTTCCACCTTTAATTAATTGGTGTTTATCACTGATCCACTCACTATTTTGGGGTATTTACACATTCACTACTGCACTTTTTCACTGTTTATATTAAGTGTTTTTTAGTGGGTAATCCCTATAATTATTCCTCTTTCTCACTTTCTCACTATTTCTTTCAATATAAATTTATACATAGTACTGTATTAATGATATTTTGCTATATATTTCACTATATCTAACTCTAATATTTGGGTTAGTGTACTTTTCTTTACTAGGTTACTTTTTACTGTTTTTGTTTAAAACAGGTATATAAATTATCTCATTTACAATAATATTTATTTCCATTAGTGGATAATTATTCGGTTTATTCACAATATTCTATATTTGAGCGTACCATTTCTCCCTTTTATATGTGGTGTTTCTTATTTCTTGGTTTCACTTCGTTTCCTCTTCATTCTTCCTCCTCCTCTTCTTCTTCTTCTCCTTCATCTTCTTCCTTTTCAATTGTCTTCATTTTAATTCGGTTCTCCCCTTCTTGTCTGGTTTGATTTTATTTAGTTATAGGAATTCGTTCACTTCCTTCAATTGTCTTTACTCTTCTTTGTTTTGGTTTCTTCCCTTCTTTTGTTTGTTTCCTGTTTGTTTGGTCAATCACCTTTTTTCTTGTTTATTTTCGTGGTTCCCTTCTTCTTTTGTTTCTTGTTGTTGGGTCAATCACTTGGGTTGGGTAATGTCGTCGTTGTCGTGTCATAGTTTTTATATTTTATTTATATTTCTTTTTAACGATTTAATATGAAGTACATTTACATTAAGAATTATCTTTTTTATCCCTGGTACTGGGGTGGCTTATTTGTGTTGTAACATAATGCCTCTCCTTCAAAATTGATCATTTTAATGAAACACTAACATAGTTTTTTATGAAATTATCAGTTATATATAATTTTTTCCTTTTCTCTCTTGTTTGCTTCTCCATTCTTTATTTCTCTTCTTACTTGATTCATTCCATTTTATTTGGATCTGTTTTTATTTATTTCCATTAGTGTGTTCTCCCTTATACACTTTTTTCCCTACCTTTTTAGTAGCTGGTTTCTCCCATTACTACTTATTTTTTCTGAGACCAGAGGAACATCATCTCTGCTCAGTTTATTTGGATTGCTGGACTTTTCAGCAGTCAATCTTAAATACATTTTTGTCAACTTGTGACTTAAATTAATAATAATAATAATATATTTTGGGATTGTCCACCTTGTGGTTTGTTTTTAGATCACTTTGGCCTTTTTTTACTCATTCTTCCTTCCGCTGTACCTTTGCTATATACTGTCATCTACTCATACAGTTGATTGTTTTTTATTTATTCATGTGTTAATTTCACCATATCTAACTTTTCATTATTTTGTTATCTATTCTTCTTGTGATCATTTTAATTATCTTAGACATTTTGATTCTTTTCTTGGTTATTTAGCAATATTCTGCTTTAGCCATATCTTGTATATTTGTTTTATACATAACTTCTCTTTTTCCTTGTACCAGTTCAGATTTTTTTTTTTTTTCTTTGAATACATTCAACTCATTATTATTTCAGGTATTCATCGCAGCAATTTTAGCTTGATTTTATTTTTGTTTAGTTTATTTTGTTTTAAATATCATTTTTGATAATTTTTTGTAAGTTAATTTTTCTTACTTTATATGAATTTTTGTAGCTTATTCCTTTTTAGGTACTTTTTGTTTAAATATTATCGTAAGTTTGTGATTCTTACTTTTTTATAGGAATTTGTGTAACTTATTCCCTTATTGTACTTTTTTATTTTATACTTCATATATCAACTTTAATAGACTGTAAGTTGATCTTACATGGTAGGAATTTGTGTAACTTATTCCTTTGTTTTTATATTTTTATTCATATATTTTATTTTTTTCATTCCTCATATGTCATCTAAATAAGGTAGTAAGTTGCTCTTACAGACTTCTTGAATTTTGAAATTAGTTTATTTTCTTTATGGTAATTTATTCTTCTTCATAAAACTTTTTTATTGAAGCTTGGTTGTAAACTCCTTTTATTTTGCTTGTGTTTATATTACTTATTTGGTAAGTATTGTTACCATTATCTTTTGTGATGACATATGGTCATTTATCGTACTCTATACCGGACCTTGTTATTTATACTTTTTTATAAGTTGATCTTCTCCTTTTCTTTCATTATTATTGCCTTCTCTTGTATATTACACTCTTTGTTGTCTTTCTTCTCTACTCCTTCAAATGTTAGATGGTTGAACATTTATTCTGGATAATTTTTAAATTTTATTTATTATGGTTTAATTTTTCTCATTTAATTCGTCTTGGTCGTTGTCATTTCTTGTCCCTTTTTGTTTTGGTGATTCAAATTGGTTTTGTCATTTACTGCTCCTTCCTCTCCATTGGTTTGCTTGGTCGGTAATTCGAAGATCAGTCCCTTTTCTTGGTGTGTGGTATCTTCGCTTAGTTTACCCATGGTCCATCACTTCCTCTGCACTTGTGGTTTGGATAACCTAGGCGTGTAGAACTATTTCTTCCTTGTGATATAGGTTTCTTTGGTCTCGTACCACAATTCCTCTACTATCATACGTTCCTTTGCCTCCATAACTGCTTCATTCACTACATCTTGATTACTTTGTTGATTAATCAGAGAAGTTAATTGTGCCTCTCTCATTAATGTTATTATTGCTTTTTTATTCGGTATTTCCATTTCTGGTAAGCTCCAGTGTTTTATTGACCTTCTTGATTTGTTATACACTGTTTTGTTGTCAGTCATTTCTATTTCTGGCATCTTCCATCGAAGCATAGATTTGCTGAATTTTTCATCCATTGGTTGGTTGTGAATTCCTTTTATAATTTCCTTCAGAGTCCTCCTACAATCTTTATACTTCATTAATTTGCTTTGGTAGGTAAGGGGCAAATTAAACACATCAATGAGTCCGTTTTTCATCATCTCTAATTCTTCTCTGGTTTTGATTAGTTTCTTTTTATATATCTTTCCCATTTCCTCTGTTTTCTTATTCTTCTTAATGATTCGATTCTTCTTTACTCTTCTACTGTTGGTTTTTATGTGCTTAATTTTCTTGGTGTCATTGTTATCTTTATTTTGAGAAAACAATACACTTGTTTCTTCTACAGTTTCCATCTCCTTACTACCTTCAGAAGTGGTGTCTAGTGTTTCCTTCAATTGTGTGAAACTATTATTTACTGTTTCATTAAGTTGATCTACTGGGTAACTTGTTTCTTCCCATCTCTTATTCATCCCTGTTTTTGTCCGTTTGACTTCTTCACTAAATTCTATTAGCATGAATCTTAATTCTTCTCGGTTCTTCTCACCATCTTCCTTCATTTGTCGTAGGAGTGTTTCGTTACTATTTTCAATCTTCTTATTCACTATCTCCAGATCTTTCTTGATCTGTTTCTTCAGCTCATCACTCTTCTTTTCTAACGTCTCCTGGCTTCTCTGCAATGCCTCCTGGTTGCTTTCCAATTTATTATTCAGAAGTTCTAGGTTCTCCTTCAAGAACTCCCTGTCTTCCCTTCTTCCTTCCTTCATTTTCGTGAAATTATTATCCGTTTTCTCCTGGTTTCTGTTTAGTTGTTCCACCATAATCCTCATCATTTCTTGGAAATTGGCATTCATTATTTGGGCTGGTTTGACTGGTTGGACATCAACTACTACTTCAATTTCTGGTTCCGGTAGATGTGGATTTTCCAGTTGGTCCTTCTGTGGATGTTCTTCAAACAATCCTCCAATCATTTCCTCAATTTCTTCCATTTCTTCTTGATTTGATTCTTTCTTACTTTTGAGTCTTGTAACCATATGGTGTCTTTTCATAATCGCCGCTGGTCGTCCTTTTCTAGCCTCACTACGTTGGTCGCCAATCTGTAACGAGAAGTTCTGGGTCGTATCTGTAAAATGTGTACACCTGTTTTTATGTGTATTAAGGGTTAGTGTGGTGTGTTCGTCTCACACCTGTCGTTACATTAATGGTTGTTGCTACCGAAATCCGTAACCTGGTCACAATTATCAGTACAACCTACCTGTAATTTCATAGGGGTTGCGAGTCCCGGGTGGCGCCAAATTGTTTATTTTAAAGCAATTAAATTAGTGAATTATCAAGTTAGATTGGTGTTATCAGCGTTGACAGCTGGAGCGTTCAAATGATTCCCGCCTCTGTACAGCTTACTGTATTGTCCACTTGGTGAGAGCGCTAGTCGTCTGCTCAGTGAAATTGCTAACACACACATATATTATACAACTTCCTATGAAATAAAACAATGGTAATACTCTGTACTGTAACTTTAATTATGGTTTGGTCGTTAATCAATGTGACAATAATATTATTAGTTATTTTTCAATAAAATTGCTCCGGCTTAAAACATGAAACATATATCTCTAGGTTGACGAAATTAATTTTGAAACGAGTTATACTGATTTACTGATGCCGACATGGCGTCTGTTTGTACACTATATTTTGACTCGTTCAATATCTGGAGTTCTTTGGATTATAAAGAAAACATAAAAGATGGTTACATTAAAAAAAGTACACTACCGTACCTTATCCGTACTTAAATGGTATAAAGTGTGTTTACAAATTGTTCGGCTGTGTAGTAATATTTGTTACAAATTTCGCACATTAGAGCGAGGTTATTTCTTAGTTAACAATTGTTTTACGTAAGTTGATATTATTCAATCCTTGAAAGAAAATTATTTTTACTTGATAGTGAGAATTTTTTTTGATTGATATGAGATATATTTAAAGTGCTTTTATTCCGGGGATTATTGTATTTAATTGATACTTATCAGTTCAGAAGGTTGCGATATGTCGTTGTTCTGGGGTAATGGAAATTCATCAATTTTGGGGTGACTTAGGCTGCTGGCATCTTCTAAATTGTCTTGGGAATTTCTGCTATTTAATTTTGTTTATTTGGTTCCTGGACATCTGTTAATAGTTGAAACTCTTCATCTCCTCGTCACTGGTTCATGCTGTTGACTTCTAAATGTTTTTCACACTTTTTAAATTAAAATTTCGGTCATCTAAATCTTGTGTACTTCCTACCCAAGCGTCATTTTTCCAAGTAAGTAAATTTAACGGAAAATTAGTAACCAACAGCCCGTTTCTATGGTAACTGAAACCCTTTGATTGGTTAAGGCCGAGATTAAAAGCATTGTTATATTTGAAATTTTTATTCAAATATATTATATATTTTCTGATACATTTTCCTTTTAAAATGATTTATACATAATTACTGGCTATTTGCTTGCCTTAGATTTGTAAATTTCCTTGTTAATTTGTTATAATTTGTATTTGTGTGTTTCTGACAGTTAGGCATATTCATAGGCCTAAGTAGCCATTATGGTACTTTACTTACTTCATTTAAATTACATTTCATTTCAGCCTGATGGGCTTTATTTTGTTATTATAATTGGTTGTGTTGTGTTTTGAGTCTGTTTGTGTTCTGATTACTTGTCAAGATTATTTTCTATATCTTACTATTTAAAACATAACAGTTAGGCCTATGGACTGTAAGCTTCCTTCAGCCATATCCTATTCATAAAATTAAAACGAATAATTCTTTTCAAGTTATTAGTTACCTAAATATCACTATAGTATTGACGACTCGGAACACTAAGTTTTTTATAAGTAAAAACGTAAAGTTTTACCTTACAGCCTAAACCGGCTTTCACCTTTAGAAGGCTTCATCAGAGGCTGCCATAGGTAGCGTTGTCCGTCTTGTTGTTGGCGATGGGATAGTTATTTGAAAGATTGAAGCTGTGTGGGTGTGGTGAGATGTGTTCGAATAATGCGTGCGATTTGAATTGTGTCTGTTCGTTTAGGATGTCGTTTTTATTTGTTTTTGTGTGTTTGTATATTTCTAATTGTTCTAGAGTGTCTAGTTTTTGGCCTTTTGTGTGTACGTGCAGATTGTTCATGTTATTGTCGATGTTTTTATATGTGTGGTTTGCTTCAATGAGGTGGTTTGCAAAGGTAGATTCTGTAGTGGTGTGGAGTGCTTTTGTGCGTTCAATGTATCTCTGTTTGAAGCTTCAATCTTTCGAATAACTATCCCGTCGCCAACAACAAGACGGACAACGCTACCTATGGCAGCCTCTGATGAAGCCTTCTAAAGGTGAAAGCCGGTTTAGGCTGTAAGGTAAAACTTTACGTTTTTACTTATAAAAAACTTAGTGTTCCGAGTCGTCAATACTATAGTGATATTTAGTTAAGCAACGGACACGTCATGAACAACGAAATCCAAGAATTATTAGTTACTGTTGGTTTAACATTCATTTCATTCTTTTACTATTATCTTGAGTGAGAAATATCATCACTTCCTTCAAACTTATTTTCCCTTCTAACATAGGGTGTTTATTAATTATATACTTAAATTCTTAATTCATTACTACTTCTTTTTTCCATTCCATGTTAACACAAACTGTTTTTACATGGGCTTTCTCCCTGAATTATATCATATCCTTTACTTATCTCTACTTTAAATACTATTTCTAATTATCCTTAACTACATCATTTTTTATAAGCTCACTCTTAAATCATTTATTGGTTCATCAATGATTTACTAAGTGTTTTCTTATCTATTACTACCTTTTTATTATTTAGAATATCTTTTTCCACTTATCACTTCCACCTTTAATTAATTGGTGTTTATCACTGATCCACTCACTATTTTGGGGTATTTACACATTCACTACTGCACTTTTTCACTGTTTATATTAAGTGTTTTTTAGTGGGTAATCCCTATAATTATTCCTCTTTCTCACTTTCTCACTATTTCTTTCAATATAAATTTATACATAGTACTGTATTAATGATATTTTGCTATATATTTCACTATATCTAACTCTAATATTTGGGTTAGTGTACTTTTCTTTACTAGGTTACTTTTTACTGTTTTTGTTTAAAACAGGTATATAAATTATCTCATTTACAATAATATTTATTTCCATTAGTGGATAATTATTCGGTTTATTCACAATATTCTATATTTGAGCGTACCATTTCTCCCTTTTATATGTGGTGTTTCTTATTTCTTGGTTTCACTTCGTTTCCTCTTCATTCTTCCTCCTCCTCTTCTTCTTCTTCTCCTTCATCTTCTTCCTTTTCAATTGTCTTCATTTTAATTCGGTTCTCCCCTTCTTGTCTGGTTTGATTTTATTTAGTTATAGGAATTCGTTCACTTCCTTCAATTGTCTTTACTCTTCTTTGTTTTGGTTTCTTCCCTTCTTTTGTTTGTTTCCTGTTTGTTTGGTCAATCACCTTTTTTCTTGTTTATTTTTCGTGGTTCCCTTCTTCTTTTGTTTCTTGTTGTTGGGTCAATCACTTGGGTTGGGTAATGTCGTCGTTTGTCGTGTCATAGTTTTTATATTTTATTTATATTTCTTTTTAACGATTTAATATGAAGTACATTTACATTAAGAATTATCTTTTTTATCCCTGGTACTGGGGTGGCTTATTTGTGTTGTAACATAATGCCTCTCCTTCAAAATTGATCATTTTAATGAAACACTAACATAGTTTTTTATGAAATTATCAGTTATATATAATTTTTTCCTTTTCTCTCTTGTTTGCTTCTCCATTCTTTATTTCTCTTCTTACTTGATTCATTCCATTTTATTTGGATCTGTTTTTATTTATTTCCATTAGTGTGTTCTCCCTTATACACTTTTTTCCGTACCTTTTTAGTAGCTGGTTTCTCCCATTACTACTTATTTTTTCTGAGACCAGAGGAACATCATCTCTGCTCAGTTTATTTGGATTGCTGGACTTTTCAGCAGTCAATCTTAAATACATTTTTGTCAACTTGTGACTTAAATTAATAATAATAATAATATATTTTGGGATTGACCACCTTGTGGTTTGTTTTTAGATCACTTTGGCCTTTTTTTACTCATTCTTCCTTCCGCTGTACCTTTGCTATATACTGTCATCTACTCATACAGTTGATTGTTTTTTATTTATTCATATGTTAATTTCACCATATCTAACTTTTCATTATTTTGTTATCTATTCTTCTTGTGATCATTTTAATTATCTTAGACATTTTGATTCTTTTCTTGGTTATTTAGCAATATTCTGCTTTAGCCATATCTTGTATATTTGTTTTATACATAACTTCTCTTTTTCCTTGTACCAGTTCAGATTTTTTTTTGTTTTCTTTGAATACATTCAACTCATTATTATTTCAGGTATTCATCGCAGCAATTTTAGCTTGATTTTATTTTTGTTTAGTTTATTTTGTTTTAAATATCATTTTTGATAATTTTTTGTAAGTTAATTTTTCTTACTTTATATGAATTTTTGTAGCTTATTCCTTTTTAGGTACTTTTTGTTTAAATATTATCGTAAGTTTGTGATTCTTACTTTTTTATAGGAATTTGTGTAACTTATTCCCTTATTGTACTTTTTTATTTTATACTTCATATATCAACTTTAATAGACTGTAAGTTGATCTTACATGGTAGGAATTTGTGTAACTTATTCCTTTGTTTTTATATTTTTATTCATATATTTTATTTTTTTCATTCCTCATATGTCATCTAAATAAGGTAGTAAGTTGCTCTTACAGACTTCTTGAATTTTGAAATTAGTTTATTTTCTTTATGGTAATTTATTCTTCTTCATAAAACTTTTTTATTGAAGCTTGGTTGTAAACTCCTTTTATTTTGCTTGTGTTTATATTACTTATTTGGTAAGTATTGTTACCATTATCTTTTGTGATGACATATGGTCATTTATCGTACTCTATACCGGACCTTGTTATTTATACTTTTTTATAAGTTGATCTTCTCCTTTTCTTTCATTATTATTGCCTTCTCTTGTATATTACACTCTTTGTTGTCTTTCTTCTCTACTCCTTCAAATGTTAGATGGTTGAACATTTATTCTGGATAATTTTTAAATTTTATTTATTATGGTTTAATTTTTCTCATTTAATTCGTCTTGGTCGTTGTCATTTCTTGTCCCTTTTTGTTTTGGTGATTCAAATTGGTTTTGTCAATTTACTGCTCCTTCCTCTCCATTGGTTTGCTTGGTCGGTAATTCGAAGATCAGTCCCTTTTCTTGGTGTGTGGTATCTTCGCTTAGTTTACCCATGGTCCATCACTTCCTCTGCACTTGTGGTTTGGATAACCTAGGCGTGTAGAACTATTTCTTCCTTGTGATATAGGTTTCTTTGGTCTCGTACCACAATTCCTCTACTATCATACGTTCCTTTGCCTCCATAACTGCTTCATTCACTACATCTTGATTACTTTGTTGATTAATCAGAGAAGTTAATTGTGCCTCTCTCATTAATGTTATTATTGCTTTTTTATTCGGTATTTCCATTTCTGGTAAGCTCCAGTGTTTTATTGACCTTCTTGATTTGTTATACACTGTTTTGTTGTCAGTCATTTCTATTTCTGGCATCTTCCATCGAAGCATAGATTTGCTGAATTTTTCATCCATTGGTTGGTTGTGAATTCCTTTTATAATTTCCTTCAGAGTCCTCCTACAATCTTTATACTTCATTAATTTGCTTTGGTAGGTAAGGGGCAAATTAAACACATCAATGAGTCCGTTTTTCATCATCTCTAATTCTTCTCTGGTTTTGATTAGTTTCTTTTTATATATCTTTCCCATTTCCTCTGTTTTCTTATTCTTCTTAATGATTCGATTCTTCTTTACTCTTCTACTGTTGGTTTTTATGTGCTTAATTTTCTTGGTGTCATTGTTATCTTTATTTTGAGAAAACAATACACTTGTTTCTTCTACAGTTTCCATCTCCTTACTACCTTCAGAAGTGGTGTCTAGTGTTTCCTTCAATTGTGTGAAACTATTATTTACTGTTTCATTAAGTTGATCTACTGGGTAACTTTGTTTCTTCCCATCTCTTATTCATCCCTGTTTTTGTCCGTTTGACTTCTTCACTAAATTCTATTAGCATGAATCTTAATTCTTCTCGGTTCTTCTCACCATCTTCCTTCATTTGTCGTAGGAGTGTTTCGTTACTATTTTCAATCTTCTTATTCACTATCTCCAGATCTTTCTTGATCTGTTTCTTCAGCTCATCACTCTTCTTTTCTAACGTCTCCTGGCTTCTCTGCAATGCCTCCTGGTTGCTTTCCAATTTATTATTCAGAAGTTCTAGGTTCTCCTTCAAGAACTCCCTGTCTTCCCTTCTTCCTTCCTTCATTTTCGTGAAATTATTATCCGTTTTCTCCTGGTTTCTGTTTAGTTGTTCCACCATAATCCTCATCATTTCTTGGAAATTGGCATTCATTATTTGGGCTAGTTTGACTGGTTGGACATCAACTACTACTTCAATTTCTGGTTCCGGTAGATGTGGATTTTCCAGTTGGTCCTTCTGTGGATGTTCTTCAAACAATCCTCCAATCATTTCCTCAATTTCTTCCATTTCTTCTTGATTTGATTCTTTCTTACTTTTGAGTCTTGTAACCATATGGTGTCTTTTCATAATCGCCGCTGGTCGTCCTTTTCTAGCCTCACTACGTTGGTCGCCAATCTGTAACGAGAAGTTCTGGGTCGTATCTGTAAAATGTGTACACCTGTTTTTATGTGTATTAAGGGTTAGTGTGGTGTGTTCGTCTCACACCTGTCGTTACATTAATGGTTGTTGCTACCGAAATCCGTAGCCTGGTCACAATTATCAGTACAACCTACCTGTAATTTCATAGGGGTTGCGAGTCCCGGGTGGCGCCAAATTGTTTATTTTAAAGCAATTAAATTCGTGAATTATCAAGTTAGATTGGTGTTATCAGCGTTGACAGCTGGAGCGTTCAAATGAATCCCGCCTCTGTACAGCTTACTGTATTGTCCACTTGGTGAGAGCGCTAGTCGTCTGCTCAGTGAAATTGCTAACACACACATATATTATACAACTTCCTATGAAATAAAACAATGGTAATACTCTGTACTGTAACTTTAATTATGGTTTGGTCGTTAATCAATGTGACAATAATATTATTAGTTATTTTTCAATAAAATTGCTCCGGCTTAAAACATGAAACATATATCTCTAGGTTGACGAAATTAATTTTGAAACGAGTTATACTGATTTACTGATGCCGACATGGCGTCTGTTTGTACACTATATTTTGACTCGTTCAATATCTGGAGTTCTTTGGATTATAAAGAAAACATAAAAGATGGTTACATTAAAAAAAGTACACTACCGTACCTTATCCGTACTTAAATGGTATAAAGTGTGTTTACAAATTGTTCGGCTGCGTAGTAATATTTGTTACAAATTTCGCACATTAGAGCGAGGTTATTTCTTAGTTAACAATTGTTTTACGTAAGTTGATATTATTCAATCCTTGAAAGAAAATTATTTTTACTTGATAGTGAGAATTTTTTTTGATTGATATGAGATATATTTAAAGTGCTTTTTTCCGGGGATTATTGTATTTAATTGATACTTATCAGTTCAGAAGGTTGCGATATGTCGTTGTTCTGGGGTAATAGAAATTCATCAATTTTGGGGTGACTTAGGCTGCTGGCATCTTCTAAATTGTCTTGGGAATTTCTGCTATTTAATTTTGTTTATTTGGTTCCTGGACATCTGTTAATAGTTGAAACTCTTCATCTCCTCGTCACTGGTTCATGCTGTTGACTTCTAAATGTTTTTCACACTTTTTAAATTAAAATTTCGGTCATCTAAATCTTGTGTACTTCCTACCCAAGCGTCATTTTTCCAAGTAAGTAAATTTAACGGAAAATTAGTAACCAACAGCCCGTTTCTATGGTAACTGAAACCCTTTGATTGGTTAAGGCCGAGATTAAAAGCATTGTTATATTTGAAATTTTTATTCAAATATATTATATATTTTCTGATACATTTTCCTTTTAAAATGATTTATACATAATTACTGGCTATTTGCTTGCCTTAGATTTGTAAATTTCCTTGTTAATTTGTTATAATTTGTATTTGTGTGTTTCTGACAGTTAGGCATATTCATAGGCCTAAGTAGCCATTATGGTACTTTACTTACTTCATTTAAATTACATTTCATTTCAGCCTGATGGGCTTTATTTTGTTATTATAATTGGTTGTGTTGTGTTTTGAGTCTGTTTGTGTTCTGATTACTTGTCAAGATTATTTTCTATATCTTACTATTTAAAACATAACAGTTAGGCCTATGGACTGTAAGCTTCCTTCAGCCATATCCTATTCATAAAATTAAAACGAACAATTCTTTTCAAGTTATTAGTTACCTAAATATCACTATAGTATTGACGACTCGGAACACTAAGTTTTTTATAAGTAAAAACGTAAAGTTTTACCTTACAGCCTAAACCGGCTTTCACCTTTAGAAGGCTTCATCAGAGGCTGCCATAGGTAGCGTTGTCCGTCTTGTTGTTGGCGATGGGATAGTTATTTGAAAGATTGAAGCTGTGTGTGTGTGGTGAGATGTGTTCGAATAATGCGTGCGATTTGAATTGTGTCTGTTCGTTTAGGATGTCGTTTTTATTTGTTTTTGTGTGTTTGTATATTTCTAATTGTTCTAGAGTGTCTAGTTTTTGGCCTTTTGTGTGTACGTGTAGATTGTTCATGTTATTGTCGATGTTTTTATATGTGTGGTTTGCTTCAATGAGGTGGTTTGCAAAGGTAGATTCTGTAGTGGTGTGGAGTGCTTTTGTGCGTTCAATGTATCTCTGTTTGAAGCTTCAATCTTTCGAATAACTATCCCGTCGCCAACAACAAGACGGACAACGCTACCTATGGCAGCCTCTGATGAAGCCTTCTAAAGGTGAAAGCCGGTTTAGGCTGTAAGGTAAAACTTTACGTTTTTACTTATAAAAAACTTAGTGTTCCGAGTCGTCAATACTATAGTGATATTTAGTTAAGCAACGGACACGTCATGAACAACGAAATCCAAGAATTATTAGTTACTGTTGGTTTAACATTCATTTCATTCTTTTACTATTATCTTGAGTGAGAAATATCATCACTTCCTTCCAACTTATTTTCCCTTCTAACATAGGGTGTTTATTAATTATATACTTAAATTCTTAATTCATTACTACTTCTTTTTTCCATTCCATGTTAACACAAACTGTTTTTACATGGGCTTTCTCCCTGAATTATATCATATCCTTTACTTATCTCTACTTTAAATACTATTTCTAATTATCCTTAACTACATCATTTTTTATAAGCTCACTCTTAAATCATTTATTGGTTCATCAATGATTTACTAAGTGTTTTCTTATCTATTACTACCTTTTTATTATTTAGAATATCTTTTTCCACTTATCACTTCCACCTTTAATTAATTGGTGTTTATCACTGATCCACTCACTATTTTGGGGTATTTACACATTCACTACTGCACTTTTTCACTGTTTATATTAAGTGTTTTTTAGTGGGTAATCCCTATAATTATTCCTCTTTCTCACTTTCTCACTATTTCTTTCAATATAAATTTATACATAGTACTGTATTAATGATATTTTGCTATATATTTCACTATATCTAACTCTAATATTTGGGTTAGTGTACTTTTCTTTACTAGGTTACTTTTTACTGTTTTTGTTTAAAACAGGTATATAAATTATCTCATTTACAATAATATTTATTTCCATTAGTGGATAATTATTCGGTTTATTCACAATATTCTATATTTGAGCGTACCATTTCTCCCTTTTATATGTGGTGTTTCTTATTTCTTGGTTTCACTTCGTTTCCTCTTCATTCTTCCTCCTCCTCTTCTTCTTCTTCTCCTTCATCTTCTTCCTTTTCAATTGTCTTCATTTTAATTCGGTTCTCCCCTTCTTGTCTGGTTTGATTTTATTTAGTTATAGGAATTCGTTCACTTCCTTCAATTGTCTTTACTCTTCTTTGTTTTGGTTTCTTCCCTTCTTTTGTTTGTTTCCTGTTTGTTTGGTCAATCACCTTTTTTCTTGTTTATTTTTCGTGGTTCCCTTCTTCTTTTGTTTCTTGTTGTTGGGTCAATCACTTGGGTTGGGTAATGTCGTCGTTTGTCGTGTCATAGTTTTTATATTTTATTTATATTTCTTTTTAACGATTTAATATGAAGTACATTTACATTAAGAATTATCTTTTTTATCCCTGGTACTGGGGTGGCTTATTTGTGTTGTAACATAATGCCTCTCCTTCAAAATTGATCATTTTAATGAAACACTAACATAGTTTTTTATGAAATTATCAGTTATATATAATTTTTTCCTTTTCTCTCTTGTTTGCTTCTCCATTCTTTATTTCTCTTCTTACTTGATTCATTCCATTTTATTTGGATCTGTTTTTATTTATTTCCATTAGTGTGTTCTCCCTTATACACTTTTTTCCCTACCTTTTTAGTAGCTGGTTTCTCCCATTACTACTTATTTTTTCTGAGACCAGAGGAACATCATCTCTGCTCAGTTTATTTGGATTGCTGGACTTTTCAACAGTCAATCTTAAATACCTTTTTTGTCAACTTGTGGTTTAAATTAATAATAATAATAACATATTTTGGGATTGACCACCTTGTGGTTTGTTTTTAGATCACTTTGGCCTTTTTTTACTCATTCTTCCTTCCGCTGTACCTTTGCTATATACTGTCATCTACTCATACAGTTGATTGTTTTTTATTTATTCATATGTTAATTTCATCATATCTAACTTTTCATTATTTTGTTATCTATTCTTCTTGTGATCATTTTAATTATCTTAGACATTTTGATTCTTTTCTTGGTTATTTAGCAATATTCTGCTTTAGCCATATCTTGTATATTTGTTTTATACATAACTTCTCTTTTTCCTTGTACCAGTTCAGATTTTTTTTTTGTTTTCTTTGAATACATTCAACTCATTATTATTTCAGGTATTCATCGCAGCAATTTTAGCTTGATTTTATTTTTGTTTACTTTATTTTGTTTTAAATATCATTTTTGATAATTTTTTGTAAGTTAATTTTTCTTACTTTATATGAATTTTTGTAGCTTATCCCTTTTTAGGTACTTTTTGTTTAAATATTATCGTAAGTTTGTGATTCTTACTTTTTTATAGGAATTTGTGTAACTTATTCCCTTATTGTACTTTTTTATTTTATACTTCATATATCAACTTTAATAGACTGTAAGTTGATCTTACATGGTAGGAATTTGTGTAACTTATTCCTTTGTTTTTATATTTTTATTCATATATTTTATTTTTTTCATTCCTCATATGTCATCTAAATAAGGTAGTAAGTTGCTCTTACAGACTTTTTGAATTTTGAAATTAGTTTATTTTCTTTATGGTAATTTATTCTTCTTCATAAAACTTTTTTATTGAAGCTTGGTTGTAAACTCCTTTTATTTTGCTTGTGTTTATATTACTTATTTGGTAAGTATTGTTACCATTATCTTTTGTGATGACATATGGTCATTTATCGTACTCTATACTGGACCTTGTTATTTATACTTTTTTATAAGTTGATCTTCTCCTTTTCTTTCATTATTATTGCCTTCTCTTGTATATTACACTCTTTGTTGTCTTTCTTCTCTTCTGCTTCAAATGTTAGATGGTTGAACATTTATTCTGGATAATTTTTAAATTTTATTTATTATGGTTTAATTTTTCTCATTTAATTCGTCTTGGTCGTTGTCATTTCTTGTCCCTTTTTGTTTTGGTGATTCTAAATTGGTTTTGTCAATTTACTGCTCCTTTCTCTCCATTGGTTTGCTTGGTCCGGTAATTCGAAGATCAGTCCCTTTTCTTGGTGTGTAGTATCTACCCTTAGTTTGTGGTCCATCAGTTCCTCTGCACTTGTGGTTTGGATAACCTAGGCGTGTAGAACTATTTCTTCCTTGTGATATAGGTTTCTTTGGTCTCGTACCACAATTCCTCTACTATCATACGTTCCTTTGCCTCCATAACTGCTTCATTCACTACATCTTGATTACTTTGTTGATTAATCAGAGAAGTTAATTGTGCCTCTCTCATTAATGTTATTATTGCTTTTTTATTCGGTATTTCCATTTCTGGTAAGCTCCAGTGTTTTATTGACCTTCTTGATTTGTTATACACTGTTTTGTTGTCAGTCATTTCTATTTCTGGCATCTTCCATCGAAGCATAGATTTGCTGAATTTTTCATCCATTGGTTGGTTGTGAATTCCTTTTATAATTTCCTTCAGAGTCCTCCTACAATCTTTATACTTCATTAATTTGCTTTGGTAGGTAAGGGGCAAATTAAACACATCAATGAGTCCGTTTTTCATCATCTCTAATTCTTCTCTGGTTTTGATTAGTTTCTTTTTATATATCTTTCCCATTTCCTCTGTTTTCTTATTCTTCTTAATGATTCGATTCTTCTTTACTCTTCTACTGTTGGTTTTTATGTGCTTAATTTTCTTGGTGTCATTGTTATCTTTATTTTGAGAAAACAATACACTTGTTTCTTCTACAGTTTCCATCTCCTTACTACCTTCAGAAGTGGTGTCTAGTGTTTCCTTCAATTGTGTGAAACTATTATTTACTGTTTCATTAAGTTGATCTACTGGGTAACTTTGTTTCTTCCCATCTCTTATTCATCCCTGTTTTTGTCCGTTTGACTTCTTCACTAAATTCTATTAGCATGAATCTTAATTCTTCTCGGTTCTTCTCACCATCTTCCTTCATTTGTCGTAGGAGTGTTTCGTTACTATTTTCAATCTTCTTATTCACTATCTCCAGATCTTTCTTGATCTGTTTCTTCAGCTCATCACTCTTCTTTTCTAACGTCTCCTGGCTTCTCTGCAATGCCTCCTGGTTGCTTTCCAATTTATTATTCAGAAGTTCTAGGTTCTCCTTCAAGAACTCCCTGTCTTCCCTTCTTCCTTCCTTCATTTTCGTGAAATTATTATCCGTTTTCTCCTGGTTTCTGTTTAGTTGTTCCACCATAATCCTCATCATTTCTTGGAAATTGGCATCATTATTTGGGCTGGTTTGACTGGTTGGACATCAACTACTACTTCAATTTCTGGTTCCGGTAGATGTGGATTTTCCAGTTGGTCCTTCTGTGGATGTTCTTCAAACAATCCTCCAATCATTTCCTCAATTTCTTCCATTTCTTCTTGATTTGATTCTTTCTTACTTTTGAGTCTTGTAACCATATGGTGTCTTTTCATAATCGCCGCTGGTCGTCCTTTTCTAGCCTCACTACGTTGGTCGCCAATCTGTAACGAGAAGTTCTGGGTCGTATCTGTAAAATGTGTACACCTGTTTTTATGTGTATTAAGGGTTAGTGTGGTGTGTTCGTCTCACACCTGTCGTTACATTAATGGTTGTTGCTACCGAAATCCGTAGCCTGGTCACAATTATCAGTACAACCTACCTGTAATTTCATAGGGGTTGCGAGTCCCGGGTGGCGCCAAATTGTTTATTTTAAAGCAATTAAATTCGTGAATTATCAAGTTAGATTGGTGTTATCAGCGTTGACAGCTGGAGCGTTCAAATGAATCCCGCCTCTGTACAGCTTACTGTATTGTCCACTTGGTGAGAGCGCTAGTCGTCTGCTCAGTGAAATTGCTAACACACACATATATTATACAACTTCCTATGAAATAAAACAATGGTAATACTCTGTACTGTAACTTTAATTATGGTTTGGTCGTTAATCAATGTGACAATAATATTATTAGTTATTTTTCAATAAAATTGCTCCGGCTTAAAACATGAAACATATATCTCTAGGTTGACGAAATTAATTTTGAAACGAGTTATACTGATTTACTGATGCCGACATGGCGTCTGTTTGTACACTATATTTTGACTCGTTCAATATCTGGAGTTCTTTGGATTATAAAGAAAACATAAAAGATGGTTACATTAAAAAAAGTACACTACCGTACCTTATCCGTACTTAAATGGTATAAAGTGTGTTTACAAATTGTTCGGCTGCGTAGTAATATTTGTTACAAATTTCGCACATTAGAGCGAGGTTATTTCTTAGTTAACAATTGTTTTACGTAAGTTGATATTATTCAATCCTTGAAAGAAAATTATTTTTACTTGATAGTGAGAATTTTTTTTGATTGATATGAGATATATTTAAAGTGCTTTTTTCCGGGGATTATTGTATTTAATTGATACTTATCAGTTCAGAAGGTTGCGATATGTCGTTGTTCTGGGGTAATAGAAATTCATCAATTTTGGGGTGACTTAGGCTGCTGGCATCTTCTAAATTGTCTTGGGAATTTCTGCTATTTAATTTTGTTTATTTGGTTCCTGGACATCTGTTAATAGTTGAAACTCTTCATCTCCTCGTCACTGGTTCATGCTGTTGACTTCTAAATGTTTTTCACACTTTTTAAATTAAAATTTCGGTCATCTAAATCTTGTGTACTTCCTACCCAAGCGTCATTTTTCCAAGTAAGTAAATTTAACGGAAAATTAGTAACCAACAGCCCGTTTCTATGGTAACTGAAACCCTTTGATTGGTTAAGGCCGAGATTAAAAGCATTGTTATATTTGAAATTTTTATTCAAATATATTATATATTTTCTGATACATTTTCCTTTTAAAATGATTTATACATAATTACTGGCTATTTGCTTGCCTTAGATTTGTAAATTTCCTTGTTAATTTGTTATAATTTGTATTTGTGTGTTTCTGACAGTTAGGCATATTCATAGGCCTAAGTAGCCATTATGGTACTTTACTTACTTCATTTAAATTACATTTCATTTCAGCCTGATGGGCTTTATTTTGTTATTATAATTGGTTGTGTTGTGTTTTGAGTCTGTTTGTGTTCTGATTACTTGTCAAGATTATTTTCTATATCTTACTATTTAAAACATAACAGTTAGGCCTATGGACTGTAAGCTTCCTTCAGCCATATCCTATTCATAAAATTAAAACGAACAATTCTTTTCAAGTTATTAGTTACCTAAATATCACTATAGTATTGACGACTCGGAACACTAAGTTTTTTATAAGTAAAAACGTAAAGTTTTACCTTACAGCCTAAACCGGCTTTCACCTTTAGAAGGCTTCATCAGAGGCTGCCATAGGTAGCGTTGTCCGTCTTGTTGTTGGCGATGGGATAGTTATTTGAAAGATTGAAGCTGTGTGTGTGTGGTGAGATGTGTTCGAATAATGCGTGCGATTTGAATTGTGTCTGTTCGTTTAGGATGTCGTTTTTATTTGTTTTTGTGTGTTTGTATATTTCTAATTGTTCTAGAGTGTCTAGTTTTTGGCCTTTTGTGTGTACGTGTAGATTGTTCATGTTATTGTCGATGTTTTTATATGTGTGGTTTGCTTCAATGAGGTGGTTTGCAAAGGTAGATTCTGTAGTGGTGTGGAGTGCTTTTGTGCGTTCAATGTATCTCTGTTTGAAGCTTCAATCTTTCGAATAACTATCCCGTCGCCAACAACAAGACGGACAACGCTACCTATGGCAGCCTCTGATGAAGCCTTCTAAAGGTGAAAGCCGGTTTAGGCTGTAAGGTAAAACTTTACGTTTTTACTTATAAAAAACTTAGTGTTCCGAGTCGTCAATACTATAGTGATATTTAGTTAAGCAACGGACACGTCATGAACAACGAAATCCAAGAATTATTAGTTACTGTTGGTTTAACATTCATTTCATTCTTTTACTATTATCTTGAGTGAGAAATATCATCACTTCCTTCCAACTTATTTTCCCTTCTAACATAGGGTGTTTATTAATTATATACTTAAATTCTTAATTCATTACTACTTCTTTTTTCCATTCCATGTTAACACAAACTGTTTTTACATGGGCTTTCTCCCTGAATTATATCATATCCTTTACTTATCTCTACTTTAAATACTATTTCTAATTATCCTTAACTACATCATTTTTTATAAGCTCACTCTTAAATCATTTATTGGTTCATCAATGATTTACTAAGTGTTTTCTTATCTATTACTACCTTTTTATTATTTAGAATATCTTTTTCCACTTATCACTTCCACCTTTAATTAATTGGTGTTTATCACTGATCCACTCACTATTTTGGGGTATTTACACATTCACTACTGCACTTTTTCACTGTTTATATTAAGTGTTTTTTAGTGGGTAATCCCTATAATTATTCCTCTTTCTCACTTTCTCACTATTTCTTTCAATATAAATTTATACATAGTACTGTATTAATGATATTTTGCTATATATTTCACTATATCTAACTCTAATATTTGGGTTAGTGTACTTTTCTTTACTAGGTTACTTTTTACTGTTTTTGTTTAAAACAGGTATATAAATTATCTCATTTACAATAATATTTATTTCCATTAGTGGATAATTATTCGGTTTATTCACAATATTCTATATTTGAGCGTACCATTTCTCCCTTTTATATGTGGTGTTTCTTATTTCTTGGTTTCACTTCGTTTCCTCTTCATTCTTCCTCCTCCTCTTCTTCTTCTTCTCCTTCATCTTCTTCCTTTTCAATTGTCTTCATTTTAATTCGGTTCTCCCCTTCTTGTCTGGTTTGATTTTATTTAGTTATAGGAATTCGTTCACTTCCTTCAATTGTCTTTACTCTTCTTTGTTTTGGTTTCTTCCCTTCTTTTGTTTGTTTCCTGTTTGTTTGGTCAATCACCTTTTTTCTTGTTTATTTTTCGTGGTTCCCTTCTTCTTTTGTTTCTTGTTGTTGGGTCAATCACTTGGGTTGGGTAATGTCGTCGTTTGTCGTGTCATAGTTTTTATATTTTATTTATATTTCTTTTTAACGATTTAATATGAAGTACATTTACATTAAGAATTATCTTTTTTATCCCTGGTACTGGGGTGGCTTATTTGTGTTGTAACATAATGCCTCTCCTTCAAAATTGATCATTTTAATGAAACACTAACATAGTTTTTTATGAAATTATCAGTTATATATAATTTTTTCCTTTTCTCTCTTGTTTGCTTCTCCATTCTTTATTTCTCTTCTTACTTGATTCATTCCATTTTATTTGGATCTGTTTTTATTTATTTCCATTAGTGTGTTCTCCCTTATACACTTTTTTCCCTACCTTTTTAGTAGCTGGTTTCTCCCATTACTACTTATTTTTTCTGAGACCAGAGGAACATCATCTCTGCTCAGTTTATTTGGATTGCTGGACTTTTCAACAGTCAATCTTAAATACCTTTTTTGTCAACTTGTGGTTTAAATTAATAATAATAATAACATATTTTGGGATTGTCCACCTTGTGGTTTGTTTTTAGATCACTTTGGCCTTTTTTTACTCATTCTTCCTTCCGCTGTACCTTTGCTATATACTGTCATCTACTCATACAGTTGATTGTTTTTTATTTATTCATATGTTAATTTCATCATATCTAACTTTTCATTATTTTGTTATCTATTCTTCTTGTGATCATTTTAATTATCTTAGACATTTTGATTCTTTTCTTGGTTATTTAGCAATATTCTGCTTTAGCCATATCTTGTATATTTGTTTTATACATAACTTCTCTTTTTCCTTGTACCAGTTCAGATTTTTTTTTTGTTTTCTTTGAATACATTCAACTCATTATTATTTCAGGTATTCATCGCAGCAATTTTAGCTTGATTTTATTTTTGTTTAGTTTATTTTGTTTTAAATATCATTTTTGATAATTTTTTGTAAGTTAATTTTTCTTACTTTATATGAATTTTTGTAGCTTATCCCTTTTTAGGTACTTTTTGTTTAAATATTATCGTAAGTTTGTGATTCTTACTTTTTTATAGGAATTTGTGTAACTTATTCCCTTATTGTACTTTTTTATTTTATACTTCATATATCAACTTTAATAGACTGTAAGTTGATCTTACATGGTAGGAATTTGTGTAACTTATTCCTTTGTTTTTATATTTTTATTCATATATTTTATTTTTTTCATTCCTCATATGTCATCTAAATAAGGTAGTAAGTTGCTCTTACAGACTTTTTGAATTTTGAAATTAGTTTATTTTCTTTATGGTAATTTATTCTTCTTCATAAAACTTTTTTATTGAAGCTTGGTTGTAAACTCCTTTTATTTTGCTTGTGTTTATATTACTTATTTGGTAAGTATTGTTACCATTATCTTTTGTGATGACATATGGTCATTTATCGTACTCTATACTGGACCTTGTTATTTATACTTTTTTATAAGTTGATCTTCTCCTTTTCTTTCATTATTATTGCCTTCTCTTGTATATTACACTCTTTGTTGTCTTTCTTCTCTTCTGCTTCAAATGTTAGATGGTTGAACATTTATTCTGGATAATTTTTAAATTTTATTTATTATGGTTTAATTTTTCTCATTTAATTCGTCTTGGTCGTTGTCATTTCTTGTCCCTTTTTGTTTTGGTGATTCTAAATTGGTTTTGTCAATTTACTGCTCCTTTCTCTCCATTGGTTTGCTTGGTCCGGTAATTCGAAGATCAGTCCCTTTTCTTGGTGTGTAGTATCTACCCTTAGTTTGTGGTCCATCAGTTCCTCTGCACTTGTGGTTTGGATAACCTAGGCGTGTAGAACTATTTCTTCCTTGTGATATAGGTTTCTTTGGTCTCGTACCACAATTCCTCTACTATCATACGTTCCTTTGCCTCCATAACTGCTTCATTCACTACATCTTGATTACTTTGTTGATTAATCAGAGAAGTTAATTGTGCCTCTCTCATTAATGTTATTATTGCTTTTTTATTCGGTATTTCCATTTCTGGTAAGCTCCAGTGTTTTATTGACCTTCTTGATTTGTTATACACTGTTTTGTTGTCAGTCATTTCTATTTCTGGCATCTTCCATCGAAGCATAGATTTGCTGAATTTTTCATCCATTGGTTGGTTGTGAATTCCTTTTATAATTTCCTTCAGAGTCCTCCTACAATCTTTATACTTCATTAATTTGCTTTGGTAGGTAAGGGGCAAATTAAACACATCAATGAGTCCGTTTTTCATCATCTCTAATTCTTCTCTGGTTTTGATTAGTTTCTTTTTATATATCTTTCCCATTTCCTCTGTTTTCTTATTCTTCTTAATGATTCGATTCTTCTTTACTCTTCTACTGTTGGTTTTTATGTGCTTAATTTTCTTGGTGTCATTGTTATCTTTATTTTGAGAAAACAATACACTTGTTTCTTCTACAGTTTCCATCTCCTTACTACCTTCAGAAGTGGTGTCTAGTGTTTCCTTCAATTGTGTGAAACTATTATTTACTGTTTCATTAAGTTGATCTACTGGGTAACTTTGTTTCTTCCCATCTCTTATTCATCCCTGTTTTTGTCCGTTTGACTTCTTCACTAAATTCTATTAGCATGAATCTTAATTCTTCTCGGTTCTTCTCACCATCTTCCTTCATTTGTCGTAGGAGTGTTTCGTTACTATTTTCAATCTTCTTATTCACTATCTCCAGATCTTTCTTGATCTGTTTCTTCAGCTCATCACTCTTCTTTTCTAACGTCTCCTGGCTTCTCTGCAATGCCTCCTGGTTGCTTTCCAATTTATTATTCAGAAGTTCTAGGTTCTCCTTCAAGAACTCCCTGTCTTCCCTTCTTCCTTCCTTCATTTTCGTGAAATTATTATCCGTTTTCTCCTGGTTTCTGTTTAGTTGTTCCACCATAATCCTCATCATTTCTTGGAAATTGGCATCATTATTTGGGCTGGTTTGACTGGTTGGACATCAACTACTACTTCAATTTCTGGTTCCGGTAGATGTGGATTTTCCAGTTGGTCCTTCTGTGGATGTTCTTCAAACAATCCTCCAATCATTTCCTCAATTTCTTCCATTTCTTCTTGATTTGATTCTTTCTTACTTTTGAGTCTTGTAACCATATGGTGTCTTTTCATAATCGCCGCTGGTCGTCCTTTTCTAGCCTCACTACGTTGGTCGCCAATCTGTAACGAGAAGTTCTGGGTCGTATCTGTAAAATGTGTACACCTGTTTTTATGTGTATTAAGGGTTAGTGTGGTGTGTTCGTCTCACACCTGTCGTTACATTAATGGTTGTTGCTACCGAAATCCGTAGCCTGGTCACAATTATCAGTACAACCTACCTGTAATTTCATAGGGGTTGCGAGTCCCGGGTGGCGCCAAATTGTTTATTTTAAAGCAATTAAATTCGTGAATTATCAAGTTAGATTGGTGTTATCAGCGTTGACAGCTGGAGCGTTCAAATGAATCCCGCCTCTGTACAGCTTACTGTATTGTCCACTTGGTGAGAGCGCTAGTCGTCTGCTCAGTGAAATTGCTAACACACACATATATTATACAACTTCCTATGAAATAAAACAATGGTAATACTCTGTACTGTAACTTTAATTATGGTTTGGTCGTTAATCAATGTGACAATAATATTATTAGTTATTTTTCAATAAAATTGCTCCGGCTTAAAACATGAAACATATATCTCTAGGTTGACGAAATTAATTTTGAAACGAGTTATACTGATTTACTGATGCCGACATGGCGTCTGTTTGTACACTATATTTTGACTCGTTCAATATCTGGAGTTCTTTGGATTATAAAGAAAACATAAAAGATGGTTACATTAAAAAAAGTACACTACCGTACCTTATCCGTACTTAAATGGTATAAAGTGTGTTTACAAATTGTTCGGCTGTGTAGTAATATTTGTTACAAATTTCGCACATTAGAGCGAGGTTATTTCTTAGTTAACAATTGTTTTACGTAAGTTGATATTATTCAATCCTTGAAAGAAAATTATTTTTACTTGATAGTGAGAATTTTTTTTGATTGATATGAGATATATTTAAAGTGCTTTTATTCCGGGGATTATTGTATTTAATTGATACTTATCAGTTCAGAAGGTTGCGATATGTCGTTGTTCTGGGGTAATAGAAATTCATCAATTTTGGGGTGACTTAGGCTGCTGGCATCTTCTAAATTGTCTTGGGAATTTCTGCTATTTAATTTTGTTTATTTGGTTCCTGGACATCTGTTAATAGTTGAAACTCTTCATCTCCTCGTCACTGGTTCATGCTGTTGACTTCTAAATGTTTTTCACACTTTTTAAATTAAAATTTCGGTCATCTAAATCTTGTGTACTTCCTACCCAAGCGTCATTTTTCCAAGTAAGTAAATTTAACGGAAAATTAGTAACCAACAGCCCGTTTCTATGGTAACTGAAACCCTTTGATTGGTTAAGGCCGAGATTAAAAGCATTGTTATATTTGAAATTTTTATTCAAATATATTATATATTTTCTGATACATTTTCCTTTTAAAATGATTTATACATAATTACTGGCTATTTGCTTGCCTTAGATTTGTAAATTTCCTTGTTAATTTGTTATAATTTGTATTTTTGTGTTTCTGACAGTTAGGCATATTCATAGGCCTAAGTAGCCATTATGGTACTTTACTTACTTCATTTAAATTACATTTCATTTCAGCCTGATGGGCTTTATTTTGTTATTATAATTGGTTGTGTTGTGTTTTGAGTCTGTTTGTGTTCTGATTACTTGTCAAGATTATTTTCTATATCTTACTATTTAAAACATAACAGTTAGGCCTATGGACTGTAAGCTTCCTTCAGCCATATCCTATTCATAAAATTAAAACGAACAATTCTTTTCAAGTTATTAGGTACCTAAATATCACTATAGTATTGACGACTCGGAACACTAAGTTTTTTATAAGTAAAAACGTAAAGTTTTACCTTACAGCCTAAACCGGCTTTCACCTTTAGAAGGCTTCATCAGAGGCTGCCATAGGTAGCGTTGTCCGTCTTGTTGTTGGCGATGGGATAGTTATTTGAAAGATTGAAGCTGTGAGTGTGTGGTGAGATGTGTTCGAATAATGCGTGCGATTTGAATTGTGTCTGTTCGTTTAGGATGTCGTTTTTATTTGTTTTTGTGTGTTTGTATATTTCTAATTGTTCTAGAGTGTCTAGTTTTTGGCCTTTTGTGTGTACGTGTAGAATGTTCATGTTATTGTCGATGTTTTTATATGTGTGGTTTGCTTCAATGAGGTGGTTTGCAAAGGTAGATTCTTTAGTGGTGTGGAGTGCTTTTGTGCGTTCAATGTATCTCTGTTTGAAGCTTCAATCTTTCGAATAACTATCCCGTCGCCAACAACAAGACGGACAACGCTACCTATGGCAGCCTCTGATGAAGCCTTCTAAAGGTGAAAGCCGGTTTAGGCTGTAAGGTAAAACTTTACGTTTTTACTTATAAAAAACTTAGTGTTCCGAGTCGTCAATACTATAGTGATATTTAGTTAAGCAACGGACACGTCATGAACAAAGAAATCCAAGAATTATTAGTTACTGTTGGTTTAACATTCATTTCATTCTTTTACTATTATCTTGAGTGAGAAATATCATCACTTCCTTCAAACTTATTTTCCCTTCTAACATAGGGTGTTTATTAATTATATACTTAAATTCTTAATTCATTACTACTTCTTTTTTCCATTCCATGTTAACACAAACTGTTTTTACATGGGCTTTCTCCCTGAATTATATCATATCCTTTACTTATCTCTACTTTAAATACTATTTCTAATTATCCTTAACTACATCATTTTTTATAAGCTCACTCTTAAATCATTTATTGGTTCATCAATGATTTACTAAGTGTTTTCTTATCTATTACTACCTTTTTATTATTTATAATATCTTTTTCCACTTATCACTTCCACCTTTAATTAATTGGTGTTTATCACTGATCCACTCACTATTTTGGGGTATTTACACATTCACTACTGCACTTTTTCACTGTTTATATTAAGTGTTTTTTAGTGGGTAATCCCTATAATTATTTCTCTTTCTCACTTTCTCACTATTTCTTTCAATATAAATTTATACATAGTACTGTATTAGTGATATTTTGCTATATATTTCACTATATCTAACTCTAATATTTGGGTTAGTGTACTTTTCTTTACTAGGTTACTTTTTACTGTTTTTGTTTAAAACAGGTATATAAATTATCTCATTTACAATAATATTTATTTCCATTAGTGAATAATTATTGGGTTTATTCACAATATTCTATATTTGAGCGTACCATTTCTCCCTTTTATATGTGGTGTTTCTTATTTCTTGGTTTCACTTCGTTTCCTCTTCATTCTTCCTCCTCTTCTTCTTCTTCTCCTTCATCTTCTTCCTTTTCAATTGTCTTCATTTTAATTCGGTTCTCCCCTTCTTGTCTGGTTTGATTTTATTTAGTTATAGGAATTCGTTCACTTCCTTCAATTGTCTTTACTCTTCTTTGTTTTGGTTTCTTGCCTTCTTTTGTTTGTTTCCTGTTTGTTTGGTCAATCACCTTTTTTCTTGTTTATTTTTCGTGGTTCCCTTCTTCTTTTGTTTCTTGTTGTTGGGTCAATCACTTGGGTTGGGTAATGTCGTCGTTTGTCGTGTCATAGTTTTTATATTTTATTTATATTTCTTTTTAACGATTTAATATGAAGTACATTTACATTAAGAATTATCTTTTTTATCCCTGGTACTGGGGTGGCTTATTTGTGTTGTAACATAATGCCTCTCCTTCAAAATTGATCATTTTAATGAAACACTAACATAGTTTTTTATGAAATTATCAGTTGTATATAATTTTTTCCTTTTCTCTCTTGTTTGCTTCTCCATTCTTTATTTCTCTTCTTACTTGATTCATTCCATTTTATTTGGATCTGTTTTTATTTATTTCCATTAGTGTGTTCTTCCTTATACACTTTTTTCCCTACCTTTTTAGTAGCTGGTTTCTCCCATTACTACTTATTTTTTCTGAGACCAGAGGAACATCATCTCTGCTCAGTTTATTTGGATTGCTGGACTTTTCAACAGTCAATCTTAAATACATTTTTGTCAACTTGTGACTTAAATTAATAATAATAATATTATATTTTGGGATTGTCCACCTTGTGGTTTGTTTTTAGATCACTTTGGCCTTTTTTTACTCATTCTTCCTTCCGCTGTACCTTTGCTATATACTGTCATCTACTCATACAGTTGATTGTTTTTTATTTATTCATATGTTAATTTCATCATATCTAACTTTTCATTATTTTGTTATCTATTCTTCTTGTGATCATTTTAATTATCTTAGACATTTTGAGTCTTTTCTTGGTTATTTAGCAATATTCTGCTTTAGCCATATCTTGTATATTTGTTTTATACATAACTTCTCTTTTTCCTTGTACCAGTTCAGATTTTTTTTTTTGTTTTCTTTGAATACATTCAACTCATTATTATTTCAGGTATTCATCGCAGCAATTTTAGCTTGATTTTATTTTTGTTTAGTTTATTTTGTTTTAAATATCATTTTTGATAATTTTTTGTAAGTTAATTTTTCTTACTTTATAGGAATTTTTGTAGCTTATTCCTTTTTAGGTACTTTTTGTTTAAATATTATCGTAAGTTTGTGATTCTTACTTTTTTATAGGAATTTGTGTAACTTATTCCCTTATTGTACTTTTTTATTTTATACTTCATATATCAACTTTAATAGACTGTAAGTTGATCTTACATGGTAGGAATTTGTGTAACTTATTCCTTTGTTTTTATATTTTTATTCATATATTTTATTTTTTTCATTCCTCATATGTCATCTAAATAAGGTAGTAAGTTGCTCTTACAGACTTTTTGAATTTTGAAATTAGTTTATTTTCTTTATGGTAATTTATTCTTCTTCATAAAACTTTTTTATTGAAGCTTGGTTGTAAACTCCTTTTATTTTGCTTGTGTTTATATTAGTTATTTGGTAAGTATTGTTACCATTATTTTTTGTGATGACATATGGTCATTTATCGTACTCTATACCGGACCTTGTTATTTATACTTTTTTATAAGTTGATCTTCTCCTTTTCTTTCATTATTATTGCCTTCTCTTGTATATTACACTCTTTGTTGTCTTTCTTCTCTTCTGCTTCAAATGTTAGATGGTTGAACATTTATTCTGGATAATTTTTAAATTGTATTTATTATGGTTTAATTTTTCTCATTTAATTCGTCTTGGTCATTGTCATTTCTTGTCCCTTTTTGTTTTGGTGATTCTAAATTGGTTTTGTCAATTTACTGCTCCTTCCTCTCCATTGGTTTGCTTGGTCCGGTAATTCGAAGATCAGTCCCTTTTCTTGGTGTGTGGTATCTACGCTTAGTTTGTGGTCCATCAGTTCCTCTGCACTTGTGGTTTGGATAACCTAGGCGTGTAGAACTATTTCTTCCTTGTGATATAGGTTTCTTTGGTCTCGTACCACAATTCCTCTACTATCATACGTTCCTTTGCCTCCATGACTGCTTCATTCACTACATCTTGATTACTTTGTTGATTAATCAGAGAAGTTAATTGTGCCTCTCTCATTAATGTTATTATTGCTTTTTTATTCGGCATTTCCATTTCTGGTAAGCTCCAGTGTTTTATTGACCTTCTTGATTTGTTATACACTGTTTTGTTGTCAGTCATTTCTATTTCTGGCATCTTCCATCGAAGCATAGATTTGCTGAATTTTTCATCCATTGGTTGGTTGTGAATTCCTTTTATAATTTCCTTCAGAGTCCTCCTACAATCCTTATACTTCATTAATTTGCTTTGGTAGGTAAGGGGCAAATTAAACACATCAATGAGTCCGTTTTTCATCATCTCTAATTCTTCTCTGGTTTTGATTAGTTTCTTTTTATATATCTTTCCCATTTCCTCTGATTTCTTATTCTTCTTAATGATTCGATTCTTCTTTACTCTTCTACTGTTGGTTTTTATGTGCTTAATTTTCTTGGTGTCATTGTTATCTTTATTTTGAGAAAACAATACACTTGTTTCTTCTACAGTTTCCATCTCCTTACGGCCTTCAGAAGTGGTGTCTAGTGTTTCCTTCAATTGTGTGAAACTATTATTTACTGTTTCATTAAGTTGATCTACTGGGTAACTTGTTTCTTCCCATCTCTTATTCATCCCTGTTTTTGTCCGTTTGACTTCTTCACTAAACTCTATTAGCATGAATCTTAATTCTTCTCGGTTCTTCTCACCATCTTCCTTCATTTGTCGTAGGAGTGTTTCGTTACTATTTTCAATCTTCTTATTCACTATCTCCAGACCTTTCTTGATATGTTTCTTCAGCTCATCACTCTTCTTTTCTAACGTCTCCTGGCTTCTCTGCAATGCCTCCTGGTTGCTTTCCAATTTATTATTCAGAAGTTCTAGGTTCTCCTTCAAGAACTTCTTGTCTTACCTTCTTTCTTCCTTCATTTTCGTGAAATTATTATCCGTTTTCTCCTGGTTTCTGTTTAGTTGTTCCACCATAATCCTCATCATTTCTTGGAAATTGGCATTCATTATTTGGGCTGGTTTGACTGGTTGGACATCAACTACTACTTCAATTTCTGGTTCCGGTAGATGTGGATTTTCCAGTTGGTCCTCCTGTGGATGTTCTTCAAACAATCCTCCAATCATTTCCTCAATTTCTTCCATTTCTTCTTGATTTGATTCTTTCTTACTTTTGAGTCTTGTAACCATATGGTGTCTTTTCATAATCGCCGCTGGTCGTCCTTTTCTAGCCTCACTACGTTGGTCGCCAATCTGTAACGAGAAGTTCTGGGTCGTATCTGTAAAATGTGTACACCTGTTTTTATGTGTATTAAGGGTTAGTGTGGTGTGTTCGTCTCACACCTGTCGTTACATTAATGGTTGTTGCTACCGAAATCCGTAGCCTGGTCACAATTATCAGTACAACCTACCTGTAATTTCATAGGGGTTGGGAGTCCCGGGTGGCACCAAATTGTTGATTTTAAAACAATTAAATTCGTGAATTATCAAGTTAGATTGGTTTTATCAGCGTTGACACCTGGAGCGTTCAAATGATTCCCGCCTCTGTACAGCTTACTGTATTGTCCACTTGGTAAGAGCGCTAGTCGTCTGCTCAGTGAAATTGCTAACACAGACATATATTATACAACTTCCTATGAAATAAAACAATGGTAATCCTCTGTACTATAACTTTAATTATGGTTTGGTCGTTAATCAATGTGACAATAATATTATTAGTTATTTTTCAATAAAATTGCTCCGGCTTAAAACATGAAACATATATCTCTAGGTTGACGAAATTAATTTTGAAACGAGTTATACTGATTTACTGATGCCGACATGGCGTCTGTTTGTACACTATATTTTGACTCGTTCAATATCTGGAGTTCTTTGGATTATAAAGAAAACATAAAAGATGGTTACATTAAAAAAAGTACACTACCGTACCTTATCCGTACTTAAATGGTATAAAGTGTGTTTACAAATTGTTCGGCTGTGTAGTAATATTTGTTACAAATTTCGCACATTAGAGCGAGGTTATTTCTTAGTTAACAATTGTTTTACGTAAGTTGATATTATTCAATCCTTGAAAGAAAATTATTTTTACTTGATAGTGAGAATTTTTTTTGATTGATATGAGAAATATTTAAAGTGCTTTTATTCCGGGGATTATTGTATTTAATTGATACTTATCAGTTCAGAAGGTTGCGATATGTCGTTGTTCTGGGGTAATGGAAATTCATCAATTTTGGGGTGACTTAGGCTGCTGGCATCTTCTAAATTGTCTTGGGAATTTCTGCTATTTAATTTTGTTTATTTGGTTCCTGGACATCTGTTAATAGTTGAAACTCTTCATCTCCTCGTCATTGGTTCATGCTGTTGACTTCTAAATGTTTTTCACACTTTTTAAATTAAAATTTCGGTCATCTAAATCTTGTGTACTTCCTACCCAAGCGTCATTTTTCCAAGTAAGTAAATTTAACGGAAAATTAGTAACCAACAGCCCGTTTCTATGGTAACTGAAACCCTTTGATTGGTTAAGGCCGAGATTAAAAGCATTGTTATATTTGAAATTTTTATTCAAATATATTATATATTTTCTGATACATTTTCCTTTTAAAATGATTTATACATAATTACTGGCTATTTGCTTGCCTTAGATTTGTAAATTTCCTTGTTAATTTGTTATAATTTGTATTTTTGTGTTTCTGACAGTTAGGCATATTCATAGGCCTAAGTAGCCATTATGGTACTTTACTTACTTCATTTAAATTACATTTCATTTCAGCCTGATGGGCTTTATTTTGTTATTATAATTGGTTGTGTTGTGTTTTGAGTCTGTTTGTGTTCTGATTACTTGTCAAGATTATTTTCTATATCTTACTATTTAAAACATAACAGTTAGGCCTATGGACTGTAAGCTTCCTTCAGCCATATCCTATTCATAAAATTAAAACGAACAATTCTTTTCAAGTTATTAGTTACCTAAATATCACTATAGTATTGACGACTCGGAACACTAAGTTTTTTATAAGTAAAAACGTAAAGTTTTACCTTACAGCCTAAACCGGCTTTCACCTTTAGAAGGCTTCATCAGAGGCTGCCATAGGTAGTGTTGTCCGTCTTGTTGTTGGCGAAGGGATAGTTATTTGAAAGATTGAAGCTGTGTGTGTGTGGTGAGATGTGTTCGAATAATGCGTGCGATTTGAATTGTGTCTGTTCGTTTAGGATGTCGTTTTTATTTGTTTTTGTGTGTTTGTATATTTCTAATTGTTCTAGAGTGTCTAGTTTTTGGCCTTCTGTGTGTACGTGTAGAATGTTCATGTTATTGTCGATGTTTTTATATGTGTGGTTTGCTTCAATGAGGTGGTTTGCAAAGGTAGATTCTGTAGTGGTGTGGAGTGCTTTTGTGCGTTCAATGTATCTCTGTTTGAAGCTTCAATCTTTCGAATAACTATCCCGTCGCCAACAACAAGACGGACAACGCTACCTATGGCAGCCTCTGATGAAGCCTTCTAAAGGTGAAAGCCGGTTTAGGCTGTAAGGTAAAACTTTACGTTTTTACTTATAAAAAACTTAGTGTTCCGAGTCGTCAATACTATAGTGATATTTAGTTAAGCAACGGACACGTCATGAACAACGAAATCCAAGAATTATTAGTTACTGTTGGTTTAACATTCATTTCATTCTTTTACTATTATCTTGAGTGAGAAATATCATCACTTCCTTCCAACTTATTTTCCCTTCTAACATAGGGTGTTTATTAATTATATACTTAAATTCTTAATTCATTACTACTTCTTTTTTCCATTCCATGTTAACACAAACTGTTTTTACATGGGCTTTCTCCGTGAATTATATCATATCCTTTACTTATGTCTACTTAAAATACTATTTCTAATTATCCTTAACTACATCATTTTTTATAAGCTCACTCTTAAATCATTTATTGGTTCATCATAGATTTACTAAGTGTTTTCTTATCTATTACTACCTTTTTATTATTTATAATATCTTTTTCCACTTATCACTTCCACCTTTAATTAATTGGTGTTTATCACTGATCCACTCACTATTTTGGGGTATTTACACATTCACTACTGCACTTTTTCACTGTTTATATTAAGTGTTTTTTAGTGGGTAATCCCTATAATTATTTCTCTTTCTCACTTTCTCACTATTTCTTTCAATATAAATTTATACATAGTACTGTATTAATGATATTTTGCTATATATTTCACTATATATAACTCTAATATTTGGGTTAGTGTACTTTTCTTTACTAGGTTACTTTTTACTGTTTTTGTTTAAAACAGGTATATAAATTATCTCATTTACAATAATATTTATTTCTATTAGTGGATAATTATTGGGTTTATTCACAATATTCTATATTTGAGCGTACCATTTCTCCCTTTTATATGTGGTGTTTCTTATTTCTTGGTTTCACTTCGTTTCCTCTTCATTCTTCCTCCTCTTCTTCTTCTTCTCCTTCATCTTCTTCCTTTTCAATTGTCTTCATTTTAATTCGGTTCTCCCCTTCTTGTCTGGTTTGATTTTATTTAGTTATAGGAATTCGTTCACTTCCTTCAATTGTCTTTACTCTTCTTTGTTTTGGTTTCTTGCCTTCTTTTGTTTGTTTCCTGTTTGTTTGGTCAATCACCTTTTTTCTTGTTTATTTTTCGTGGTTCCCTTCTTCTTTTGTTTCTTGTTGTTGGGTCAATCACTTGGGTTGGGTAATGTCGTCGTTTGTCGTGTCATAGTTTTTATATTTTATTTATATTTCTTTTTAACGATTTAATATGAAGTACATTTACATTAAGAATTATCTTTTTTATCCCTGGTACTGGGGTGGCTTATTTGTGTTGTAACATAATGCCTCTCCTTCAAAATTGATCATTTTAATGAAACACTAACATAGTTTTTTATGAAATTATCAGTTGTATATAATTTTTTCCTTTTCTCTCTTGTTTGCTTCTCCATTCTTTATTTCTCTTCTTACTTGATTCATTCCATTTTATTTGGATCTGTTTTTATTTATTTCCATTAGTGTGTTCTTCCTTATACACTTTTTTCCCTACCTTTTTAGTAGCTGGTTTTTCCCATTACTACTTATTTTTTCTGAGACCAGAGGAACATCATCTCTGCTCAGTTTATTTGGATTGCTGGACTTTTCAACAGTCAATCTTAAATACATTTTTGTCAACTTGTGACTTAAATTAATAGTAATAATAATAATATATTTTGGGATTGTCCACCTTGTGGTTTGTTTTTAGATCACTTTGGCCTTTTTTTACTCATTCTTCCTTCCGCTGTACCTTTGCTATATACTGTCATCTACTCATACAGTTGATTGTTTTTTATTTATTCATATGTTAATTTCATCATATCTAACTTTTCATTATTTTGTTATCTATTCTTCTTGTGATCATTTTAATTATCTTAGACATTTTGAGTCTTTTCTTGGTTATTTAGCAATATTCTGCTTTAGCCATATCTTGTATATTTGTTTTATACATAACTTCTCTTTTTCCTTGTACCAGTTCAGATTTTTTTTTTTGTTTTCTTTGAATACATTCAACTCATTATTATTTCAGGTATTCATCGCAGCAATTTTAGCTTGATTTTATTTTTGTTTAGTTTATTTTGTTTTAAATATCATTTTTGATAATTTTTTGTAAGTTAATTTTTCTTACTTTATAGGAATTTTTGTAGCTTATTCCTTTTTAGGTACTTTTTGTTTAAATATTATCGTAAGTTTGTGATTCTTACTTTTTTATAGGAATTTGTGTAACTTATTCCCTTATTGTACTTTTTTATTTTATACTTCATATATCAACTTTAATAGACTGTAAGTTGATCTTACATGGTAGGAATTTGTGTAACTTATTCCTTTGTTTTTATATTTTTATTCATATATTTTATTTTTTTCATTCCTCATATGTCATCTAAATAAGGTAGTAAGTTGCTCTTACAGACTTTTTGAATTTTGAAATTAGTTTATTTTCTTTATGGTAATTTATTCTTCTTCATAAAACTTTTTTATTGAAGCTTGGTTGTAAACTCCTTTTATTTTGCTTGTGTTTATATTAGTTATTTGGTAAGTATTGTTACCATTATTTTTTGTGATGACATATGGTCATTTATCGTACTCTATACCGGACCTTGTTATTTATACTTTTTTATAAGTTGATCTTCTCCTTTTCTTTCATTATTATTGCCTTCTCTTGTATATTACACTCTTTGTTGTCTTTCTTCTCTTCTGCTTCAAATGTTAGATGGTTGAACATTTATTCTGGATAATTTTTAAATTGTATTTATTATGGTTTAATTTTTCTCATTTAATTCGTCTTGGTCATTGTCATTTCTTGTCCCTTTTTGTTTTGGTGATTCTAAATTGGTTTTGTCAATTTACTGCTCCTTCCTCTCCATTGGTTTGCTTGGTCCGGTAATTCGAAGATCAGTCCCTTTTCTTGGTGTGTGGTATCTACGCTTAGTTTGTGGTCCATCAGTTCCTCTGCACTTGTGGTTTGGATAACCTAGGCGTGTAGAACTATTTCTTCCTTGTGATATAGGTTTCTTTGGTCTCGTACCACAATTCCTCTACTATCATACGTTCCTTTGCCTCCATGACTGCTTCATTCACTACATCTTGATTACTTTGTTGATTAATCAGAGAAGTTAATTGTGCCTCTCTCATTAATGTTATTATTGCTTTTTTATTCGGCATTTCCATTTCTGGTAAGCTCCAGTGTTTTATTGACCTTCTTGATTTGTTATACACTGTTTTGTTGTCAGTCATTTCTATTTCTGGCATCTTCCATCGAAGCATAGATTTGCTGAATTTTTCATCCATTGGTTGGTTGTGAATTCCTTTTATAATTTCCTTCAGAGTCCTCCTACAATCCTTATACTTCATTAATTTGCTTTGGTAGGTAAGGGGCAAATTAAACACATCAATGAGTCCGTTTTTCATCATCTCTAATTCTTCTCTGGTTTTGATTAGTTTCTTTTTATATATCTTTCCCATTTCCTCTGATTTCTTATTCTTCTTAATGATTCGATTCTTCTTTACTCTTCTACTGTTGGTTTTTATGTGCTTAATTTTCTTGGTGTCATTGTTATCTTTATTTTGAGAAAACAATACACTTGTTTCTTCTACAGTTTCCATCTCCTTACGGCCTTCAGAAGTGGTGTCTAGTGTTTCCTTCAATTGTGTGAAACTATTATTTACTGTTTCATTAAGTTGATCTACTGGGTAACTTGTTTCTTCCCATCTCTTATTCATCCCTGTTTTTGTCCGTTTGACTTCTTCACTAAACTCTATTAGCATGAATCTTAATTCTTCTCGGTTCTTCTCACCATCTTCCTTCATTTGTCGTAGGAGTGTTTCGTTACTATTTTCAATCTTCTTATTCACTATCTCCAGACCTTTCTTGATCTGTTTCTTCAGCTCATCACTCTTCTTTTCTAATGTCTCCTGGCTTCTCTGCAATGCCTCCTGGTTGCTTTCCAATTTATTATTCAGAAGTTCTAGGTTCTCCTTCAAGAACTTCTTGTCTTACCTTCTTTCTTCCTTCATTTTCGTGAAATTATTATCCGTTTTCTCCTGGTTTCTGTTTAGTTGTTCCACCATAATCCTCATCATTTCTTGGAAATTGGCATTCATTATTTGGGCTGGTTTGACTGGTTGGACATCAACTACTACTTCAATTTCTGGTTCCGGTAGATGTGGATTTTCCAGTTGGTCCTCCTGTGGATGTTCTTCAAACAATCCTCCAATCATTTCCTCAATTTCTTCCATTTCTTCTTGATTTGATTCTTTCTTACTTTTGAGTCTTGTAACCATATGGTGTCTTTTCATAATCGCCGCTGGTCGTCCTTTTCTAGCCTCACTACGTTGGTCGCCAATCTGTAACGAGAAGTTCTGGGTCGTATCTGTAAAATGTGTACACCTGTTTTTATGTGTATTAAGGGTTAGTGTGGTGTGTTCGTCTCACACCTGTCGTTACATTAATGGTTGTTGCTACCGAAATCCGTAGCCTGGTCACAATTATCAGTACAACCTACCTGTAATTTCATAGGGGTTGGGAGTCCCGGGTGGCACCAAATTGTTGATTTTAAAACAATTAAATTCGTGAATTATCAAGTTAGATTGGTTTTATCAGCGTTGACAGCTGGAGCGTTCAAATGATTCCCGCCTCTGTACAGCTTACTGTATTGTCCACTTGGTAAGAGCGCTAGTCGTCTGCTCAGTGAAATTGCTAACACAGACATATATTATACAACTTCCTATGAAATAAAACAATGGTAATCCTCTGTACTATAACTTTAATTATGGTTTGGTCGTTAATCAATGTGACAATAATATTATTAGTTATTTTTCAATAAAATTGCTCCGGCTTAAAACATGAAACATATATCTCTAGGTTGACGAAATTAATTTTGAAACGAGTTATACTGATTTACTGATGCCGACATGGCGTCTGTTTGTACACTATATTTTGACTCGTTCAATATCTGGAGTTCTTTGGATTATAAAGAAAACATAAAAGATGGTTACATTAAAAAAAGTACACTACCGTACCTTATCCGTACTTAAATGGTATAAAGTGTGTTTACAAATTGTTCGGCTGTGTAGTAATATTTGTTACAAATTTCGCACATTAGAGCGAGGTTATTTCTTAGTTAACAATTGTTTTACGTAAGTTGATATTATTCAATCCTTGAAAGAAAATTATTTTTACTTGATAGTGAGAATTTTTTTTGATTGATATGAGAAATATTTAAAGTGCTTTTATTCCGGGGATTATTGTATTTAATTGATACTTATCAGTTCAGAAGGTTGCGATATGTCGTTGTTCTGGGGTAATGGAAATTCATCAATTTTGGGGTGACTTAGGCTGCTGGCATCTTCTAAATTGTCTTGGGAATTTCTGCTATTTAATTTTGTTTATTTGGTTCCTGGACATCTGTTAATAGTTGAAACTCTTCATCTCCTCGTCACTGGTTCATGCTGTTGACTTCTAAATGTTTTTCACACTTTTTAAATTAAAATTTCGGTCATCTAAATCTTGTGTACTTCCTACCCAAGCGTCATTTTTCCAAGTAAGTAAATTTAACGGAAAATTAGTAACCAACAGCCCGTTTCTATGGTAACTGAAACCCTTTGATTGGTTAAGGCCGAGATTAAAAGCATTGTTATATTTGAAATTTTTATTCAAATATATTATATATTTTCTGATACATTTTCCTTTTAAAATGATTTATACATAATTACTGGCTATTTGCTTGCCTTAGATTTGTAAATTTCCTTGTTAATTTGTTATAATTTGTATTTTTGTGTTTCTGACAGTTAGGCATATTCATAGGCCTAAGTAGCCATTATGGTACTTTACTTACTTCATTTAAATTACATTTCATTTCAGCCTGATGGGCTTTATTTTGTTATTATAATTGGTTGTGTTGTGTTTTGAGTCTGTTTGTGTTCTGATTACTTGTCAAGATTATTTTCTATATCTTACTATTTAAAACATAACAGTTAGGCCTATGGACTGTAAGCTTCCTTCAGCCATATCCTATTCATAAAATTAAAACGAACAATTCTTTTCAAGTTATTAGTTACCTAAATATCACTATAGTATTGACGACTCGGAACACTAAGTTTTTTATAAGTAAAAACGTAAAGTTTTACCTTACAGCCTAAACCGGCTTTCACCTTTAGAAGGCTTCATCAGAGGCTGCCATAGGTAGCGTTGTCCGTCTTGTTGTTGGCGAAGGGATAGTTATTTGAAAGATTGAAGCTGTGTGTGTGTGGTGAGATGTGTTCGAATAATGCGTGCGATTTGAATTGTGTCTGTTCGTTTAGGATGTCGTTTTTATTTGTTTTTGTGTGTTTGTATATTTCTAATTGTTCTAGAGTGTCTAGTTTTTGGCCTTCTGTGTGTACGTGTAGAATGTTCATGTTATTGTCGATGTTTTTATATGTGTGGTTTGCTTCAATGAGGTGGTTTGCAAAGGTAGATTCTGTAGTGGTGTGGAGTGCTTTTGTGCGTTCAATGTATCTCTGTTTGAAGCTTCAATCTTTCGAATAACTATCCCGTCGCCAACAACAAGACGGACAACGCTACCTATGGCAGCCTCTGATGAAGCCTTCTAAAGGTGAAAGCCGGTTTAGGCTGTAAGGTAAAACTTTACGTTTTTACTTATAAAAAACTTAGTGTTCCGAGTCGTCAATACTATAGTGATATTTAGTTAAGCAACGGACACGTCATGAACAACGAAATCCAAGAATTATTAGTTACTGTTGGTTTAACATTCATTTCATTCTTTTACTATTATCTTGAGTGAGAAATATCATCACTTCCTTCCAACTTATTTTCCCTTCTAACATAGGGTGTTTATTAATTATATACTTAAATTCTTAATTCATTACTACTTCTTTTTTCCATTCCATGTTAACACAAACTGTTTTTACATGGGCTTTCTCCCTGAATTATATCATATCCTTTACTTATCTCTACTTTAAATACTATTTCTAATTATCCTTAACTACATCATTTTTTATAAGCTGTAACAATAAAAAATAAGAGCCGAAATTTATAAAATAAATATAACCACTACCAGGACTTACCTGCACGCAATTACAACACTTACCTGTTATTGAAATTTTACCAGAAGACCAAGGTCGCCACGATTATTTTTTATATAAGATAAAATATCGAAAACCTTTACACTCCACCTTACTAAAACGGACAATTTAGCAATCTGACCCACCCAATTAATAATTCAGAAAATTCCGGAACGTTTAGACGAATTTTTTCAACACAGAAATAAGACAGTGGTAATGACGAAATAACTTAGACTAACATATTTTCAAAGTAAACTAAATCACTTTACTGAATTAAGTCGATTTTCACTGCTATGAGTACAAAAGAATTAGTTATGATTAATTGTTATAATTACCAGAATGAGAATGCTACATAATCAAGTTTTAATTACCTTAAACTATACTTTCAACTAAGGCAGCCCATATTGCCCACGCACTCTTCCATACCTTTTGTTTTTTATATACATTCCCCTTTATTTATTCAATTTTTAAATATTCCGATTATTATCCGCGGTGCCCGTCCACGAACACGATACCGGCCGAACACGCGGTTGGTCCCGTAATTTCACTATTTGTTTTATCACTTCAATCTCTCCACATCACTGTCAGTATTACTCACTCCGATATGTTCATTACCTTCTGGGGTCTCGGTCGGTCTTATTGAGTTAAAAACATTTACGAAAACTCGACCAACCGGGCCCAAACCGAAACTTTAGATGTCTGTTACTGTAGTTGGCGTCCTGTTGACTGTATGGCGTCTCTACTTAATGTCGACTGTTCCGTCACGGTGAACGTAACAGGTACATGTACCTGTTCCTGGAGGGAATCTGGTTCTCTACTGCCACGATGTTTTCGTCGCTCCGGCATCATTTGTTGGGAAGTAACCACTTTATATATGGATTAAAGGTGGTATGTGTGTGTGTCCAGAGGCCGATATTGGACTTGGTTCCGCTGATGTCACCAACAGTAGGCGGAGTTTAATGCGACTTCCGTGAGGTCTTAGAGAAGACGACGAATATTTTTTACGCTCTGGCCATCTTGAGTTTTTTGTTAGAGCGTCCTTTGAGCGCGTGCGGGTGTTGTTGCGCTTGAGCGTTGACACACATGTACAGAGTTCTTAGAATTTTGGTGGAGGTGCGCATTCCTCTGCTGTGTTACACCACTGAAATTGCGCATCGCCTTTGTTCCAAACGCTGTTCTGTTATACAGACAAATACGTTGCACAATAATACGGTTTTACAAATTTATTATACCAGTCCGCCCGAAAACGAAATAAGTAAAAATATAATTATCCCATACTGTTGAAAATAAAAACACCCAAAAATGACCCGCTACAATACCCCCTCGATGAGAATTCTGCTGTTCATGACAGAAGAAATCTCATCGATAACCCCAAAGAGGACCGGAGAGGAACTGGTGCCAACACCCCCCTTGTTCTTAATCTCATGGGTACATGACCCCCCTAGCTCAGCGACCATGGACTCATCTGAACGAGATCACTGGACTTCTCCGTAAGAGATCCCAACACCGAGAAATCGATCAGACTCGCACCACAGCGCACCTCGCCTTTTAACACATACTACCCCCGAAAATCCTCAATCCCTGGCTAAAATTATTCCAGCTCCTCCGCCGATATGTTTCCCCTTTTTTGCAAGCTGGGCTGCCTTTAGCAAATACTGGGCTCACACACACTAACATTACATATTACCATAACACATAAAAATAAAACTTTCTTTTAAAATTTATCATAAATTTAAAAAATTCAAAATTCAAAAAAAAAAATCTTTTATCAAAAATTCTCTTCCTGGTTTTTTCTAATTTTTGTTTCAAATGGCTTAACCTAGACATTTCTAATAATATAAACACATCCTTATTCTAACAGGAGAATCACTTATAGTCTACCAATATAATGCAATACAATAAAAGAAACATGGTTAATACACACATAATAAAAGAATCATCATCTAAAATATTCATTCGCTGGCAGGCGAAAAATCAAGTTTTTTTTTTTCAAAAAAAATTAAAATTTTCAAAAATTTTAAAATTCAAAAAAAATTTAAATTTATTCATTAAAAAAAATTTTATTAAATTTATTTATTAAACAACATTTATTAAAATTATTCAAATATTGGTTTGAATTAATCAAACAAACAAATTAAAATTGGATTCCTACTATACAAGCTTAGTAGGTGTATGACCTCATCAGCTGATCGTAACTAGGTCAAGTCCAAAACCCTTGACCTACATATGTTATATATAAGTTCTGAAAACACACTGAACATTCGCAATATCCTAACTTGAAATACAAAACATAGTAACATAAAATATTTAAAATAAACAAAATATTAATATAATAATCAAGTTGACATTTAAATTATTTAGAATAAACAATTCTTGACTTTACATTATTTTCAAATTTTATCAAACTTCTGTCACTGGTTGAAAAAAATAAACAATTGTATAATCTTGATTATAAATTCCTCTCTTTAGTTAACAGTTTAATTCTACATTACTGTGGGTGTTGTAACTCATTTATTCTCATTACTGTACTAGATCTGTGTACATATATGAACTTTACCTCTCCCTATGGCTCTAATATTCATCAACCTCTACTCCCATGACACCCAACTCTATCAAAATATCTACTAATCAGAACACTCTAAACCCCAACTTATCATTTAACACAATTCGCCGCCTACTCCCATTATAAAATACTCTCTAACCCTTTGTATATAGGATACGTGTTTCCCCGCCCCCAAAAAACTCAATTCCCTTATTTGGCGGCCCGGATTCTACCTAAGGCGGCCCCTTCCCCACTAAAATCTATTCCTACCCCGTCCCAACCCTTGTTGCGGACTCCTACATTACACTACCCTCTAATACAAAATTGCCATCCCCAAAATTCTCAATCTCATTACATTACTACAATTACACAAAATAACCTCATTAACTATAAAAACAACAATATATCACTCAAAATCTACATAAAGTCTCCATTACCCCTGTGTCAATATCAATACTTCACCAACTCTGTCAACTCAAAAACAACATTACATCATATTCATCTTTATCATTTCAAATCCAACTTTTAATTCAATTCGGACAGGTCTACATGTCCCATAAAACATTTATCACCCATGAATTATCTTTTATTAATTTGCATAAATTATTGCTATTTTATTTCTCATATTCTTTTTATCTTTACTTCAAAATATCTGTAATACGTTAAACATTAATTACTTGTAACATTTACAAACCAATATACCAGTGACATGGTATTATTGATCAGCTGATATCCTAACATAATAAAAACACATTTCATGATTGAACAAATTATATGAAATATACATATTTATTTTTATTTATTCTCCCTTCTCACCTCATTGTTTCCCATTTCTCTGATTCTGATGCTTATGTTAGCCTGCCAGACGATTTACTTATGAGCTTAAAAAAAAAATACACACATAATACAATTACATATTCTTATCAATGCTTATCTCATAGACAACAATAAAATAATACACTTAAAATTATAGCATGAATCTTATATTACGAGTCTGAGCATATAATAATTTGAACAGAGCACAAGTATTTTTGATTGGATTAAACCTTGAATAAGCAAAACTTTATGTCATAAAATTTTAAATTCGTGACTCCCTTGCGTCACCTCCCAGCCACACACACTATTTCAGATTATGGAGGACTGTCTCGCCCTTTCGCTCCACAGAGACTGTATATTTTGGAGTAGGTTTTACCTCTCTGTGTCTCCGCTTCCGCTATTAAGTTTTAAATTAGTGAACATCATCATGTTCCTGTTATAAAATCATGCACCCTTAAAACGGATCTGCCACCGGTCCTGCTGTTCCTCCTCGAACAGAGTGGCAGCCGCTGTTCCATAGTACCGGAGATTTCCTCTAAGGTCCCCCCATTAAATTTCAAATATATACCAATTTCAAGTCAGCTATGGTCAAGGGACTTTGATATGACCATAGCTGGCCGCTAGCCAAAACCACGGTTAGTGCTGGTAAGACAGTAACCGCCCGAAAAGTCGAGGAAATCTAAACTTTTATTTCACTGCCTGTTTCATCAATACCATTATGTGCGACACGTTATTTAATATTGTGTGTAAAATTTTTTATCTACACGGATAAGGTGTGCCGCACATTTATCGCCAGTTTGGCCTCCGATGGAGGTAACACTCACGGTTACCCCCAACCCATTTCGCTATTTAAGAGAGCACAGGCCACCCCCTTAATAGCCACATAATAACTAATTACAATTGACAACTAATTAAAATTTTTATATACATTATCATATAATATTTGCATCAACACTCATTTAACCCATTCATAACCTTTTACCGTTTAACTTTCTTGAAATTTTCAAAATTTATTATTGATAATCATTATTTATCATTTTTCATTTATTATTAAAAATTTTTTAATTATCTTTATTTCTTGAACCAACTTATTTCCAAATAACATCTTATTACTGAATTTGAATCTCAATTACACCTGTAAATATTTTTATTACACCTGATTATAAAATTTTCATACTTACACTCCACTTAACATGATATGCCCACAAAACATAATCACCACTATCTCTGAAACATTTCACAAAATTTATTAATTTAAATTAAATAATTTATCATTCATTTCCAAATTTCCATCTCGTAAAATAATTTACATTCAGAAAAAAATTAATTACTTAACATTTACATAATCAATTAAAATATTTAAAATATATCAATTGTTTTAATTAAATTAATTATTAAGAATACAGAATTCATTACCATCCAAACAATTATAATTCTCTGATTATTATTATCACAACAATCATCTTACATACACACATATAAATTCACTATATTTTATTTACAACTCTTGTTAATTATTATTCCATTTTTTCCACACTTCTGTCCAAATCTGCCATGTCAAAAAACCATAAAACATAATGTTTAATTGTCTTTTATTGTTTTACAGTCTACCCTCCATCGTCAAAGATTAATCTTGGTTTTGTATAGCACTGTTCAATTATATTGACATACATACTGTTGTCTTGTGTGTCATAACCAAACAATTTCAATTTATCCGTTATACCATAATAATCATTCACCAAGTCTAAGTTAAGTATTTCTGTTAAATCTCCGTCAGTAAATATTTCCAATATCGGGTTAGTTACTTTTGTACTATCAATTAAATCATTCTTGTTTAAATACACTTCTAATATTTCTTTCAACTCATCATAATCTCTCTTTAATTCATATAACTCTATCTCTCTCTCAACACACAATTCTCTATTTAAATCGCTCTCATCATAACACCATCTCATACTTATAAAATCATTCCACACAGAGGGTATAAACTTATACAAATAAAATAAACTCAAATCTTCTACTAACACGGGACTCTTGCCCTTTAAAAACTCTTGTAACCACATTAACTCATCATAAATAATAAAAGGAAAATTTCCCCTCTGTCCCCACTCTACTACAACATTATTTCTCCTCTCTCTCTCCAACTCACTGACACACATTAACATCTCATAATCACTGCATTCTATACTTTCATTAGTACTCTCATTATTTATTTTTTCTGTATCACTTTCTGATACCAATTTCTCAAACACATTATTATTCTCAATATTAAATTCATTATTTTTGACATTATTGTTATTATTTGTTATTATATTTTCATCATTTGCTTCTACACTATTCTTCACCCCCACTATACTCTCAGAATTGTCTACTATTTCGTCATTTTTACATTTTGTCATATTTAAAACATTGTCACCTAATTTCTCAAACTTCTGTTCTAACTTATTTAAACTAGATCTTATTATTTCGTTAGTACTTTCTACACATTTACTCATTTCTTGTATTTCATTTTTTAACTCTTTATTCTGATTTTTTAATATATTGAATTTAGCGTCAGAATCACTCTTCTGTTCACTGAATTTCATATCTAACATTGTTTGTATAATTGTAAACATTTCGTAATTATCGTCAGACTTTTTATTTTGGATAGGTGTCACTAGATTTTCTATTTTATCGCCAGTAAAACTGACTTCGGTATTATTTGCCATTTTTTATCTTGTACTTAACTGTAACTCCTAAAACAAACCTAACCTACGTGCGTAATTATACACGATAAATCATATTTATAAATTCGTCATTACCACCTCCTATCTTCTGTGTATTAAAATAGGTCTATCTCGTATAAAATTACAATTAAACGAAAATCCTGGCAGCGCGTCGACATTTGTAACAATAAAAAATATACCGAAATATATATAATAAATAAATATAACCACTACCAGGACTTACCTGCACGCAATTACAACACTTACCTGTTATTGAAATTTTACCAGAAGACCAAGGTCGCCACGATTATTTTTTATATAGGATAAAATATCGAAAACCTTTACACTCCACCTTACTAAAACGGACAATTTAGCAATCTGACCCACCCAATTAATAATTCAGAAAATTCCGGAACGTTTAGACGAATTTTTTCAACACAGAAATAAGACAGTGGTAATGACGAAATAACTTAGACTAACACATTTTCAAAGTAAACTAAATCACTTTACTGAATTAAGTCGATTTTCACTGCTATGAGTACAAAAGAATTAGTTATGATTAATTGTTATAATTACCAGAATGAGAATGCTACATAATCAAGTTTTAATTACCTTAAACTATACTTTCAACTAAGGCAGCCCATATTGCCCACGCACTCTTCCATACCTTTTGTTTTTTATATACATTCCCCTTTATTTATTCAATTTTTAAATATTCCGATTGTTATCCGCGGTGCCCGTCCACGAACACGATACCGGCCGAACACGCGGTTGGTCCCGTAATTTCACTATTTGTTTTATCACTTCAATCTCTCCACATCACTGTCAGTATTACTCACTCCGATATGTTCATTACCTTCTGGGGTCCCGGTCGGTCTTATTGAGTTAAAAACATTTACGAAAACTCGACCAACCGGGCCCAAACCGAAACTTTAGATGTCTGTTACTGTAGTTGGCGTCCTGTTGACTGTATGGCGTCTCTACTTAATGTCGACTGTTCCGTCACGGTGAACGTAACAGGTACATGTACCTGTTCCTGGAGGGAATCTGGTTCTCTACTGCCACGATGTTTTCGTCGCTCCGGCATCATTTGTTGGGAAGTAACCACTTTATATATGGATTAAAGCTGGTATGTGTGTGTGTCCAGAGGCCGATATTGGACTTGGTTCCGCTGATGTCACCAACAGTAGGCGGAGTTTAATGCGACTTCCGTGAGGTCTTAGAGAAGACGACGAATATTTTTTACGCTCTGGCCATCTTGAGTTTTTTGTTAGAGCGTCCTTTGAGCGCGTGCGGGTGTAGTTGCGCTTGAGCGTTGACACACATGTACAGAGTTCTTAGAATTTTGGTGGAGGTGCGCATTCCTCTGCTGTGTTACACCACTGAAATTGCGCATCGCCTTTGTTCCAAACGCTGTTCTGTTATACAGACAAATACGTTGCACAATAATACGGTTTTACAAATTTATTATACCAGTCCGCCCGAAAACGAAATAAGTAAAAATATAATTATCCCATACTGTTGAAAATAAAAACACCCAAAAATGACCCGCTACAATACCCCCTCGATGAGAATTCTGCTGTTCACGACAGAAGAAATCTCATCGATAACCCCAAAGAGGACCGGAGAGGAACTGGTGCCAACACCCCCCTTGTTCTTAATCTCATGGGTACATGACCCCCCTAGCTCAGCGACCATGGACTCATCTGAACGAGATCACTGGACTTCTCCGTAAGAGATCCCAACACCGAGAAATCGATCAGACTCGCACCACAGCGCACCTCGCCTTTTAACACATACTACCCCCGAAAATCCTCAATCCTTGGCTAAAATTATTCCAGCTCCTCCGCCGATATGTTTCCCCTTTTTTGCAAGCTGGGCTGCCTTTAGCAAATACTGGGCTCACACACACTAACATTACATATTACCATAACACATAAAAATAAAACTTTCTTTTAAAATTTATCATAAATTTAAAAAATTCAAAATTCAAAAAAAAATAATCTTTTATCAAAAATTCTCTTCCTGGTTTTTTCTAATTTTTGTTTCAAATGGCTTAACCTAGACATTTCTAATAATATAAACACATCCTTATTCTAACAGGAGAATCACTTATAGTCTACCAATATAATGCAATACAATAAAAGAAACATGGTTAATACACACATAATAAAAGAATCATCATCTAAAATATTCATTCGCTGGCAGGCGAAAAATCAAGTTTTTTTTTTTCAAAAAAAATTAAAATTTTCAAAAATTTTAAAATTCAAAAAAAATTTAAATTTATTCATTAAAAAAAATTTTATTAAATTTATTTATTAAACAACATTTATTAAAATTATTCAAATATTGGTTTGAATTAATCAAACAAACAAATTAAAATTGGATTCCTACTATACAAGCTTAGTAGGTGTATGACCTCATCAGCTGATCGTAACTAGGTCAAGTCCAAAACCCTTGACCTACATATGTTATATATAAGTTCTGAAAACACACTGAACATTCGCAATATCCTAACTTGAAATACAAAACATAGTAACATAAAATATTTAAAATAAACAAAATATTAATATAATAATCAAGTTGACATTTAAATTATTTAGAATAAACAATTCTTGACTTTACATTATTTTCAAATTTTATCAAACTTCTGTCACTGGTTGAAAAAAATAAACCATTGTATAATCTTGATTATAAATTCCTCTCTTTAGTTAACAGTTTAATTCTACATTACTGTGGGTGTTGTAACTCATTTATTCTCATTACTGTACTAGATCTGTGTACATATATGAACTTTACCTCTCCCTATGGCTCTAATATTCATCAACCTCTACTCCCATGACACCCAACTCTATCAAAATATCTACTAATCAGAACACTCTAAACCCCAACTTATCATTTAACACAATTCGCCGCCTACTCCCATTATAAAATACTCTCTAACCCTTTGTATATAGGATACGTGTTTCCCTGCCCCCAAAAAACTCAATTCCCTTATTTGGCGGCCCGGATTCTACCTAAGGCGGCCCCTTCCCCACTAAAATCTATTCCTACCCCGTCCCAACCCTTGTTGCGGACTCCTACATTACACTACCCTCTAATACAAAATTGCCATCCCCAAAATTCTCAATCTCATTACATTACTACAATTACACAAAATAACCTCATTAACTATAAAAACAACAATATATCACTCAAAATCTACATAAAGTCTCCATTACCCCTGTGTCAATATCAATACTTCACCAACTCTGTCAACTCAAAAACAACATTACATCATATTCATCTTTATCATTTCAAATCCAACTTTTAATTCAATTCGGACAGGTCTACATGTCCCATAAAACATTTATCACCCATGAATTATCTTTTATTAATTTGCATAAATTATTGCTATTTTATTTCTCATATTCTTTTTATCTTTACTTCAAAATATCTGTAATACGTTAAACATTAATTACTTGTAACATTTACAAACCAATATACCAGTGACATGGTATTATTGATCAGCTGATATCCTAACATAATAAAAACACATTTCATGATTGAACAAATTATATGAAATATACATATTTATTTTTATTTATTCTCCCTTCTCACCTCATTGTTTCCCATTTCTCTGATTCTGATGCTTATGTTAGCCTGCCAGACGATTTACTTATGAGCTTAAAAAAAAAATACACATAATACAATTAGATATTCTTATCAATGCTTATCTCATAGACAACAATAAAATAATACACTTAAAATTATAGCATGAATCTTATATTACGAGTCTGAGCATATAATAATTTGAACAGAGCACAAGTATTTTTGATTGGATTAAACCTTGAATAAGCAAAACTTTATGTCATAAAATTTTAAATTCGTGACTCCCTTGCGTCACCTCCCAGCCACACACACTATTTCAGATTATGGAGGACTGTCTCGCCCTTTCGCTTCCACAGAGACTGTATATTTTGGAGTAGGTTTTACCTCTCCGTGTCTCCGCTTCCGCTATTAAGTTTTAAATTAGTGAACATCATCATGTTCCTGTTATAAAATCATGCACCCTTAAAACGGATCTGCCACCGGTCCTGCTGTTCCTCCTCGAACAGAGTGGCAGCCGCTGTTCCATAGTACCGGAGATTTCCTCTAAGGTCCCCCCATTAAATTTCAAATATATACCAATTTCAAGTCAGCTATGGTCAAGGGACTTTGATATGACCATAGCTGGCCGCTAGCCAAAACCACGGTTAGTGCTGGTAAGACAGTAACCGCCCGAAAAGTCGAGGAAATCTAAACTTTTATTTCACTGCCTGTTTCATCAATACCATTATGTGCGACACGTTATTTAATATTGTGTGTAAAATTTTTTATCTACACGGATAAGGTGTGCCGCACATTTATCGCCAGTTTGGCCTCCGATGGAGGTAACACTCACGGTTACCCCCAACCCATTTCGCTATTTAAGAGAGCACAGGCCACCCCCTTAATAGCCACATAATAACTAATTACAATTGACAACTAATTAAAATTTTTATATACATTATCATATAATATTTGCATCAACACTCATTTAACCCATTCATAACCTTTTACTGTTTAACTTTCTTGAAATTTTCAAAATTTATTATTGATAATCATTATTTATCATTTTTCATTTATTATTAAAAATTTTTTAATTATCTTTATTTCTTGAACCAACTTATTTCCAAATAACATCTTATTACTGAATTTGAATCTCAATTACACCTGTAAATATTTTTATTACACCTGATTATAAAATTTTCATACTTACACTCCACTTAACATGATATGCCCACAAAACATAATCACCACTATCTCTGAAACATTTCACAAAATTTATTAATTTAAATTAAATAATTTATCATTCATTTCCAAATTTCCATCTCGTAAAATAATTTACATTCAGAAAAAAATTAATTACTTAACATTTACATAATCAATTAAAATATTTAAAATATATCAATTGTTTTAATTAAATTAATTATTAAGAATACAGAATTCATTACCATCCAAACAATTATAATTCTCTGATTATTATTATCACAACAATCATCTTACATACACACATATAAATTCACTATATTTTATTTACAACTCTTGTTAATTATTATTCCATTTTTTCCACACTTCTGTCCAAATCTGCCATGTCAAAAAACCATAAAACATAATGTTTAATTGTCTTTTATTGTTTTACAGTCTACCCTCCATCGTCAAAGATTAATCTTGGTTTTGTATAGCACTGTTCAATTATATTGACATACATACTGTTGTCTTGTGTGTCATAACCAAACAATTTCAATTTATCCGTTATACCATAATAATCATTCACCAAGTCTAAGTTAAGTATTTCTGTTAAATCTCCGTCAGTAAATATTTCCAATATCGGGTTAGTTACTTTTGTATTATCAATTAAATCATTCTTGTTTAAATACACTTCTAATATTTCTTTCAACTCATCATAATCTCTCTTTAATTCATATAACTCTATCTCTCTCTCAACACACAATTCTCTATTTAAATCGCTCTCATCATAACACCATCTCATACTTATAAAATCATTCCACACAGAGGGTATAAACTTATACAAATAAAATAAACTCAAATCTTCTACTAACACGGGACTCTTGCCCTTTAAAAACTCTTGTAACCACATTAACTCATCATAAATAATAAAAGGAAAATTTCCCCTCTGTCCCCACTCTACTACAACATTATTTCTCCTCTCTCTCTCCAACTCACTGACACACATTAACATCTCATAATCACTGCATTCTATACTTTCATTAGTACTCTCATTATTTATTTTTTCTGTATCACTTTCTGATACCAATTTCTCAAACACATTATTATTCTCAATATTAAATTCATTATTTTTGACATTATTGTTATTATTTGTTATTATATTTTCATCATTTGCTTCTACACTATTCTTCACCCCCACTATACTCTCAGAATTGTCTACTATTTCGTCATTTTTACATTTTGTCATATTTAAAACATTGTCACCTAATTTCTCAAACTTCTGTTCTAACTTATTTAAACTAGATCTTATTATTTCGTTAGTACTTTCTACACATTTACTCATTTCTTGTATTTCATTTTTTAACTCTTTATTCTGATTTTTTAATATATTGAATTTAGCGTCAGAATCACTCTTCTGTTCACTGAATTTCATATCTAACATTGTTTGTATAATTGTAAACATTTCGTAATTATCGTCAGACTTTTTATTTTGGATAGGTGTCACTAGATTTTCTATTTTATCGCCAGTAAAACTGACTTCGGTATTATTTGCCATTTTTTATCTTGTACTTAACTGTAACTCCTAAAACAAACCTAACCTACGTGCGTAATTATACACGATAAATCATATTTATAAATTCGTCATTACCACCTCCTATCTTCTGTGTATTAAAATAGGTCTATCTCGTATAAAATTACAATTAAACGAAAATCCTGGCAGCGCGTCGACATTTGTAACAATAAAAAATATACCGAAATATATATAATAAATAAATATAACCACTACCAGGACTTACCTGCACGCAATTACAACACTTACCTGTTATTGAAATTTTACCAGAAGACCAAGGTCGCCACGATTATTTTTTATATAGGATAAAATATCGAAAACCTTTACACTCCACCTTACTAAAACGGACAATTTAGCAATCTGACCCACCCAATTAATAATTCAGAAAATTCCGGAACGTTTAGACGAATTTTTTCAACACAGAAATAAGACAGTGGTAATGACGAAATAACTTAGACTAACACATTTTCAAAGTAAACTAAATCACTTTACTGAATTAAGTCGATTTTCACTGCTATGAGTACAAAAGAATTAGTTATGATTAATTGTTATAATTACCAGAATGAGAATGCTACATAATCAAGTTTTAATTACCTTAAACTATACTTTCAACTAAGGCAGCCCATATTGCCCACGCACTCTTCCATACCTTTTGTTTTTTATATACATTCCCCTTTATTTATTCAATTTTTAAATATTCCGATTGTTATCCGCGGTGCCCGTCCACGAACACGATACCGGCCGAACACGCGGTTGGTCCCGTAATTTCACTATTTGTTTTATCACTTCAATCTCTCCACATCACTGTCAGTATTACTCACTCCGATATGTTCATTACCTTCTGGGGTCCCGGTCGGTCTTATTGAGTTAAAAACATTTACGAAAACTCGACCAACCGGGCCCAAACCGAAACTTTAGATGTCTGTTACTGTAGTTGGCGTCCTGTTGACTGTATGGCGTCTCTACTTAATGTCGACTGTTCCGTCACGGTGAACGTAACAGGTACATGTACCTGTTCCTGGAGGGAATCTGGTTCTCTACTGCCACGATGTTTTCGTCGCTCCGGCATCATTTGTTGGGAAGTAACCACTTTATATATGGATTAAAGCTGGTATGTGTGTGTGTCCAGAGGCCGATATTGGACTTGGTTCCGCTGATGTCACCAACAGTAGGCGGAGTTTAATGCGACTTCCGTGAGGTCTTAGAGAAGACGACGAATATTTTTTACGCTCTGGCCATCTTGAGTTTTTTGTTAGAGCGTCCTTTGAGCGCGTGCGGGTGTAGTTGCGCTTGAGCGTTGACACACATGTACAGAGTTCTTAGAATTTTGGTGGAGGTGCGCATTCCTCTGCTGTGTTACACCACTGAAATTGCGCATCGCCTTTGTTCCAAACGCTGTTCTGTTATACAGACAAATACGTTGCACAATAATACGGTTTTACAAATTTATTATACCAGTCCGCCCGAAAACGAAATAAGTAAAAATATAATTATCCCATACTGTTGAAAATAAAAACACCCAAAAATGACCCGCTACAAAGCTCACTCTTAAATCATTTATTGGTTCATCAATGATTTACTAAGTGTTTTCTTATCTATTACTACCTTTTTATTATTTATAATATCTTTTTCCACTTATCACTTCCACCTTTAATTAATTGGTGTTTATCACTGATCCACTCACTATTTTGGGGTATTTACACATTCCCTACTGCACTTTTTCACTGTTTATATTAAGTGTTTTTTAGTGGGTAATCCCTATAATTATTTCTCTTTCTCACTTTCTCACTATTTCTTTCAATATAAATTTATACATAGTACTGTATTAATGATATTTTGCTATATATTTCACTATATCTAACTCTAATATTTGGGTTAGTGTACTTTTCTTTACTAGGTTACTTTTTACTGTTTTTGTTTAAAACAGGTATATAAATTATCTCATTTACAATAATATTTATTTCCATTAGTGGATAATTATTGGGTTTATTCACAATATTCTATATTTGAGCGTACCATTTCTCCCTTTTATATGTGGTGTTTCTTATTTCTTGGTTTCACTTCGTTTCCTCTTCATTCTTCCTCCTCTTCTTCTTCTTCTCCTTCATCTTCTTCCTTTTCAATTGTCTTCATTTTAATTCGGTTCTCCCCTTCTTGTCTGGTTTGATTTTATTTAGTTATAGGAATTCGTTCACTTCCTTCAATTGTCTTTACTCTTCTTTGTTTTGGTTTCTTGCCTTCTTTTGTTTGGTCAATCACCTTTTTTCTTGTTTATTTTTCGTGGTTCCCTTCTTCTTTTGTTTCTTGTTGTTGGGTCAATCACTTGGGTTGGGTAATGTCGTCGTTTGTCGTGTCATAGTTTTTATATTTTATTTATATTTCTTTTTAACGATTTAATATGAAGTACATTTACAATAAGAATTATCTTTTTTATCCCTGGTACTGGGGTGGCTTATTTGTGTTGTAACATAATGCCTCTCCTTCAAAATTGATCATTTTAATGAAACACTAACATAGTTTTTTATGAAATTATCAGTTGTATATAATTTTTTCCTTTTCTCTCTTGTTTGCTTCTCCATTCTTTATTTCTCTTCTTACTTGATTCATTCCATTTTATTTGGATCTGTTTTTATTTATTTCCATTAGTGTGTTCTTCCTTATCCCCTACCTTTACTTTACTTTACTTTTTTCCCTACCTTTTTAGTAGCTGGTTTCTCCCATTACTACTTATTTTTTCTGAGACCAGAGGAACATCATCTCTGCTCAGTTTATTTGGATTGCTGGACTTTTCAACAGTCAATCTTAAATACATTTTTGTCAACTTGTGACTTAAATTAATAATAATAATAATATATTTTGGGATTGTCCACCTTGTGGTTTGTTTTTAGATCACTTTGGCCTTTTTTTACTCATTCTTCCTTCCGCTGTACCTTTGCTATATACTGTCATCTACTCATACAGTTGATTGTTTTTTATTTATTCATATGTTAATTTCATCATATCTAACTTTTCATTATTTTGTTATCTATTCTTCTTGTGATCATTTTAATTATCTTAGACATTTTGATTCTTTTCTTGGTTATTTAGCAATATTCTGCTTTAGCCATATCTTGTATATTTGTTTTATAAATAACTTATTTTTTTTCTTGTACCAGTTCAGATTTCTTTTTTGTTTTCTTTGAATACATTCAACTCATTATTATTTCAGGTATTCATCGCAGCAATTTTAGCTTGATTTTATTTTTGTTTAGTTTATTTTGTTTTAAATATCATTTTTGATAATTTTTTGTAAGTTAATTTTTCTTACTTTATAGGAATTTTTGTAGCTTATTCCTTTTTAGGTACTTTTTGTTTAAATATTATCGTAAGTTTGTGATTCTTACTTTTTTATAGGAATTTGTGTAACTTATTCCCTTATTGTACTTTTTTATTTTATACTTCATATATCAACTTTAATAGACTGTAAGTTGATCTTACATGGTAGGAATTTGTGTAACTTATTCCTTTGTTTTTATATTTTTATTCATATATTTTATTTTTTTCATTCCTCATATGTCATCTAAATAAGGTAGTAAGTTGCTCTTACAGACTTTTTGAATTTTGAAATTAGTTTATTTTCTTTATGGTAATTTATTCTTCTTCATAAAACTTTTTTATTGAAGCTTGGTTGTAAACTCCTTTTATTTTGCTTGTGTTTATATTACTTATTTGGTAAGTATTGTTACCATTATCTTTTGTGATGACATATGGTCATTTATCGTACTCTATACCGGACCTTGTTATTTATACTTTTTTATAAGTTGATCTTCTCCTTTTCTTTCATTATTATTGCCTTCTCTTGTATATTACACTCTTTGTTGTCTTTCTTCTCTTCTGCTTCAAATGTTAGATGGTTGAACATTTATTCTGGATAATTTTTAAATTTTATTTATTATGGTTTAATTTTTCTCATTTAATTCGTCTTGGTCGTTGTCATTTCTTGTCCCTTTTTGTTTTGGTGATTCTAAATTGGTTTTGTCAATTTACTGCTCCTTCCTCTCCATTGGTTTGCTTGGTCGGTAATTCGAAGATCAGTCCCTTTTCTTGGTGTGTGGTATCTACGCTTAGTTTGTGGTCCACAAGTTCCTCTGCACTTGTGGTTTGGATAACCTAGGCGTGTAGAACTATTTCTTCCTTGTGATATAGGTTTCTTTGGTCTCGTACCACAATTCCTCTACTATCATACGTTCCTTTGCCTCCATGACTGCTTCATTCACTACATCTTGATTACTTTGTTGATTAATCAGAGAAGTTAATTGTGCCTCTCTCATTAATGTTATTATTGCTTTTTTATTCGGTATTTCCATTTCTGGTAAGCTCCAGTGTTTTATTGACCTTCTTGATTTGTTATACACTGTTTTGTTGTCAGTCATTTCTATTTCTGGCATCTTCCATCGAAGCATAGATTTGCTGAATTTTTCATCCATTGGTTGGTTGTGAATTCCTTTTATAATTTCCTTCAGAGTCCTCCTACAATCTTTATACTTCATTAATTTGCTTTGGTAGGTAAGGGGCAAATTAAACACATCAATGAGTCCGTTTTTCATCATCTCTAATTCTTCTCTGGTTTTGATTAGTTTCTTTTTATATATCTTTCCCATTTCCTCTGTTTTCTTATTCTTCTTAATGATTCGATTCTTCTTTACTCTTCTACTGTTGGTTTTTATGTGCTTAATTTTCTTGGTGTCATTGTTATCTTTATTTTGAGAAAACAATACACTTGTTTCTTCTACAGTTTCCATCTCCTTACTACCTTCAGAAGTGGTGTCTAGTGTTTCCTTCAATTGTGTGAAACTATTATTTACTGTTTCATTAAGTTGATCTACTGGGTAACTTGTTTCTTCCCATCTCTTATTCATCCCTGTTTTTGTCCGTTTGACTTCTTCACTAAACTCTATTAGCATGAATCTTAATTCTTCTCGGTTCTTCTCACCATCTTCCTTCATTTGTCGTAGGAGTGTTTCGTTACTATTTTCAATCTTCTTATTCACTATCTCCAGATCTTTCTTGATCTGTTTCTTCAGCTCATCACTCTTCTTTTCTAACGTCTCCTGGCTTCTCTGCAATGCCTCCTGGTTGCTTTCCAATTTATTATTCAGAAGTTCTAGGTTCTCCTTCAAGAACTTCTTGTCTTACCTTCTTTCTTCCTTCATTTTCGTGAAATTATTATCCGTTTTCTCCTGGTTTCTGTTTAGTTGTTCCACCATAATCCTCATCATTTCTTGGAAATTGACATTCATTATTTGGGCTGGTTTGACTGGTTGGACATCAACTACTACTTCAATTTCTGGTTCCGGTAGATGTGGATTTTCCAGTTGGTCCTCCTGTGGATGTTCTTCAAACAATCCTCCAATCATTTCCTCAATTTCTTCCATTTCTTCTTGATTTGATTCTTTCTTACTTTTGAGTCTTGTAACCATATGGTGTCTTTTCATAATCGCCGCTGGTCGTCCTTTTCTAGCCTCACTACGTTGGTCGCCAATCTGTAACGAGAAGTTCTGGGTCGTATCTGTAAAATGTGTACACCTGTTTTTATGTGTATTAAGGGTTAGTGTGGTGTGTTCGTCTCACACCTGTCGTTACATTAATGGTTGTTGCTACCGAAATCCGTAGCCTGGTCACAATTATCAGTACAACCTACCTGTAATTTCATAGGGGTTGGGAGTCCCGGGTGGCACCAAATTGTTGATTTTAAAACAATTAAATTCGTGAATTATAAAGTTAGATTGGTGTTATCAGCGTTGACAGCTGGAGCGTTCAAATGATTCCCGCCTCTGTACAGCTTACTGTATTGTCCACTTGGTAAGAGCGCTAGTCGTCTGCTCAGTGAAATTGCTAACACAGACATATATTATACAACTTCCTATGAAATAAAACAATGGTAATACTCTGTACTGTAACTTTAATTATGGTTTGGTCGTTAATCAATGTGACAATAATATTATTAGTTATTTTTCAATAAAATTGCTCCGGCTTAAAACATGAAACATATATCTCTAGGTTGACGAAATTAATTTTGAAACGAGTTATACTGATTTACTGATGCCGACATGGCATCTGTTTGTACACTATATTTTGACTCGTTCAATATCTGGAGTTCTTTGGATTATAAAGAAAACATAAAAGATGGTTACATTAAAAAAAGTACACTACCGTACCTTATCCGTACTTAAATGGTGTAAAGTGTGTTTACAAATTGTTCGGCTGTGTAGTAATATTTGTTACAAATTTCGCACATTAGAGCGAGGTTATTTCTTAGTTAACAATTGTTTTACGTAAGTTGATATTATTCAATCCTTGAAAGAAAATTATTTTTACTTGATAGTGAGAATTTTTTTTGATTGATATGAGAAATATTTAAAGTGCTTTTATTCCGGGGATTGTTGTATTTAATTGATACTTATCAGTTCAGAAGGTTGCGATATGTCGTTGTTCTGGGGTAATGGAAATTCATCAATTTTGGGGTGACTTAGGCTGCTGGCATCTTCTAAATTGTCTTGGGAATTTCTGCTATTTAATTTTGTTTATTTGGTTCCTGGACATCTGTTAATAGTTGAAACTCTTCATCTCCTCGTCACTGGTTCATGCTGTTGACTTCTAAATGTTTTTCACACTTTTTAAATTAAAATTTCGGTCATCTAAATCTTGTGTACTTCCTACCCAAGCGTCATTTTTCCAAGTAAGTAAATTTAACGGAAAATTAGTAACCAACAGCCCGTTTCTATGGTAACTGAAACCCTTTGATTGGTTAAGGCCGAGATTAAAAGCATTGTTATATTTGAAATTTTTATTCAAATATATTATATATTTTCTGATACATTTTCCTTTTAAAATGATTTATACATAATTACTGGCTATTTGCTTGCCTTAGATTTGTAAATTTCCTTGTTAATTTGTTATAATTTGTATTTGTGTGTTTCTGACAGTTAGGCATATTCATAGGCCTAAGTAGCCATTATGGTACTTTACTTACTTCATTTAAATTACATTTCATTTCAGCCTGATGGGCTTTATTTTGTTATTATAATTGGTTGTGTTGTGTTTTGAGTCTGTTTGTGTTCTGATTACTTGTCAAGATTATTTTCTATATCTTACTATTTAAAACATAACAGTTAGGCCTATGGACTGTAAGCTTCCTTCAGCCATATCCTATTCATAAAATTAAAACGAACAATTCTTTTCAAGTTATTAGTTACCTAAATATCACTATAGTATTGACGACTCGGAACACTAAGTTTTTTATAAGTAAAAACGTAAAGTTTTACCTTACAGCCTAAACCGGCTTTCACCTTTAGAAGGCTTCATCAGAGGCTGCCATAGTTAGCGTTGTCCGTCTTGTTGTTGGCGACGGGATAGTTATTCGAAAGATTGAAGCTGTGTGTGTGTGGTGAGATGTGTTCGAATAATGCGTGCGATTTGAATTGTGTCTGTTCGTTTAGGATGTCGTTTTTATTTGTTTTTGTGTGTTTGTATATTTCTAATTGTTCTAGAGTGTCTAGTTTTCGGCCTTTTGTGTGTACGTGTAGAATGTTCATGTTATTGTCGATGTTTTTATATGTGTGGTTTGCTTCAATGAGGTGGTTTGCAAAGGTAGATTCTGTAGTGGTGTGGAGTGCTTTTGTGCGTTCAATGTATCTCTGTTTGAAGCTTCAATCTTTCGAATAACTATCCCGTCGCCAACAACAAGACGGACAACGCTACCTATGGCAGCCTCTGATGAAGCCTTCTAAAGGTGAAAGCCGGTTTAGGCTGTAAGGTAAAACTTTACGTTTTTACTTATAAAAAACTTAGTGTTCCGAGTCGTCAATACTATAGTGATATTTAGTTAAGCAACGGACACGTCATGAACAACGAAATCCAAGAATTATTAGTTACTGTTGGTTTAACATTCATTTCATTCTTTTACTATTATCTTGAGTGAGAAATATCATCACTTCCTTCAAACTTATTTTCCCTTCTAACATAGGGTGTTTATTAATTATATACTTAAATTCTTAATTCATTACTACTTCTTTTTTCCATTCCATGTTAACACAAACTGTTTTTACATGGGCTTTCTCCCTGAATTATATCATATCCTTTACTTATCTCTACTTTAAATACTATTTCTAATTATCCTTAACTACATCATTTTTTATAAGCTCACTCTTAAATCATTTATTGGTTCATCAATGATTTACTAAGTGTTTTCTTATCTATTACTACCTTTTTATTATTTATAATATCTTTTTCCACTTATCACTTCCGCCTTTAATTAATTGGTGTTTATCACTGATCCACTCACTATTTTGGGGTATTTACACATTCCCTACTGCACTTTTTCACTGTTTATATTAAGTGTTTTTTAGTGGGTAATCCCTATAATTATTTCTCTTTCTCACTTTCTCACTATTTCTTTCAATATAAATTTATACATGGTACTGTATTAATGATATTTTGCTATATATTTCACTATATCTAACTCTAATATTTGGGTTAGTGTACTTTTCTTTACTAGGTTACTTTTTACTGTTTTTGTTTAAAACAGGTATATAAATTATCTCATTTACAATAATATTTATTTCCATTAGTGGATAATTATTGGGTTTATTCACAATATTCTATATTTGAGCGTACCATTTCTCCCTTTTATATGTGGTGTTTCTTATTTCTTGGTTTCACTTCGTTTCCTCTTCATTCTTCCTCCTCTTCTTCTTCTTCTCCTTCATCTTCTTCCTTTTCAATTGTCTTCATTTTAATTCGGTTCTCCCCTTCTTGTCTGGTTTGATTTTATTTAGTTATAGGAATTCGTTCACTTCCTTCAATTGTCTTTACTCTTCTTTGTTTTGGTTTCTTGCCTTCTTTTGTTTGGTCAATCACCTTTTTTCTTGTTTATTTTTCGTGGTTCCCTTCTTCTTTTGTTTCTTGTTGTTGGGTCAATCACTTGGGTTGGGTAATGTCGTCGTTTGTCGTGTCATAGTTTTTATATTTTATTTATATTTCTTTTTAACGATTTAATATGAAGTACATTTACATTAAGAATTATCTTTTTTATCCCTGGTACTGGGGTGGCTTATTTGTGTTGTAACATAATGCCTCTCCTTCAAAATTGATCATTTTAATGAAACACTAACATAGTTTTTTATGAAATTATCAGTTATATATAATTTTTTCCTTTTCTCTCTTGTTTGCTTCTCCATTCTTTATTTCTCTTCTTACTTGATTCATTCCATTTTATTTGGATCTGTTTTTATTTATTTCCATTAGTGTGTTCTCCCTTATACACTTTTTTCCCTACCTTTTTAGTAGCTGGTTTCTCCCATTACTACTTATTTTTTCTGAGACCAGAGGAACATCATCTCTGCTCAGTTTATTTGGATTGCTGGACTTTTCAACAGTCAATCTTAAATACATTTTTGTCAACTTGTGACTTAAATTAATAATAATAATAACATATTTTGGGATTGTCCACCTTGTGGTTTGTTTTTAGATCACTTTGGCCTTTTTTTACTCATTCTTCCTTCCGCTGTACCTTTGCTATATACTGTCATCTACTCATACAGTTGATTGTTTTTTATTTATTCATATGTTAATTTCATCATATCTAACTTTTCATTATTTTGTTATCTATTCTTCTTGTGATCATTTTAATTATCTTAGACATTTTGATTCTTTTCTTGGTTATTTAGCAATATTCTGCTTTAGCCATATCTTGTATATTTGTTTTATACATAACTTCTCTTTTTCCTTGTACCAGTTCAGATTTTTTTTTTGTTTTCTTTGAATACATTCAACTCATTATTATTTCAGGTATTCATCGCAGCAATTTTAGCTTGATTTTATTTTTGTTTAGTTTATTTTGTTTTAAATATCATTTTTGATAATTTTTTGTAAGTTAATTTTTCTTACTTTATAGGAATTTTTGTAGCTTATTCCTTTTTAGGTACTTTTTGTTTAAATATTATCGTAAGTTTGTGATTCTTACTTTTTTATAGGAATTTGTGTAACTTATTCCCTTATTGTACTTTTTACTTCCATATTCCTTAAGGAATGGAAGTATGGTGATGGCAAAAAAAATTGTGTTCGAGATTATTGCAGATTCTGATTCTACTACACTCAAAACATGAAAAAAAGTCGTTTTCCGAAAAGTGTCTGTCTGTGTGTCTGTAGATTTTTTTTCTATGGCAAACGATAACTGCCGCAAATTCAAACAGAATCAAATAAATTTTTGCATACAGCCCTGATTTGTAGAGGACTCGCGACCTATTGTTTTTGGTGAAGATCGGTTGAGGGAAAGGGGTAGTTTACCTGCAACGGTTTTTTTTTATCAAGGGAAATTTTTTTTTTGGCAAACGATAACAGCCGCAAATTCAAACAGAATCAAATAATGTTTCGCATACAACCCTGAATTGTAGAGTACTCGCGACCTATTGTTTTTGGTGAAGATCGGTTAAGGGAAAGGGGTAGTTTACCTGCAACGGTTTTTTTTATCAAGGGAAATTTTTTTTTTTGGCAAACGATAACAGCCGAAAATTCAAACAGAATCAAATAATGTTTCGCATACAGCCCTGAATTGTAGAGTTCTGAATACCTATTGTTTTTGGTGAAGATCGGTTAAGGGAAAGGGGTAGTTTACCTACAACGTTTTTTTAACAAGGGTATTTTCTATGGCAAACGATAACAGCCGCAAATTCAAACAGAATCAAATAATTTTCTGCATACAGCCCTGATTTGTAGAGTACTCAAGTCCTATTGTTTTTGGTGAAGATCGGTTGAGGGGAAGGGGTAGTTTACCTGCAACGTTTTTTATCAAGCGTATTTTCTATGGCAAACGATAACTGCCGCAAATTCAAACAGAATCAAATAATTTTTTGCATACGTCAGTGAATTGTAGAGGACTCAAGGCCTTTAGATTTTGGTGAAGATCAGTTAAGGGGAAGGGGTAGTTTACCTGCAACCTTTTACGTTTTAACAAGAGTAAAGTACTTGAAAATTCATTTAAACTTTTTCAAACAATGGTAATTGTTGAAAATAAAATAATTTTGTTGCCAGGCAATCTGAAAATTTCAGATTTTGTACCACAAAATCTGAAAAGATTATACGATAGTTTATGAAATGGTTAATAATACGTCAGTGGAAGGTGTAATGAGAAATTAGCAGAAATGGAAACCTGGGGAATGTTAACTGTTCTGTAGATACAATTTTGTCAGAATGTTTGGAAATTATCATCAACATTGAAGAAAAAGTAAGCATATTAAGAAACATATGTAAGTACTTATTATAAAAAAATAATGTTTGTTTTTTGATAAAGTCATTTTGATTATAAAATATAAATATTTACAACAAGAAAAGAATTTTCAGTTTTCAAAATTTAAATATATTTTTATAAAACAATGGGTTCTTCATTGAGGTGGGGACCATGTCACTCACTCCATCTCAAGCCTCCTCTCCCATTTTGCAGAAAAAGAGGACCCTGTCAAGGCTGATACTTTGACGACAGTGACAGGGCTTTCCACCAAATTCAGCAGAGTGACAGGTAGGCCCAACTCTGATTGGCTCCTCAGATTTCCCCAGCGTTAGTAGGTTCTACGAAAATATTTTATTTCAAAAATGATTTTAAATATAAATCTTAGATATGTTTTATAAATCTCATGTTTTATGTTTTAACATGGGTAATTTTTTATATGACGAACCATAACTGCCGTAAATTCAAACAGAATCAAATAATTTTTTACATATGTGCCTGAGCTATAGAGAACTCAATGTCTGTTGATTTTGGTGAAGATCGGTTACGGGGAAAGGGCAGTTTACCTGAAACATTTTTTGTTGTAACATGAGTAAAGTACTTAATTTTGATAAAGTATCCTAAGATCTTAATAATCCACTGTAGAAACGTAGATGAAATATCTATAAATGAAGAGGCTAGTTGAACGGGCTGGGGGTAATTTTCTATAAATCAAAATTATAGTTGAAGGGGGAGGGGATAATATTTTTTATATGTGTACTACGTTATTGGCAAGAAAGAAGTATTTTTTTGTTAAAATTCCTTCCCTGGCTGTTTGGCTGAAAATGATTTTAAATATAAATCTTAGAATATGGAAGTCATGTATGGTTCTCCATACCGATATTTTATTTTATACTTCATATATCAACTTTAATAGACTGTAAGTTGATCTTACATGGTAGGAATTTGTGTAACTTATTCCTTTGTTTTTATATTTTTATTCATATATTTTATTTTTTTCATTCCTCATATGTCATCTAAATAAGGTAGTAAGTTGCTCTTACAGACTTTTTGAATTTTGAAATTAGTTTATTTTCTTTATGGTAATTTATTCTTCTTCATAAAACTTTTTTATTGAAGCTTGGTTGTAAACTCCTTTTATTTTGCTTGTGTTTATATTACTTATTTGGTAAGTATTGTTACCATTATCTTTTGTGATGACATATGGTCATTTATCGTACTCTATACCGGACCTTGTTATTTATACTTTTTTATAAGTTGATCTTCTCCTTTTCTTTCATTATTATTGCCTTCTCTTGTATATTACACTCTTTGTTGTCTTTCTTCTCTTCTGCTTCAAATGTTAGATGGTTGAACATTTATTCTGGATAATTTTTAAATTTTATTTATTATGGTTTAATTTTTCTCATTTAATTCGTCTTGGTCGTTGTCATTTCTTGTCCCTTTTTGTTTTGGTGATTCTAAATTGGTTTTGTCAATTTACTGCTCCTTCCTCTCCATTGGTTTGCTTGGTCGGTAATTCGAAGATCAGTCCCTTTTCTTGGTGTGTGGTATCTACGCTTAGTTTGTGGTCCACAAGTTCCTCTGCACTTGTGGTTTGGATAACCTAGGCGTGTAGAACTATTTCTTCCTTGTGATATAGGTTTCTTTGGTCTCGTACCACAATTCCTCTACTATCATACGTTCCTTTGCCTCCATGACTGCTTCATTCACTACATCTTGATTACTTTGTTGATTAATCAGAGAAGTTAATTGTGCCTCTCTCATTAATGTTATTATTGCTTTTTTATTCGGTATTTCCATTTCTGGTAAGCTCCAGTGTTTTATTGACCTTCTTGATTTGTTATACACTGTTTTGTTGTCAGTCATTTCTATTTCTGGCATCTTCCATCGAAGCATAGATTTGCTGAATTTTTCATCCATTGGTTGGTTGTGAATTCCTTTTATAATTTCCTTCAGAGTCCTCCTACAATCTTTATACTTCATTAATTTGCTTTGGTAGGTAAGGGGCAAATTAAACACATCAATGAGTCCGTTTTTCATCATCTCTAATTCTTCTCTGGTTTTGATTAGTTTCTTTTTATATATCTTTCCCATTTCCTCTGTTTTCTTATTCTTCTTAATGATTCGATTCTTCTTTACTCTTCTACTGTTGGTTTTTATGTGCTTAATTTTCTTGGTGTCATTGTTATCTTTATTTTGAGAAAACAATACACTTGTTTCTTCTACAGTTTCCATCTCCTTACTACCTTCAGAAGTGGTGTCTAGTGTTTCCTTCAATTGTGTGAAACTATTATTTACTGTTTCATTAAGTTGATCTACTGGGTAACTTGTTTCTTCCCATCTCTTATTCATCCCTGTTTTTGTCCGTTTGACTTCTTCACTAAACTCTATTAGCATGAATCTTAATTCTTCTCGGTTCTTCTCACCATCTTCCTTCATTTGTCGTAGGAGTGTTTCGTTACTATTTTCAATCTTCTTATTCACTATCTCCAGATCTTTCTTGATCTGTTTCTTCAGCTCATCACTCTTCTTTTCTAACGTCTCCTGGCTTCTCTGCAATGCCTCCTGGTTGCTTTCCAATTTATTATTCAGAAGTTCTAGGTTCTCCTTCAAGAACTTCTTGTCTTACCTTCTTTCTTCCTTCATTTTCGTGAAATTATTATCCGTTTTCTCCTGGTTTCTGTTTAGTTGTTCCACCATAATCCTCATCATTTCTTGGAAATTGACATTCATTATTTGGGCTGGTTTGACTGGTTGGACATCAACTACTACTTCAATTTCTGGTTCCGGTAGATGTGGATTTTCCAGTTGGTCCTCCTGTGGATGTTCTTCAAACAATCCTCCAATCATTTCCTCAATTTCTTCCATTTCTTCTTGATTTGATTCTTTCTTACTTTTGAGTCTTGTAACCATATGGTGTCTTTTCATAATCGCCGCTGGTCGTCCTTTTCTAGCCTCACTACGTTGGTCGCCAATCTGTAACGAGAAGTTCTGGGTCGTATCTGTAAAATGTGTACACCTGTTTTTATGTGTATTAAGGGTTAGTGTGGTGTGTTCGTCTCACACCTGTCGTTACATTAATGGTTGTTGCTACCGAAATCCGTAGCCTGGTCACAATTATCAGTACAACCTACCTGTAATTTCATAGGGGTTGGGAGTCCCGGGTGGCACCAAATTGTTGATTTTAAAACAATTAAATTCGTGAATTATCAAGTTACATTGGTGTTATCAGCGTTGACAGCTGGAGCGTTCAAATGATTCCCGCCTCTGTACAGCTTACTGTATTGTCCACTTGGTAAGAGCGCTAGTCGTCTGCTCAGTGAAATTGCTAACACAGACATATATTATACAACTTCCTATGAAATAAAACAATGGTAATACTCTGTACTGTAACTTTAATTATGGTTTGGTCGTTAATCAATGTGACAATAATATTATTAGTTATTTTTCAATAAAATTGCTCCGGCTTAAAACATGAAACATATATCTCTAGGTTGACGAAATTAATTTTGAAACGAGTTATACTGATTTACTGATGCCGACATGGCATCTGTTTGTACACTATATTTTGACTCGTTCAATATCTGGAGTTCTTTGGATTATAAAGAAAACATAAAAGATGGTTACATTAAAAAAAGTACACTACCGTACCTTATCCGTACTTAAATGGTGTAAAGTGTGTTTACAAATTGTTCGGCTGTGTAGTAATATTTGTTACAAATTTCACACATTAGAGCGAGGTTATTTCTTAGTTAACAATTGTTTTACGTAAGTTGATATTATTCAATCCTTGAAAGAAAATTATTTTTACTTGATAGTGAGAATTTTTTTTGATTGATATGAGAAATATTTAAAGTGCTTTTATTCCGGGGATTGTTGTATTTAATTGATACTTATCAGTTCAGAAGGTTGCGATATGTCGTTGTTCTGGGGTAATGGAAATTCATCAATTTTGGGGTGACTTAGGCTGCTGGCATCTTCTAAATTGTCTTGGGAATTTCTGCTATTTAATTTTGTTTATTTGGTTCCTGGACATCTGTTAATAGTTGAAACTCTTCATCTCCTCGTCACTGGTTCATGCTGTTGACTTCTAAATGTTTTTCACACTTTTTAAATTAAAATTTCGGTCATCTAAATCTTGTGTACTTCCTACCCAAGCGTCATTTTTCCAAGTAAGTAAATTTAACGGAAAATTAGTAACCAACAGCCCGTTTCTATGGTAACTGAAACCCTTTGATTGGTTAAGGCCGAGATTAAAAGCATTGTTATATTTGAAATTTTTATTCAAATATATTATATATTTTCTGATACATTTTCCTTTTAAAATGATTTATACATAATTACTGGCTATTTGCTTGCCTTAGATTTGTAAATTTCCTTGTTAATTTGTTATAATTTGTATTTGTGTGTTTCTGACAGTTAGGCATATTCATAGGCCTAAGTAGCCATTATGGTACTTTACTTACTTCATTTAAATTACATTTCATTTCAGCCTGATGGGCTTTATTTTGTTATTATAATTGGTTGTGTTGTGTTTTGAGTCTGTTTGTGTTCTGATTACTTGTCAAGATTATTTTCTATATCTTACTATTTAAAACATAACAGTTAGGCCTATGGACTGTAAGCTTCCTTCAGCCATATCCTATTCATAAAATTAAAACGAACAATTCTTTTCAAGTTATTAGTTACCTAAATATCACTATAGTATTGACGACTCGGAACACTAAGTTTTTTATAAGTAAAAACGTAAAGTTTTACCTTACAGCCTAAACCGGCTTTCACCTTTAGAAGGCTTCATCAGAGGCTGCCATAGTTAGCGTTGTCCGTCTTGTTGTTGGCGACGGGATAGTTATTCGAAAGATTGAAGCTGTGTGTGTGTGGTGAGATGTGTTCGAATAATGCGTGCGATTTGAATTGTGTCTGTTCGTTTAGGATGTCGTTTTTATTTGTTTTTGTGTGTTTGTATATTTCTAATTGTTCTAGAGTGTCTAGTTTTCGGCCTTTTGTGTGTACGTGTAGAATGTTCATGTTATTGTCGATGTTTTTATATGTGTGGTTTGCTTCAATGAGGTGGTTTGCAAAGGTAGATTCTGTAGTGGTGTGGAGTGCTTTTGTGCGTTCAATGTATCTCTGTTTGAAGCTTCAATCTTTCGAATAACTATCCCGTCGCCAACAACAAGACGGACAACGCTACCTATGGCAGCCTCTGATGAAGCCTTCTAAAGGTGAAAGCCGGTTTAGGCTGTAAGGTAAAACTTTACGTTTTTACTTATAAAAAACTTAGTGTTCCGAGTCGTCAATACTATAGTGATATTTAGTTAAGCAACGGACACGTCATGAACAACGAAATCCAAGAATTATTAGTTACTGTTGGTTTAACATTCATTTCATTCTTTTACTATTATCTTGAGTGAGAAATATCATCACTTCCTTCAAACTTATTTTCCCTTCTAACATAGGGCGTTTATTAATTATATACTTAAATTCTTAATTCATTACTACTTCTTTTTTCCATTCCATGTTAACACAAACTGTTTTTACATGGGCTTTCTCCCTGAATTATATCATATCCTTTACTTATCTCTACTTTAAATACTATTTCTAATTATCCTTAACTACATCATTTTTTATAAGCTCACTCTTAAATCATTTATTGGTTCATCAATGATTTACTAAGTGTTTTCTTATCTATTACTACCTTTTTATTATTTATAATATCTTTTTCCACTTATCACTTCCACCTTTAATTAATTGGTGTTTATCACTGATCCACTCACTATTTTGGGGTATTTACACATTCCCTACTGCACTTTTTCACTGTTTATATTAAGTGTTTTTTAGTGGGTAATCCCTATAATTATTTCTCTTTCTCACTTTCTCACTATTTCTTTCAATATAAATTTATACATAGTACTGTATTAATGATATTTTGCTATATATTTCACTATATCTAACTCTAATATTTGGGTTAGTGTACTTTTCTTTACTAGGTTACTTTTTACTGTTTTTGTTTAAAACAGGTATATAAATTATCTCATTTACAATAATATTTATTTCCATTAGTGGATAATTATTCGGTTTATTCACAATATTCTATATTTGAGCGTACCATTTCTCCCTTTTATATGTGGTGTTTCTTATTTCTTGGTTTCACTTCGTTTCCTCTTCATTCTTCCTCCTCTTCTTCTTCTTCTCCTTCATCTTCTTCCTTTTCAATTGTCTTCATTTTAATTCGGTTCTCCCCTTCTTGTCTGGTTTGATTTTATTTAGTTATAGGAATTCGTTCACTTCCTTCAATTGTCTTTACTCTTCTTTGTTTTGGTTTCTTGCCTTCTTTTGTTTGGTCAATCACCTTTTTTCTTGTTTATTTTTCGTGGTTCCCTTCTTCTTTTGTTTCTTGTTGTTGGGTCAATCACTTGGGTTGGGTAATGTCGTCGTTTGTCGTGTCATAGTTTTTATATTTTATTTATATTTCTTTTTAACGATTTAATATGAAGTACATTTACATTAAGAATTATCTTTTTTATCCCTGGTACTGGGGTGGCTTATTTGTGTTGTAACATAATGCCTCTCCTTCAAAATTGATCATTTTAATGAAACACTAACATAGTTTTTTATGAAATTATCAGTTATATATAATTTTTTCCTTTTCTCTCTTGTTTGCTTCTCCATTCTTTATTTCTCTTCTTACTTGATTCATTCCATTTTATTTGGATCTGTTTTTATTTATTTCCATTAGTGTGTTCTCCCTTATACACTTTTTTCCCTACCTTTTTAGTAGCTGGTTTCTCCCATTACTACTTATTTTTTCTGAGACCAGAGGAACATCATCTCTGCTCAGTTTATTTGGATTGCTGGACTTTTCAACAGTCAATCTTAAATACATTTTTGTCAACTTGTGACTTAAATTAATAATAATAATAACATATTTTGGGATTGTCCACCTTGTGGTTTGTTTTTAGATCACTTTGGCCTTTTTTTACTCATTCTTCCTTCCGCTGTACCTTTGCTATATACTGTCATCTACTCATACAGTTGATTGTTTTTTATTTATTCATATGTTAATTTCATCATATCTAACTTTTCATTATTTTGTTATCTATTCTTCTTGTGATCATTTTAATTATCTTAGACATTTTGATTCTTTTCTTGGTTATTTAGCAATATTCTGCTTTAGCCATATCTTGTATATTTGTTTTATACATAACTTCTCTTTTTCCTTGTACCAGTTCAGATTTTTTTTTTGTTTTCTTTGAATACATTCAACTCATTATTATTTCAGGTATTCATCGCAGCAATTTTAGCTTGATTTTATTTTTGTTTAGTTTATTTTGTTTTAAATATCATTTTTGATAATTTTTTGTAAGTTAATTTTTCTTACTTTATAGGAATTTTTGTAGCTTATTCCTTTTTAGGTACTTTTTGTTTAAATATTATCGTAAGTTTGTGATTCTTACTTTTTTATAGGAATTTGTGTAACTTATTCCCTTATTGTACTTTTTACTTCCATATTCCTTAAGGAATGGAAGTATGATGATGGCAAAAAAAATTGTGTTCGAGATTATTGCAGATTCTGATTCTACTACACTCAAAACATGAAAAAAAGTCATTTTCCGAAAAGTGTGTGTCTGTAGATTTTTTTTCTATGGCAAACGATAACTGCCGCAAATTCAAACAGAATCAAATAAATTTTTGCATACAGCCCTGATTTGTAGAGGACTCGCGACCTATTGTTTTTGGTGAAGATCGGTTGAGGGAAAGGGGTAGTTTACCTGCAACGGTTTTTTTTTATCAAGGGAAATTTTTTTTTTGGCAAACGATAACAGCCGCAAATTCAAACAGAATCAAATAATGTTTCGCATACAACCCTGAATTGTAGAGTACTCGCGACCTATTGTTTTTGGTGAAGATCGGTTAAGGGAAAGGGGTAGTTTACCTGTAATGTTTTATGTTTTAACAAGGGTATTTCCTATGGCAAACGATAACAGCCGCAAATTCAAACAGAATCAAAAGATTATTTGCATACAGCCCTAAATTGTAGAGTTCTCAAGACCTATTGTTTTTGGTGAAGATCGGTTAAGGGAAAGGGGTAGTTTACCTACAATGTTTTTTTAACAAGGGTATTTTCTATGGCAAACGATAACAGCCGCAAATTCAAACAGAATCAAATAATTTTTTGCATACATCCCTGATTTGTAGAGTACTCGCGACCTATTGTTTTTGGTGAAGATCGGTTGAGGGGAAGGGGTAGTTTACCTGCAACGGTTTTTTTTATCAAGGGAAATTTTTTTTTTTTGGCAAACGATAACAGCCGAAAATTCAAACAGAATCAAATAATGTTTCGCATACAGCCCTGAATTGTAGAGTTCTGAATACCTATTGTTTTTGGTGAAGATCGGTTAAGGGGAAGGGGTAGTTTACCTACAACGTTTTTTTAACAAGGGTATTTTCTATGGCAAACGATAACAGCCGCAAATTCAAACAGAATCAAATAATTTTCTGCATACAGCCCTGATTTGTAGAGTACTCAAGACCTATTGTTTTTGGTGAAGATCGGTTGAGGGGAAGGGGTAGTTTACCTGCAACGTTTTTTATCAAGCGTATTTTCTATGGCAAACGATAACTGCCGCAAATTCAAACAGAATCAAATAATTTTTTGCATACGTCAGTGAATTGTAGAGGACTCAAGGCCTTTAGATTTTGGTGAAGATCAGTTAAGGGGAAGGGGTAGTTTACCTGCAACCTTTTACGTTTTAACAAGAGTAAAGTACTTGAAAATTCATTTAAACTTTTTCAAACAATGGTAATTGTTGAAAATAAAATAATTTTGTTGCCAGGCAATCTGAAAATTTCAGATTTTGTACCACAAAATCTGAAAAGATTATACGATAGTTTATGAAATGGTTAATAATACGTCAGTGGAAGGTGTAATGAGAAATTAGCAGAAATGGAAACCTGGGGAATGTTAACTGTTCTGTAGATACAATTTTGTCAGAATGTTTGGAAATGATCATCAACATTGAAGAAAAAGTAAGCATATTAAGAAACATATGTAAGTACTTATTATAAAAAAATAATGTTTGTTTTTTGATAAAGTCATTTTGATTATAAAATATAAATATTTACAACAAGAAAAGAATTTTCAGTTTTCAAAATTTAAATATATTTTTATAAAACAATGGGTTCTTCATTGAGGTGGGGACCATGTCACTCACTCCATCTCAAGCCTCCTCTCCCATTTTACAGAAAAAGAGGACCCTGTCAAGGCTGATACTTTGACGACAGTGACAGGGCTTTCCACCAAATTCAGCAGAGTGACAGGTAGGCCCAACTCTGATTGGCTCCTCAGATTTCCCCAGCGTTAGTAGGTTCTATGAAAATATTTTATTTCAAAAATGATTTTAAATATAAATCTTAGATATGTTTTATAAATCTCATGTTTTATGTTTTAACATGGGTAATTTTTTATATGACGAACCATAACTGCCGTAAATTCAAACAGAATCAAATAATTTTTTACATATGTGCCTGAGCTATAGAGAACTCAATGTCTGTTGATTTTGGTGAAGATCGGTTACGGGGAAAGGGCAGTTTACCTGAAACATTTTTTGTTGTAACATGAGTAAAGTACTTAATTTTGATAAAGTATCCTAAGATCTTAATAATCCACTGTAGAAACGTAGATGAAATATCTATAAATGAAGAGGCTAGTTGAACGGGCTGGGGGTAATTTTCTATAAATCAAAATTATAGTTGAAGGGGGAGGGGATAATATTTTTTATATGTGTACTACGTTATTGGCAAGAAAGAAGTATTTTTTTGTTAAAATTCCTTCCCTGGCTGTTTGGCTGAAAATGATTTTAAATATAAATCTTAGAATATGGAAGTCATGTATGGTTCTCCATACCGATATTTTATTTTATACTTCATATATCAACTTTAATAGACTGTAAGTTGATCTTACATGGTAGGAATTTGTGTAACTTATTCCTTTGTTTTTATATTTTTATTCATATATTTTATTTTTTTCATTCCTCATATGTCATCTAAATAAGGTAGTAAGTTGCTCTTACAGACTTTTTGAATTTTGAAATTAGTTTATTTTCTTTATGGTAATTTATTCTTCTTCATAAAACTTTTTTATTGAAGCTTGGTTGTAAACTCCTTTTATTTTGCTTGTGTTTATATTACTTATTTGGTAAGTATTGTTACCATTATCTTTTGTGATGACATATGGTCATTTATCGTACTCTATACCGGACCTTGTTATTTATACTTTTTTATAAGTTGATCTTCTCCTTTTCTTTCATTATTATTGCCTTCTCTTGTATATTACACTCTTTGTTGTCTTTCTTCTCTTCTGCTTCAAATGTTAGATGGTTGAACATTTATTCTGGATAATTTTTAAATTTTATTTATTATGGTTTAATTTTTCTCATTTAATTCGTCTTGGTCGTTGTCATTTCTTGTCCCTTTTTGTTTTGGTGATTCTAAATTGGTTTTGTCAATTTACTGCTCCTTCCTCTCCATTGGTTTGCTTGGTCGGTAATTCGAAGATCAGTCCCTTTTCTTGGTGTGTGGTATCTACGCTTAGTTTGTGGTCCACCAGTTCCTCTGCACTTGTGGTTTGGATAACCTAGGCGTGTAGAACTATTTCTTCCTTGTGATATAGGTTTCTTTGGTCTCGTACCACAATTCCTCTACTATCATACGTTCCTTTGCCTCCATGACTGCTTCATTCACTACATCTTGATTACTTTGTTGATTAATCAGAGAAGTTAATTGTGCCTCTCTCATTAATGTTATTATTGCTTTTTTATTCGGTATTTCCATTTCTGGTAAGCTCCAGTGTTTTATTGACCTTCTTGATTTGTTATACACTGTTTTGTTGTCAGTCATTTCTATTTCTGGCATCTTCCATCGAAGCATAGATTTGCTGAATTTTTCATCCATTGGTTGGTTGTGAATTCCTTTTATAATTTCCTTCAGAGTCCTCCTACAATCTTTATACTTCATTAATTTGCTTTGGTAGGTAAGGGGCAAATTAAACACATCAATGAGTCCGTTTTTCATCATCTCTAATTCTTCTCTGGTTTTGATTAGTTTCTTTTTATATATCTTTCCCATTTCCTCTGTTTTCTTATTCTTCTTAATGATTCGATTCTTCTTTACTCTTCTACTGTTGGTTTTTATGTGCTTAATTTTCTTGGTGTCATTGTTATCTTTATTTTGAGAAAACAATACACTTGTTTCTTCTACAGTTTCCATCTCCTTACTACCTTCAGAAGTGGTGTCTAGTGTTTCCTTCAATTGTGTGAAACTATTATTTACTGTTTCATTAAGTTGATCTACTGGGTAACTTGTTTCTTCCCATCTCTTATTCATCCCTGTTTTTGTCCGTTTGACTTCTTCACTAAACTCTATTAGCATGAATCTTAATTCTTCTCGGTTCTTCTCACCATCTTCCTTCATTTGTCGTAGGAGTGTTTCGTTACTATTTTCAATCTTCTTATTCACTATCTCCAGATCTTTCTTGATCTGTTTCTTCAGCTCATCACTCTTCTTTTCTAACGTCTCCTGGCTTCTCTGCAATGCCTCCTGGTTGCTTTCCAATTTATTATTCAGAAGTTCTAGGTTCTCCTTCAAGAACTTCTTGTCTTACCTTCTTTCTTCCTTCATTTTCGTGAAATTATTATCCGTTTTCTCCTGGTTTCTGTTTAGTTGTTCCACCATAATCCTCATCATTTCTTGGAAATTGACATTCATTATTTGGGCTGGTTTGACTGGTTGGACATCAACTACTACTTCAATTTCTGGTTCCGGTAGATGTGGATTTTCCAGTTGGTCCTCCTGTGGATGTTCTTCAAACAATCCTCCAATCATTTCCTCAATTTCTTCCATTTCTTCTTGATTTGATTCTTTCTTACTTTTGAGTCTTGTAACCATATGGTGTCTTTTCATAATCGCCGCTGGTCGTCCTTTTCTAGCCTCACTACGTTGGTCGCCAATCTGTAACGAGAAGTTCTGGGTCGTATCTGTAAAATGTGTACACCTGTTTTTATGTGTATTAAGGGTTAGTGTGGTGTGTTCGTCTCACACCTGTCGTTACATTAATGGTTGTTGCTACCGAAATCCGTAGCCTGGTCACAATTATCAGTACAACCTACCTGTAATTTCATAGGGGTTGGGAGTCCCGGGTGGCACCAAATTGTTGATTTTAAAACAATTAAATTCGTGAATTATCAAGTTAAATTGGTGTTATCAGCGTTGACAGCTGGAGCGTTCAAATGATTCCCGCCTCTATACAGCTTACTGTATTGTCCACTTGGTAAGAGCGCTAGTCGTCTGCTCAGTGAAATTGCTAACACAGACATATATTATACAACTTCCTATGAAATAAAACAATGGTAATACTCTGTACTGTAACTTTAATTATGGTTTGGTCGTTAATCAGTGTGACAATAATATTATTAGTTATTTTTCAATAAAATTGCTCCGGCTTAAAACATGAAACATATATCTCTAGGTTGACGAAATTAATTTTGAAACGAGTTATACTGATTTACTGATGCCGACATGGCATCTGTTTGTACACTATATTTTGACTCGTTCAATATCTGGAGTTCTTTGGATTATAAAGAAAACATAAAAGATGGTTACATTAAAAAAAGTACACTACCGTACCTTATCCGTACTTAAATGGTGTAAAGTGTGTTTACAAATTGTTCGGCTGTGTAGTAATATTTGTTACAAATTTCGCACATTAGAGCGAGGTTATTTCTTAGTTAACAATTGTTTTACGTAAGTTGATATTATTCAATCCTTGAAAGAAAATTATTTTTACTTGATAGTGAGAATTTTTTTTAATTGATATGAGAAATATTTAAAGTGCTTTTATTCCGGGGATTGTTGTATTTAATTGATACTTATCAGTTCAGAAGGTTGCGATATGTCGTTGTTCTGGGGTAATGGAAATTCATCAATTTTGGGGTGACGTAGGCTGCTGGCATCTTCTAAATTGTATTGGGAATTTCTGCTATTTAATTTTGTTTATTTGGTTCCTGGACATCTGTTAATAGTTGAAACTCTTCATCTCCTCGTCACTGGTTCATGCTGTTGACTTCTAAATGTTTTTCACACTTTTTAAATTAAAATTTCGGTCATCTAAATCTTGTGTACTTCCTACCCAAGCGTCATTTTTCCAAGTAAGTAAATTTAACGGAAAATTAGTAACCAACAGCCCGTTTCTATGGTAACTGAAACCCTTTGATTGGTTAAGGCCGAGATTAAAAGCATTGTTATATTTGAAATTTTTATTCAAATATATTATATATTTTCTGATACATTTTCCTTTTAAAATGATTTATACATAATTACTGGCTATTTGCTTGCCTTAGATTTGTAAATTTCCTTGTTAATTTGTTATAATTTGTATTTGTGTGTTTCTGACAGTTAGGCATATTCATAGGCCTAAGTAGCCATTATGGTACTTTACTTACTTCATTTAAATTAGATTTCATTTCAGCCTGATGGGCTTTATTTTGTTATTATAATTGGTTGTGTTGTGTTTTGAGTCTGTTTGTGTTCTGATTACTTGTCAAGATTATTTTCTATACCTTACTATTTAAAACATAACAGTTAGGCCTATGGACTGTAAGCTTCCTTCAGCCATATCCTATTCATAAAATTAAAATGAACAATTCTTTTCAAGTTATTAGTTACCTAAATATCACTATAGTATTGACGACTCGGAACACTAAGTTTTTTATAAGTAAAAACGTAAAGTTTTACCTTACAGCCTAAACCGGCTTTCACCTTTAGAAGGCTTCATCAGAGGCTGCCATAGGTAGCGTTGTCCATCTTGTTGTTGGCGACGGGATAGTTATTCGAAAGATTGAAGCTGTGTGTGTGTGGTGAGATGTGTTCGAATAATGCGTGCGATTTGAATTGTGTCTGTTCGTTTAGGATGTCGTTTTTATTTGTTTTTGTGTGTTTGTATATTTCTAATTGTTCTAGAGTGTCTAGTTTTCGGCCTTTTGTGTGTACGTGTAGAATGTTCATGTTATTGTCGATGTTTTTATATGTGTGGTTTGCTTCAATGAGGTGGTTTGCAAAGGTAGATTCTGTAGTGGTGTGGAGTGCTTTTGTGCGTTCAATGTATCTCTGTTTGAAGCTTCAATCTTTCGAATAACTATCCCGTCGCCAACAACAAGACGGACAACGCTACCTATGGCAGCCTCTGATGAAGCCTTCTAAAGGTGAAAGCCGGTTTAGGCTGTAAGGTAAAACTTTACGTTTTTACTTATAAAAAACTTAGTGTTCCGAGTCGTCAATACTATAGTGATATTTAGTTAAGCAACGGACACGTCATCAACAACGAAATCCAAGAATTATTAGTTACTGTTGGTTTAACATTCATTTCATTCTTTTACTATTATCTTGAGTGAGAAATATCATCACTTCCTTCAAACTTATTTTCCCTTCTAACATAGGGTGTTTATTAATTATATACTTAAATTCTTAACTCATTACTACTTCTTTTTTCCATTCCATGTTAACACAAACTGTTTTTACATGGGCTTTCTCCCTGAATTATATCATATCCTTTACTTATCTCTACTTTAAATACTATTTCTAATTATCCTTAACTACATCATTTTTTATAAGCTCACTCTTAAATCATTTATTGGTTCATCAATGATTTACTAAGTGTTTTCTTATCTATTACTACCTTTTTTATTTATAATATCTTTTTCCACTTATCACTTCCACCTTTAATTAATTGGTGTTTATCACTGATCCACTCACTATTTTGGGGTATTTACACATTCCCTACTGCACTTTTTCACTGTTTATATTAAGTGTTTTTTAGTGGGTAATCCCTACAATTATTTCTCTTTCTCACTTTCTCACTATTTCTTTCAATATAAATTTATACATAGTACTGTATTAATGATATTTTGCTATATATTTCACTATATCTAACTCTAATATTTGGGTTAGTGTACTTTTCTTTACTAGGTTACTTTTTACTGTTTTTGTTTAAAACAGGTATATAAATTATCTCATTTACAATAATATTTATTTCCATTAGTGGATAATTATTGGGTTTATTCACAATATTCTATATTTGAGCGTACCATTTCTCCCTTTTATATGTGGTGTTTCTTATTTCTTGGTTTCACTTCGTTTCCTCTTCATTCTTCCTCCTCTTCTTCTTCTTCTCCTTCATCTTCTTCCTTTTCAATTGTCTTCATTTTAATGCGGTTCTCCCCTTCTTGTCTGGTTTGATTTTATTTAGTTATAGGAATTCGTTCACTTCCTTCAATTGTCTTTACTCTTCTTTGTTTTGGTTTCTTGCCTTCTTTTGTTTGTTTCCTGTTTGTTTGGTCAATCACCTTTTTTCTTGTTTATTTTTCGTGGTTCCCTTCTTCTTTTGTTTCTTGTTGTTGGGTCAATCACTTGGGTTGGGTAATGTCGTCGTTTGTCGTGTCATAGTTTTTATATTTTATTTATATCTCTTTTTAACGATTTAATATGAAGTACATTTACATTAAGAATTATCTTTTTTATCCCTGGTACTGGGGTGGCTTATTTGTGTTGTAACATAATGCCTCTCCTTCAAAATTGATCATTTTAATGAAACACTAACATAGTTTTTTATGAAATTATCAGTTATATATAATTTTTTCCTTTTCTCTCTTGTTTGCTTCTCCATTCTTTATTTCTCTTCTTACTTGATTCATTCCATTTTATTTGGATCTGTTTTTATTTATTTCCATTAGTGTGTTCTCCCTTATACACTTTTTTCCCTACCTTTTTAGTAGCTGGTTTCTCCCATTACTACTTATTTTTTCTGAGACCAGAGGAACATCATATCTGCTCAGTTTATTTGGATTGCTGGACTTTTCAACAGTCAATCTTAAATACATTTTTGTCAACTTGTGACTTAAATTAATAATATTAATAATATATTTTGGGATTGTCCACCTTGTGGTTTGTTTTTAGATCACTTTGGCCTTTTTTTACTCATTCTTCCTTCCGCTGTACCTTTGCTATCTACTGTCATCTACTCATGCAGTTGATTGTTTTTTATTTATTCATATGTTAATTTCGTCATATCTAACTTTTCATTATTTTGTTATCTATTCTTCTTGGATCATTTTAATTATCTTAGACATTTTGATTCTTTTCTTGGTTATTTAGCAATATTCTGCTTTAGCCATATCTTGTATATTTGTTTTATACATAACTTCTCTTTTTCCTTGTACCAGTTCAGATTTTTTTTTTTTTTTCTTTGAATACATTCAACTCATTATTATTTCAGGTATTCATCGCAGCAATTTTAGCTTGATTTTATTTTTGTTTAGTTTATTTTGTTTTAAATATCATTTTTGATAATTTTTTGTAAGTTAATTTTACTTCCATATTCCTTAAGGAATGGAAGTATGGTGATGGCAAAAAAAATCGTGTTCGAGATTATTGCAGATTCTGATTCTACTACACTCAAAACATGAAAAAAAGTCGTTTTCCGAAAAGTGTCTTTGTGTGTGTCTGTCTGTCTGTAGATTTTTTTTCTATGGCAAACGATAACTGCCGCAAATTCAAACAGAATCAAATAATTTTTTGCATATAGCCCTGATTTGCAGAGTACTCGCGACCTATTGTTTTTGGTGAAGATCGGTTGAGGGAAAGGGGTAGTTTACCTGCAACGGTTTTTTTTAGCAAGGGTAATTTTGTTTGTTTGGCAAACGATAACAGCCGCAAATTCAAACAGAATCAAATAATGTTTCGCATACAGCCCTGAATTGTAGAGTTCTCAAGATCTGCTGATTTTTGTGAAGATCGGGGAGAGTTCTCAAGACCTATTGTTTTTGGTGAAGTTCGGTTGAGGGAAAGGGGTAGTTTACCTGCAACGTTTTTTTAACAATGGTATTTTCTATGGCAAACGATAACAGCCGCAAATTCAAACAATCAAATAATGTTTCGCATACAGTCCTGATTTGTAGAGTACTCAAGACCTATTGTTTTTGGTGAAGATCGGTTATGGGAAAGGGGTAGTTTACCTGTAACGTTTTATGTTTTAACAAGGGTATTTCCTATGGCAAACGATAACAGCCGCAAATTCAAACAGAATCAAAAGATTATTTGCATACAGCCCTAAATTGTAGAGTTCTCAAGACCTATTGTTTTTGGTGAAGATCGGTTGAGGGAAAGGGGTAGTTTACCTGCAACGTTTTTTTAACAAGGGTATTTTCTATGGCAAACGATAACAGCCGCAAATTCAAACAGAATCAAATAATGTTTTGCATACAGCCCTGATTTGTAGAGTACTCAAGACCTATTGTTTTTGGTGAAGATCGGTTAAGGAGAAGGGGTAGTTTACCAGCAACGTTTTTTTATCAAGCGTATTTTCTATGGCAAACGATAACAGCCGCAAATGTAAACAGAATCAAATAATGTTTTGCATACGTCCCTGAATTGTAGAGGTCTCAATGACTTTCGATTTTGGTGAAGATCGGTTAAGGGGAAGGGGTAGTTTACCTGCAACCTTTTACGTTTTAACAAGAGTAAAGTACTTGAAAATTTATTTAAAGTTTTTGAAACAATGGTAATTGTTAAAAATAAAATAATTTTGTTGCCAGGCAATAAAATTATAATTTTTTCATTTTAATGTAATATAATATTTTTCATTTAATACAGCAATAAAAAGGCAGGTAAGAAACAGCCTGGCTGTTTGGCTGAAAATGATTTTAAATATAAATCTTAGAATATGGAAGTCATGTATGGTTCTCCATACCTATATTTCTTACTTTATAGGAATTTTTGTAGCTTATTCCTTTTTAGGTACTTTTTGTTTAAATATTATCGTAAGTTTGTGATTCTTACTTTTTTATAGGAATTTGTGTAACTTATTCCCTTATTGTACTTTTTTATTTTATACTTCATATATCAACTTTAATAGACTGTAAGTTGATCTTACATGGTAGGAATTTGTGTAACTTATTCCTTTGTTTTTATATTTTTATTCATATATTTTATTTTTTTCATTCCTCATATGTCATCTAAATAAGGTAGTAAGTTGCTCTTACAGACTTTTTGAATTTTGAAATTAGTTTATTTTCTTTATGGTAATTTATTCTTCTTCATAAAACTTTTTTATTGAAGCTTGGTTGTAAACTCCTTTTATTTTGCTTGTGTTTATATTACTTATTTGGTAAGTATTGTTACCATTATCTTTTGTGATGACATATGGTCATTTATCGTACTCTATACCGGACCTTGTTATTTATACTTTTTTATAAGTTGATCTTCTCCTTTTCTTTCATTATTATTGCCTTCTCTTGTAGATTACACTCTTTGTTGTCTTTCTTCTCTTCTGCTTCAAATGTTAGATGGTTGAACATTTATTCTGGATAATTTTTAAATTTTATTTATTATGGTTTAATTTTTCTCATTTAATTCATCTTGGTCGTTGTCATTTCTTGTCCCTTTTTGTTTTGGTGATTCTAAATTGGTTTTGTCAATTTACTGCTCCTTCCTCTCCATTGGTTTGCTTGGTCGGTAATTCGAAGATCAGTCCCTTTTCTTGGTGTGTGGTATCTACGCTTAGTTTGTGGTCCATCAGTTCCTCTGCACTTGTGGTTTGGATAACCTAGGCGTGTAGAACTATTTCTTCCTTGTGATATAGGTTTCTTTGGTCTCGTACCACAATTCCTCTACTATCATACGTTCCTTTGCCTCCATGACTGCTTCATTCACTACATCTTGATTACTTTGTTGATTAATCAGAGAAGTTAATTGTGCCTCTCTCATTAATGTTATTATTGCTTTTTTATTCGGTATTTCCATTTCTGGTAAGCTCCAGTGTTTTATTGACCTTCTTGATTTGTTATACACTGTTTTGTTGTCAGTCATTTCTATTTCTGGCATCTTCCATCGAAGCATAGATTTGCTGAATTTTTCATCCATTGGTTGGTTGTCTTTTCTTATTCTTCTTAATGATTCGATTCTTCTTTACTCTTCCACTGTTGGTTTTTATGTGCTTAATTTTCTTGGTGTCATTGTTATCTTTATTTTGAGAAAACAATACACTTGTTTCTTCTACAGTTTCCATCTCCTTACTACCTTCAGAAGTGGTGTCTAGTGTTTCCTTCAATTGTGTGAAACTATTATTTACTGTTTCATTAAGTTGATCTACTGGGTAACTTGTTTCTTCCCATCTCTTATTCATCCCTGTTTTTGTCCGTTTGACTTCTTCACGAAACTCTATTAGCATGAATCTTAATTCTTCTCGGTTCTTCTCACCATCTTCCTTCATTTGTCGTAGGAGTGTTTCGTTACTATTTTCAATCTTCTTATTCACTATCTCCAGATTTTTCTTGATCTGTTTCTTCAGCTCATCACTCTTCTTTTCTAACGTCTCCTGGCTTCTCTGCAATGCCTCCTGGTTGCTTTCCAATTTATTATTCAGATGTTCTAGGTTCTCCTTCAAGAAATCCCTGTCTTCCCTTCTTTCTTCCTTCATTTTCGTGAAATTATTATCCGTTTTCTCCTGGTTTCTGTTTAGTTGTTCCACCATAATCCTCATCATTTCTTGGAAATTGGCATTATTATTTGGGCTGGTTTGACTGGTTGGACATCAACTACTACTTCAATTTCTGGTTCCGGTAGATTTGGATTTTCCAGTTGGTCCTCCTGTGGATGTTCTTCAAACAATCCTCCAATCAGTTCCTCTATTTCTTCCATTTCTTCTTGATTTGATTCTTTCTTACTTTTGAGTCTTGTAACCATATGGTGTCTTTTCATAATCGCCGCTGGTCGTCCTTTTCTAGCCTCACTACATTGGTCGCCAATCTGTAACAAGAAGTTCTGGGTCGTATCTATAAAATGTGTACACCTGTTTTTATGTGTATTAAGGGTTAGTGTGGTGTGTTCGTCTCACACCTGTCGTTACATTAATGGTTGTTGCTACCGAAATCCGTAGCCTGGTCACAATTATCAGTACAACCTACCTGTAATTTCATAGGGGTTGCGAGTCCCGGGTGGCACCAAATTGTTTATTTTAAAACAATTAAATTCGTGAATTATCAAGTTAGATTGGTGTTATCAGCGTTGACAGCTGGAGCGTTCAAATGATTCCCGCCTCTGTACAGCTTACTGTATTGTCCACTTGGTAAGAGCGCTAGTCGTCTGCTCAGTGAAATTGCTAACACACACATATATTATACAACTTCCTATGAAATAAAACAATGGTAATACTCTGTACTGTAACTTTAATTATGGTTTGGTCGTTAATCAATGTGACAATAATATTATTAGTTATTTTTCAATAAAATTGCTCCGGCTTAAAACATGAAACGTATATCTCTAGGTTGACGAAATTAATTTTGAAACGAGTTATACTGATTTACTGATGCCGACATGGCATCTGTTTGTACACTATATTTTGACTCGTTCAATATCTGGAGTTCTTTGGATTATAAAGAAAACATAAAAGATGGTTACATTAAAAAAGTACACTACCGTACCTTATCCGTACTTAAATGGTATAAAGTGTGTTTACAAATTGTTCGGCTGTGTAGTAATATTTGTTACAAATTTCGCACATTAGAGCGAGGTTATTTCTTAGTTAACAATTGTTTTACGTAAGTTGATATTATTCAATCCTTAAAAGAAAATTATTTTTACTTGATGGTGAGAATTTTTTTTTATTGATATGAGAAATATTTAAAGTGCTTCTATTCCGGGGATTATTGTATTTAATTGATACTTATCAGTTCAGAAGTTTGCGATATGTCGTTGTTCTGGGGTAATGGAAATTCATCAATTTTGGGGTGACTTAGTCTGCTGGCATCTTCTTCTAAATTGTCTTGGGAATTTCTGCTATTTAATTTTGTTTATTTGGTTCCTGGACATCTGTTAATAGTTGAAACTCTTCATCTCCTCGTCACTGGTTCATGCTGTTGACTTCTAAATGTTTTTCACACTTTTTAAATTAAAATTTCGGTCATCTAAATCTTGCGTACTTCCTACCCAAGCGTCATTTTTCCAAGTAAGTAAATTTAACGGAAAATTAGTAACCAACGGCCCGTTTCTATGGTAACTGAAACCCTTTGATTGGTTAAGGCCGAGATTAAAAGCATTGTTATTATATTTGAAATTTTTATTCAAATTTATTATACGTTTTCTGATTGATTTTATTCTTCTGTCTTCCCTTCTGGGTAATAAATATTATCACTATTGTATTTATTTCCTTTCAAAGATTAAAACATTACCTCATAAGGTCATGTTCTATTATACAGGGTGATTCGGAACTGCACTCTAATCTCTCGGTAAATTAATCTATAGCTGAAAATAAGGAAAAAAGTTGGTATAAACAAAAGTCCAAAAACGCTTCGTTAGCGAGTTACAACTAGCGAAAGATTTCGCTAATATGCAGCCATATTTAATTTTACCGGTCTGAATGTTCGATGCAAATTTCTTTGTTCTATACGTTTTTTGACCTGAAAATTTGAATAAAACAGGTCGCAGAACTGTAACTTTAATAGTTTTTAAGTTATCTGACGTAAAACACAAAAAATTGAACTCTAAAAATACACTTTGTTACGTTTGGAGTAAAATAACATAACTGTATTAAATGGCTAATAAATGCATTACAGTTTCAAATTTAATTCTTAGTTAATTGGTGTGATTAAAGCCAATAAAAAATAAACACAAGTCCAAGAAATCTTAATTTTATTGAATGAAAAACAAAACAGAAATGATTAAATTATGTGAAAGTAACCTTACATTCAAAGTAATTGTTCGATGTGGCCACCATTCTGTTGAATGCAGCATTTAGCACGACGAATCCAAGCTTTTCTAACTTTGCTTAGTGTGTCAGGACTATTTTTTAGAGTTGCTCCAGCTTCAATGATTCGATTCCTTAGCTCTTCCTGAGTGTTAATGTGTGTTGAATATACCAAACTCTTCATCGATCCCCAAAGGTTAAAATCTAATGGCGTGAGATCCGGAGATCGTGCAGGCCATTTTACGGGTCCTGCTCGACCAATCCAGTGGTTACCATAGGTATTATTTAAGTAACGTGTTACAGAACGACTGAAGTGAACTGGCGATCCATCATGCATAAACCACATCCCTGCTCTATATTGAAGAGGAACATCTTCCAAAAGTTCTTGCAGATTTGTTTGTAAAAAATTCAGGTACTCTTCTACATTGAGCCGTGGAGGTAAGAAACACGGCCCAATGACATTGTCAGCAAGAATTCCACACCACACATTAAATGAAAATGTGTGTTGGAAATGCGTTACGGCAACTTCATGTGGGTTTTCCTCTGCCCAAATATGGGTGTTACGGAAATTTACAACTCCATTCCTAGTAAAGCATGATTCATCTGTAACTAGAATCCGTTTAAGGAAATTGCGATCAACTGATTTTTGTCTTACTAACCATTGGCAAAATTCTTTTCGATTATTGTAATCTTGCGGTAGTAAATCTTGCACTGGTGTGACATGAAATGAGTACAATTGTTGCTCTCGCAAAATTCGCCATACGGATGTTTGAGAAATATTAAAGTGACAAGACAGTCTTCTAGTACTTGTTGTTGGAGACGTGTGAACTGCATCAAGTATTTCTTCTTCTACATTCACGTTTCTAACAAATCGTTGTCGGCCAGTATCTGTACGTCTTGTTGTTAGCGTACCTGTTTCTCTGAGACGTCTTTCAACTGTTTCAAAAGTTTTACAGCATGGTATTCTTCTATGAGGATATTTCTCGCGGTATTCTCGAACAGCAGCTGTGCTATTACAATCTACTTTTCCGTACATTAATAACATATCTGTAAATTCTTCGAAAGTAAATAAATTTGTAGTGTCACCCACATTTACAGTTTAACTAAATAACTATCTGTTATTAATACGTTGATAACTTGTAAACTCGTAGAGCAACACACAACTAATGAGATACTTCACAAAGACTTTCAAATGGGAGTATGTAAGCTGCGCACTTTATTATTGGTCATTAATAACAACAAAGGATTAGGCCGCTAGAGGATATGTTTACATACAGTTTATTGCAATCAGTTGTTATTTAGAAGCTCATTGTTGCTATTGCCAACTTATGAAATCGAAGAAAAAATTAAGAATTAAATTAAATTAAATTAAATTCTCTATAAGTTTTATTTGAAACTGTAATGCATTTATTAGCCATTTAATAAAGTTATTTCACTCCAAACGTAACAAAGTGTATTTTTAGAAATCAATTTTTTGTGTTTTACGTCAGATAACTTAAAAACTATTAGAGTTACAGTTCTGCAACCTGTTTCATTCAATTTTTCAAGTCAAAAAATGTATAGAACAAAGAAATTTGCATCGAACTTTCAGACCGGTAAAATTAAATATGGCTGCATATTAGCGAAATCTTTCGCTAGTCGTAACTCGCTAACGAAGCGTTTTTGGACTTTTGTTTACACCAATTTTTTTCCTTATTTTCAGCTATAGAGTAATTTACCGAGAGATTAGAGTGCAGTTCCGAATCACCCTGTATATTAACTTTTGTCTAAATATGTTGACATTTGATAATTACCTATTTCTTTTAATTTAAACTCTTATAGTAACATTTTCCTTTTAAAATGATTTATACATAATTACTGGCTATTTGCTTGCCTTAGATTTGTAAATTTCCTTGTTAATTTGTTATAATTTGTATTTATGTGTTTCTGACAGTTAGGCATATTCATAGGCCTAAGTAGCCATTATGGTATTTTACTTATTTCATTTAAATTACATTTCATTTCAGCCTGATGGGCTTTATTTTGTTATTATAATTGGTTGTGTTGTGTTTTGAGTCTGTTTGTGTTCTGATTACTTGTCAAGATTATTTCCTATATCTTAATATTTAAAACATAACAATTAGGCCTATGGACTGTAAGCTTCCTTCAGCCATATCCTATTCATAAAATTAAAACGAACAATTCTTTTCAAGTTATTAGTTACTGTTGGTTTAACATTCATTTCATTCTTTTACTATTATCTTGAGTGAGAAATATCATCACTTCCTTCAAACTTATTTTCCCTTCTAACATAGGGTGTTTATTAATTATATACTTAAATTCTTAATTCATTACTACTTCTTTTTTCCATTCCATGTTAACACAAACTGTTTTTACATGGGCTTTCTCCCTGAATTACATCATATCCTTTACTTATCTCTACTTTAAATACTATTTCTAATTATCCTTAACTACATCATTTTTTATAAGCTTACTCTTAAATCATTTATTGGTTCATCAATGATTTACTAAGTGTTTTCTTATCTATTACTACCTTTTTATTATTTATAATATCTTTTTCCACTTATCACTTCCACCTTTAATTAATTGGTGTTTATCACTGATCCACTCACTATTTTGGGGTATTTACACATTCACTACTGCACTTTTTCACTGTTTATATTAAGTGTTTTTTAGTGGGTAATCCCTATAATTATTTCTCTTTCTCACTTTCTCACTATTTCTTTCAATATAAATTTATACTTAGTATTAATGATATTTTGCTATATATTTCACTATATCTAACTCTAATATTTGGGTTAGTGTACTTTTCTTTACTAGGTTACTTTTTACTGTTTTTGTTTAAAACAGGTATATAAATTATCTCATTTACAATAATATTTATTTAATTAGTGAATAATTATTGGGTTTATTCACAATATTTTATATTTGAGCGTACCATTTCTCCTTTTTATATGTGGTGTTTCTTATTTCTTGGTTTCACTTCGTTTCCTCTTCATTCTTCCTCTTCTTCTTCTTCTCCTTCATCTTCTTCCTTTTCAATTGTCTTCATTTTAATTCGGTTCTCCCCTTCTCGTCTGGTTTGATTTTATTTAGTTATAGGAATTCGTTCACTTCCTTCAATTGTCTTTATTCTTCTTTGTTTTGGTTTCTTCCCTTCTTGTGTTTGTTTCCTGTTTGTTTGGTCAATCACCTTTTTTCTTGTTTATTTTTCGTGGTTCCCTTCTTTTGTTTCTTCTTGTTGGGTCAATCACTTGGGTTGGGTAATGTCGTCGTTTGTCGTGTCATAGTTTTTATATTTTATTTATATTTCTTTTTAACCATTTAATATGAAGTACATTTACATTAAGAATTATCTTTTTTATCCCTGGTACTGGGGTGGCTTATTTGTGTTGTAACATAATGCCTCTCCTTCAAAATTGATCATTTTAATAAAACACTAACATAGTTTTTTATGAAATTATCAGTTATATATAATTTTTTCCTTTTCTCTCTTGTTTGTTTCTCCATTCTTTATTTCTCTTCTTACTTGATTCATTCCATTTTATTTGGATCTGTTTTTATTTATTTCCATTAGTGTGTTCTCCCTTATACACTTTTTTCCCTAACTTTTTATTACCTGGTTTCTCCCATTACTACTTATTTTTTCTGAGACCAGAGGAACATCGTCTCTGCTCAGTTTATTTGGATTGCTGGACTTTTCAACAGTCAATCTTAAATACCTTTTTTGTCAACTTGTGACTTAAATTAATAATAATAATAACATATTTTGGGATTGTCCACCTTGTGGTTTGTTTTTAGATCACTTTGGCCTTTTTTTACTCATTCTTCCTTCCGCTGTACCTTTGCTATATACTGTCATCTACTCATACAGTTGATTGTTTTTTATTTATTCATATGTTAATTTCATCATATCTAACTTTTCATTATTTTGTTATCTATTCTTCTTGTGATCATTTTAATTATCTTAGACATTTTGATTCTTTTCTTGGTTATTTAGCAATATTCTGCTTTAGCCATATCTTGTATATTTGTTTTATACATAACTTCTCTTTTTCCTTGTACCAGTTCAGATTTTTTTTTTGTTTTCTTTGAATACATTCAACTCATTATTATTTCAGGTATTCATCGCAGCAATTTTAGCTTGATTTTATTTTTGTTTAGTTTATTTTGTTTTAAATATCATTTTTGATAATTTTTTGTAAGTTAATTTTTCTTACTTTATAGGAATTTTTGTAGCTTATTCCTTTTTAGGTACTTTTTGTTTAAATATTATCGTAAGTTTGTGATTCTTACTTTTTTATAGGAATTTGTGTAACTTATTCCCTTATTGTACTTTTTTTTTTATACTTCATATATCAACTTTAATAGACTGTAAGTTGATCTTATATGGTAGGAATTTGTGTAACTTATTCCTTTGTTTTTATATTTTTATTCATATATTTTATTTTTTTCATTCCTCATATGTCATCTAAATAAGGTAGTAAGTTGCTCTTACAGACTTTTTGAATTTTGAAATTAGTTTATTTTCTTTATGGTAATTTGTCTTCTTCATAAAACTTTTTTATTGAAGCTTGGTTGTAAACTCCTTTTATTTTTCTTGTGTTTATATTACTTATTTGGTAAGTATTGTTACCATTATCTTTTGTGATGACATATGGTCATTTATCGTACTCTATACTGGACCTTGTTATTTATACTTTTTTATAAGTTGATCTTCTCCTTTCTTTCATTATTATTGCCTTCTCTTGTATATTACACTCTTTGTTGTCTTTCTTCTCTACTCCTTCAAATGTTAGATGGTTGAACATTTATTCTGGATAATTTTTAAATTTTATTTATTATGGTTTAATTTTTCTCATTTAATTCGTCTTGGTCGTTGTCATTTCTTGTCCCTTTTTGTTTTGGTGATTCTAATTGGTTTTGTCAATTTACTGCTCCTTCCTCTCCATTGGTTTGCTTGGTCGGTAATTCGAAGATCAGTCCTTTTTCTTGGTGTGTGGTATCTTCGCTTAGTTTACCCATGGTCCATCACTTCCTCTGCACTTGTGGTTTGGATAACCTAGGCGTGTAGAACTATTTCTTCCTTGTGATATAGGTTTCTTTGGTCTCGTACCACAATTCCTCTACTATCATACGTTCCTTTGCCTCCATAACTGCTTCATTCACTACATCTTGATTACTTTGTTGATTAATCAGAGAAGTTAATTGTGCCTCTCTCATTAATGTTATTATTGCTTTTTTATTCGGTATTTCCATTTCTGGTAAGCTCCAGTGTTTTATTGACCTTCTTGATTTGTTATACACTGTTTTGTTGTCAGTCATTTCTATTTCTGGCATCTTCTATCGAAGCATAGATTTGCTGAATTTTTCATCCATTGGTTGGTTGTGAATTCCTTTTATAATTTCCTTCAGAGTCCTCCTACAATCTTTATACTTCATTAATTTGCTTTGGTAGGTAAGGGGCAAATTAAACACATCAATGAGTCCGTTCTTCATCATCTCTAATTCTTCTCTGGTTTTAATTAGTTTCTTTTTATATATCTTTCCAATTTCCTCTGTTTTCTTATTCTTCTTAATGATTCGATTCTTCTTTACTCTTCCACTGTTGGTTTTTATGTGCTTAATTTTCTTGGTGTCATTGTTATCTTTATTTTCAGAAAACAATACACTTGTTTCTTCTACAGTTTCCATCTCCTTACTACCTTCAGAAGTGGTGTCTAGTGTTTCCTTCAATTGTGTGAAACTATTATTTACTGTTTCATTAAGTTGATCTACTGGGTAACTTGTTTCTTCCCATCTCTTATTCATCCCTGTTTTTGTCCGTTTGACTTCTTCACGAAACTCTATTAGCATGAATCTTAATTCTTCTCGGTTCTTCTCACCATCTTCCTTCATTTGTCGTAGGAGTGTTTTGTTACTATTTTCAATCTTCTTATTCACTATCTCCAGATTTTTCTTGATCTGTTTCTTCAGCTCATCACTCTTCTTTTCTAACGTCTCCTGGCTTCTCTGCAATGCCTCCTGGTTGCTTTCCTATTTATTATTCAGATGTTCTAGGTTCTCCTTCAAGAAATCCCTGTCTTCCCTTCTTTCTTCCTTCATTTTCGTGAAATTATTATCCGTTTTCTCCTGGTTTCTGTTTAGTTGTTCCACCATAATCCTCATCATTTCTTGGAAATTGGCATTATTATTTGGGCTGGTTTGACTGGTTGGACATCAACTACTACTTCAATTTCTGGTTCCGGTAGATTTGGATTTTCCAGTTGGTCCTCCTGTGGATGTTCTTCAAACAATCCTCCAATCAGTTCCTCTATTTCTTCCATTTCTTCTTGATTTGATTCTTTCTTACTTTTGAGTCTTGTAACCATATGGTGTCTTTTCATAATCGCCGCTGGTCGTCCTTTTCTAGCCTCACTACATTGGTCGCCAATCTGTAACAAGAAGTTCTGGGTCGTATCTATAAAATGTGTACACCTGTTTTTATGTGTATTAAGGGTTAGTGTGGTGTGTTCGTCTCACACCTGTCGTTACATTAATGGTTGTTGCTACCGAAATCCGTAGCCTGGTCACAATTATCAGTACAACCTACCTGTAATTTCATAGGGGTTGCGAGTCCCGGGTGGCACCAAATTGTTTATTTTAAAACAATTAAATTCGTGAATTATCAAGTTAGATTGGTGTTATCAGCGTTGACAGCTGGAGCGTTCAAATGATTCCCGCCTCTGTACAGCTTACTGTATTGTCCACTTGGTAAGAGCGCTAGTCGTCTGCTCAGTGAAATTGCTAACACACACATATATTATACAACTTCCTATGAAATAAAACAATGGTAATACTCTGTACTGTAACTTTAATTATGGTTTGGTCGTTAATCAATGTGACAATAATATTATTAGTTATTTTTCAATAAAATTGCTCCGGCTTAAAACATGAAACGTATATCTCTAGGTTGACGAAATTAATTTTGAAACGAGTTATACTGATTTACTGGTGCCGACATGGCGTCTGTTTGTACACTATATTTTGACTCGTTCAATATCTGGAGTTCTTTGGATTATATGGAAAACATAAAAGATGGTTACATTAAAAAAGTACACTACCGTACCTTATCCGTACTTAAATGGTATAAAGTGTGTTTACAAATTGTTCGGCTGTGTAGTAATATTTGTTACAAATTTCGCACATTAGAGCGAGGTTATTTCTTAGTTAACAATTGTTTTACGTAAGTTGATATTATTCAATCCTTAAAAGAAAATTATTTTTACTTGATGGTGAGAATTTTTTTTTATTGATATGAGAAATATTTAAAGTGCTTCTATTCCGGGGATTATTGTATTTAATTGATACTTATCAGTTCAGAAGTTTGCGATATGTCGTTGTTCTGGGGTAATGGAAATTCATCAATTTTGGGGTGACTTAGTCTGCTGGCATCTTCTTCTAAATTGTCTTGGGAATTTCTGCTATTTAATTTTGTTTATTTGGTTCCTGGACATCTGTTAATAGTTGAAACTCTTCATCTCCTCGTCACTGGTTCATGCTGTTGACTTCTAAATGTTTTTCACACTTTTTAAATTAAAATTTCGGTCATCTAAATCTTGCGTACTTCCTACCCAAGCGTCATTTTTCCAAGTAAGTAAATTTAACGGAAAATTAGTAACCAACGGCCCGTTTCTATGGTAACTGAAACCCTTTGATTGGTTAAGGCCGAGATTAAAAGCATTGTTATTATATTTGAAATTTTTATTCAAATTTATTATACGTTTTCTGATTGATTTTATTCTTCTGTCTTCCCTTCTGGGTAATAAATATTATCACTATTGTATTTATTTCCTTTCAAAGATTAAAACATTACCTCATAAGGTCATGTTCTATTATACAGGGTGATTCGGAACTGCACTCTAATCTCTCGGTAAATTAATCTATAGCTGAAAATAAGGAAAAAAGTTGGTATAAACAAAAGTCCAAAAACGCTTCGTTAGCGAGTTACAACTAGCGAAAGATTTCGCTAATATGCAGCCATATTTAATTTTACCGGTCTGAATGTTCGATGCAAATTTCTTTGTTCTATACGTTTTTTGACCTGAAAATTTGAATAAAACAGGTCGCAGAACTGTAACTTTAATAGTTTTTAAGTTATCTGACGTAAAACACAAAAAATTGAACTCTAAAAATACACTTTGTTACGTTTGGAGTAAAATAACATAACTGTATTAAATGGCTAATAAATGCATTACAGTTTCAAATTTAATTCTTAGTTAATTGGTGTGATTAAAGCCAATAAAAAATAAACACAAGTCCAAGAAATCTTAATTTTATTGAATGAAAAACAAAACAGAAATGATTAAATTATGTGAAAGTAACCTTACATTCAAAGTAATTGTTCGATGTGGCCACCATTCTGTTGAATGCAGCATTTAGCACGACGAATCCAAGCTTTTCTAACTTTGCTTAGTGTGTCAGGACTATTTTTTAGAGTTGCTCCAGCTTCAATGATTCGATTCCTTAGCTCTTCCTGAGTGTTAATGTGTGTTGAATATACCAAACTCTTCATCGATCCCCAAAGGTTAAAATCTAATGGCGTGAGATCCGGAGATCGTGCAGGCCATTTTACGGGTCCTGCTCGACCAATCCAGTGGTTACCATAGGTATTATTTAAGTAACGTGTTACAGAACGACTGAAGTGAACTGGCGATCCATCATGCATAAACCACATCCCTGCTCTATATTGAAGAGGAACATCTTCCAAAAGTTCTTGCAGATTTGTTTGTAAAAAATTCAGGTACTCTTCTACATTGAGCCGTGGAGGTAAGAAACACGGCCCAATGACATTGTCAGCAAGAATTCCACACCACACATTAAATGAAAATGTGTGTTGGAAATGCGTTACGGCAACTTCATGTGGGTTTTCCTCTGCCCAAATATGGGTGTTACGGAAATTTACAACTCCATTCCTAGTAAAGCATGATTCATCTGTAACTAGAATCCGTTTAAGGAAATTGCGATCAACTGATTTTTGTCTTACTAACCATTGGCAAAATTCTTTTCGATTATTGTAATCTTGCGGTAGTAAATCTTGCACTGGTGTGACATGAAATGAGTACAATTGTTGCTCTCGCAAAATTCGCCATACGGATGTTTGAGAAATATTAAAGCGACAAGACAGTCTTCTAGTACTTGTTGTTGGAGACGTGTGAACTGCATCAAGTATTTCTTCTTCTACATTCACGTTTCTAACAAATCGTTGTCGGCCAGTATCTGTACGTCTTGTTGTTAGCGTACCTGTTTCTCTGAGACGTCTTTCAACTGTTTCAAAAGTTTTACAGCATGGTATTCTTCTATGAGGATATTTCTCGCGGTATTCTCGAACAGCAGCTGTGCTATTACAATCTACTTTTCCGTACATTAATAACATATCTGTAAATTCTTCGAAAGTAAATAAATTTGTAGTGTCACCCATATTTACAGTTTAACTAAATAACTATCTGTTATTAATACGTTGATAACTTGTAAACTCGTAGAGCAACACACAACTAATGAGATACTTCACAAAGACTTTCAAATGGGAGTATGTAAGCTGCGCACTTTATTATTGGTCATTAATAACAACAAAGGATTAGGCCGCTAGAGGATATGTTTACATACAGTTTATTGCAATCAGTTGTTATTTAGAAGCTCATTGTTGCTATTGCCAACTTATGAAATCGAAGAAAAAATTAAGAATTAAATTAAATTAAATTAAATTCTCTATAAGTTTTATTTGAAACTGTAATGCATTTATTAGCCATTTAATAAAGTTATTTCACTCCAAACGTAACAAAGTGTATTTTTAGAAATAAATTTTTTGTGTTTTACGTCAGATAACTTAAAAACTATTAGAGTTACAGTTCTGCAACCTGTTTCATTCAATTTTTCAAGTCAAAAAATGTATAGAACAAAGAAATTTGCATCGAACTTTCAGACCGGTAAAATTAAATATGGCTGCATATTAGCGAAATCTTTCGCTAGTCGTAACTCGCTAACGAAGCGTTTTTGGACTTTTGTTTACACCAATTTTTTTCCTTATTTTCAGCTATAGAGTAATTTACCGAGAGATTAGAGTGCAGTTCCGAATCACCCTGTATATTAACTTTTGTCTAAATATGTTGACATTTGATAATTACCTATTTCTTTTAATTTAAACTCTTATAGTAACATTTTCCTTTTAAAATGATTTATACATAATTACTGGCTATTTGCTTGCCTTAGATTTGTAAATTTCCTTGTTAATTTGTTATAATTTGTATTTATGTGTTTCTGACAGTTAGGCATATTCATAGGCCTAAGTAGCCATTATGGTATTTTACTTATTTCATTTAAATTACATTTCATTTCAGCCTGATGGGCTTTATTTTGTTATTATAATTGGTTGTGTTGTGTTTTGAGTCTGTTTGTGTTCTGATTACTTGTCAAGATTATTTCCTATATCTTAATATTTAAAACATAACAATTAGGCCTATGGACTGTAAGCTTCCTTCAGCCATATCCTATTCATAAAATTAAAACGAACAATTCTTTTCAAGTTATTAGTTACTGTTGGTTTAACATTCATTTCATTCTTTTACTATTATCTTGAGTGAGAAATATCATCACTTCCTTCAAACTTATTTTCCCTTCTAACATAGGGTGTTTATTAATTATATACTTAAATTCTTAATTCATTACTACTTCTTTTTTCCATTCCATGTTAACACAAACTGTTTTTACATGGGCTTTCTCCCTGAATTACATCATATCCTTTACTTATCTCTACTTTAAATACTATTTCTAATTATCCTTAACTACATCATTTTTTATAAGCTTACTCTTAAATCATTTATTGGTTCATCAATGATTTACTAAGTGTTTTCTTATCTATTACTACCTTTTTATTATTTATAATATCTTTTTCCACTTATCACTTCCACCTTTAATTAATTGGTGTTTATCACTGATCCACTCACTATTTTGGGGTATTTACACATTCACTACTGCACTTTTTCACTGTTTATATTAAGTGTTTTTTAGTGGGTAATCCCTATAATTATTTCTCTTTCTCACTTTCTCACTATTTCTTTCAATATAAATTTATACTTAGTATTAATGATATTTTGCTATATATTTCACTATATCTAACTCTAATATTTGGGTTAGTGTACTTTTCTTTACTAGGTTACTTTTTACTGTTTTTGTTTAAAACAGGTATATAAATTATCTCATTTACAATAATATTTATTTAATTAGTGGATAATTATTGGGTTTATTCACAATATTTTATATTTGAGCGTACCATTTCTCCTTTTTATATGTGGTGTTTCTTATTTCTTGGTTTCACTTCGTTTCCTCTTCATTCTTCCTCTTCTTCTTCTTCTCCTTCATCTTCTTCCTTTTCAATTGTCTTCATTTTAATTCGGTTCTCCCCTTCTCGTCTGGTTTGATTTTATTTAGTTATAGGAATTCGTTCACTTCCTTCAATTGTCTTTATTCTTCTTTGTTTTGGTTTCTTCCCTTCTTGTGTTTGTTTCCTGTTTGTTTGGTCAATCACCTTTTTTCTTGTTTATTTTTCGTGGTTCCCTTCTTTTGTTTCTTCTTGTTGGGTCAATCACTTGGGTTGGGTAATGTCGTCGTTTGTCGTGTCATAGTTTTTATATTTTATTTATATTTCTTTTTAACCATTTAATATGAAGTACATTTACATTAAGAATTATCTTTTTTATCCCTGGTACTGGGGTGGCTTATTTGTGTTGTAACATAATGCCTCTCCTTCAAAATTGATCATTTTAATAAAACACTAACATAGTTTTTTATGAAATTATCAGTTATATATAATTTTTTCCTTTTCTCTCTTGTTTGTTTCTCCATTCTTTATTTCTCTTCTTACTTGATTCATTCCATTTTATTTGGATCTGTTTTTATTTATTTCCATTAGTGTGTTCTCCCTTATACACTTTTTTCCCTAACTTTTTATTACCTGGTTTCTCCCATTACTACTTATTTTTTCTGAGACCAGAGGAACATCGTCTCTGCTCAGTTTATTTGGATTGCTGGACTTTTCAACAGTCAATCTTAAATACCTTTTTTGTCAACTTGTGACTTAAATTAATAATAATAATAACATATTTTGGGATTGTCCACCTTGTGGTTTGTTTTTAGATCACTTTGGCCTTTTTTTACTCATTCTTCCTTCCGCTGTACCTTTGCTATATACTGTCATCTACTCATACAGTTGATTGTTTTTTATTTATTCATATGTTAATTTCATCATATCTAACTTTTCATTATTTTGTTATCTATTCTTCTTGTGATCATTTTAATTATCTTAGACATTTTGATTCTTTTCTTGGTTATTTAGCAATATTCTGCTTTAGCCATATCTTGTATATTTGTTTTATACATAACTTCTCTTTTTCCTTGTACCAGTTCAGATTTTTTTTTTGTTTTCTTTGAATACATTCAACTCATTATTATTTCAGGTATTCATCGCAGCAATTTTAGCTTGATTTTATTTTTGTTTAGTTTATTTTGTTTTAAATATCATTTTTGATAATTTTTTGTAAGTTAATTTTTCTTACTTTATAGGAATTTTTGTAGCTTATTCCTTTTTAGGTACTTTTTGTTTAAATATTATCGTAAGTTTGTGATTCTTACTTTTTTATAGGAATTTGTGTAACTTATTCCCTTATTGTACTTTTTTTTTTATACTTCATATATCAACTTTAATAGACTGTAAGTTGATCTTATATGGTAGGAATTTGTGTAACTTATTCCTTTGTTTTTATATTTTTATTCATATATTTTATTTTTTTCATTCCTCATATGTCATCTAAATAAGGTAGTAAGTTGCTCTTACAGACTTTTTGAATTTTGAAATTAGTTTATTTTCTTTATGGTAATTTGTCTTCTTCATAAAACTTTTTTATTGAAGCTTGGTTGTAAACTCCTTTTATTTTTCTTGTGTTTATATTACTTATTTGGTAAGTATTGTTACCATTATCTTTTGTGATGACATATGGTCATTTATCGTACTCTATACTGGACCTTGTTATTTATACTTTTTTATAAGTTGATCTTCTCCTTTCTTTCATTATTATTGCCTTCTCTTGTATATTACACTCTTTGTTGTCTTTCTTCTCTACTCCTTCAAATGTTAGATGGTTGAACATTTATTCTGGATAATTTTTAAATTTTATTTATTATGGTTTAATTTTTCTCATTTAATTCGTCTTGGTCGTTGTCATTTCTTGTCCCTTTTTGTTTTGGTGATTCTAATTGGTTTTGTCAATTTACTGCTCCTTCCTCTCCATTGGTTTGCTTGGTCGGTAATTCGAAGATCAGTCCTTTTTCTTGGTGTGTGGTATCTTCGCTTAGTTTACCCATGGTCCATCACTTCCTCTGCACTTGTGGTTTGGATAACCTAGGCGTGTAGAACTATTTCTTCCTTGTGATATAGGTTTCTTTGGTCTCGTACCACAATTCCTCTACTATCATACGTTCCTTTGCCTCCATAACTGCTTCATTCACTACATCTTGATTACTTTGTTGATTAATCAGAGAAGTTAATTGTGCCTCTCTCATTAATGTTATTATTGCTTTTTTATTCGGTATTTCCATTTCTGGTAAGCTCCAGTGTTTTATTGACCTTCTTGATTTGTTATACACTGTTTTGTTGTCAGTCATTTCTATTTCTGGCATCTTCTATCGAAGCATAGATTTGCTGAATTTTTCATCCATTGGTTGGTTGTGAATTCCTTTTATAATTTCCTTCAGAGTCCTCCTACAATCTTTATACTTCATTAATTTGCTTTGGTAGGTAAGGGGCAAATTAAACACATCAATGAGTCCGTTCTTCATCATCTCTAATTCTTCTCTGGTTTTAATTAGTTTCTTTTTATATATCTTTCCAATTTCCTCTGTTTTCTTATTCTTCTTAATGATTCGATTCTTCTTTACTCTTCCACTGTTGGTTTTTATGTGCTTAATTTTCTTGGTGTCATTGTTATCTTTATTTTCAGAAAACAATACACTTGTTTCTTCTACAGTTTCCATCTCCTTACTACCTTCAGAAGTGGTGTCTAGTGTTTCCTTCAATTGTGTGAAACTATTATTTACTGTTTCATTAAGTTGATCTACTGGGTAACTTGTTTCTTCCCATCTCTTATTCATCCCTGTTTTTGTCCGTTTGACTTCTTCACGAAACTCTATTAGCATGAATCTTAATTCTTCTCGGTTCTTCTCACCATCTTCCTTCATTTGTCGTAGGAGTGTTTCGTTACTATTTTCAATCTTCTTATTCACTATCTCCAGATTTTTCTTGATCTGTTTCTTCAGCTCATCACTCTTCTTTTCTAACGTCTCCTGGCTTCTCTGCAATGCCTCCTGGTTGCTTTCCTATTTATTATTCAGATGTTCTAGGTTCTCCTTCAAGAAATCCCTGTCTTCCCTTCTTTCTTCCTTCATTTTCGTGAAATTATTATCCGTTTTCTCCTGGTTTCTGTTTAGTTGTTCCACCATAATCCTCATCATTTCTTGGAAATTGGCATTATTATTTGGGCTGGTTTGACTGGTTGGACATCAACTACTACTTCAATTTCTGGTTCCGGTAGATTTGGATTTTCCAGTTGGTCCTCCTGTGGATGTTCTTCAAACAATCCTCCAATCAGTTCCTCTATTTCTTCCATTTCTTCTTGATTTGATTCTTTCTTACTTTTGAGTCTTGTAACCATATGGTGTCTTTTCATAATCGCCGCTGGTCGTCCTTTTCTAGCCTCACTACATTGGTCGCCAATCTGTAACAAGAAGTTCTGGGTCGTATCTATAAAATGTGTACACCTGTTTTTATGTGTATTAAGGGTTAGTGTGGTGTGTTCGTCTCACACCTGTCGTTACATTAATGGTTGTTGCTACCGAAATCCGTAGCCTGGTCACAATTATCAGTACAACCTACCTGTAATTTCATAGGGGTTGCGAGTCCCGGGTGGCACCCAATTGTTTATTTTAAAACAATTAAATTCGTGAATTATCAAGTTAGATTGGTGTTATCAGCATTGACAGCTGGAGCGTTCAAATGATTCCCGCCTCTGTACAGCTTACTGTATTGTCCACTTGGTAAGAGCGCTAGTCGTCTGCTCAGTGAAATTGCTAACACACACATATATTATACAACTTCCTATGAAATAAAACAATGGTAATACTCTGTACTGTAACTTTAATTATGGTTTGGTCGTTAATCAATGTGACAATAATATTATTAGTTATTTTTCAATAAAATTGCTCCGGCTTAAAACATGAAACGTATATCTCTAGGTTGACGAAATTAATTTTGAAACGAGTTATACTGATTTACTGGTGCCGACATGGCGTCTGTTTGTACACTATATTTTGACTCGTTCAATATCTGGAGTTCTTTGGATTATATGGAAAACATAAAAGATGGTTACATTAAAAAAGTACACTACCGTACCTTATCCGTACTTAAATGGTATAAAGTGTGTTTACAAATTGTTCGGCTGTGTAGTAATATTTGTTACAAATTTCGCACATTAGAGCGAGGTTATTTCTTAGTTAACAATTGTTTTACGTAAGTTGATATTATTCAATCCTTAAAAGAAAATTATTTTTACTTGATGGTGAGAATTTTTTTTTATTGATATGAGAAATATTTAAAGTGCTTCTATTCCGGGGATTATTGTATTTAATTGATACTTATCAGTTCAGAAGTTTGCGATATGTCGTTGTTCTGGGGTAATGGAAATTCATCAATTTTGGGGTGACTTAGTCTGCTGGCATCTTCTTCTAAATTGTCTTGGGAATTTCTGCTATTTAATTTTGTTTATTTGGTTCCTGGACATCTGTTAATAGTTGAAACTCTTCATCTCCTCGTCACTGGTTCATGCTGTTGACTTCTAAATGTTTTTCACACTTTTTAAATTAAAATTTCGGTCATCTAAATCTTGCGTACTTCCTACCCAAGCGTCATTTTTCCAAGTAAGTAAATTTAACGGAAAATTAGTAACCAACGGCCCGTTTCTATGGTAACTGAAACCCTTTGATTGGTTAAGGCCGAGATTAAAAGCATTGTTATTATATTTGAAATTTTTATTCAAATTTATTATACGTTTTCTGATTGATTTTATTCTTCTGTCTTCCCTTCTGGGTAATAAATATTATCACTATTGTATTTATTTCCTTTCAAAGATTAAAACATTACCTCATAAGGTCATGTTCTATTATACAGGGTGATTCGGAACTGCACTCTAATCTCTCGGTAAATTAATCTATAGCTGAAAATAAGGAAAAAAGTTGGTATAAACAAAAGTCCAAAAACGCTTCGTTAGCGAGTTACAACTAGCGAAAGATTTCGCTAATATGCAGCCATATTTAATTTTACCGGTCTGAATGTTCGATGCAAATTTCTTTGTTCTATACGTTTTTTGACCTGAAAATTTGAATAAAACAGGTCGCAGAACTGTAACTTTAATAGTTTTTAAGTTATCTGACGTAAAACACAAAAAATTGAACTCTAAAAATACACTTTGTTACGTTTGGAGTAAAATAACTTTATTAAATGGCTAATAAATGTATTACAGTTTCAAATTTAATTCTTAGTTAATTGGTGTGATTAAAGCCAATAAAAAATTAACACAAGTCCAAGAAATCTTAATTTTATTGAATGAAAAACAAAACAGAAATGATTAAATTATGTGAAAGTAACCTTACATTCAAAGTAATTGTTCGATGTGGCCACCATTCTGTTGAATGCAGCATTTAGCACGACGAATCCAAGCTTTTCTAACTTTGCTTAGTGTGTCAGGACTATTTTTTAGAGTTGCTCCAGCTTCAATGATTCGATTCCTTAGCTCTTCCTGAGTGTTAATGTGTGTTGAATATACCAAACTCTTCATCGATCCCCAAAGGTTAAAATCTAATGGCGTGAGATCCGGAGATCGTGCAGGCCATTTTACGGGTCCTGCTCGACCAATCCAGTGGTTACCATAGGTATTATTTAAGTAACGTGTTACAGAACGACTGAAGTGAACTGGCGATCCATCATGCATAAACCACATCCCTGCTCTATATTGAAGAGGAACATCTTCCAAAAGTTCTTGCAGATTTGTTTGTAAAAAATTCAGGTACTCTTCTACATTGAGCCGTGGAGGTAAGAAACACGGCCCAATGACATTGTCAGCAAGAATTCCACACCACACATTAAATGAAAATGTGTGTTGGAAATGCGTTACGGCAACTTCATGTGGGTTTTCCTCTGCCCAAATATGGGTGTTACGGAAATTTACAACTCCATTCCTAGTAAAGCATGATTCATCTGTAACTAGAATCCGTTTAAGGAAATTGCGATCAACTGATTTTTGTCTTACTAACCATTGGCAAAATTCTTTTCGATTATTGTAATCTTGCGGTAGTAAATCTTGCACTGGTGTGACATGAAATGAGTACAATTGTTGCTCTCGCAAAATTCGCCATACGGATGTTTGAGAAATATTAAAGCGACAAGACAGTCTTCTAGTACTTGTTGTTGGAGACGTGTGAACTGCATCAAGTATTTCTTCTTCTACATTCACGTTTCTAACAAATCGTTGTCGGCCAGTATCTGTACGTCTTGCTGTTAGCGTACCTGTTTCTCTGAGATGTCTTTCAACTGTTTCAAAAGTTTTACAGCATGGTATTCTTCTATGAGGATATTTCTCGCGGTATTCTCGAACAGCAGCTGTGCTATTACAATCTACTTTTCCGTACATTAATAACATATCTGTAAATTCTTCGAAAGTAAATAAATTTGTAGTGTCACCCATATTTACAGTTTAACTAAATAACGATCTGTTATTAATACGTTGATAACTTGTAAACTCGTAGAGCAACACACAACTAATGAGATACTTCACAAAGACTTTCAAATGGGAGTATGTAAGCTGCGCACTTTATTATTGGTCATTAATAACAACAAAGGATTAGGCCGCTAGAGGATATGTTTACATACAGTTTATTGCAATCAGTTGTTATTTAGAAGCTCATTGTTGCTATTGCCAACTTATGAAATCGAAGAAAAAATTAAGAATTAAATTAAATTAAATTAAATTCTCTATAAGTTTTATTTGAAACTGTAATGCATTTATTAGCCATTTAATAAAGTTATTTCACTCCAAACGTAACAAAGTGTATTTTTAGAAATCAATTTTTTGTGTTTTACGTCAGATAACTTAAAAACTATTAGAGTTACAGTTCTGCAACCTGTTTCATTCAATTTTTCAAGTCAAAAAATGTATAGAACAAAGAAATTTGCATCGAACTTTCAGACCGGTAAAATTAAATATGGCTGCATATTAGCGAAATCTTTCGCTAGTCGTAACTCGCTAACGAAGCGTTTTTGGACTTTTGTTTACACCAATTTTTTTCCTTATTTTCAGCTATAGAGTAATTTACCGAGAGATTAGAGTGCAGTTCTGAATCACCCTGTATATTAACTTTTGTCTAAATATGTTGACATTTGATAATTACCTATTTCTTTTAATTTAAACTCTTATAGTAACATTTTCCTTTTAAAATGATTTATACATAATTACTGGCTATCTGCTTGCCTTAGATTTGTAAATTTCCTTGTTAATTTGTTATAATTTGTATTTATGTGTTTCTGACAGTTAGGCATATTCATAGGCCTAAGTAGCCATTATGGTATTTTACTTATTTCATTTAAATTACATTTCATTTCAGCCTGATGGGCTTTATTTTGTTATTATAATTGGTTGTGTTGTGTTTTGAGTCTGTTTGTGTTCTGATTACTTGTCAAGATTATTTCCTATATCTTAATATTTAAAACATAACAATTAGGCCTATGGACTGTAAGCTTCCTTCAGCCATATCCTATTCATAAAATTAAAACGAACAATTCTTTTCAAGTTATTAGTTACTGCTGGTTTAACATTCATTTCATTCTTTTACTATTATCTTGAGTGAGAAATATCATCACTTCCTTCAAACTTATTTTCCCTTCTAACATAGGGTGTTTATTAATTATATACTTAAATTCTTAATTCATTACTACTTCTTTTTTCCATTCCATGTTAACACAAACTGTTTTTACATGGGCTTTCTCCCTGAATTACATCATATCCTTTACTTATCTCTACTTTAAATACTATTTCTAATTATCCTTAACTACATCATTTTTTATAAGCTTACTCTTAAATCATTTATTGGTTCATCAATGATTTACTAAGTGTTTTCTTATCTATTACTACCTTTTTATTATTTATAATATCTTTTTCCACTTATCACTTCCACCTTTAATTAATTGGTGTTTATCACTGATCCACTCACTATTTTGGGGTATTTACACATTCACTACTGCACTTTTTCACTGTTTATATTAAGTGTTTTTTAGTGGGTAATCCCTATAATTATTTCTCTTTCTCACTTTCTCACTATTTCTTTCAATATAAATTTATACTTAGTATTAATGATATTTTGCTATATATTTCACTATATCTAACTCTAATATTTGGGTTAGTGTACTTTTCTTTACTAGGTTACTTTTTACTGTTTTTGTTTAAAACAGGTATATAAATTATCTCATTTACAATAATATTTATTTCCATTAGTGGATATTTATTGGGTTTATTCACAATATTTTATATTTGAGCGTACCATTTCTCCTTTTTATATGTGGTGTTTCTTATTTCTTGGTTTCACTTCGTTTCGTCCTCATTCTTCCTCTTCTTCTTCTTCTTCTCCTTCATCTTCTTCCTTTTCAATTGTCTTCATTTTAATTCGGTTCTCCCCTTCTCGTCTGGTTTGATTTTATTTAGTTATAGGAATTCGTTCACTTCCTTCAATTGTCTTTATTCTTCTTTGTTTTGGTTTCTTCCCTTCTTTTGTTTGTTTCCTGTTTGTTTGGTCAATCACCTTTTTTGTTGTTTATTTTTCGTGGTTCCCTTCTTCTTTTGTTTCTTCTTGTTGGGTCAATCACTTGGGTTGGGTAATGTCGTCGTTTGTCGTGTCATAGTTTTTATATTTTATTTATATTTCTTTTTAACCATTTAATATGAAGTACATTTACATTAAGAATTACCTTTTTTATCCCTGGTACTGGGGTGGCTTATTTGTGTTGTAACATAATGCCTCTCCTTCAAAATTGATCATTTTAATAAAACACTAACATAGTTTTTTATGAAATTATCAGTTATATATAATTTTTTCCTTTTCTCTCTTGTTTGTTTCTCCATTCTTTATTTCTCTTCTTACTTGATTCATTCCATTTTATTTGGATCTGTTTTTATTTATTTCCATTAGTGTGTTCTCCCTTATACACTTTTTTCCCTAACTTTTTATTAGCTGGTTTCTCCCATTACTACTTATTTTTTCTGAGACCAGAGGAACATCGTCTCTGCTCAGTTTATTTGGATTGCTGGACTTTTCAACAGTCAATCTTAAATACCTTTTTTGTCAACTTGTGACTTAAATTAATAATAATAATAACATATTTTGGGATTGTCCACCTTGTGGTTTGTTTTTAGATCACTTTGGCCTTTTTTTACTCATTCTTCCTTCCGCTGTACCTTTGCTATATACTGTCATCTACTCATACAGTTGATTGTTTTTTATTTATTCATATGTTAATTTCATCATATCTAACTTTTCATTATTTTGTTATCTATTCTTCTTGTGATCATTTTAATTATCTTAGACATTTTGATTCTTTTCTTGGTTATTTAGCAATATTCTGCTTTAGCCATATCTTGTATATTTGTTTTATACATAACTTCTCTTTTTCCTTGTACCAGTTCAGATTTTTTTTTGTTTTCTTTGAATACATTCAACTCATTATTATTTCAGGTATTCATCGCAGCAATTTTAGCTTGATTTTATTTTTATTTAGTTTATTTTGTTTTAAATATCATTTTTGATAATTTTTTGTAAGTTAATTTTTCTTACTTTATAGGAATTTTTGTAGCTTATTCCTTTTTAGGTACTTTTTGTTTAAATATTATCGTAAGTTTGTGATTCTTACTTTTTTATAGGAATTTGTGTAACTTATTCCCTTATTGTACTTTTTTATTTTATACTTCATATATCAACTTTAATAGACTGTAAGTTGATCTTATATGGTAGGAATTTGTGTAACTTATTCCTTCGTTTTTAATTTTTATTCATATATTTTATTTTTTTCATTCCTCATATGTCATCTAAATAAGGTAGTAAGTTGCTCTTACAGACTTTTTGAATTTTGAAATTAGTTTATTTTCTTTATGGTGATTTATTCTTCTTCATAAAACTTTTTTATTGAAGCTTGGTTGTAAACTCCTTTTATTTTTCTTGTGTTTATATTACTTATTTGGTAAGTATTGTTACCATTATCTTTTGTGATGACATATGGTCATTTATCGTACTCTATACTGGACCTTGTTATTTATACTTTTTTATAAGTTGATCTTCTCCTTTTCTTTCATTATTATTGCCTTCTCTTGTATATTACACTCTTTGTTGTCTTTCTTCTCTACTCCTTCAAATGTTAGATGGTTGAACATTTATTCTGGATAATTTTTAAATTTTATTTATTATGGTTTAATTTTTCTCATTTAATTCGTCTTGGTCGTTGTCATTTCTTGTCCCTTTTTGTTTTGGTGATTCTAATTGGTTTTGTCAATTTACTGCTCCTTCCTCTCCATTGGTTTGCTTGGTCGGTAATTCGAAGATCAGTCCCTTTTCTTGGTGTGTGGTATCTTCGCTTAGTTTACCCATGGTCCATCACTTCCTCTGCACTTGTGGTTTGGATAACCTAGGCGTGTAGAACTATTTCTTCCTTGTGATATAGGTTTCTATGGTCTCGTACCACAATTCCTCTACTATCATACGTTCCTTTGCCTCCATAACTGCTTCATTCACTACATCTTGATTACTTTGTTGATTAATCAGAGAAGTTAATTGTGCCTCTCTCATTAATGTTATTATTGCTTTTTTATTCGGTATTTCCATTTCTGGTAAGCTCCAGTGTTTTATTGACCTTCTTGATTTGTTATACACTGTTTTGTTGTCAGTCATTTCTATTTCTGGCATCTTCTATCGAAGCATAGATTTGCTGAATTTTTCATCCATTGGTTGGTTGTGAATTCCTTTTATAATTTCCTTCAGAGTCCTCCTACAATCTTTATACTTCATTAATTTGCTTTGGTAGGTAAGGGGCAAATTAAACACATCAATGAGTCCGTTCTTCATCATCTCTAATTCTTCTCTGGTTTTAATTAGTTTCTTTTTATATATCTTTCCAATTTCCTCTGTTTTCTTATTCTTCTTAATGATTCGATTCTTCTTTACTCTTCCACTGTTGGTTTTTATGTGCTTAATTTTCTTGGTGTCATTGTTATCTTTATTTTCAGAAAACAATACACTTGTTTCTTCTACAGTTTCCATCTCCTTACTACCTTCAGAAGTGGTGTCTAGTGTTTCCTTCAATTGTGTGAAACTATTATTTACTGTTTCATTAAGTTGATCTACTGGGTAACTTGTTTCTTCCCATCTCTTATTCATCCCTGTTTTTGTCCGTTTGACTTCTTCACGAAACTCTATTAGCATGAATCTTAATTCTTCTCGGTTCTTCTCACCATCTTCCTTCATTTGTCGTAGGAGTGTTTCGTTACTATTTTCAATCTTCTTATTCACTATCTCCAGATTTTTCTTGATCTGTTTCTTCAGCTCATCACTCTTCTTTTCTAACGTCTCCTGGCTTCTCTGCAATGCCTCCTGGTTGCTTTCCAATTTATTATTCAGATGTTCTAGGTTCTCCTTCAAGAAATCCCTGTCTTCCCTTCTTTCTTCCTTCATTTTCGTGAAATTATTATCCGTTTTCTCCTGGTTTCTGTTTAGTTGTTCCACCATAATCCTCATCATTTCTTGGAAATTGGCATTATTATTTGGGCTGGTTTTACTGGTTGGACATCAACTACTACTTCAATTTCTGGTTCCGGTAGATTTGGATTTTCCAGTTGGTCCTCCTGTGGATGTTCTTCAAACAATCCTCCAATCAGTTCCTCTATTTCTTCCATTTCTTCTTGATTTGATTCTTTCTTACTTTTGAGTCTTGTAACCATATGGTGTCTTTTCATAATCGCCGCTGGTCGTCCTTTTCTAGCCTCACTACATTGGTCGCCAATCTGTAACAAGAAGTTCTGGGTCGTATCTATAAAATGTGTACACCTGTTTTTATGTGTATTAAGGGTTAGTGTGGTGTGTTCGTCTCACACCTGTCGTTACATTAATGGTTGTTGCTACCGAAATCCGTAGCCTGGTCACAATTATCAGTACAACCTACCTGTAATTTCATAGGGGTTGCGAGTCCCGGGTGGCACCAAATTGTTTATTTTAAAACAATTAAATTCGTGAATTATCAAGTTAGATTGGTGTTACAGCGTTGACAGCTGGAGCGTTCAAATGATTCCCGCCTCTGTACAGCTTACTGTATTGTCCACTTGGTAAGAGCGCTAGTCGTCTGCTCAGTGAAATTGCTAACACACACATATATTATACAACTTCCTATGAAATAAAACAATGGTAATACTCTGTACTGTAACTTTAATTATGGTTTGGTCGTTAATCAATGTGACAATAATATTATTAGTTATTTTTCAATAAAATTGCTCCGGCTTAAAACATGAAACGTATATCTCTAGGTTGACGAAATTAATTTTGAAACGAGTTATACTGATTTACTGGTGCCGACATGGCGTCTGTTTGTACACTATATTTTGACTCGTTCAATATCTGGAGTTCTTTGGATTATAAAGAAAACATAAAAGATGGTTACATTAAAAAAGTACACTACCGTACCTTATCCGTACTTAAATGGTATAAAGTGTGTTTACAAATTGTTCGGCTGTGTAGTAATATTTGTTACAAATTTCGCACATTAGAGCGAGGTTATTTCTTAGTTAACAATTGTTTTACGTAAGTTGATATTATTCAATCCTTGAAAGAAAATTATTTTTACTTGATGGTGAGAATTTTTTTTTATTGATATGAGAAATATTTAAAGTGCTTTTATTCCGGGGATTATTGTATTTAATTGATACTTATCAGTTCAGAAGTTTGCGATATGTCGTTGTTCTGGGGTAATGGAAATTCATCAATTTTGGGGTGACTCAGTCTGCTGGCATCTTCTTCTAAATTGTCTTGGGAATTTCTGCTATTTAATTTTGTTTATTTGGTTCCTGGACATCTGTTAATAGTTGAAACTCTTCATCTCCTCATCACTGGTTCATGCTGTTGACTTCTAAATGTTTTTCACACTTTTTAAATTAAAATTTCGGTCATCTAAATCTTGCGTACTTCCTACCCAAGCGTCATTTTTCCAAGTAAGTAAATTTAACGGAAAATTAGTAACCAACGGCCCGTTTCTATGGTAACTGAAACCCTTTGATTGGTTAAGGCCGAGATTAAAAGCATTGTTATTATATTTGAAATTTTTATTCAAATTTATTATACATTTTCTGATTGATTTTATTCTTCTGTCTTCCCTTCTGGGTAATAAATATTATCACTATTGTATTTATTTCCTTTCAAAGATTAAAACATTACCTCATAAGGTCATGTTCTATTATACAGGGTGTTTCGGAACTGCACTCTAATCTCTCGGTAAATTAATCTATAGCTGAAAATAAGGAAAAAAGTTGGTATAAACAAAAGTCCAAAAACGCTTCGTTAGCGAGTTACGACTAGCGAAAGATTTCGCTAATATGCAGCCATATTTAATTTTACCGGTCTGAATGTTCGATGCAAATTTCTTTGTTCTATACGTTTTTTGACCTGAAAATTTGAATAAAACAGGTCGCAGAACTGTAACTTTAATAGTTTTTAAGTTATCTGACGTAAAACACAAAAAATTGAACTCTAAAAATACACTTTGTTACGTTTGGAGTAAAATAACTTTATTAAATGGCTAATAAATGTATTACAGTTTCAAATTTAATTCTTAGTTAATTGGTGTGATTAAAGCCAATAAAAAATTAACACAAGTCCAAGAAATCTTAATTTTATTGAATGAAAAACAAAACAGAAATGATTAAATTATGTGAAAGTAACCTTACATTCAAAGTAATTGTTCGATGTGGCCACCATTCTGTTGAATGCAGCATTTAGCACGACGAATCCAAGCTTTTCTAACTTTGCTTAGTGTGTCAGGACTATTTTTTAGAGTTGCTCCAGCTTCAATGATTCGATTCCTTAGCTCTTCCTGAGTGTTAATGTGTGTTGAATATACCAAACTCTTCATCGATCCCCAAAGGTTAAAATCTAATGGCGTGAGATCCGGAGATCGTGCAGGCCATTTTACGGGTCCTGCTCGACCAATCCAGTGGTTACCATAGGTATTATTTAAGTAACGTGTTACAGAACGACTGAAGTGAACTGGCGATCCATCATGCATAAACCACATCCCTGCTCTATATTGAAGAGGAACATCTTCCAAAAGTTCTTGCAGATTTGTTTGTAAAAAATTCAGGTACTCTTCTACATTGAGCCGTGGAGGTAAGAAACACGGCCCAATGACATTGTCAGCAAGAATTCCACACCACACATTAAATGAAAATGTGTGTTGGAAATGCGTTACGGCAACTTCATGTGGGTTTTCCTCTGCCCAAATATGGGTGTTACGGAAATTTACAACTCCATTCCTAGTAAAGCATGATTCATCTGTAACTAGAATCCGTTTAAGGAAATTGCGATCAACTGATTTTTGTCTTACTAACCATTGGCAAAATTCTTTTCGATTATTGTAATCTTGCGGTAGTAAATCTTGCACTGGTGTGACATGAAATGAGTACAATTGTTGCTCTCGCAAAATTCGCCATACGGATGTTTGAGAAATATTAAAGCGACAAGACAGTCTTCTAGTACTTGTTGTTGGAGACGTGTGAACTGCATCAAGTATTTCTTCTTCTACATTCACGTTTCTAACAAATCGTTGTCGGCCAGTATCTGTACGTCTTGCTGTTAGCGTACCTGTTTCTCTGAGATGTCTTTCAACTGTTTCAAAAGTTTTACAGCATGGTATTCTTCTATGAGGATATTTCTCGCGGTATTCTCGAACAGCAGCTGTGCTATTACAATCTACTTTTCCGTACATTAATAACATATCTGTAAATTCTTCGAAAGTAAATAAACACACAACTAAAGTAAAGCAACACACAACTAATGAGATACTTCACAAAGACTTTCAAATGGGAGTATGTAAGCTGCGCACTTTATTATTGGTCATTAATAACAACAAAGGATTAGGCCGCTAGAGGATATGTTTACATACAGTTTATTGCAATCAGTTGTTATTTAGAAGCTCATTGTTGCTATTGCCAACTTATGAAATCGAAGAAAAAATTAAGAATTAAATTAAATTCTCTATAAGTTTTATTTGAAACTGTAATGCATTTATTAGCCATTTAATAAAGTTATTTCACTCCAAACGTAACAAAGTGTATTTTTAGAAATCAATTTTTTGTGTTTTACGTCAGATAACTTAAAAACTATTAGAGTTACAGTTCTGCAACCTGTTTCATTCAATTTTTCAAGTCAAAAAATGTATAGAACAAAGAAATTTGCATCGAACTTTCAGACCGGTAAAATTAAATATGGCTGCATATTAGCGAAATCTTTCGCTAGTCGTAACTCGCTAACGAAGCGTTTTTGGACTTTTGTTTACACCAATTTTTTTCCTTATTTTCAGCTATAGAGTAATTTACCGAGAGATTAGAGTGCAGTTCCGAATCACCCTGTATATTAACTTTTGTCTAAATATGTTGACATTTGATAATTACCTATTTCTTTTAATTTAAACTCTTATAGTAACATTTTCCTTTTAAAATGATTTATACATAATTACTGGCTATTTGCTTGCCTTAGATTTGTAAATTTCCTTGTTAATTTGTTATAATTTGTATTTATGTGTTTCTGACAGTTAGGCATATTCATAGGCCTAAGTAGCCATTATGGTATTTTACTTATTTCATTTAAATTACATTTCATTTCAGCCTGATGGGCTTTATTTTGTTATTATAATTGGTTGTGTTGTGTTTTGAGTCTGTTTGTGTTCTGATTACTTGTCAAGATTATTTCCTATATCTTAATATTTAAAACATAACAATTAGGCCTATGGACTGTAAGCTTCCTTCAGCCATATCCTATTCATAAAATTAAAACGAACAATTCTTTTCAAGTTATTAGTTACTGTTGGTTTAACATTCATTTCATTCTTTTACTATTATCTTGAGTGAGAAATATCATCACTTCCTTCAAACTTATTTTCCCTTCTAACATAGGGTGTTTATTAATTATATACTTAAATTCTTAATTCATTACTACTTCTTTTTTCCATTCCATGTTAACACAAACTGTTTTTACATGGGCTTTCTCCCTGAATTACATCATATCCTTTACTTATCTCTACTTTAAATACTATTTCTAATTATCCTTAACTACATCATTTTTTATAAGCTTACTCTTAAATCATTTATTGGTTCATCAATGATTTACTAAGTGTTTTCTTATCTATTACTACCTTTTTATTATTTATAATATCTTTTTCCACTTATCACTTCCACCTTTAATTAATTGGTGTTTATCACTGATCCACTCACTATTTTGGGGTATTTACACATTCACTACTGCACTTTTTCACTGTTTATATTAAGTGTTTTTTAGTGGGTAATCCCTATAATTATTTCTCTTTCTCACTTTCTCACTATTTCTTTCAATATAAATTTATACTTAGTATTAATGATATTTTGCTATATATTTCACTATATCTAACTCTAATATTTGGGTTAGTGTACTTTTCTTTACTAGGTTACTTTTTACTGTTTTTGTTTAAAACAGGTATATAAATTATCTCATTTACAATAATATTTATTTCCATTAGTGGATATTTATTGGGTTTATTCACAATATTTTATATTTGAGCGTACCATTTCTCCTTTTTATATGTGGTGTTTCTTATTTCTTGGTTTCACTTCGTTTCGTCCTCATTCTTCCTCTTCTTCTTCTTCTTCTCCTTCATCTTCTTCCTTTTCAATTGTCTTCATTTTAATTCGGTTCTCCCCTTCTCGTCTGGTTTGATTTTATTTAGTTATAGGAATTCGTTCACTTCCTTCAATTGTCTTTATTCTTCTTTGTTTTGGTTTCTTCCCTTCTTTTGTTTGTTTGGTCAATCACCTTTTTTGTTGTTTATTTTTCGTGGTTCCCTTCTTCTTTTGTTTCTTCTTGTTGGGTCAATCACTTGGGTTGGGTAATGTCGTCGTTTGTCGTGTCATAGTTTTTATATTTTATTTATATTTCTTTTTAACCATTTAATATGAAGTACATTTACATTAAGAATTACCTTTTTTATCCCTGGTACTGGGGTGGCTTATTTGTGTTGTAACATAATGCCTCTCCTTCAAAATTGATCATTTTAATAAAACACTAACATAGTTTTTTATGAAATTATCAGTTATATATAATTTTTTCCTTTTCTCTCTTGTTTGTTTCTCCATTCTTTATTTCTCTTCTTACTTGATTCATTCCATTTTATTTGGATCTGTTTTTATTTATTTCCATTAGTGTGTTCTCCCTTATACACTTTTTTCCCTAACTTTTTATTAGCTGGTTTCTCCCATTACTACTTATTTTTTCTGAGACCAGAGGAACATCGTCTCTGCTCAGTTTATTTGGATTGCTGGACTTTTCAACAGTCAATCTTAAATACCTTTTTTGTCAACTTGTGACTTAAATTAATAATAATAATAACATATTTTGGGATTGTCCACCTTGTGGTTTGTTTTTAGATCACTTTGGCCTTTTTTTACTCATTCTTCCTTCCGCTGTACCTTTGCTATATACTGTCATCTACTCATACAGTTGATTGTTTTTTATTTATTCATATGTTAATTTCATCATATCTAACTTTTCATTATTTTGTTATCTATTCTTCTTGTGATCATTTTAATTATCTTAGACATTTTGATTCTTTTCTTGGTTATTTAGCAATATTCTGCTTTAGCCATATCTTGTATATTTGTTTTATACATAACTTCTCTTTTTCCTTGTACCAGTTCAGATTTTTTTTTGTTTTCTTTGAATACATTCAACTCATTATTATTTCAGGTATTCATCGCAGCAATTTTAGCTTGATTTTATTTTTGTTTAGTTTATTTTGTTTTAAATATCATTTTTGATAATTTTTTGTAAGTTAATTTTTCTTACTTTATAGGAATTTTTGTAGCTTATTCCTTTTTAGGTACTTTTTGTTTAAATATTATCGTAAGTTTGTGATTCTTACTTTTTTATAGGAATTTGTGTAACTTATTCCCTTATTGTACTTTTTTATTTTATACTTCATATATCAACTTTAATAGACTGTAAGTTGATCTTATATGGTAGGAATTTGTGTAACTTATTCCTTTGTTTTTAATTTTTATTCATATATTTTATTTTTTTCATTCCTCATATGTCATCTAAATAAGGTAGTAAGTTGCTCTTACAGACTTTTTGAATTTTGAAATTAGTTTATTTTCTTTATGGTGATTTATTCTTCTTCATAAAACTTTTTTATTGAAGCTTGATTGTAAACTCCTTTTATTTTTCTTGTGTTTATATTACTTATTTTGTAAGTATTGTTACCATTATCTTTTGTGATGACATATGGTCATTTATCGTACTCTATACTGGACCTTGTTATTTATACTTTTTTATAAGTTGATCTTCTCCTTTTCTTTCATTATTATTGCCTTATCTTGTATATTACACTCTTTGTTGTCTTTCTTCTCTACTCCTTCAAATGTTAGATGGTTGAACATTTATTCTGGATAATTTTTAAATTTTATTTATTATGGTTTAATTTTTCTCATTTAATTCGTCTTGGTCGTTGTCATTTCTTGTCCCTTTTTGTTTTGGTGATTCTAATTGGTTTTGTCAGTTTACTGCTCCTTCCTCTCCATTGGTTTGCTTGGTCGGTAATTCGAAGATCAGTCCCTTTTCTTGGTGTGTGGTATCTTCGCTTAGTTTACCCATGGTCCATCACTTCCTCTGCACTTGTGGTTTGGATAACCTAGGCGTGTAGAACTATTTCTTCCTTGTGATATAGGTTTCTTTGGTCTCGTACCACAATTCCTCTACTATCATACGTTCCTTTGCCTCCATAACTGCTTCATTCACTACATCTTGATTACTTTGTTGATTAATCAGAGAAGTTAATTGTGCCTCTCTCATTAATGTTATTATTGCTTTTTTATTCGGTATTTCCATTTCTGGTAAGCTCCAGTGTTTTATTGACCTTCTTGATTTGTTATACACTGTTTTGTTGTCAGTCATTTCTATTTCTGGCATCTTCCATCGAAGCATAGATTTGCTGAATTTTTCATCCATTGGTTGGTTGTGAATTCCTTTTATAATTTCCTTCAGAGTCCTCCTACAATCTTTATACTTTATTAATTTGCTTTGGTAGGTAAGGGGCAAATTAAACACATCAATGAGTCTGTTCTTCATCATGTCTAATTCTTCTCTGGTTTTAATTAGTTTCTTTTTATATATCTTTCCAATTTCCTCTGTTTTCTTATTCTTCTTAATGATTCGATTCTTCTTTACTCTTCCACTGTTGGTTTTTATGTGCTTAATTTTCTTAGTGTCATTGTTATCTTTATTTTCAGAAAACAATACACTTGTTTCTTCTACAGTTTCCACCTCCTTACTACCTTCAGAAGTGGTGTCTAGTGTTTCCTTCAATTGTGTGAAACTATTATTTACTGTTTCATTAAGTTGATCTACTGGGTAACTTGTTTCTTCCCATCTCTTATTCATCCCTGTTTTTGTCCGTTTGACTTCTTCACGAAACTCTATTAGCATGAATCTTAATTCTTCTCGGTTCTTCTCACCATCTTCCTTCATTTGTCGTAGGAGTGTTTCGTTACTATTTTCAATCTTCTTATTCACTATCTCCAGATTTTTCTTGATCTGTTTCTTCAGCTCATCACTCTTCTTTTCTAACGTCTCCTGGCTTCTCTGCAATGCCTCCTGGTTGCTTTCCAATTTGTTATTCAGAAGTTCTAGGTTCTCCTTCAAGAAATCCCTGTCTTCCCTTCTTTCTTCCTTCATTTTCGTGAAATTATTATCCGTTTTCTCCTGGTTTCTGGTTAGTTGTTCCACCATAATCCTCATCATTTCTTGGAAATTGGCATCATTATTTGGGCTGGTTTGACTGGTTGGACATCAACTACTACTTCAATTTCTGGTTCCGGTAGATTTGGATTTTCCAGTTGGTCCTCCTGTGGATGTTCTTCAAACAATCCTCCAATCATTTCCTCAATTTCTTCCATTTCTTCTTGATTTGATTCTTTCTTACTTTTGAGTCTTGTAACCATATGGTGTCTTTTCATAATCGCCGCTGGTCGTCCTTTTCTAGCCTCACTACGTTGGTCGCCAATCTGTAACAAGAAGTTCTGGGTCGTATCTATAAAATGTGTACACCTGTTTTTATGTGTATTAAGGGTTAGTGTGGTGTGTTCGTCTCACACCTGTCGTTACATTAATGGTTGTTGCTACCGAAATCCGTAGCCTGGTCACAATTATCAGTACAACCTACCTGTAATTTCATAGGGGTTGCGAGTCCCGGGTGGCACCAAATTGTTTATTTTAAAACAATTAAATTCGTGAATTATCAAGTTAGATTGGTGTTATCAGCGTTGACAGCTGGAGCGTTCAAATGATTCCCGCCTCTGTACAGCTTACTGTATTGTCCACTTGGTAAGAGCGCTAGTCGTCTGCTCAGTGAAATTGCTAACACACACATATATTATACAACTTCCTATGAAATAAAACAATGGTAATACTCTGTACTGTAACTTTAATTATGGTTTGGTCGTTAATCAATGTGACAATAATATTATTAGTTATTTTTCAATAAAATTGCTCCGGCTTAAAACATGAAACGTATATCTCTAGGTTGACGAAATTAATTTTGAAACGAGTTATACTGATTTACTGATGCCGACATGGCGTCTGTTTGTACACTATATTTTGACTCGTTCAATATCTGAAGTTCTTTGGATTATAAAGAAAACATAAAAGATGGTTACATTAAAAAAGTACACTACCGTACCTTATCCGTACTTAAATGGTATAAAGTGTGTTTACAAATTGTTCGGCTGTGTAGTAATATTTGTTACAAATTTCGCACATTAGAGCGAGGTTATTTCTTAGTTAACAGTTGTTTTACGTAAGTTGATATTATTCAATCCTTGAAAGAAAATTATTTTTACTTTATGGTGAGAATTTTTTTTTATTGATATGAGAAATATTTAAAGTGCTTTTATTCCGGGGATTATTGTATTTAATTGATACTTATCAGTTCAGAAGTTTGCGATATGTCGTTGTTCTGGGGTAATGGAAATTCATCAATTTTGGGGTGACTTAGGCTGCTGGCATCTTCTTCTAAATTGTCTTGGGAATTTCTGCTATTTAATTTTGTTTATTTGGTTCCTGGACATCTGTTAATAGTTGAAACTCTTCATCTCCTCGTCACTGGTTCATGCTGTTGACTTCTAAATGTTTTTCACACTTTTTAAATTAAAATTTCGGTCATCTAAATCTTGCGTACTTCCTACCCAAGCGTCATTTTTCCAAGTAAGTAAATGTAACGGAAAATTAGTAACCAACTATAGGGTTTCTATGGTAACTTAAACCCTTTGATTGGTTAAGGCCGAGATTAAAAGCATTGTTATTATATTTGAAATTTTTATTCAAATTTATTATATATTTTCTGATTGATTTTATTCTTCTGTCTTCCCTTCTGGGTAATAAATATTATCACTATTGTATTTATTTCCTTTCAAAGATTAAAACAATTGTAACCCCACTTTATCTTGAGCAGTTAAAAAAAAAGAATATTTTTTTTTATTGAGAAAATTTTTGTGATTTTTTTTTTTTTTTTAGGAGCCACAAAGCCACAAGTTAATTAAAACTAGGCTAAGGCCTAGAGAAGCCAAAAATGTGCTGGATCCAGTGAGACGGGACTTGCAATGAAAACTCAAGAATTAAATAATTAACAAATCCCTTTTTATTATTCTATCTCATAACAATTTAATAATAAATAAATACAACAGTAATCTATAATTCCCCTTTAAATAGTTAAATAAATAAGTTTACTCTCTCAACAAGGCCACCTGAAAAATATTTATTGAAACTAAGAAAATAATTTGCTATGTCACTCTATCAATGAATTGAAATTTAAAATAATAATTAACCTTGAAATAAAGCTCCCATTAAACTATTTAATAAAATATAAAATTTATTTTATGTTCCTTTTAGAATGCTGCATATAAATTAATGAAGATAAATGATTTCATTCCTTGTTACTATTAATAATAAAAATAATTACTCAACAAATTAAATAAATTTTAAAGGTGACAATTCCTATACTTGTTATAAGGTTAAATAAAATAAATTATTTCCTTAAAGAAATGATCAGCAACGATTATTGAGATAGAATACCTCCCTTAAAAAAAATGAAAACGATATACCCACATGACTACATGTGTTAAATTTCTGTTGTAAAAAGACATTGAACAATAAATCCCTATATCCCAAGTTCCCACCAAAAGTACAGTAAATGCATAATATTTATAACCCCCAAAATGTACACAGAAATATACACACATAACATGTTCCACAAGACAAAAATACATTATACAATAGTATACATAAAATACATAAAGGTCTCTTGCCACGCCTTTTTTATATTACCCTTCTGGTGTATATAAATTCTGACTTTTCTTTTTATAATAATCCCAGTTAGGATTAGAAATTTACATTTATTAATTACCCTCATGGTGTGGGTTGATTACACATCAGGAGTACGATAATGTATAGCATACAATTGTCCCCAGGACCTAATAAAATTCAAAACTAAGTGCCTAAGTGGCTAAGTACCTAATTACGGTGAGAAATAAAAATTGTTTAAAATAATGAACGCCCCCCAGTTATCATAATTAATATAAAGAATTTATATATACTAAAATAGGGCCAATTAATGAAAAGAGAAAAATTGCATAATATTACCACCTTATAAAAAAATACACTTGGGTCAGAGACGGACATGTTCATTCAACTTTCGGCTTGTCTCAACAAACTTGTCTCGACAAACAAGTTGAAAGGTGTTTCGACATGCATAGCTTCTGGTTGAAACTAGTTGAAAATTCACCTACCTCCCCAGTAATTTTTATACAAATGAAATAACTGATTTTTAAATTAAGAGAATATATATATATTTTTATACATAGTGAATTGAACATGAGAAATTACTAATAGCAAAAACTGACTTAAAATCTGTAGAGAAACCCCTATAATGAAATGAGTGGAAATCTATGTTGGATGCTGTCTTGTAACCATATCAGTCTCTGAACTGACAATCTACTAGAAATATACTGAAATTTTACAATTAATTTTTTACTCAGTGTACACACTAAACTGTCCCATCAATTGGGGATCCAAATGAATGTTTAAAACTTGAAATGTAGAAGCTGATGGTTATGTATAACTGGTCACGGGGTATAATTGAGTGTTGGCTCTATGTGTAAATTATAATTGGTTGTTTTTCACCTGATTTGGTCCATGAAGGGTATTCTCTTTTATTAGTAAAGTGGCGATCTCATGATTGGCATTTTAGGTGTTGTTGTGGTGATCTAATTCTCCCCGGTGGCGAGTGGAGCTTATGATGGACATCGTTCAGCCATGCAGCAGGACTTTTTTCTCTGTTCGGCGGACCCTGCTTACACATTATATTTTTAGTCAGAGACCACACACAAATGCCCCCACTGTTTGGTCACCCTCCAAAATACATATATAAAGTCAACACCTAGTTATGTGCTACATAATTAAACTTGATAAAATTTATTTGGCCAACATGCCTTATTTAAAAATCTTTATAACAATAATTCTTTATAATTTGAACCTCACCTAATGTGAGTTACCTGGTTTGCAATCTAACAATTTATTTTGGCTCTGTAACATCTCATAAACTTATTACTTAGAGTGAATATGTGGATACCACGTGGTGAAGAATTTGTTTAAAACACATAGTTTTTTACTACACATAATTTGATAATACAATTAATTTGAATGGGACATCATTTACTTTCAAGACGTGCCTGAGTAAGTTCTCAAATATTTGTATAAAGTTTTACTGTTAATCTTAGCAAAACCTTATATCACTTACTAACGACGCATTGTGCAACATTACCTTGATGTACACGTATCTCATTACACCGGTGTTAATTAAAGTTTAAACTTAAATATTTTGTGTTCAATATACTTTAGGTTTTTAGTGCCGAAATTCTGACACCCAAATAATATAGTTTTATTAGCTTTAAAAAACTTTACGAACAAATTGCGTATTGCACTAGTGCCTGCATGGTTGTAACAGGTTAACAGATTCACTTACTCAAGCATACTAAAAAAACAGTTTTCTCCCGTGAAATATAGTATTTAATTAATATAAAGTAATCAAGACTTACCGCAGTCGTTCACGAATTATCTCTTCATAAATGGAAAAAAATCTGTAGTTGGAATATTCATCTCTCCACCGGAGAAAAAAAATGCGACCGTCAACCGCCAAGTATTTTGTTAGACGACAATAAGATGGAGTCTGCTTTCTTCTCCGATTACCTACCGTAGATCTGGCCAGGGAGCAGCACTTGGAATTTTCATACCACAGCAAGCCGGCAGGTGCCGACAGCGATCGGGCTCTGTGAATTAGTCTCTCTTATTTCGGTACAAGAGCGCAGCACGAATTAAACAGCTTTATAATTCCGTACTGCCAATAACGTCAAGCGGACTATTCCGTCTTTTCGCGCGGACTCACCGCTAGATATCAGCCCAGTTTATGATCGTCAATTACAGAACTCTCCAATTGTAAATAACTGAAATTTCACCGATTCAGCGTGACTCGGCACACAATACCTCATAAGGTCATGTTCTATTATACAGGGTGATTCGGAACTGCACTCTAATCTCTCGGTAAATTAATCTATAGCTGAAAATAAGGAAAAAAGTTGGTATAAACAAAAGTCCAAAAACGCTTCGTTAGCGAGTTACGACTAGCGAAAGATTTTGCTAATATGCAGCCATATTTAATTTTACCGGTCTGAATGTTCGATGCAAATTTCTTTGTTCTATACGTTTTTCGACCTGAAAATTTGAATAAAACAGGTCGCAGAACTGTAACTCTAATAGTTTTTAAGTTATCTGACGTAAAAGACAAAAAATTGAACTCTAAAAATACACTTTGTTACGTTTGGAGTAAAATAACTTTATTAAATGGCTAATAAATGCATTACAGTTTCAAATTTAATTCTGAGTTAATTGGTGTGATTAAAGCCAATAAAAAATAAACACAAGTCCAAGAAATCTTAATTTTATTGAATGAAAAACAAAACAGAAATGATTAAATTATGTGAAAGTAACCTTACATTCAAAGTAATTGTTCGATGTGCCCACCATTCTGTTGAATGCAGCATTTAGCACGACGAATCCAAGCTTTTCTAACTTTGCTTAGTGTGTCAGGACTATTTTTTAGAGTTGCTCCAGCTTCAATGATTCGATTCCTTAGCTTTTCATCGATCCCCAAAGGTTAAAATCTAATGGCGTGAGATCCGGAGATCGTGCAGGCCATTTTACGGGTCCTGCTCGACCAATCCAGTGGTTACCATAGGTATTATTTAAGTAACGTGTTACAGAACGACTGAAGTGAACTGGCGATCCATCATGCATAAACCACATCCCTGCTCTATATTGAAGAGGAACATCTTCCAAAAGTTCTTGCAGATTTGTTTGTAAAAAATTCAGGTACTCTTCTACATTGAGCCGTGGAGGTAAGAAACACGGCCCAATGACATTGTCAGCAAGAATTCCACACCACACATTAAATGAAAATGTGTGTTGGAAATGCGTTACGGCAACTTCATGTGGGTTTTCCTCTGCCCAAATATGGGTGTTACGGAAATTTACAACTCCATTCCTAGTAAAGCATGATTCATCTGTAACTAGAATCCGTTTAAGGAAATTGCGATCAACTGATTTTTGTCTTACTAACCATTGGCAAAATTCTTTTCGATTATTGTAATCTTGCGGTAGTAAATCTTGCACTGGTGTGACATGAAATGAGTACAATTGTTGCTCTCGCAAAATTCGCCATACGGATGTTTGAGAAATATTAAAGCGACAAGACAGTCTTCTAGTACTTGTTGTTGGAAACGTGTGAACTGCATCAAGTATTTCTTCTTCTACATTCACGTTTCTAACAAATCGTTGTCGGCCAGTATCTGTACGTCTTGTTGTTAGCGTAACAGTTTCTCTTAGACGTCTTTCAACTGCTTCAAAAGTTTTACAGCATGGTATTCTTCTATGAGGATATTTCTCGCGGTATTCTCGAACAGCAGCTGTGCTATTACAATCTACTTTTCCGTACATTAATAACATATCTGTAAATTCTTCGAAAGTAAATAAATTTGTAGTGTCACCCATATTTACAGTTTAACTAAATAACGATCTGTTATTAATACGTTGATAACTTGTAAACTCGTAGAGCAACACACAACTAATGAGATACCTCACAAAGACTTTCAAATGGGAGTATGTAAGCTGCGCACTTTATTATTGGTCATTAATAACAACAAAGGATTAGGCCGCTAGAGGATATGTTTACATACAGTTTATTGCAATCAGTTGTTATTTAGAAGCTCATTGTTGCTATTGCCAACTTATGAAATCGAAGAAAAAATTAAGAATTAATTAAATTAAATTAAATTCTCTATAAGTTTTATTTGAAACTGTAATGCATTTATTAGCCATTTTATAAAGTTATTTCACTCCAAACGTAACAAAGTGTATTTTTAGAAATCAATTTTTTGTGTTTTACGTCAGATAACTTAAAAACTATTAGAGTTACAGTTCTGCAAACTGTTTCATTCAATTTTTCAAGTCAAAAAATGTATAGAACAAAGAAATTTGCATTGAACTTTCAGACCGGTAAAATTAAATATGGCTGCATATTAGCGAAATCTTTCGCTAGTCGTAACTCGCTAACGAAGCGTTTTTGGACTTTTGTTTATACCAATTTTTTCCTTATTTTCAGCTATAGAGTAATTTACCGAGAGATTAGAGTGCAGTTCCGAATCACCCTGTATATTAACTTTTGTCTAAATATGTTGACATTTGATAATTACCTATTTCTTTTAATTTAAACTCTTATAGTAACATTTTCCTTTTAAAATGATTTATACATAATTACTGGCTCTTTGCTTGCCTTAGATTTGTAAATTTCCTTGTTAATTTGTTATAATTTGTATTTATGTGTTTCTGACAGTTAGGCATATTCATAGGCCTAAGTAGCCATTATGGTATTTTACTTATTTCATTTAAATTACATTTCATTTCAGCCTGATGGGCTTTATTTTGTTATTATAATTGGTTGTGTTGTGTTTTGAGTCTGTTTGTGTTCTGATTACTTGTCAAGATTATTTCCTATATCTTAATATTTAAAACATAACAATTAGGCCTATGGACTGTAAGCTTCCTTCAGCCATATCCTATTCATAAAATTAAAACGAACAATTCTTTTCAAGTTATTAGTTACTGTTGGTTTAACATTCATTTCATTCTTTTACTATTATCTTGAGTGAGAAATATCATCACTTCCTTCAAACTTATTTTCCCTTCTAACATAGGGTGTTTATTAATTATATACTTAAATTCTTAATTCATTACTACTTCTTTTTTCCATTCCATGTTAACACAAACTGTTTTTACATGGGCTTTCTCCCTGAATTACATCATATCCTTTACTTATCTCTACTTTAAATACTATTTCTAATTATCCTTAACTACATCATTTTTTATAAGCTTACTCTTAAATCATTTATTGGTTCATCAATGATTTACTAAGTGTTTTCTTATCTATTACTACCTTTTTATTATTTATAATATCTTTTTCCACTTATCACTTCCACCTTTAATTAATTGGTGTTTATCACTGATCCACTCACTATTTTGGGGTATTTACACATTCACTACTGCACTTTTTCACTGTTTATATTAAGTGTTTTTTAGTGGGTAATCCCTATAATTATTTCTCTTTCTCACTTTCTCACTATTTCTTTCAACATAAATTTATACGTAGTATTAATGATATTTTGCTATATATTTCACTATATCTAACTCTAATATTTGGGTTAGTGTACTTTTCTTTACTAGGTTACTTTTTACTGTTTTTGTTTAAAACAGGTATATAAATTATCTCATTTACAATAATATATATTTCCATTAGTGGATAATTATTGGGTTTATTCACAATATTCTATATTTGAGCGTACCATTTCTCCTTTTTATATGTGGTGTTTCTTATTTCTTGGTTTCACTTCGTTTCCTCTTAATTCTTCCTCTTCTTCTTTTTCTCCTTCATCTTCTTCCTTTTCAATTGTCTTCATTTTAATTCGGTTCTCCCCTTCTCGTCTGGTTTGATTTTATTTAGTTATAGGAATTCGTTCACTTCCTTCAATTGTCTTTATTCTTCTTTGTTTTGGTTTCTTCCCTTCTTTTGTTTGTTTCCTGTTTGTTTGGTCAATCACCTTTTTTCTTGTTTATTTTTCGTGGTTCCCTTCTTCTTTTGTTTCTTCTTGTTGGGTCAATCACTGGGGTTGGGTAATGTCGTCGTTTGTCGTGTCATAGTTTTTATATTTTATTTATATTTCTTTTTAACCATTTAATATGAAGTACATTTACATTAAGAATTATCTTTTTTATCCCTGGTACTGGGGTGGCTTATTTGTGTTGTAACATAATGCCTCTCCTTCAAAATTGATCATTTTAATAAAACACTAACATAGTTTTTTATGAAATTATCAGTTATATATAATTTTTTCCTTTTCTCTCTTGTTTGTTTCTCCATTCTTTATTTCTCTTCTTACTTGATTCATTCCATTTTATTTGGATCTGTTTTTATTTATTTCCATTAGTGTGTTCTCCCTTTTACACTTTTTTCCCTAACTTTTTATTAGCTGGTTTCTCCCATTACTACTTATTTTTTCTGAGACCAGAGGAACATCGTCTCTGCTCAGTTTATTTGGATTGCTGGACTTTTCAACAGTCAATCTTAAATACCTTTTTTGTCAACTTATGACTTAAATTAATAATAATAATAACATATTTTGGGATTGTCCACCTTGTGGTTTGTTTTTAGATCACTTTGGCCTTTTTTTACTCATTCTTCCTTCCGCTGTACCTTTGCTATATACTGTCATCTACTCATACAGTTGATTGTTTTTTATTTATTCATATGTTAATTTCATCATATCTAACTTTTCATTATTTTGTTATCTATTCTTCTTGTGATCATTTTAATTATCTTAGACATTTTGATTCTTTTCTTGGTTATTTAGCAATATTCTGCTTTAGCCATATCTTGTATATTTGTTTTATACATAACTTCTCTTTTTCCTTGTACCAGTTCAGATTTTTTTTTTTTTTTCTTTGAATACATTCAACTCATTATTATTTCAGGTATTCATCGCAGCAATTTTAGCTTGATTTTATTTTTGTTTAGTTTATTTTGTTTTAAATATCATTTTTGATAATTTTTTGTAAGTTAATTTTTCTTACTTTATAGGAATTTTTGTAGCTTATTCCTTTTTAGGTACTTTTTGTTTAAATATTATCGTAAGTTTGTGATTCTTACTTTTTTATAGGAATTTGTGTAACTTATTCCCTTATTGTACTTTTTTATTTTATACTTCATATATCAACTTTAATAGACTGTAAGTTGATCTTATATGGTAGGAATTTGTGTAACTTATTCCTTTGTTTTTAATTTTTATTCATATATTTTATTTTTTTCATTCCTCATATGTCATCTAAATAAGGTAGTAAGTTGCTCTTACAGACTTTTTGAATTTTGAAATTAGTTTATTTTCTTTATGGTGATTTATTCTTCTTCATAAAACTTTTTTATTGAAGCTTGGTTGTAAACTCCTTTTATTTTTCTTGTGTTTATATTACTTATTTTGTAAGTATTGTTACCATTATCTTTTGTGATGACATATGGTCATTTATCGTACTCTATACTGGACCTTGTTATTTATACTTTTTTATAAGTTGATCTTCTCCTTTTCTTTCATTATTATTGCCTTCTCTTGTATATTACACTCTTTGTTGTCTTTCTTCTCTACTCCTTCAAATGTTAGATGGTTGAACATTTATTCTGGATAATTTTTAAATTTTATTTATTATGGTTTAATTTTTCTCATTTAATTCGTCTTGGTCGTTGTCATTTCTTGTCCCTTTTTGTTTTGGTGATTCTAATTGGTTTTGTCAGTTTACTGCTCCTTCCTCTCCATTGGTTTGCTTGGTCGGTAATTCGAAGATCAGTCCCTTTTCTTGGTGTGTGGTATCTTCGCTTAGTTTACCCATGGTCCATCACTTCCTCTGCACTTGTGGTTTGGATAACCTAGGCGTGTAGAACTATTTCTTCCTTGTGATATAGGTTTCTTTGGTCTCGTACCACAATTCCTCTACTATCATACGTTCCTTTGCCTCCATAACTGCTTCATTCGCTACATCTTGATTACTTTGTTGATTAATCAGAGAAGTTAATTGTGCCTCTCTCATTAATGTTATTATTGCTTTTTTATTCGGTATTTCCATTTCTGGTAAGCTCCAGTGTTTTATTGACCTTCTTGATTTGTTATACACTGTTTTGTTGTCAGTCATTTCTATTTCTGGCATCTTCCATCGAAGCATAGATTTGCTGAATTTTTCATCCATTGGTTGGTTGTGAATTCCTTTTATAATTTCCTTCAGAGTCCTCCTACAATCTTTATACTTTATTAATTTGCTTTGGTAGGTAAGGGGCAAATTAAACACATCAATGAGTCCGTTCTTCATCATGTCTAATTCTTCTCTGGTTTTAATTAGTTTCTTTTTATATATCTTTCCAATTTCCTCTGTTTTCTTATTCTTCTTAATGATTCGATTCTTCTTTACTCTTCCACTGTTGGTTTTTATGTGCTTAATTTTCTTGGTGTCATTGTTATCTTTATTTTCAGAAAACAATACACTTGTTTCTTCTACAGTTTCCACCTCCTTACTACCTTCAGAAGTGGTGTCTAGTGTTTCCTTCAATTGTGTGAAACTATTATTTACTGTTTCATTAAGTTGATCTACTGGGTAACTTGTTTCTTCCCATCTCTTATTCATCCCTGTTTTTGTCCGTTTGACTTCTTCACGAAACTCTATTAGCATGAATCTTAATTCTTCTCGGTTCTTCTCACCATCTTCCTTCATTTGTCGTAGGAGTGTTTCGTTACTATTTTCAATCTTCTTATTCACTATCTCCAGATTTTTCTTGATCTGTTTCTTCAGCTCATCACTCTTCTTTTCTAACGTCTCCTGGCTTCTCTGCAATGCCTCCTGGTTGCTTTCCAATTTATTATTCAGAAGTTCTAGGTTCTCCTTCAAGAAATCCCTGTCTTCCCTTCTTTCTTCCTTCATTTTCGTGAAATTATTATCCGTTTTCTCCTGGTTTCTGGTTAGTTGTTCCACCATAATCCTCATCATTTCTTGGAAATTGGCATCATTATTTGGGCTGGTTTGACTGGTTGGACATCAACTACTACTTCAATTTCTGGTTCCGGTAGATTTGGATTTTCCAGTTGGTCCTCCTGTGGATGTTCTTCAAACAATCCTCCAATCATTTCCTCAATTTCTTCCATTTCTTCTTGATTTGATTCTTTCTTACTTTTGAGTCTTGTAACCATATGGTGTCTTTTCATAATCGCCACTGGTCGTCCTTTTCTAGCCTCACTACGTTGGTCGCCAATCTGTAACAAGAAGTTCTGGGTCGTATCTATAAAATGTGTACACCTGTTTTTATGTGTATTAAGGGTTAGTGTGGTGTGTTCGTCTCACACCTGTCGTTACATTAATGGTTGTTGCTACCGAAATCCGTAGCCTGGTCACAATTATCAGTACAACCTACCTGTAATTTCATAGGGGTTGCGAGTCCCGGGTGGCACCAAATTGTTTATTTTAAAACAATTAAATTCGTGAATTATCAAGTTAGATTGGTGTTATCAGCGTTGACAGCTGGAGCGTTCAAATGATTCCCGCCTCTGTACAGCTTACTGTATTGTCCACTTGGTAAGAGCGCTAGTCGTCTGCTCAGTGAAATTGCTAACACACACATATATTATACAACTTCCTATGAAATAAAACAATGGTAATACTCTGTACTGTAACTTTAATTATGGTTTGGTCGTTAATCAATGTGACAATAATATTATTAGTTATTTTTCAATAAAATTGCTCCGGCTTAAAACATGAAACATATATCTCTAGGTTGACGAAATTAATTTTGAAACGAGTTATACTGATTTACTGATGCCGACATGGCGTCTGTTTGTACACTATATTTTGACTCGTTCAATATCTGGAGTTCTTTGGATTATAAAGAAAACATAAAAGATGGTTACATTAAAAAAGTACACTACCGTACCTTATCCGTACTTAAATGGTATAAAGTGTGTTTACAAATTGTTCGGCTGTGTAGTAATATTTGTTACAAATTTCGCACATTAGAGCGAGGTTATTTCTTAGTTAACAGTTGTTTTACGTAAGTTGATATTATTCAATCCTTGAAAGAAAATTATTTTTACTTTATGGTGAGAATTTTTTTTTATTGATATGAGAAATATTTAAAGTGCTTTTATTCCGGGGATTATTGTATTTAATTGATACTTATCAGTTCAGAAGTTTGCGATATGTCGTTGTTCTGGGGTAATGGAAATTCATCAATTTTGGGGTGACTTAGGCTGCTGGCATCTTCTTCTAAATTGTCTTGGGAATTTCTGCTATTTAATTTTGTTTATTTGGTTCCTGGACATCTGTTAATAGTTGAAACTCTTCATCTCCTCATCACTGGTTCATGCTGTTGACTTCTAAATGTTTTTCACACTTTTTAAATTAAAATTTCGGTCATCTAAATCTTGCGTACTTCCTACCCAAGCGTCATTTTTCCAAGTAAGTAAATGTAACGGAAAATTAGTAACCAACTATAGGGTTTCTATGGTAACTGAAACCCTTTGATTGGTTAAGGCCGAGATTAAAAGCATTGTTATTATATTTGAAATTTTTATTCAAATTTATTATATATTTTCTGATTGATTTTATTCTTCTGTCTTCCCTTCTGGGTAATAAATATTATCACTATTGTATTTATTTCCTTTCAAAGATTAAAACAATTGTAACCCCACTTTATCTTGAGCAGTTAAAAAAAAAAGAATATTTTTTTTTATTGAGAAAATTTTTGTGATTTTTTTTTTTTTTTTAGGAGCCACAAAGCCACAAGTTAATTAAAACTAGGCTAAGGCCTAGAGAAGCCAAAAATGTGCTGGATCCAGTGAGACGGGACTTGCAATGAAAACTCAAGAATTAAATAATTAACAAATCCCTTTTTATTATTCTATCTCATAACAATTTAATAATAAATAAATACAACAGTAATCTATAATTCCCCTTTAAATAGTTAAATAAATAAGTTTACTCTCTCAACAAGGCCACCTGAAAAATATTTATTGAAACTAAGAAAATAATTTGCTATGTCACTCTATCAATGAATTGAAATTTAAAATAATAATTAACCTTGAAATAAAGCTCCCATTAAACTATTTAATAAAATATAAAATTTATTTTATGTTCCTTTTAGAATGCTGCATATAAATTAATGAAGATAAATGATTTCATTCCTTGTTACTATTAATAATAAAAATAATTACTCAACAAATTAAATAAATTTTAAAGGTGACAATTCCTATACTTGTTATAAGGTTAAATAAAATAAATTATTTCCTTAAAGAAATGATCAGCAACGATTATTGAGATAGAATACCTCCCTTAAAAAAAATGAAAACGATATACCCACATGACTACATGTGTTAAATTTCTGTTGTAAAAAGACATTGAACAATAAATCCCTATATCCCAAGTTCCCACCAAAAGTACAGTAAATGCATAATATTTATAACCCCCAAAATGTACACAGAAATATACACACATAACATGTTCCACAAGACAAAAATACATTATACAATAGTATACATAAAATACATAAAGGTCTCTTGCCACGCCTTTTTTATATTACCCTTCTGGTGTATATAAATTCTGACTTTTCTTTTTATAATAATCCCAGTTAGGATTAGAAATTTACATTTATTAATTACCCTCATGGTGTGGGTTGATTACACATCAGGAGTACGATAATGTATAGCATACAATTGTCCCCAGGACCTAATAAAATTCAAAACTAAGTGCCTAAGTGGCTAAGTACCTAATTACGGTGAGAAATAAAAATTGTTTAAAATAATGAACGCCCCCCAGTTATCATAATTAATATAAAGAATTTATATATACTAAAATAGGGCCAATTAATGAAAAGAGAAAAATTGCATAATATTACCACCTTATAAAAAAATACACTTGGGTCAGAGACGGACATGTTCATTCAACTTTCGGCTTGTCTCAACAAACTTGTCTCGACAAACAAGTTGAAAGGTGTTTCGACATGCATAGCTTCTGGTTGAAACTAGTTGAAAATTCACCTACCTCCCCAGTAATTTTTATACAAATGAAATAACTGATTTTTAAATTAAGAGAATATATATATATTTTTATACATAGTGAATTGAACATGAGAAATTACTAATAGCAAAAACTGACTTAAAATCTGTAGAGAAACCCCTATAATGAAATGAGTGGAAATCTATGTTGGATGCTGTCTTGTAACCATATCAGTCTCTGAACTGACAATCTACTAGAAATATACTGAAATTTTACAATTAATTTTTTACTCAGTGTACACACTAAACTGTCCCATCAATTGGGGATCCAAATGAATGTTTAAAACTTGAAATGTAGAAGCTGATGGTTATGTATAACTGGTCACGGGGTATAATTGAGTGTTGGCTCTATGTGTAAATTATAATTGGTTGTTTTTCACCTGATTTGGTCCATGAAGGGTATTCTCTTTTATTAGTAAAGTGGCGATCTCATGATTGGCATTTTAGGTGTTGTTGTGGTGATCTAATTCTCCCCGGTGGCGAGTGGAGCTTATGATGGACATCGTTCAGCCATGCAGCAGGACTTTTTTCTCTGTTCGGCGGACCCTGCTTACACATTATATTTTTAGTCAGAGACCACACACAAATGCCCCCACTGTTTGGTCACCCTCCAAAATACATATATAAAGTCAACACCTAGTTATGTGCTACATAATTAAACTTGATAAAATTTATTTGGCCAACATGCCTTATTTAAAAATCTTTATAACAATAATTCTTTATAATTTGAACCTCACCTAATGTGAGTTACCTTGTTTGCAATCTAACAATTTATTTTGGCTCTGTAACATCTCATAAACTTATTACTTAGAGTGAATATGTGGATACCACGTGGTGAAGAATTTGTTTAAAACACATAGTTTTTTACTACACATAATTTGATAATACAATTAATTTGAATGGGACATCATTTACTTTCAAGACGTGCCTGAGTAAGTTCTCAAATATTTGTATAAAGTTTTACTGTTAATCTTAGCAAAACCTTATATCACTTACTAACGACGCATTGTGCAACATTACCTTGATGTACACGTATCTCATTACACCGGTGTTAATTAAAGTTTAAACTTAAATATTTTGTGTTCAATATACTTTAGGTTTTTAGTGCCGAAATTCTGACACCCAAATAATACAGTTTTATTAGCTTTAAAAAACTTTACGAACAAATTGCGTATTGCACTAGTGCCTGCATGGTTGTAACAGGTTAACAGATTCACTTACTCAAGCATACTAAAAAAACAGTTTTCTCCCGTGAAATATAGTATTTAATTAATATAAAGTAATCAAGACTTACCGCAGTCGTTCACGAATTATCTCTTCATAAATGGAAGAAAATCTGTAGTTGGAATATTCATCTCTCCACCGGAGAAAAAAAATGCGACCGTCAACCGCCAAGTATTTTGTTAGACGACAATAAGATGGAGTCTGCTTTCTTCTCCGATTACCTACCGTAGATCTGGCCAGGGAGCAGCACTTGGAATTTTCATACCACAGCAAGCCGGCAGGTGCCGACAGCGATCGGGCTCTGTGAATTAGTCTCTCTTATTTCGGTACAAGAGCGCAGCACGAATTAAACAGCTTTATAATTCCGTACTGCCAATAACGTCAAGCGGACTATTCCGTCTTTTCGCGCGGACTCACCGCTAGATATCAGCCCAGTTTATGATCGTCAATTACAGAACTCTCCAATTGTAAATAACTGAAATTTCACCGATTCAGCATGACTCGGCACACAATACCTCATAAGGTCATGTTCTATTATACAGGGTGATTCGGAACTGCACTCTAATCTCTCGGTAAATTAATCTATAGCTGAAAATAAGGAAAAAAGTTGGTATAAACAAAAGTCCAAAAACGCTTCGTTAGCGAGTTACGACTAGCGAAAGATTTCGCTAATATGCAGCCATATTTAATTTTACCGGTCTGAATGTTCGATGCAAATTTCTTTGTTCTATACGTTTTTCGACCTGAAAATTTGAATAAAACAGGTCGCAGAACTGTAACTCTAATAGTTTTTAAGTTATCTGACGTAAAAGACAAAAAATTGAACTCTAAAAATACACTTTGTTACGTTTGGAGTAAAATAACTTTATTAAATGGCTAATAAATGCATTACAGTTTCAAATTTAATTCTGAGTTAATTGGTGTGATTAAAGCCAATAAAAAATAAACACAAGTCCAAGAAATCTTAATTTTATTGAATGAAAAACAAAACAGAAATGATTAAATTATGTGAAAGTAACCTTACATTCAAAGTAATTGTTCGATGTGGCCACCATTCTGTTGAATGCAGCATTTAGCACGACGAATCCAAGCTTTTCTAACTTTGCTTAGTGTGTCAGGACTATTTTTTAGAGTTGCTCCAGCTTCAATGATTCGATTCCTTAGCTTTTCATCGATCCGCAAAGGTTAAAATCTAATGGCGTGAGATCCGGAGATCGTGCAGGCCATTTTACTGGTCCTGCTCGACCAATCCAGTGGTTACCATATGTATTATTTAAGTAACGTGTTACAGAACGACTGAAGTGAACTGGCGATCCATCATGCATAAACCACATCCCTGCTCTATATTGAAGAGGAACATCTTCCAAAAGTTCTTGCAGATTTGTTTGTAAAAAATTCAGGTACTCTTCTACATTGAGCCGTGGAGGTAAGAAACACGGCCCAATGACATTGTCAGCAAGAATTCCACACCACACATTAAATGAAAATGTGTGTTGGAAATGCGTTACGGCAACTTCATGTGGGTTTTCCTCTGCCCAAATATGGGTGTTACGGAAATTTACAACTCCATTCCTAGTAAAGCATGATTCATCTGTAACTAGAATCCGTTTAAGGAAATTGCGATCAACTGATTTTTGTCTTACTAACCATTGGCAAAATTCTTTTCGATTATTGTAATCTTGCGGTAGTAAATCTTGCACTGGTGTGACATGAAATGAGTACAATTGTTGCTCTCGCAAAATTCGCCATACGGATGTTTGAGAAATATTAAAGGGACAAGACAGTCTTCTAGTACTTGTTGTTGGAGACGTGTGAACTGCATCAAGTATTTCTTCTTCTACATTCACGTTTCTAACAAATCGTTGTCGGCCAGTATCTGTACGTCTTGTTGTTAGCGTAACAGTTTCTCTGAGACGTCTTTCAACTGCTTCAAAAGTTTTACAGCATGGTATTCTTCTATGAGGGTATTTCTCGCGGTATTCTCGAACAGCAGCTGTGCTATTACAATCTACTTTTCCGTACATTAATAACATATCTGTAAATTCTTCGAAAGTAAATAAATTTGTAGTGTCACCCATATTTACAGTTTAACTAAATAACGATCTGTTATTAATACGTTGATAACTTGTAAACTCGTAGAGCAACACACAACTAATGAGATACCTCACAAAGACTTTCAAATGGGAGTATGTAAGCTGCGCACTTTATTATTGGTCATTAATAACAACAAAGGATTAGGCCGCTAGAGGATATGTTTACATACAGTTTATTGCAATCAGTTGTTATTTAGAAGCTCATTGTTGCTATTGCCAACTTATGAAATCGAAGAAAAAATTAAGAATTAATTAAATTAAATTAAATTCTCTATAAGTTTTATTTGAAACTGTAATGCATTTATTAGCCATTTTATAAAGTTATTTCACTCCAAACGTAACAAAGTGTATTTTTAGAAATCAATTTTTTGTGTTTTACGTCAGATAACTTAAAAACTATTAGAGTTACAGTTCTGCAAACTGTTTCATTCAATTTTTCAAGTCAAAAAATGTATAGAACAAAGAAATTTGCATCGAACTTTCAGACCGGTAAAATTAAATATGGCTGCATATTAGCGAAATCTTTCACTAGTCGTAACTCGCTAACGAAGCGTTTTTGGACTTTTGTTTATACCAATTTTTTCCTTATTTTCAGCTATAGAGTAATTTACCGAGCGATTAGAGTGCAGTTCCGAATCACCCTGTATATTAACTTTTGTCTAAATATGTTGACATTTGATAATTACCTATTTCTTTTAATTTAAACTCTTATAGTAACATTTTCCTTTTAAAATGATTTATACATAATTACTGGCTCTTTGCTTGCCTTAGATTTGTAAATTTCCTTGTTAATTTGTTATAATTTGTATTTATGTGTTTCTGACAGTTAGGCATATTCATAGGCCTAAGTAGCCATTATGGTATTTTACTTATTTCATTTAAATTACATTTCATTTCAGCCTGATGGGCTTTATTTTGTTATTATAATTGGTTGTGTTGTGTTTTGAGTCTGTTTGTGTTCTGATTACTTGTCAAGATTATTTCCTATATCTTAATATTTAAAACATAACAATTAGGCCTATGGACTGTAAGCTTCCTTCAGCCATATCCTATTCATAAAATTAAAACGAACAATTCTTTTCAAGTTATTAGTTACTGTTGGTTTAACATTCATTTCATTCTTTTACTATTATCTTGAGTGAGAAATATCATCACTTCCTTCAAACTTATTTTCCCTTCTAACATAGGGTGTTTATTAATTATATACTTAAATTCTTAATTCATTACTACTTCTTTTTTCCATTCCATGTTAACACAAACTGTTTTTACATGGGCTTTCTCCCTGAATTACATCATATCCTTTACTTATCTCTACTTTAAATACTATTTCTAATTATCCTTAACTACATCATTTTTTATAAGCTTACTCTTAAATCATTTATTGGTTCATCAATGATTTACTAAGTGTTTTCTTATCTATTACTACCTTTTTATTATTTATAATATCTTTTTCCACTTATCACTTCCACCGTTAATTAATTGGTGTTTATCACTGATCCACTCACTATTTTGGGGTATTTACACATTCACTACTGCACTTTTTCACTGTTTATATTAAGTGTTTTTTAGTGGGTAATCCCTATAATTATTTCTCTTTCTCACTTTCTCACTATTTCTTTCAACATAAATTTATACGTAGTATTAATGATATTTTGCTATATATTTCACTATATCTAACTCTAATATTTGGGTTAGTGTACTTTTCTTTACTAGGTTACTTTTTACTGTTTTTGTTTAAAACAGGTATATAAATTATCTCATTTACAATAATAGTACCGGGGGACCGAGCTTAGCTCGGTTTCAAATAAAAAATAATTTTTTTTTAATAAGATTTTACATTTTTCTTTTTACATAACAAAACAAAAACAGATTTGTATTTTACAATATTAATTTAGAAATTGGAAATGAATTTTATGAAATTGGGAAACTAAAATAGTAATCTTATAACTCATCATGTAGGTTAACAAACATAATATATTTAAAATATCGGTATGGAGAACCATACATGACTTCCGTATTCTAAGATATATATTTAAAATCATTTTCGAAATGAAATATTACCATAGAAACTACTTCTTTCTACTTACTGCTTCAGCCTTAACCACAGTACTGTGGTCACTAACGTATACCACCTCACGTTATCGCATTCGATTTTCACTGATGATGGAAGTCGATGGCATTGCCGAAACGTCTGGTTTTGTAGAAAACATTGGACTACGGCCAAATATCCCAGGAAAGAATTTTAACAAAAAATACTTCTTTGTTGCCGATAACGTTGTACACATATATATAAAAAATATGCATAAAATTAATGGCTTGTATAAGTTAATGATTGATCTCCATTAAGTAGTGCTCAAGTTTCCAAAGTTTTAATATTATGATGTCCGTAATTAAAACATCAGAGCAGGTTTAGTGTGAATGAGGGTACACTGTGGACAAAAATTTTCAACATTTCCTATTGAGCGTTGCTTAGAGTAAAGCTGCGAATCTACAGTGTACGTTTCACAGAACAAACACGCGAAAAAGAAGGAGCGCTCCGAAGTCACTCATGGACCCTCAGCATCTTGCAGAGGGTTCATTCCCTAAAGACGAAAAGTCTGTCTATGAATCGTTCCTCTGTAAACACGTGCAGTTACACTGCCCAGCGATCCACAGGAAGCAAATTGATGTCCATTTTTTCGGCTTGCACGCGTTATGTTGATGTGGGTTTCGGCACTTTCCATTTAAAAAACGTGCAAATGTAAGAAAATAAACATGAGTGAGGCCAGAAATAACGTGAATTTTGTGTGTGTGTGTGTGTGTGTGTGTGTGTGTGTGTGTGTGTGTGTGTGTGTGTGTGTGTGTGTGTGTGTGTGTGTGTCTTACCTGCCTTTTTATTGCTGTAGGCATAATAATAAAATGGAAACGTAAACATTACATAACTGAGATATGCTTACCTGCCACGAACGATATATTATTTTATACATGGAGGAGTTCAGTGACATACACACGAACAGAAGAATTATATATATAAAGATATTAACTCATACATAATTTACATTAAAATGAAAAAATTATAATTTTATTCCCTGGCAAAAAAATTATTTTATTTTCAACAATTACCATTGTTTGAAAAAGTTTAAATGAATTTTCAAGTACTTTACAGTTGTTAAAACGTAAAAGGTTGCAGGTAAACTACCCCTTCCCCTTAACCGATCTTCACCAAAATCGAAAGTCCTTGAGATCTCTACAATTCAGGGGCATATGCAAAAAATTATTTGATTCTGTTTGAATTTGCAGCTGTTATCGTTTGCCATAGAAAATACCCTTGTTAAAAAAACGTTGCTGGTAAACTACCCCTTTCCCTTTACCGATCTTCACCAAAAACAATAGGTCATGAGAACTCTACAATTTAGGGCTGTATGCAAATAATCTTTTGATTCTGTTTGAATTTGCGACTGTTATCGTTTGCCATAGGAAATACCCTTGTTAAAACATAAAACGTTACAGGTAAACTACCCCTTTCCCTTAACCGATCTTCACCAAAAACAACAGATCTTGAGAACTCTACATATCAAGGCTGTATGCGAAACATTATTTGATTCTGTTTGAATTTGCGGCTGTTATCGTTTGCAAAAAAAAATTTCCCTTGATAAAAAAAAACCGTTGCAGGTAAACTACCCCTTTCCCTCAACCGATCTTCACCAAAAACAATAGGTCGTGAGTACTCTACAAATCAGGTCTGTATGCAAAAAATTATTTGATTCTGTTTGAATTTGGGGCTGTTATCGTTTGCCATAGGAAAAAATCTACAGATAGACAGACAGACACACAGACACTTTTCCAAAAACCACTTTTTTTCATGTTTTGAGTGTAGTACAATCAGAATCTGCAATAATCTCGAACACGATTTTTTTTGCCATCACCATACTTCCATTTCCTTAAGGAATATGGAAGTAAAAAATATATATAGCAATATATTTAAAAATTTAATTTTGTACAATATTTTATAAAAAAGTCATGTTGAAATCATCCAAGTTGTCTGGAATGTCCAAAAATAGATGTTCATTATCAGTATCCATTTGTAGATTATTCTGTACATTATTATTAGAATCAATATCATTCAATGTTTCTTTCCACACTATATTACGAGTGTGTCGAGGATTTTCTTGTGGTAGAAGAAATTTTAAACTGCCTTTCCTTTTAACTCGGGAAAAAGCGACGTATAACTTTCCATGCATAAAAACTGGTGTTCGTAAGTCAACACCAACATACTCAAATGTTTGACCCTGAACCTTGTGAGCTGTCATAGAAAATGCTGGTCTTACAGGAAATTGATGTCTTTGCATGGTACATCCAAGTTGACCTTTGTTAGAATCCAATGTAATTCTTGGGATATGTACCTCTCGACCCGATTTTTCTCCAGTAATTATCTTAGCTTTGATAATGTTATTGGACAACTCTGTAATATTTAATCTAGTTCCATTGCAAAGCCCTTCTGTAATGTCTAAGTTTCGTAAAAGCATTATTATAGTATCCTTTTCAACTTAAGTTCATATGGCAGTAAATCGGCTATGTCAACAGAATTAAGGAAATCTGAAGTGAATTGAAGAGCTCCTTCTGGTTGATCTTTTACAGAGTCGTAGCTGTGATAAATTTTGATATCTCTAGGTAGTTTTTCAATGATCTCAGCATTAATTTTTGTTACGTCTCTGTTCAAAGGAGCAATTATAGCTCTGTCTTTCATATCTTGAAATCTATTATTAGTAATACAGTTTCCAAAGACTTCATCACTTAGATTTCCATTAGAAAGAATATATACTGGTAGCTCAATTTCGTCCATATTATTTACAGGCAACTCTCCGTTCCCGACCTTCAACAAATATTCAGCAAAATCTCTTTGCTCTGGATCTACACGCATATTTTCAGTCAAAGAAAATAGATGGAAATATTGCCAAAGGTTACTTCTTTTTATGCATAGATCTATCAGTTCACTTTTGTTGGCACATTGTTGAACAGGCAAGCACTGTCGAAAACCTCCTCCAAAAACAACAATTTTTCCTCCAAATGGTAAATGTGGATTGCCCAGAGCGCGAAGCAATTGGTCCATATTATGCATTCCATACTTAGGTAACATGGGTGCTTCATCCATTAAAAAAACTTGAACTTGAGCGAGTTCCCTGCCTTTCGAAGATCCTGGTTTTATATTTGAAACAGATTCAGCAGTTAAAGGAACTTTAAGTCCAAATGTTTTGTGGGATGTTCGACCATTAGGAAGTAAGATAGACGCAATTCCAGTGAACGCCATGCACTTTACATTATAATTTCTTCCAGAAAGAATGTGGAATAGTGTCTTATAAATAAAAGTTTTTCCCGCACCACCAGGTCCATCAATAAAAAAGCATCTTTGCTCAGATTGACCTTCAGCAGCACTTAAAATTCGATACACAATTTCTAATTGTCTTCCTCGAAGACGTTGTTGATACATGCTTTCCCCCAATTCTGCGTATTCATCAATGTTTACTATTTCTTCATTCAACTGATTTTCGTAATTGTCTATATCGTCCATATTGTATCTCTGTACCCAGAAGCAGAAATTTTGACCTTCTGTAGCTCCTGTGTTCAATTTGTAAGCAATGATCCGATAAGCTCTTTTTATCGCTTCTTCAATAGAAGTGTTATTACGTCTGGACTCTCTAATAAAGTCTTCAGCCAATTCTTCTTTGAACATATCCCATAAAGCCTTAGGATTTTCAGGAGCGCCAAGAATAAGAATTTGTGTGAATAGTGTTCTCATTACTGAAGGCATTTTTGACATGGCAGATTCTCTCAAACCTTCGACCCATTGTTGATCATCATATGTTAGTCCTCTAGCTAGGCAGGCTTGTTTATATGTAGCGTATCTTGTTCCTTCTACCAATAAAAGGACATCGAAGCTTGTAGCATCCTTGACGTGGTAGAGCAATAGCCGTAGATGGTAAAGTTCTGGTTGCGAAACAAAGTTTATGCTGTGAACTCTACCAATAACTCGAAGGCGCCTGACCCTGGGCTGCCATTCACTGTTACTTCCTATCCACCTAAAGTGCTCTGGCATCTGCCAATAATAATAATAATAATGTATTTCTTGTTGATTTTCATTGTGGACTTTATTTTGTTGTTGCTGCTTCGAGTGTGAATTATGACTAAAGTAAGCTTCTAAAGTTGAACCTCTTTGGCCTACGTCAGCTAAATCGTCCTGCGTCTGTTCAATATTTGCCATTCGATATTGTCCAGATAGATGAATATCTAAACGTTAAATAGTGTGACTTTTTTTCTGGATTTCGTAGCCAAAGAGACTCCAGCATGCCTCTGGAGGTGTGATGCATCGACCTTGCACATATGTTTCTGCTTCATTGTAATTTAATGTTCGTTGATCTTGAATTACCTTGACAAATCCACAGGCATGTCCCTTGTAAACATATTTATAAAGATATTTAACTGCTTTTATACTACCAACGTATTCTACATTAATATGCCAATTCAATTTTTTTAAATGGTAAGCGTTATATGAAGCAATATGGCGATTGCCTCTTGTTGTTCGTCTACCTTGACTATCCTTACGATAAACAGCATGATGATGTGAAAAGTCTGGACTGTTTGGATCCATTCTCGAATCATAACGACGTCGATAATTGGTTTTTTCATCTTCAACTAAAGATGTAAAGTCTTTGAATGATTTTGGAAATTCGAAGCGACACTTCATTTTTCCATCTTTTGTAACAGTACATTTTGACCCCATTACATAATTATGGGTTATAAGGGTGATTTGCAATGTTTTATTGTGTAACTATGAACATACAAAGTGGTTAGGTCCATTGTCCCAATATAAAGAGAGATCCAAGCAGAATCAGGCAGTGTATCATACCAAGGTCACCGTTGGAACGTGCGGGAGTCGGAAACAGCCATGGCGGAGATGGTGAGGAAGTCTGTTACATATACATTGTGATTGGACAATAAAGTTATTCCGTCATAGAAAAAACAATGACGCACTGAAAACAATGCGTACGACTAGGGCGTTGTTCTGCAGAACAGAGCTTAATGACGTCAAAGTCACGCACACAAGCATAAAATTGTACATTAATCGGTCTCAGTTCATCACCGTCCACTAGAGAGGCCACAGCGATGTATCGCTGGTGGAATCAATTTTCATCAAAAGTTGTGAACAACAATTAGAATCTTGTAAAATGTGATATCAAACATGTAGTAGAGAGCAGTAAACCAAAGTACATATTATAACACCTTTAATGTAGAGTCAGTGCAGAAAAATCTAACTTGTAATGAATTCAACACCGATCATACTCCTGGGATACATCTGAGGCCAGCGAGGGAGCGACGATCCGCTTACCACAGAGAAGTCACAATTTATCTCTCTTTATATTTATTCATGAGCTCAATAAATGAAATAATAAATTGTATAAAATGTAATTACAGTAACGTGTGAGTGAGCGTGTGATTGCACTAGGGCGTGGCCATGCCTATATACGTATAGGGCATTGGTTTGTGTTGATATACGATACTTTAACTGCAGTATAAAATAAAAAGGAATCTAACTAATTTTAATGATGAGGCTTCTCAGTACTGATTTAATTAAATTAATAAAAGAAAACAATGAAGAAAGATAGCCGCCATTTTGTTTTGAGTTAATACTGGCAGCCATTTTGGGTTAGGCCTTTATGTATGTTTTACTAATGTATATTTTATTATGTGGGAAATTAAAACGAGTAGTTACAGTAGCTAAAGAGTTTGTGTCTTCATTGTGTCACTTTTTCTGTTTAAACAAATCTCGCTGTTACGAATCCTGGCACCCCTTAGGTAAAAAAGTGTTTAAACGGAGAAGCACATGTTCACCGGCAAGGATCCCGGTAAGTACACATGTGTACCATGTTTTGACCAACATTATACATATATAAGTACCATAGTTTATGTACATAAAAAGAATAATAGCTGGTAGTTAACAGATGCCGCCCTCACTGGGACGTAAGTATCTGTTAGTTAACAGATGGCGCCCGAACAGGGACGAGATAAATATTAATTTATATAAACAGCCAGATTTGAAAACAGAGAAGGTGGTGCAAAACAGAACATAACCAAAAAACACAAAAGGTTATGTTGACGAAACAAAACAACCAATAATTATATAATAAAAAAAAATACAGAGAGTAATAGAAACAGCTAAATTATGGCAGAACACAATAATAGTATGTTAGGTGTAAACGACACACACACAGAGTCTGTTTTATTAGACAGAATAAGCGCGAATTCGACGCCTAAGGCAGTCGAAAATAAAATATCATTAGAAGACCTGTTCGCATTGATTAAAACACAAAATAGTGTGTTAAAAGAGATTGACGAGAAGTTTGATAGCCTCGAAAATGAATTAAAAAAACAAAATAATGTGCAAGATGTAAAATTGAACCAATTAGAAGAGAGATTAGAAAAATTTAAAAACGAAATACAGAAACAAAATTGTAACATTGACAAGGTAGACAAATCAGATAGAAATAAAGACAAGGTAAGTAGTGGTGAGAATTATAATAGAATTACAAATATGGTGTTACAAAATAATTGTGTGAGTATTGAGAGTGGTGATAAAAGTATAATGGGAGTAGAATTTGATAATGAAGTGATAAAAAGTGTTGATGAGTTAGAGAGAAAGTATAGAGAGAATTTACAGATAAAGGGGTTGCAGGGGGTAAAATTGTCTCTTAATGTTGTAGTAGGGGGTGAAGTAAAGACTTCACGTGTGTTTAGGAAGGACGAGAGTGCCTTCAATGCGTATTTGGAAGACAGAAGGTCTACAAATAAAGTGGTCCCTGGTTTTTTTTGTACACTTCACAGGTGGTGCAGTGATAAAGTAGTAGAGTCCCCTGCATATATGGAGAAAGAGTGTGTAGCTTGGTATGATGGTGAGAAATGTTTTGAGAGAGAGAGAAAGAGAGAAATTGAGATATATAAAGTAAAGAAAAATTATGAAGAGTTTAGGAAAAGGTTAGGTGTAGAGATGATATATAATAAAAATAATAAGTACCTGCCTTGTAATGAAGCTGATATAGTAATCGTAGGAGATGATAATGAAAATAATGACTTAGTAACTTATCTGATTGTGACGAATTATACTGGAGGTGACAGGACAATGACCAATCATGACAGATTAAATGAGTTTGTGGAAAATAATGAAAATTTGAATGGTATATGCATTTATGATGTTAATATAAGAGATTCAATAATAAGCAATGTATATAGATATAAGATAAGACTATTGTTCGACGATATGGGGTAATTGTTTATTGTGTTATGAACATTTAATTGTGTGGACAGTGTTTTGAAAAATGGACTGACTAGGACTGATTATGGTGAATGATTTCATGATTATGTGAATTGTATATTTTGTGTATTGATGTCTATGTATTTGTGTATTTTTGCTGTTGTGTACTTTATGTATTTTTTTTATGTAAGCATGTATTGTACGATTTTAAATAACTAAAGGAAGTTTAAATGATATTATGAGATTCAGGTTATAAGGGTTAGTAAATGATTAAGCAGGTAATGTATTTGGATATGAAAGGTGTTGTTAGCAGATAAGTGATGAATTTTCTAATGGTGTATTAAGTTGAAATGTTGTAAAGAGTTTGGGAATAAGGATAAATAGAGGCATGGGAGTTAGTTAGATAGAGTTATTGGGAGTTAGGGAAAATAAAGTGTTGAGATGCTGATAATGTATAAAGAGGTGTTAGATATTTTAGGGACACAGTGGTTAGTAATTATATGTAGAGTTGAGTGATGTGCATGGTAATTTTATAGTTGTTGATGGTGATATTTTGTAATAAGGGTATTGGTGTAGGAGTCCAACGAGAGATGTTGAGACAGGAGGGATCGTTGTGTGCCGGAAAGGGTTATCTGAAAGGGTCAGAAACCGATAAGGGAATGAGTTGGTTAGAGGGAATACACACATACTAGTACAAAAAGGAGCGGTGCCAGAGGTTTTAAATGGGATTTATGAAGGGGTTTATTATAGAGATATTGGTGTCAAAATATATTAATGGTTAGAAGCGGTTAGTGTAAAAAGGGGTAGTAAGGTTAGATTGACAATGCCAAAATAAGCTAGAGAAAAATGAATAATAGAGAGTCACCCAAACGAGTAAGGATAGAAGGGTTAGAAAAGGAAAATTCATGATAGGAAGGTAATTGTAACTGAAAGGTAAGGACAAATTTGAAATTGTTGTATAGAATCTAAACAAATGTCAAATAATTGAAAGTTAATGAAGTAATAATGTGATAAAGTTTGGTACAAGTCATGTAAATTTAAATTGTTTAATGTAAGGTAAATGTAACAATGTTAATATGTAATGTACAATGTTTTATCATGTTTTATTATGTTGGGGGGCAATAGAGTGTGTGGTTAGGAGGTCACTACAGGGGTAATGACGGTAACCAGTGTTAAGATATAGTGTATTCTGAAGTTGGAAGTTTAAAGTTAAAAATGAAGTTAAATGAAATAGTCTAGTAAGCTGCCATTTACAAAAAATAGGTAAATGATTATAAGTTGAGCAACAAAGTTTAAAGTAAAGGTGTCTGCCATGATAGTTGTAAGCTGAATTTATAGAAATAAGTAGGTGAAGGTATTTTGGGGTATACTAAAGAATTGTTGATATATTGTGTTATATGTAGTTACCTATATAGGTTGTTTATTTTCTTACAAGGAAGTAGTTGAATTTGGTGGTGGAAAAAAAAAAAAAATCGATGTATTTTAAGTCTTGTTGTGGATAAGTGAAACTTTTGAAAAAAAAAAAAACAAACCAATGCCCGAACACAAACCAATGTATCTAAAAGGGAACATATCAGTTGTAGATATGGAAGTGTACTGGACCACTATTTTAATTTTGTATGCAATGTTTCAGAGTTTTGTGGTGTTGTGACCGCAGTCCTGGGCTGGCTGGCGCGTCAGAACAGGAGTGTAGAGTGCCTCATGGCCTTATGGTGTAGGGATCTCTCCGGAGAAGTCCAGTAAGGTCAGAGGGTGCGACCAGCATCATAGGACCAAGGGTAAGTGATGATAAAATTTTATATAATAACAATACAGGGGGTTGTGGTGACATATCTAGACTGATCCTTTTAGGAAAGTGTGAATGAGTCAAGGAAATTTTTTGTGTTCCGACACAAAAATTTTCCTTGAGGGGGTTTGTAACAGTACATTTTGACCCCATTACATAATTATGGGTTATAAGGGTGATTTGCAATGTTTTATTGTGTAACTATGAACATACAAAGTGGTTAGGTCCATTGTCCCAATATAAAGAGAGATCCAAGCAGAATCAGGCAGTGTATCATACCAAGGTCACCGTTGGAACGTGCGGGAGTCGGAAACAGCCATGGCGGAGATGGTGAGGAAGTCTGTTACATATACATTGTGATTGGACAATAAAGTTATTCCGTCATAGAAAAAACAATGACGCACTGAAAACAATGCGTACGACTAGGGCGTTGTTCTGCAGAACAGAGCTTAATGACGTCAAAGTCACGCACACAAGCATAAAATTGTACATTAATCGGTCTCAGTTCATCACCGTCCACTAGAGAGGCCACAGCGATGTATCGCTGGTGGAATCAATTTTCATCAAAAGTTGTGAACAACAATTAGAATCTTGTAAAATGTGATATCAAACATGTAGTAGAGAGCAGTAAACCAAAGTACATATTATAACACCTTTAATGTAGAGTCAGTGCAGAAAAATCTAACTTGTAATGAATTCAACACCGATCATACTCCTGGGATACATCTGAGGCCAGCGAGGGAGCGACGATCCGCTTACCACAGAGAAGTCACAATTTATCTCTCTTTATATTTATTCATGAGCTCAATAAATGAAATAATAAATTGTATAAAATGTAATTACAGTAACGTGTGAGTGAGCGTGTGATTGCACTAGGGCGTGGCCATGCCTATATACGTATAGGGCATTGGTTTGTGTTGATATACGATACTTTAACTGCAGTATAAAATAAAAAGGAATCTAACTAATTTTAATGATGAGGCTTCTCAGTACTGATTTAATTAAATTAATAAAAGAAAACAATGAAGAAAGATAGCCGCCATTTTGTTTTGAGTTAATACTGGCAGCCATTTTGGGTTAGGCCTTTATGTATGTTTTACTAATGTATATTTTATTATGTGGGAAATTAAAACGAGTAGTTACAGTAGCTAAAGAGTTTGTGTCTTCATTGTGTCACTTTTTCTGTTTAAACAAATCTCGCTGTTACGAATCCTGGCACCCCTTAGGTAAAAAAGTGTTTAAACGGAGAAGCACATGTTCACCGGCAAGGATCCCAGTAAGTACACATGTGTACCATGTTTTGACCAACATTATACATATATAAGTACCATAGTTTATGTACATAAAAAGAATAATAGCTGGTAGTTAACAGATGCCGCCCTCACTGGGACGTAAGTATCTGTTAGTTAACACTTTATTGATCATACATGGAGCTTCTTGGTTATGCTCTCCACACGGATTATGTATCATCCATTTAATCATCAAATCTCGCAGTATTGTGTCGTCGTCAGGAATTTCAGCAGAAATCAAGTCATCAAGCTCCTCGACGTTATATATTTTGTCTTGAGAAGACATAATCAATAGCAAGTGCATGTGGGGAAGACCTCGCTTTTGAAATTCTATAATGTACACATAAGCTGGAACTTTACCAAAATTTTGTTTTTTATCCAAATCATCAATTAGTTCATGAATTTTTTTTTTTGCGACCCTTGCAACGAGGTCAGGTCTATCTTGACCTGGTTGATTTAAAAGACTTTGATCATGGAATTGTATTCTTGCTGCTTCCTTAATTTCTGACCAATCAGGATTGCATGTCATCATAATGAAATAATCCGGCGATCCTAGACGACGAACTAAGGCCATAGCATCTTCAAAATGTTCAGCGTAATATCTTGTAGATCCAGGAAATGAAGAAGGTAATATAAGTTTTTCCCCAACAGTAGCATTTTTTTGTTCAGCAAGTTGGTTTATGAAATTGGTAACTGAAGCGTAATTATCAGCAAGATTTTTTTTTGATTAGCTTTAATCCAATCAATTCGATCTTTTATAACTTTTATAGCAGTATCAACGAGGTACTGTTGGAAAAGTTTACATCCATAATGTAGAGCGTTAAAATTTAGGAGACGCAGATCAGGACTTTTTACAGGATTCTCGAGTGGACGAAATTGAGCAAATTGTGGCCAAAAAGCAATTCTATTTTGAGCCAATTCAAGTGTTGTAAGGTGACGACGACTCGCATACGGAGTTCTTAATGGTAGATCTATGGAATATCCAAAAGTACCTTTGGGATAAAATAGAGGGTAAGTGAATGGCTCAACCCGTTGGTCGATGTTCCTCATTGTAACAATGGATTTACCTCTCTGTCGAATAACTAATTCATTATCTGGAAAACTTTGATCGGCAATCAAAGTGACCACGGCCCAAACATCATTTTAGAATGGAATGTTATACCTTCTGTGGTCTGCACCCTCGGGCAACGCAAAGAGAAGTTTCACGTAAGGTGGTTCAGTTCTTTCCTCGGCAGCACGCTGGTTCACTTCTTCTTCAACTTCTCGCATCATCATAAAACCTTGTACAAATGGATTTTGTGAGCGGATAATTCCTTCCAACAGGTTCATTAATGGGACACTAATTCCATTATTCAGTGGAATGTTGACACGTTCATTGACAGCATCTTCATTATCGAGGAAGTACATCTGTCCATATCGAGGTCGTTCAAACTCACCTTGTGAATTTTGAGTTGGATGAGCAGCCACGTTAATTTTATGATAAACATTCCCTGCTGCAATAAACGTATACATTCCTCGATTGTTTATGGTTCGATTATCATCCACGGTGAATGAAGCCATTGCAAAACATGCATTTAAATTACGTATTCATTTATGAAATTCATCAGTTAATGGATGACAATGAAGAAATAGTCGCACCAACTCATTTGGAAATTTAGGTGGATGCAGCTCAATGCAGCCATGCAAACAGCAGTCTCCGAAAGAATTTCTATGGGTTCGATTGCTAACACGTTCTTCTGGAAAATGCAAAGCGCCACAATGCAAGCAACATTAAAATTTCCTAATGTGTGATTGGATACATCAGAAGTGACAGTTAATTTGTATGTTCGTAAAGGGTTCATTTGCAGAGCTCTTTGACGTCTTTCATTCCGGCGACGTTGCTCCTCTAATCGTTGCTGACGTCTTTCTTCATTTTCTTCAGCTCTTCTTTGACTTGCTCGTAATCGAATGATTAGAAGCAGTTGAGCTCTTTGCTCTGGTGACTCTTCAGCTCTCCTTTTACTTGCTCGCAATCGATCGTTTTCGTTTTCTTGCCGTCGTTCACGCTCTTCTGTTAATTCTGCCAATCTTCTGCGTTTATTATTTATCTCCCGTATTTTCTCACGTAATTCTTGCGACTGATAATCGTTAAGCTCCCTTAATACTTCATTTAGTCTATTCATACAATCATTCTTGACACTTCGCACAGGTCTAGAAGTTGACGCCTGATTTTCATGAATGACGTTGTTAGTATTATTTTGAGGAACTTGTTTTCGTGCATTTGTTGCTTCGGGAAGGGGAAGGGGTCTTGAAGTGGATGCCTGATTTTCATAAATAGCATTGATAGGATTATTTTCAGAAAGTTCGTCTCTGACATTCGTTATTTCCTAAAGAGGCTGTGGTAACTCATTTTCTTGCTGTCTTTGTTGCGGTGGCCTTAAGTTATTAAAAATTCGCCGTTTAGGAGGTCGTCCGCGAGGCATCTAAAAAATAACATTTTCAGATTGATTCTTTCTGCCAAAAATATTTAAAAGCACTTGAGCATAAGACTGGAAGTATAAATAATGTTGCAGAGTGTCCAATGCTTGGTGGGTGTGCACAGAATAGTAATATGTAACCTAAGTTGATGACACTTACCTTCTTAAAAAACTATATAAATTACCAGCCGAGCAAGAATTTGAGTCGCTTTGCACTTGCACAAACACTGTAATGGTTTTTTATTGTAAATAGATCACTGAGCAGAGAAAAATTGCAATTTTTTTTTTATTTTACTGAGCAGATCTAACACTAAATAACTGATTGGAATAAAATCACTATAAAAGACAAAGAAAATGATCACACAAATCGATTAATTTCTGAAATAGCTCACCTATAATTTTCAAATAAACCTTTGAATAAACAAACAAACACAACGTTTTTGAATAATAATGTAATGAAATTTCGGTAATGTAAAAATTTCGAGAAAATTCCTCGAGCCATTACGGGAAAAAAATGTATAGACGGAAGGACAATTATTGCTCGTCTCAACTCTTATTTTGTTTATCTACATTGATTGCAACAGCTATTTATTCTTTATTCTTCTACATATATAAACAAATCGATACTGCGCCATTTGCATTTATCGACGGTTTCTGTAACTTATTTATCTCTACGGTAAGAAAGCTGGTTAGAAATTACAGTTGCCTAGCAATAATTAATTGTCGCGCGGTATCGGTCCCGCGACATTTTAAAATAAAAATAAAATAAAGGCCGTCAGATGTAGCCCTTAGACGAATTTTGTGGAAAATGAGACCGAGTCCAATCGATTCCTGGTGTCAAAATACCCTTAAGTACCAACTTCCGAGAAAATTCCTCGAGCCGTTTCGGAAAAAAAATTTACAGACAAACAATTATTGCTCGTTTAATAGTATAGGATATATTTCCATACAATATTCTATATTTGAGCGTACCATTTCTCCTTTTTATATGTGGTGTTTCTTATTTCTTGGTTTCACTTCGTTTCCTCTTAATTCTTCCTCTTCTTCTTTTTCTCCTTCATCTTCTTCCTTTTCAATTGTCTTCATTTTAATTCGGTTCTCCCCTTCTCGTCTGGTTTGATTTTATTTAGTTATAGGAATTCGTTCACTTCCTTCAATTGTCTTTATTCTTCTTTGTTTTGGTTTCTTCCCTTCTTTTGTTTGTTTCCTGTTTGTTTGGTCAATCACCTTTTTTCTTGTTTATTTTTCGTGGTTCCCTTCTTCTTTTGTTTCTTCTTGTTGGGTCAATCACTGGGGTTGGGTAATGTCGTCGTTTGTCGTGTCATAGTTTTTATATTTTATTTATATTTCTTTTTAACCATTTAATATGAAGTACATTTACATTAAGAATTATCTTTTTTATCCCTGGTACTGGGGTGGCTTATTTGTGTTGTAACATAATGCCTCTCCTTCAAAATTGATCATTTTAATAAAACACTAACATAGTTTTTTATGAAATTATCAGTTATATATAATTTTTTCCTTTTCTCTCTTGTTTGTTTCTCCATTCTTTATTTCTCTTCTTACTTGATTCATTCCATTTTATTTGGATCTGTTTTTATTTATTTCCATTAGTGTGTTCTCCCTTATACACTTTTTTCCCTAACTTTTTATTAGCTGGTTTCTCCCATTACTACTTATTTTTTCTGAGACCAGAGGAACATCGTCTCTGCTCAGTTTATTTGGATTGCTGGACTTTTCAACAGTCAATCTTAAATACCTTTTTTGTCAACTTGTGACTTAAATTAATAATAATAATAACATATTTTGGGATTGTCCACCTTGTGGTTTGTTTTTAGATCACTTTGGCCTTTTTTTACTCATTCTTCCTTCCGCTGTACCTTTGCTATATACTGTCATCTACTCATACAGTTGATTGTTTTTTATTTATTCATATGTTAATTTCATCATATCTAACTTTTCATTATTTTGTTATCTATTCTTCTTGTGATCATTTTAATTATCTTAGACATTTTGATTCTTTTCTTGGTTATTTAGCAATATTCTGCTTTAGCCATATCTTGTATATTTGTTTTATACATAACTTCTCTTTTTCCTTGTACAAGTTCAGATTTTTTGTTTTGTTTTCTTTGAATACATTCAACTCATTATTATTTCAGGTATTCATCGCAGCAATTTTAGCTTGATTTTATTTTTGTTTAGTTTATTTTGTTTTAAATATCATTTTTGATAATTTTTTGTAAGTTAATTTTTCTTACTTTATAGGAATTTTTGTAGCTTATTCCTTTTTAGGTACTTTTTGTTTAAATATTATTGTAAGTTTGTGATTCTTACTTTTTTATAGGAATTTGTGTAACTTATTCCCTTATTGTACTTGTTTATTTTATACTTCATATATCAACTTTAATAGACTGTAAGTTGATCTTATATGGTAGGAATTTGTGTAACTTATTCCTTTGTTTTTATATTTTTATTCATATATTTTATTTTTTCATTCCTCATATGTCATCTAAATAAGGTAGTAAGTTGCTCTTACAGACTTTTTGAATTTTGAAATTAGTTTATTTTCTTTATGGTAATTTATTCTTCTTCATAAAACTTTTTTATTGAAGCTTGGTTGTAAACTCCTTTTATTTTTCTTGTGTTTATATTACTTATTTGGTAAGTATTGTTACCATTATCTTTTGTGATGACATATGGTCATTTATCGTACTCTATACTGGACCTTGTTATTTATACTTTTTTATAAGTTGATCTTCTCCTTTTCTTTCATTATTATTGCCTTCTCTTGTATATTACGCTCTTTGTTGTCTTTCTTCTCTACTCCTTCAAATGTTAGATGGTTGAACATTTATTCTGGATAATTTTTAAATTTTATTTATTATGGTTTAATTTTTCTCATTTAATTCGTCTTGGTCGTCGTCATTTCTTGTCCCTTTTTGTTTTGGTGATTCTAATTGGTTTTGTCAGTTTACTGCTCCTTCCTCTCCATTGGTTTGCTTGGTCGGTAATTCGAAGATCAGTCCCTTTTCTTGGTGTGTGGTATCTTCGCTTAGTTTACCCATGGTCCATCACTTCCTCTGCACTTGTGGTTTGGATAACCTAGGCGTGTAGAACTATTTCTTCCTTGTGATACAGGTTTCTTTGGTCTCGTACCACAATTCCTCTACTATCATACGTTCCTTTGCCTCTATAACTGCTTCATTCACTACATCTTGATTACTTTGTTGATTAATAAGAGAAGTTAATTGTGCCTCTCTCATTAATGTTATTATTGCTTTTTTATTCGGTATTTCCATTTCTGGTAAGCTCCAGTGTTTTATTGACCTTCTTGATTTGTTATACACTGTTTTGTTGTCAGTCATTTCTATTTCTGGCATCTTCCATCGAAGCATAGATTTGCTGAATTTTTCATCCATTGGTTGGTTGTGAATTCCTTTTATAATTTCCTTCAGAGTCCTCCTACAATCTTTATACTTCATTAATTTGCTTTGGTAGGTAAGGGGCAAATTAAACACATCAATGAGTCCGTTCTTCATCATCTCTAATTCTTCTCTGGTTTTAATTAGTTTCTTTTTATATATCTTTCCAATTTCCTCTGTTTTCTTATTCTTCTTAATGATTCGATTCTTCTTTACTCTTCCACTGTTGGTTTTTATGTGCTTAATTTTCTTGGTGTCATTGTTATCTTTATTTTCAGAAAACAATACACTTGTTTCTTCTACAGTTTCCATCTCCTTACTACCTTCAGAAGTGGTGTCTAGTGTTTCCTTCAATTGTGTGAAACTATTATTTACTGTTTCATTAAGTTGATCTACTGGGTAACTTGTTTCTTCCCATCTCTTATTCATCCCTGTTTTTGTCCGTTTGACTTCTTCACGAAACTCTATTAGCATGAATCTTAATTCTTCTCGGTTCTTTTCACCATCTTCCTTCATTTGTCGTAGGAGTGTTTCGTTACTATTTTCAATCTTCTTATTCACTATCTCCAGATTTTTCTTGATCTGTTTCTTCAGCTCATCACTCTTCTTTTCTAACGTCTCCTGGCTTCTCTGCAATGCCTCCTGGTTGCTTTCCAATTTATTATTCAGAAGTTCTAGGTTCTCCTTCAAGAAATCCCTGTCTTCCCTTCTTTCTTCCTTCATTTTCATGAAATTATTATCCGTTTTCTCCTGGTTTCTGGTTAGTTGTTCCACCATAATCCTCATCATTTCTTGGAAATTGGCATCATTATTTGGGCTGGTTTGACTGGTTGGACATCAACTACTACTTCAATTTCTGGTTCCGGTAGATTTGGATTTTCCAGTTGGTCCTCCTGTGGATGTTCTTCAAACAATCCTCCAATCATTTCCTCAATTTCTTCCATTTCTTCTTGATTTGATTCTTTCTTACTTTTGAGTCTTGTAACCATATGGTGTCTTTTCATAATCGCCGCTGGTCGTCCTTTTCTAGCCTCACTACGTTGGTCGCCAATCTGTAACAAGAAGTTCTGGGTCGTATCTATAAAATGTGTACACCTGTTTTTATGTGTATTAAGGGTTAGTGTGGTGTGTTCGTCTCACACCTGTCGTTACATTAATGGTTGTTGCTACCGAAATCCATAGCCTGGTCACAATTATCAGTACAACCTACCTGTAATTTAGTAGGGTTTGCGAGTCCCGGGTGGCACCAAATTGTTTATTTTAAAACAATTAAATTCGTGAATTATCAAGTTAGATTGGTGTTATCAGCGTTGACAGCTGGAGCGTTCAAATGATTCCCGCCTCTGTACAGCTTACTGTATTGTCCACTTGGTAAGAGCGCTAGTCGTCTGCTCAGTGAAATTGCTAACACACACATATATTATACAACTTCCTATGAAATAAAACAATGGTAATACTCTGTACTGTAACTTTAATTATGGTTTGGTCGTTAATCAATGTTACAATAATATTATTAGTTATTTTTCAATAAAATTGCTCCGGCTTAAAACATGAAACATATATCTCTAGGTTGACGAAATTAATTTTGAAACGAGTTATACTGATTTACTGATGCCGACATGGCGTCTGTTTGTACACTATATTTTGACTCGTTCAATATCTGGAGTTCTTTGGATTATAAAGAAAACATAAAAGATGGTTACATTAAAAAAGTACACTACCGTACCTTATCCGTACTTAAATGGTATAAAGTGTGTTTACAAATTGTTCGGCTGTGTAGTAATATTTGTTACAAATTTCGCACATTAGAGCGAGGTTATTTCTTAGTTAACAGTTGTTTTACGTAAGTTGATATTATTCAATCCTTGAAAGAAAATTATTTTTACTTTATGGTGAGAATTTTTTTTTATTGATATGAGAAATATTTAAAGTGCTTTTATTCCGGGGATTATTGTATTTAATTGATACTTATCAGTTCAGAAGTTTGCGATATGTCGTTGTTCTGGGGTAATGGAAATTCATCAATTTTGGGGTGACTTAGGCTGCTGGCATCTTCTTCTAAATTGTCTTGGGAATTTCTGCTATTTAATTTTGTTTATTTGGTTCCTGGACATCTGTTAATAGTTGAAACTCTTCATCTCCTCGTCACTGGTTCATGCTGTTGACTTCTAAATGTTTTTCACACTTTTTAAATTAAAATTTCGGTCATCTAAATCTTGCGTACTTCCTACCCAAGCGTCATTTTTCCAAGTAAGTAAATGTAACGGAAAATTAGTAACCAACTATAGGGTTTCTATGGTAACTGAAACCCTTTGATTGGTTAAGGCCGAGATTAAAAGCATTGTTATTATATTTGAAATTTTTATTCAAATTTATTATATATTTTCTGATTGATTTTATTCTTCTGTCTTCCCTTCTGGGTAATAAATATTATCACTATTGTATTTATTTCCTTTCAAAGATTAAAAAAACAATTGTAACCCCACTTTATCTTGAGCAGTTAAAAAAAAAGAATATTTTTTTTTATTGAGAAAATTTTTGTGGTTTTTTTTTTTTTTTTTTAGGAGCCACAAAGCCACAAGTTAATTAAAACTAGGCTAAGGCCTAGAGAAGCCAAAAATGTGCTGGATCCAGTGAGACGGGACTTGCAATGAAAACTCAAGAATTAAATAATTAACAAATCCCTTTTTATTATTCTATCTCATAACAATTTAATAATAAATAAATACAACAGTAATCTATAATTCCCCTTTAAATAGTTAAATAAATAAGTTTACTCTCTCAACAAGGCCACCTGAAAAATATTTATTGAAACTAAGAAAATAATTTGCTATGTCACTCTATCAATGAATTGAAATTTAAAATAATAATTAACCTTGAAATAAAGCTCCCATTAAACTATTTAATAAAATATAAAATTTATTTTATGTTCCTTTTAGAATGCTGCATATAAATTAATGAAGATAAATGATTTCATTCCTTGTTACTATTAATAATAAAAATAATTACTCAACAAATTAAATAAATTTTAAAGGTGACAATTCCTATACTTGTTATAAGGTTAAATAAAATAAATTATTTCCTTAAAGAAATGATCAGCAACGATTATTGAGATAGAATACCTCCCTTAAAAAAAATGAAAACGATATACCCACATGACTACATGTGTTAAATTTCTGTTGTAAAAAGACATTGAACAATAAATCCCTATATCCCAAGTTCCCACCAAAAGTACAGTAAATGCATAATATTTATAACCCCCAAAATGTACACAGAAATATACACACATAACATGTTCCACAAGACAAAAATACATTATACAATAGTATACATAAAATACATAAAGGTCTCTTGCCACGCCTTTTTTATATTACCCTTCTGGTGTATATAAATTCTGACTTTTCTTTTTATAATAATCCCAGTTAGGATTAGAAATTTACATTTATTAATTACCCTCATGGTGTGGGTTGATTACACATCAGGAGTACGATAATGTATAGCATACAATTGTCCCCAGGACCTAATAAAATTCAAAACTAAGTGCCTAAGTGGCTAAGTACCTAATTACGGTGAGAAATAAAAATTGTTTAAAATAATGAACGCCCCCCAGTTATCATAATTAATATAAAGAATTTATATATACTAAAATAGGGCCAATTAATGAAAAGAGAAAAATTGCATAATATTACCACCTTATAAAAAAATACACTTGGGTCAGAGACGGACATGTTCATTCAACTTTCGGCTTGTCTCAACAAACTTGTCTCGACAAACAAGTTGAAAGGTGTTTCGACATGCATAGCTTCTGGTTGAAACTAGTTGAAAATTCACCTACCTCCCCAGTAATTTTTATACAAATGAAATAACTGATTTTTAAATTAAGAGAATATATATATATTTTTATACATAGTGAATTGAACATGAGAAATTACTAATAGAAAAAACTGACTTAAAATCTGTAGAGAAACCCCTATAATGAAATGAGTGGAAATCTATGTTGGATGCTGTCTTGTAACCATATCAGTCTCTGAACTGACAATCTACTAGAAATATACTGAAATTTTACAATTAATTTTTTACTCAGTGTACACACTAAACTGTCCCATCAATTGGGGATCCAAATGAATGTTTAAAACTTGAAATGTAGAAGCTGATGGTTATGTATAACTGGTCACGGGGTATAATTGAGTGTTGGCTCTATGTGTAAATTATAATTGGTTGTTTTTCACCTGATTTGGTCCATGAAGGGTATTCTCTTTTATTAGTAAAGTGGCGATCTCATGATTGGCATTTTAGGTGTTGTTGTGGTGATCTAATTCTCCCCGGTGGCGAGTGGAGCTTATGATGGACATCGTTCAGCCATGCAGCAGGACTTTTTTCTCTGTTCGGCGGACCCTGCTTACACATTATATTTTTAGTCAGAGACCACACACAAATGCCCCCACTGTTTGGTCACCCTCCAAAATACATATATAAAGTCAACACCTAGTTATGTGCTACATAATTAAACTTGATAAAATTTATTTGGCCAACATGCCTTATTTAAAAATCTTTATAACAATAATTCTTTATAATTTGAACCTCACCTAATGTGAGTTACCTTGTTTGCAATCTAACAATTTATTTTGGCTCTGTAACATCTCATAAACTTATTACTTAGAGTGAATATGTGGATACCACGTGGTGAAGAATTTGTTTAAAACACATAGTTTTTTACTACACATAATTTGATAATACAATTAATTTGAATGGGACATCATTTACTTTCAAGACGTGCCTGAGTAAGTTCTCAAATATTTGTATAAAGTTTTACTGTTAATCTTAGCAAAACCTTATATCACTTACTAACGACGCATTGTGCAACATTACCTTGATGTACACGTATCTCATTACACCGGTGTTAATTAAAGTTTAAACTTAAATATTTTGTGTTCAATATACTTTAGGTTTTTAGTGCCGAAATTCTGACACCCAAATAATATAGTTTTATTAGCTTTAAAAAACTTTACGAACAAATTGCGTATTGCACTAGTGCCTGCATGGTTGTAACAGGTTAACAGATTCACTTACTCAAGCATACTAAAAAAACAGTTTTCTCCCGTGAAATATAGTATTTAATTAATATAAAGTAATCAAGACTTACCGCAGTCGTTCACGAATTATCTCTTCATAAATGGAAGAAAATCTGTAGTTGGAATATTCATCTCTCCACCGGAGAAAAAAAATGCGACCGTCAACCGCCAAGTATTTTGTTAGACGACAATAAGATGGAGTCTGCTTTCTTCTCCGATTACCTACCGTAGATCTGGCCAGGGAGCAGCACTTGGAATTTTCATACCACAGCAAGCCGGCAGGTGCCGACAGCGATCGGGCTCTGTGAATTAGTCTCTCTTATTTCGGTACAAGAGCGCAGCACGAATTAAACAGCTTTATAATTCCGTACTGCCAATAACGTCAAGCGGACTATTCCGTCTTTTCGCGCGGACTCACCGCTAGATATCAGCCCAGTTTATGATCGTCAGTTACAGAACTCTCCAATTGTAAATAACTGAAATTTCACCGATTCAGCGTGCCTCGGCACACAATACCTCATAAGGTCATGTTCTATTATACAGGGTGATTCGGAACTGCACTCTAATCTCTCGGTAAATTAATCTATAGCTGAAAATAAGGAAAAAAGTTGGTATAAACAAAAGTCCAAAAACGCTTCGTTAGCGAGTTACGACTAGCGAAAGATTTCGCTAATATGCAGCCATATTTAATTTTACCGGTCTGAATGTTCGATGCAAATTTCTTTGTTCTATACGTTTTTCGACCTCAAAATTTGAATAAAACAGGTCGCAGAACTGTAACTCTAATAGTTTTTAAGTTATCTGACGTAAAAGACAAAAAATTGAACTCTAAAAATACACTTTGTTACGTTTGGAGTAAAATAACTTTATTAAATGGCTAATAAATGCATTACAGTTTCAAATTTAATTCTGAGTTAATTGGTGTGATTAAAGCCAATAAAAAATAAACACAAGTCCAAGAAATCTTAATTTTATTGAATGAAAAACAAAACAGAAATGATTAAATTATGTGAAAGTAACCTTACATTCAAAGTAATTGTTCGATGTGGCCACCATTCTGTTGAATGCAGCATTTAGCACGACGAATCCAAGCTTTTCTAACTTTGCTTAGTGTGTCAGGACTATTTTTTAGAGTTGCTCCAGCTTCAATGATTCGATTCCTTAGCTTTTCATCGATCCCCAAAGGTTAAAATCTAATGGCGTGAGATCCGGAGATCGTGCAGGCCATTTTACGGGTCCTGCTCGACTAATCCAGTGGTTACCATAGGTATTATTTAAGTAACGTGTTACAGAACGACTGAAGTGAACTGGCGATCCATCATGCATAAACCACATCCCTGCTCTATATTGAAGAGGAACATCTTCCAAAAGTTCTTGCAGATTTGTTTGTAAAAAATTCAGGTACTCTTCTACATTGAGCCGTGGAGGTAAGAAACACGGCCCAATGACATTGTCAGCAAGAATTCCACACCACACATTAAATGAAAATGTGTGTTGGAAATGCGTTACGGCAACTTCATGTGGGTTTTCCTCTGCCCAAATATGGGTGTTACGGAAATTTACAACTCCATTCCTAGTAAAGCATGATTCATCTGTAACTAGAATCCGTTTAAGGAAATTGCGATCAACTGATTTTTGTCTTACTAACCATTGGCAAAATTCTTTTCGATTATTGTAATCTTGCGGTAGTAAATCTTGCACTGGTGTGACATGAAATGAGTACAATTGTTGCTCTCGCAAAATTCGCCATACGGATGTTTGAGAAATATTAAAGCGACAAGACAGTCTTCTAGTACTTGTTGTTGGAGACGTGTGAACTGCATCAAGTATTTCTTCTTCTACATTCACGTTTCTAACAAATCGTTGTCGGCCAGTATCTGTACGTCTTGTTGTTAGCGTAACAGTTTCTCTGAGACGTCTTTCAACTGCTTCAAAAGTTTTACAGCATGGTATTCTTCTATGAGGATATTTCTCGCGGTATTCTCGAACAGCAGCTGTGCTATTACAATCTACTTTTCCGTACATTAATAACATATCTGTAAATTCTTCGAAAGTAAATAAATTTGTAGTGTCACCCATATTTACAGTTTAACTAAATAACGATCTGTTATTAATACGTTGATAACTTGTAAACTCGTAGAGCAACACACAACTAATGAGATACCTCACAAAGACTTTCAAATGGGAGTATGTAAGCTGCGCACTTTATTATTGGTCATTAATAACAACAAAGGATTAGGCCGCTAGAGGATATGTTTACATACAGTTTATTGCAATCAGTTGTTATTTAGAAGCTCATTGTTGCTATTGCCAACTTATGAAATCGAAGAAAAAATTAAGAATTAATTAAATTAAATTAAATTCTCTATAAGTTTTATTTGAAACTGTAATGCATTTATTAGCCATTTTATAAAGTTATTTCACTCCAAACGTAACAAAGTGTATTTTTAGAAATCAATTTTTTGTGTTTTACGTCAGATAACTTAAAAACTATTAGAGTTACAGTTCTGCAAACTGTTTCATTCAATTTTTCAAGTCAAAAAATGTATAGAACAAAGAAATTTGCATCGAACTTTCAGACCGGTAAAATTAAATATGGCTGCATATTAGCGAAATCTTTCGCTAGTCGTAACTCGCTAACGAAGCGTTTTTGGACTTTTGTTTATACCAATTTTTTCCTTATTTTCAGCTATAGAGTAATTTATCGAGAGATTAGAGTGCAGTTCCGAATCACCCTGTATATTAACTTTTGTCTAAATATGTTGACATTTGATAATTACCTATTTCTTTTAATTTAAACTCTTATAGTAACATTTTCCTTTTAAAATGATTTATACATAATTACTGGCTCTTTGCTTGCCTTAGATTTGTAAATTTCCTTGTTAATTTGTTATAATTTGTATTTATGTGTTTCTGACAGTTAGGCATATTCATAGGCCTAAGTAGCCATTATGGTATTTTACTTATTTCATTTAAATTACATTTCATTTCAGCCTGATGGGCTTTATTTTGTTATTATAATTGGTTGTGTTGTGTTTTGAGTCTGTTTGTGTTCTGATTACTTGTCAAGATTATTTCCTATATCTTAATATTTAAAACATAACAATTAGGCCTATGGACTGTAAGCTTCCTTCAGCCATATCCTATTCATAAAATTAAAACGAACAATTCTTTTCAAGTTATTAGTTACTGTTGGTTTAACATTCATTTCATTCTTTTACTATTATCTTGAGTGAGAAATATCATCACTGCCTTCAAACTTATTTTCCCTTCTAACATAGGGTGTTTATTAATTATATACTTAAATTCTTAATTCATTACTACTTCTTTTTTCCATTCCATGTTAACACAAACTGTTTTTACATGGGCTTTCTCCCTGAATTACATCATATCCTTTACTTATCTCTACTTTAAATACTATTTCTAATTATCCTTAACTACATCATTTTTTATAAGCTTACTCTTAAATCATTTATTGGTTCATCAATGATTTACTAAGTGTTTTCTTATCTATTACTACCTTTTTATTATTTATAATATCTTTTTCCACTTATCACTTCCACCGTTAATTAATTGGTGTTTATCACTGATCCACTCACTATTTTGGGGTATTTACACATTCACTACTGCACTTTTTCACTGTTTATATTAAGTGTTTTTTAGTGGGTAATCCCTATAATTATTTCTCTTTCTCACTTTCTCACTATTTCTTTCAACATAAATTTATACGTAGTATTAATGATATTTTGCTATATATTTCACTATATCTAACTCTAATATTTGGGTTAGTGTACTTTTCTTTACTAGGTTACTTTTTACTGTTTTTGTTTAAAACAGGTATATAAATTATCTCATTTACAATAATATATATTTCCATTAGTGGATAATTATTGGGTTTATTCACAATATTCTATATTTGAGCGTACCATTTCTCCTTTTTATATGTGGTGTTTCTTATTTCTTGGTTTCACTTCGTTTCCTCTTAATTCTTCCTCTTCTTCTTTTTCTCCTTCATCTTCTTCCTTTTCAATTGTCTTCATTTTAATTCGGTTCTCCCCTTCTCGTCTGGTTTGATTTTATTTAGTTATAGGAATTCGTTCACTTCCTTCAATTGTCTTTATTCTTCTTTGTTTTGGTTTCTTCCCTTCTTTTGTTTGTTTCCTGTTTGTTTGGTCAATCACCTTTTTTCTTGTTTATTTTTCGTGGTTCCCTTCTTCTTTTGTTTCTTCTTGTTGGGTCAATCACTGGGGTTGGGTAATGTCGTCGTTTGTCGTGTCATAGTTTTTATATTTTATTTATATTTCTTTTTAACCATTTAATATGAAGTACATTTACATTAAGAATTATCTTTTTTATCCCTGGTACTGGGGTGGCTTATTTGTGTTGTAACATAATGCCTCTCCTTCAAAATTGATCATTTTAATAAAACACTAACATAGTTTTTTATGAAATTATCAGTTATATATAATTTTTTTCTTTTCTCTCTTGTTTGTTTCTCCATTCTTTATTTCTCTTCTTACTTGATTCATTCCATTTTATTTGGATCTGTTTTTATTTATTTCCATTAGTGTGTTCTCCCTTATACACTTTTTTCCCTAACTTTTTATTAGCTGGTTTCTCCCATTACTACTTATTTTTTCTGAGACCAGAGGAACATCGTCTCTGCTCAGTTTATTTGGATTGCTGGACTTTTCAACAGTCAATCTTAAATACCTTTTTTGTCAACTTGTGACTTAAATTAATAATAATAATAACACATTTTGGGATTGTCCACCTTGTGGTTTGTTTTTAGATCACTTTGGCCTTTTTTTACTCATTCTTCCTTCCGCTGTACCTTTGCTATATACTGTCATCTACTCATACAGTTGATTGTTTTTTATTTATTCATATGTTAATTTCATCATATCTAACTTTTCATTATTTTGTTATCTATTCTTCTTGTGATCATTTTAATTATCTTAGACATTTTGATTCTTTTCTTGGTTATTTAGCAATATTCTGCTTTAGCCATATCTTGTATATTTGTTTTATACATAACTTCTCTTTTTCCTTGTACCAGTTCAGATTTTTTGTTTTGTTTTCTTTGAATACATTCAACTCATTATTATTTCAGGTATTCATCGCAGCAATTTTAGCTTGATTTTATTTTTGTTTAGTTTATTTTGTTTTAAATATCATTTTTGATAATTTTTTGTAAGTTAATTTTTCTTACTTTATAGGAATTTTTGTAGCTTATTCCTTTTTAGGTACTTTTTGTTTAAATATTATTGTTTGTGATTCTTACTTTTTTATAGGAATTTGTGTAACTTATTCCCTTATTGTACTTGTTTATTTTATACTTCATATATCAACTTTAATAGACTGTAAGTTGATCTTATATGGTAGGAATTTGTGTAACTTATTCCTTTGTTTTTATATTTTTATTCATATATTTTATTTTTTTCATTCCTCATATGTCATCTAAATAAGGTAGTAAGTTGCTCTTACAGACTTTTTGAATTTTGAAATTAGTTTATTTTCTTTATGGTAATTTATTCTTCTTCATAAAACTTTTTTATTGAAGCTTGGTTGTAAACTCCTTTTATTTTTCTTGTGTTTATATTACTTATTTGGTAAGTATTGTTACCATTATCTTTTGTGATGACATATGGTCATTTATCGTACTCTATACTCGACCTTGTTATTTATACTTTTTTATAAGTTGATCTTCTCCTTTTCTTTCATTATTATTGCCTTCTCTTGTATATTACGCTCTTTGTTGTCTTTCTTCTCTACTCCTTCAAATGTTAGATGGTTGAACATTTATTCTGGATAATTTTTAAATTTTATTTATTATGGTTTAATTTTTCTCATTTAATTCGTCTTGGTCGTCGTCATTTCTTGTCCCTTTTTGTTTTGGTGATTCTAATTGGTTTTGTCAGTTTACTGCTCCTTCCTCTCCATTGGTTTGCTTGGTCGGTAATTCGAAGATCAGTCCCTTTTCTTGGTGTGTGGTATCTTCGCTTAGTTTACCCATGGTCCATCACTTCCTCTGCACTTGTGGTTTGGATAACCTAGGCGTGTAGAACTATTTCTTCCTTGTGATACAGGTTTCTTTGGTCTCGTACCA